>OU900096.1:7243562-8588018 GCA_918026865.1 Phyllotreta striolata
AACACGCTTGCTGATCGCATTTTGCTAAGAAAATTCGAGCTTTCTTCGCATGAACGCTTCCAATAGAAACCAATTCGGGTTTGACAGCGAAAATATCCGGGTAACCCACCGCTGGTCGGCGGTGCAGGAGGCGGCTTGGTCCGGCGAAGCGAAACAATCGAGTCTGAAAATAAATTTCCTTTTTCAATTTTCATCCGACGTCAATCTCTTACACTTATTTTCTTCGGCACAGATTTGATTTCATTCGAGTCGGCGGCGATTCCCTTTTGTTGCCTCGTTATTTACGTTTTCGTTGCTTCGACAAATGAGACCGGGGAATAGTCGGCCTCCCGATCCGGATGTTGGTACGCCCGGAATATTATTTCAAACTCGATTATGGTGATGTTCTTCGAAAGGACGGGAATCTAGTTATAACCTAATTAATTCGGACCATATCTAGATCAGATGTAGGTGTACTAATCTTGTTATCAATTTTAACTTTATCCTCTATAGGTAATTTTTATGTTTTGGTGTTACTTTTTTTCTTAGAGCCATAATAAAGCTTTAAAGTATTTTTTAAAAAAAGGAAGCTTTCAAAATGTGTCATATTAAGGTTAAAGTGTCCTTTAAAATTTCAAATGGTTTCATAAACCATTCATTCCCTTTTGGGACAGGTTGCTTCAAAGATATTTTAAACCTGAAAGGGGATATATTATTTAAACTAATCGATGCATTTCAAGTAATAAAAAGAATTATATAAGAAGGTCGATAAGAATAAGAAAGAACCTTAAAAACTCTTCACTATCATTTCTTACAATCACTAAGTAAATATGTAAAAGGTTTTCTACGTTAGATAATGTTTAAAACAAATTTAAAATGACTACGCCTCTGTAATCTACACACTTAAAACTTACATTTATCTTACCTCTAATTCTAAGTACTAATTATCTATAAATAGAATCGGTTTTGTAACAAACATACGTCCCTTCCAACGGTTTGTAAAAAAACCAATAACCCGTACACCTAAGTTGTACCGAGTAGATATAGACAGTTAATAAATTGATATACTTCTAGATAAACACTATTGGCAAATAAACTAAATTAGTATATCTCTTAATTTGGATATCATTTGATAAGTCGGGACGACACCCATTTCATAAAATCAGCACCAGTGCTTCCGAAAAATTACCGCTATGTCGTTTGTCGTTTTCGGTGTTTTGTTTTCAATATTTTGTGGAAACGTATTGAGTGATATTTGTTCCAACAACAGTAAATTCGATTGCGTTTGCAAATCGTTCACAGATCAAATCACCCATCTGCCATTAACGATAGCCGATTGTGGTGATGCAGGAATCGAGACACTTCCTACCGATCTAGGTGAAGATTTGAGTATTCTGGATGTTTCGTCGAACGAAATAGGCAGCTTAGACGCGAAGCTAGCCAGCAAGAGCTTAGTAAAACTAATACTTAGCTACAATAACGTATCAAAAGTGGCAGTTGGTTTCTTCGACAACCTTCCGAATTTGAAATATTTGGATTTGAGTAACAATTTTCTTACTTCCTTTGACAACGCCGAGGTTTTCAAGAAATTACCAAATTTGAGATACTTGGATTTGAGTTACAACAATTTTAAATCGCTACCAGAATTCATATTCAGCCCTTTAAAGGAATTGAGACGGTTACACTTGAGCTACAATGACTTGGGGGAGTATTTAATGCCAAATAAAGCTGTGTTAGGCGATGTGCTAGGAGTTACACCGAATTTAACGCATTTAGATTTAAGCGGTTTGGGTTTAAAGGAACTTCACACAACATACTTCGATCATTTCGTTGAATTGAAAACGTTGAGTTTAGAAGATAACAATTTAACCACGATTCCGACGATACCTTACACCATAGAATTCTTGGATCTTTCCGGAAACAGGCTTACCGTTATCTCTGCGAAATACCTCAATTACCATTCCTTGAAAGTACTCAAATTGAACAGAATGAATACCTTGACCTCCATACACCACTACGCTTTCTACAATTTGGTTTCTTTGGAAAAATTGTACATCACAGATTGCGCTAATTTAAAAGAATTCAGCGATCTAGCTTTTGACGACGCTTCCAAAGACATCCATCATCATCCAAAATTTCTCTCACTAGCCAGAAACGGACTGGAATCGCTGAATGAAACGTACAAATACTTCTTCAAGAGAATGGAACACATCGATTTGATCCACAATCCGTGGAACTGCGACTGCAATATTCTGTGGCTCAAGGATTTCGCGCAGGAATTGAACAGACCGCACGAATTAAGGTAAGTCCTGAGCGAATGATTTATTAAAAAAATATACGAAGAGGCTTAATGATTGAGTTTTTTAGGTGTAGTTATCCAGACCAATTAAAGCACAAGAAAATACTAGACCTCGAACCGTCCGATTTGAAGGATTGTTTTCCAGCGATTTACGGGAAGAAAAGCCATAGGGCATTAATTGTGGTGTTAGCAGTAGCTTGTGTAACACTCTGCGGTTTGATATTTTACCTACTGAGGTACCCTGTGAATGGTTTTGCTGGCAGACATAGAATAGGGCCAAATTCGCCTTACGTTTCTGCACCGACCACTGAACCTATTTAAATTTTACTCATATTGAAGATATACCTATTCCTGATAAAATAACTGAGGATAGATGCCATAACATATGATTGTCTATCTACAGGATGGTAGAATATAACAGTCAAAGTTTAACAACCAAATAACTACTTACTGAAAAAGTTCAAAATAGCTCTCCTGTAAAATTTTATAAATTCGACATCTCATATCACGTTATGACATCTACCCAAATACAAATAGATTGTAGGCTGTAGGTTGTAAATATTTCATAAGTTTATTCTAAAATATAGGAAAATGTTAGAATGTGATTTTAATAATCTTTCTTTGTTCCACTCACAGAATTGAACATTTTGCAAACAAATTTCCACTTACCCATCTTTATATTATTATAGGTAATATAGTTTGTGTAATAAAGGGATATGTAAAGTTTATTTCTTACACTTTTGTATTTGTTTGTATCATAATGTAGTGTTTAAATAAAAAGCCAAATTCGGTACATTCATTTATTAACCACACTTTTATAAAAATCTTATAAAAAAAATCAAATTTTTCTACAGTATATCCACATTTCAAAATACTAATTTTTATTGTGTATAAATAGATGTACGAGGTTATATTGTAATGTTTCGGTATAATAAGTAATCCTATTAAATCTTTTTGGTTACAATGATTACATTTATAGTTGTAAAAGTAAGAGTATTAATTAACATGAATGTGTATAAATTTCATGCGTTTATATATTTAAATATATGTTTTATATAAAAAAGAATCAATCTTTTAAGTACAATTATCTATAAACTGTGTTTATTCGGAATTTAATATAGAAACACCTAGAGTACAAAACATGGCAGTAGCTTTAAAAGCAAAAAGTACGTTTTAGAAGATCCAGATGGTAATGCTACAGTATTAAAAATATGTTCAATATATTTATAAAAATTTTAATGTGTGCATTTCGTTAATTTTACTTTTGTGCGTCTGTAAACCTGGTTCTTCTAACGAATGAGATTCAATTCTTCATGTAAATAATATCAAAAATTGAGCAGCACAGACATTTATATGAGTAGTAATGTTCAAAAAATTATATAAAAACGTTATACTATAAATACTAAAGTCTATATTTTTCCTTAATTTCTAAATTGCATATCGATATTAAGAGTAACGTGAGAAAAACTACTAATTGTAAGTACATATTCAATTAAAACAAGGCAATTCAAAAAATGAAAGAAAGGAAATTGACACGAAAAGATTTATCCATTACATCTGCTTCACTGAAAAAAAGGAATGTTTAGGAACCGGTATAAAAAAGAATACAAAACCTGAGTCATAAGAGTAAAATACTGGAAGAAACATTTTAGTGACAACAATCTCTAGAGAGCGAAATAAATTTGTGCTACTTATATTTTAGCTACCTAGCAAAATCACACCTATATTATTTGTTTATACAAAACAAGTTACACACAAACTACCAAAAGGGCACTTCGATCTCACTTATGACAATAATAAAAACGCTAACAGTACGATGAAATTAAAAAAAAGTATAGATATGCTTATCAAATCAGTCTGTCGCAAGACCTGGAATACTCTATAGGTCATACGGAGGTTTCAGAATTTAATCTCAATACAAATTTGTTGCTCTTCGGATCGACGACCTCCTCGGTTATATTGAAATGAGGTAATTTTCTAATATTGCACAACAGCGACACGTCGTTCTGTCTTAACTGGAAGAACACTCCGTCGCCGATGGGTCTCGTTAAAATTTCTTCGCAAATCAAAGCCCACGTTTGCACGTCCTTCTTTTCCTTTTCATTTTGCAACACCGGCTTGCTCACCAAGTACGGCTCGAGGAACGCTTTCGGCGTTAAATCGTTGCTCAAGCAAGTCGCCAAGTGGTTCAAAATACTCTCGACAGAATGCCTGGGTTGTTGTCTGGTCACTCTCAGATACTTCTGCAACGCCCTAGCCATAGAGGGAAATATCGCTTGAGCCGCCTCGTGGGGATCCATTGGTATAGACGACACTTGGTCGTTGTGCAAACGCTTGATGTGAGTGAAAGCCTCCTCTGCGGCTGTGATCAACCTCGCCCTGCGCTTCTTCACTCTCCTTTCGTACTCGTGCTCTTCGTAGAACCTCTCGTTGTGGCTGGAATCGCGTCTTCTAGCGTGCGCAGCCAGCATAGCTCTCGACTGGGATTGCTGTATTTGAGAACTGTTGATACCGTCTACCTCGTAGAATTTAAAACTGGAGGAAGTCTTCCTGGATTTGGACACCGGTATGCGCTCCAAATAGGGATTGTAAATGGGAAATTCGGTGTAATATTTTTCCAGCACCCAAACGGCCGCTCTTTGAATACTTAACTGGCCAATGCCGAATGCACTGCTAGCACCATCGGGACTCCTGACAATCTTTATGTAGTACATGGGTTGCAAATGTCTTATTTCAACTAAAACTACTGCTAAATAATGAATAAATAAAAGAGTGTCCGTCAGGCTCGAGGCGTAGGCTACTAAAGCTTTATAGTCGACAGTTTCTTCGGGAGTCGTGGCCGCTCTGGCAGTTTCAGTTACTTGAACAATATAAAAAAGCCAATAGGCCAAAGTGCATACCATAATAACGACCAAGATACCAGTTCTGAATAAAAAGAATCTCGGTAATGTTGCTTGAGATTTCCGCAAAAACACCGCCCAAGCGCCGATAGCCAGTATAGCTATCTTAAAAGCTAAGGATACCAGCTGACCTTTACATTCAGCACCGCAAGCCAGCAATTTTGAGCTATCGGCGAGTCCTACTCTTAGAGATAGATCGGGAAAGAAACCTAATTTAGGCAAAACGACCATTGCAATGGGACTCAAAAAAGCCATAAGGGATAAGACATATGTTACTGTGGTTGATATGTATCTCTGGCACATGAAGCCTAAACCTGTGTCAGGTTCACCGGGCCAATTGCAAACATCTTCGGCCGATCCAGACTGGTCAGAGGTATTTCCTGTAATAGCAGTGGTATTTTCTCCCCAGTTATCATCTTGAGGGAGGATTTGGACTTCTATCACTTCTTGTCCGTCTCTGTTATCGGGCGTTAGGGTCACTGCAGTCTGAAAAGGGGCCATGTCGTCGTTTCTTCTTGATCTACTGCTCCTACAAAAGTAATATGTATTTTTTATAAACAATTACGATATTATAAATGATCAATTCATGAATTGAATAAGTGTAAAAAGGAGTTTACCTTGTACTACGATGAGAATGATGTCTGTAATTACTGCTTCTATCTCTGTGGCTTCTTGATCGTCTTGACTTAGAGCTATTTTCCGATTTTACTGATTCAGTCTCCATATTATTTCTAGCAGTCTCATTGCCCATGAGTTAGTTCGTCAGGTTTGATCTGAAATAATTGTCGTAATTATTTGAAGAGAAAAATACATGCTAGCTAATGCCTACCTTGTCACGTAACTGTACAATTAAAGGGCAATGCGCCCCATACATTCAACCGAATGTTGCATACCATTGCAATTTAGAAGCAACGTTTATAATTATTCACATAACGACTATAAACAATAATTTTTATCAGAAAAATCGTAAGGAACCGTATTTATCATAAAAAAACTAGACGCCAAAGTTATCTATTTTCAATAAAACTGTCAATGTCAAAGTTCATCTTCTTTCGTATAAACCAATACTATATGTACTTCTACTTTTCGGTTTTTCATAAAATTCCAACTTTATGTCAAATGTCGATGTTACTGTCATTGTCAAAGTCAACTGTCTTTTTGTCTCCATTTAATTGCAATTGTCAGATTACCAAAATTTAAATTATTTAGAAATGGCAAGCCACTCAAAGAAAAAAACGTTAAAAGGACCTACTCCTGAAGAAATTGTGAACGGGTTTCAAAATTTAAGGGCCGAACAGAGAGCTTTGACAAGTAAACTTTCAGAAATCGAGTTAGATTTGAACGAACACAAGTAAGTGCCTCATGTGCTTTATTTTATTGCGATACCGCTTAATGGACCTTCATTTAATTCGTACATTCTTGCCTAACATCGGATTTGTTGTAATAAGCTAACTCTCCATTAAAAAACACTTGAAAATAAGTTATATTTTGCATGTCATACATCTAACCTTAAATTGGATTTCGTAGGATGGTTATTGAAACTTTAAAAAATGTCAATGAAGACAGAAAATGTTTTCGAGTTATTGGAGGAATACTGACCGAGAGGAAAGTGAAAGACATTCTCCCAGTGCTAGTAACGAATCAGGAAAAGCTCAAGGAACTGATTGATAAACTTCATGAACAAATTACCAAAAAAGGACAAGAGATCAATGATTACAGGGAAAAACATAACATCAGATTTAGGGGTTTGGAAAATCCCAAGCAAGACGAGCCCATAACTTCCACTGAAGCTAGAGGAAATGTCCTGGTCTCTTAATAAACGGAATTTGAATCAAGATTTTTGTTAATTTATTTTCATATTGCATTGAAAGTATATTTTCACTTCACTTTCGCAAGCATTGTAAATTATGATACTACTTGTAATATTAAATAACCTCATTTTTTAAAAATTAGATGTTGCTTTTAGTTTAAATATACAACTTTTTGATTAAAACTCTAATTTGTTTCGTAACATTTTTTATTACAAACTTCGTATGCAGTAAATTAATAAATAGATATATAGAATACAAAAATATATTTTTAAGTAAAATTCTGAGTATTAAAAATAATTGCACTTAATATACAGCTCTCATGTTTATTTTGAACGCCATTTCTATTAAATTTTGAGGAATCCCATCTCTATAACAAACGTACAATTCCTTCGGATGCGGCATGTAAAATAGTCTCCTAAAAATTAGTAAAATGAGTATACAGAGTGTCCCACATAAGAACCGATAAAAAGCGGCAGCGTTTGTAACGTATACCAAATTTGGTTGTTTTAAGTTTGAGTATTTCTGAGATACTATTTTTTATTTGTAATCACTTGAATTGTCTCTAACTTCTCAGGAATGTAACTTTGGATTAAGTTGGGCTAAACAACATATTTTGGGTTCCCCTAATCGCCCCTGCTCTGTGTTGGTTCTTATGCAGGACACCCTGTATTAAAAGAGTATACTACTAAACGTACCCTAAAACCCAATATTTGATTTTACTCTTTTTTCCATCTTCGTCCAAAAACGGGCATTCGAACAAAATTCCATGTTCTTTTATTGCTACCAAGCTCTTGTTCATAACAGACGTAGCGATATCTTGTGGAGGCATATTCTTAAACAAATCGAAATGATTCAACATATAATACTAAATTAATTAAAGATCCAATACCTTAAACCTGACTGTATTCTGGAAGAGCGAGTGTATTTTAAGAGATATCCTTCTGAAGCAATTTATAATAAAATTGTACGTCGGAGTTGGATATTTGGACTCAGGTGGACACAACAAAATTCCTTGGCTCAGATCTAATTGAACGTAGTGGTACAAAATATTTTCGGGTCCAGTCGTCAGTCGAGGAGGTTGAAAATCGTCTATTTCTGATAATATGTACTGACGCATTTCTGAGACATCGAAACTCGCCACGCTAATGTGACTTCCTTCCTACAAATCATCTCTCAATATACCCGAATTTAACATCAGATAACGACTCACCCCGTATTCATCAGTATCAGACTCTTCGTCGAATGAATCGTATTTCAAATCTTTCTTGAAATTTCTCCTCGAGTCGTCGCTAATTTCACTGTAACCGCCTTGACTTCCGGACTCTTCCGATTGCCCGTCTAAAGAGTCTTCTTGCGAATTCAAAGAAAGTTGCGGAATGACGTTCATATCGACGCTTCGTTTCTTCAAAATCGATGTTACCTCGCTCTTTTTAGGCAAATTTGTAAGATCCTAAATTTAAATTGTTAATAAATCAATAAACAATGTATTAAACTAAAGCGCCTACTTTTATAGAACTCGACCCAGTCCTCGAAAAATTTAACAGGTCGCTTCTTCGTTTGTTGTATTGAGGGAAAGGTTTGATTATTTGCGGATGAGGCTCCAACGTTAGGAGTCGTTCGGCCAATTCGCTCAAGCCGAGCTCCTGAAAATGCGCCAAAGTCGCCTGAGCTTCTTCCACGTAAAAGGCATCCGGTCCCATGTTACCCTCGGCCGGTTCCGTACAACCTCCAGCTTCCATTATTACAGCCAAAATGTCCTAACAAAATTTACTCGAACGAATCAAATCACGCTGGTCTAAACTGGTAATCTTACCTTGCCGCTTTCAACAACGAGCAGATACCTTTTCCCGCTCGGTATCTTAATGGATGAGTTCTGGATTCTGCAAGAAGAGGGAAACACTTCTTTCCAGAGCACCAGAGATTTAACCGGCTCCGTTTTGGACAGATGAAACAACCCTTGGTGTTTACAAAAGCAAAATACGTCTATCAGATCTTCGTGCATAAAGTGAGTGGCTAAAAGGTATCCCGCATGAAAAATTGCGCTGCCCAAAATCGTAAACAGTCTCTGACAATCTAATGGTTCTTCATTCTGAAAGGAATATTACCTGTAATCTCTATCGAAATATTGTAATAATGAAATTGCTCAAGAGGCTGAAGAGGGCAACTAGGAAGAATGACTTATACGCAGTGACAAAAAGTACCCAGAAAATTTGAATAAAACGAAAAATTCCTAATCTTCTTTAATTTTTTCTCTTTAATAAACTTAAATAAACTCACCCAATCCCTGTAGTCGCTGGCTTCTAGCTCAGAAAGGGCGTCATCTATCTGGATTTGAGCTTCGTAAGGCAAACACAAGCTGGGAGCCACAGGCATGGCGTCTTCGAACTGGGGATGGCATTTCTTTAATTCGGCATTTTCTAACGCTTGAAACTGTTCGGCAGTGCTCCACTGACCATCGCTTAGCGATCTCGCGAATAACTTGAAAAAGAAATGGCTTACTTGAGGAAGGTACTTTTCAGACGTGAAGCAATTATCTAAATTTTCGTACGAAAACTGAAGGAACCGTATTATTTCGTTGTTTATTAACAATATCTCCTCTTTGGAAGCTTTGTTGTCAGGCAGCATTAAAAGCAGTATTTTTTTGTTAAAATTAGTAAATACCACATTAGCTAATTGCCCGTGACATTTTAAAGAAGACACTTTGGGTCTGCTCTTAGTTAAGTCAAACAACAAGTGGTTGATTGTAATGAACATCCCACGGGACGTGGCCAGTAAGTTCTTCTGCGCAGGTTTCGGAAAGCAATACACGACATCCTCGTAATTCTGATTGCTCTCCTTCAAATTATCCATATTTATGTACACCACTCCGACGGGCTGGCCGCACAGAAGCTGGCTCAAATTATGCTCCTCTTCCGATCTCGAATTCAACAATTCCCTCACGAAATCCGATTCGATATTGAGCTCGTTGATAGGCGGATCCTTCGTTACTTCCACACCAGCGACTCTTTGCAGTTTCAGCAGCACGTCATCTCTGTTGATGAATTTTTGAAGTATGTCGTCTAAATTCTGCACGTTGACCTCTATGTTGTTGATGCTTTTCAACCAATCTCCTATTTTGATGTTTCTTTCTTGGCGGGCTTTGCTGTCGTAACAAAAGCCCGCTATCATCACTCTGTTTCCATCAGATAATGTGCTTACAATTAGACCCAGTAAGGACTCTGCTAGAGATTTATCACTGCTTAAATTGTGCCTGTTTTCCGCGTCTATTTCCAACATAACTTCCTTTTCTTCACCTAAAAAATTTAGCGATTAAAAAAGGGTTTCGGGTGACTCGTAATGAAACATAAATGATTGGTAATAACTAACTACCTTCTTGAAGCTCTTGGAACTTCACTTTGGAAGTATTCGTGTCGCTTAAATCTATAGATTTTTGATTCTTTTTGCTTTTCCTTCGACTATCCCTTCTTCTCAACAACTTCAAGAATTTTCCTCTCGTACTACGCCTCAAGTTGGTTCTAGCCAGCGGTTCGGAGACTGTGTTCTTCATTTTAGTATCCTTGTTTTGAACTACGAAGGGATGGCATTCGATATACAAAAGCTCCCCTGTAAAATCGTCGACGTAAGGTTCCCATTCCGGAATCGTGCTGAAGTCATTTAAATAGTATTATTTCGATGAGATAGTAATCGAACGTAAGCTTACCTATCCGAGCCCGAACAAGAACTGCTACTAGAATCGTCCGTCCATTCTTCGTCTGTTACAGTGGTGGTGCTCCCGCTGCTATTCAACGCTGCATTGTGACCCTCCAATAGCTTCTGAGTCTCCATTCTCTCCTCTAACTTGTTCATTTTAAGTATTACAAGCACCTAAGGATATTTTTAGTCGATTATCAGTCTTGGAATAGTTGCGATCTGGTTGTTTCTCGTGGTTCCTATTACAAATTGCGCGAGGAAAGTTTAAATTTCGTAATAATTGTAAACATTATTTTGACTTTTCGGTACAATAACCTACAAATAAATTAATAGGTATATGTAATGTTGGTTGCATATTTGCAGTGACATGTTTGACAAGTTGTACAAAGGATTTGTGTGTTTTATGTTGCATAATCATGGATATTAAACTGTCAAGGAATAATTATTTACTTTTATTGGATTGTTATTGTTCCAGTAGTTATATTTATCACAAAAGACTAGAGAAGGCATACAAATGAATTTAAAAATATTAACTTCATTATAATATTGTCAGTGTCAGGTAATAAGTAAGTAAGGTTTCATCATGTTGCAAGTGTCTGTAAATAATCCTTGGTGATTTCTATTCGGTTATACAGGGTGATTTGTTATTAGTATGTAATTGATATTCGGATATAAAATATTTTGAAATGTTAAAGGCGTTATTCAAGTTATTGGTATAAAATCGCGAAAGCCCACCTAGTGATTAAAAAATCATTAATAATCTAATAACTATGTACCTATTAACTATGGCACGTATCACTATTAAATGCTAGAATTAAAATGTGGAAAACAATATATTTACAACACTTTAATCGCTTAACGCTATTTAAAAATTTATTTGGTTAAAATTTTTCCCAATTGATTATAACCATTATACATATTATTTGAAGATTACAAAAATAATTTTCCACTATCGGCTCGGTGACCTTTCGCTTCGTTGCGGATAAGCGACATAAATTTATGCATCGGTTCCTCGGATGAACTTTGTTTTTTGTTGTTCCGCTAAATCGAAAACTTCAGGAAAGCGCATGCCTTTGTGGAAACTCCGCGATCGATTCGATAATAAGGAGTGGAGTCGTAGTATTAGTCACATGCCGCAAGCGGCAGAAGGTAGATAAACTGGCCATCGTCATGTCGAAGACAACGTTAGTTATTTTATTGCCGATTTAAACTAAGTTAATTCAGCGAGGTTTCGAAGTCGAATCAATTAAAATAGCACAAAACTATGGCGTACGCCAACGCGGCGCTGAAAACTCCGACCATCCTAGAGCAACTTCTCGAAGAAATCAACTTCCAGAGGACAAAAGAGATGAGGCAACTTTTGAAGGATGGTGAGAGTTTGTTTTTGTTCCTTTGTTAACTATTAGTACTCTTACATCAGTCACTGAACTTTGTTGTTCGTAAGTAATTGCGTTATATACTAGGTATTTGTTATCTTTCCAGAATCTGGATTTGTTATGCTACAGGGAACTACTTATTGGACAGATTTGTTCGTAAGGCACTTCCTGTTCCAAAACGAATCAACTATGGATTGCGATGATTTACTGTTCTTCGTCAGGAAGAAGCATGTGAAAGGATCTCCGAGATATTTACCCAAATTTGAGGTAAACAAAAGTACATTTATTATCTGTAAACAATTACTTTGTAATGCTTCAAAAATCGTTACCATACCATGTCGATAATTTTATTGGTTTTTATAAAATAACAAATTGAAGAAAACCTAAAATCTCCTGTATATGCAAATAATACACTGTCTACTTTTCAACCAAACAATTCTCTTAGGTTTTTCAACTCTTTGTATAAACTCTATTATATTTCGATTCATAGACGGAAGTGGATGTATTCAGAAAAGACAGCAGGAAGCTACCGATCGGCGATCCGGACATCGACTGGGAGGAAACCGTTTACCTGAACCTGATCATCCACCAATTCGAATACACTTTGACCCTGGCCATTTGCACTCGTACCAGCCCTAAGGAGCTCCAGGTGCTGAAGCGACACTCGCAGAAGGTCTACGCCTCGCCCAGTCGCCGAAGAATGGACACCAAAGGAGAGGTCGAGGAGATCACCTATCCCCACATTTGTTTCATGGTAAATTGTGAAAGTAAACCTCCGAAGGGCGTGATGTGGACTTGTATTGTTCTTTCAGGTGGACAATTTCGACGAGGTGTTCCACGATATACTGGTAAGAGACGGTGAAATGGTGTGCGTTGAATTACTAGCGGCTGATAGAGCTGGTAGTATACAAGGTGTTATTTTCCTGGGTTCAATTCGATACGACGCACTGAAGAGAGTTTACGATGCAAGGGTAAGAATTGGCTAGTCTACTTCGTGGTACTTAATGCTTTTTTCAAACCTTCTTTCTTTCCTTACTGTTATCAATTTAAATAAAGAATTTTTGGATTGACCTCTTGACCAATTATAATAGTTCCATCGAAGAACAAGAACTGGGAGAAATGTAGATTTGTATTGCAGCAATCGAGCCTGAGCACGAAAGTGGCACAACGAATGACGTTCGGCTTGTTCTCCTCGCCGACGAGCCAACGGTGCGAATTCGTTCGAATGAAAGGCCCCCAAGGCAAAGGCCACGCCGAAATGGCAGTGACGAAGACCAAAGGCTCCGGCGTGGAGACGCCCACCTCGGAGCCGGGCTACTGCGCCACCGATATGTGGGATTCGGATTGGGAGGACGATCCCGAGGACCTGTACATATACAGGACCCAAAGGCGGCTCAGCGATCCCAGTTCGAATTTGAACAACTTCATTCGCGGCGGTTGGAAGTCCAAGTTGGACGTCAAGGCTAGATCGGAGAGCGAAGGATTAGATGCTATCGATAACGGAGTGAGCGAAATCGAAGCCGGAGATTTACGAGATGGTAATTAATTTTTTTTTCATTAAAGTTAAAATTGGTGTTGTGTGAATCTTGTTGAGTGGCTACAGGAAAATGAATCCTTCAGCATGTCGGAATTTTTTGTAGTTATCAGTTAAAGTATCAATTAAATCGACTTTATCAACCGTCTCTCATCTTATCGCATTTTCATTAACAATAAAATAAGTAAGTAAAATTAAAGGCTATTAACCAGTGCTTGAATGAGCGTAATAACAAAATTGGTAATTATTAAGAATTGGATGTAGAAGCAGAAAGAAGGAATAGTAATAATAATAAGCTATAGTAAACTAAATAATTAATTTCCCATTTGCAAACAAATTTTCTTCACTTAGAAAACGCTTAGCTTAGACATTTGTTGTTAGAAACTTGTAAAACCAAACTTGTTTAACGAATGTTTTCATTGTTGTAGATAAGACTGGTTCTGCTTCCGCGTCCAATTCGACATGCTGTGGGTGTTTTCAAAGAAGAAATCGTGAAGCGCTGCTCGAAATGTACAGTTTGCGGTGCAGCGATCACCGAAAGTGCGCCGAGCGAGCTCGCCTGGGGCCCGCCGACCACGATTGTGCCTTGGCGAACGCCAAAATTAAGGAAACCCATCGAAACGCTAACTACGCCGAATGCGAGCTAGCCGACGATGCGATCAGTTTCGACAAGAAACGGCCGGGCGATTGCCCGGTCGCGAATTACGATCACGCCAAAAATTTGTACATAACAGTCAGCGGGAAGGAGGAGCTTCCTTGCATCCACGAAATCAAGTATTTCATGTCAGACAATAACAAGGAAATGAAAAATATTTGTACTGAGAAACACGATGTTGGGGCGGACAAGGAGCGCGCCGCGTCCATCAAAACGGTCAACGGCAACGTGAATCACTTCAACATGAAGAGCATTTACAGCTATTGCACTTTGCCGAAGAGCAAGAGAAAGGAATGTTGCCAGAAAAATTTAGCGAGACATATCATTCCACCGAAACGCATCACTCCCGATGGCACTCACATTTATTATTGGTGCGATTTGAACAAAAAGGATTGTGGTAAGAGGAATCATCAACTAGATAACCCTCAGAAAAATCAGTAGCAAATATTAAATTCACCAATTTTTTATAGATCAAGTACTAATGTTAATTTGTTTAATTTTAGAGTTAGATGATGGTGCGTATAATCCTTTGTGGACGATGCGCGGTTTCACGCAAACTTTCCACTTTTGGAAAGAGAATAAAAGAGCGCAATCGGTTCCTTTGAATGCGTTTTTAACGTACATAACACTGCCGTGGTGGAGTATAGCTAAAGGTGGGCATTTTACAAAAACTTATTTTAACTGATATCAAAAAAATTAGATCTTATAACACTTCCCATTTCAGATATATTGGACCACAGAGAGGGGCCTATACTAACATTTTAATATTTAAAGCATGTACTTCAACGAAACGTATTTTAATTATATTGTAAAATTAAAAATAAATTGTATATATTTACGAAAACTTGTTAAATTCAATTATACATAATTAGAATTTGTTCTAATGGTATAGGAGAACGTGTTACGATGGTGAGATGTTAAAACGATAGAATTGATACCTAATTGTGGAAACATTTATTAGTAAATTAATTAAATCTACGTTAATCGCGAAGTATGAATATGACAAATAGCTAAAAGTTGAAAAAAATTAACCCATTAACCGATTACATAAAATCCTTCGTCTTAACACTAACTACAATGCGACTGAAGTCAATAATAATGCATTTATAAACCTAACGTATTACATACCTACGGTATTTCGAAATAAACATTAAAGCATTTTGAATTACATCAAGTATAAAAAAAACTTAATTAAATTAAAATTAATAAAAAAACGTTGTGTTAAAAGTTTGCTTGTTAATTGATGAGACCCTTGGCCTTGAAGAGATCGCGCATTAACCCTTTCAAATACTTAATCTCCCGGTGCAAGTCGGTAATTTGATTGGTCAACTGGTTGTTCTTGTCTGCCATACCCTGCTCAATCAAAAGAATCTCCATACATTCGGCCTTCTTCTTCATGCGGTACCGAGTCGCAGCGTTCTTGTTCTGCTCCTTCTTACGCACCTTCTTGTCTTCGACGTTGGTCTTGGTACTCTTGGTGGAAGGCCTCGAACGTTTGCGCGACTGCTTGATAGCAGGCGCGCCGAATTCCTCGATCGTTTCGGGAACCCACTCGGGATCGTCCGACGAGCAATCCTCGCTGGTACTACCGGGCGATAGAGGACCGCCACAGTCGCTGCTGCTGCCGATGCTACTGCTGCTGCTGCTGCTGCCTTGCATATCCTCCACGCGCGTCCTCACCAACTCGTCCACTTCGGCCAGCGCGTGAGCGATGTCGGGATTAACGGAACCATATTGAATTTGCTCAGTTATGGCGTAGTTTTGTTGAGGAGTATAAACGGGTTTGATGGTAGGTACTATAGCGGGATATTGAAGAAGGGGCTCCAAGGTGGTGAGTAAAGGCTGTTGACTGGGAGGGCTCTGTGGCGGTGTTAGCGTATCGTGGGTAAATTCAACCGCGTCGTATACGGTTTCAAACTCTTTGAGGAGATATTGCGTGTTGTTGTTGGCGTATTCTGATTTGAGCTCGGTGACGGAGACGGGAACGGCTCTGGCTGAATCCACATCTTCGAACATCGGCAGTATTTTTTCATCGAGTAGAAAAGGTTCTGAAAAAATTAATAGGCAAATACGTTTTTAAAAATTTTAAGTTAATTTCTTCGGATTTGAAGATAGATTTACAAAATGTTAATTCACCAAGATGCGGAAGTGAAAGTTGTTTACCAATACATATATGCATAAAAAATTGACGCATAGATTGGATGTGGAAAATGGACCAATCAATATATTTAGCAATTTACAATAAATTTCTAATATTATGTAGATATAATAACAAAATATATTTCGACCTTCTCAATCTATTTAATATCAGATAACAGATCTACCTCAATAAAATGTGAAATGCAAAATATTTACGTTATTATTTATTGCTAATTCGATATGTATCGATTCTTTTCGGTAGTAGACGTAAGATATAATTTATAATCAATAATCTTGATGATAATACCAGTTTAAAAAATTTTTCAAGTAAAAGTTTATGCATAGCCAGTAATTACTTAATCTCAATATGTCCTTAATATTTATCAATTAACAATCACGTGCTGTGAGCGTGAATGCAATTTTATTTCAGGGAGTTAATGAAGAATTCTGTAGCGAGAAATGGGTTAAAAATGTAGTATTAAAAAATTTAATCAGAAATATATTAAATCCCTTTGTAAATCGCCAAAAATTCTATTTTTAAAAGCAAATACGGCAGGTATGGGAAAGTACAAGTACAATGGCTTATACAAATTTATTTATCATTTGAAGATTGCGTCGGTTACGACTACAAGTATTCCTGTACCGCTGCATGACAGTTTGCTCGTAGATCACAGGCGAAAAACAAAGGTTAATATACAACAAATCTGTTGAATTTAAACAAATTTAAATCATCCAAGACATTACATGTATATCTTTTCTAAACAAAGCCACCAGAAGCATTTAACTTTGATAAACTGTCCTCGTTAATTTATTTATCAGTTAAATATTTTTTTAATTTAATAACTTTGATTTGTAACAGAACAAAGTACCAACCGATAGGCAGATAGAAAATATGTACTAATTTAAAACTTGAAATTTATTAACGAATTTAATGAAGTATGTCTATAGATTATACTTACATAATTAATTAAGCATTGTCTGATAGATAGTTTACATACTTTGAATCTAAGTTTTTAGATCGAAAAATTACAGAATAATTCAAGAAAATACAAAATTATATTTCTTGCTAAATACCACATTTTTAATATTTTTGCTAACAGGTATGGAAGAATAATTGCTTCTTATCTATTACGCCAGTTAATCCAAGATTTATTGAGAAATAAGCCTACAATTTTATTAATAGACTTCTTAAATCTGGGACGCCTTATGCTAATTGTTCTATTGACTGCAAAATCAATTTAATTGATTGTTGATACATTTTCATAAGCATCTGGCAGAAGAAAAGATTAATAGAATTTGATGTATGTACCTAAGTTATATTGAAGCAGGGTGTGGTTATCGTACAAATATTTGCCCTTTTTCATATAAAATCGATGATCCGGGCACCGATGTATTGGACATTTATACGCGTATATGAAAACGATAATTTAAGCAATAACTAATATGTATACAGCAGTGTTATACATAAATAAAGTAGATCAATTAAATTACTATTAGTAGTATTCGAAACCCACACATTCCAAAGAGTTTAGAATCGAAAAAAGTGTATCAAAACTGATAGTGAAACTGGTAATTAAATAATTACATTTTCATAATCAAATACTAAGAAATTTGTGACTGAGATTTGGGGCTTTACTTATAACGTGGGAATTTTATTTTCCTTTTATTACGGTTTATCAAAAATTATGAACTCAAACAATTATTATTATTGATTATCAATTCTACTTTAATATGTATGTATGTATTTCCAATGTCCCACCTAAAATATCCTCAGAATAAATTTAAACACGTAAACTTCATGAATATTCTTGAATTATCACCAAAAAAGTTAAAATTGCAGACTTGATTTTTTCTGATTAAAAATAGCTTTTCTAAGTCTTCAAGAAGTTCATAAAAAAGCGAGGTGTCGAGTTGAATAGCGCATAAATATTCGTAATTAAATCAGTGTAACGTTTGGTTGAAAACCTCGCAATATATTTAAGACCTTGATGGTTATTGGCAAATTATTAGATTATCTATCTATCAAATCGACAATGAACTTTTTTGGCGCTAAAATCCACATTGTATTAAGTTACAATGCACTAATTAGGTGAAAACAGTATCGCCTTTTGTACAACACAATCTGTTTGCCCGATACAACAGGGTAAACAAGCGAGTCGATAAAGACCTACCGAAGCAATCAGCCATATTAAAGATCGTCCAGGGTCCACAATACAATCAAACTTTAAACAAAACGTTAAGAATCTGTCCGATGTAAACATAAACAAGCGATCGTCGTGAAGGGTGGCTTTGGTGGTATCTCTACGGCAGTCCTTTCAACGTCTTTTAACAAGTTTCTGCGAGTTGAAGATGATTTCTCTATTCCAAGTATAATGGTAAGTGCACTTCATGCTAACATACTCGGGAATGATCATGGGAACGGTTCTTCATTAGTTAATTGAAAACGCGAAATGTTGGATTTGTATGGGCAAAGCGAGGGAAAACTGCACAATATGGGCTATAGGCAAACCACGCGTTTAACTCGAGGTTTCACTTTTTATTTCACTGAACGATTATTATCGAAGCCGCGTTTTCGAACCGAACGATTAAGACAGTCAGTGGCGACTGTGCGATAGGCGTCCCTCAAGGTTCCTCTTGCCCCACTACTCTGATTACAATTATTTATACGTATCCATGTGATCAGTTGTACAATAAATAACGTTGCCGTAGATAGATAAATAATTGGACATGGTGTTTTCATTTTATGAAAGACTTTTGAATATATTACAAGCGGCTGGGCTTGCGTTCATGGATTAATCGGTGATGCGTGCAAGGCAAAAAATTTGATTTCAATATGCCCTATTTGCCAGCGAATAACTTTGTTCAGAACTGGTATAGGTGGAGAAATTTCAGATTATTACTTTGCCTGAGTTAATACGATATTCTTTTTTCTTTCATGTGAATGAATAATTTCTTCGGTCCTAAGCTTATTTATTTTTCTGTAATACATTTATTCGAGTTTTTGGGTATTTTATTACAAAGTTCACTTTGTACATGAGAAGATTTTTTATCAGTATATCTAATCATTGGTTTAAAATTCTCCTTACCTGCTGAAATGAGCCTTTACTACTGATTTCATTGATAATCTCTACATTCTGTTCTATTTTTATTTCAAAAAATATTTGTCTCCACCTACTAGACTAGACGTTAATTGAAGCGCTAACAAAAAATTAGCAGGAAATGCTTTTTATGCATAAATTTTGGCTTGAAAAATTATTCTCATAAGATTGTTGATTGTTTGCTCAATCTTTTTACTTGACCCTAATGCCTTCAAAAATAATTCTGATAGCGAAAGTTCAAGACAAGCAACCTCTTATTCTATAAAAAGACCTTAGTCCGTTTTACCCGCAAATGTGTATAAAAAAATATGCCTATGGATAACATTGATATACCGAGTTACTAACGATACCATCCTATAATTCTAAAAATAATTTTTGAAATTTTTGATGTCAGAGTTTTTTAAAGAAATGTAGCCTCTGTACAGGTGTATTGAAAATTGTAATTTATTTAGCACATCAAATTAAAAAAATATATCAGTAGCATCAATCATTGTAGCGCCCGAAACGTTTAATAACAAAACAACTAATGGTATGAAAATAAATAATAATAATAAACGAAGCATTGACTACATCACGGCAGTTCAACGCATAAATTGAATTTGTATTAATTCAGATAACATACCAGTCACACCCAATAATTTGCGCTTTGAAAAAATATTAGTAGAAAGCAAAACCAGTAGGTACATTTTCCTAGTTATCAGCAGCTAATTGACATCGATAGATTAATTCCGCCTTCCAGAATTTCAAAGAAATTGTATATAAGTGAATTTTGTCAATACATTTTATTAATAATGCGAGGATTTTTGTATCCTTTGTATGAAAATTATACGTGAAATAATCTTTAATTACTTAAAATGTATAGGTATTGATAAATTATTGAATTACTTTATTTTTATGTAATATGTCAATTTGATAAAGAGATAAGGAAACTCTAAGAATATGAACTAAGTATCAATATAGGCTTTAAATGCAACGGAATCGTTCCTTTTATCTCCTGATAGACATAGATTCCTCCAATAGAACGCGCTTGTTCCTGGAACCTGTTCGAAACAACAGTAACTTACCATCCTTGATTAGCTCATCCAAATCCATGAGGTTCTCCAGGTTCTCGAGCAGGTGCGAGGCGACTTCGGCTTTGGATTCGAAGTTCGCGATATCATCAAGGTTGGCGTCCACATCGAATTTGATGTCTATGGCTTCGAAGGGCGTCGCATTGTAGATGGTGGCGTCGAGGAGCGCCGCCTCATCGCACTCAGAAAGAGGCGAAGCGGGCTCCTGTTTCCATAGCAGTACAGAGCTCATTGTTGGCGAGTACGGTACTGCTTAGTGGCGAAAGATTTTTCGATAAGATAGCTTGCTTTGGTGCCGAAACGGCGTTGTAAGACAAAGGTGCCATGGTGGCGCTGAAAATAAACGGAAAACGTGAATAAACAAGTAATATGTATAAAAAGAATCCTGCTCCTATGTTCCCAGTTATGATAACTTTGAAATAAACTTGAAAACAATATTTTTGGATAGAGAATGAAGAGACCTTTTAAACGATATATCAAAAGCCTATACTTCCTACATAAAAAATCGGGGTTGTTAACTGTTCTTCGAAGGGTAATAATGGTAGTAACTATTTTCACGTTGAACAATGTCAATTTATAATTTAAATTTGACATGTTGATAAGTGATTAACTGCTTCTATTTTCTATATGAGACTAATGGAAGTTGTCTTTGTTGAATCCATAGATGGTATACCACTTTGCACTTATCTGTATATCTATGTAAATATAGGGAGTGTAAAATAATAGTAGAAATTTTAGGTGTGGGAATTTAAGCATTGTTTAAGTGTGTAGTGGAATCACCCTGTAGTTGAGTACCTGTTACAAAAAAAACCTAGGTCAATTATTTATAAACTGTCAATGCAGGGTCGAACATTGATTGTAGTAATATTTGTAAGTGAATGTATGAACGAATGTTAGTTTCTTGAAAATTTCTCTTTATATAAACTTGTTTTGTAAGCAACCTAGATAATCGAAAACACGAGGAAGTCATGCTATATTGCTGGTGAGTTGGAAGCAACGTTACAAAATCATTACAAAATTATTAGAATACTGTTCACATCGACACCAAACATTCTAAAATTTAATTAATCAATTAGTAATAATAACAAAACATATGTCGTTTAGATTCAAAATTTGACAACGTTGCCACTAAAAAACGTCATTGGTATTTAGGATGGAGCGTGAAACTTTCGATTCCAGTGACCCGGGGAAATTGATTTAAATCAAACAGAAACTAATAAATGTAAAACGAAAACTTACTTCATTATTACTTATTTGTTAGGCACACTTGCGTGTGCAAGAGCTTAAACCGCTAGAAACCCATTTCTTCTCTCTAAAAAACCTGGCGAAAAATACAACACACTTTACCTATCCATTGATGAAACGAAAATGGCCGAATTCTGACAGCTCAACCGAATTAAGACATCAAGGTGACTATACTTCCGAGGTCTGATCAAATCGATTCGATCATCATCGGGCTTAAACTCGGTTTGGTGAATGTAGATGAATCGACAAGACGTTGAAATGCATTATAAACGAAAACAACTTCTTTTTGACGCGTTACCAGGTAATAAACGGTTTGGGTTACCTGCTGACGTCATTAAAGAAATTACTTGAGCACACCTTGGAAGTTTGAATACCTGGGACTAGTGCATGCGCGCCTTCTCCGTATTTAGATAAATAAAGTTTCACATTGCACATTCTCAGGAATCTCAGGTTGTTGTTTCAATTTACAGGGCGATTCAACTATATATTTCAAATTTTATTTAAATCGGATAAGTAGTTTAATAATTCCTATATACGGAGAGTTTTAACTCGTCGTGAGACACCCTGTATACTCGAATACCTGTTATCAACTAACACATTTTATAAAGACAATAATAAGATAAAACATTTTATACTAAGTGTAACATAAATCATTTTATTTCTTAAAAATAATACATAAATATTCTTGCGATTGCTAATTTTAAAACAATATCGAATTTATTACAAAACTAATATTTTACAAGTATAAAATTCAAACTACAACGAATCGTTTGGAAATAGAACTTTAATAAATTGAATTATGATTTTTTTATTATAGGCAAGTCCCAAAGAACCTTTGCCTCCAGCCCATCTAGTTTTAATTTCAATGAAATTGCTGGCCCCCAATAAGAAATTCATTTCGATTAGTTTGTTCCAGGATTTAACGTGCAAATGGGTTTTTTTAGAATCTGCATCGGAGAACAGTTCCGGTCCTTCCTTCACAATTACTGCAGCCACTTGCTTGAAATCCGCCCGCTTGGATGAAATGTCTTTACAATTGATGATGCAATTGATTAAACTATTACAAAAACTATTCAGAATAATACCCATATTTTCGTTGTAGACAGGATGGGATAAAATAGTACACCAAGACGTTTTCAGACGTTTTAGTTCTTTGAAGCAATCTAGAAAGTTTGTTTTAATTGAAGAGTTTCCATTGTATTCACCGAAACATTTCATTGTTTTGTCGATTTTATCTATCTCACTATTGACCACTTTACTTAAACGTTCCAATCCAACTTGTCTTATATGATTAATTTCACAAATGAAGGCTTTAAAGATTGCACGAGCAGATGATTGTTTTTTCCAAAGCGACAATTTGTCACTGATATAAAAGCAATTATTATAAAATAATGCTGATTGACTTTCTGAAATGTTTCCTTGATAATGAGACACAAACAGGACATAATTGCTAATAATTTTTTTACAAGTTAAAGTAATTTGAGAGACAACAATTGGATCGGAACTGGATGTAGCTATTTTAAAAATTTCTTCTAATTTCTTGATCAATATAACCGCATGTACAGACACTTTATATGATAGAGATTCTTCAGTCATTTTTGCTTCTTTTATTATTGTTGTATCTCCTACATCATTCTTTATAATGTCAGTGCATTGCAACATGTAGAACTCGCATTTCTTCTGTATGAATAGGGAATCAATATTCATCATAAATGCTTCGAGGGTCGTGTACACCGAAAAAAATTCGTTGGTATTCATTTCTACCATCAGAACATTTACATTCTTAATGAAAGTTTTCAATAAACTTTCGTCAAAAGGTATAGCCGGAACTAAACAATTATTTTTAATCAATTCCGATAAATTATCACCTATTTGCGAATCAATGTACTTTACTGTGGTTGATTTCATTTGACCATTTCTTAGAGAAAAATTAAAATATTTACTCAAGTATTGCACTACAGTCTGTAGGTTGGAGATTATTTGTTCATATGTAGATTCTGGAGTGGGATCGATAACGCATAATTTCAGCTCGGAATAATCATAGTCAGATGTATTTACTTCAACTTGAATTACTTTGTTTTCAACGATGGGTAGGAAGAAATTGGTATACAAAAATTTAGTAAAAACATTCAAGGCTGATAGCTGCGACTTTTTGTAAGACATAACTTGTAATATTTCGTCTATAGAATCACTATTGTTGCTAATTTTGATAATGGCAGTGTTTTTACTATTGGAAGTGAACACCATTTTATCAAATGAAGAAATTAATTGCTCTATAAGACGAAAGTGGAGAGCCCTTATGTCTATTCTCATACTATTCATGAAGCTTTCTATTTCTTTATAGTCTTCAGGAATTGAAGTAATAAGATTTTCCATTTCCAATATTCCTTCCATGCACAATTGAAAATCTTTCTCATGTAAAAAAAACGTGGATTCTTCAAGTTTATCATGAATCTTCAAAATACTGCCCATTGTCGTCAACTTCAAATTATTGGTTTCCAAGTTTTGTATATTTTTTGAAATAACTACATTACTCATTGCCCTCTCATTTGTGAGGCTCTTATTATATTCCATTAACTTTTTAATTGTTTCCGTTACATCTGAGTAACTAGTTTTTATTAACTTGGACGACTTACGTGCTCTCTTATTGTATACATCATCAAAATAAAGGAATAATTTGCTCTCGAGATCGTCCACAACTAGTTTTAATTTCGGTACTTCTCGATTAATTTCTTCGATTTTTGCACGTTTGTCAGAATCCAAAACTGCAGATAGGAAACTCGCTTTTGCCTAAAAGAATTGAATTATTTGCGGTAATCGCAATATTTTTAATACTAACCATTTTATATCCAAGACAAAAGTTTTGACCTCAAAATACTCTGCCCTTTCTTGATGGTTGTGAATATAAAGAAAATAAGTTGTTTTTATATTTTGTTTATGGTTTTAAATAAAATAACCGTTTCTTTAAAATGACAGTTTTGACATTTAATTTGACATTTGACAAGTGTCTCCTACCAACGTTATGCACCAAAATACGATGATTTTGTCAAAATCAAAAAATATCAAGGCCTAATGGACTATTGAAAATAAAAGAAGAAGTAAATGTAAATGTCAGATCGTCAGATGTCAGGGTAGTTGAATGAGGTTATGATTTCTTTTTTTTAAGTAAAATTTTGTAAGAATTTCTGAATTATTTTGATTATATCGATATGTAGTTTTTAAGAAGATATCATATAATCAAGTATGTCAGGTATAGGTGTCAGGGAGGAACATACTGAACCGTCACCATCTAAAAGCCGTCGAAAAGATTCCTATATGGCTTCAGGAGACAATAATAGCTACAACGAATCCTGCCAGATTATGGTTAGTTGTATTACTAATATTTAAAGACAACGATTGAGATTAGTTTCGTGACCTCATGTTAATTTAACTAATCAAGAATCAACTTTTTTTAGGTCGATAATTCTAACAATATTCTTAAGGTTTTAAAGAATTTGTATTCGGAAAAAGATATGTGTGATGTATTCCTAATGGTCGGATATAAGGAATACGGTGCTCACAAGATTATATTATGTGCATCAAGTGATGTATTTAAGGTATGTAGTTAAAACTGTTAAGAAATACATTTAGAAAAATATAACCGTAGGTCATGTTAATGAGACCAGAATGGTCAGAATGGCACGAAAGTAGAGTAGAATTACAAGAAATGTCAATATGTGAGCCAGTCTTTTCAATATTCCTGGAGTACTTTTATACTGGAAAAATTATGATTACACACACTAATGTTATGCCAATTTTAGCATTAGCTGATAAATATATTGTTAAGGTAAGATCTTACACCACATGTCGTGTACTTAAAAAGTGTAGTTTATTTGATTGTAGAGTTTAACAAGAATATGCTTGTCGTACATGTGCAAACATGTTCCTCATGCTGCTCATCACAATCAACTATTTTCATGGTTACAGTACAGTACAGCCTGCGGTCACAGTAATGTATTTGAAATTTGCCAAAACTACATAAAATGGAACTTTGAGTCCGTAGCCAACACGCCTGATTTCAGCAATTTTGATATTAACATGTTTACAAAAATATTAGAACAAAACGATATAGTGGTGCACAATGAAATGGTCCTTTACAATTGTGTTGTACGTTGGCTTGAACTACAACATATTAAATTATTCCAACAGAGTTTCTCATCTAAATGCGTAAACGAAGAATTCAAGCTATTGATTGAAAACATTATGAAGTATATCAGATTTCCTATGATGACGCCGAGAGAACTTGCAGATCTTCTGCTGTCTCCCGTTATTCAACAACACAAAGAATTTTTCGTCGAACGAATGGCCGTTGGCATGAAATATCATTCCGGCATTATTTCATTTGATAACATTACAGAAGAGGAGAAATTGTTGTTTACGCCTCGCTTGTACACCTCCGACAGCTGCAGCGCTTTATTGACAATAGAAAATTTTTTCAGTATTCCCAGTTATAACATAAGTACGTTCGTTTTCTCGTCGTATCTCTCGGCCGCTGAACACGAGTCTCACAAAATTATCGAATGGATGGTGGACCTGTACCCAAAAGGAGTGTGGTTCAAGAAATTCTTACTAATAGTGTGGCAAGGCACGCTGGAAGTTCCGGAGGAGATTTTGCGAACTGTTCGATTGTCTCTAACGTGCCGCGAATTGTGCGAATCGAATATGCGCGTAAAAATATCTGTTTTAATATATGGACTACAGGGCGGAGTCGAACATGTGATGGAAGTTAAAGAAACTATTCATCATTTTAATAACGAGGAAAGAACTGTTAATTTGGACAATTTAATTCCGTTTGATGAATTAAATAGGTCTGCCGTTGCACACGATAAAAATGAGACAATGTACCTCGTTGGACCTAACAGGGACACGCTAAAAATAAATCTAGTTATTGCTCCCATTAAATAAACTTTGGGATTTATTTAAAAATGGTGATATTTTATTAATAAAGTGATGTTTGTTGTGACAATTTTTGTATATGTTTATTAATATAATTCCTTTGAGGTATTTGAGAAAAAAAATTTAATTAGTTGTATTATTTCCAAATAAAGAGTTCTTTTTACTTATTATAAAAATGAATTTTTTATTCACTGTAAAAATCAAACTTCAATGAAAAGTCTTTTTGACAAATATAGTTTACATATTTTATACAAATGATTTGGTATGTTACATTTTGTGCCCAGTTTTTTAACTTTTATTTTACCTTTCATATACGCACGACCCGAAGGAATTATTCTACCATATAAAGATAACAAAATTTTAGAATATTGTAAGTCTTCAGAAAATGCATTTTATAAGAAAAATATTATTCAGAGCCCTTGGTACTTATTTCTTTTGATACTATTAGTCT
This sequence comes from Phyllotreta striolata, assembly GCA_918026865.1. Taxonomy (NCBI): domain Eukaryota; kingdom Metazoa; phylum Arthropoda; class Insecta; order Coleoptera; family Chrysomelidae; genus Phyllotreta; species Phyllotreta striolata. The sequence continues at coordinate 7,270,745 of OU900096.1, forward strand.
GTATTTTTCTCCTAATATTTTTAGGTAAGTAGAATTTTACAAACATTTCCTAATAAAATTCGGTCGTTTCGTTGTAGGATTAATTAAAGGATTGCTAGGTTTGTGTTCAAAATCAATAGGTGAATTAGGATTAGGACTGTTGGTAGATTTGCCGAAACCCATAGATAAATACAGAGAAAAATCATTACTGAATATCCCAGTGCAATATGATATAGAAGGATGGCCGATACATCCTTATGAGAATGAAAGAAGCGTAAGGGTTTTTTCGGTGTAAGTTTTACTGTGTATTTTTTAATAAACTTCACTTCATTTATCTGGAATCTGAAAAATATTTTCAGGAAAACCGAATTTTGCTTGAACGTTATATTTTTCTTGGCGTGTCCTCTTGCTCTCTGCATACATTTATGCAAATTATGTTGCGAAAAACCGGATACGGATGAATACAAGAAGGGTTGCTTCTGTAACGTCAGTATGCTGAAGATGAATGAACGATTGAAGAAGAAGAGAAAGGTAAGTAAATTATTATTTCGCAGCGTTGCCATTGCGATGAATTTGCATTCTTAAAAGAGTAATCACCATATTTTAGGGAGGCTACAAGTCCGTTCGACACGTAGATATTTACGATGATAACGATAGAAATGAAGACGAGGACACAAAATACGTTATAAACCAAATGCGGCATAGCCAGCTATCACTTCAGAAAGGTTTTTAACTAAAAATTCTATATTATATAAACCATTATATTAAATACGAGATTAACCAGATCTAAAGAACGTAAAAAAAAATAAATTCACCAACGCGAGCCACCACCACGACTGCGTCCTCCTCCGTATCCTCCACCATGTCCTCCTCCGTATCCTCCACCATGTCCTCCTCCATATCTTCCTCCGCCGAATCCACTTTCTCTTTCCTTATCTCTTTTTTCCTTCCAAACAGCAAATCTCTTAGCCATGTCATAGATTTCTTCAGGTACATACTATTAACAACAATGCAATAACTACATTTTACAATTAAGTTCAATAATTTTATTACCTGTTGCGCTTCCTCGAGAATACTGATAAGTTCCTTTGCTTGTGCCCAATTGGCTCGGGTGAAATAACTTATGCTTTCGCCAAATTTGCCAGCTCTTCCTGTTCTTCCCACCCTATGAACATATTCCTCGACGTTTTTAGGAAAGTCGTAATTTACGACATGGCTAAAAATTAGCAAGATTAATACTTTAGATTTTAAAATATTTAAAATTACACACGTAATATCATCAATGTCCAATCCTCTGGAAGCGAGATCGGTAGCAATCAGTATTTGCACGGTACCGTCGGCGATATCTAACAAGGCCTGTTCTCTATCCGCCTGATCCCGATCACCGTGCATTGTTTGGCAATTTAAACCGGATAAAATTAGCTCGGTGGCCAATTCATCGGCTCGGGCTTTCTTTCCACAAAACACGATCACTTTCTGTTCGGGACTCAAGTTCTTAGCGAATTCCATAAACTACAAAAAGAGATAGATTAATGGTAAAAAGCTTAGAAGTATCATGGAAATTGTGATTTTTTCTAGTCACTACCAATTTCTAATCTGATCTTGTAATAGAGGGTTTTTCAAGGTAGTTCATTGGAACTTTTAGGAGTTCCTGAAGTGTTACAAATCTGAAAATTTAGGAGTAAAGTATAGTCTATGTTGAACCATATGACATCCAGTTATACCGAAACTGGATATCAATTTCGTTATTTCAAATGAAAAGTGCCATAATTGGATTCTGTGGCCCTTTATAACCAATCTTTCCAGCGACGGATACCACGAAAAACCCTGCATACCACATTACATACCGTTTCTAGCTTTGCGTCGTCATCATCAGGTAAAATCTGAATAGTTTGTGTAACGGTGTGAGTTGCGGCTAGATCCAACGTTCCTACGTATATCTGAACGGGATCGTTCATGTAAGACTCCGCCAATCGTCTAACTCCCGGAGGCCACGTTGCGCTGGTCATCACAGTATGTCTGGTCGGTCTGATCGTGTACATCACTTTACGTATCTGCGGTTCGAATCCCATGTCCAGCATACGATCCGCTTCATCTAATACTGTATAAGTAACGCTTTTTACATCTAAGTGGCCTGAAATGTTGGTTGATTTTAGCAAGAACATATTGCATGTAATAGGAGTAGCTAAAATTTACCTGCTGCAACTAAATCGTTCATTCTTCCTGGTGTGGCGATAACAATATCTACGCCTTCCGTTACGGTTTTGACTTGTTCGCGACGATTTCCTCCGCCGTAAATACAAACACTAAATAAATACGCATTAGAAGTAATCATTCCTTCAGTATCTACATTCAAAGAATATTTTGAAATAACTCTGAACGTATATTTTAAACTCTGCTTCAAATTATTTTATCATGCTTACGATGTGATATTTTTGTATTGATATTTCTTGATTTCCTTATCAATCTGCAAAGCTAATTCTCTTGTCGGTGCCATTATTAAAACAGCAGGTCCGCCTCTTTCTTCTCGCGGAGTTGTCTGGCCATCGATGTGAATCAAAGCAGGTAGAAGAAAAGCCAATGTTTTACCTATCAAAAGTGTATTAGATAACTTCTAATTGTAAAGTAATCTAAAAATTATTTACCAGTTCCAGTTTGAGCGATTCCAATTAAATCCTCACCGCTCAAGAGCACAGGCCAAGCTTGTGCTTGAATGGGAGAGGGTTTTTCAAATCCAGCCTTCCTAATTTCCTCCAATATATCCGGAAACTGATGAAAAGCGTGGTGAAATTCAGGACATGGTTTTGGTATTGGCTTACTATCCGGCTTTTGGAATGTTCTGTCGACTACAATATTGTTATTTTCCTCTCGAAAACGTGCAACCTCATTCTCAGTCATTTTAGTGACGGCGGGATGTTCTCGATAGAAATCTTTGATGACTGGAGGATATTTATCCCATTCCGCATTTTCCGCATCTTGGCATTCTTTGAGAAAAGCAGCCCAGTCGGTAATCACTGGTTGTTTTACTGGTTCTTTGTGAAGGTCCTTAGCCTCTACGAATCTGATGGTATCAGCAGTTACATCCTTTATCAAAGCCTTTGCTTTGGCTATTGTCTCGTCAGTCCCGAATATTTTTACATCGGTGTCATTTCCATCGCTGTCTTTAGTCACTTGAATCCTCGCACCCGATTCCGTCTGCAATTCGGCTATTTTTGAACCACCACGACCTGTTTCAACCCAATTAATTATTAATCATTTCATCATTAAATAGGAAACTTACCAATCACTCGGCCAACTCTGTGCGAAGGTACTTTAATTACTTCGCATTTGTCGTTTCTCCCTTGATTGGGATTTCTCCAGTTATTGTCTCGCCTGGGTTTGAATTCGCCGCGATCTCTGTTGTACTGGCGATCGTTTTGGCCTCTTGATTGGTAATTGTTCGATGCGAATGAAGAAGTCGTCGGTGTTCCATCGTCCCAACTGTCATCGTCCCTCGAGGAATCGTGATTCCACACGTGCGGTTGGGCTACCACTACAGGGGCGTTATCGTCCCAGTCGTCGCACATTTCGTTTAATAAATGCAAGTGCTCGAAGTTACTTAGAAGTCTCTTTCTAAATCTATGGTATGTTAATAGAATGTAGAATGATTAAATCGATAAAGCATACGCACACTTTTTTTTTGTTTGCCGGTACTTGAAAAAACCATAAAACAAAATTTACTGCTTCACAATTCGACGTTTATAAACTAAAGAAAGTTAGGTTATTGATATTTAGAGGAAGAAGATTATTAGTAGGGAAGAAGGCATCTTACTTTACTTGACGATAGCCTTCAATTAAAATGTGTAATTATAGCTGGTTATTGAACAGAGCAAGACCAAATTGTTTTCGAGTTCTAAAAAAAGAAGAAGAAAAACATTTTATTTTGAAACAAAATTTGAATTTATTTTCGTCTAAATAGAAAATAAATCCAGATTTAAGTTCTTAAATGTGTAATTACTTGACAGTATAATGTGCCTGAATAATGAAACAGCAAGAAAGGAACAGTAAGTTTCTAAACTTTTATTTATTTATTTATTAAGATTTTTTTTAAATGGGTCCAATAATGACCCCCTTAAATATTAACATGTCATTATGGAACAGCCTGTATATTTTTGCGGGTTTCGGTTGTACCACCAATTTAGGCTAAAATTTAATAAAACTAAAATGTACAAAACCAAGTCTGAAACAAACCTTCTTTACTTTACTAAAATTATAATAAACTAAGACTTAACACATCATGAGGTAGTTAATAATCATTTTTAATGAATCTATATTAAGTAATTAGCGTAGAAAATATAATATATTGTAGAAATTACTATAAACTAAATAAACTACTTACAATTTAATTTAAAATAATAAAATTAAATATTATATTAGATAAATTTTAAAAAATATATATTTCTAGAATGAGCGCAGCTCAATTATGTGTGGTAAATTACCAAAACAATTCGCTATCTTAAGTGTTTTTGAGCTGCTCCCATCTATTTCATACAAATCGAATACCTATAATTATATTATTAGAATATATTTTCATAAAATATCGCAACGCTGTACAAAATTATAAAGCATTTTTTAACGACGTACTCAATATAAGTCTAAGCAATGAGTCCAAAAACAAAATAATGTAATTAATTTGATTTTTGCTCTCTTGTCATTTTTATTTGACTGCCTCCGGTGGACAATCGGGCTGGTTACTCGGATGGGCGGCTCTAAAAGCCGGGTGGTTCTCGAGTTCTCTATCGATTCGTAAAATTATGGGATAAGGCCTGAGGTCGACGTGGAATCTTCTAGCATTGAAAACTTGCGGAACGAGACAACAGTCGGCGATGGTGATTTCATCACCGACGCAGTACTTGCCGGCGCTCGATGCCAGTAATTTTTCCACTGCTTTGAAACCCCTTTTGATCCAATGTTTCGCCCATTCGTCTTTTTTCTCCTCGCCCACCATTATAAGAACAGTCAAATTCTGAAGGGGTTGTATGCTCGAGGCTATCACTTCGCAAATTTCTCTTACCTGTGAAAAATGTTTCATTTTATTCACCATTTCTTTATAAGTTTCGACGATTACCTTGGCTCTTTTGATGCAATCGTTAGGCATCAGAGGCCTGTGGGGTCTGGTTTCTTCCAAGTACTGCAAAATATTTAGCGATTCTATGAGGGTTGCACCATCAATATGCAAAGCAGGGACCTGTTCCATCGGATTGATTTCCCTGTATTCATTGCTGTGTTGCTCCCCTCCAGCTTTTATCAAAGAAACCGGTTTGATCTCGTAGGGGATTTCTTTCAAATTCAAGGCTAAAAAAATGAAGATGCGTGAATGGCAAATCATTGTCTTACTTGTTCTCATGGTTTCTATAGCAAAAATATCAACGTTTAAAACTGTGTGAAATTTTTGCAGATTTTTAACTCGAGGTATTAAAATATGTTCATTAGATTGATTGTTTTGTGTACTTACGCACCTATTCGAACTCTCCAAGTGCAGGAGCTTCTCCAGTACGAATATAAAACTGTCTGAAAAAAAAATCGAAATTATTTTGGTCAATTTTGCTGGTAGTTAAGTTGAAATTGGTTTATTTTATTTATTATTCATGTTTGTGGCACCAAGCAGATTGGTTTAAAGTACCAAGGTGTCGAAAAAGAGATTGATATTCTTGAACTATCTTATGAAAGAAGTTTTTCAGTTTTTTGGTCATATCTTTTAATAGGAATATTTGGAATAGAAAAATTTATTCTCTTTGTCAATAAGGCTAGAGTAGATAAAGTAGCTATTTTGAAAGGCTATATTTTTTTTAATCTGAGATTTTAGTTTGCAAAATGTTTTTCTTATTCTTATTGCAATGATTGCAGTTTCCCAAATATACTTTAAATTATCAATGTTTTCTTACACATAACTGTTATTTTGGTTATGAAATGTTTAAAGTGAACAATTTTAAAAGATAATTGCAATTATTATGACGAAAATTCATAAAATAAAAAGCCTTTTTATCATTTGAGAAAAGGATTTATTTCCAAATTTTTTTGTTAAATTTACGGTTTCGCCGCAAAAAGTTTTTTTTTATTTCCCAAAAATAATAAAGTTCATTGGAATTTTATCCTTTTTCCAATCACCCATTCGATTATAAAAAAACTTTCACGCAAAATTTTAATTATTTTTTAAATCTATTTTCTAATTTACCTTGTATATTATGTACCGAGAATATAAAAGATTTATTTTAGTTTTGATTATTTTCTCAAATTATAATTAATGACAAACAGCTATACATAATATAATTATCCAAATATTTATCAATAATATATTATTTTGTAAAGTCCCAGTTATTGAAGATAAGGTAATGTCAATAGATAGCATTCAAGAGAAATTATTCATATGCACTTATACATATATTTTTGTATTTAGAATTTTTTAAAAAATCCAGCCGAGAAAAATTTATTATTTAATAAATTCTCATTATCAAATTAACAACATCAAGGTTATTATTGAAAATTAAAAAAAGTAATTATTTCTAACAATATATTCTACAATATTTGATGAATCATAAATAATACATATAATTATCGTGTCAACAAAATTTGAATTTTTGAAAATTCTAATTAAAAATTTGCCACGAAAATTAAGCACATCAACAAGATTAATGCAATAAAATTACCACAATACGTACCTTTCCAATCGGGGACGTCATTGTTCAACAAATCTCTCACAACTGAACCGCTACAACAAATAAATTTAAACAAATAATAAGATTGGATAACCTTTCAACTATTTCCACCTAAAATGCCGCAACACGACCGACATCGCACCGTTCGTTCGCGGCTCTGCGTCGGATCACAATTTCGCAAAATCTCCAACGTCGAAGGATAATCGAGTTTTTCTCAGATGAAACTGGTTCTCTTTGAAAGCGAAACGGCTTCGTATATTTTTTGCACATTATTATGCGTACTGGTCATCTCGTCAATTATTCCATGCAAATACTGTCCATTCTCTACCAGTTCCACACGTGGTGGTATCGATTTTGCTCATGCACCTACGAGGGTCGCAGAAAATATTCACCATCCAAATTCGCTCGCAAATTACATTAGAATTTTTATAAAAGTTTTTGTTTTTGCAATTATTTTTACTTTCAATACTATTGCTTGATCGGTATTGGAGTATTTCTAGTAGGGAATAAAACGCTTTGTTACAGATATATTCAGTCATTTTTTAAAAAATAAAATTTTAATAAAATTTTTACAAACGATAACAATTAACAATCAATTTCTTAAGAGAAATACTTTTATAGTAATGATCCAGTGCGGAATGGAACGATAGGTGACTAATACCCAATAAGTAAAAATAAATAAAATGCTCGATATTCTTGTAAAAATGTAAAATAAATATTTCTGTATGATAATCGAAAGGGGCTAAGTGGCTTATATCACAGCACGTTACCATTGTTATACGTATTTCATAAATTTTAATTAGTTTTAATCCCGATTTTGTGAATTATCCAGGGCATATTCATCCAAAGTTAGGTGATTCCCACGTCTCTAATGGCTTAATGGTTCAAATAAAAAAAAGAATGGAAACGAATGGATGTGGAAGATGAAATGAGGTAATATGAATAATAACGTTGTATGGCACTATGATTTTATTGAAATTTAATGTGTTTTAACAATATTTTTTATATATATTTATATATTATGTATATACCCAGACTAACTACTCTTCAACTGCCACTAACAAATGATAAAATGGAAAATATACATCAATAACGTCAGCAGTGTCAAAATAACAATTTTTGGAATCTTATTCCTTTTTACAGCACTTTTCAATCACAAGTAAAAAATCATATCACTATTGTTACAATGACTAATAAAATTGTTAAAATCGACATAAATCAATATGAATAATCGTTAACTATTGCTGGTGGACAGTTTTAACGTGAAAATAATCGACTATTATTTGGATAAATCGCTATTAGAACAAAAACCACTGCTCAATTCCAAATAGTATTATCTCAATTTAGATCAAAGCAAAAAAAGAATAAAACAAAATGAATTATATCACACATTTCTATTTGACCCGTGTCGAGTATTAATTGACTTTTTTAAATTCATCACTCGAGAAAATACATTATATATTTAGCATAATTAATTTTATTGTCACTATCTGCAGTAATAATTCTGGATTAATTTCTCAAAGGGGACTCAATTATATAAACTGCAAAGGCCGGTTTGCTTTTGTAACTTTTCCTCCAGGCCCAAAAAAATCAAGCCAAACATAAGGCTTTATGATGGGTTCGTTTAAAAAACGAAGTTTTCAGCAATATGAAGGGGAAAGAACAAAAGAATATTTTTAGCAGTGCAATAAGGATAGTTGCAGAAACGTTGCAGTTGAATGTACCAAGAACAATAATAATGCAAAAAGGAATTTACTTATTGAAAAGGTGTGTTTGGCGTTTTATTGCTCTTTAAGTCTCCCTTATAATTACGTATGTTATGTAATTATAGTGATAACAATTGACGTTGTGTACTGGTAAATTCCGATCTTCTTTCGTGAATGAGAGTTCAAATTTTGATGAATTTAAATTAGCCTTATCAATAACTATTGGTAAGCAATAGATCTGTTGGTTAACCTTATATAAAACGTTTATATACGTTTCTAACTAGTAATATGACCAGTCAACATTTCACATATATCTTTAGTGTATATAGGCCATTTGTGTGTAATAAATTAGTAACTTGTACAGCATGAGTTTAGAAATTTTACGCACATATTTCGAAAGTTGTACTTACAAAAGCTTTCAACTTAAATTAAACAGTATGTGTATCAAATAACGTATATAAGTAATGTAATGTAATAAAATTTCCGGTAATTTTCCCATGCCATACGACAACAACGCTTTTTACAATGCGATAAAATCTATCCAAACAAAAATATTTTTTATAAACATATTTAAATTTATACACATCTAAATAAACATATTACACTTATATAAAAATAAAATATATTTTATAATTAACAGTTTTTTGACGTAAAATTGTATGTACTCGTATAAAATAAAAATAATGTAACTGGGTTTTCTCCATACAGAATAAAATCCAAATGTCTAATGTACATGTCGATTTATCCGAAAATTACGATCGGATAAATCGGGTGGAAAATACTTTTAACGAGTGCGCAATTAGACAATATTGTGATCTTATCTGTATATCAATCACTACGTTTACAATGATGAGTTTAAAAAACCTGACAAGATGATCTACGATGATTTGATTTTCATTCAATTTGGTTAAAATTTCCAATTTTCAAACCAGTTCTCATCAATGCATTTCAATTCAAAAGACTCCTGTGTAACTAAAAAGTTGTTAATTCAATAATGCTGATGTTAATAAAAATATTTTCCTAGTTTGAAAATCGGTTCCGCTATTTCAATAAAATTTTCAACAAAGCGTATATTGGGTAACGATATCTGGAAATGGAAATGAATATATCACAGCAATAGTATATTCACGAATAGTTTTTATGGTATTATATGGGATATAGCCTGGTCATTTAACGCAATAGTTAAATTTATTTATATAGCTAGTACTTTTGTAAATTTATACGAAAATGACCAGATTTTATGAGAGTATGAAAGCTAAATGTGAAGATTTTTTTACCAACAACACGTTATCATCTGAAACGTTTTTTAACATTAAATATAATCTTTGAAGAGCTTGTTCCGTTAAATTACATTTTGTAATATTATGTAAATTTAGTATATTATGATCATCACAAACATTTAAACGATTAAACTATGAATGTGTATAAAATCACCTCTCAGCAACTGTTTAACTTGGTGTCATCAAAAATTTAATTTTCAAAAAAGCGCTTTCAGTCAATTTGAGATATTCGAAACAAATTGATCAAAATTCAATTAGGCACTTTGCAACAGAATAATTTTTTCTATCAAACTGGCAACTAAAACGCATTGTTCGCAACCACAATATTAATAAACACACAACCAAGTTAAATTTTTCGTGCGAGACGTGTCCAAACTTTAACAATATTAACAACGTACTATAATATAACAACAATATATGATTTGCGAGTCACATTTATCTCTGCGTAATTACTTCGTATTTTGAGTAAAACCTATAAGAACAATGTAACAAGTTCCGAAGTGAAATAGATGACTAATTCTCTAATGACTATTTACAACTATATGCCCTTTTTCTTATTAATCTAAACTAACTCTTGATTGGTAAAGGGACTAAATCGTAGATTCTGCAGTTCTAAGCAGTACTTATATTCCCAATATACCATGAAAATCTGTAGAAAGTTTAGGCGAGTCCATTATGAAAGAAAAAATAAAATAAGATCCTCTCAAGGAGAAAGAAAATTATAAGGTAAAAAGAAAAGGAGTGGAGATAAATTTAACCCAGCACCCATGGAAAGGAAACGAAGAAAAAAAATCTAATAAGTACTACCAATTAACTCATTACTTCATAAATCTACGACTTGGTCCAAAAACTCGACTTCAATCTCTAGTCAAGTATCGACCAGCAAAAATATAGATTTCTTTGAGGTTTTGTTGCAGGTACACGCTTCCAGGAAAATGATGGAAATACTTAATATATTTGTAGCAAATTTAACCATCATAATCGTAAATTACCAATCACAATATACATTACTAAGTAATAGGCAATCATCAACGTACACCTGAGAAACGAATTAAAATAAAATTGCGAGTACCTAATATTTAAAGCGGCGTTTGCCTGTAATCAGACGGGTTCTTTGAAAAAACTGCAATAATTCATGCATTGATAGTAATTTGGCGTTAGATTCATACCCGTCTGGTTAAATAATCAAATTGGTTATTGTATTGATCAATAACGTAAACGCGTTTCTAATTGTTCGATAAACCCTAACCATTTAATAAAAACAACTTCCACCGTTTTGAAAACATCTTCCAAAAATACGAACGCTTGTTTCAATAGAAAACTCGCAAAACAGACTGGAAAATTTAATAAACAATACTAAAAAATTCAGTAGAATATTGAACATTCAGTAGAATTTAGTTAGTAAAATTTTTAGCCACGTTTTATACTCATTTTAAACTAAACTAAAAATGAGTATTTTTTGGCAAAAATTGTTATATAAATTTTACATTCTAACTAAAAAAATTTGGAAACATTTTAACACCTTTTTAAAGGAGTTTCCTCGATTGCCCAAATTTGTTAATAATCTAACTAAAAATTAGGAAACATTTTAGTACATCTATGTCGAATGGTTAAAACGTTAAAACGAATTAAATAATGTACACTGAAATGTGATACAACAAAAAAAAAATGATTGGTACAGACACCAGAAGTGATTATATGAATGAGTCATCACAATTTCGATCAAAATCCTTAAAAATCTAAAACTACCTGTAAAAAATCAGATCAGTTCATAACAATTCACTTTCTTGACGGAAAAACAAGTATTTTACATAAACAATCGTTATAATTACAACAAAAATATAATATTATTTCAACTACACAAAAACGTTTGACTTAGAATTGTTCGCTTCAAAGGAATAAAATTTATAGATTTTAATATTTAAAATTTAGAACATTAACAATTTCTGGGTCCTCTTGAACGTTTTAGACGCTCGAAAAAGAACATCAAATTAATTTAGAAGTAACACAAAATTTCCAACAGCGCCAATAAAACAATAAAACCGTTAAACTGAACAAAACAGGTTCATTTTAAAGTTTTGCCTGCAGAGAACCCAGCCTAAAAATCCACCCTAACGACAAAATAAACACCTTCAACAATTTTCAACTAAATTATCCAACAACGAAAGCATCACCGCCCGACACACTCCCCTCTTTCATTGCTCTACCATTCCGCGGACTTCTGCTGTTTGTACTAAAATTTTGGAGGTCGCCTTGAGGCTCGTCGTCGTCGCTCAATCACTGGATGGCCAGCGTGCCGAGCCCGTTATTGCGCGCCCTCTTCAGCTCCTCTTCGTTGATGCGCTGCTCGATCAGATACTGGGCCGTAGTGATGGAATGTGGATTGCCGGTGATGGTGACGATGCGATTGCGGGTGCCCGGCGCGAAGATCCCCTTCTTCGATATCTGTATGCTGGCGCCGCTGATTTGCTGGATTTCCACCAGCGATCGCCCGCCCGGACCTACAACCACGCGTAAATTCTGCTGCTCCAATCATCATATATGTAGAGCTTACCAAGAATGGCTCCAACGATGACCTCGGCAATTTCGACGTTCTTGGAGTCCTTGTTGCCGTTGAGCTCGGCTGGCGTCGGGCTCTTGTTCAACACCGTCATGGCTTGGTTGGTGCCCAGTCCGAAGCTGTTGTTGTTCAAGGAGATGGGAGCCGTGGCCGCTGAAGCTTGGTGCCTAAAGGGGTCGAAAGCGGATTCGTAACGCTCCAAATTTGATCGAGGAGCCGTGGAGTTCGCACCTGCGTAAACTGTTTATTGGACGCAAATTTCGACGAAATTAAAACAACAAAATAGCTTACCTAGATGATCTCCCAAATTAACCTGACCGATCGCTCCGAATACTCCTGTGCCAGCGTTTGTCGCACCGGTGGAGTCCATGACACTGAGGTAATTAGAAACGGGTAGGGCCGCATGGTGAGTCCCGCCTAGTCCTAAAGAAAATATTCGTCGTTACTCTTTATCACAACATTTACCTACCTTGTGTTTGTTCATTTTTAATTATCGATAAGTACTTCGGGGAATTCGCTAATCAATGTCTTCGATTCTTCGTGAGTTTTCTCTTTTCGAACTGTAATCGATTATTCGACAAAATATTCTTTTCTTTGGGGGTTTGTTAATGCCAAAATCAATGCTTCTCAAACTGTTAATATTGTACGTGATGTCGTTTGGGAGTTTTATTTTTATAGAAATTGTGTGCGAAATTTCACACCTAAATGTTGTGTAGTTGTGTAATTAATTCTTCAGGTGTATTTCAGAGGATATTTTTTAATATACTGCATTTTTTGCTTGATGCTTACCCATGTAAATTGTTATTTTCTTTCGAATTTGGCACCAAATTTAATTTTGTTAGGGTTCTTTCTTTGCCTAGGCAAGAATATATTTCACGTTTTCTGTAATCCAAAGAGGATTAAGGATATACATATGAGACGCATAACAAGCTTCCCTTGTTTTTCCACAGGGATATTTTATATTCACCACATCCGACAATTTTGCATTTCAAATTAATTCACAAAAATCACGGTATTAGTAACACTCAATTTATGTAGCAAGTTATTTAATATGTTCAGTTTTTAATTTTATAAGTGTATAAAATGAATGGTTGAATGTTACGTTTATTTACGTATGTCGTATATTAAAAGTTAGTAACACAAAAGCAACATTTAAGGCACTGGGAATGGGCAACTGTATTTCTTTTTCTTATTATCAATAATGAAGATTTGCAGGAGGTACCCTAACGTTGTGTTAAGTTCGTTATTATTTTATTTACTAGTTACGTTTTACTTGAAACATCAATTTTATAAAAAACCTAGCACCGAAAATCGATTCACTAAAATACGTTAAAGACAAAAAGTTGATGAGACCAAAAATGATATGAGAAATATTGAATTGTGCATCCTACTGCAAATTTCTTGCAATCTACTTATTATCTAGTGAGTTTTTACAATTGGACCACTCTAAATGTTGCCCACACTCTAATAAAATATACAATTAATGATTTCTTTAGTATGCGAACTGAAGATGAATGACGAAATGATGGCAGCTTTATGAAGTGTTCCTTTGATGAATGCTGAATGGACTATTTTTGTCCGCTTCGCCTAAAGAAAAGATACACAAAAACAGTAAATAAAACCAACAAATGTGGAGTGATGGTTTAATAATATACGAAATTATTAACAATGAAAAATGAACAAATTTATATATGTAATATATCGGGAAACCAACAACTCTGCATTAACAACTTTTTAAAATTTGGAATTATCAACAGACACATCCGAGGTGTTAAATATAGAATATATTAATAAAAATTTTTCATAAAATTAAAAACAAAACGTAACAAATAATTTTACTCAACACAACGGCCCTTCCATGGGCTGACATTCACATGTACAATTTATCTAAATAAATTATTAAACATTATATTATTACCTAATCCTACAGAAATGACTCCATATTTGGCAAGCACTGCAAGAGCCGCGCAAATTTCTCCAATTTGAGCCTCCGCAAGACCGGTAGTTCTCAGTTGCATCTGAAAAATAGAGAAAAATAGAGTAGAGCAAATAGAATAAACTAAAGTTGAGAAAATAGTATAAAGTAGAGTCAAGTAGAGTAGAGCAAGTATAGTAAAGTAAAGTAGATAAAGTAGTATAAATTAGTATGAAGTAGATAGTCAAGTAGAGTAAAGTAAATTAGAGTAAAGTACTGTAAAGTAAAATAGAGTAGAGGTTTTATATAGGATGTCCAGCATATGATTTAATTATTGGTAACCTTCTTGCGTTTACTCCGAAATTAGACCATCTAAGTCCCTTACCGCTCCCGAAAATAATTGGAAAACCACATGCTAGACAAACGGAAAATCAGGCTGGAATGATAATCATCCCTTACCTTAATGTGATCCAACAATTGAGCCGTGACATTGCTGATGTTCTGGCCGGCGGCGGATAAATTCAAATTCAAATTTATGCCACCGTTGAGAAGCAGGCTCTGCGAAACGGCGGTGCTCAGGCCGCCGTTCAGGTTCGTCGACGAGGCGGTGAAAGCGCTGGAGGATTGTTGATTGGCGAACGGGGAACCCGTGGGATTGTAGTTCGCTACCGGGCCGCTCACGTCCGCGTACGACACGTTCAGGCACGTGCCGCTTTGGGGATCCTCGACTATTTTACCTGGAATAAAATAATCACGTTTTTTATTCGGCGATAATGTTGGTATAGGGGGTTTTTTTGATTCTATTGTATGGTACATTCGGGTCGATTATTATGTTATGAGGCAAGTCGTTTGTCCGATTTAGATGGCAAAAAAATTATTAAATAAGGTGTTTTTTTTGCATCACTCACGAGTCGCTCGGAATAATATAAAATGAAGCAAGCTGAAAGATATGTATGTTCACGGTCGAATCGGCAGGTTCAATGAGTTAAGTGCCTGTGAACCCTCTTTATACGAATTGTGCGAAGAGTAACAAACAGTCCCACCCTAAGGTATACACAAATTATAAATAATAACCTGTAATTAATTATTGCTTGCCTCCTAATTAGCGGTTCAGTCTAATTAGTAAATTTACACGTATTCTAATTACAAATGTGTAATTACAATGTTTACAAATGAACGCATTAAAACAATTAGGTAAATACGGCACAATTGGACGATGATGGAAACAAATTAAGTATATAACGCAAAAAAATGTATTCGCATGATTCCACAGTGCATGTTTAAATTGTATACGTAGAGTAGTAATATTCAGAAATAGCATATGAAACGATTTTTCTAGCATTAATCAGAGAAAAAAGTGGTGCGGCCGCAACACAGCAAACGCTTTTAAAAAAAATAAATGACAATGAAGACGATAAGAGTAAAGATAGAATGATCTTCGGAATATGATAAGCGACGTAGACCAGACGGATTTGAAATCTACGTATATTTGCATGTTTTCATGGTAATCAGGTGTTTTGCATGTTTTCAAAGATTCTTCAACTTCATTTACCATTTTTACATTAGGTCGAAATCTTCGAATTCCTTTATTTGATTAATCACAGGCAGGGAGCTCTAACCCTAACCCACGAACCCTTCTCCTTTATACGTGGGACTTGAGACCGGGGCGGTAGATTCTTCAAGTAACTTAATCCACCCAAAGACTCTGCAAATATCAAAAAAAAGAAGACCTACAGTACGGTAATTTTGAAAGAACCTATAAGATGTAAAGTGACCCGGAGGATGATAAACTAATAACACGACAAATATGAATTTTAAGGCAAAATATAATAATAATTCATGCATACTTATCTTTCTTGTAGTATAAGAGAATTTAATTAAGAAAATTGCGTAGAGAAGAACGAAAAAACAAAAATTAGCCATAAAAACGTGAAGGACAATGACGAATACGTTGAATTTAAGAATCCTAAACAATTTTGGAATAAAATAGAAGACCCTATAAGTTAATTAGTTTCATATTGTTTTTAAATAAAAATTAGTTTTATTCAGGTTATTATCGATCGGTTCGGGCTGCATCTGTCAATGTTTTCTTCAGAAAATCTATGTATTGTAGTTTATTAGTATAATTATTTTAATAAAGGACGAAGAGATGAACATCCTGGACGTACATTTATTCAAGGATTTTTTAATATGATGTATTAATTCGTAAACGATTAATTAAAACCTACAAACATTAAACGCTCAAAAAAAGGTTACATGCATTTATGATGATTGTGAAAATAATTGCATTTGTGTGATATTTGTAATTTAGTTCCTTTCCTATTTGAGTAACCAATTTTATATATTCATGCCCTGTTTAATAATATACCCACCACCATCCTCATTTAATCTCATTTGTCGAATACATAAAACAATTTGTACAATTATTGGAATTGTGCATTATAAAAAAGTAATGTAGAATAATATTAGTATCCAGTATCAGATACCGAGGATTTGATTCAATAATAAACCTTTTAAGCGCAAAATAATGGATATACATTTATAAACACCATTAGAAATACAGAAAATAGTTAATTATTTTATGATGCAAAATAGTAATAAAATTACATACTGTGATGAATCAAACGAATAATATAAATAATTTATACAACAGATTTTAAATTTTTAAACTAACAGGTACCTCCTACTCTACTGGCTATACAAAAGACCCTGAATTATCTTCAATGATGTATTTCAATTCTAATAATAGTAATAATGTAATAATTTCAGGAGTAGTGGTAGTAATGCGGACGACAAAGAATAGAGACAAAATATATCATCAACATACATCAATTTAGAATGATAACATAATGTACAATGCATTATTATCAGATAAATGTAAAAAATAGGAAGCTGTGGTAAACGAATTAGATCATCAAAAGACCGACAACATTAAAAAGGTTAGAAGAAACAAATCTGGTGTAAAAATTTTGCTGAAAGTTGGTAACGTAAAATAAGCAATAGTGGAAAACCATTCACAACAATACCATGCTCTGAAAAATTTTAATGAATTTCTCGACAGCACACTGTAGAACACTCCCTAAATTAGAATTAATAAATTCACATTCTTATTATAGGTGGTAAAAAATGTTACATTTACATGTAGGTGTCAAAAAGGAGTTAATAGGATGCATCCAAAAAATATGAGACTACTCCCTAATACAAGATAAGTTAGTAATATGTATAAACTAATAGATTTAATGAAATAAAATAATATTACTTACTTATAATCATCATGCAGGCCTGTTTGTTCTGTTCCTTTTCCCCTATAACGGTAATACACCTTTCCTGTAAACTTATGTCTTTGGCTTTTTGGGAGATCTGAACGTACGAGCCGCTAGTTTCTTTGATTTGTTTTATGTAATTACCCGCCTTGCCGATTATCATACCGGCCGTCGAATTTGGCACCAAAATTTTTACTTGCTTATCTCGCTCGTGCATTTTATTTTCCGAATCGATTAGAGTTTTCGTTAGGTCAGGTTTCTCTTTAATTTTGTCCATAATAAAATCTACTACACTCATAATTGCTTCCACACTACCCGTTATCAAACATACTCGCTCCGTCGTGCCTGGAACAAAAAAACATATGTACTATACATAGAATCAACTCAAAAGTAATCAATAAATTAATAAATTTTATCATTTACCACGACGGAAAATCAACACGGGGCTTAAATAAATGTCTCCAAAATTTGTTTCCAAATTTTTATACAATTTAATATGTATTAATTTAGTAACTGGAGCATAAATTTTTAAATTTGTGTAAAGTGATATTCATTTGAGGAGTTCTGAACCGTTAACGATTTAAACAAGAAAAAGTCTGCTATTATCATAAACTGAATTCTCAAAATACAGTTATAATTTTTCGTTTTTTGTGTTAGTTTTACGTTCGCTATTTGAATTTAGATATTGCATAAGTTAGTAGACGTATAAAATGCCGAATTCACCTTTTTAAAAACGGCTGCTTCAAATTACGTTTAATTTCAGATAATATTCCATTGCTGGGGTCATCGGCCAAAGATAAGTACTTAACTATTACCCAATTGCAACACAAAAATTGGGAAATTACATGATTTCATCGTTATAACCGGGCAATTTATTCGTTTTTATTTATTACAAAATAAATGTGCAACAATTTTATTAATATTCCAACAACTCATTCCAGCTATCTTCAGCCAGAATTCTATTATAATAATTATAATAAATATTCATGAATAAATGCATAAATTCATTACTTATTCTTTCATTTGTTATAATTAATGAACTATAGGTAACAACCATTATGTGCATAATTATTTGTCTATACTGATATTTTCATGACCATCATAAACAAAATAAGGTTAGTCGTTTTGTATTTTTTCATAACTGTACGTTGATCTCAATGCAATTGTTAACAAAAGTAAGCTATCAAATAACAAGTATTTGAAGCGATTAAACATTTAAAAGTACACTATAATATTAATTGAATGTTACGTTATTAAAAGAAAATGAAGTAATGTCAATAGAAAATCAGTAATTTGTACAAAAATGCACTCGAGAAAAATATGAAATAATTTTAGCGACCTAAATAATTCACTACAAAAATATGTTTCGGCATTTTACAAACCGAAGGTTGTTACGCAAAACTGTTAATTATACAAAAAAAACAAAATTACTACAAGGTTAATGTTAGAATTTTGTTTTTTTTTTCAAAAAAATACTAATTAACTACAATCAGCTAATTACACTAACAAAAGTAACGCAAAAACCTAACAAAAGTTACGCACCTGTCCTGTATCATAATTTAATTGCCAATTAGTCAGTAGTAAAATTTAATGAATTTCTTTTATTTAGATAAAATACAATATATAACTGTTAGAACAAATGAATATTCAACATTAACACAAATAGCCTGTCTCTACAATACAAAATGAGATATATTGCAGAGATCTGTATATTTTTTTAAAACATTAATTTAAAATATGAGGTAAACATTTTGGCATTTTGTAGTTCAAAAAGTCGAAGCTGCATACGCTTACACACTGGCGATAGGGAACAAAATCATTATTTAGTCGCATTTTCCTTCCGCAGTGTGTTTATGCTAGTGACAAGTGTTTTCGTGTGTTATACGGCCTATAATAATTGATCAACGTCCAATATTCCCCACTGTTACCGTCAGGTTGCCAAAAATTTACTAGCGAGACCAGAATTATCGAATTATTTCACAAAGCGTTGATAATTTATTATAAATCATAATAAATTTACCGGAACTGAGGCTTGTTCATCAATTTTGCACATTTATTTTTAGTTCATTAATAAATAAAAATTTGTATGCTTTTAGGAAATAATAGGAAATCTTAGACAAAGCAATGTCAATTTTAGACAAAAAGCGAAAAATATCTAATATCCTAGAAGCACGTAAACAAGATAAAGTAGTTAAATATATAATGCACACACATGATCAAAAGTTGTAAAATTCAATTAAAAATGATGTAATTTATGCAATTTAAGATTTGGCAGAGCATCTACAGAACGTGTTACATTTTTTTTGTAACAAAAATACAAAATTTTGGGATGCATGAAATAGAAGCAGCAAATTAGCGTCAATTTGAATATGTGTGTGTGCACTCGTTATAATTTCCAGAATTGATACGCATTTGTATTGCTGTAAACACTCGAGATAATTCAAAAATTAACGTTTGTAATTTAGATTCGATTTAACTCGTCAACATAATTTTTGTAATATGTTTAAGTACTAATTTTTACAAAAAATGATTCATTAAATTAATGGCATTACCAAAGGTACTAGAAAGACTTAGTTTTAATGATACTGATGTTTTGATGTACACTTATTTATTTCCATAAAATTTTCTATTTTTAATTAAACAATCTAATAGTCTTGATTTAATATTTGTTAGACGATTGTTAATTATTATAAACTGATTAGGTATATTTATAAGTATAAAAGAACATGTGATAATGTTTAAAAATATAAATAGTAGAGTTTAAAAGATCGCAAAAGTCTTTTAAAATAGATTTTCGTTTGCACTGCACTGCTAAAATATAAGAACCACTTTTTATCATTTCTTATGCCCTAAGAATGTAAAATCAACAGGTCGTCCAAAAATCGTACGGTGCAGGGGGTGGGAAGGGTGCATTTTTCAAAAAATCAAAAAAAAATATTTTTATGTTTTTTAAATCTACAACATACGGCCATTTAACTGTCAAAATATGATTTCTATGTTTCCATTGGAAATATTTATTTTTTTATTTTGAAAACAGACCACGCAATGCTTTTATATGGAGTTCCTTTACGAATAAACGCTTGTCCTGAAAACTCATTTTTATGTTATCGTTTACCTCGTTTTAACTTGAAAACAATTTGGTTTATCAAAAAAATACCTTCTATAAACGATATGCACTGAAGATCAAGGAATGCATTGCTTTTTGAAAAATCCTAATCTGATGAATAGTTTCATTGTAAATTAACAAAATGTGAAGCCATGTCGTGAATATCGCGGCCGCCAGCGAAACAGCGAGGAAAGCTTAGATTTGTGTGGACGACCAGGCGATAAACGACTTTAGTGATTCCGACGTGCGCTTAGGATCTTTTTCGCTTGCCGTTTCCTTTACCTATGTGAACTTAGCACCCGACTTTGAGATAAAAAAAATTAAATTACATTATTGGAAAGATAATCGTTTGTACCCGTTTGTACCACCTTTATTTTCGTTTGTACCTCAAGGGTAAAAAAATTAGGGGGTGTCGAAAAATTGGTCAGCACCCCACATAATTTTTTTTAAATTTTTCCAATGGCATTTAAAAGAGCATCGTTTGTACCCGTTTGTACCACCTTTATTTTTGTTTGTACCTTAAAGGTACTGAAATTAGGGGTTGTCGAAAAATTGGTCAGCACCCCACTTAATTTTTTTTATTTTTCAAATGGCATTTAAAAGAGCATCGTGTGTACCCGTTTGCGCCGGAAAAAGAAAATATGCTAAAATAATTTAAATTTTTCAGACGATAAAGAAAATGTATATGTACAGATGATGAGGTAATGGTAGAAAGTGAAAAAAGTGTTGAAAATATTTTTTTAAATGAAGTAGAAAATTGGAAAGGTAAAAACAATGATCTGATTGAAAGGCGCTAAGAAGTTGTCCAAACATTGAAAATTTACATTAAAAAAAAAGTCATTGAAACCGTTAACCGTATTAGAAAATACATCTTTATTGGGCCCTCAATTAATCAATGGGAAATATATAACAGTTTTAAATACTTGTGCTTTCGTTTCATTTGCTCAAGCGTTATTATGTAGTTACAGGGATTGGATTACTTACAACACATACAGGGTGGCACATAAGTATGGAAAAGCTCAATATATCTGTTATTGTAGAAGATATGAAAAAAAACTTCATTACAAAAGGTGTAGATCTTTTTAAGCTGCAAATTTGCTGCGTTTTGAAAGTTGCGTTTTGAAAACGAGCTAATTTCAATTTTTGAATAAAAAACAGGGTGTTCCATTTAAAAAAGGATAAGTTTGGTCTACCATGGAAAGACGGGACACTCTGCGTTAATGTAACTAATTTTAAAAAGTTTAGCTTAAAAAGATCTACAACTTACGTATTTAAGTTTTTTTGATATCTTCTACAATATCAGATATATTGAGCTTCTCCATACTAATGTGCCACCCTGTATGTACACAACTCTAATAACATGTTTAATTTCGTAAAAAAAAATATCCACACTGGGAAAAAATAAAAATAAATATAAGTACGCTTCATTCGCGATTGCAACATGGGTATTTCTATGAGTTGAACAAAGAAAGATTATTAAAATAACAGTTGTCAGAGTGAAAAGTTGCAATGACATAATAACCCTCCATGACTTTTTTACCCTTGAGGTACAAACAAAAATAAAGGTGGTACAAACGGGTACAAACGATGCTCTTTTAAAGGCCATAGAAAAAATTTAAAAAAAAGTAAGTGGGGTGCCGACCAATTTTTCGAAACCCCCTAATTTCTTTACCTTTAAGGTACAAACAAAAATAAAGGTGGTACAAACGGGTACAAACGATGCTCTTTTATATGCCATTGGAAAAATTTAAAAAAAATTATGTGGGGTGCTGACCAATTTTTCGACACCCCCTAATTTTTTTACCCTTGAGGTACAAACGAAAATAAAGGTGGTACAAACGGGTACAAACGATTATCTTTCCAATAATGTAATTTAATTTTTTTTATCTCAAAGTCGGGTGCTAAGTTCACATAGGTAAAGGAAACGGCAAGCGAAAAAGATCCTAAGCGCACGTCGGAATCACTAAAGTCGTTTATCGCCTGGTCGTCCACACAAATCTAAGCTTTCCTCGCTGTTTCGCTGGCGGCCGCGATATTCACGACATGGCTTCACATTTTGTTAATTTACAATGAAACTATTCATCAGATTAGGATTTTTCAAAAAGCAATGCATTCCTTGATCTTCAGTGCATATCGTTTATAGAAGGTATTTTTTTGATAAACCAAATTGTTTTCAAGTTAAAACGAGGTAAACGATAACATAAAAATGAGTTTTCAGGACAAGCGTTTATTCGTAAAGGAACTCCATATAAAAGCATTGCGTGGTCTGTTTTCAAAATAAAAAAATAAATATTTCCAATGGAAACATAGAAATCATATTTTGACAGTTAAATGGCCGTATGTTGTAGATTTAAAAAACATAAAAATATTTTTTTTTGATTTTTGAAAAATGCACCCTTCCCACCCCCCTGCACCGTACGATTTTTGGACGACCTGTTGATTTTACATTCTTAGGGCATAAGAAATGATAAAAAGTGGTTCTTATATTTTAGCAGTAAAGTGCAAACGGGATGACACAATAGAAGCAGCTTTGAACTCTACTAAAAATATTTGTAGATACGTATTTAGTGCAAATATTACCTAAATATTAATAGGTGTTTTATACATTAATTTTTAATTATCTTTATTATGACTTGACTAAAATTAGAAACATAATTCTATATTCCTTTGTATTTTTAATTTTAGAAGAAAATACATAGTATCTACGAAAAACGAAAGTAGGTACTTTTCACTATTGCTTAGTGTATTAAACGCAATAATTCTATCTCACGCAAATTTTCTTCAATAACAACCATAGCAAAAATCACTACAAATCGTGTTAGACGATTTCGTCGCTTCGACTTACCTGGATAAAAATCGTGAGACTTGGACATTTTAACACGGGCCCCAGTTTCTTTTTGTAACTGTGCAATGGTTTCGCCCCCTTTGCCGATGATGGCTCCTGCCGCCACGCTGGGTACCAGTAATTTGAAGTGAAACGTGCCATCGCCACCTGCAAACGACCAGAAAATATGTTTAAAGCTTTCATTTGCACTTCAATGGATTGGATAAGCTTAAATAATAAGGGAGATTAGAGGAATGAAAAGGATACGTATGTGTGTTTTGGATCTAAATGCACACGTTTTCATTATTTTGCCTAAACATCCGACCTTGTTGCGTATACAAGAAAATACAGAAACCTTAATAGCTATCGAACATCGAAGGTCGCATTGGCGTTTAATCTATAAATTTGCATGGAGCACAGCATACTATCGTGTCGACCTTCGCATTAATTAATCTTGTACATAATCAAGAATTGTAAAAATATAATTTAAACATCGATTAGACTAAACAATTCAAAATTATTCGGCCATGTACATACGTAATTATTTCGAATTGCGATTCCAATGAAATTAGTTTAAATCAACTACAATTTGTTTGTGTATAGTATTTAATGTAGAACTACTTATTATTTTCAATTCGATTCTACCATGCAATTTTCACAGATTGATTCTATATGTTTACTTAACATACAACGTTACATTACATAAGCGTCCTAGGCAATTATATTTTCCCAAGGTCTTGGGCAAAATTCACAAAAAAACCAGTTGGTGACATCAACGCGCATTACGTAAATAATGGTATCGTAATTAATGAAAATTTATTCTGTCATAACGTCGGTTCCTTTTTCCACATTGTTGCGGCGACGTTATTGATATACGAAATTTAAATTCTTATTTACTGTTTACAGATGACGCTCGCTCTACTTAACCTCCTGACGACCCTTGTACCTCTCGAAGGACGAAAGATTTAAAAAAAAATCTCCTAAATAAAAACTCGATGGCAGCACAAATTGGTTTATCTATACCTTAAGTTAAGCAGTTGATTCAGTTGATAAGAAAAATCAAGATTCTCGAAGCGGAGATTTATTTTCAATAAGTCTCGAGACATATTCATTACCATCTCATTGGATCTATTTCGTTCTCAGTATTATCAGATTCATGACATACATATCTACATGGCATTTATCAATGTTATACATACAATATATGTTATTCCTCGTGTTATTCGTTTTGTTCTCTACTCTCTAAGCCTTTTGCTTTTAGAATGTTACATCGCTATTATGTTAGGAAGAGCCAATTGCAATATTTTATATCATGCTTAATTATATGTAAAGTGGACCGTCAGGTGTTATTTTAGTGGATGCAATCCAAATTAAATAAATTAACCTAACTAGCAACTGCTATTTTTACTAAAAACTGAAAATCTTACATCATCCACCTCCAATGGATTTTCCCATTAAAGTAGAAAACAGTAAATTTCACTGACAATGTAGAAGTTACTTTTTCTTTTAAAGAATTTGTCGGTTCATCTAATACGGAATATTTTTGGGTCAATCTACATATAATTCATTCCTACTACATATTTCGTCAGTGCAGTTAAACAGATGTTCAATAGTGGAGAAACCTCCGCAAACGCCGACACGTTTTTGCATAATATTCTGCCAAAAATAATTTTCATTAATGGGAACGATATTGTGCTAAATTTTTCTATTTTATATCTATGTCATATATCTACATATGCTTAACAAAGCGATTTTTCAATTTTCTGTTAGTTACATTGGTATATACTTTCACAAATTTTAACAAATTGTCGGAAATTCCAGATCGTTATTTGATAAAAGCGTCGCCAAATCAACAAAAAAACCGTTTCGTTACAGCTCAAATTACAATTCTCTCTTTATATGTACAAATTTTAGATATGGCATAAAATCGCTATTGTAACCAGATAAGAAGATATTTTTGTAGTAGGTACTTTTATACCGCATTATAACATTTACCATACCTACCGATTACATACAAAAACACTCAATATTTTTGAAGCTTAATTCTACCGGGATATTATGCTCTTTCGAACCGCAAATAATAGCGTTAAAGTCTAACAATGTTGTGCAATTTTGATGCGAAAGTTAATTCTCTTATGTAACCGCAAAGACAAATTAGACCGAGCATAAAAATTGTCATTAGACAAACCGTAATAGAACATTACAAAATATATTTTTTGCGACACTAGGTTTCATGAAACCAAAAATTATGTACGCAGTATATCATGATGATATCGAAGGTCACATAAATAATTTATAGATGCAGCAAAATTACACGAGACGAAATTTTTCAAATTTACATATAACATGAACACGTGTAAAAATTGTATAAAATTATTTTATGATGTGAAGACTGCTCCATTATAAACACTTACGATTTTAGTGTCTAAACAGTTACTTTAATATAGAATTCTTGAGCTAATCGCAAATTGGCCGTGAACTTGTTTGTGTTGAAATAATTAAAATTGATTCTCAAATTTATTGAATGAACGCGAAAACTTCTGTGTAAAGTTTTACATCAGGGATTTATTCTAAGGAATTTTCAATCTAAATTTTTATTATTTATTGGGCGGCAAACAATCCCATCTTGGTATCAAATATTCAGTCATTTTAGTTCAGTAATATCTTTATATTTTTATTTTTACACTACTATTGATAACCAAACATCTCGTTTTTCAATGTTTATCTAAAATCAAATAAAATATAACGGACGGTTACAGGAAAAGGAAGTTTAACTACATACTAAATATATGCATTAGAATTGCAGATATTGAATTCCTCTATTTCAAAATATTTAAATTAAGTAAACATAAATAGCATTTAATATTTTTATAATCATTAAAATGTGATTACAATCAAAGACTTTTGGGTATCAATCAAACAAAAAAAATCGATCGTATTAGATTTATCTAAATATAAAAATAAAATCAATCGGTTGGTAAAAAAAATATCGAACGTGGGAGTGGGAAAATGTGTTACGAGCGTGTTTAGAGTAGAAGGTAATTTATCTGTTGTCATGCTTTGTAAATATTTTGGACTATCTTCACAACTCCAACTCGTAACTGGAACAATAAAGATGATCGAAGAGGAAATAAAAACTTTTGGCAACCTTCATAAAAATGTGATAATTTCGTATTATTTATTTACAATTGTGATATACATAAATATTATATTATTGGGTATACAAGAATAGTATAGCATACCATAAATAAAAATTCATAATTTATTAAACTCTTCTATTGATTTTGATTAAATTGACCTAAACATTAATTGTGTAATCCCGAAATTCCTGTAATAAATCTCGATAAAATTTTTAATTGCCATTTTTTATTGTTCGAATGCATTTTTCCAATTCAGATTTTTAAATTGTTGACCTTGATTTAAAATGACATTCCATTCGGTTTTTAAACAGTTGTTACAGTCAATAAATGGCAAATCAATATAACTCACACGCTTTTCATAAGCGGCTGTTTTAGCTCTTGTATAATTTACCGTTAACCCAGATTTTTCTCACTTCTTTTTCGCCAACTTTTTACCTTCTCGTCTCGTTAATTTTGTATTTTTCAAACTTTTATCGAATATTTTATTACTTCGCAATAGCCAATAAATTAGTCTCTTTATATTTTCAGCATGGCAGTAGCATTTAAATCATATTTTAATAAAGCCTTTATTGGCACCAGGAAATGAAATAGGCACACACGCTCATATTCCATCGCCCTACATACAATTTACCGAACGAATGATAACTGACCCAAATTCTCTATCTCCAAAGCGATGCTTTCGATATAATGAAATGTCATCCTTTTATTTAGCCGTACGTTTTCATCGGTACAATTTATTCGGCTTCTGATTTGGTAAATTATAAAAATACGAAAAATTAATTAAATTATAATCAATTTCATCATTCTACCATCAATTAATGGCTACGTAATGTCGCAATTTACAAATCTTTTATTACTATTAATAGTTTTTAGAGAACATTGTGTCTGTAGTATCGCTAATAGTTCTTCATTTACCCTCAGGACACAAACTAATTTAGTGACATCTCATCTTACCTATGAGTGCTATTATTCTATTAAGAAATTTTTCGCTGTAGTCACTTTCATTTATTATTGTAAGCAATAAAAAGTTAAATACGCAATATCAAGCGTCACAAACAAATCAATTTACAATCAACATTTTTCCATTGAAGCTCTTTCTATAAGATGATTTTACACAATAGTTACATTTTCGGAAATCCTTACTCAACGAATACGCAATTAAACAATTTCTCTAACGTTACATTTAAAATCATCACATTTAAAATCGCAATATATTTCTACAAAGAAAACATTCACACAGAAATTTCATGCATTAAATGGGACTAGGAAAAACGAAACAAAAAAATATTCACCTGACGCCGTTCTTTCCTCATCCGAACCTCCATCTGAAATAAACCAAATTTTTCAAATGCTAATTAAATAGGTATAAAAAATAGGAAACGTATTTAGTAAAAAAATTGTACAATGTAATAATGTGATATGTAATTTTCATACATATTTCTGATAACCTCGCGAACCAACCTCATAAAAATACTTACAAATCATGCGCTTTTAATCCACCAAATTGGTGTCACAATTCTATGTAAAGAGGATACGAGCAATCAACAAGCTGTGGGGACACAAGAACATTTTTAGAAAAATTTGATAAACATTCAAACTATGTACATAATTGAGCAAAGTTAATTTCATTTAATCTAATCCTCCCAAATGGAGCTTTCGCGTTGGAAGCTTTCTAAAAGAATCTAAAAATACATATCAAAAGCAAACTCATAAAGAAATATGAATCTAGGCCCAACAGAAATAACAAGTGTAACATATCCTTCCGCAAACTATTTCTAAAAGGGACGGTTCGTTTCATCGTTATTACGGAATGTTTTCCGCGGAATCTGGAACATGCTATTCAGGCGAAATAGTGCCGAAGGGTGACCTATATTCCACAGAAAATTTTATCAATTATCTGTTTCGTGCTGGCAACCGTCGGCGAAATCCGTTTTATTATCTTCCAAGGGTCTCATTCTCGCCCTTAACGCGAATTATCGGGACAACAATGACAAATTTTCACGAAACGATTAACATTAAAGCAATTTTATTCTCTTTGAAACGGTGGAATTTTAATTTGTAAAGAGCAAGTCCTCGTTCAAACATCGCGATTAAAATTGAATTTTGATTCACAAAAAAAAATTAAGGTAAAAATGAGCTACACGATTTTACAGTTAGCATTGAACGTACAAAGTACACCAATTTCGGGCTTCCGGCGAAATTAAATTAACGACACAAAAGGCTCCTACTTGCACCGAATTGTCGAGGTTTAATGGAAACTGGAAACTATTTTTCTGTTAGCACACGAGCACTCTGAGTACCTATACAAAGATACGTTAATTACCTTTATAGTGCAGGAAATTTATGTACCTTACATCGGAATAATCATTAAGGTAATTAAGTATATGATATAAAATTAATTTAATATTAGTCTTTGGAGATCCTTAAGCCTTTAAGCATTTATGTAATATTAAAATCATCAGTTTTTATCCACTTTATTCACTTAATATTTTTTACACACTGGGCTATTAAATAAACGGTTGGTATTTTGAAGCTAAAATCGAGAGAATAATGTTACGAGTTTGTTTTATGTTGTGTTAACGGTAATTTTGGTGTCGCATATAAACAACCTTTTTACAGATTTGTTTTGAGAATATTTGTCGAAAAAATAAACGTTTTAAAAGCATTTTTTATTTAGTGGTTTTAATTGCGAATATGTTTTCTGGCAATCTATTAGTCATCAAAACTGATTACATTTCTCATTTTGATCTATTATTAGATTAGCAATGATCATTATTTGAAATAAAAAAAAACCTTGCAGGTAAATTCAACCTTCGTGTGTCCATGAGCGTCCTAGAGTTGAATTCCGACAATTATTGTTATACCTCCTATGCTCAAGAAACTACTTTGAATTTCATATAAAATACCTTCAACAAAATGTTCACTCGGCTATCATATCTGTTAGTGGGTCAAGTGTGTAATAATCAAATCGAATCAAATCATAAATCACAAATCATCTCAAAAAGCTTACATCACATACAATTACATCAGCATCCCCAATCTTTTGCGCTTCATTTAGTCAGTATATTTACCCCACAAAAAATAATTGCACGCAAGTACATATAAACGTAAAAGTAAAAAAAATGTAAGTCTTCCCAAATTTCTATTATGTCTTTACTATGGTCGAAAATAACATTATTTTATTTGCAATTTAATAATAATCCATCATAATGAATCCAAATAAACAATCCTACGTATTATTTACATTGCAATTAGTGTTGCCTTCGGTGATTGCTTCACTGATTCATTCAAAGTTTGACAAATGGTCCCAACGTGTTTATTGACAATTATTTATCCTTGAAACAAGCCATATTTGTTTGCGTCCAAATTTGTACAGAACGAGAGAGCTAACTTTTTTTAATTGCAGAATTTTATCGTGACTGCAGTTTAAATTTGAATAATATCCTCTTAATGGGTATACGCCCAACCTTTATTATCGTATTATTACAATTTACAATGCAATTTACTTATATAAACTTCATTAAGATGAGTACCTATAGGTACTTTGTGGAGTAGGCAAACATTAATTTAACAAAATGTGCATACAAGTAAAAATGCATCAGTAAAATGGAAAAATGATTTTTATCTAGTGTACTTAACCTGGTTTGATATTCCATGTGGTTTTCACTAAAGTCGGTAATGAGACCTTGACTGGGTTATGGAATAGAAATTACGAAATAAACGTTTGCGACATGGCGTTAAAAGGCATCAAAATTTTTGTAGTTTAAGATTATGTGCACGATGTAAGCGCGTGCATAAACCACTTACATATTTATTTAGTTATAATAAATTCATCTGGATTTTCCAAATAATCATTTAATTGATATATTTTATACCGACTTTCAATCTATAGAATATGATTCATAAAAGCACGTTTACAAGGCATTAAATCATTCTTCTTTTTGCTGAATGACTTTTAATGAATTATATTTTATGGATTTGTTTCCGAGTCCATACCTGCATATCCTTTTATTTATTTTTAGATTTTCGCCTGATGCTCTGTGGGACCTTCATTTTTAACAATAGTTTCGACAGAGTTATTATTACTGGCTTTTGATTTATTCTACAGGTTTGTTTCTTACTGGAAATTCTTTCATAAATATTTTATACTTTACATTATACACCTTTATTTCTATTTTCTATATCTACTGCTGTGAATTGGTAAAGTGGAAATTTATGAGATTTGTGGACTTAAATTTTGTAGTCTTTAATTTACTTACCTCTTTGGTACTCATTCATTTCTAATGATTTAGCTCGTTTTGTTATATTTCTACGTGGTTGTGGATGGTTATATTATACAAAATTAAAAAGTCAATAAGTCCAAATTGCACACTACACAAAAGAAAACAGCGTTTCGTACAAAACGACCTGACGTGATTTTAATAGGCTTTTCTTTGAGTACAAAAGTGAAACTTTAACTATAACCTAGTGGAATTATTAAAAATTCATTAGCGAAACGCATTGTTAGTAATTACATTGTACGAGTAGGAAGCAACTTTTTGTAATGTAAGGTTACCCGTCATTAATAATGGTATACATAAAAAAGCAGCATTGCGCAACTGTTATAATTCACCCTTATTATGTGAAAGAAAATAAAATTGAAAAAATAAATCCAGTTGCCAGCAAAATAACAAATTAAATTTAATGTTTGGTACAGTTGAACCTAGCCAAATAACATTAATACTTTCTAATTTTTAAATACTAATTAATAGTGTATTGGTTTGTTCAAAAATTGTAAGAAAATGAATTTTCTATGCCATTAGATCATCCTGTAATAAGTAATACGAGAGAAAATGGGGGAGGCCCCTTTCAAAACACCATTTATCCTTCTAATTAGAGTATTACCGCACTTGTAAAATGTAATTAAGGCCAGACTTTCAGCCCTCTTATACAATGACCTAATTTCACAAAGCGCCTCCCGTCACCTCATTTTTTTTACTGAGCATCAAATTTTATTACCAATTTCAAAATATATCGCGCGCAAAATATCTGCAATATTGACCTACATTTTCAAATTACATAAAACAAAATTAACAAACTAATATGCAGCATTTAAAAAATTCCAGCTCCAGTTACAATGTCAATACCTATGAGCGAAAAGCGGATTTCAATGACATAACTCTTGATTTCCGTTAACACATAATCGCCGTGTGACGTCACCGACTTCATGATCAATGGAGCAAAGAAGGTGAATTCAGCCGCATATAGGTCAAGCAGAAACCAGATCATAGACAGAGAAAACAAAGGTATGGAAACCGAAGTCTAGTCACGGCGCGAGAGAAGCGCCGTTAAATAATACAACTTTCCTTTCTTATCTAATACATTATAACGTGACGGCGAAACGCGCAGGTAATGAACCAGCGATCAAATAAAATTCAAAACGAAAAATAAAAATAAATGCCGCGAATCTGCGGGCGAGCCAACGCAGAATCGCGTATAGCGCCTCCCGCAAAACCAGCTGATCGGTACAAAACAGAAAATCTAATTAGAGCAGGTAGTTAGATAGCCTTCGTTCAGCAGGCACCTTAGTAGGTTAATTACGTCCCATTTGACATTGAACGACTGTCAGTTGCGACTACGTCATAGCGCGTGTGGAAACAGAAAAAAAAATTAAAATAAAATAAAATACAACGCGTCGCATTCAAATTCAAAAACCGCACACACGACCGCACACTCACCTGAGCTGAAGTGGGAGCGTTTCGTGTCCCCGTTCTCGGCGTCACCGTCCAGCGGTCTCTTTCTGGAATCGGCGATTTCTGGCGAAGGGCAGGTTTCCATTCCCGAATCGGCGGCCATCTTAGTTCGTTGT
Organism: Phyllotreta striolata; assembly: GCA_918026865.1. Classification (NCBI taxonomy): domain Eukaryota; kingdom Metazoa; phylum Arthropoda; class Insecta; order Coleoptera; family Chrysomelidae; genus Phyllotreta; species Phyllotreta striolata. The sequence continues at coordinate 7,303,061 of OU900096.1, forward strand.
TAAATTTATCCGCGCTATACAAATTGTCATTAGAGTTCGGCGCGCGAACACTTTAGAATTTCGTACTGAACTGAACACACCGCGAAGCACACGCGACGCAGAGAGAAAAAAAGATCGCCGTCGATGCGCGCTAACTCGTTCGCAGTGCGCACGACACTCCAACAACTGAGACTACCAAAGACTGATTCGCCTCTTGCCTTTTGCCCGCCCGAGAGTCCGAGAACCTGAGCCCCGTCGACTACGTGCGTTGCGTTGCGAGCACCGGATTCGATTCGCCACTAGGTATTCGGCCCTCGGACCCCCACGTACCCACAAAAATCTTCCGTCATCAAGGGCAGCCTGGCCGATTGGAGAACGTCTCCATATAATCTTACTACCTCCTGTGTGCTCGACCTGACCTTCGCAACTACGCTCGTTATTCCGTATTTTTCGTATTGACCTGCAAACAAACAATATTAACCATCGATGCACTTTATCAAGCATACAATACAACGCTGATAAGGTCACTGTCAAAGAAATAGTACATTGTCTTCATTACCTTTTACTTCAAGGAAGCACCAAGAATGCAATTTCAGACAACAGAAACAGAAGTAATGGTTAAAACTAAAGAGTTTTGAAGGCCTAACAACCTCCAATTAACTCCTTTCGATTAACTTCCAAAGTCCTTCAAACTAACTCCTCAACTTACTATTGAGGAGCTGAACTTTAGTGGACTTTAGTGGAGTGGGTACTCCTTACAAAGGAGTACCATATAGATGAGGAATAAATGCTCAAAATGGACTATTTGAAGCAGAGGACTAGGAAAAATAGAAGGAACAGAGAACCTAGGAACCCAAAAAAACCTAGGACATCTAAAAGTCCTATAGACACCTAAACACCTAGATATTTAGAAGTATTGGAACCACCAGACAAATTCTAGGAGATAAAAATTTTAAGGGATCTTGTTTAGGGACTCGATTTCATGAATGAGTCTCTGTTAGTGATGGTGCATTTGACTTGATACAGATTCAGCTGACTAAACAATAGCAACTCCTGTCCTTTATATCTTATCCTTATCAAGGATAAGCAAATCACCTTTCACCAGGCAACTGGAAGCAAAAATATGTATACTTTGACGAAACAAAAATATTAAATGAATATATTTAGTAACGCAATGTTGATGGGAAATGAAGATTCTCTTTACAATGATAAAAAATATCCCAAATTTTATGGTAGGGGGTAGGTAATTTTATGGTAAATTTTTGAGGGTAGGTATGTATGACATAAAATTCTCAGAACATCTTATATTATTCGAACATTACAGTTTATTCTCGCATCAAACTAATAAGGAAAGTAATCATAAGGTAAAGAGGTATCATACGGTAAGTCAATATTAAAATCAAATAAAAGAAGCATCCAGAGTCCTATTGATAGATACCAAATATTTGGAACAAAAAGTACCTAAACTCCTAAGATTCACGTTTAATATACGTTATTGTTCAAGTCTATAAAGAGTAGAGTATGAGAAAAACAGGGCGTATTTCATAAACGGTATAAATATAAAGATTATTCAAAGTATGTAAAAATGACCAGTCACCTTGTCCGGTAAAGTTAAATAGTCTTTTTAACACAAAACCTACCAGAAATAATATATATATATATATATATATATATACGCAAGAAATTCGCAAATTTCGACGCAAAACATGTCATATTTTGCTTTTGATTTATTAATCTTTTGGTTAATTAACTTTACAATTTGTATTTGTACACAAATTGTACATTGTACAGTGCATTGGTTTTGTACCAAACCGATGTTATGATAAAATTTTATATTAGTTAGATAGCTTTAAATTAACAAAATCAAAAGCAAAATATGACATGTTTTGCGTCGAAATTTGCGAATTTTCTAAGAACCTAAAATATAAGGACTTACCTCAATGAATAGAAGAGATCATAATTTGGGAATTAACCGAAATGAAAATGAAAGCGACACAAAAAATTTATGATTGCGAAAATCACAATGAATGAAATGTAAAAAAAATAATATAAAAAAACAACTGAATTATTAACAAAAGTGACAAATAAAACCGCGATAGTTTAAATTTTATTCAACCAGTTTTATCGCCATCTGTTGGTACGCAATATTCGATAGTTTAAAAATCTGACAACACTGCGGATAATTTCTGTAATTAGACATTCATCTTCGTACTAAAAATTAGGCCGAAGCAGATGGGGCTTTTCGGTTAACTACTTAGAAAAAAGAAGAATTTGACATAAATGTAAAATGACATAAGTAAATGTCAATAAAATCGATCATATATTTTGTAAACAAAGCATATCTATAAATAATTTGCAAATGTAAATAGAATGCCGTAAACAAGGTGAAATCCACGATTATTTGTGACTAATATCCATTTCTGAAAACTGTATAATCACAAATTAACAAAGATTGCTCATGATCAAGACGTATAAATCCTTTTATTTTACCAGAGGTTAAATATATTGTTTATACAAATCAGTGATAAAAAGGTCATGGTGGAAAACAGAGCAATAAATATTTTTAATTAAATTAATAATTTGCGTCTTATAGTTTATTCAGTTCAAGTGATCCCTTTGATAGACATGATTTTTACGAAGCAGCTTTTGTTGCTATTACTGAATGTTATTTTAGTAATAGCAGGTGATACTGATAGTAATAACAACGAAAATGTAATTTCTGCTGTTATACACTATTTACGTAAGCAAAATCCCCATTATTACTACACCAGTGGTAACATCGCTCAATCTTATATTAAGGTAAGCAGGGTATATTATTCATTTTAATATATTAAAATATAAGGGTAAATTATTACTCTGACTGTATAAGTATTCATATGTTTAGATTTAATTATTTTAATAAGCAGGATTAAGAGGGAAATCAGTTCAATACCTATATTTTTTTATAGTCATATGCATTGACGATTTATTTCTTAAATAAAATGGTGCTATTTGTTGCATTTGTGTAATGTGTGAGCTAATCATTGTCAAATAGCATTGAATTTTTTTAATAAGTTTTAATTCTTATCGTATACTTAATTAATAAAACGAACTGCTGATATGTTAAGTTTTAATCAAAATCTACTGGTTAAAATTGCAACACATATTTGACCTTCGTTAATTTTTTATTAAAATCAATCTTAAACTGACTTTTTATCACAAGAATGCTGCTGCATTGGCGGTTATGTACATAAATCCTATTTAAAATGAATAATCCATTTCGTAGATTAATTTTATTACATCAATAAAATAATACTCCTTTCTTTCTCTACCTATACTTTAATTTAAATCATCGATTTTATCAATGGCCTTTATTTGTGCAGGATAATAATTTATATGTCCAAAGCGATATTGAAGCAGTCTGTACACGTCCTTGTACAGGGGGTACTCTAAGTTGCAATTCCGTATTAGAGAAGTTGGAAGGTGACGAAGATTGGAAGGTAACTTCAACGATTTGTGCTCCGAAAGAACCGCATTTTGAAGGGATAAAAGAATCGTCGCCAGTATCAGAAAAACCTCTTGTACAAGAGTCGAAAAAGATTGCTTACAACGAACCGGCTATTGTGAGTTAACCATTACTAATCCTGAAACTATGATATTTACCGTAATTTTGATATAGATTTCGAGAAGATCGAAGGTATGTGCAGGGTGTCCCATAGATATTGACACCAATGCCGAAGGTGTAAATAAATTGGTGTCTGCAGCTTTAAAGCACGTTGAAAGCGAAAGAGCAGCAAAACACGTTGTTGTTAAAGTCCTGAGAGTCCAAGAACAGGTAAGGAAACAACTTGTAAATACTGGTTTCATTTAATATTATGTTAATTTTAGGTGGTGTCAGGAATTAAGTATACATTGCTAATAGAAATCGCCCCTACCATATGCGCGAAGAGCGTCGGCGCATTGGAATGCCCTATAGATTCAGAAAAAGAGCAGTTCATATGTGAAGTAGAATATTGGGACAGACCATGGTTGCACAGTTCTTCAATCATCAAAAACAATTGTACAACTTCGCAGGATTATCAGTTGGAAGAACCAATTAATACCACTAAAAAACCCGAAATACAGCCGGACTTTTTATCCGAATTGGAGGCTCAAATTATTCCCGAATCCGATTCGAAACACCACAAAGATCACGTCAATAAAAATTACCAAGTACCGACGGTTCATTATCCCGACTTTGATTTCGTGCCAATTCCTGAAGTCATAGTAACTAGAAGGCAAATACGAGACATTAGCAGTGGCAGTTCGTCAAATACTAATGATGGAAACGACATTAGAAAGGATGATATTTTTAGTTCAAGCAGTTCCTCATCAGAAGAAGATGACGGAAACCAAACAAAAAAGAAGAATTACCAAGGTAGTTCCAGCAGTTCCGGAAGCAGCAGCAGTAGTAGCAGCTCCGAAGACAATACCCACAAAAATGGCGAGGTTTGTTTCTTAATCGAAATAACATTCAGCATTTATTGATAAAAAAATATTTGTAGAACAAAAAAGAAGACATCGACGGCCTCCTTCCGGTAATCCAGAAATATTTGAACTCAAAACACATCGAAGTAGTTAAATATTCCAAAGTGGATTTGGACGAAACCCATTTTAAACTGGACATACTGGTTGAAAAAGAAGGCGATTATGATGAATGCAGATTGCACGTAATCAAAGAAGGCAATGGATCCAATTCCGTAGTGAATAAAAATTGCGGCAAGGATAGATTTAAAAGGGCGCATTTATTAGGCGGTGTTGTTAATGTCGATTTGAACGATCCTGCCATTAAATCGTTTTTAAACACCGGTTTGCAACATCTCGATTCCCAATCGATCCATGCTAACAGATATAAAGTCAAGGAAGTACTGAAAGCAACCAAGCAGGTATGATTCTTTACGCTTTTTCTTTAATACACATTGACAAAAATGTACCCCTTAAATTGGAATAAAACGCAGAATTCCTAATCATTTATTTTTCTCGAACCATTTTTTAGCCTGTAAGCGGTACTCTTTGGAAAATAAAAGCCAAAATCGTTCTGTCGAATTGCGAGAAAGGTAAAACCGAGGAGATCGAAACTTGTGGAGAGAATTCCGATCCGCACGAACAAATTTGCGATATTGTAATATACGATGTACCTTGGATAAAAGAGGGAAGGCAAACTAACATAACTTGTGACCATGAAGAGTATTCTTTTAGGACTAGAAGAGACACAAGTGAGTCAATTTTTTAATATAGTTTTTATTCAGAACTTAATTGATTATAGCATGATAATGATCGTAATGAGAAGAATGAACTTACTCTAATATTGTATTGAGTATTGACTTCAAATTTTGCCTTAAGGCACCAAATGGCAGTTTTTGATTTTAATTTTATTAAATAAATAATGAAGTAGGAAGTAGGTGATATTAAAAATAGGAGATATCATTGCTTGGAGTCTCTATTTTAGGTATAAAAAAGATTCAAATCAATTGATGAAGATAAATTTGAATCTTACTGGAATTACTAACCTATGCTGTTTCCCATTTAAAACTACCCTTTTTCATCATACTCAATTAATATTGAAGGAATTGTGACCCCGAATTTACTTTTTCAGACTTCATTGAAGATTCATCGATCGAATTAAGATTTCTACAATTCATAAGCCAATTTCAAAAGGATTACAAAAGCAAACTCGAATATTTACTACGCTTGAGAATATTCAAGGACAATCTGTACCGCATATATCTCTTTAATAAGCACGAAAAAGGTGAGTTAAAAGATCCTTCTTATTAAGTGGCATATTTCAAATTGCACACACAATTTGCAAATGAACTTTCCATTTTGAATAAAGTCGTTTATAATAATCCATTTCGCGTTATCCAATCGACAGGTACTGCCCATTACGACATTACGAAATTCGCCGATCTCACCCCTGCCGAATTCTCCCACCTTCACGGTTTGCGAACGGACCTCCGCAGCGACAACGACGTTCCTCTGCAGAAAGCCGCCATTCCCGACGTCGATTTACCAGCGGCGTTCGATTGGCGCGACAAAAACGCCGTCACCGAGGTCAAAAACCAAGGGATGTGCGGCAGTTGCTGGGCATTCAGCACCACCGGCAACGTCGAAGGCCAGTACGCCATCAAGTACAACAAACTGAAGGAGTTCTCCGAACAGGAATTGGTCGATTGCGACAAATTGGACGATGGTTGCAATGGCGGTTTGATGGACAACGCCTATAGGTAAGAATTGAGAATTTTACTGGTTCGCCAAAATAGCCCAAGGAACCGTGAGCTTGACAAATTTCCTTTTAGGACAATAGAACGATTGGGAGGTTTGGAATTGGAGAGCGAGTATCCTTACGATGGGGAAGACGAGAAGTGCCAGTTCAACAAATCGAAAGCGGTCGTTCAATTGAAGGGAGCATTGAACATCAGTCACGATGAGACGGATATGGCTAAATGGCTTACCAAAAACGGGCCCATTGCTATAGCAATAAACGCGAACGCGATGCAATTCTACGCGGGCGGAGTGTCGCATCCGTGGAAAACGCTGTGCAATCCCAACGAGTTGGATCACGGCGTTCTGATTGTTGGTTACGGAGTTCACAGTAAGTTTTTATTACGAATAAGCCTCGTTTTTAACACATTAGAAACGCCAATAATCAGAGGAATCTTTTTAATTTTACGGTATACAGGGTGTTAATTAATTGAGCGCTGATACTGCAGGATGTGAATGTTTGGATGATTTTAAGAAGAAAAGTTTATATCAATGTATGTCCTAAACCTCTTAGTTTTCGAGCTACAGGGTGTTACAGTTTTAGGAAAGAAATTACTTTTTTATCATACTTTTCTCCATATTATTCTCCATAATATTACTCCATATAATATTATGAAGTTTCGGACGTGCGCGTCACTAGTAATAGTAGAAAATTAATTTTTATCCCAAAAAAAAGTGTTTCCATGCATGGTGGGCGCCTACCAAATTTTAACAAAATATTAAAAGCAGTCTCAATGAACTTGGGAAAAAATTGTTTTGGTTTTTATTTTTTTACGCGAAAATGGTGCGTCGTACGAAAGTAAGTCTTCGGATCGAATTTGCTCCAAAATAAATGAGTATTTAAAAAAATAGATTTTAGAAAAAGCAGTGGCGTGTCATTTTTTCTTCACACATATTCTGTACAAACCCCGTACGGACGTGTGTGGTAAACATTTTAAAAAATCTTTTGCCTCAAAAAATGTTACTTAACAATTAAAAAGTGTGTACAAAATTTCATAAAAATATTTGGAGTAGGTAATAAGAAAATTATGATAGAAAAGTTATTATTTTTCTAAAATTGTAACACCCTATAGCTCGAAAACTAAGAGGTTTAGGACATACATTGATATAAACATTTCTTCTTAAAATAACCCAAATACATAATCACATCCCGAAGTATCGCCACTCAATTAACACCCTGTATAGTAAATATGGCATAATCTCTCTTCCAGCGACTACTTTTACAAAGAAAACCCTTCCCTATTGGATAGTAAAGAACTCATGGGGCCCGAGTTGGGGCGAAAAAGGATATTACCGAGTGTACAGAGGAGACGGCACTTGTGGGCTCAATCAAACTCCCTCGAGTGCTATCGTTGCCTAGTTTATTCAGATTTCTGCGAAAGCTAATTTTTTATATAACGTAAAATGTATTGGGTGTTTTTTTAATAATGTACATATAACTATTATAATCGAGAGAATGCAGGTCGAACAAACGTTACCAGAATGCAAAACATTTAATATTTGCCGAAACTAATCGGAAAATAAGGCAAATAAATAATTATGAAGGGCATTGACGTAACTTATATCTTATTAAAATTTGTTGATTGCACTTTAATATTTTGATTAATGTTACATACACAAAAAAATCAATTAGTCCTTTTCAAGTCAATATTGGTGTTTATTTAATTTGTTTATCGCAAGCTCAATTTGTAAAATCTATAATTAACTACGTATACAGGGTGTTCAGAAAATAGAGGGAGATATTTTAGAGGGTAATTTCTTGTTAAAAAATATGAAGTCTATTTTATGAACACAATGTACTGTAATCTATAGAATAATGGCTGAATTCTGAGAGTCCATTACAAAATTATCTATTTCTCGACATGTTTTACATAAATTCAAATTGTATACCGATGAAATATTTAAAAAAGACTTGCTCTCTATTCTAAACTCGATTGAAATTCTCTCAATCTACATGGCAACTATTACCTTCTAAGTGTACACGAATTACAAGATTCGTTTTATAATTTTATTGAAGCTATTGTACAAAATTTGTCGTTTAATCTGTTTACACACATGTATGTTCTCCCGCGTGAATTGGGAGCCACTGAATCCGTTTTATTTTCAGCCTATCCGTTATTTAACAAAACTCTTCCGTACTGGATTGTAAAGAACTCTTGGGGTAAAACTTGGGGAGAGCAAGGATACTACAGAGTTTATAGAGGAGACGGTACGTGCGGTCTGAACGAAACTCCTTCGAGTGCCATCGTGGCTTAATCAGTTCTTTAGTTTACTCATGTACTATTAATGTAAGAGGAATGTTATTTTATGCTCTCTAAAATAAAAATCTATCATTGTTCGTAATTGGCAGTTTTATTAATCGAAAATAAACCATTATAAAACATTAAGTTCGCCCGAAGCGTTTTTTGAACCAAGAATTAACCGATGCATTGCCAGTATCATGAACGAAACGCAAATAATCGGAAACAAGGGTCAAGAGTCTACTAAAGAAGTTCGGTATCGTGTATTTACCTCTTTTCAAAATCGCTGAGACTTTTTCCACAGCGTGACTTATCGACTTTTCGATTACTTCCCCATTTTTCGGATTTGCAGCTTTCTTTTTATGCAATCGATCGTGCCTTAATGACGTCGGAGTCCAGCCTGAAGATTGAGTTAATAGCCCCAGGACAGATTCGCCTATGTCGCCTCGTCCGTAGGAGGTTAGGCCTATCGAGTACGATCCATCGGCATTTTCTACACTGATTATTTGCGCAGATACGCAGGCTAGTGTACAAATCTGCAATCGAAAAAAACATAATTCCCAATCTGACTCGCTGAAAAATTAAATCGAGTTGGGAACCAACAATAAGGGAAGGAACTTAACTTAATAGTCCATATTTATAAAAATGAAGCATTTACTTTGAAGTTGAATGAAAGAGGAAAAGGTTTTGCTCTGAACCATATTCATAATCTCCGCCTTTTACTTGCAACGAAACGCTTCGAATAAATAATGTAAAGGGTACAGAGATTAGCGATTTCGTCAAACTAATTGAAACTAGCCTAAATGATATGGTTCTAAACAGTTCTAAATTATTCTGCAGTCTAGATTGATCTAGACTGTTCTAAATGATTCTGGAGCGTTCTAAACTGTTTAAATGTTTTTGAAGCATTCCAGATTGTTCTAGACAGTTCTAAATAATTTTTGAGCATTCTACATGGTTTTAAACAGTTCTAAATGATTCAAGATAGGTGTAGAAAAGCACAATACTTCTTAAATGATCGTTATAAAACAGAAAAAGATAAACTTACCAATATACTCAAATTTATAAGCATTCTTCCACAATTCTATCATCGTCTCAACATTCTTAAAAATCAATTAACTAGAAAATTACAATAAATTCTCATAAAAACAGAACGCATTAGACATTATATTTGATTAAAAACCAATTACATAATCATATTATGTTTAATGAAATCTATTAGGAGGCAATGTGGAAAAAAACTAATTGTAAGTGGTGATAAAATTCGGTTCCCTGGAAATACCAATAACTTTGGTATAAGAAAGGTCTGCTTGAAACTCGTAAATTCGCAAATTCCTTTCTGAGAGTTTGAGAAATTAAATTTTTGTTATCTTAAAAACATATATCTTCTGACAATTCAATTGGTTTTCTTTTATAAAAGTGATATTGGATATTTTTAATCTGTAGTCAATTTTTGCCAAAGAGAAATTTTTGAACAGTTTTTTTATAATTTTAAATGATAACCGGGCAAGTACTTGGCTATCTAATCAATCAATTCTCCAACTCAGATTCTATATTCGATAATTTAAACATATTTTTCAATTACTCGTCGAGTACTTTTACGACTTGCTTAATAATTATGTTCAAATTATTAGTTAAAACAAAAATTAATAATAAGTATAATATAATAATAATAAGAAACTTCTTAGTTGCATGATTAATAGATCTACCAAAGATTTACATTCGAACATTTTTCCAAGAAATATTGAAAAAAAAAAAACTCCCATCGTTAGTATCTATGGGTTAGATGGTTTTGTATACTATTATCCAATGCCTTCTTTGACATTTCTTATTTAATTTTTATTTAATCCTGATGCCTGATAAAATAACGACTGATTGTCCTAAAAAAAATTCGATTCATGATTTGTCCTGTACGTGTTGTTTTCTCTCCTAAGCTATGTATTTAATTTTTGGACAATTTTGTCGGAGCCAGTTTTTCTCTCTCGGGAAATTAATTTGGTCCAGGCATTTATATCTCACGTGATTTTGTCTCTGGGCTATTTGATTGAATTATTTCGCAATTATTGATTCATCCTGTACAATTACTATTTACACCATTGGATAGCATTTGTATAGTCTTTTCAATGATGCATCACAAGTTGGGTGTTGCTATTTAAATTTCTATACTTGGGGTACGTGGGGCGTGGGGGGTTGATGGGGTTGAATAATTTTTTATGTCATTTTAGTTCCTTCTTCATATCCTAGAAGGGGTAAAGTAGGTACGTTTCTTTCGCACATTTCATATCAATAATCAGTTCTCTAGTTTAAAAGCACGTCATAAAATGAATATGGATATTTTATCTACACATTTGATAAAATCAACAATTTAAATTATTAGTTTTGAGTAGTTTCCAAAATATGACAAAAAAATACTCGTCAGGACTAATGACTATGCTATTTTCGTATACTTATACATGAATGGTTCTAATCTATATTTTGATACATTTGAAAATATCTATTTTTTAATCTAAGATGCTACAAAATAAGTAAGCATAATATTCTATCAATGGTTATTTTCGAAAATTACTAGATTGTTCCGAACTAATGGAAATTTGTAGGTGTACTCGTAATTCATGATAAACTACTATCTACCAATGCATCGATTTGTTTGTCAATTTTTATGAATTCTGTTTCTATAACATTTTTTTATGTAGAAGAACAAATTTTATATAAAATAAAAAAGAGATTAAAAAGATTAAAAAATGCATCGGCTAACTGACAGAATGGCCCCTCTGCATTCCTAGTTCATCCTCCATTCATACAAGAAATGATAAATATTAGCGACAATTATACATATCTAGATTATTGAACGTAATTTTTGTTCAAAGGAAAAGAACCAGAGTGATCTCCACCAGTTGCTCGATAGTATCTACCATAGAGATAGATAGATAGATGATATACCTATGTATAATTATATGTATGTATATTTTGTCTATGGTATCTACACTATTTTTAGAGATACTCTATTACTTCAAATTATTTGGTCTATTCTTTCTCAGTCAGTCTTATTTAACTTATTTTGTTTGGAAAAAGTTTCTGCAGATTGATATGTATCAAAATTTGCAATCATTAGTCGTCCTCCTACCTAAGTTACTGTTACTTTGAAGCTCTGCTCTTGAAAATTGCAAATGGCCTAAAAACACAATTTGATCCGTTCTTTAAATGTTATTAGATACGCGATATTTTTCAATATCGGTACCGAAATATTATCAATGCCACTTTGATAAGAGGCTCTTAAGTATGGACTGTGAATTGTAGAATATTATTATCAAAAGGTTTTTTACTTATTTATCAAGGCTACGTGAATTATTTTGTTTTGTCATTTTGGAGAATTTTTTTATAATAAGGATTTACAATAATTATGATAAGTTTGTCAAATTTTATTTTAAGATTCACTACTATCGAGATAAAGTAGAGAATGACAAATGATTGAAATCAAGTAGATACTGTAGTGTTTACTCTGATATTTTTTGTGAAACTTTTTTAAAATTTATTTTTATTCACTTCAATCAAATCAAGGAGTGTCACGAGGTACTAGTTTTGAGCTCACTGTAAATGCTCGATAATAGACTATATTTGTAAAAGAAGCATAACCTTTTGCTTCAAAAAATGAAGGAATTGCTTCAAGGTTTATGCATAAAAAGAGGAGAAGGAAGAAAGGTTTTGCTTCGAGGACCCTGCTGTTGCTTTAAAACAAAAGGTTTTATGGATTTAATACCTTTATTTAAGGTTTTAAAAACTTTTTCTTTTATCTTTCCCTTATTCTACCTTTTACTTCAAAGTAAATGCTTCATTTTTATACATAAATATTGACTAATGTCTATGAAATATGTAAATACATATGTATATCTCAGTCCCATATGTTCCAATCCCGTATGAAACAAGAAATAAATAGGGATGAAGCTATAGGTTGTAATACAAAGGTGGATATAATCGCTAAAAAGAAATAAAAAGTCCTAAAAAATCGTAAAAACTCGAAAGAACTAGACAAAACCTCATTTTAAGTGAGACAATTGCATGGCAAGGAATGTTTTTCTAATTCTCTAACTTTAATAAATACTAGTAAAAAAACAATAATTTGAAACCCAAACATTTTAAAACTGTATATGATCAAAAAAGTATGAATATAAGAAGTGAGTATCTTTTTAAAAAAAAATTAAAAAACGTTCTTATTAAGTTCAGGATTGAACGAAAATATTTCAAGAGGAATCTACTCCATAATTCAATTCTTTCTTTTCCCTTTATTTTTCGCCTCTGAAAGGCGTCTTTTTGAAAGAAACCAATAACTACTTACTCATCATTACATTTGCATTTGAAACTAGTAAAAAAAATCTCGTCTATAAAATGATGACTTTCTAGATGGTACCTACCTAATTATTGATAAACATGATAAAACAAAATTTAGCCACAGTAATCTCCCAAATTTGCTTGATTATCTAAAAATCCATTCAAAAAAAGCGATCTGATTGGCTCAGATTAATCAACAAATTTAGTATAAAAGAATCATTTGCGAACAATCTTGGCATCACGAGTGGAATATTTTACAAAATGTTCGCGAAAAAGTGTGCTGTGATTTTACTTCTGCAATTAACTGAATTATGTAAATATTTTGCAGCTGTAAATAATTTCGAAATCGTTAATTTTTCTTCAAATTTTCAGTATTCAGTTCAGCTGCTCCGGAACTCCCAAGGTTCAACAACAGCTATGGATGGCAAGTGGCTCTTCACATGCCCGCCGCCGAATCGAAGGAAGTAATGGTGGTTTGGTAGGATCTATTTAAAATAAAATATTAAACATTCAGCCTAACGGTATTCGTGTTTGCGCAGGTACGATGGTGAATCTAACAACACCCGTATTGACTTCATTGGCGGAAGGGTAAAGCTTTTCCTTTTGGGAGAAAAAGGAAACGGTGTAAGCTACAAAATAACTCCGGTCACCACCGAAGAAGTACTGAATAAAAACATGTGCTTCCAAGTCAACGGTACCGCCGAGGACCCGATTACTGCCCAGGATATTATGCCTAGTATGGAAGGATTTGAATATGCAGGTAAAATACCTTTTCCAACTTAATTCCTACTTTATTTTTACGATAATACATTATTCGTGGTTAATTTATTCTTACTATCAAGTAGTTCCTTTTAATTCTTCTATATTATATCATTATTTATTTAGTTCTCTTTTGTTTGATATTATCATATTAATGCATAGTGTCTTCAATTTCCTTTTCATGGCATGTCCTAAATGGACAGGTAGATAAAATTTTCCATTTTTTTAGGAATGGGAGCCATCAACCAACACGACGGTGAGAAATGGAGACGTGAAGTCAGAGTACAAGAAAGAGTAATGGTCTACACAATGTGGGTCAAGAGGGATGAAAACAACAACACCATTCCAATTGAGTAAGCCTTGTAATAAACGAGTAACGCCCGTCATTGCTATAATTTACCTAACTTTTAGATACGAAATGGTAGGCATCAACACAGTAACCAACAGTCACTACGATCACTACTACATTCACTACGACAAGTTCTTGGGCAACGAAATTCCCGAAGGCACTTTCAACGTATCCCAATTCGGTAAGTTTAATCGTCGGAGCCAAAATAATTTTCCAATAACGCGTAATTTCCGTATAGGTTTGAAATGCGGTCCTTTCACCGGACCAGGTAACCAAATCGTGCACAACTTCAACCCATTGGCCGAATTCGTGGCGCCGGTGAGAACCGACCACGTCGATTCCAGATTCGAAGAGTTCGTTCAGACCCACGGAAAGCGCTACGAGAGCACTCACGAGCACAGCCTTCGCAAGGACGCGTTCAGACACAACCTCAGGTTCATCGAAGCTCACAACAGGAAAGGCGAGGGTTACACATTGGGCGTCAACCATCTGGCCGATTTGACCAACGATGAATTAAGAGTGAAAGCGCCGAGGGGACGATTGGCCAGCAAGGGATACAACGGCGGTTTGCCTTTCCCTTACGACACCGAGAATGTGACTGTTCCGAGTCATATCGATTGGAGACTGCTCGGAGCCGTTACTCCTATTAAAGGTAACTTTAATCCGACTGGAAAGGTAAAATGGATGAAATTGATTCGTTTTTGTTGCTTATATAGATCAAATGGTGTGCGGATCATGCTGGGCGTTCGGAACCAACGGTGCTATGGAAGGAGCTATCTTTATAAAAACTGGAAAACTTATCAGCCTTTCCGAACAAGCTTTGGTCGATTGCTCTTGGGGGTAAAATATTTAAAAGCGTAAAACCAGTTTTTGTTCTAATTGTATTATCACATTTTCAGATACGGTAACATTGGTTGCGAAGGGGGTGAAGATTTCAGAGCCTATCAATGGATCAAAAAACACGGAGGTGTTCCTGCCAATGCAGAATACACTCACTACAGTGGAGAGGTAAAAACTTTATCTTCTCCAAATAACACTGTAATTTACCTATAATGTTTTCTGTTTAGAATGGCTACTGTATTGCCGAGAACGTCACTAAAATTGGCCCCATCACCGGATGGGTTAATGTTACTTCCAACAACGAGGCCGCTTTAAAATTGGCCTTGCTCAAACATGGTCCCATTAGCGTAGCTATTGATGCTAGTCTAAAAACATTCATGTTCTACTCAAGTGGAGTGTACCACGACAAAAATTGGTACGTCAATCATCTTAAAATTAGATTAGTATAATTAGAAAGTTTCCCATTTGAAAAGTTCTCAAAGACGTTTCTTTCCAAATTGTCTTAATTATTATGTGTATATTATTGCAGCCGAAACAGGGACGAGGATTTGGACCACGCTGTCTTGGCAGTTGGATACGGTACTCTCAATGGACAAGACTACTGGTTGGTAAAGAACAGTTGGTCTCCGTACTGGGGAAGCGAAGGATTTGTACTCATTGCTAGGAAAAACAACATTTGCGGTGTCACTACAGCAGCCACTTACCCAGTATTAGCTTAATTAAAGTATTGCTTAAATAAACTAAATGACTAAATAAAAAGTTTTGGGAACTGAAACGTTTAATTTCTTTTATAACTTGCTGTTATTCTCAAAGTACCTGTTCCCTCTGATTAAACTGAGAATTTATTTGCTATATAGGGTGCATCTAAATAACACCATTTAAAATTGAAGAAAAAATTTAAGGGATGATTCTGTGATGAATATTTTATAGTTAAAAATTTTATACTTGGTATAAAATTTTTTGAAAAAAACTTGTTTGTCGACGTTTTTTCTTAAATTTTGCGGTAAGTATAAGGCCGAAAGAGCATATTTTACGGCCAGGAACCCCATGTGTGAAACAAGTTACCAATAGTCTAATAGACAGTAACACATTTTAAATTTGTTCTTCTTTCATAAAAAGATAATTATTTCCAGACACACCGAAGATTATACTTTATTCTTAGATGTAAAAGACCACTAAAAACTGACACTACTGACAGGACTGACAAGTGACATATACTTATTTAGTTTGTTAATTTTATCAAAATAAAGTGAGTTTTAAAGTTTTACGCGTGGATTGTTATTGAAACAAAGTGGAATTGCTTGTGTAAATAAGCTAACTAGAACGCTAGTTAGTTATTTTCTACAAAAACGTTACTTATTTATTGTTGTTTTCAAACTTGGCGCCACTACAATTTCTGCATCGCAACGCAACTATTTGAGGAAAAAAGAAATCGACACTAATTTTCTGATCGTATTAATTGAAAATAAAGAAAAGTGTGTTATTGTATAAATAACTGTACAATAGGTTGATTGAATTGTTAGATAAATTTTCCGTGAAGTGTGAACAGGTTGTTTTATTAGATTTGTTATGGCTAACAGCAGCAGTTCTGAGGATGTTGGTGCCCCAAGAGATTTTCATTTATCTACGTCTACAGACAGTGACACTCGCTTAAGCCCTAACAGGCAAAAGTGCCCGTTGTGTCGCAAGTTTAGGAAAGTCTTTTATTGCAAATCTTGCTTGCATAGTGGCCTATTTTATAGCACAAAACAGAAAATAACGGAAGGGTATGTTAACAAAGCTAATTTAGTATCCGCTTGTTAATTATTGTTTTCAGGTACATAGATAAACAGAAAGCACTGTTAGAATTAGAGGATAATAAAAAAACCTTGGAAAAAAACTGCTTGAAGCTTCTAGACAGTAAACAAAAATCTGATGTTTTGGTACGGGATATTACACACTAATTTATCCTCTCAAAAACAAGTTTTTAATTTTCTTCGTCATTTCAGAATTCGCGAATTAGACAAGCCAAAGACAGAATAAGGAGCCTAAGATCAGCAATAGATGAAAAAAAGAAAAAGAAAGTCACGAATAACGAAAAACTAGATTCCCTCAAAGAACGAAACAGAAATTGTCTTAAATATTTACCGAGATATGAGAAGAAAGTTAAAGAGCACGAGTCTTGTGTTAGCTTTAAATATGACAAATTAGAGAGAATTAAAGAGAACGCTAGAGAAAAACAGGACAAATTGAAGAAACTATCGAGATTAAGAATTCAACAGCTTTTTAAGTATATTTTCCCCATTTGCGTAGTTAATCCCACTATGTAAGAATCATTAAATGCCATTGATTTAATTCAATTTTAACTATATTAGAAAATTTATTTACAGGGAAACCGAATTATCTGGAGATGATATGGTGAATGCACTGTATGAAGCTTCACAAACGACATTTATAAGTGACCGTTGGGAGTATTCGGATTATTGGGGCGAACTAAAATATTGTATTGTTGGTCCAACATTACCTGCGTCTGGTAATTATTCAGCATACAACATATGGGGTCAGTAAATAATTTGTATTGGTGCCGGTCTAGTATGGGATCTACCAGAATATTTGCGGTCTACCTACATATTTCGTCGCCCAAGTATATTTAAATACTTTGACGGGTGTCATATTTTGTAAAACTGAAACTGGTTTTGAAAATTTCTCACAAAACTGCAAATGTTTGTCCATTTGGACTTTTTTCTATCTCCCACTGTTTCCGAGATTCCTGTACTAAACATCGAAAAAAAAACTCACTGTATGATTCTGATACTTAGGTAATTTTACATAAATTGAATAACTTACCTGCTATTTCATACATAATATAATATTAGTAAAATCTTTTCGTTTCCTTGGTGAAGATATTCTATATTTACGTTTAAATAAATACTGGTACTTCTCCAATTCTCAATGGAAGTTAAAATTTTTCTTTTGCTTACTGAAGGGTCAATTTTCTGAATCTCGTTTTTATACTTTGTATGTAATAAATTTGGATAGACCGCATACTAAACCAGATTCGGTAGGGTAGACCACATACTAGACCGTCAACTTTGTATTAATTTCCATTTGCTAATGTCCCTTTTGTTTTGTAGTCGCTCAAAATCAAGATCCAGTCCCTGGATCGAATATATGTAGTACAGTCGAATCAAATCCAGCTTATACCATTAGCGCCGCCCTGACATACACAGCACAATTAGTTAGCATCCTATCATATTATTTGAATATTAGACTACCTTATAAAATGCAATATAGGTAATAGTTTTTGAAATTTTTTTGTTAAGAAAATGCATGAGAAATTTTTTGAAACAATTATGTTTTAGTGATTTTTGTACGAGCTGCATGAATGAAAAACAGTTTACGAGAAGAACCGCTCGTCTTAACGCTAACATACTCTACTTGTGCTTCACGCAGAAAGTAGATTTAACTACTTTAAATGCAGCTAAAACTATACACAATATTTTACAATTGACAAAAGATCCACAGGCCGATTTAGGAAGGTAAATATATCGTTTTCCTGGTGTTTTTTCAACGTATTCAACACGTCTTTTATCGTTTTCAGAGAAGGGCCTATTGAATACGACAATTATCGAGCTTCAATATTGGAGGAGGAGATATACAATGATCTGAAAACCAGCGACGATTCGGATTTCGAGGAAGGGGATTCGTTTCCAGTGGAATGGGAGGCCGTAAGTATTTTTGTCCTTGGATCAATCCGTATTTTCATTAATCGGACTGCGTGTTAATTACATTGACATTTCACTGCGGTTTCGTATTTTTAGGTGCCTCACGTGCAATGTCCCGAAATAGCGGCCGGATCAGTTCTCAGTCAATCTCCACAAATGATTGCCACTCAACAGGCAAGCAGCATGGCGGGCGGTTTAGTGACCAGCGCTGCGGCTAGTATAGCGTCGATTTGGCGCGGTTTTACCGGCAGGTAGTTTCTGCTCCGATTCATCTACACGCCAATAAAACGTGTAGCGAGTATGAAATTACAAGCTTCTAACTTTCGCAACAAATTATCTAAGGTGTACTGTTAGTTTTTGAATATGGAGGGATAATAAAATTATTTTGGTAGACATTCGATAAGAACAATAAGATTTTTTTGATCTCTGGTTTCCTCTATATTCAATTATTATAGTAACAACGTGTTTCATTTCATTTTCTAAAGAATCAGTATGCATCTAAAAAGGTAGAAATTACTTTTATTCAAATATTTTGTAGTGATTACAAACATTTGTACATATTCCATTGTTTTCTATATTTTAAAATTGTAGTTTATACATGGTGTTCCATAATGACATGCTAATATTTAAAGGATCCATAATTTTAATATTTTTGGACTCATTTCAATAAAAAAAAACTCTTCATATGAACATGTCCTAAACCTAATTTTAAAAGCCTTATTTTTTATGTGAAACGGTGAGTCGTACGGAAAAAGTCAAGAAATCAAATTTGTTCTAAATTGAATGAGGATTCCAAAAAAAATTATTTCAATATTAAACAGTGGCGTACCATTTTTTTTCTCCAAAAATATTCAATGCAATTTTTGATTCTTGATTCATAGAAGACGTGTTCTAGATTTCATACAGAAAAAATTGATTTTTTTCTTAAAACATTCACAAGTTAAGACGTTTAGGACATAGGTTCATATGAAGTTTTTTTCTTAAAATGGGCCGAGAAATCACCACTTAAATATAAGCATGTCATTTTGGAACACTCTGTATACTGTATACACTAAAAAATATTTTCATACAAAAATAATGGAATGACAATGATTTTGGGGAAAAATGTTTTCTTTGTTTTTCGTTCATTTTGCAACAAAATAGATGCTTAATGTGAAATGTCTTTGTAACCATTTAATTTTGTAGATTAGTATTATCAATTTATCGAATATATGTATTAATCAAAATAGCCGAAATTCGCGAATTGAAACTTGTATAAATGAAGTGCTATTTTTCTTTAACCCATTAACTCTGTTCATAATTCCAATAAATTTGACATGTAAACTTTAGTGCTACAATTCACTGGATATTTGTGTAAACTGTTCAAATCTGTGATATTATCTGTAGACAAGATATTATCTTTTTAAATTATTGACAACTAAAATTATCGATTTGTTTCAAGAAAGGAGATTGTAGTTTAACAATAAACATTTTTTTTAATATTGCATTTTATTTTTCGCGTTATTAAATGATTGATGCCTTAAATGGCGTTAAAACAATAATTAGGTTTAAAAAAAATCTCATTTTTATTTAAAGAAGTTAAATTATATTCAATATAATTAAAGAAATAATTAGGTATGTGATGATAATGATAGGAATGATGAAACTTTTTTGCTGAATGAATTTTCAATTTTTTGTTCCATTAATGTAATTTGAGCTTTCCTCATTAATGTAATTGGGGTGGTTTTTATCTTATCTTTGTAAACGAGATAAATGATATTAAGAATTTTAAGTTAATTTCAATACCAAGTACTTCTTTTAAATATTTAAGTGGGTATCATTATGAAGGTGACATCGTAACAAATAACAATAGTAACTAAAACCTGTGTAAAGACACGCTTGCAAATACATTTTTTAAAAAATGTTAATCTAAATCCAATAAGTATATACAATTTAATAAAAACCAATTAGTAAAGGATCCTTCTTATTTCTCCTCTTCTAAGGCCAATTAACATTGTGTAAAGGACATTGCACAGGACACTGACCATTGCTCTATAAAATAAATATAATTAAAAATTGAAAAGATATTGTATAGAAAACTTAATCTTACATGATACAGTCTATGTCTTCTCTGAATTTCGTGGTTTTTCTTTACTTTCTCTAGTAATTTCACTTGATCTTCTAGACGTTGTATACATTGTTCGCATATTGTTTTTGGTAAATTATCGTACTTTTTGAGCTGAAATAAAAATAATTGAGCTTTTTATTAACAAATATTACACAATACTTACAGAAATAGGCATAAGCTTAACTTTATTCAATAAGTCTAATTTTCTAGCTCTTTCGGTGTATAGATGAATAACCACTTTTTTCTGTTCCGAACACAGCCTACATATAAAACCTGTAACTATAGCCTTTGCAGTACTGCCCATTATTTATAATTTTAATAATTTCAGTTCCAAAAAATCGATAATAAATTAAATCTACAAATATTTTGGTGATAAGCTGACACAAGTAACAGTGACGTTTGAAGTATGTTTATTTATATTCTTCTTCTTACTCTTGTTGAGACTTTAACAGCTTTGTTTTTAAGCCACACATTTCTATTATTAGAATTGACATTGACAAGTTGAAACATGTGACTTTTGACTTATGACGTTGGCAAGAGATTGTTCATGTATTTAGCATGGAGTAAAAATAGTTGTTTTTATTTGGTTGATGATCAATTAAAAAGAGAGGACAATACAAATTTCTACTTAAATTTTGAAGCGCCATCTAGAATTTATGGATATTACGATTTTAGGCATAGTAGATGTTGTCATCCTAAAATTTCTATTATTAGACAAATGGCGCACGCGTAACTACATTTAAAATCGCCATACTTTTATTTTATTGTTGTGATATTGAAAAAGTCGTTGGGAAGTCGAATTTTTATATAAAATTTAGAGTATTTGAGTGTTGTTTATTTAAGTTAATATAGGTGAGAATCGGGCACGCTCGAATCAACGCAAACGGCACCATCTAACCTCCGCTTTTGAATTTTAGAAAAAAATGAAGCTTCGCTAGAAGAGAGTTCTCGAGTTCGATATATGAAAAACATACGAAATGGGAGCTTTTCTTGACAAACCAAAGACAGACAAATTTTTAGAACACGGCGAAGGCAACGGAATTCGCTATGGGGTCGCGAGCATGCAGGGCTGGCGCATGGAGATGGAAGACGCTCACATGGCCAAAACCAATCTAGGCGAAGCCTTAAAAGATTGGTCTTATTTCGCCGTATTCGACGGACACGCCGGAGCCTACGTGTCCGCACATTGCGCCGATCACTTGCTGAACACTATCATGGAAACG
Source organism: Phyllotreta striolata (assembly GCA_918026865.1). Taxonomy (NCBI): domain Eukaryota; kingdom Metazoa; phylum Arthropoda; class Insecta; order Coleoptera; family Chrysomelidae; genus Phyllotreta; species Phyllotreta striolata. The sequence goes on from OU900096.1 coordinate 7,324,867, forward strand.
GAAGAGTTCCACGAAGACGTTATGAAGGCTATTCACAAAGGATTCTTAGGTACATCCCATCCTCACTTATTTTTATCTACATGATCAGTTATGCCGTTTAATTAGTCACTTTAAATATATTTAAAAATGTTTAATGATTACAAAAGGTACTCCAGTTAAATCATTACAAAAATTTATAAATAGAACGAACGAAAAAAAAAATTTAATTTCTTTAAGTTCACGTTCAAATAATACTATTTCGGAATTGTTATTTTTCAAATATTTAGATATATGTGGTTACTATCTTTATAATAATTCATCTTGTTCATTTCAACTCGTTGACTCATTCGACAATAACTATATAAAATAATAACTTGCATATAGAAACCCAATATATCGTTATTTATCACTAATGAGTTGAATAGATATCAATCAATATATTTCCTTTCTAAATTTGAAACCAAAGGCCTGCTGTGAACTTACTATAGTTACATAAGAGTCCTGATGAGAATCACATAAAAACTGTAACTCTCAATTTCTTCTGTGAATACCAAGTCTTTTAAGCTGCATACAACCCAATGTATCAATTCGAATTATGTTTCATTTTGTTCTAGAATTGGACAATAAGATGCGCGGCTTGCCGGAGATGACCTCTGGTAAAGATAAAAGCGGATCGACGGCCGTTTGCGCCTTTATCTCGCCTCGTACCATTTACGTAGCCAATTGCGGCGATTCCAGGGCGGTGCTTTGTCGCGACGGGATGCCGGTCTTTTCTACGCAGGATCACAAGCCCGGTTTGCCCACCGAACGGGATAGAATAGTCAAAGCCGGCGGGTCCGTTATGATTCAAAGAGTCAACGGAAGCCTAGCGGTAATTATTTGGATACACATCAAACCTATTTTGAAGTTTAATCTGTACAGAAACCAGTCAATTCATCTTTTCAGTCCAATTCCTCATATCCTTATATAAACTGAAGCATTTACTTTGAAGTAGAAGGTTTTGACTGGCGCATTCTTGATTAATCTAGACAGTTCTAAATGATTCTGGAGTGTTTTAGATTGATCTAGCCAGTTGTAAACGATTCTAGACAGTTTTAGATGATTCTGGAGTGTTCTAAGCGGTTCTAGACTGTTTAAATGTTTCTGAGGCATTCCAGATTTTTCTAGTTAGTTCTCAATGATTTTTAAGCGTTTTAAACGATTCTAGAGAGTTCTAAATAACTCTGGAACGTTCTAGATTGATCTAGACAGTTCTAAATTACTCTAGAACATTTTACATCGATCTAGATAGTTCTTGATTGATCTGGACAGTTCTAAATGATTCTAGACAGTTCTAGATGATTCTGGAACGTTCTAAATGGTTCTAGACAGTTCTAACGCAAATACACCCTGTCAGCTAAAACAAACTGGGGAACAGACCCAAAATTCACAAAAATTTTGCGTTACAAGCTGTGTGATGGCTGAGTAATTACTGAGAAGATTGTGAAAAGTTGCTATGAACCTTTATTTACGTTTTTACAAGCAAATCCTTTTGTTTCTAAGCAAATGCTTTTTTTTATAAATACGGAAAGCATAAAACCTTTGGCTTTAAAGCGACAGTAGGGTCCTCAAAGCAAAACCTCTTACTTCTTATTACTTCATTTTTTGAAAGCAAAAGGTTAGCTTCTTTTTATAATTACGGCCTGTTGATTGCAATAGAAGAAATGATATAGTTTTAATCTAATTATCTGTTTCTATTAATTAAGGTGAGCAGGGCGCTGGGTGATTTTGAGTACAAAAACGTCGAGGGTATGGGACCCTGTGAGCAACTCGTATCTCCCGAGCCCGAGATATTCGTTAGGGAAAAAGACGATATGGCCGATGAGTTCCTAGTCCTGGCGTGTGATGGAATTTGGGACGTTATGAGTAATGAAGATTTATGCGCGTACATTCGCAATCGATTGTGCATTACCAATAACCTGCAAGAAGTTACCAGTCAAGTTATTGACACCTGTTTGTACAAGGTACAAGTGTCCGATATTTGCGAATTTATTTATTTTAAATGGTGCTGATTGATTTACAGGGGAGTCGAGATAATATGAGTATAGTACTAGTGGTTTTTCCTGGTGCTCCCACTCCAACTCCAGAAGCTGTGATGGCCGAAAAAGAATTAGACGCTTCTATTGAAAGGCACCTCAAAGGTAGTATTATTACAATTGACGTTTAAGACTAACGAACAAACAGTAATTGGACACTTTCGTTTTTATTTTAGAAATCATAGAAGTAAGTAATGATACAGATTATTATCAAGTACATCGTAAACTTAAGTCAATTAACATTGAAGGATTACCACCCGGAGGAGGTTTAGCATCCAAGTAAGTTTTTGTACCTCTATAATCTCTATAATCTTGTAGCACGAGTATTATCTCTATTTATATACATCTAATTTGTTTTTCATCAATTAATAATCTTAATTGTGTTTTTTAGACATAAGTTAATTGACCAAATTTTCAAGGAACTCTGTCCTGAGGAGGCGGAAAATGTGAGTGGAAGTTTCGATGTTTTCTTTTAAATAAATCAATTCGTTTTTTTTGTGGACTGATTTTATTATTCGTCAAAATTTGTTACTGTATATTGAATTGTCATTTTTTATCACAATGAAATAGAAATTAAACGAATTACTTATCAGTTGAAACAGGGTATGTTCTTGAATATCGATCTTTGGCCCAGCAAATGTACAATTCTAGACTATAAGTTTTATGTTTTAATTTTTTGTTTTTGGTTTTTTTATTGAACGTGTTTTTGTAAATTTTGATGTTGCAATCAAAAATAATTGTTGCCAAAAGTTTAATGTAATATTTATCTACATAATGAATAATTGATGCGAGGAACATTAGAATATGGGAAGATTTTTGGTGTAGGAGTTAATATTTATACAAGTATCTTGCTGAATATTTTATGAAACGCGAATTATTAGTTCAATCATATTAGAATTGGGGATCAAATTTTTTAAAACTACTAGATTACTAATTGTAATAATTGAGATAAAAAATACATTCAATCGAAGAAAATATTATTTTTTGTAGTTGAAATGGTTTTTTATGAAGTTTAATAATTATTGCACTATTATGTAATATTTATTGTATTGTTTGCATAAATTGAATTTTATTTTTACTCATCTTTTTGATATTTTATGTGCCATTCGTAATTTTAAATTAAAATAATTCTATACGTGAAGATATTTTATAGATATTTAAAAAGTACAAATTTATAATACTAATAAATATATTGTAGTAAAAGGCTCAGTTTTGAAACATTTGACTAGAAATTGTATACAAATATAACTAATTAGTGACAGTAATTACACAAAAAACATTACACTTTCATTCATATTCATTACACTAATAATATTTTAAAATTAATCAAAAATGTATAATTAAAAAAAGTACAATACATATACGCAATTTGAGCGTCTTGAAGTGGCGATATCTTTTATCAACGTTGCTTAATTTATGGTAAAAATCGGTAATTAATCGAAAAAGCCTGTAGTAGGAATATTATCTCTATACTTATAGAATTCAAGTACAATAAATGTTATTGGAAAAAAATCAACGTCCAATATTCTGAATGATGATACTTTTTAAGTAAAATATTTTTGAGATAGGGAGAAACACTCATCTATTAGGAATTTACCAAATATACAAACTAATTCGGAGAAGGTAGTAGAATAATATAAATCTTAAGACCTTTTAGAGTAATTTATAGATACTATTTGAAATAATAGGTATAAAAAGAATAATATTTCAATAGAACGAGTATTTTTACTTATCATAATAAATTATACATAGCAGTATCGAGCTGTATCCAAGCAAATTATAACATTTTATTTATTTTTGATTGCAATGAATTGAATTCGGTTTTTTATACAACATTTACATAATACTATATGCACAAAATGCCAATAAGACCTTGGCAAACAAAACTTTTTTATCATGATATTCAGATATTAAGGAAATTTTTTGATTGACTTCCCTTTTTTAAATATGTGTACAGTAGTAAATTATATTTTTAAATAAAATTAATTCCTCGGAAAATATGTTTTATTTTTATTACCTTTGTCAACTGTGAATTCCGAAAGAAGAATACACTAAATGCAAAAAGTGAAGGGGGAAATACAATGACATGAAAAATAATTCACCCCTATCAACCCCCTATGCCCCACGTATCCGAACTATAAAAATTTAAATAGCAACCCCCAAAGTACATCATTGAAAAGCCTATAAAAATGCTATCCAATGGTATAAATAATAATTGTACAGGGTGAATGAATAATTGCGAAACTTTGCCTTAAAAGCAAAATTTAAAGATGTTTGAAAACACCATCGAACCTATTAAAATTGTGCATGAATTAGATAACCAAAGGGACGACCAAGGCAGTCTAGCTTTAGACAAAGATTTGCTGCATTGGATTGGAAGAAGAGGTCCTATTGAGTGGCCACCGAGATCACCAGACTTAATGCCACCTGATCCACCTGATTTTTTTCTATGGGGTTACCTCAAGTTATTAAGAACATATTCGGCTTTTCTATAAATATAAATGGATAAAATCATGAAAGAATCGATTCCGTGTAATGCTTTGTTCTACAAATCAAACTAGGATTAACGAGATTTAAGCGACTTAACAACCTTAATAGGATTGAAATAGGGGAATTAGACCAATATGTTTTTATTAAATTAGAGGTATAAAAGTCTAATTGTTTTTGGAGACTCATGCCAGTTTGGAAGAAAGCTCATTCGTGTAGGAAAAAGGGGAAACAAAATGAGGCCTTTCAACTGGACATCAACGGTAGAAGCTCAAGCCAGGTAAGAACTGTTAAGCAAATGAATAAATCTCTGCTTTTTATTTTTTTAAGCTTAATAACGTATTTATCTTATGAATATCTAAAGATAGTTCAGTTTTATCAGAGCCATGGATCACATGGATAGTGCTTTAGTCCATCAAATCGGCTGGAATGTCGATCCACAGGATCTCATTCACATCCCGGAACACTGGCAATTATATCCCGCTCCGGATAAATCATTACATTTCCTTCTCGGAATGATATACGTATTTCTGTGGTTCGCTGCGATAATCGGCAATAGTCTAGTATTGTGGATATTTTGCACGTTAGTAACGCCACTGTTACATCTTTCCCTTCTATAAACACATTCGTTTTTTAGGGCGAAGTCACTAAGAACAGCATCTAACATGTTCGTTGTGAATTTAGCATTCAGCGACTTTCTAATGTTCACCAGCATTCCTATTTTTATTTACAATTCGTTCAGCGGCGGATTTGCTGCCGGGTGGCTGTCGTGCCAGATTTACGCTTTGTTGGGTTCACTCTCTGGGATTTCGCAAGGCATGACCAATGCCTGCATCGCATACGACAGGTAAGTTTCTCCTTCTACAACTTCTTCAAGTGCCTTGCAGATTCCTGCGTAGAATGTTTGGAGGTCCTTTGCTCCCTCCATCAGCGGATATTTCTAAGCCACGATAATTTCATTTCCGAAACTTTCCTAGTTCTGACGTGATCAATCCAGGACTTCATAAATGCTTCAACTCCTTACAAAAGTACGGACCAGTTTCCAAGTTTTTCCTAGCCGCATCTTATTCAGAAAATTTATTACATGTAGCATCAATTTTGTTATAGAGAAGATACGGGAAGAATTAAAACAAACATTCTAGGTATCTACATTTCTAATAGACTAGGAAAATTAACTAATTTTCTGCACACCAACTACTAAAATTTTCGTTGTTTAAACATACATATGATTTTTTTATTTTAGATATACAACGATAACTAAACCATTTGATGGTAAAATTACCAGAACGAAGGCTTTCTTAATGTTACTATTCGTGTGGCTGTATACTTTGCCTTGGGCATTTCTACCAATGTTCGAAATTTGGGGAAGGTACATGCCAGGTAACCCATGAAATTAGTTTCTACATTTTCATACATTTACTTCATCTTTACAGAAGGTTATTTAACCGCCTGCTCTTTCGATTACCTGACACTAACCTTCGATAACAAATTATTCGTTGGATCCATATTTGTGTGCTCCTACGTGTTTCCCATGATGGCTATCATTTACTATTATAGCCAGATTGTGTCCAAAGTGTTCGCTCACGAAAAAGCTCTGCGTGAACAGGCAAGTACATTCTCTTAAAAATCGAGCATCCAAATATAGCGTGCTCGATATTTCCAGGCGAAGAAAATGAACGTGGAGTCGTTGCGCGCGAATCAACAACAAAAAAACGAATCTACCGAGCTGAAGATAGCGAAAGCTGCCATAACGGTGTGCTTTCTCTTCGTCGCCGCTTGGACTCCTTACGCCACGTTGTCGCTGATCGGAGCTTTCGGGGATCAATCGCTTTTATCACCCGGGGTTTCCATGATACCCGCTTTGGCTTGCAAACTCGTGGCCTGCTTCGATCCCTACGTGTACGCCATCAGCCATCCGAAATACAGGTATTTGTTATCCTCGATTTATATTCTGTTATTTGGCTAATAACATTTTTTGTAGAATTGAGCTGCAGAAGAGGTTGCCCTGGCTGTCCATAAGAGAAGATACTGACACACAATCGACTACAGTTACCGAAGCTTCTGCACCTTCTTCTGCGGCGTAATTGGAAATTGATTTTTTTTTAATTTGTGTTACTTTTTATACTGGACTGTATATTCGATGACGACTCGGCTACGTTCTAGGTAATGAGATTTAAAAGCATCTAGATAAAAATTTCATGTACATAATACTAAGTTTTATTTTTTTTCTCCTATAGTAGGGAACTTTGGATACTTACTCTAGTTTCGAGCAATGAAAACAATTTTGATAAAAAAATTCGAATGTTAAATTATTTCTTTTCTTGTAACCATTATATTTGTGACATCTCTCATCATGTAAAGAATAAAATAAAATATTCAGCAACGCAAATGTTAGTATTCATTGGTATTAAAAAGTTTCCACTCTGTATTCCATTGACATGGGATTTCATCCAACTGAAATTCGATTAAAGGTTTTAACAGGATTGCGGTTTTATCAGATTTCCCCGGATTAGCGCCTCAACTTATATAAAGCGATTTCAAAACGATATCAGTTGTCAGTTCGATACAAATCTCAAATGCTGCTGCCATCATGGGGTTTTTCAACACGACCGCCTTCTTCGTTTCGAAAGCTAGGTAAAAAGATTCGCCAAACTGTTATAAATTTTTCACATTTCCTTATTTACACAGAATGATGGATCCTCTCAACGGGAGAATAGTCCAACATTTGGGTTGGAATGTTCCCGCCGAAGAGCTCGTCCACATTCCGGAACACTGGCTGGCATATCCAGACGTCGACAAATCCATGCACTTTCTTCTAGGCATTGTTTATTTCTTCTTCTTCGCAGCGGCCATCATCGGCAACGGAATGGTCCTTTGGGTTTTCTGCTCGTGAGTAATCTACTACCAACCGCAATTTTATTACTATCTACCGAACTTTTAGAGCTAAATCACTTCGTACAGCTTCCAATATGTTCGTCGTAAATTTGGCCTTTTGCGATTTTCTAATGATGCTTAAAGCTCCGATCTTCCTCTACAACACCTACCATCAGGGCTTCGCGTTGGGCCATTTCGGGTGCCAGTTATTCGCGGGAGCTGGCGCGCTTTCCGGCATCGGGGCCGGGGCAACCAACGCTTGTATCGCTTACGACAGGTACACGACGATCACTAGACCATTCGATGGCAAAGTATCCAGAACCAAAGCCTTGTTCATGATCCTGTTTGTTTGGTGCTACACGCTACCGTGGACGCTGTTCCCCTTGCTGGAGGTCTGGGGACGGTTTGTACCTGGTAAACGAAACGTTCTGTCTCAGAACTGCTTCGTATTGCAATGTTATTTTTTTAGAGGGATTTTTGACGACTTGCTCTTTCGATTATCTGACCAGAACTAATGATAACCGCATGTTCGTAGGAACGATATTCACGTTCTCCTATGTACTTCCGATGATGCTAATCATCTACTTCTATAGCCAGATCGTTAGTAAAGTGTTTAGTCATGAAAAGGCGTTAAGGGAGCAGGTAAAATCGGGTAGAGATTTCGTCGATTGCAACCGCCAATTCGATGTTATTTCAGGCGAAGAAAATGAACGTGGAGTCGTTGAGAGCGAATCAACAGCAACAAACCGAATCAGCGGAATTGAGAATAGCGAAAGCGGCGATAACGGTGTGCTTTCTGTTCGTTGCTTCTTGGACGCCCTACGCCGTTTTAGCGCTGATAGGGGCCTTCGGGGATCAGTCTCTGTTGACGCCCGGCGTTTCTATGATTCCTGCGGTTACGTGCAAGTTAGTGGCTTGCATTGATCCTTACGTTTACGCCATCAGCCATCCCAAATACAGGTACGTGACTGGACTTATTTTGTAACTATACTGATAAGTCGTTTTATTAGACTGGAATTACAAAAAAGGATGCCTTGTTTGGCCATTAACGAGGCAAGTGAAACAGTTTCAACGGCAACTGAAACCGCATCTCAACCGAATGCTTGAATTTATCGCCAACAACGTCTCATCATGGTTAATGTAAGTGTAGATTTGTATCGAATTGAAAGAAAATTCACTATAAAATTGACCAAGCTTCGTCTAACGGACTACGATTTTTCTTTGTTACCCACACTCAGTTTTTTCAAACGTTATTGAATAATATTCATTAGTTTGCAGTGGCAATATTTGTGTTTGAAAAGCTGAATTGTTTTCTCTATTGTTGATTGTGTTAATTAATATTTCTTATTATTTCTAAATCATAAAAATGTGTATAAAAATTTGTTAAACATGTATAAAAAATTATAATTCAACGAGCAATAATATTTAGTTGTTTTATTGATTTTACTATTCCTAGTTTATCTGATGAATAACAAAAATTCTGTTGGAGAATCAGCAAATTTTGTGGAAATTTGGTTTAAAAAGGTATATAAAAAATCCAAAATAAAACCATAGCAACTGGATAATAGCAGATGAAAGTGCGGCTTGAAATAAGTCACATTTTCCAAATATTTTACGCTATAAAAACAATAAGAGAACGATGTAATAATGGGTTCGAATTTCAATTTATTTGACCATGAATCCGATGTTAATTTGGTCGACAGAGAGGATGTAAGCACTGCCGTGCCAGAAGGTGAAGCAGTAAATAAAACCTTAGAAGACTTTATTGTAGTGACAAAAAAATCTCTCGGCGATGATGACAAATTGCATCTCTCATGCCCCCCTCCTGCAGCTTACACCAGGTAACTTCTTTAATGTTTACATACTAACAGTAGGTAGGACCTTCAATTTATACTTTTTCCACGCATTCCAAATATTACATATTCGGAAAGTTCATAATTTTCTGTGCTTTTTGATTTCCTTTAGAACTATTTCCATTAAATATTTTTTTTCGTTTTAAGAGAACCTGGTTTCATTCCATTTCACATACCACATAGGAAGCTTTTGGAGAAGATCGAACACAAAAGAGTTGAACCAGAACCCTTGGTAATTAAACCAACATAATTAATATTGACTCTCCTTTGTACGATACAAATATTTTTTCAGACTGGTTTCCAAGAGCTTCAGAATGAAATTATAAGGAATAAAAGGAAACACATAACTGTGGAATTACCACATACGACAAAGCGCGCAGACACTAGAGCTCCCAGAGGTAAAATAATCTGTTATTCACATTAAATCGTTCACAATAAGTCTCAATTCGCCGAAATATCTTTGCTTAGATGTTGATATTAAGACAAAAAGGTATATTCGATATGATGTCAATTATTTTCTATATTGGTAAATTTCAGCTAGCATTAAAATTGTGGAAGAAGATTCTGATACTACTATTGCGAGTACAAAGAAGCCAAAAGAAGTGATTCAGGTTGTAGATCAAAATGAATGGATAAATAAAATGCGAGTTGCTAAGGACGGTTCTTTCGTTTACATGACCTACGCAGTACCCAAGTCGCACGAACTGTTCAATCCCTATGCTTTTAGGTAGAGCAAATTAAAGTATTTTTATTCTATGTAGACGACTTTAATGATAGGTGGGAAATAAGAGTAAAACTAAGTACCTATTGTAAAAGCGAAAACTACTAAGTACTCTTTTACATAACAAAGTTCGTTTTGTTTTAGTATTGTGCCGTATCAGAAGGTTGATAAAACCAACTTTTTCACGATGAGCGCCAGAGGTGTAATGCAACACATCGGCAACGAAGTGATTTTTACCTCGTTGGATAAATGGGAGAATGAGTACAAAATGTACTGCCGGTTGATGGACATTCGCACGTTCTTCTATTATAGAAAGTGGAAGGCGTTCCACGTTTGGAGTAAGACCATTCTGAGGCAGAAAATTAAACATTCTAAGAAACGTTTGGAAGAAACTATGATGCTGATGGATCCTATTTTGAGACAGGCATTGTTGAGCATTCAAGGGATGTGTTATGTGATGACTTTGACTACATTCAGCGATTGTACGCTGTACGAGGACAATTGGTTGTTCTATTTTATAGAAAGCCAGGTATTTATTTACTATACATGACATGATAATACCTAACTGCTTTTATTATTCAGTTTGATAAGCTGCAATTTGTTCGCAATAAAATTGAAGATTATCATGATGTGGCCAAGGAGATCGTATCAAACGCATGTCATAGAGCTTTAATCTACAGAGGTTTTGTGGTCGATGAAAGAATCGTAGAAGATCCTAATGGTATAGTAAATACATTTTTAATTTGACTGTAATTATAAAGGATTCCACACTTTTAGATCGTGGACGAAAGAGACAACACAAAGTTTCATACATTGAGCAAGCGGCTAAGAAAAAGTTTTGTAGGCATTTGACGAGGTAAGTACTTTACTTTACTTAACACAATTTTTTAAAAGCCAATTTTAGATTCATCACTTTAGCTGATTATTTAACCATTACAATGCTGCATCAACTAATAACCGGATCGATCGATTTGCTTCTGTATTATCTAAAATGGCACACGGAGTTTATACCACCTCAAGAAGAATTGGAAGCAACTGAACCTTTGATTATGGATATTGAAAGACCAGCTGGTGCACCACAGGTTATATTTAGATTAGAAGCACGTCTTATTAATTTTTGACTTATGTATTAATTAATTGCAGGCTCCGTATTTTATTAAATACATAAGAGTGCTTCCCAACAAAATTTTATTAGATCCATCGTTAGAACTGACACTAAGTTTGCTCGCGAAAATATTTACGATGTGGGAGCAATGTGTAAAAGTTGTTCCTACTTTTGTCGGTGATACATACTACGCTGCTTTTACCACGTAATTTCAGAATGAGGTAATACACTGAAATGTTAATTCAAACAATTATAATTTCAGGCCGATAATTAATGAGAAAGTTGAAGATCGAATTTGCGGTTGGGGTCCAAGCTTGCAGTTCTATTTAGAGGGAGACCCGCATTTGGCCAGTCTTAAAGAGGAAGTCAACAGCTACTTTAAACGTAATTATGACGCCGCTTTTACTTATCTACACAGATTTGACGGTATCAGCCAATTTTACGCCGAAGATGTGTTGATTACCACGGAGGACATTCAAAATGAACGAAGTAAGTATATGTTTGTAACTGTATTATCATTTTTATTACTCCTGCATGTCCTGCAAGTTCTTTTGTTATTGTTTTTGGGTGGTTCTGGCGAAACTTTAAAATTTGTTGATATTCTAAGCTTATTTCTCTACCACAATATTCTTTAGGCCTCGAGAAATTCAGATACTTATGTGGAAGATACCACAGTGAAATCAATTTGATTGAAAGCATTTATCCATCCCAATCGATGGGAGTAATACACATCAACCTAAAAAATTTCTCCGAAGTGTGCCTTCCGGAAGCAAAAAGATTGCTCGAACTTCTAGAAACTGTATTACCCTGGTAAGCGTTCAAAATACCATCAAAGTTCATAATATAAAAATCTCGTTGAATGAAACTTTCGAAGGCTGGGCAAAACGAAAGTCGAAGAATTAATTAAAGAAATCGAAGCCATCGAGGAGTTTTTGCACCAGACCCCGACGACGACGACAGCGTACGTCAAGTATCTACAATTCGAAATTAGGAGCGCCATCAAGTTGGACGTGATGGAGGACGATTTGGATTACTGCAAGGAATTGTACGACATAATGGAGGAGTACGAAATCACCATACCCTTCGAGGACATGCAGAACTACCTCGGTCTGAGCGTGGCGACGTCGAATTTGAGGAATTTCGTCGAGAAAAAAGTCGAAGAAGTGCCCAAATTGATTAAGCTATTTAACGATCAACTTAACAAAGATATCAGCTTGCTGATCTCCGAAGTTGGAAGTATAAAGGATGAATGTTCGGTGAGTTTTGAACACATGACCCAAGTTACTTGTGAAACCACATAATAAATTATTTTAGAATCCCTGGCTGTACGATATAAATTCAGATTTCGACGACGTAATGGAATTTTTGAATGATTTATATCAGCGACTACAAGCTTGTCAACGTCGCGCGATGGAATTCAAAGATTACCAAAGAGAATTCAAGGTAAACTCAATAAAGTCCTGCAAGTCCAAAGTGTGATAACGTAACTAATTTCAGATGGAAATGACGCGATTCGAACTCATGGAAGAGGTCCTAAACGACGTAAAACTTCGCATTCTGCTGTGGGAAAGCGTGGATTCCTGGGCGAAGACGATCGATGAATGGTACCATGTTCTATTCAACACTTTAAACGTTGACGATATGAATGTATTTATTGCAAAAAATTTGAAATACGTTACACAATTGGAGAAAGGTTTACCGCCCAATTTGATCGTTCCCAAGTTTAAAGATGACGTTGAACTAATGAAAGATAAAGTAAGTATTTATTAAAAGAATTCATTACTCCTTTTTTATCTTCTGTATTTTTAGTTACCAGTTGTGTGTAATTTGAGAAATCCAAATCTAAAAGCTCGCCATTGGATACAAATCGAGTCACTATTGAACCACAAGTTTAAACCCGATGATATCGTTACTTTGGAAGTATTGGAGCAACTGGGTGTGTTCAATTATCCCAATGAATTAATGGAAATATCCTCGCAGGCTAGTAGCGAAGCGGGATTGGAAATTTTACTGAAAAAGGTAGCTGCAATAATTATATGCTGACAGTACAATATTCCGTTCTAATATTTTTCAAGGTGGAAGAATTGTGGAAAGGCTTGGAATTCCCCGTCAACATGCACAAAGACCAGAAAGACGTATTCGTTCTCGGTAACTTGGAAGAAGTGCAACTCGTTTTGGACGAGAGTCACATCAACATGACCACTATAGCAAGTTCCAAACATGTGGGACCTATAAAACCACGAGTGGACGAATGGGTTAAAAACCTCGATAAATTCTCGAAGACAATGGTAAAGGATTTTTCATTTGCAATTTCTAGAAATACAACATCAACAATAATTATAGGACGAATGGTGGATGTGCCAACAAAGTTGGGTTTATTTGGAAATTATATTCTCCGCTCCGGACATTCAAAGACAATTACCTAACGAATCCAAACTATTCATACTTGTAGATAAATCGTGGAAGGACATAATGAGAAGAACGCAAAAAGTAATTTATTTATACGTATATTTTTAATATTTATTATTAACGATCCCTCATTAGATGCCTTTGGCTATGGATTCCGGCCTCTACCCGGGATTGTTGGAAGCTCTGCAGAGAAACAACATGTTGTTGGAACAAATCATGAAATGCTTGGAATCTTACTTAGAAATCAAGCGCGTCGCCTTCCCGAGATTTTACTTTTTATCAAACGACGAGCTGCTCGACATTTTGGCGCAAACCAGAAACCCCCACGCCGTTCAGCCTCACCTGAGGAAATGCTTTGACGCCATTTCCAAGCTAGAATTCGGCGTGAAAATGCCAGACGAACCCATCGAAGAATCCAGCAGTAAGAAGAAGCACACGCAACCGGCCGAGCCAATTTTGACCAACGACATCATCGCCATGCTCAGTCCGGAAAACGAACGAGTCGTATTAGGAAAAGGCTTAAAGGTTAAATATTATAGATAGAAGTAGAAGAATATTAGGAGAATTGTGTTTTAGGCCCGAGGAAACGTTGAAGACTGGTTGGGCAAAGTGGAGGAAAATATGAGGATATCGTTGAAAAGATGTATGAAAACAGCTCTGGCTCACTTCATGGAAGCACCGAGGCCCCAATGGGTGCTTTGTCACGCTAGCCAGATTATTCTATCTGTATCGCAAATTATGTGGGCGAAAGGCGTTCATGCCATATTCGACGGGCCCGGCAGCGATAAAGCGAAAGTCAGGAAAATGGACGCTTACGAGCAAAAAAATATTCACGTAGGTTATTACTTAGTAATGCAACATTCTACTTGATTTTTTAATGTCTAGTTCTAAATTAGAATGTACAAAAACCCCCAAAAGAATGATTTTTAAAATACCAAAATTAGAGCTTGTCTCCTCCTTTCCCAAAATAATCCAATTCGCTTTTTTTTACTGCAGGAGCTCAACGAACTGGCAGGCTTGGTCAGATTGAGTTTGACTTCAGTGGAAAGAAAAGTCGTAATAGCTCTCATAACTATAGACGTACATGCCAGAGATACCATTCACAATATCGTGTTGAATAAAACAACTAACAGGTGAGTAATAAATTACTGCTTCCTAATTTGTTTTCTACTTAATCATAATCATTCTGTTTATAGCCAAAGTTTCGACTGGTTGAAAGTTCTAAGGTACTATTGGGACGAGGGAATCGACGACTGCATTGCTCGAATGTCAAGCGCTTGGTACAATTACGGTTACGAGTACTTGGGAGCATCCGGAGTACTGGTAATTACGCCGTTAACTGACCGGTGTTACCTCTGTTTGATGGGAGCTTTGCAATTAGATCTTGGTAATAGATTGTTGCGAGTAGTTTTTGTCAATACCGTTAATAATTAAATTGTGATTAGGCGGTGCTCCTGCCGGTCCAGCAGGGACGGGTAAAACAGAAACTACTAAGGATATGGCGAAGGCACTGGCTATACAGTGCGTCGTATTCAATTGCTCAGAGGGATTGGATTACAAGATGATGGGGAGATTCTTTTCCGGATTGGCGCAGTCTGGAGCCTGGTGTTGTTTCGACGAATTCAATAGAATCGATATTGAAGTGTTGTCCGTCATAGCGCAACAACTTATAACGATTAGAAACGCTAAAATAGCCAAACAATCTAGGTTTGCTTAAAATTCAATTCCTTTAAAAATGGTTTTATACAAATTTTATTTGCAGGTTCATGTTCGAAGGTCGAGAAATCAAATTAATTCCAAGATGTGCAGCTTTCATCACAATGAACCCTGGATACGCAGGACGAACGGAATTACCGGATAACTTAAAGTCATTATTCAGACCCATATCGATGATGGTACCGGATTACGGTAACAAGAATAAAGTATTCACATAGTCAGTTCTACAACGTGCATTTTGATTCCAGGCCTGATCGCAGAAGTAATTTTGTATTCCGAAGGATTCGAATCGTCGAAAACCCTTTCGAGAAAAATGGTAAACATGTACAAATTGTGTAGCGAGCAACTCTCTCAGCAGGATCATTACGATTTCGGGATGAGAGCGGTGAAAAGTGTCTTGGTAATGGCGGGAGCTTTGAAACGCGCGACTCCCGACAGAAACGAAGATGTTGTGTTGATTTGCGCTTTGCGGGATAGTAATTTGCCCAAATTCTTAGCAGACGATGCTATATTGTTTAAAGTAAGTTGAAAGGGAATTTTATATCCATGCATGCTGTAAAATATGAACTAGGAGTATTCTTGATTTGATTTTATCCTCGATTTTTAGGGTATATTAGGTGATCTTTTCCCGGGCGTCGAGCTGCCCGTTCCCGACTACGGGCTGTTTCAATCAACCATAGTAGAGTGCATGAATGAAGCCATTTTACAACCAGAATTCTGCATGATCAACAAAGTAATTCAGCTCTACGAAACCATGATAGTGCGTTGGGGAGTAATGTTAGTGGGACCAACTGGAGGCGGAAAATCCTCCATACTCAACGTAAGAAATTTTGTTACTTAACCCGCCTATAATACTTTTATCGGTGCGTTTTTAGACGTTGATGAGGACATTGATCAGAATGTACGAAATGGGGGTTTCCGGTGGCATGTTTCGACCCGTCCGAACGTTCATCATGAACCCCAAAGCAGTAACGGCAGGTGAACTCTACGGAGAGGTTAATCCCTTTACTTTCGAGTGGAGAGACGGCCTCATGGGAATAATGATGAGAGCCGCAGTAACAGTAAGTTTGGTCGCATCTAATTTGTTCAATCAAGTCATTTTGTGTATTCGCACAGTGTACACTAGAGGAACATCAGTGGATTGTGTGCGATGGACCCGTGGATGCTGTATGGATAGAAAATTTGAATACAGTATTAGACGACAACAAAATGTTGTGTCTCGCCAATTCAGAGAGAATTAAATTGACCGAATGGGTCCATATGGTATTTGAGGTTGAAGATTTATGCCAAGCATCTCCTGCTACAGTAAGCAGGTAATAGAGTTTTTAGTTTGATCTACTTGGTGCATCTACATAGTTAATTTTTCATTATCTTTTCTCTAATTTTTCAATTTGTATATTACCCTTTATAGAGCCTCTAGTAGGTTGTAAATCGTTTCTCATCTTGTTTAGTTTTCACATTATTTACCGATTAACTCTGTAATATTAGATGCGGAATGGTGTATGTAGATCCTGGAGAAATAGGATGGTTACCGTTCGTTAAATCATGGATAAGCAAAGTTAACGACTCATTGTTGAGTGCAGAAATGAAAGAATTTCTCTTGGGTTTGTTTGAACTCTACATCGATAAAGCGTTGGTATTTATGAAGCGACACGGACATTCTTCCATTCAACAAGTATGTATACTTATTTGCAAAATTTGAATGATCCAAATCTAAACAGCCCGCTGTTTTTAGGTTGATATCAGTAAAGTTAGTATGGTGTGTTCGTTGATTGAAAGTATTCTAAGAATGCCAGGTGCTATGGAAAAAATAGGAGAAAAGAGTAAAGTCCGCAATTTCTTGTGTCAGACATTCATCATGGGATACATGTGGGGCCTCGCGGGTAACTTAACGGACGTGAGTAGGGAGAAATTCGAAGCGAAGGCTAGCGACCAGTTTGGAGAAAATCCTGACGCAAAGTAAGTTATTTTATTGCGAAGAATAGATTGTTTTCTTCATCCACCGATCCTACTTTTAGAGTACAATCGGGTTTCGATCTGTGGGAAATATACATGGACATAGGCGTGCACAAATTACAACCGTGGCAAAATATCATTCCTGTGTTCCAATACGATCCGCTAACTCCGTTCTTCGAAATGTTGGTGCCGACTATGGATACCATACGTTTTGGCTACGTTATGGAAAGATTGTTGTACATCGACCACCCGGTGTTTTTAACCGGCGACACCGGTAACATTTAGTCACAATTTTCAAGCGGTTATTGAAATATTTCTTGATATTTTAGGCGTGGGGAAGTCCGTAGTGGCTAAAAACTGCTTAGAGAAACTTCTATCGACAGGTTGCTTTGCCACGGCCATTATGAATTTTTCAGCTCAGACGAGCAGTCCTAGAACGCAGGAAATAATCGAGTTGAAATTGGAGAAAAAGAAAAAGACTTTACTGGGTGCTCCTGTCGGGAAGAAGATGGTAGTTTTCGTCGATGACGTGAACATGCCTAAATTAGATACTTACGGGTCTCAACCGCCTATTGAATTGTTAAGGTTTGCTCAATGGTATTTTAGCTGCTGGATTTTTTTTCTGACAAGCTTTGTTTTATCAAGACAATTCTTGGATTACGGCGGATTGTACGACAGGGAAAAGCTGTTTTGGAAGCAAATACAGGATCTCATTATTGCGGTTGCGTGTGCTCCACCAGGCGGAGGAAGAAATCCGTTAACGCGGCGATTTGTTCGGCATTTTGGAATGTTGTTAATTCCACCACCCAGTGAAATGGCTCTAAAAGTTATATTTAAGGTATTTATTCACATTACTTCGACACGAGAGCTACATTTTTTTTTATTTCAGTCAATTTTGAGGGGATTTCTGGCTGATTTCATTCCCGAGATCAAAGCTATTGCAGATGCTATGGTAAACGCAGCAGTGGATATTTACCAAAAAATCGAAAGCGACTTATTACCGACACCAGCGAAATCGCATTACGTATTCAATCTCAGAGATCTTTCCAAATGCATCCAGGGCATTACCCAAGCAGATTCCGGCATGTTTAGAGATGTGCCTTCCATGCACCGATTGTTCTATCACGAATGCTTGAGGGTATTTATACTATATTTCTCATTATACCTAACTACCTCTCAATTTACTTATACTTCTTTCCCCTAGGTGTTCCATGATAGGCTTATTAACGTTGAAGACAAAACCTATTTCTTTTTGTTGATGAAAGACATATGCTTGAGGAATTTCAATAATGGAGTATTAGAACTACCAGACCAACCCTTGATTCACGATCCGCCGATGCTGCTGTTTGGAGATTTCATTAATTCTCCTCCGGACGCTGAAGTGAAATTTTACGAAGAATGTAATGAACTACCAAAAATCAAACGAGTATTGCAAGTAAACACAATCACAATCGAATCTATCTTAAGCCGTATTAATAACATGTACCGCATTATAGGAATATCTGGATGACTACAACTTGTCTACACCCAAGGAAATGAAGCTCATATTCTTCATGATGGCCATTGAGCATTGTTTCCGCATAGCAAGAATATTAAGAGCCGAACGAGGTAATGCGTTTTTGGTTGGTGTTGGAGGAATGGGAAAGCAAAGTTTAACTAGATTGGCATCGCACGTGACCGGTTATACGTACGTGTTTGTCTGATATTTTCAAATGCATTGCTTAATTGTTATTTTTTTCATTTAATTAGATGCTTCCAAATAGAACTAACACGAAACTATGATCACCAATCGTTTTTCGATGACCTGCGCAGGTTCTGTTCCCATGCTGGCGTTAACTACCAAAACACTGTATTCCTCTTTACGGACACTCAAATTACCCAGGAGGAATTTTTAGAAGACATCAATGGTCTTTTGAATTCAGGTAAATGCCTGTATTCTCTTATTTAGTAGCACTTGAAACACGTCAATAGAACCAACTAATTGCCATTTTACATTTTTTTATGAAATTTTAGGTGAAGTGCCTAATTTATACGAAGCAGAAGAACAGCAGAAAGCTATAATTGGATGCACGAATGCTGCAAAAGAAGCTGGTTTAGACGAAACTAACAGGGACACCGTATTTAATTTCTTCATTAGTAGAGTTAGAAGTAAACTGCATTTGGTCATTTGCATGAGCCCCGTCGGTGAAGCTTTTAGGTAAACCTTACAATCTGCCTTTGTAGATGCGTGAATACAGAATAATGTTTTAGACGACGTTGTCGCATGTTTCCATCGTTAGTAAATTGTTGTACGATAGATTGGTTTGAAAAATGGCCAAGGGAAGCTCTACTTTCCGTTGCGGAGACTGAATTAGAAGACACAGTTGGAAGGAAAAATGCTGAAAAAATAGCGCTCATTTGTGTTATAATGCATGAGGTACTTATTTTTAATCATTTCTAATTATTCTAATTATTTTTATTTCGTAATTATTTTAAGAGCGTTGAAACGACAACGGTAAGATTTTACGTGGAAATGAGAAGATACTATTACACTACCCCTAGCAGTTACTTGGAATTGATAAAACTGTACAAAATTTTGATGGAATTGAAGCAAGAAAATATTGGTAAAACCAGGGACAGAATTGCAATGGGTCTAAACGTAAGAATTTTATTTTAAGAAACCCTCAAATTTCAATTTTTGGACGTTATAGAAATTATTGGAAACAAACAACATGATCGATGATATGAAAGATACATTGACCGCTTTGGGACCGGTATTAGCCCAAAAATCGATAGATTGTGATGAACTCATGGTAGTTTTGGACGTTGAAAAAGAAGCTGCTAATAAAGTAGCCGTAGTCGTGAAAGCTGATGAAGAAATAGCAAGAGTAAGTAAACATGTTCACTCTAATTTATTACATTGCTAATGTTCGTTAAATAATACATTTGCAATGTTCCTGATATTAAGATCAATTGAAGGGTCCTAAAAAATTTATCGCTGATTGTTCTACCGGTTTAAATTTACATCAGACTCACAACGTTCATTGTTTAATAGAAAATAGCAGCGGAAACACAATCTATAGCTGATGATGCCCAAAAGGATTTAGATTCCGCTCTGCCAGCATTGCAAGCCGCCACGAAGGCGTTACAGTCTCTAAATAAAAAAGACATAGACGAAGTAAAAGTATTTCAGAAACCCCCATTATTAGTAACAGTCGTGCTGGAAGCGGTGTGCTTGCTGTTGGGTATAAAGTAAGATTCGTTCGAAATGTTAAAATGAGCTTGGTTGAAATAACACTATTTTCTTAGACCCGATTGGGCCAATGCGAAACAACTTCTAGCCGATTCCAATTTTCTGAAAAGATTGCAAGAATACGATAAAAACCGCGTAACTGACAACTTGCTGAGAAAGTTGAAAGTCTATGTGGACAATCCGGATTTTGTGCCGGAGAAGGTGGTAAAAGTATCAAAAGCGTGCAAAAGTTTGTGCTTATGGGTTCGAGCTATAGACAAGTACGCAAAGACATTCAGGCTCGTGGAACCAAAAAGGAAAAGGTTACTTTTACATTTAAATTTCTTCCCTAATAAATCTACAAGGATGTGTCTCTTGTAAAATTGTTTAGATTGAAGCAGGCGGAAGTTGAACTAGCTCAAGTAATGGCAGTTTTGAAAGAGAAACAAGCGAAATTGGCCGAAGTCGAAGGAATGATCGCGTCGCTGCAAAACCAATTCGATCAGACCATCGCAGAGAAGGAAGCTCTGATAAATAACATGGAGCTCACTGCTGCGCGATTGAATCGAGCCGGTAGACTCAATATCGCTCTTGCCGATGAACAAATCAGATGGGAAGAGAGCGTTAAGGTAATTTGTTTAATTACAACCCAGTTTATGTCATACATGCTTTGTCAACATTTTAGAAATTTGGTGTTCAAATGGATAATTGTCTGGGCGATGTTGCTATGGCCGCAGCAAATGTGGCTTATTTGGGCGCTTTTACCAGCAACTACCGTTACGAGCTTACATCTATGTGGGAACAAAAATGTAAAGCATTTAAAATCGCTTGTACAGACGGTTTTAGGTAAGTACTGTAAAGATTATTAAAATAACAGTTGTTAGAGTGAAAACTTAAAATGACCCAATATTAATCTTTCTTTTTCCTTTATAAGTGTCTAATGGAAGTTGTCTTTATCGCACCCATAGCCTATACAGGGTGTCCCAGAAACGTTGGGACATGGCTTAACTATAGACTTCTGAGACAAAAATAAAATAATTTAACCTAACTTACCTATATCCAAACCTATAACTATGATATTCTTTTATTTTGTCTATGATAGTTATTATCTCTACACCACACTTCCTACTAATATTAATTTAGCATTTACATTTTGAATTCAAAAAACTAGACATGAATGCTGGCATGAAAAATCCGTTTACGCAGAACCGAAACACAGAACATAAAATTCTATACCTCTCTTATCTTGCGGTTTTCCAGCCAACATTTAAAAACAAAAATGACAGCGCGCTAAAGTCACAGATTTATTTCAAATCTCGAAAAGAAGAATATACTAACCTCAATGTTTTTATTTATAATTTTTAATCACCATACAGTTGTTTATGCCAAGTAAAATAAAATGTTAGAAGATGTTCAAATGTTGGAAGACGGTGACGATTCGACGACGTGGGCAGGTACTTCGTTGACAGAAATATGCGGAAATAAAGGAACTTGGAGCTTCCATGTCAGCCCTATCATCATTTCGCAATATCACGCAGTATTATTTAATTTGCCAGTTACACTTAAGGAACCGCCTGCACCTCACAAGAATGCGATGCCTAAACATTGGGACGATGACCACGTTCGAATGCCTTATTCCGAGAGTAATTTATTTCCCGTAAAAGAGAACGATGTAGATGTTACCAAATGGCGGTGGAAGATAATTAAGGACAGCCTGTCTCGACCGATTAGAAATAGTGAAGACCTAGAAGCAGCCATAAGTGAATACAATTCTTCGTTACCTAAGCTAACAGCACTCCATGCATATTTCGATGAACTCGGAGAGGAAGAAAGTAGCAGCTTTTTCGACACTCTGTTACCCAAAATTATAGCATTAGCTCTACGACTACCAACTGTCTTACCAGGAAGTTTGCCATTATTAAAGAGATATCAAAACAAATCTGTAAGTTTATCTCAGGAACAAATCGCTTCGTTATTAGCTAACGCTGTATTGTGTACGTTCCCTTGGAAGAAACAAATAGCCAGTACATATCCCGGTGTTAATTTTATTAGCTTGTACGTTGCAGATAAAAGGCCAAAGAGACGAAACTTTCTTGAAAAGTTGAAGTGCATATTCAATTACTTTCATTTAGTTACTAAATCGATGCC
This sequence comes from Phyllotreta striolata, assembly GCA_918026865.1. Taxonomy (NCBI): domain Eukaryota; kingdom Metazoa; phylum Arthropoda; class Insecta; order Coleoptera; family Chrysomelidae; genus Phyllotreta; species Phyllotreta striolata. The sequence goes on from OU900096.1 coordinate 7,347,401, forward strand.
CACTGGTGTTGTTACATTTCAGAGAAAATATGTAACGAAATCGCACATTCCGAGATGGGATACTTTGAACAACACGTTTAAAGATACAAAAGTCCATATTGACAGTTCCGGTACAATTGAAAATAACGGCTTGGGATTTTTGCAAGTTGATTTTGCGAATAAGAACGTTGGAGGAGGAGTGTTAGGTTACGGCTGTGTCCAAGAAGAAATTAGATTTGTTATTTGCCCGGAATTAATAATCAGTAGACTATTTGTTGAACAATTAACTGATTTGGAAGCTGTAATTGTAACGGGCATCCAACGGTATAGTCGTTATTCGGGTTACGCTGAAACGTTTAAATGGGAAGGTCCTGTTAATGATGATATACCCTACGATGAATACGGTAGAAGAAGAACAACAGTTTGCATTATCGATGCTACGCGTTATAATAGAGTTACCGATCAATTCTATCCTTCAGCTATGCTAAGAGAGCTAAATAAGGCGTATGTTGGGTTCAGTTCGAGATTAAAAGATGTTAATTTGTCACCGGTAGCGACGGGTAATTGGGGCTGTGGGGCATTTCAGGGAAGTCCTTATTTGAAAGCATTGTTACAATTAATGGCATGCAATGCTTCAGACAGGCACCTAGTTTATTACACATTTGGAAACGAAGATTTCAAAAATGAGTTGTATTCAATATATTCAGATTTGGTGAAAAATAACATCAAAATCTGCGAATTATGGAGAATATTGAGCGGATGTATAGTACCAAAAAATAAAGTTATCAACCTTTATGAGTACATTCGTAAAGCTGCATATGCTATGAGGAAGCAACCTACGATAAAAAGTTTCTTCAAAGAGAAAAATGAAAACCCGTTTGAAAATTCGAAAAAAACTTTTTATGCTGGTAAAAATGATGATGATGCGGGTCCTTCGAACTCTCATAAAAATGGTCAAGTAATTAAGAATGAAGAACTGCATCATTTAAGTTTGATTGACGATATCGAAAAAGGAGATGTAATTCCGAATACACCACCTGAGGGCTCTGTTATAAATAAGAAGACAAAATATTCCAAACAAATTAGAGAAAGCATACCCAAAACAGATATATGTTCAATCATCGATGAAATGGATGGTAATGCTTTTACAAAAACTGCAGTCACCGACGAAGTGTCCTTTTTGAACGAAATAGATCGGTTTACGAAGGTACCTAAATGACAGAAGCATGCGAAAGGAACAAATAAACTAGATATTTTTTCTTCATTCATTGTACCTACTTGTTTATTTCTAGCATGAAAATGTGATATTTATATTTAATTGTTAAGTTTTTATTTATATATTTTTGTGCTAGTTTTGTACCAGTAATAAAACTTTATTTAATGCTATAGGGTTTCGCTTTATTCGACACCTCTAAATAGTGGCTTTTATTCAAACTGAAACTCTGAAAAATTGAATATTTCAGTTTAATTAACGTGCTAGCAGACCCGTACGATATACGGATGTGGAACGCTTGCGGCTTGCCCAGAGACAGCGTCTCCACAGAAAACGCCATCCTAGTAACGATGGGGAGCCGTTGGCCTCTGATGATCGATCCCCAGGAACAGGCGAACCGATGGATTCGAACTATGGAGAAACCGAACGAATTGAAAATCATCAAATTAACCGATTCCAATTTTATGAGAGTGCTCGAAACCGCTGTACCGATGGGGTGGCCGGTTTTACTGGAAGAAATTGGCGAAACTCTAGACCCCACTTTGGGGCCCATACTGTTGAAGCAAACCTTTCAACATGTGAGTTTTTCGAAGAATTATTCAGGATGTTCTATAATGATATGTTAATATTTAAGGGGGTGATTCTTGGACTCATTTTAAGGAATATTACCAAATAACACTTATTGCTTTTGAAATGCTGGTTTTTCTTATTTAATTTTATGTACTTTCCTTAAAAGTTTCCTTGACATTCGAAAATAAAAATAAAGATGGTGCTATAGTTGTGCATCGCAGTGTAATATTTTATTTAAACTTTAATAATTCCTTTGCTATTTCAGGCAGGAAGAACTTTGATTAGATTGGGCGAGAACGACGTTGAATATAATAGCAAATTTAAATTTTACGTTACGACGAAATTGTCTAATCCTCATTATTTACCGGAAATTTGCATTCAAGTCACCATTGTAAATTTCACCGTCACCAAATCTGGATTAGAAGATCAATTGCTAGCGTAAGTGGTGTTAACTATAATTATGCGAAAAGCAATTTTTGCCAATAAATATTATTCTCAGTGATGTAGTGAGACTTGAAAGGCCCGATCTTGAACAGCTTAGATCAGAACTCATTGTTCGCATAAACACAGACAAAGCGCAGCTGAAAGGGATTGAAGACAAAATTCTGTATTTGCTGTATCATTCGGAAGGAAATATTTTAGATGACGAAGAATTGATAGAAACTTTAAACGACAGTAAAGTGAGCTGGAAACTTTTCAAACAAACTCTGTTTGAGATCAGACTTCAATCAATCTTTTATTTCATTAGGAAACCTCTGCGATAATCGAGGCACGTTTAATCGAATCTGAAGCTACGGAGGAGAAGATTTCGATAGCTAGAGAAAAATATAGGCCGGTTTCAGCTAGAGGTTCTGTGCTTTACTTTGTTGTAGCGCAATTAGCTGACATAGATCCTATGTATCAGTTTTCCCTGAAATATTTCAATCAAGTAACTATAGCCTGCTCTTAATTGCTTTGGTAGTACAATATTTTGATGCTACTTACACTTTTAGTTATTTAACACCGTCATAGAAATTAGTGAAAAAAACGAGAACTTAGACATTAGATTGCAAATTTTGATTAAAGAAATAACTGTGGCGGTTTACGTGAACGTTTCCAGAGGTCTTTTCGAAAGGCACAAGTTGATTTATAGCTTTATGTTGTGCGTTTCAATATTGCAACAGAGCAATGAAATATCAGACGGACAATGGAATTATTTGCTTAGAGGACCCGTAGGGACGAAAGGTATCCTTCATTAACTTATACCTGAATTAACGTGGACATAATTGAATGGGCGATTGAAAAAAAGGATAAATTTTGTTGTATTCCAGTTGGTCTTCCAAAAAAACCCGACAGCTCTGCTATAACAGAAATAGTTTGGCACGCTTCGAATTATTTGGCATCGACTTACCCCCTTCGTTTCCAAGCACTTCCTTCGGATTTAGAAACGCTAATTACGATTAATATAGGAGATATGGAAATGGTAAGCAAAACGTAACAATTAGAATCCTTTAGGGTAAAAATTCATTTTTATAGCAACTGCAATTGAATGAAGCGTTCACTACACCGAGCACGGTGAACTGGGACGATATATTAGAAGATTTCGACAAACTTATGTTGGTAAAAACCATGCAAGAAGAGAAATTGATATTTTGCATAACTCAATTCGTCAGAATGAAGCTGGGACAAACGTTTATCGAAAGCCCGATGGTTTCGATAAAAATGCTGTAATACCTTTCCATATGCAGCAAATAAATTACACTAAATATTCATATTTGCCTAGCTATCAAGATACATCCAACGCTATTCCGTTAATCTTTGTCCTAAGCACCGGTTCAGATCCCACCGGAGCTTTCCTCAAGTTTGCCAGCGATATGGGATTCCTGGAAAGGGTTCGGTCGATTTCGCTAGGACAAGGGCAAGGTCCCATTGCCGAAAAATTGATAGAGGACGCTCTCGAAACTGGTGACTGGATACTTTTGCAGGTCTCTATTTATAAACAATTACGGAGTCAAACGAGACGTAGAAGTTTACTGATTTTAGAATTGCCACTTGGCCACGTCCTGGATGATATCGTTGGAGAAGATCGTGTTGAACATTGCGAGGATGAGCGCCAACATCAACGAATCATTTAGATTGTATATGAGTTCCATGCCGTCTAAAGCTTTTCCCGTGTCTGTGCTTCAAAACTCCGTCAAAGTTACCAATGAACCGCCCAAAGGACTAAGAGCCAACGTGAAGAGGGCTTTCGTGGAAATGGAGAAGGACTACTTCGAAGATAATGGTGCGTATGGAATAAAGAGCTGTTATAAATAATATTACGAATATATTTTGCAGTTTTGGGTCAAAAATGGAAAACAATGGTTTTCGGACTGTGTATGTTCCACGCTGTAATCCAGGAAAGAAAGAAATTCGGGCCTTTAGGGTGGAATATAATATACGAATTCAACGACAGCGATAGAGACTTTGCGTTTAATTCGCTTAAAATGTTCTGCGCAGAAGGAAGAATACCTTGGGATGCTCTTGAATATCTCACAGGAAAGTCAACGCAACTTTTCTCTGAAATATAATTAATCGTGTTATTCAATTTTTAGGTGAAATAACGTACGGCGGAAGAGTTACAGACCATTGGGATCTGAGATGCTTAAAGACTATTTTGAAAATTTTCTTTTGCGAAAAAACGTTGAATCCGAATTACGTTTACTCGCCATCGGGAATTTACTATTGCCCCGTTTTTACAACGATTGAGGAATACAGGGAGTTTTTGGACAAACTGCCCATTATTGAGGCTCCGGAAATATTCGGCATGCACGAAAATGCAAACATTGCTTTTCAGGTATAATTTTACTAGTCGTTAGAGGGATGTCTAATAAGTTTGATCTCATATACAATTATCTTTAATTAATACAAAATACATTAGTAAAATATTATAGATCAAAGAGACTCAAACTATAATAAAAACTATCATGGAAAGTCAACCGAGGGCCGGAGGTGGCGAAACGGGGAGATCTGCAGATGATATTGTTTACGAACTAGCTGAACAAATTATTGAAACAGTTGCTACTGGTTTGTCTTTGGACAATGTCAATATTTATATGTACCGGGTGAGTTGTAATAGAAAACTATGACCTCTATATTAGGATAACTGGATTTAATTCCATGTTACAGAAAGACAAAAAAGGAAGGCTACCCTCATTGTCGACTGTGCTAATTCAAGAAGTGGATAGATTTAACAAATTACTGACGTTGGTGCACACTTCGTTAGGACAATTGAAGAAAGCGATAAAGGGGTTGGTTGTTATGTCTGATGCCTTGGAAATGGTGTTCAAAGCATTCATGAACAACATGGTATATTGTGTATAAATAAACCGGGCTATTATCTAAATTGAGTTAAATTTTAGGTGCCTGATATGTGGAATAAAATTGCTTATAACTCGCTTAAAAGTCTCGGCAGTTGGACCAGAGATTTGATATTAAGGATCGATTTTATTTATGTAAATTATCAACTTCCACATTAACTAAGTTATTATTATTTTTATTAATTTCGTTACAGATGTGGGTAAGATACGGAAACCCTACGTCCTATTGGATATCGGGATTTTATTTCCCGCAAGGATTCTTAACGGGAGTTCTACAAACCCACGCAAGAAAATACAACCTGCCCATCGACGAACTAAAATACGATTTTAAAATATACAACCTCGTTATTGAGCAGGAATCCATCAAAACTGCACACGAAGTAGCCGATAAAGAGGTAAATTCACGTAATTTTATAATTGAATCATGATTATTTTTTCGTGCAAATTTTAAATACAGGATTATGAAGCTTATGGTTTGTACGAAGTACCGTTAGACGGTGTAATAGTACACGGATTATTCTTAGACGCAGCTAGGTGGGATTTCAATACTAGATTACTGGCAGACGCCAGACCAGGTAACTTAATATTCATTAATTAATGAAAGCATTGAATTTAGCATAGACTATACAACAATTTGTATAGATAATAGCAATTTTGGCGTACCCCATAAATGATTTTTTTAGGCGAAATAAATCCAGCACTGCCGTGCTTGTGGTTTAGGCCAACAGTATCATTACCGGAGAATGATACTCGGTACGTTTGCCCTTTGTACAAGACGTCGATTCGCGCGGGCATACTCTCCACCACCGGCCACAGTACCAATTTTGTAGTTGCGGTATTAATTCCATCTAAATTTCCGCAAAGTTTTTGGATTTTGAAGGGGACCGCTTTGTTGACTCAAATTTCTGATTAGTTTTTTTGGATCTTAATAAGCGCAATTCCTTATTTCTTTTTATCTGTTTTATTGTGCGTTTTTTTGTAATATATTTACATTTTTTTTTAGTTATATTTACGATTTTTATTGTACTTTAGAAAATCTTGCATTCTCTGAATCAAAGTTAAATTGATTGTCGTTCGACCTTTTTTCGCTTTAATAATTTCCACCCTTTAGCGTCATATCTAAATGTATTAATCAAACTCGAGCTTTGTAAATTCGAACAAAAAAGCAAATCCATTGAAGTATCTACACTATATTTGATAGGTTCCGCGCAGGTAGTAATTCGACAACGTACAAGAAAAAGGGTTATTCGAGGGTAAAAAAGTCTAATGAAATTGTATTCGATATATGAATAGTCATGAGTTGCATATTTAAGGGACCTGCGAAGGGATTTGATCCTATCACGACATCATTAAAACGGATCATTACAACTATTAAACGCTGAATCATCTACTCAGATGTGTAAGATCTAAGAACGTATCGGGAATGAATGGAAGCCAAATACATTGCGAAATTTTGCTATTTGATTATTAATCACATCCAGATATCAATAGGGTATATCAATGAGTATAGAAAGAACTATAAAATATACTGCTCCACAATTTAGTATGAATTGTAGAGGTAAGGGCAAAAAATCCACTTAGATATGAGAGAAAACATTTAATTTCGCATATTTGAAAATTTGGTGATCAAAAAGTCAATTGTTTTAAACATACTAATTATTTCAATAAAACACAACCACACAGCCCGAAATATAAAAAAATCGCAACAAGTTATAATAACACTAATAACTTCATTTTCGACGGTCCCTGTTCCTTTTGCAGGCGGACGAAAGGCCCAAACGCCGAGCATTAATTGCCGAAAACAGAAAATTTTTGGTAGGACCACCGCGGCGGAATAATTCAATTAGGTCTAATAACACCGGGCAGATGGGCCTTCACTTTCATGATGTGCCTCCGCTTTTATTTACTATTATTTTGAGCGTACGTAACTATAGTAATTTCGGACCGTTCGAAATTAACTCGTCATCAATAAATGCGGACCACACACCGATTGCCATAAAAATGTTAGTTTTATTCTGAAAAACTAGAATCGCTAAATTGCTGCCTTCGGGCGCATCCACGATTTCTTGTTTGCCTTAATAGACAAACTCTGGGAGTGATCTCAACAAAAAGTTCGTTTTAAAATGTACATAATTAAATTAATAAGAACAATTAGCGATAAGCGATGTAGTTGATGATGTCTTCTAGGCCAATTACTTTTGAAATAGATTACTTATTTTAAAGTAACGCTAAGTAATATTTTCAAGATTTGCCATATATAATTTGAACTTATACCTACTTACATAAGAAATTTAAATAACAGCATCCAATTATTTTCTCTATTTTCTAGACAATAAAATAAAGTAATATTTTAACAAAAAATAATTTTATTGATAGAAATTACTATGAATAAAGTGTTCGGTATAAAAGATGGAATTAAATTTTTCACGTTGTGAAATGGAATTAAATCAGTTCCGTTTCTCTGACTTCCAATCGCCTTAACAATATTGGTAGTTACATTTAATTAAAAAAATACCAAATAAAAGTGTTGCGAAACAATATCACCGTGGGTCGGTCAATTATAATAAAACAAATTTAATCCGGAATTGACGTTTTTCGTAATTAATATGAAACAGTACGTGATAGAGAGCATTAAGGATGAAAACGACTATTGCAATTATTTCCTTTTGTTGGACTCTACACGCAGGTAATTCCTATTTAAGGGTAATTAATAGCGCACTAATTGATCCATCGGTTTAGCTGTTTCGGCCAGATTTGCTAATAACGATGTGAATGTGGATAACCACTTCAACTGGGCCCACCTTCCGAAAGAATGCGGCAAAAACAAAGAATTGGAAATGAGGATATTCGGAGGCGAAGACGCCGCCTTGGGCCAATTTCCATGGATGGTGAGAATCGGCGCAACTAAAGGTGATCTGCGAGGTTTAGTATGCGGGGGTGTACTAATTAATGCTAATCACGTTCTGACCGCCGCCCACTGTGGTGAAAACGGCGTTACCATGTAAGATACTTTTTCACCATTTAACATCGTTACAATCAACAAAGCTAAACAATTTTTTCAGTGCCTTCGTACGAGTTGGTGAATACGACACGCGCACCAACATCGATTGCGATCAATTTGGCTGCGCGCCACCTTACCAAGACTTACCAGTAGTCCACTGGATAGTACACAAAAATTGGAACACGGACACTGTACAGAACGATATAGCGCTAATTAAGACGAAGAAGAAGGCTAAATTCAATGGTAGCTAATATAAAATCACCTTATTTTTGTATGTAATTAATTAAATTCCAGATTACGTGAAACCGATTTGCCTTCCGGGTCGCGAATCCTTCTTCAGAAGCTACAAAGCCGAAGGTGGAGTCTCGCTGGCCGGTTGGGGAGAGACCAACAACAGCACCTATTCCATTATGCCCAAGGTTCTGCAGTATGTCAATTTGGACGTGATGAATTTAAGGGAATGCCAGAATACTTACATCGATTATAACATCACCAAAGCGCAAATTTGCGTGGGAGCGGGTGAAGGGCACGATACCTGCGAAGGGGACAGCGGTGGGCCCGTTATGAAAGAGCTCAAATTGAACGGGGAATACAGGTTTGTAAATTGTAGGTGTTTGTAGAACATTTTATAACGCGACGTGTTTGATTTTTTAGATGGTATACGATTGGAATTGTTTCTTTTGGTTCACCAGATTGCGGTGTAGCACCAGCAGTTTATACCAACGTTAGATATTATCTGCCGTGGATTTTAGATCACATCACACCTTAAAAATGATGTAAATAAATAATTACATGTAAAGGAATTTATTCTATTTGTTCGTTTATTATGTTTCGATTGTTGTTGGTATTCATTAGTAACTTGCTAATTTTTTCATTGGTCATTTGTACAATCGAATGGTTTATTTAATTTTTTGTTACTTCATCTTCTCATCCTTCATAATCACCAATAGACCACCACCAATTTATACAAGAACAGGAATACTACATGAAAAACAAATTGGGTACTTATTATAAAAATATATCTAGAATTGGATTCTTTTAATCTACACTGTGTCTAGGATTCTTATTCTTAGTTTTAATCCAGTTCAACTATACCGATATTACTTTAAGGAATTAAGTAATGATTCTTCTGAAGCGGATCCTTTTAACTCTGTTATTTGTACATGAATATTAAAAAGTTTACAATAAATCGGCGATTATTCGTTTAGCAACGTTTTTGACGAATACAATAGAGGCACAAAATTCACTAATTTATTACCGTCATTCATAAGCAATTACCGCTCCGGCGTTAAATGCTTGAGTAATTTTTTATAAAAATTTTCTGTTTGTCCGATTTCTTCGCGTGTAGGTATTCTAATGCGATAATGCTATACCAGTGATCGTGGCTTTTAAAAGTTTTGAATATAAGGTGTAATTTAATTCGAATTAATTATCTAAGAAGCGCTAATCGTTTGGCTAATTTGCGTGTTGCGCAAGCTACAATGAATAACACTTAAGTGATATTTCAACGGTGTTATCAGCGTATGTGACTTACCTGCAGGATTTTTAAATGTGCTTTGTTTTTTTAACAAATAATTGGATAAAATATTTAGTTTTCGGATGATAATATTAAAGTACATAACTATTTTTAGAGACCACACATTCTATTATTATAAGGTTTTTCCATGTACTTAATACGAAAATGTGGGGCACTAGAATCAATCAGTCTCCCTGTCTCTTCCATCCGCCGTTTTTATTGTAATTCAAGATGTTTGATAGAAAATTTTTAGTTTAATAGTACAAAAGTGTAGTACATAAAAAAGTCTAAATGCTGCTTTTAAATGCCGACACATGCTTTTTCAATTATGAATGAACGACGAAATTTAAAGGGCACACGTCCCGAGGAATAATTTACAGGAAGTATTAATTTCGTTTTATGTTACAATCCGCTTGACGCTGGGTGAATGAAACGCTTTGATTGAGGGAATGAATGGATGAGTTAAGTTAGTTATGGGGACCAGAGGCATGAATTTTACGGTGGTTATGATTTTTTCAGTAATGTTATTCCAACTGGGGCTGTAGCATATTTAAAAACAATTTATCCCGCTGACGATACATTGATGAATTGGTCGGAGACGGAACTAGAAAAAAAAAACCATTTTTTTACTTTGATTTGTTTATTTGTTACTAACAATATTCCCTTAGTATAAAGTATGTAATGTAATATTATAAGGAAGACAATCTAGATTTTGCTGTCTATTTTTAAGGCACTTTTTTAATATAAAAATATATACATATGTACTAATAATATTCAACTATACCATCACAATAACATAACAATTCAACCGTTCGAAATGTTAAAACAAAAAATATATGGTAAAAACGATTTTACTTAAAATTATATTTTAGTATTAGCATAGTGAATAATTCGATTCTATGTAATAGAATACAAGCAATGCTCAATACACAGTATCGAAAAATGTCGGTAAACATTTAATAAATTTTGTATGCGTACCTTTAATATGCAGTTTTATGTTGAGAATAATGATTTGAATTTGCACTATTGATTATTTTTCATTAATTTATTGATTTATTCTTTGATGCATGATGTAGTAGTTTTGAAAGTCTTCAAGTACCTAACAACAATTTTAATTATCTAAGTCAAATTCGCAGGCAAATTTTATTACAAAAGGAAATTATATAATACTGTGCACTCAAATAAAATATCTGTTAAAATATACTCTTCTTAATGCTGATTAGTGCAACAAAGGCACTAAAAATATCACAAACGCCACTAATTCTACCTATCATTAGGCTAGTTAACAATGGATATCTATCAATTTCTTTCGCAAGATATATGAGTAAGGTTAGGTTTTATCAAAAATGATATATTAATAGAATCTGCAATAAATAAAATAAATGAATTACGATTGAACAAAATAAAAAATATATTACTAGGCTTATATTCAAAAGCGCAGCCAGTTCTTCTTACAAAAAGAAAAAGTATTTGTGATTTGTATTTGTGTAAGTATTATTCTGATTAGTAAAAACAAAAATATAAATATTTCGTAGTCTAAACGTAAATAATAATAAAGTATTGCATGTTAATCGTCTTTATTCCCCCTGCGATGATTGGTAGACATTTTAGCGCAATCAGTTTCATTTAAGGCACTCCATCTCATATTTTCACATATTAAAAACATTTGTTTATTGCGAGACAATTATTTCACATCCCGGCTTAGCGGCTTCTTCGATTCAGTCAAAATCACGTCGATTCACCAAGGCCTCCAAGGTTTATCCTCGTCCATGGGCTCCATCTTCCTCACCACCAAAGACAGCGGCTGGCTGTAGACGGAGTCCGCCGGTTCGGGGCTGTGGCTGGGAGAGTAATTCGAATACCCGCTGGTCCCCGAAGCGGCCGAACCGGTTCTTTCCGGCATTATGGGAATAAGCGTGGGCACTGGGGAAGGTAACGTCGGCGCCTGCAGCGACGTTGGTAACACTAGAGCTATATCCCCGTTGGGCAGTCGGGTAGGAACTAATTGTAAACTTGTACCGTTACTATTGCTAAGGATGATCCCGTTGCCGTGGGGGCCCGTCGGCTCCAAGGGCTTCTGATTGGGCAGTATGTGCACTTGCACTTGGGGCGACTCGTGGATCTTGGAGCCTTGGCTCAGGCATGTGGCGAGGTGCTGGAGCAGTTTTCGCCGCACGATGGGATCCAGGCCGGGGAACCGGCCCACCTCCGAAGCGCATTCGCTGAAACCCGCTCGGAATTTGTTTAAAGACGCCGAATCTGTCGTCGCCGACATGACGGCTTGCTGTCGCTGGAGGTTCTGGAGATGCTTCACCGTCATTTCCAGGATGTCGGCTTTTTCCAGTTTCGAGTGCCTCGCCGGCTGGAATAAACAAATCTGATGAATAATTTGTTTCTTTCCATGTTTTTTTTTATTTATTACTTTAATTAACACGGAGGATTAGAAGTAACAGCTTGCAACATTTAGGTATCTAATAAGATTATTATGTGGTTCTAATTTATGTATTTTTCACATAACTTCTTTAGGTTCGCGAGTTTATCAGTATACATTTAGATAAAAAAATAGCTCTATTCATTATTTATAGTACAATCGTGTTGTAATGGAAAAAATAAGTGTTTACTGAACCGAATCAGTAAGTGACACGCGCCGTCTCGTGTAGGTATTAAAGGTTAAAACGCGCTACTTGTCTGGATTTAAGAAACAATGATCGTTTACGCATAATCGCATGGAAAAGTAACCAGAAATGGAAAAAAATAGATATCTAAATACGTGAAGCAAGGTTACCTGCGTCTCGGTAAACATCAAAAATAATGAAAATAAAAAATCGTCTGATAATAATTTTTTAATGCTGTTGTTATCAGATTCAGTCAAATATTGAGATTTACCTTCGTAGACATATTTTTATAACTACAAGGATATTATGTACTTATAATCACACTTATAAGTATACACAGGAAACAAATTGAAATTATTTGAAAATTGTACGTAAAATCCCGAGCAGACGTGTTTTTAATTTTATTAACCACTGATATTTTCAATGATACCAATTACTTTTAATAATTGACATAGTAGTAAAAAGTTTACCTACTTAATACCTAAGCGGTACTTGGGTATTTGGAGAGTGATTTCCTCTGCATATGGAATCTTAAAACTGGAAAACAACCTAATTTAGGCCACTTAGGACACACGCTATCCTTAAGGATTGTAATATAATAATAAATTTTACAGTAAAAATTATTTAAAAGTATAGAAATTATAGCGAATTTTCAAAACACTCTGTATATTGTAAGCCAGAAATAAAAATATTTCTGGCTCATTTACTGGTCGTATTTTGGCCAGTTTTTCGGCTTTTGTTAACCAAAAGTTTACGTAAATCGCCATGTAGCCAATTATCGCCAATTATTTTTACTATATATTATTACTCGATATAAAAAATAAAAAAAAACTCCCGATAAGTGAGTGTCTGGTGAAAATTTCCTACTTCAATTATTCATTAGATTTTTTTACGATACCGCCGATTACTAATTAGTACCTTCTAATTAGAATGGTTATCATGTAAACGTGCAGGTACGTATGTAAATACTCGAATCGAGATTTTTTTTTACCGACAAATATTCTTAAACTAATGCAAAAAACAAATGCAAAAAATCGCGTATTTCTCATTCTCAAGTTTTTTTATACGACCAATAGAATTTTCCAGCATATTTTCCGTGCCAAATTGCGATACTTATTTATTTTCTCTTCTTTAACCACAAACACAATTATTAAGATTTTTGCTTACTATCAGGTATTATTATTCTAATAAGATTAGAGTTATGTTTTTACCTAATTATACTTTTGAATTTAGCACCTTAAAGGTCCATAAATTTACTATAAATTCACTATATTCGATTCTAAGGTGACAATACAATTAATTTCTCTTCTTCACACAAAGCGATTCGATTATTTTCAAAGTAAACCAGAGCGGTAAACGTGTTAAAAAAATAACAAATAAAAGCACGCGTATAATCGAGCACTTACGTCTTTCTTCATTGCGTCCAATATGAGCGTCTTCAGTTCGTTGAGGCAGTTATTAATCCTCGCCCTCCGCCTTTTCTCCATAATGGGCTTGTTGCTCTGCAAAAAAACGAGAAAAAGGAAATGAGCAATCATGATCAAAAGCCGGCGAAACCGTGGGAACCGACAGACGATCATCGAAAATTGAATGACGCGTGCTACGAATTACCAACTCACATGCTCAAAATAAATTAGATAATTCATTTTGTAATTAGTAGTAAGTACGACGAGTGATTGATAATAACGGGAATATAAGGATAAAGCCTCTACATAAACCCACTAGCCTAATTCGGATTACGTGGTATATCATGCATTTTTCGCGAAGATGAAATCAACTCTTTTTTTTTTTTTCGAAAGTAAATTTCATACATCCTGCTTCACCCGCCTAGAACAGACCGACATTTGATCACGGTCAGTCTGGTTCTAAAATTAACAGGTCTTCTCGTGTTTTGCCAAGAGGCTGTCAATGAGGCACGCGTACGCACCGTGCCAGTCGGGTTCTCGCGTAGGTTTTTTTTTCAAACGGACGAACTTCGTTTCCCACGGTCCGAGATGCCGGTTTTCTAAGTAGCGTCTGCGGGTTTTTTTTGTCATGGACGCGGTCGGGCCGAGCCGAGTCCGACTGATCGAAACTGGGCGTACAGTATACGCAAAACGAGCGAGGAATACGCGATGTTAATGGCATTAATTCGGTAAATCCGCTATTGGAAAATGTTCGAAATGAACGTTGGTTTTGTACGAGGGGTTTCTTAACAAGTCGGACGTTCTTCGAGAAGGAATGGAAGAGATAAAAATAGCATTTAAAACCACTTTTGTCTAATTAATATTGATGGAAAGATAGTTAATTTGATAGGATTAATATTTGGGTTCTGGTCTAACATGCGGTCTACTTGGGTCAAGCTTCCATACTAGACGGTCTAATTATTACTTATATGGATTCATATTTATTATAGTTTCATGATATAATTTTATGCGGTGTACCGGAATTCCGAACCAAAATATGTAAATTTAAATTACCCTCAATTTCTACCGAAATTTCCTACAGAAAAATAGCAATACTTAATTGATTTAATTTCTACAAAACGAGAAATTTGGAAATATAGATATGTAATATTTTAGTGAACGTGGAAAAGTAATTTTAGTATATAAAAAACAATAAATTTTGCAAGATACAAGTGCTAAAAAGTAGGTGCAAGCGAAAATTATTGGCGTTGTTTTAAAAAGTATTTCGATGCAGGGTAGAGTAAATGGTAGGCAGTAGAGAGTAGAGGATTGTGCGGAACTCATGCGTGGAATTAGTGTAGATGCAGGTAACAAAATTTTTGGCGCGGAATTTCGGTATCGAATTACATCAAATTACTCGTCCTGTTATCAAATTGTTATAGGTTTTTTAATTATGTGTATTGACGTTTCCAAAATTTAATAAGCCTATTTTAAGGGCTAATGGAAAAATTATCGTTTACGTAAGCGATCAGTTCGGTGTAAAAGTTATTTGCTTAGAATTAGCTACATAAAAACTGTTAGATATCTGGCTCGACCAATATTTGATATTAATCATTTTGAATTTAATTTAGCACCAATCGCTCTAATGAGCTCTATTCAATTTGATTCTTCCAATTAAGTTAATTTGCGGTATATTAGAAAATATATGATTAAAAAATATATTTATACCTATTTCGAATTTGGAAACAACACTATAACATATTGTATTGTAAATGAATGGCTTAAATCATATTTTACACGCGCCTTGTTATTTGTAAGTTTTTATGCAAAACATACTGTATAATATTTTTGAATGTCGATAAATCCACCGACAGGAAGCATATAGTAATTTTAAAATATTCTTTTAGGCGACAGTTATTAGAATAAGCAATGATTAGTCAGTTATCAATGAATAAAATAACGATCAGTATGTAACATATGTATTACAATATCTCTATAGTTGATTTTTATGCATTTTATACTTCTTTTTCGATAGATACTTATTAATATTTTATCAACTTAATAATTTGGTCGCGCCCATTTATTTTAATAACATCTACAATTAAATAATAAGTTTATCAGTTGTTTATGAAAAATAAAACTGTCTATACACAATGGTTCGCTTTACACAAAGCTTATTTTGAAATTACACCGAAAGCTCCGTAAAGCGGTCGTTTCGACTAAGCTTCCAGTGGATTATTCGGAGGAAGTGACACGTTTTAGGACCGTAACTAAACGCATCCCTTTTGCCCCGAAGCATTTCTAATGTTCTGTTTTACCACACAAATCGCATCGGCATCAAACAAAGCGACTTGCCGAAGACAAATTTCGGTAAACTCTCGAAAATGCCTTGACCGCAACTACCAGATGCCTTTATGTAAACAATTATTTCTGGGAATGCTTCAATTGAATGACTAAGGACTCGCCGAAACAGGTAGGTGCCTTTACGATACTGTAAATATCGACGTTGTTAAAATCTCATTTCATACGTATTAAGGCGGAGATTGGAGAAGCGTAAAGAAGTCGGCGACTTCGCAGAAAATGAAGAAATTTTTCCAAACACGTCGAGTGGCCGGTAAGCGGTTTTAATTACCCGCGGCTTATTCCCAACTTGGGTTAAGCCGATGATGAAACACCCCGTTCGTTGCGTATAAAATTACATGCTAATACTGCTGTTAACCAAATCGGCTTATCTACCGCACTGTCGCATTGCCCGACTATAAGTCGTCGAAATTTTATGCGTAATGTTTCGAATTATTTAAAAATTCACGTTTTGTTTTGCGCGAAAAAAAATCGTGTTAATGACGTAAGTACGTATCAAAATCCTAAAGTAAATTGAGATGTTTGAAGGCGAAAATTCCCAGACGCGGGTCAACAAATTCGCCAATGAAAACAAGGATGATTGGCGCGAGTTTTTTTTATTTGCGTTATCAGTGTTGTTAAATAAAACACTTAATTTTATTACAATTATGCATAAATTAGACCAAAAACCTCGAGTGATAATGAAACTGTTAAAAAGATAAAAAAAATCAAAAACGCATTTCCATAAAAATTTTCAATTAAAAAAGGAATTTTGAATTTAAACATTTAAATCAAAATTATCTAGAATATAAGAAATTTGTAAATATCTCTAGAAACCTATGATACATAAATTATTCGTAACCAAAAAAGTACTTTTTTAGAAGTAAGTGCAAAAAGACCTAAAATTTGTTAAGAAGGTAATGATATCAAGAACTAAAATGCAATCAAATAAATTGAATAAAGCAATAAAATGTCAGTTCTGTTCTTCAATAAAAGATCCATCATAATATAAAGCCATTACTATTAATATAACGTAAAACATAGGTAGGTAAACAGAATTAACATGTTTGAATAACATTTGATTAGAAAAATTAAATCTGAATCCAATTAAACTAGGTAAATAATTATTACATCAATATACAACATGTAATATATTTGAATAGACGCTAAATGCAGTTGAAGATTAAAATTTTATAAGTAGGTAATTAAAGCAAATAATTTCGCGCTATAAATTTGCATTATCCTAAAAGCGCCTAAATCGCCTAAGGAGCCCATATACTAACTAACATGTACGTATCGTAATTTGTATTTATCATAATAGAAAAAAAAATGTAAAATCAACGCACGTTCCTGTCACGCTTCACGCTAGTCATGTTCAAATCGAAATTAATATACACGATACGAATAAATAAAATTAATTTAAAATGTAAACAATTTATCGACGATTGCGGATGTAAGTGTAATATGTAGTAGGTACACTATGGGTTTTCCCATATCGCCGGATCCAAATTCATTGAGACCGAACGTAATTAATTAATCGAAAATAGGAACTGACCCTTCGATTGTCGCTTATCCTCCTTACTCCGGTATTCCCCTCCGCTGGTACTAAACTAGGCGAACTAGGCAAACTAGGCGTAGGGGAAGCACTGGCCGGTTGAATCATAGTCGCAGCGGACGAAGCGGACGTAGTAGTAACCATATTTACTATGAGCACAACTTCACCACTTAATAGTTTACTACCTACTAATGTCGTATAAATGCTATACACTACGTAGCGACCATCTCCGGGTAAAGGCTGTGTTGCCGGATTTGGTTTCGAAAACGATCGGAAGATTAAATAACGCTCCTTCTGTAATCTGTAAACGTAGTTTTTTTTGGAGTTTTTGTTTGAAATTAGTAGCTAAAATCGTTACACAACTCGACACTTTTGTTCTTTTTGTATAGCTCAATTTGAAATTACTGCAGAGTAATTAGTGTAAGATTAACAGAGTAATTGCGAGTCGTTAGTTTCCTATAACAGTTTTATCAAAGTAACTACCTAATTGATGAGTAGTTTAGTTTACCAAAGTAAGAATAGTTTGGTTTCATATCAATTATTTAATCTTATCTCTCAGCTTCCTGATTGATCCTATGACCATTTTAATCAACTTTTAGTTTTCACAATTAGTGAGCCTAATTCTTCATTTTCTAAATTAAAGTTGTTTATGAAAACTATTAGCAAAACATTTTTTGCATGTTGAAATTCATTATCAATGTTACTTCTCCTTAAATTGTCTTAATTTGGTCCATTTTATACTTTATTTTGCTAAGAACTTGTTGTACGTGAATTAATGATTTCTCTATCTTAAACTAAAATTCTATACTTCCTCATACTATCATAAAGTCATAAAGGGCTTTCTGCTTTAATTCATTTCAACAAATTGACTTATGTATCTCTTGAAACTGAACTACCTATTGAACTGATTATATTAGAAAATCTAGTAATGCATTTATATTTAATCTACATTTGCTACTAACTTAACCATTTTTATATGGTCAATTTGATAGATTACAAAATGTGAGAATAAAAATAGCTTCTAGGTAGTATTACACCCATAAAAGTTTACTGTATTAAAAGGAAATTGTGTATAACTGGCAACGTCGAATCGATTCTACCGACAAACCGCCGACGAGAACTGAATACTGCCGCATTGCAAAGTTATGCGAGAAAAATTGGTCCTTCGTGGTTGTTTCACGCAGCATCCCATCGGATACAACGTTGTCACTTTTTCCACGAATATAGGGGCCTGTTTCAGTATAATAATTTAACCAGCCCTTACTAAAAAAATGTAAAAATTTCCAAACACCAATAAAACTATACTAAATACATTGGGCCTTAAATAGTACCTAGTCATCTTTAGCCTTCATTGTACACTCCACATTTCCTTTTAACCGCGTTTTCCCGCTCCCTATTTGATTAATTTGATATGAGGTGCTTCCCCGTGACTCGGCAACGCGTACGGGACATCAAATTCGGCATATTCCCATACACTTTCGACTCCTCTCGTAGCCAATCGTCTCCGGCGCAGGGCAGGATTTCGCTAATTTCAGTTTCCCCTTTGTATACTCACCTATTAGCGAATAATCAGCCCTATTCGTCGCGTTTCGTACGAAATTGAAACCGTTCGAGTTCGTCGAGCGAGCGGAGCGTGTCCGTCGAACGATCTCCCTAAACGCCCAAGCTTTCGCATTGTTTGATTCTCAATGTCACCATGCGACAATAATGAATACTATAAGGTCATTAAAAAACGTTGTAAACAGCAACAATGATTCCAATCGGAAAGTCTAAAAACACAGAACGAGGTTTTGTTTGTAATAATTTTTTAAATCAACGAAATGTTTAGTTCTTTTTCTGTTACCCGTTTGCGGTAATTGATCGAGTCAATATGATTTTTTCCTATTGTTCCTATTCATCTAATTATTGCAAACTCGTAGAGTACATAATAGACTTCCCATTAATTTGTCACTTGAATCCATTTTTTTAGCTACAATTCAAACAGCAAGTACTTATCTATAATTCATAATATGTATGCATTGTAATTAAATACCTCAAAACTTGCCAACCATCTAATATAAATCTGTAGTGTAGTCTTTTATTGGCATACAGAAATAATTATAGCATCATTGACAATAACAATGATCAATAAACAATGTTATTAAAGTGCATAATAGTGCTCACAAGACTTTGTTATACTACCTATTCACTATTCATTAAATTAATTTAATTAAAATTTTAGTATTTGTAGATGCTGGAGCGTGCTTTGACTTATTAAACACAAAACTTTAACTAGTAATGCTCATAGCAAAAAGTTTTAGAATGTTATAAGGGTATCAACAAATTTTAAAAATAATGAGAATCAATAAAATTTAAGCAAATAATCGCATTTAAGTGGAAGATATCTCCGCAGTTAAAACCATCATCGTTTAAAAAAATTCAATTGACTTGTTTTATCGACTCCCAAACCGGGTCAACAAAATTCCGATATTTTTTATCACGCCGCGCTCGCCGATAACCGGCGAAATTTCAAATATTTGAACATGGAAAAACTGGTATCGAATGCTGAAAAATACGCCGGGTCCTTTTCATTCCGACGTCGTGCTTCATTCATTTGATTCCTGATTCCAGTTGTTTTTTTTAACGATTCCAGCAGACCGCGCGCATCGATAACGATCATAAACTTAATAACACGTTCGAGAGTTTCTAAAATGATCCTGCAGCATCGCCGTCTAGTAATCGACTATCCGATACCATAAATATCATAAACGCCATAGAATTCCCACTAATTTGTCGCTAGGCATTCAGGAAAAAGAGTCCTGCTCTGCGCGCCGTCGGTATGCGATAGCCGGGCTCGGGGGCTCGGGCAGCAGCAGAAAACAGAGAAGCAAAGCAGGTCATAACAGCGGCAAAACAACCACCGACCAGCGATAGTCGCTTTTCCTGCTGAGCCGAGGCCGCCCGCGATTTACCAGCAATCGCCTGGCCCTCTACAGGTGGGTGGTGTAATCACGTCTCGGGACGAAGGACGATAACGCCGTTGCCACGTTTCCACCGCCATTTGTCAGGGATTCGAACAGGAACATTTCAATGTTTCCTACCATTATAAAGAACAACTTTAATGCAAGCTTAAGATTCGTTAGAGGTTCAAGATATGGCTCCACAAAAAACTAATAGAGTCTTGAAGATAATACTGAAGAGATCAAACTGAATTAGAGATGAAAATTGTACCAGGTGATTGTATGTAAATTGGCACTGAGAAAGATATCCAAAAGAGTAGATAGAGGTGAATGCCACAAGGACTATCCAAAATGGATACTTTCCACTTTCCACCTGAAAATTGATGGATTCTAGAAGAGATTCCACCAAAGCATTGGATAAAAATATCGAAAGCAGCCCTGCACATTCTTTTTTACAATAGGAAAGTAGGTGAGCCCACTGAAAACTTCGAGTAATTAGTTTGGGATAGTTCTTCATCCAACAACCAAGAAACTTGAGTAACTTTTTGTAGATAAAATGGAGCAGTTATGAAGCAAATATGAAGATGTGAAGGCCTCCAGCGATTATAAATAGAGCTCTAAAAGAGGCGTAATCTAAAGCGGTATTCCTCAGTTGAGGGAAATTGGCGGAGACATGGCGACGGGGCGACGGAGCGAGCGATCGCGCCCGAAAAAAGAAAAGAGAGGTCGATCGGTGGTCACACGTGCCTGTGTGCGTCACGCTCACACTCGTGGGAAAGCTCCGCCCATGACCGCGGGTGGCTGCCGTTCAAAGTGCCGACCGCGTGCCTGTAGTACTCCTGTCCCGCTCGTCCCTCTCGCGGACGTCAAGGATCCGCTGATTCATGGGTATGTGTATGTAAGTACACGTCCGCGAGTCGGGCGTCTCGGACGCGGTTGCCGCTTCTTTATTTTTATCTGATAAAAATAATATGGACGCGGTTTTTTTTTTGGTTGTTGGTCGGCGGACGGTCGGGTCCGTTATGCAAGGAAAACAATGCGCACAGGATTTAAATTGTTCGGCTTGTAGGTACTTACAATATTTATGGTGATATTCGATATGTTCATTGCGGAGTCTCTTGTTATTTATGTTAGTTGAGGTGGGTTTTGAGGTTTTAACATAAAACTAGCAACATGGAAATGGGTACCTCTGTACCTCAAGAGGAAAAAAAAGGAAAAACCAAATTATAGCAGTACAAGATGGAAGTTTTATGATATAATCTTTCACATAGCTAGATCTCATCAGTCAGTCTCTACAAGTTGGTACCAATTTCATCTACATGTTTGCTCAGTGTTTTTATTTCCGTACATACTAGAGTAAGTTCTCCAAATATGGACCACCGCCATTTTAAGAAGAACGTTCTTTATATCGAGTAAATGATCATCACACACTAAGCATCACTCCTTCCTTGACTCATCTGTCGCTTGCAATGATCCAAGATGCACGCATATACCTATTAACTACAGCCTTTTTTAGTTTTCTGCAACGCGCGATCTAAATTTCTATCAAACTTTCTTAATCCAAAAAATACTATTTTATTTGAAAGTGGATAAGACCACGACGAAGGTGGGTCATGTTGCAATTAATTGTATTAAGTTCTAATATTCTATAATATTCCAATTTTCTGAAAAAAAAATAATTCACCCAAAACAAATCACTTAATTATATCACCACCTAAAAACTTGGGAGACAATCAACATTGGTGTGAATTGGAAGATTAGTTAGTCAATTATATTCTAGTAATGGAAAAATTTGGATGTGGTCCATAATATGTTCACTTTCTGAAAGTTTGTAAAAATGATATACTTTAGAAAACGTTATTTATTTCAAAGATTTTGTTTTTTTGGAGAATTTTGTTATGTTTTTCTTAATTAAATGGTTAAGGAATTTTTTAATATAAATAAAGCTGATTAAAATTTAAAATTCAACTTTTTATTGAGAAAAGTGCTTATGGTGGTGCTTATGGTTCTCATATACAGGTAGTAGTAGAGGGAAATTTGAGAGTTGATCAAAGCATGAGAAAATATTAGTGAAATATATCTTCCTTAATAGCGATTGATGCAAATGCAAGATAGATTGTTGTAGATGACCAATGGGGTTGTTATTAATCCGGAAGGCCGGCAACGCGGCGAAAAATCCTTTCGTGTTGTTATTGTCACAGACATGATCAACCAGCGAGGCAGCGAGCGAGCAGCGAACGACAAGGTCGCACGGCGCGGTGGCCGTACGCCTCGCTTGCCCACAGAGAGAGCGAGTACCCACGGTACCCATAAAAATGGTATACCCATGGATGGCTCCGAGGCACCACCGACTCTCTCGTGATGACTAGGATTCGACCAACGTAATAATAAATTACACGTCTACGGGTTGTAACCGGTCGAAGGAGCATTAAGTTATAATTTTTGGTTAATTGAGCCGAAGGATTTTTTTTGCCATTCCGGCTAATTTTAATTGCTGGGTATAATCGAGGTTATCTTATCGCATTGGATTTGATTAATTTTATGAGTAGAGTTTTGCCATTTTTGGCGGAAACTTCTGTAAAATTCCGCCATCGTTGCCGCTCAAAAAAACATTTGTCGCGGTTGGAAAAAATACTTAAGATTAGCGAGACACGTTTTGACTCTTATCTTACTGGAAAGTTCCACAAATGTTGGCTAACACTTTTTTCCTACTAGATAACTACATAATTATATTCGTACTAAATTAGTTAGCTATGCGTTAATATGTATTAAACGATAATTTGTTGTATAATATACATAAGAAGTTGCATCATCATTTTGCAAACAATTATAGTATTATAATTTAAAAAAAAATGTTAGTAGTCGCTTTGAATTGTTAATATTTGTTACTGATCTTCATTGAAATTGTATACTGCAGTATATGTTACTATGTGCATGATTTTCTGTACTAAAAAAGCTGCTGGTGTGTGATGATAATCTCCAGTATGTGTTAGATATATCATTTCTTTTACTACTAATTCTTGAATAGGTTTCTGTGGATTCAGTTCCAATTATAGTTCTTCACCTACATACATATAATTCTAATGTGTTTTCTTTAATAATAATTGTTAGTTCTGTATTTATTTATTGATAATGGATAACATAAGTCCAATTGGGATTATGATGGATAATTATGGATAAGGCACTCAGTTACTTTACATCGAAAAAAAATAACTATAAGATAATGAATAGGTTATAGCCCAAAGGAGAAGTTATCATATTTTCTCATTTCCAAATGAAGCAATTATTGCAAAATCCCATTCTAAATAAGATTATAGAAATTTATATAAGTACATTAGGAGCACCTTGAATTGCTTCTCTTCAACTAGTTCGTTCTGGTTAATTCAAGTTAAACCAAAGATTAGCATGTTTTATTTGGTCGATTTGGGAAACTTTCCAAAAAAACAATAAAATTAAGAATTGCGTATTTATCTAGAGCAAATCAACCATATTGACATTCCTTATTAGTGTATCGTTTGCTTTTTGTATCCCGTTCGAATGTGTACCACATTGCACAATTGCCTAATTAAAAAATAATGTCATCCTTTTCAATTTCCTGATTAAAACCACGAAATTCATTAGTGGATAGTACTCCTGATGGAAAAATTAAAGAAGGTTGAAATTGGACATTTACACTGTGGTTTCTAAGTTGTTGAAAGGGACAATCTTTATACAATAATATCGTGGTAGCGTGGGTGTATAGAAGAAGGTAAACTATACCACGCGCTCTACCACACCGAATACCACGCTTCGCCTCGCTTTTGCCGTCGCCGGTACCACCTAGGAGAAATGACGAGTTATTCAGATTCTAAGCCTTAAAGATAATGATGGATAGTATTCACCGGAGGCAGATTTTTTTGGCGTATTTCTTACGTAGGATACACGCTATCAATTGACAGAGAAAGATTAAATATACGCGTAGGTATGTAAGAAGTTTGTATTGAAAAGCATTTTGTAAATACCAAAGGGAACCTGTAGTTGATAATATTATAATGGTAATGTAAAGTTTATTGACACACTAAAATGCTAAAGCAAATATTATAATGTAGGGAATAAATAAAAAAATACTAGTAATTGGACTAATCAAGCTAGATAGTGAGGCAAATTTACCGAAAAATGAAAACTATAAAAGATAAGATGGAAATATCACTATGGAATATGAAAATATCATAAATGTAAATCGAACTAATATAATCCTACTCGAACCGATTAAATGTTTTTCAAACTTTCTGTGAACATATCCTGCAAAAATGAACAAAAATCCTTCCCATTTATTTTAAAATTCGAGCGCGGTGATAAATAATTAACAATGTCTATCGAACAAACAACGCGGGTTTGGGCAAACCAACAATTAAATCAGCAATTTGAGAAGTAATTTGAAGCAGGTGCAAAAATGAATAGGGCAGGGCGTCAAATTTTCTCACTTGTCGGCCTCTGTATAACCTATAATCAGGAATGATCTTTTCAAACAACAACCAGAATACCCTCTTGTAGCTAACAACACAAATTATACCGACGACTAATTCTATCAGTAACAAGAAAGCGTATAAGTTGCGTGGAACGAATATTAAACGGTTAAAATCTAAATCACACTAGAATATACAGAGTGGTACCTGCTTGTGTAATAATAAATTTATTAAATGTTCATACATTACTTTGATACGTAATTAACTATTTTCACGTAAATGAGAATTTAAGGTGGTTCTGGATATCACCTTCTTTCAATCAGAAGCTGTATGGATCCAGTATCATATGAGATTGTATACAATATTCTATACCAGCTCATAAAAAAATCTTTGAAACCTAGAAATTTAGAGCATCAAATTAGGTAAAATTTCGTTGGAGTTCTTCTAGTTCATTACAAAATATTTATTTTAAGTT
Source organism: Phyllotreta striolata (assembly GCA_918026865.1). Lineage (NCBI taxonomy): Eukaryota > Metazoa > Arthropoda > Insecta > Coleoptera > Chrysomelidae > Phyllotreta > Phyllotreta striolata. Next base: position 7,372,772 of record OU900096.1, read on the forward strand.
TTATTCCTAAATTTCTAACATTGCTCAACATTGCTCTACATAGGTTACCACTAATAAGTATCTACACCTATTACTTATTCTACAGGCGTTTTAAATGGTTATATGTGAAATAAATCAATTTTTTGAGTTATATGTAGCATTTACCGAACGAATGGGAACGAAATAAACTCCTCTTTTCGATCACAGCAATCACGGTCGCCTGTCAAGATCGTATGCAAATATTTCGGGTTTTTTGCATAGATAAGATTGAACTTGCGCCTCACCTTGTATAGTAATTTTAAATACGAAATACATACACTTGTTATCTAAAATACACACCGTAATTTCCTACCCAAATTTAAGGATATAAATCAAGAATTCACTAAAAACAGGTCCGTGCACCTTAAAATCAGACCAGAATAGCGGCATCAACACGTTAAACCAATCCAATCAGTGGTGTACAAGAGTGAGATTTAATTGCATCTAAAGAAATAGATGATGATTTTAAAGTTGTAATTTTCATATAAAAGCGTATATAAATTAATTTTTTTCTATCTCATTGCCATCATATTCCTCTGCATGGTATTCATTTCGATTGTTTATCTTGGTGACAGACTTAGTTGTTTGAACCTTACCTCTTCAGCCTCTTCTGTTCTTGATTAATTTGCATCAACATTTTTCGGCCTATTTCAATAAGTATTGGCTAGGTATTTGATTGAAACTGTTAAAAATTATATAGTTTGGTAAATATATTGTGTGAGGGAATTAAGCGACCCCGTTGGAGCAGTCGCTGGCGTTTCACCATTTATCTGGCGGCCGGGCGAAGAGAGGACGAAAACCTGATTTTTTTCCAAGAACAATGGTCGCCGCGGCCTTATAACCTGTCAGACTTGGCACGGCAGGCATCACTGAATGCCCCGCTTAATTACAGGGCGATGCCGAACGCCCCGACCGCAGTTGTTTTCGCTTTTAAGCGAAATATAATCACGAGATGCGCTTGTGGCTGTTTGAATGGTTGGCTGGTTAGGACCGGCTCGTTTTGGTCGTTTTGGGACGGTGCCGGTGCGATGCGCTTTAGGGGTCGAGATTTTTGCCGAACCGCCAAAGAGGCTGTGCGAGTGCGGAGGGAAATGCTAATGAATCAAAGACCTTGGCTGATGTTTTTTTTTTAACGACGATTTCGTTTAATTCTGGTTAGCTTTGGGAACAAAAGCATTTTTTGGTATTTGCTAGTTCTAGGTAAATGCTTACTGTTTTCCCTCCCGAACTGCGGATATAAACTATACTGATATATTCAGTGAGATAGGAAGAAGATGATGGCGATTAAGGATGTGTTCATTTTAAAACATTTTTAAGGGATTGATGCAAATAAATTTTCCAATTAAATTAAAACTTATTTTTTATATACTTTTCTCAATTTTTTCATTCTTTCTAAAGTTGCAGAGTTTGTTTCCTTTATACCTTATTTAAGGTGTAACTCAAATAGTATAATGATATGAATGAAATTTACCATCTATAAGTAAAAACTGAAAAATGAAATTACTAGAAAAATGAATTTTTTTTCTAGCTTCTCTAAAATTATTTTTTCTCTAAAATTTAATAAATAGCAACTCTAGAAAGCAACACTTTTAAATAAAAAGTTCCAATTTGGAAATTTAGAATTCCAAAATTTTGGAATCGATTTCGAAAAATGCGGATCTACAAATTTTATGCACTTTTTAACACCTTTTTAAGCGTTTGCACACATCAGTTGCCTATGTACCCAACATCGATTATACTGCTTACAGATTTCTTTTCAATACGTACTAGTACTGTAAGCTCGAGTTAAAAGATGGCAACTGCTTACTAAATTTTCAAAAAATCCCTTATAATTTTTATAAATCGTAATTAAAGCCTAATTTTTTTACAAAGCGTAATTATTAAACAATATTACTATTGTTGTATAATTATTATTATTGTACTAATATTTTTGCCAGTTGTACACTTTTGTGCTACTTTTTTAAACATAGTTAAAATTTATAACTTTTATGTTTGAACTAATTTATATTGATTTAAACAATGTTTTTTTTAATTAATTAAATAATTACTAAATTTCAATGACTTAATTGTAAAAATAAAATTTCATTTTTTTTAAATCTTAATATCGTTGCCTTATTAGATATTATTTATTAATTTTTATTAATACCTACATAATAAAGAAGAGTCAAACTTATTTTAAAATTTTAATCTAAATCATATTATTCCCATACGTTTCAATTAATGCAATGAAAGTTTTTAACAATCGTGTAAATTATTAACACTGGCAAATTATTTTGATTATTACTTTCATTTATACGCTAGAAATCACCGAGTCTATCGTCATCAAATTTATCATCATTTTAAGGAGTGGAGATGGAAAAAATCAATAGATACATAATTAATATAATAATCATTTATATTGTCCTGTCTATTTTTTATATCCACACGATAGTCATTTTTTACTGCACAATTTTCTATAATTTTAACCAATTATTGGAATTATTTTAATGCGTAAAAAACGGGCCATAAATGAAAGGACATCGTATAAAATCCAACAAAATATGTATTTCTCTAATGGATAATAAATAAATTGCATAACAGAAAAACATGCAACTGATTTTTCACAATCGAATGATACGATTATAAATTTCGTGTATAATGGTTAATACCTTCCGTGGCTTATGAAATTTTTATGCAAAATTAGTATGCTGGTTAGTGCAAAGGCCATGCTTAATTTCCATCACGTTGAAGTAAAGAAGTTGAACTGCAAATTATACAAAAAGAATTTTTAGTAAAGAAATTTGCATGCGTATTTACCCGTGCATTTGCAATAATACTGTCTGTATACCTTTTTAGAAGATTAAATAAATTGTTCAAGCGCATAGACTATATTGGGAAACGAATCTTCGCAAGGTTGAATTTAGGAAACAGTTTAATTAATAATTTACAAAAATCGAAACTTCACCTTGAATATTTCTATCTCTGCATAAATTTCAAAGACCATTAATCTCTAAATATGTACGTTGTATGTATATCTATGTAGGTTATGTATTATGTGAGAAAACCGAAAAAATATAATAAATAAATAAAATAATTCACCGACAGAGAATCACCTCATTATGAAAATTATAATTATCCATAATTGCTGCATAATTGAAATATTTTGCTAACATTAATTATTGCTAACTGATTACAGTGTGTGAAGACTATGGCCCATTAGAAGTTGGGATATGGAAAAGTTGTAGTAATTAAAATTCGAAAAGATTTGCACAAGTATTTGTCGATAAGCTTTGTTGAATGAAAATATTTGCAACTTGTTCTTATATCCCGGTTAAACGGGTCAATAAAGAATTGGAAATATTGGTTTTTGCTTCTATCCATCTAAATTCCTTGGGAAATCTATCTAACATAATTGTTATTGTATTAGTAAATTGTCTATGAATTACTCTAGTATAGGAAGATTGCTAATAATAACCCATTTAAATGACCAGTTCGATCGCCAGACATTATATATTAAATTATATAATTTAATTATTATTATTGTATTATTAAATAATTTTAATGCACACGTGGCACATACTAAGGGAAGATGCGTAATAATTTTATAGCATATTAATAAAAAAAGGACCTAATTAAAAATGTACCGGATACATTAATTAAGGAATTTTGTGGTTTTTAAAACGTATCGCCTTATTTAATTTGCATTTATTTGCCGAATAATTAATTATTAACACAATATCAAGGAATATTCGATTGCGAGTCATTAATATTTTACGATACTGCTTGTAGAACCCGTATGGCTGTATTTCGAAACCCAAACCACTTTAACTTACAAAATGCGATATTAAAATTAGTGTAAGGTTGGTGATAAAAATGAGTAGGCAATAATTAATTTAGGCGTAAGTCAATCCTAAAGTGAGATTTGATATTTTTGTATTTTGTAAAACCTGATTGACCTTTACATGTCTACTAAAAATACTTAAAACACCTTAATGCGCATTTAATTAATACTAAATTAATGGACAATACTAAATAATGATGAATGGCTTTGATTGGCTTTATATCTATCAATAAAAATTTATGTTTATTTTGTAATTCAGATGAATATAATTTTTTTTTAAATAGAAGATACAAAATAAGTATATAATAGTATTTAATTATTCATATGACGTACCAACTTGTAATTTACTAAGTTTTATTCATTTTTTTTTAATTTTTGCCTATAAATAAAAATTAATTCGGGTAAAACCTTTACAATATACTGCAAGAGGAATGTCTTTAAATCTTTATCTACCAGGCAATCCAATTAATGGCAATATTAGAACAAAAATAGTTTTTTTTGTGCTAGATCAAAGTTCTAATATAGCGTAGGTATTAGATGTCCATGGAAAATTATAGAAAAGAACTGCGATTCATTTAAAGAGAGCAGGAACCTAGAAAAAATGGGGAATAATCGACAGCAAGGTTACGTCTTTTTAATGATGGATGGCTTTCGGATTTCGTGCAAAAATGTGCACGGAATCAAACTCATCATAGAAGCCTATGCTGTAATCTTTGAATCAAGATCACGAGAAATCCCTGATTAATATTGTCAACTAAAGGAATATTTTATTTTCCAGGATGATTTTTACCACGAGAGGGCTAAAGGTACATAAAAGGATTACAAAATTTAATAAACCATTATTTATTGACGTATTTATTTAACTGAAGGTAATTTGAACATTTTTTTAAGCTTAGACTTTTTTCTTCGTGAGAATTAATGTTCTCATCTCATTTTCCATTTTTATTAGGTACTTAAATTTTTAATCTACTTTACTTCCGTGTATGTATCATACTTAATTGGGATGCGTCGTGCCAAACTTTTTAACTATAATATTGGCAATTATATATTGGCAAATTCATATGATCTTATCTTTATCGAAATACTTAATTGATCGAAATGATTTAACCTTGAGTATTGAGTAATTATTATAATAAATTTTATATAGAACACGCCTCGTCCTTACTTATAGTTTTAATATTGTTAATAATACAGTACAAGGGTAATGGCTATTAGAATAATTTTTATGCAAATATGCCTTTTAAAATTGATTTTCGATAAAAATTATAGTTATTTGGGAAAATTATAGTTATGCTTCTCTGTTACTTTCCACTTATGCAAAAATAACTACTATTAAGTAATAATTAATTCGGAGGAATTAATTATTATCTTACAGTTATAATTTCGATCGATTGTAAATTTACTCAATATGTTAAAATAACAATATTATTTATTGGAAAATCAACGTTCAAGTGCGTGCTTGATATAAGGCATTTATTTAATATTTTTTAACTCATCACCAAATATATTTTTTACAGGAAAGATTTACCTAATAACTTGTGTAAATAATAATTCCAATGATGAAATGATAGGCAATTTTTATCTTACGGTAATTATTCCAACGTAGCTTTCCTTCCTTTTGTGGAAATTGTTTATTTAATAGGTGTGATCAATTTACCAAAATTAAATATTAATTCGGACCCATCATCGAAACTTCCTAATACTAATTAATTTAGATACCTACAAGGTTTTTATATTATTAAATATACTTAATTTCGACGAATAATAAGAAATTGTGAGAATAATTTCCGTATTTTCAAAAATTGGTATTTATTATAAGAGTGGTATCTACTATAAGAAAATAATAATATGTAGGATGTGTATTGCATAATTTTAATGATTGCAATAAATATGTGCATTTCGGAATCCCAATATACATACGGCCTTCATCAAACAGTAAAATACGAAAATTTGATTTTTTTCTAATATTCTTAATGAATAGGTTTTCGGTACAAGGATGACTTTTCAATTTAAAAGATATTATCTATCATTAACCAGTTTAACTTTTTTCTTCCGTAAATCTACAATTCAAAACACCCAAAAATGTCGGCATATTCTAATCAAATTACGACTTACGAATTACGACAAATATTTTTGATTTTGTTATAGATTTCTATTGAAAGTAAAATGATGCTTACGCATCTAATATTACATAATTAATAGCTGAGATTTAGTTGCATATTTTTATTTAAAGAACAGCATATTTTAATTTTAATGTATTACAAGAACTAGAAATGTTTTAAAAATTGGATATTCAACATTCTTTGCTACCTACATAACATACAATTACACAGGTATAATAAACTCAAGTATTTTTGATTGATTTCGTTAATAAACATGTATTCCTCAAAAAAGCTCACAATAACGTCAAGTACATAAGAATACTTTCGAATTTAAGGCGATTGACCTGTTAGTTAATTATTGCCTTTGTATTTTTGACATTTTACGAAGGTCGATTAAATTAAGTACCACCACCGAATTGCATTGAATCGAATGCAATAACCCGTTTCGAAGCCCGCTGAAAAAAAACTATAAACTTGGATGTTATTTTGGCGGTTACGCAGAAACGTTTTCCTTCGTGTGCCTTACCTGAAATTCAGGTAGCGACAGGGTTGGCCAGATTGTTTCTTGTTGAACACCGGCGCTCTTATTATTATTTACAGGTAGGCTAAAAGAACCTGCTGCACTTTAAGGCCTAATAATATATTCATATCAATCATAAAGTATAATTAGAATGTATAACTCTAATTGATGCTATAGAGAAAACCCCAAATATAAAATTCTAGGGGACATAAATCTGGAAATTGTGGTGGTCTTAACAAGACATTGAACTGGTGTGCATAAATCATATCACCATTTATGATGCTAATAACTTTGCAACTAATCGATTACCCATTCCAAACTCGAAGCAGCTCTGCCAAATAACTTCAACGTCCACTAAATACCCAAGTTAAAGCGTTCATTATTACCCCACCTCGCTGACATACCACATTCGCTTTCCATTTCTCTGTTTATATCCCATCTTCTAGCCGACAATATTGAATATACTTTCGGTTTCTGTTTATATGAAGTTTAATGTCAGCGAGCTTGCCAGTTTGCTAGTACCGTGGAAGCTTAACTCGACTGTTAGCAATTCGAAATATTTTTGCCGCAATTTTACGCTTCTTTAATATTATTGCACTACAATTTTCTGGTTATGATAGTGCTCTTCTGACTGAAGACTGTGATTCGTGGTTACCTGTTGATTGGATATTTTAATCGTTGCAAAAAACGTGAGTACTTTATTTTACAAATTAATAACTTTATTTTACTAATTTAAGTGGAATTTTATTTCAGGATAGTTTTAAAATGTTAAAAAAATATTACAATTTTAGCAAAAAGATTTAGGTATTTTATCATTATTATTTATGTAACGTGGTTGAAACTGATATGTTCTTATTTTAAGTGCTTAATTGTTTGACATGAACATTGTTGCTCACCTCAGTTAAATAAGAAATTTGCACTATTACAGACATAAAAAACATGTTTCACTGTTCTCCGACATTATCCCTTATTCGTTTACCTTAAAAAAAATTCATGTTACGTAAAATTCATGAACCAGTTTATTTTTTAAGTGTTCAGTGAAAACCATTGTACACTTACATATCTTCCAAAAATGTTTAGTTTACCTTTTTGTGTATTTTCTTATTTTGTATATCAAGTACCTACATTTTTTATGTTATTCAATGAATTCCTAAGAAATGGGAAAAAGGGTTTCTTTTTTAATTTTTTTAATAAGTATTTATCACGTTATCAAACTTAAAATTATTATGTAATAGTGTAGCCCTTATTAGGTAGGTAAGTAAAGTACTTAAATTGGTAATTAGTGCACTATTTCTATGAAAATGTAATTATATTTATAACTTTCAATAATTATTATTTAATTGCCCTTATTATTTTCGTTAAGTACCAATACTTACTTACCTAACTAACATTAATTTCACGAACGCACATTTCATTTTTACTCAAATATACATATAATTACCATGCACCAAGTTCAGCAAGTAAATGAAAAAACAAATATATCAATTATTCCATTGAATCTAATTGAAGTTATTTTTGCATATTTTGTAAAAATTGTATAGAATCTTTAGTAGATGCAATCTTTCATATCATCATATCACATATGTTTCTAAAAAATATTCTAAAATATTCTAAAAAAGATCTAAAATCTTACAACTTTAGCGCATTCTTACACTTGCAATTTAAGTAATCTCGATATTCACAATCTTACTAGTTCAAATAAAAATTTATTACAGAAAAGTCCGTTAAATTTGAACTTTTTTGTACGTACTAGGTACAAAGATTTATTTCCAAGAAGTGGTCCATGAAAATTAAAAAGTGACGATTAAAAAAAATGTCGAAAGATTCTAGCAAGTACGCAGTAAATTGCTGTCTGTTACAAAACACAAATAATATGGAATTAATTTACTCGTTTCAATGGAACTTAGTTTAGAAATTGCAACATTCCTTTTTGAAGTTCAAAGACAACGAGATGGCCAGCCAAGATTCGAACAGCAAATTTTGAAATATATTCTCCACCCAGAATTCTTGTTCAGATTTTGGCTAGGCTGGTAGGTGTTTAAGGTTGTATCTATTGTAGATCAACTGGAAAAGCTGAATAAGTCATGGTAAAATACGCAGTATAAAAATATACGGAACTACAGATGAACTACGGAAGTATTAGTGTAGTGAACCTAAATAATTTTAGCGGAATTCTATAATAAACTGTTACAATGTTACAAAAATTATATTGCAGCATGAAGGTAATGTTATGCCCACGCATGTCTGCTTCTTTGGATTTTGCGACATTCGAAAGAATCGGATTTACAAAACAGGTTCTATAATTATGTTATTATTCTCTATCGGAATAGAACATTATTTTCCGAATATGTAATGTTCGTAATCAATCGTTTAATTAATTAGATGCGGCAAATTAAGAAAATTTATAAATTTTTATTATTTACCTTATTCTTCTAAATCTTTGGTTGGAGTTTGGCCTTTCAAAATTTGAATAACATTAATACATCAACAGAATAGCCAAAAATTTCAACGCAATTGATCAAAATTGAATTTTTATAAGATACAATGACCATTAAATTGTTGAAAAAAATAATCATCTCATCGATTTAATTAGCGTATCATAGAAAATACAATTTCAAATGGATGAACATGTGAACTTCGATTCATTAACCTAATATCCTTTTATGTTCAAAACTAATTTACAAACTGCTAAAATTGCGTTGATAATACGCACTACACACCTTCTGGCAAATTTTACGTATAGAAAAAAAACCTATTCAAGAGTGAACGTAAAAATATGCGTAGATTTTTTTCATAACTTTCATCTGATGCTGGGAACATATGTATAAAAAATGTACAAATCCAACATACTAGCCTAGATTTCTTTTAACGCTTTTGTTATTATCCTTACAAAAAATTAATTAGTAAATATTTAAGTACATAATACAAGATTCACAGATAGTTTGCGATTGTTATTAGTGATAATTTCAGATTTTTATGAGGTGAAGATGATATTAAGAAAACTCACCGGTTTAAAATTTACTGAATCACCTAGTAAAATGAACCATTGTGAACTCGTCAAGGTTGAATACAGGCACGTAAGCAAAATTAGAGAATTTATTTAAATAAAATCTCTACGACAAATCTAGACAGTCAGGCATTTCTTTCGAAGGATTGGTAAAATTGATACCTAGGTCATTTTATTTTCACCACGTATTCCCCAGATCTAAAAATTGGATCGAAAGGAGCGTAATTCCTGGGTATAGACTTTTTACCTTTACATTAACTTAGTTTACATTTACCTGCTGCTTATATTTTTCTGGATATCTTACATGAATATTCTGTACAAATTCGTTGACCGAATTTTTATTTAATATAATAGTTAAAGTTTCATTTTGTTTTGGGTTTACATATAGCGCCTTAACTTTGGTAGGAAATTACTCATTTAACCAAACATTGAAGTATTTGAAGACCATGATCAAAGTTCACCTCGAATCTTCTTCTAAAAATAAATATCTACTGATGAATTACATAATATTAATTAGCAAAATGTGTTGTAAAAATGACAAGTTTTCGGAATAATAAGCCAGTTTCTAGAAACTATAAAATTTGAGTTTGAAAAAAAAACTTTTAAAAGAGTCCATTCAACACACTGTAAATCAATTACACACTGTATCATTATTAGTCCTCACTGGGAATTTGAGTTCTTATTGTAAAAAAACTTTTCACAAATCATATACAAAATTATTCAGACAAATTGGGGATTTTTGAAAAATGTATTAAAAGTTTTTTTTATTAATAGGTACATTTAAAACGCGCGCACTATGGAGGCACACACTTTTACCTTTTTTTGACCTCGATTCTTAATTTTACTCATTTATAAATAATGATTATTATCTAATGGTCATTTAATGAAGATTTTTGTAGAAAATTCATTCGTTACTAAAATTTGCGCTTTATAAAATTTCATTAGCAGCTTTAAAGTTTAAAAGAAGTGTTTTTTCAAATTCATTGTAAAGGTGATAAAAACGATGATAAATTGTGGGGATTACTGGAAAAAATTTAACGCAACTGAGAAATTGGAGGAAAATAGATAAATTAATAGAGAATTATTCAAATTGTATAACGTTTCCTCTAAACAAACTTCGTTTTTTAATGATCGATTAGGTTATTACAAATTGTATTAGGTAACAGAAGGTACCTATTTAGGAGCTAACATATTAATAGATACCTTCCTAACTGTTATTTAGAATAATTACAAGAATATACCTAATGGAGACAGCATTACGTAGACAAAATTGCCTGTGTAACTACGAATATTTGATTTATCAATATATCTATGACTGAACGAGAGTGTATTAAAAATCGTACAATAGGTAAACATTAAAAAGAAGACCATAAAAATTAGTGGAAATTTGTAGCAATTAGTGGAAAGGAAAATACAATTTTTTTCTGCCCCGGTCTTACATCATGCAGAAAATTGTATTTCTCACATAAGCATTATCGATTACTTAATTGACCAATTATCGAAGAACGACTCAACGAAGTAATAAGTAGATTTGATACAAACAATTTAAACTAAACACTGTTGGGATTATTCAAGGAAAGACATTAACCTTATCTGGAGGATTAATAAGTTAAACAAACGTAATATTTAACATATATTTGTGTAGAGAGAGTTTTAGCATTGAAAACGTCATTTAACACAGAATCGCTCTATGCACGTCTATTGCAAAAGAATGGATTTTTACAAAGAAGACCCCACATAGCATGTTAAGAAACTCAACGTACTCAACGATCTCAATATAGGTACTCAATGTATACATACGTTTTAATGCGGACATTAATTTCTAATTAATTGAAAAAACATATTTATAAATATATGTTTATATATAAACATAGCACAGTTACAAAATACACAGGAGTTTTTTGCAAATCTATTTGTTAATTAGGAAGCTATAACAATAAACAAGTTCAGTTAACAAATATAAGTTAATTAGCATAGAGGAGGATGTAGAAAGCACTCTGAAGGTAAAGGAAATCATTTCTTCTAACTAAAAGAGAGCAAAATAATTCGATAATATAAACCTACCATTGGTAAAAACACCTTACATACTTCAGTAGTACCTAATCAAAGGAACCTTTTATGAAATTCGTCCAATTCGTGTTTATTTTTACAATAATATCTTTCCTTATATGTTAGGGCATTGCATATGCAAGCGTTGTATTTATTTGTATTTGTATTTTCTTAAAATGTAGCACCGTTTACGCGACTTATTCATAAAATCGTTATAAAAAAATCGTATGCGATTAATACTAAGAACAAAACCTTGACGTTCTGCTTGCATTAAGGACAACATGTATTTTGTTTTCGGTCGTTTTTAGTTCTCTTTGCTATTCATGACTTAATTAATTAAATAAAAGAATATTATGTATCTAATTAAACTGTTAAAAGTTTCTACCTGGTAAAGTGTAATACTAGTAGAGGTATTCAAAGGTAAAAGCGTTGATAATACATATCTAATCTAACGTTAGAAGAGTTTTCACATTTAAAGAATTTTTATACTCATAATAGATTTTTAACAATCGTGCAGGGTTGGTGCATTTAAATTGTATTTTTACCGTTGCACTTAATTGAACTTATCTAGCTATATTAGCTACGTATTAAGGATACCAAATTGCCCGTTTAGTTAGGTGCCTATATGATAATGATAATATATGATAATGATTTAAATGTACCCTCTGTGCCTACATTTACTAATCCTTCAAGGCAGCCAGCACATTTTCTCAATATTAAGTATTTCACGGTATAAGTATACTTGCGTTTAGATATCCGAATAATCCCAATATAATTGGCAATAAGTGGCCTCGAAGGTGAGTCAAACGTAATTTTTATTTGACATGATATTTAGCATGATAATTTTTTTATCTGCTTACTATTTTTGTGTGTTATATTGGACAAAATCAGTACAATTCAACTATCGGTAGTTAAATTAGAATTGGACAAAATTCGATTTTTTATTTTACCAATTATTAATTGCACTTTATACCCCTTGAATCTCTTATTACCCTTGAATCGGCAAATTTTTGGCTGTAATTATCCAATTAAAGTCTGAATAAACCTGGTCTTTCCATCAATTTCAATTATTGCATCGTAAATAAAATAGATAAATTTACGTATACGAAAAAACTCTAAGATTCCATTGATTTAAAAATCTGGGTAATTTACATTCGGTTTAGCTATCATTATTTGAAGATGCTCCGTCATTTTTAGGTTCAAATTACTCGTGAGATTTACGTATGTGTAGGAATTTCCGTTTCAAATAAGTTTATATCATCGTAATTTTTAAATATTTCCGGCAAATACGTATCATGTAGCAGAGATCGCGGGAAATCCCAAGAGTAAAATAGATTGCAACCACCGGCACCGGTAGCTAAAGCAACTCAGCAACTCTATATACAAGTATAAACAGTATAAACTCTCTTTAATATAAATTCATACGCGTTCCGAGAAGTACCTGATGGACTAATCGTTTGATGAAGAAAACGATGAAAAATGAAGAAAACCACCAAATGGGTAACAAAAGGTTTTATTTAGCAGTACCATGTTTACTTTAAAGTGTAAGTAGGTATTATCTCGATATTTGCGTCAGCAAAAAATTGTTATTGGGCAATGCCCAATACCCATTATTTACTATACAGCAAAAGATTATCGGATTACTAATACCTATACTTATAACTTATAACTAATTGGCGGTAAATTATTCAAAGTGCATGCCTGTGAGATAAAAAAATATAAATTGGGGAAAAATTTTATTTTCTTAATTGTTATTTACCTACCTAAATCGATAACAAATAATTAACTGTCAATTAATACCAAGGACTAATATATATTTATGATTCGAGTAATGTAGGACTAATAGGAAGAGTATAAAGATTCGAGTACCCACTCACAAAGCAATATTTTTTCGGAAGAATTTTATAACAAAATTGCTACTTCTTGCACTTATGTATGTAATTAACTTTCAATTTCATTTACGTGTTATTTATTGATGATTGATTGAGTGAAATTGTTTATTCAATTCTAAAATTACATAGTTTTACGTATACTACAACATCCTGCAGTTGTCGTAAGAAAGAAATCATTACGGATATATTGTAAAATTTCGATGCATTTCGCTCGTATGCTCAAGTAGGTATTGCACAAGCCGAGCATGTTCATGCACCAAACATGTAATTACATTCAATACGAAAGGGAGAAACTTTCAAAAAGAAATATTAAAATTGATTAATCAAGCAATTGGTCGTATTGGTGATACGAATCATGCCATTGTTAATTTTCCTTATTCAAATGATTTGTGTAATGTTCATATTCCTTCTATCTTTGAATACGAATATCTTTTCATAAAATCTATATAATTGAAGAAATAATAACATACGATAGGTGTAGAGACCAGTAATTTATGATTTGTAAAAACTATGGTATTGCGCCGATTGTTCTTGTTTCTTATCAAACAAATTTGTTCAATTTCTGAATAAAATTGAGAAATCCACGTATTACAAAATGTAACAATTTTTATATATGTAGGTAGATATACTTATTTTTTCGACACAATTATGATTGCGATAATAATTAGAAAGGGCACAATTACAATTATTGGCACACATTTGTATTGATACGGATCTTACTGCAATTTTATTTGCAAGTAGGTTGGTATGTAGATAATCTTTTTTTTTGAAAAAATAATAATGTACTAATACATTTAATTTTTGTTTCAGTAAATAAAAAATGGCCGAGATTTTTAGCGCAATGGAAGGATTCAATCGCTTTATTAAAGAATATTCAGGTAAGGTTTTTTGTTTGCTTAAATTTCTTCAATTTTAAATCCTAAAAAGTCAATTAGCTTCACAAAATTTAAATGCAAAAAATATAGATATTTCACAAAGTTTATAAAATATTGCATAATTAAATATTGAAGAGTTTGTAGGAAGTACTTTAAGATCCAATTGAAGAGTAAACATAAAAATAATAAATATGACCTTATTTGAATAAAAACAAATAAATTAAAACTCATAAAAAAGAATAATTACAAAGGTATTTAAGCGATATTTACATCGATATATAACCGACATAAAATCCGTACGAACACAATGAAAATTAAACATATTTGGCAATGAGAGAACCAGGAATTATATTACCTGCTCTTAGCATTAATCATTTTCTTTATAACATTTTATAGTTGAATTTGTCTCGTCAACTTAATTGCTTCCACTGCGACCTTGCTAGTTTCTTCTTGCAAGTGTAAATTCCGGCCGATTTCGATTTGAAATTCTTCGCAATTGCATTTAGCATTTTATTGGTTGCTAAACGTTAAGTGGCTGTTAACTTAGCAAAATCCGCGACCGGTGTAAAAGCTGAAATTACTGAATCAATATTTGAACAAACGCTGGCAATTTGCAAAGAGATCGCGAAAATTGTAATTAGTTATACTACATGGTATTTTCAGTTTTTATTCAAATTGTAAATTGCATATCGTACCACAAAGGTTATTACAAAATTGCGGTAGATTTTTGTTAACATTTTCCTCGATGAGTTTTTACTTTAAAACTGCAGCGGAATTGTTCCTTCACAATGTTTGCTAAATGCTGCAATTCAATATGTGTGTCAGTTACCATAGTTGAATAAATATGAACATAAGTAATTCTACGGATGATTATCCAAATGATTTATGAATAAGGTTAAGAGAATTAATATGTTCATTATTTGAGTTGTATTAGAATCCTTTTTACGACTTGGTGCAACCTATAATACGTTTGCTTCTAATTGGTATATTTTTTGCAGATCCAAGGACGAAGGACTGGTTCCTCAGCGGAAAACTAGGTCATCTCTCGCTAATTCTAGTCACCTATGTCTACTTTTGTACCAAAGCAGGGCCCAGGTACATGAAAGACCGAAAACCCTACGAGCTCAAGAGAACCATACAAGTATACAATTTCCTCCAAGTACTGATCAGTGCTTACCTCTTTTACGAAGTAAGTAGATAAACTGTAAGTGAACACAATATTGTGCTGAACATATCGACACGTAAATTCACCTCAAGAGCATCTAGTAAAAGTACATAATACAGCCAAAAAGATGTGTGTCATTACGGATGAATGAAATAATTAACAGGAAAGTAGTCTAGACTGTTATAAAACCAGTAATTTTAAAGATCGAAAACCTGCCAATTAACCAAACTGGAAGAGTAAGGTAATACCATTATAGAGCCAAAGCTTTATAATTGTCCCTGAGTAAGATGTATCTATCTACCTATATGTTTTTTAAATCATTGCAATTTTACAGGGTGTTGTCGGAGGATGGACTGATTACAACCTGGCTTGCCAGCCTGTCGTTACCGGAGAAAAAGGACTTCGCGTAAGGAAATTTTAATTCAAATAAATTACTAAAGAAGTTTAAAAAACTAATTCTTGCTTACCTAGTACATGTACTAGTGTTTACAATGTTCACAAATCAAAATATAGGTGAAAAGGAAGTCTTGGTAAATGCGATCGAATACCTCACAATAATCATTAACATGATAATTCAAGCGAAAATACGAGTACATGTATTTTGAAATCGGCTAATATTGCATATTTAATAATAAATTTAAACCGCGTAAATGAATTTATGTTCGAACTTACATGCTACGTTAATTATCTGGGAATATTTAAAAATTTAATTTAAATCCGGATCCAAACTTTTGCTTGTAATTAATTAGTAATTCGATTAGAGTCAATCAATACGTATTGCGCGATATTCGAGTATAAAATCGACGAAAATTCATTATTTTACTTCTGTTGTCGAAGGAAGGTCAATTAATGTCTTGGAACCGTCTAAGATGTAAAGGATAAACTCAAAGTTATGCATAATTTCGTAATTAACTTACTAAATTAATTACACCGTGTTTTACACGGGCGTTAATTTGGTACATAGCACCTTGGAAGATGGAAATTCATGGAAATTCCTTTCTTAAAATAAAACGCCTATTAATATTTTATAAATCAGTATCGTATAGGTAAATTATAGATACTAATTTAAAGAACTTAATTCAATTCCTCAAATCAATTTTGTGTTTAAATGCAATTTTCTTTTAGATGGCTAGGGCTGTTTGGCTCTACTTCATATGCAAGCTAGTCGAATTGCTGGACACAGTTTTCTTCGTTTTAAGAAAGAAATTTAACCAAGTATCCTATCTACATTTGTACCATCACACCCTGATGCCGGTATGCGCTTGGATAGGTGTTACATTTTTACCAGGTATGTAAAAATTTAAATACCTCATTCTCAGATTTAATTGAAGTAACATGTGCAGCAAAATTGTCCATTGTATTTTTTAATTCCAGTAGATCATTGACATTGCTGGAGAATTTAATTGAATTATGAATTATTGAAACCTAAAGTGGTAACCTGATTTGAGGAAGTAATCTGTTTTAGGTGGTCATGGAACGCTTTTAGGTGTAATAAACTGTTTCATTCACGTCATAATGTACACCTATTATTTCGTCTCATCGTTGGGGCCGCAATATCAAAAGTACTTGTGGTGGAAAAGGCATGTAACTGCACTTCAAATGGTAAGTTATCCACACAGTATAATAAATGATCATCAGTCATTGATAATAGTTTATAATAACAGTAAAAACAATAAAAACCTCTAAAGATATTTACCGTGTGCTCAAACTGCTAAAAATTTAAGAAATTAAACCCAATTTGACATTATAAAATATCAACCCATAGGTGTAATTTTGAGTATTTTGTGAACTTAGGTTTAGTTTTAATACAGTCATATCCTGTATTTAATTTTCGCATTTTGATGAAGAAAAAACTGTAATTTATTTTATTGCATCATCAAAATAAACTTTGTCGTATAACATAAAAAAGCACCTAAATAATGAGTTTCTTATTGAGGAGTTCATTAATGTTTGCAAATCTAATTTTAATGGTTCATTAAAATGTTTAATACTTTAACGCTTAATTATCCACAATTACAAAGTTAAGTTCAAGAAAATTGCATTATTGGATTCCTCTCTAAATACCTAGGTAGCAAATAACTTTTATTTATTACTTTAGCTACTACTGCAAGTAGCTTAAATACGGCAAAAAGGAATTTTATTGAATTTATTATTAAGATATATAGGATGTCCCGCATAAGACGATTTTAAGTATTTAATACTATTTGGTTCTTATGCGGGACACTTATATAATTTGTGTATAACAGTTATAAAATAACTGTTGGTGTAAATTCCAAAGTACAACCCAAAAATTTCTTTTACTGACCTCCGACTTGAAGACGTTTATGTTCAATTTTCAGATCCAATTCTGCATTGTATTCTGGCACAACTTCCAAGTGATCTTCAGGGAATGCGACTACCCAAAGTTCCTGAACGTCCTCCTGACGACGCAAGCCGCCTATTTCTTCTACCTTTTCGGGCGCTTCTACGTGAACAGCTACGTGAAGAACAAGAATAAATCGAAATGCGCTGACCAAACGTCCGGCAAATCCCACAACGGGAGCATCCCGAACGGAAAGCACGCCGTACAAACGAACGGTTGTCAAATGGGAAACGGATTTTTGAAAAACGGGAACGGATCGATTCCAAACGGAAAACTAAAAGCTCAATAATTGTAGGTAGTGTAGTAGTCGGTAGAAGTATTTATAATAATTTTTAGCGGTAATTTTGCGAGAATACCAATAGTTTCTATAATTTTTTTAGGAATTTCTTTATTTTGTAAATAATCCAAGGATAGGTTTGTCTGTGATTTTATAAATTAATTTAAGCGCATTTTATTTCACATTTAATTACCCTTTCCTACTACTCATTCCTCTTACTACTACTAGACCCAATGGGTGATTCTTGGACCCATTAAAAAAAACTTCGTATGAACATGTCAATAAACATTGCAAACACAGTAGTACTGACAAAAAACAATTTTATTCGTATAAAAAAACCAGTACTAAAAAATTACTACTATAAAATGCTTAAATATAAAGTATCCCTCCTATTTCTCATATGAGCTTCAGCTATTTTAGCGAATTGGTCCATATTTAATAGCTTGTAATTAGTCACCAAAAATCGTTCGGCTGTACCATTTAGGGAATCAATGCCGTGACTAATTATGTTCCAGCCGAGCTCGATGCCTGTTCCAAAATCACATTCATCAGTAGCGATGCTAGCGAAGGTGAAAACCGGCTGTAGCTCAGATAATACCTGCTCTTTATCATTCTGTGTATTAGCATTTTGAAGTTTCGTTAGGTATTTATCCAAAGTTTTGTTGTCAAATGTTAGCGGACGATATCCTACTTGCGTTCTGAAAATAATAACAATTTATTATTGTGACAAGTGCAAGGAATATTATTTCCAAAATTACTTCTTGTCCATCGGGACGACTAAACCTATTTTGTTAAACGTTCTCGTTACGATTTTCTTTTCTCTTGTAACCATATCTTTAGTTTTTTTAGACATATCTAGGCCAAGTCTATCAGAATCTTTTAATAAAGACGTTTGGATTTTTCCTATTGCCATTTTCTTAAATGGGTTGCCACTTTTCTTTAAATCCTCTAAGAAAATACTGTTAACAAAAAAAATATAGTACAAAATTACTTGCATTTTTTATAAAACGACTTACTTAACGGCAGAAAATATATTCCCTCCCATTTGAGTCAATACTCCATTCTTTTTTGCATAATTAGATACTAGTAATACAGGCAATTGACTGGGTGAATCTCTAAAATAACCAATGTGATACCCACTTGGATCATCGCTTCTTAATACTGTTTGCAACTCGGGTGGATCTCTAAAATACCTCCAATGAACTAAATAATCGGCTTCAGATTTATTTGTATTGGAAAATTTGCCTGCAACACAACAAATTAGAAAATTAATTAATTATTTGTTGAGGTATTAAATGATTTACCTGCAAGTACATCGAAAGGCCCAACCAAATACAATCCCACTTCCTTCAATGCTTCTAGTGGATTATTAGGTTTAATTTTGTTACAGAAATGCCAAAATTGATAAAAATCATCTGGCATCGTAACCAGAAACTTATCCTTAATAAAACTTGAACATTCCTCTTCTGTTTCTAAAGAACGAACAGTTTCTTTCGATTCTTCTGAAAGTGATGAATTTTGGTGTGATTCTTCTGCAACGGGTTGTTCAGAAATAATTTCTGCAATATTTTCTGGAGCATCAGGATGCGTTTCATCCTCGGAATCGGACACATCATTATTAGCTTTCTGGTTATTTAAGCTGGTGTCAGAACTGGAGTCATCTATGTGGTATTCGTTATCATCTGAGTCTGATTCAGTTTTTGATGTAACTGCTTTCGTATTCGTTTTAAGTTTCTTTAATGCAGGTGTGAAGTGTTTGTCCTACAAATTAAAACTAAAATATTGAAGTTAATATGTGAAGATACTCACTTTTGTTCTGTTTACGGTATTGATACTTGTAGGGTGTTTGTACTTTTCATGATGAGCCGGGTTTTTTTGATAACACTTTTTACCATATTTGCAAGGCATTCTTTTATCTTGTGTATATTTTTCGTTTTCTGAATCCATTTTTAAAATTTGTAAATAACCACAAACATTTAATTACACTGTTAATGTTTTTATCAATGTATACTTTAATCCAATGCAATAAAAATAAACGATAAATTTAAAACTTTTACATAACCTCAATGTCTTCTTTTTTATATGTTAGATTTAAAGAAATGTCAAATGTATATCAAGCCAGTAAAAGGCCTCAGAATGTCAAAAGTCACTTTTATATAATTTGACAAATTGACATTAGAACTGTCACAATTCAAAATAACCTAATTTTTTTCATTTGTCTGAAATCCGAAATGAACCCGAAATAAAATGGCAAATCGAGACAATACTATCAGAGAGCCCGGACGTACCGACTCCAAGGGCTACCAGTTTTCACCAGAAGAAATTAGGGTTCTAAAAGAGTGCAATAAAGAAAGTTTTTACAAGAGGTGCCTGCCCTTAAGTACACTTTTGGCCGGCTCGACCTACTATGCAGTCAAGGCTGGCTTCTTAAAGGGGAGTCCGAGATTCGGCCCTACGCCTAAAGTGTGCGTTGCTGTTATCGTCGGTTACTTCATCGGTAAATTTTCTTACCAAAATAAATGTGCCGAAAAACTCATGCAATTGCCTCAAAGCAAAATCGGGGAGATGTTGAGGCAAAAACGCCGCGGAAATATCCGCGAGAATATCGATCCCGGTTTCGGAGCCGGATTGTCGTTGTCGCCGTTCTCTGGGATTTCTCCGTCAGAAACTTACTCAGACATCAGCCCATACAGTAGCCTCGATATAGATACATCTCGACCTGAAAATCCAGGACTCGATGATTACTACAGACCGTCGCTGGATAACCCAGTTGCAGAAACATTGGAAGAGATGCCGCCTGAACGCAAATACACGACAACTTATGAAGAATTACGATTGAAAAACAGAGAAGAATATAAGCAACAAAGATTAGGAAATATTAATGATAATGCACCGCCGGCAAGCTTGCCTCCAAGAGATTCCGGTAGAAGCAATCGACCAAATACAATAGATAGCAAAAATAAATACGGAGATAGCTGGGAGTGAATAAATTACAAACACTTTTGTTTATTAATATTAATTCTAAATAGCGTGTATTCTTTTATTTAGCAATAAAAATCATTTTGCTTAAATTATGTTTAACAATCACAGTAGATTCCTATTTTATTGCATAGTATCGATGGAAGATACATGATGTTTTAGTTTAGAATCACAGCAACTTATTTTACTAGAGCACAAGATGGTGTAAAAAGGTGTAGGTCAAGTAATAAAACCACGTATAAAATTTAATTCATTTATTTAAATTTTTCTTCCTAGCTACTTAAAAGAGATAATAAAAGCAAATTTAAAGGGATTTTAATCTATTAAATTTGCTTTTTAGGACGGTATCGCCTAGTTAATCAAATTAAATTGAACTGCAAGAAAAATATAGTTTACTGTAACTGGATACAATTTGCAGACTTCGCTTTAAGAATTATTGAAAATAAAGTTAATCTGAGCCAAACTATTTCTAGTTTACCATTGTAAAATCATTTTAGGATATTATAAATACATATTTAGTAGGTTCTTACGTTCTGCAAAATGTATATTTAATCCAAAAATTAATCGATTGAAAATAAAATTCCGTCAAATCCGTACTGGATTCAGTACTGAAATGTAATTCTGAGTACGTTCATGACTCGATTTTCTGATAAAAATAAAATATCTGAGGTACACTTACTCTCAAAACCTCAATACTTGCGTGTTTACTTTCGGCGAGTCCATCGAATACATCAACCTAAAAATATAGAATATTATTTTTAAGTTTCGAACGAAATAGAGATGAAAACATTTAAAAATACATAATTAAATTGAATTCTTTCGCCCTATTACAATCATGAAATTTTAATGTTACAATGAAAAGATAAAATTCTACCTAGTACATGAATATCATTTAAAATATTATCCATAAAAGGAATATTATACTATACTCTTTATTCTATCAATAATGTAAAGATTGTTTATCTTTTTAAATAGTTTCACTTCAATGTTTTAATTGTAAATTGATACTGGGGCTGTTCAAAAACATGTGTTTGTACATTTTGCTTATGCGCTAATCATTACTTATGTACTTGGCTTTTAACTTTTCAAGTCACGAGCAAAACTATTTTGGGTTTAGACTGTTATAGAATACCAACAGATCAATTTATTTCAGATAAACGATTTTGAACCCTTAATAATTTTACTAATACGTTATCTTTGAATTGACTGTTAGTGTTTGTGAAATATCAACGCACCAAATCTAAATTTACTGGAAAATAAAAGGTTACGCTTTTAATGCAAAAATATAGATTATGTTATGTATACTTTACCTCAACAATAAACTTATTTAAATGGCTTTAATTGTAATGTTTCTTCCTTGGTTTTCAATATCAGAACTTAATGTTAAAAATTAATCACTAATAATTTTTCTTCAAATTGTATAATTTGTAGTGGCTTCTATTATTTGATTACTATTATCCTTTCTAAAGGCAAAGTACAATTTTTACATAATCCTACAATAACTTTTACATAAATACATGCAATGTTTACAGGATGTCCATACTGGGTATAAGAGTGTTTGAATTTTGTTTCAACGATTGTTGTGTTAAATGGACACCCTGTTTGATGGCCGCTTTAAAGAGGTAACAGGTAACAAGAAAAAATTACTGATTACTGCTATATACTTACATTTAAAGTTTTCAATTCATATGAAGAATATATTTTAGTGATTTTTCAGATGTATTTGAATTTGATTCATTTGAAATGAGTTGTTGAATTTTCGGTCCTGATGTATTTCTTCATATACATTTTGTCATGATCGACATTTGCACCTTAATAAATTTAAGATTTTATGTATTTATGAGTCGAAAAAATATAAAAAAATATCATGGCCCCAAACGTTTTTTAGAGTAACTAGCTCAACTAGTTTGTTAGTTTGTATAATTCAAGATTAGTAACTATTACTCACAATAAGAGTTATTTTACACATTATGTACATATTTTGTAATGCACAATATACAAACAGTTATTGTTAACTCACTTTTACTTTTACTGGAAATTCTTCAACTATTTAATCATATTTTATAGGTAATTGTTACAAAAATAAGATGATCACACAATGCACAATATATTTAATTTATTTTTACAATATCGTATGACGAAAAAAATATTTTTAAATAACTTTTTTCAATATCCTATATTTTAGTTAATTTACGTTTACTTAACTAAAATTTTATACTACAATATAAATAGAAACATTTTATTTCATAAGTATATTTTGTTCATTAATAATTAAGTACTTGGAGGTACTTATTAATATAACTACGTTTTAATGGTTTTGTAAGTGTAGGAATTACATATTTACAAGGGGATATAATGAAAATTGAAGTTCTTAAACAAATTCAAATTCTTAAAAATAAAAAACCATTAAAAGATTTAAATTAATATTTATTTTCGATCACACTCTTAGGTCCATTGGAAAGATGCTACAATCAAATAACAGATCATTATTTTGTTAAAAAAATTTATTTGTGAACATATTTGCCTATTTTCTTTTAAAAATTTGTTTTTAAGGTCTTGTTTCTTGTTATTTGCATAAGGAAGCCACTAAATAACTCAAATTTCATTTTCATTCGAAACACAAATAAAACTTAGCACTAAAATTGTTATATAAAAAAAAGTTCATAGTCAGAAATTACACTAACACAACGCAGTTTTCTCATTAATACTAATTGTATATGTTTTGGGAATATTTTTATTAGTATCGCCTAGGAGGAGCAGAACCTGTAAAAATTATTTATTATTTTTTCGAAGACGAATTTACAGATAAGCAAATAGTCATTTAGATATTACCAGAAAATATTTGTCTTTTTCTGTATTGTTTCAATCAATTATTCAGGTTGTAACTGAATGATTTCAATTCGACTATATGGAGTTTCTCGATTTATTTTTCAATTATGAAAATGCGCTATAAATAGTTCTATTTTGAAAGTGAAACATGTTTCAATATGTTTTAATTGATACTAGGAAAGAATGGTATTGCATAAGTTAATGCTTCTCATTTAGCATTATTAACAATATTCGCTACTAATATGCTAGTGGCGCACCACTTTTCAACTGTTTGTAAGAAATAAATGTAAAAACAATTAATAAACAATTTTAAAACTTACCATATCCACCAGTTTGGGCTCCATAACCACCACCACCGCCGCCACTTCTATCTTCGTAACCGCCACTGCTGTATCCTTGTGCTCCAGTGTTGTAGCCACCTTGCCCATATTGATCTGTGCTTTGTTGAGAATACCCTCCCGAATAATCACCAGCTCCACCTCCATATCCGCTACTGTTACCGCCCCCGCTTGGATATTGTGACGAGTAACCACCACTTTCGTATCCCCCATGTTGGCCACCGCCTCCTCCGTATTGATTGTAACCGCTTTGCTGACCACCATATTGGCCGCCGCCGCCGCCGCCTCCACCGCCGCTACCGTATTGCGAGTAACCTTGTTGTCCACTAAGAGACATAAAAGCTATCAATAAAACATCACCGTTCAACGAAACAATGTACACACCCTTGATTATAGCCGTTCTGTCCACCATTATCAAACCTAGGCCTTTTCGGTCCTCCCATACCACCTGGCATTCCTTGACCGCCAAACTGACCGGGAGATCTTTTTTGACCAGGAGGTCCTCCGGATCCTCCCCTACCTCGGGGTCCTCCGAACGGTCTGCCACCTCTCGGGCCGCCTCGTCCTCCCGGACCTCCTCTACCGCCGCGATCGCCGCCGCCTCCGCGACCTCTGAATCCGCCCGGACCTCCTCTGCCCATTCCGCGGCCGCCTCTGCCTCCCATTCCACCAGAGTCACCTCCCGGTCCACCTTAGAAACACATTTAAATTTAAAATAGTAATTTTAAGGTGAAAGCTGGTTACTCACCTGGTCCGCCAGGCGGGAATCGTCCTCTAGGCGCTCCACGAGGTCCACCTCTTCCCCTCATCATCGGACCACCGCGCCCCGGAGGGCCTCCAGGTCCACCACTAAAGAAATTAGAACTTTAAGCGAGGTTATGTAAAATGTGTGGTATGAATATTTACCGTCCCCTAAAACCACCACGGCCTCTGGGACCGCCTGGGCCTCCTCGCCCTCCGCCGCCCATATGACCGCCCATTCCACCGCCGAGCTTGTGTGGAGGCCCTGATGGCGGTTTTCCATTATCAATTGGAGCTTCTGGCGCTGCATCAGCCATAACTACAATAAATAGCAAAATAGCAAATAAGTCTTGTAATTTGATAGCTTCTAATAAAAAAATTTGGTGGGTAAAATGCAATTCATTGGTCTCCGAATTATCAAAACATTAGAATACTGTGGTTTGTAGTACTAATAAAATTAATGAACATTTGTCGTCAATAAGTAATCAATTTTTGATACAATATTCGGCGTTTAAACAAAGAGGAGCGGCGTCTCTTCCCACGCCGGTGAAACCATTTGATTATCAAAGATAAAAGACTTTTAACATCAAAAATGACTACAAATATTCAACAACTTACTTGGTTTTAACTCGTTGATTATAAATAAGTAACAAAAATGTACAAATGTACAATAAAATTAATTTTTTTAGTTGATAACGGAAGATTCCAAACACTATCCAAAAATTAAACCAAAATGGTTGATCTTTTCTCGTTCGCTATTCGCCCTTTCGCACGAAACATACGTCACTCAAAGTTACGTCAAAGCCATGGAACAATTAGATAATAAGAATGACAACATGACATTTGACGTGATTCATCGGCCTATACTGGCCGATACTGGCCTTGTCGAATATTCTAAAAAGAAAGAAGAAAAAGTAAACAAAATTTTTGACAGTGACAGATGCTGAAATGGGCGAATTAAATTTTGATCCTCTTTTAAAAATAACAGATATAAATGAACTTAAAAAGGTTGGTTTAATAATACAATTGGATTTATAAATTTTAATTTTTTTTTATCTCCTCAGTTCATTCACCATTGTGTCGACGATCTAATAGAAAAGCAGCCAATAACTTTTGATACTTGCAATATTAGAGGGATCCTAGAGTGGACTAAGGACGATTTTGAAAAATCCAAGAAAAACATACAATTATTTTATAAAAAGTCCACAATAGAAAATAATTTTGATGCGAATTTACTGCATATAAACGACAAAATCCACGAAACATTGAAAATATGTTACGAAATACGAAAAGATGATATATTTCAATATTTGGCTAGAACTTACGTATTAAAAAATGGAAATAATTTAATAGAGAACATCGATTGGAGAATTAAATTCATCTTGGGATCGTCAGACTTAACTGCTTTAAAAGATGTGTATCTACAGGTTGACTTGAATGGAGTTCAAAAATACAATGAAAAAACTGAAAATACTTCTGTCTCATTCGAAATGAATTTAGAGCAAGTAGATGAGCTAATACAAGACTTAAGGAATATTAGAAATCAATTAAGCTAGGGATGTATCATATTCTAGTAATTACGGTGCATTAAATTATTTATACTTTTAATAATAAATGATAAATGAAGTTGGTACCGGTCTAGTATGCGGTCTACCATAATATTTGTAGTCTACCTACATGTTTTGACGCCCAAGTACATTTAAATATTTTGACAGGTGCCATATTTTGTAAAACAAAGTGGTTGTGAACCAATGTCTCACAAAATTGCAAATGTTTTGTCCATTTAAACTTTTTAATTTCTATCTCCTACAGTTTCCGAGATTCCTGTACTAAACATCGAAAAAAACCAACCCTGTATAATTCTAATATACTTCAGTGATTCTCGATAAATTGAATTACTTACCTGTTATTCCATACATAATATAATACTATTAAAATCTTTTCGTTTATTATTATTTATAATTACCCTCATGCTGTTTAATGCAATACTAGTAAAATTTATCCTTTTGCTTAATAAAGGGTCAATTTTCAAAATCTTGCTGTTTTACTTTGTATAAAATAAATTTGGGTTGACTGCATACTAGACCGACACCATGAATTTTTGCATTGATTGCATTTGTAGAAATACTATTAATAAATTCTTCGTTTTGTATATAATTACTTTCTGCGTATTGTAGAAAATTGAGCTGACAAATAAAAAATAAAATAGAGTTGCTCATTGCAATTCATATAATTTTGCAATCTTTATAAGTCTATATAAAGCTTGTAAAATATAGTAATTTCTCTAATTTGAAAAAGAAATTGTTTTCAAAGAAATAAAACCTAGTCTAATAAAGTTTCACAGAATTAAATATAATCTGATACTTTATTTAAAATGATTTTATTAGCAAATAAAGCTTGTAACAGAATAAAAAAACAAGCTTTTCATAAAAAATCGTATTAGACTATTACAGAAATAAAATTTAAATTGTATAATCAAACCAAACAATAAATAAAACAATAATATAAAAATGTATCATTTTATTTCCTTCATCTTGTGTGTTTAGCATTTTTTTTGTACCAAATATTCCTTACCTTGAAATTTTTTTTATGCAATTCCTTAAAGAAACTTAATTCTATTAGAGGCACCTTCGTCAACGGGAATCCTTAAAAGAAGCCGATTTGTATTATCTAATTAAGATTTCTAAATATTTTTTTCAAAGATCGTATAAAAGCAAGCGAATTTCCTCGAGACATCGAGTCGTAGCCCAGGTGCGTCTTCGAATTGGTTTAATGTAAAAGTGGTATAACTATCTCCAACTATAACCGTGCTTATACTTATTGATTAACCAACTTACGGTAAGTAAATTAGTTTATACAGAAAATGTTTCATTTTAATTAAACAATATATTGTAACAGCAGTAACGTAGAGGTTTTAGATAAGTACCCTTACCCCGATACCTAAGTGCCCCTATGATATGCTCTAAAATGATTAAAGTAATTAAAAGAAATGGCTAATTAAAAAGCAAGTTTTATAAAATTGCATGTATACGTGTAATAATCCTTATTTGGAAGGAAAAAAATGTCTTGTTCATACAGCTTACAAAGGTAAAACAATATGTAGGAGTTAGGTATGTACCTATACAATTAACTGAATGCTCTAATCAATTACACACAGAGCGAAGCATTAAAGTGGCGAAAAACTCGATCTAATAGAAAACGAAAACAATTATTTCCTATTAGATGCACATATTCAGGCAATTTCGTAATGCCTAAACAGATCAATCACAGTATAGCGAAGTTTCTGAATTAATTGATATGATCTGATGCATAAATCCTTGAACAAAAAATCTAAAGTCAGGCATAATAATTGTGATTTTTTTTACTCTAGCGTTAGCAATAATATGTCTGTGATGGGTGAACCGAGCTACGCCGGCTGGGCCGCCCAGCGAGCCTCCGGCTTCGGCGGTAACATGACCGTTGTGGACAAGGCAAGTAATCCAAAATTCATGGCACACAATTCAACTATGAGCATTTGATTTGTAAATGTAGGTATTGCCGGATATGTTACACATGGTAGACGCTTATTGGTACCAATTTGCCCCGATGAACCCACTATGGCACGGCATTTTGGGCTTCATGATCGGAGTTTTGGGCTTCGTCTCCATTATCGGAAATGGAATGGTGATGTACATCTTCTTGGGAACGAAGGCACTGAGGACGCCTTCGAATTTGTTGGTTGTAAATTTGGCTTTCTCGGACTTTCTTATGATGTCTACTATGGCTCCTCCTATGGTTATTAACTGCTACTATGAAACATGGGTTTTGGGTAAGGGATTAAACTCATTTCTATTAGAAACTTGTATTAAATTTAATGTTCTGTTGTGTCCAGGTCCGTTCTTTTGTGAACTGTATGGAATGTTTGGTTCACTATTCGGCTGTGGATCAATCTGGACAATGGTCTTCATCGCTCTGGACAGATACAATGTTATCGTTAAAGGTTTAAGTGCTCATCCTCTCACAAAGAAGACAGCGATGCTGAGAATTTTGCTGATTTGGGCTATGTCAGTCGGTTGGACTATCGCGCCCCTATTCGGCTGGAACAGGTGCAATAAAAACACCACGAAAAAAAATACAATATTATTGTAATACTGTCGTTTCACTGCAGATACGTCCCGGAGGGCAACATGACCGCCTGTGGAACCGATTACCTCAACCAGGATCCTCTCAGCAAATCCTATCTCTTCGTCTACGGTTTCTTCGTTTACTTCGTGCCTCTCTTCACCATTATCTACTCCTACTTTTTCATTGTACAGGTACGAATTTTTCCAACAAAATCCATCACAATCTTAGAATTGCCGCCCTGTATTTTACCCCTTCGGAATAAATAAATCTCGGCAGACGGCGTCCTTCAATCCCTCAGCTTCTGGAAATAGTGGAAATGCACCTTCGGAGGACCATTTGTTTCCGTTCGCGGAGTGATTGCAGCCCTTCCGAGAATATATAGCTGACATTTTTGCTGCAAATAAAGGCACAATCTACTTCGCGCACCCCAGGGTGTACTATTCATGTTTATTTAATGCCATTGCCCCTCTCTAGTCGGATAAATGGAGAAATAAAGCTGACAAATGCAGTTTACGCGACACACGAACGGACTGGCCGAATCACCACCCTCCGGCGAATGTTGACTGTGATTTATTAACGAAACATTTAAAGTACATATTTAGGGGATGATCATTTAGGGGCGAAAAGTAATGCCAACATTTACCTAATGTAATAAATTTTAGTTGGAAATATGTGTGTTTAATGGGAGTCAAACACATTAATACATTTATTATTTTTGGACAAATAATTATTATTAACTTCATTTATATTGTGAATATTAAATGAATTTAGTTCTTAAATAATCAATCGTTTTATAAGGTAGAATAAATTTTTTTTCGACTAGGCAAAAAATCGTCTCATGAAAAATTCAGTCTTTTGAAAACGAACGAATTTACAAATTTAACGAGCTCAAAAAAATTTGATAAATCCGGGCCCGGATCCCGTCACGCGTGTATAATTTTATTAGAACAGCCACGACCAAAGGGATGTTACGTTGATATGAGAAAAGTCCAAATTGGATTGTTTAATCTAGCCTTGTACGTTGTACGGGCTTTCCGTGCAAGTTTCCTTCTCAAATTGGATTTATAAAATTAAATTCTTCGTCAGTATGCAAGAATATATCTAGCGTTTTTCGCTGCTTTGAGAGACTCTCTAATTTAAGCGGAATTTGTATGTAGAATAAGTGGATTTATTTGTGTATATCTTTTGGGTATACATAAAGTAACTACAAATGTGGAAGTTTTAATTTGCGGATTTATTCCAGGCAGTGGCTGCTCATGAAAAATCCATGCGAGACCAAGCTAAGAAAATGAACGTCGCATCATTGAGGTCCTCCGACGCTGCCCAAACCAGCGCCGAATGCAAACTGGCCAAGATCGCCCTCATGACCATCACCTTGTGGTTCATGGCGTGGACACCTTACTTGGTCACGAACTTCTCCGGCATAATGGGCAACGCTAAACTCAGCCCGCTATCCACCATCTGGTGCTCGCTCTTCGCGAAGGCTAACGCTGTTTACAATCCGATCGTATACGGCATTAGGTAAGACAAATAAGAAAAAATTGAGAGATTCATTAAGTTAGTTTTTTGTTCTACGATTTCATGAAGAGATATTAAGGATGCTTCAATAGATGTTATTGATTTCATAATCAACTTCAAAGGATCATTCAGCCTGTGGCATTTAAAGTTAAAGACAGATATTTTGACATTAACCAATCTGCCAAAGTATACAAGTAACCACCAAACATCTATGTTTATGTTTGTTAATCAAGTGTTTATACCGCTAACAATAAGTTACACTTTCTGCCAGTTTTGTGAGATGAAAAATATCGAAAGTTCTATAGGTCCAGCTCGACTGAAGAAGAAGATTTTATTTATATTAGAAGACCAAAAGTCGAAAAAGAAGGGTCAGTTTTTAGAGATACGACAAGCTAGACTTTTACCAACGTTTTCGTCTTTCAAAAGAAACAATTTTGCATCTCTTGCATGAAATATAAGAGAAAATCATATTTTCGGAATTACTTATTTTTTTGTAGTTTTACATTTTATTCATCGAAATTTCCATCGTTCTCCAACAAATGTATGATCAAAAATAATCTCAGACAAGCTCAAAGACCATATATTTTTTTAGAAATGTATTGATTTAGTTCAATTATCACTTTTCAAGTTTAGTCAACGCTTTAAAACACCTTAGCAACCTTTTCCTAATTGAATCTTTTATACTTATTTATGAAACCATTTGACATTAGAAACACAGTTAAAGAACATTTAATCTTAAAGCATCCTTTTGTTAAAGGTACTTTAATGCTTTATTATGAAATCAGACCTTATTTAAGAGACATATTAATAATTCTACAACATATTTACTTCCAAATTTATCAGTTTTTTGTTATTGTTAACAGGATTAAAGAATGATTTTTAATATTGCAGCCATCCGAAATACAGGCAAGCTCTGGAGAGGAAATTCCCGTCTTTGGTTTGCGGATCGGAACCGGACGACACCGTTTCCACGGCTACTGGGGCTTCCAATGTCGCGGAAAAGGCTGAAGCCTAAACCCG
This sequence comes from Phyllotreta striolata, assembly GCA_918026865.1. Taxonomy (NCBI): domain Eukaryota; kingdom Metazoa; phylum Arthropoda; class Insecta; order Coleoptera; family Chrysomelidae; genus Phyllotreta; species Phyllotreta striolata. The sequence goes on from OU900096.1 coordinate 7,404,388, forward strand.
AAACGAATCGCCTACTTTTTTACGACCGTATTTCGACTTACGGACCTGATATAAATATTTGTAAATAAGCGAAAGACAAAAAAAGAACAAAACACAAAAGCGATGGACTCGCATTGCAATGTTTTTTGTTAACAATAAACCCAGCAAGCATATATGTTTGGCGTTTTATTTGGCATTTTACGTATGAAGTTGCCTGGAATTTTTCGGAATATTTTACCTCGAAATAGCGCAAAATTGGGCGATGATGAAGTATAGCAGATAAGTGCTATCGTTTCCGCGCATTGTATGTAGGAAAGTATAATTTTAAAACGTCTAGACACCCGTAAGAACTCTTACATATTTGATGTAAATACAGACTCAACGACGTCAATGTATTTTAAAATGTTGTTTACAATAAACGTTGTAAAAGTTGAAGTTTGGGTAACAAAAAACCGTAGTTTATATTTTTAGAAATTTATTATCTATACATGGGTTTTCCAACAAAAAAATATTATGACGTTATTAGATGACAAGAAACGAGATATGATATGTATGCCAATATACTGTTTATTTACTTTTTAATTTTATTGATAATTATGGATGACATGGGAAAATGATATGGAAAATAAACTTTATACAGTACGTGTGTCTACTACTAGCGATTATCAAAGAGAAATTTTGGATTCTTCAAAAAAGGTATCGTTTGATAATTATTATACTTAACTACTAAATTTCATTTCATCAATGAAGTTAGTAAATATTTTTAAGTTCAATTATAAACTGCTCCACAAAAGTTAAGGAAGTTCGCAAATTTTGCGATTATTTTAAAAGTTACAGACTTTTTGATCACGAAATTTTCGAATATGCAAAATTAAATGTTTTCTCTCATATCCGAGTGGATTTTTTTGTCCCTACCTTTACAAGTCATACTAAATTTGGCGATCAAAAAATCTGCTACTTTTAAATTAATCTCAATATTTGTGAACTTCCTTAACTTTAGTGGAGCAGTATATTTCATAATAGCAATACCTACTCAAATAAATGAGTTATCCACTCCACTTATTTTGTAGGCACTATTAGTTTGGAATAAAGACTAATTGCACTCCGTGATCTATTTTAATCGGAAATTCGGAACTTAGGTATTAGGGGTCTTAGTTCACTGGAGATTAATTGCGTTCAATTTGATTAGGGTGGATAAGGGCCATTTAATCCCAACAACGGAAGAAAAAATAATATTTAGTACATTTTGATTTCTAACTTCCTATGCAAATTGTTAAAAAACGGAAAATTTAGCGACAGAATTACGCGTGCTAAGTGTCAACTTCTAGTCGGACGAATGATTTATGGCGTTTAGATGACCAGATTTATTACAATTGTTAGATGTTATCGTTATTACGGCCATCCGGGATATGTGCATTGTGCCGTCTCTTTGCCTCACGAATAAACTCTACGACCGCCTTTAATTTTAATGTGGAATTATCCGCCGGTTTCCGTAAGTAACTCACAAGTAAGTACGCTTATACGAATTTCTCTCGTCAAGTGCTTATTAACGTAAGCGTCTTATTAAGAGCGTGGGCCTGGTTTTTCGGTTACAAAACGCGCTTTGTGAATTCCGTTTTATAAACAACGTTACGGGCACGTATTTTTTTAGTTTGGTGCGCTTGTTAAATAATTGAATGGGCCATCTATTATGATTTGTAAGTTATTGTTAGAAAGCCAGATTTAAGTGTAATTGTAATCGTATTACAGGACATTTTCCGGTCGTTATTTTCATTATAGTAGTGTTACTAGTGAGCGAACAACAAATCTGTAATTTATATCTTCAGGAGTTTAAAGAACGTACTTTTAAAGGGACAAGACATTGCAGGAATAAATAACGGATGGTGTATAAAGGTAGGGTATTCATAAAACTAGCATTTTATATATTACCGTCTTAACAATAACGCCAACATGCCTTTATATTGCATTTTTCTCTCCAATTCTGTTTTCATTATCGGCTTTCTCTTCCTACTTTTGTAAAATCCATTTACCTATTATAATACATCCCATGCACACAATACATCATTAGATAATACTAACAATGTTTTCAATTCTCATGTGAAACACTAAAATCTAGAATGTTTAATTAAAATTTATCCCAGTATAATGAATAAACTAAGGTCCAAAGAACACCTCAACATAACCTAGCGATTTATAACCTACATCATAGAATATAATAGAGCAGACTATGCATATGTATGTAGAACTTGGCAATAAGACATTAGCATATTTTTTCAGGTAAAATAAGGGTGAGTTAATGGAGCAATTATCAATTTACCCATGTAACTATAAAATATACAGATAATTACCCATGTAATTATAACAGAAACAAAAATATACATTTAATTCTTATTGGCAATTTCAGTGAGTAAGTACTTTGTTTCTTCAGACTGTTTACTGATATGTAATATAAGTTTAATTGTATACTCGTAGGTGTAGTCTTAGTAAAAGACCAGTTTCTATATTTCCACTGGTCTTGACTCTAGGTGTCTACAAAACGATCGTTACAGTGAGTGATTTTTTGGCAATTTCAAGACATTTCTCACTAATATCTTCCTCTTTCAACCCATTCAACCGCATCGAGATCGAGTATCGAGTACACGCACGCCGCAGGTATTTAGAATGCACCGTCTCCGGCGGTTCCTCGGACCCGCCTCGGCGAGAGCGGGCCTCGGCGCCCCGTCCGCCGGGTCCTCCGGCCCGAAGAGCGAGCTCGTCGAGCGCGAGCAGACGGTGCCGGCGATCGGCAGGGAGCGCGTGCTTGGCGTTTCGGGCCGTGTTGTCTTCGTGCACGCTACGCGGCCTCGTCGATCGCATCGCCTCCGATCGAAAACGGTGAAATTTTTCAGCCAGTCTGCCGCGACTGACCGGCCTGAGACGAGCCGAGCGCTGCTCTCGCAACCGATATCGCGCGCGATAAAATTGCGTATTCGTTCGTCGAACTGCTGGAGGTGTTTGTGCGTCGTGTGTCCGGTGGAATTCCTCCCGTGCCCGGTTTCTCCAATTCGCAGGGGGTTCCTTCGCCGGGCGGCCCGGTCGGGAGAGGTAAGTGCCTTTGCGAGAGCACGTGGCTCCTGCTCGTCGCGTTTTGTTTGTGGTATAAATTTAGGTAGCGAAGGCGATCGCTTCGAGACTTCGAGATTCGAGATGCACTTTTCTTGCGACTGGCGAGCGGCGATCCGGCTGGCTCGTTTTTTGCCGTGGAAAAAACGCACACATGGTTTTCTCTTTTGCATTATCGCCGATGTTGCGGAGGTTCCGCTAAATAGCGCGATGGGAAAAGATGTTTTTCGCATAACAAATTAATTAGCGCATGATTGTTTTTAAATATTTTCGGCTTCGTTATAACGATTCGATTGAATTCACGATTTTAAAATATGCGTTGAATGTCGTGATGTGTAGGTACATGTCCTCACGTTAATTGTAACATGCACATCAATCAAAATATACAAGGAGAACAGCGATAAAAATTTAAAAAAATACCCACCAATCAAATCGATAATCTAATATAACATTATACAAACATGAAAATATTATACTTGTTTACGATTATAATAAACAATACATACAGATTGGAAAGAATAACTGAAGCAATCAAGGTCATATTTGCACTGAATTGGATCTCATTACTATAAAATCAAATACTAAAAGTTGTGAGTTTTGATTTATTATTATTAATCCAATTCGTACATAAAAAATAAAAAAAATAGGGAATATGTATATCATCACCATAATTGATTCAATATCATCTTAATTTGATTAAGGATTCGATCCTAATGAGCCCTAAGAGCCCAAAGAGTACACATACATCCAAAGCTATTAGATATTAAGTGCATCAAAAAACCCACTTGTGAATTATATTATCCTAAATTTTGAAGGTGCCATAAAATGCTTGTAATAGCAGGGATTCCTCTATGAAGGTTTCTCACGCTATTGTTATTTCGTAGGTAGGTATAATTTTTAAAACGAAACTCTTAACACCTTCTCCCAAAGTTTGTTTTGTTACCACATTGAAGGGTACTCTTCAACGACCAATTGAAATGAAGACTTTACATCTTTACCTGTACTACATACAGTTAAAAACCTACCCAATATACCCTGTAAATATGCACACAAGAATCTGATATCATCCCAAATCAAACATATTCGTTTCTTTGTGATAATGTAATATTCAAAGTCGGGCAAATATAAAGCTCTTTAAACGCGAATTTTCTCCAATTACCCAACTCCTTTATGCAACAGTTAATTCCGTTTCCATTGTTCGACGTTCGAGCCGTTCGAAAGAACTGTCTTTCAAAGTCCCGTTCATCCTTCATTACTCTTCCTCGATTATTTATCGAAACGAATCGAATAATCAAAGCTACTGACGGCCGTTTACTTAAAATTGCATTCGGTCGCTCGTTTCGTTTCCATTCCGAAAGTACACGTTCTTTCAGCATTCCTTTGAAGGCCGCTAACAAAGGGAAACGCGACGCCGTTGAATTAGAAGAATCTGCTGGCCCTTCGAGCAAATCATTCGTGAATAAACCTCTTTAGAGAGATGATTAATTTCGGCATTCGCGATTTCCGACTCATTAATTTGAAAAATTTATTACGCCCTCGATGTTTTATTGCGGCTGTTGGAACCAGAAGGTTCCTAACTAAAGGAAATGTAACTGTAGCGAATGATAAAACAAAACGGTGTAAGGATAAAAATGTATAGAAGTTTGGTTGTTAGAGAAAAAAAAGTTCTGTCATTGACCCGTTTAATTACCTATTTTGTTTTTTTCCTTCATTAGCCCAGTTTTGTCGGGTACTTGAGAAATCTCGTCACGTCGGGAGCCAGGTTAATAATTTCGCGCGTTCTTACCTGTGCGCTGGTTACTTACGTGCATCTAGGTTTCCACTTTGTAATGAAAATTAGCACATAATCAATTTTCGCCTAGGCATATAGTTAAAAGTAAGTAATCGATAATCCAAATATAACCCGGTCTACTTGCAGTCGAGACTCAAAACTTACAATGCAATGGCATTACGTTAAACCAGCGAGAATATCTCTTAAAGGTCACCGCTGCAGAATATCCGTCTAAATGTTATTCCTGTTAATCTATAGCCTTGTGTTCGTTATAACTGGGTTTGGAAAATAAGTGATTTTTTATCTCCCGTCTTTGCAAAATCGAGAGTCTAATATTTATTATCAGATTCATTATGATTAGTTACCAAATATTAATTTTCATCTGATTAAAGAAACCTAAATTAACCTATAAAAAATTAGGATTCATTTTTCATTCCTCATTGGACTATATTCCGATATATTCCATTAGGTACGCCTATGCACTTATCCCTCTAGGACGGTTTTAAAGCGCCCCAGAAAACGGGTTATTGGTTTTCTAACCAGCTCCTCATTTTTTACGAACGATATACCTCTCGTTGATCAAGACACATGTCTTCTATAAGCCAGTTCGTCAGCCCTCTTGTTATACCCTCAAGTTGCTTTCCTCGCCTCTTATTTGCGATACAATCTTCATTCCACAATTTACAGGGTCGTAATCTCTATCTTCTCTATTTATCAATTAAATTAACGACGAGTTCACATTTTGGAGACCCGTACTTAATCGCAGAATCTTCATTATAGGTTGCGGAATTTGAGTAAACGTGAAAATGCAGTATATTTCATTAACAAATAGAAGTTAAAAGGCATATTGATTTGATGCAAAATGGTACTCTTGTTTAGGAATACTGAATTCGAAATCGGTTGTGGTTCCACAAACGAAAGGTCCCCGGCAAAAGGAAGTAAACAATTTTACTGTTAAGAAATTGTTATTAGACTAAAACAATGGGGAAGATTTTTACATGTAAGACACGTTATACGAAACATAGCGAAGAATTTTTTGATGAGCCGGATAACTTACTTCTCGCCCTTATTTTTGCCGTGGGAAGATTTCTTCGCGCGACTGGGACTGGTATGGGGGCTCCCTACTATGTAGCTGCGGTTTTTCACTAGCTCCTCCTTGTATTTCTCCGTCATCACCTTGCTTTTTTTCTTCATCCATTCTTTAAGGTCGTCCTGCTTCTTCGCCATATTTAGTATGTCTTCCAACGTGCGCGGTTGCTTCATTAGCTGGTGCATGATTTTTGCTCTAAAATTTTGTTATCTATTTCTTCCAATGGTTTCCATTTATGGAATTGACACTGATTGTTGATACTTCAAATGTGATTATTCCAAAATTGTCTATTATAACGTTAATTGGTATACTTTGCTCTTAATACTCGCAGCATTTACAGTAACGTGTACTTAATATCTGAAAAAATGTTTTAACGCATTTAAACATGAACTAATCAGCGTGTTCGAAACCGTCTAATTAAATCGTAATGACTGCTTTTAGGATTTTAACGTTTCTTGTTATAAAATTATTTATTACAGTGTTCGAGAACAACCGCATTTATCTGATCGTCAATTAGCTAATTACGTTTAACGTTCGGTGTAGCAAAAGCACCATTTTTATTGTCATTTCGATGTAAGAGACTTTTGTTAAGTGAAATGTAAAATTGCAAAATATTGTTGATTCTCGTAGTTCTGTTTTAAATAAATTTTTAGTCGAATTAAGCGGTAAAGTATCTTTTATTTGCAGTTAAAAATATCAGAGAAAATCAGAAAATGAACTTCAACACTTAGAGGAGTAAGAGGATTTTTTTTTTAAATGGCAAACCCTTGGCAAAGAGGCGAAGAACCCCAATTTTCGAGCGCCTAATAGAGCTGAAAGAGGCGCGGAGTGACCATGGCGTCCGCATCGGTACTTTCCGCCTTCCTGATACTAGTCATATGCAGCGCGAGCGCCAACTCGCACCGGAGACAACGAAAATCCCAGGCGTTCTCGCCGCTGTCGCGGAACGCCCCCAAGCCCAACATCGTGCTGATACTCACCGACGATCAGGACGTCGAATTGGGCTCGTTGAATTTCATGCCGAAAACGCTGAAGACGATCCGGGATTACGGGGCGGAATTCCGGCACGCTTACGTCACGACGCCCATGTGCTGCCCTTCCAGGTCTAGCCTTTTGACCGGAATGTACGTCCACAATCATTTCGTGTTTACGAACAATGATAATTGCTCGAGCACTCAGTGGCAAACGACGCACGAAACTCGAACGTTCGCCACTTATCTATCCAACGCCGGATACAGAACAGGTAAGGAGGACCCGGTGTTTGAAATGTACCTACACCTAGAGGATCAAGTCCTTATCTTTTTGATAATATTAGCAAATGTACAAACTATACGATAGATGAAAATGACTATAATGATATAAAAGTGCCACATTTTCAGTTTGCTTACAGTATACTTAGTATATCTTCTACTTCCCCATTCGTTTCTTTATCAATATGTACTTATCTTGTCTCTGTTTTGTATTTTAAAGCTTTTACTCGCGTTTATCAAACAATATTTTGTTGTTAAATGCTTTTCAATAGGTAATAGTACAACGTGGTGATTAGTAACATTTATTTTATCTGCATTTTGGATAACATACTTACAGTTACAGTGTATCCCTGGAGCGAGTTGATGAGAGGAAAACTTCGTAACGAAGGAAATTTCATTCTTTATAAAAAATCCTGCTTGTTGGAAATATAAGTTTGCCTCATTAAAATGTGGATTCTCATGTATACATTCTTATTTATTATTTTCTGTTATACAGGGTGTCCCAATGAAAAGTAGCCCATTTAATCGGGCTTTTAATTTAACTTTTAAACGCCTTATCATAAAAACATGCGGTTTTCGCAGATATGTTTAATTTTGCTATAACTTTTGTTACAGCAACACAGAAATTGTGTATCACGTGTACAGGGTGTTTTATCAAAATCCTTCAATTCACCTTAACCAAATGTTATCAAATGGGACACCCTGTATATTTCAACGTCATCTAAAAGATACACTCTTCTACTTTTCAAAAATGTATAATTTGTACATGTTATCTTAAGAAATAGAGAAGATATTTAACTTTGAACATACTGCAAAAATGGGCTACTTTTCACTGGGACACCTTGTATTTTTATACCTAATTCTAATAGAGAACGCACAACAAACATTGTGAAATTTAAATCTATTAACTAAATTGACCATTTTTTTTGGAAATGTATTTAGTCTTTACTTTTGTTCTAGAAATAAATTATAAAAGTTCGAATTTTGATTGTAAAGTGTGTACTTGTATATTAATTTGAAAGAAAACGACTTCTTTTAAAAAAAGTTTACTCTGAAAATATTTAAAATAATGGTACTTCTCTCTTGACTCATTTTAAAGTTTCTTTACTTCAGCGACACCCTGCACATATTTTCTAGGATAAGGCAAACTTGTTTTATCCATAAGCAGGATTTATATAAAGAATGATTTTTTTCTCTCGTCAACTCCATCCAGGGACACACTAATACGAGCGCAGTGTCTAGATTGGCCAGATAAACGACTCTTGTGAACAGAAATGTCCCATGTTTCCACAAGTACTTATTTTGTTATTTATTTATTTTTACATTTATCATTGCGTGTTTTGATAATTTTAATTTCGATGTTGTTTGACTTGATAATTCGGCTTATCCGTTTATTCATTGATTCCAATTAACGTGGTTGTTTTTTTTTGTAATCATTGACAAAAATAACTTAATTGGCTCGTTTTTTAGGTTACTTTGGAAAATATTTAAACAAATATAACGGTTCATACATTCCTCCCGGCTGGCGGGAATGGGGCGGATTAATTATGAATTCCAAGTACTACAATTATTCGATTAATATGAATGGAAAGAAAATCAAGCATGGATTCGATTATCAAAAGGTAAAAAGTTGCATTTTGGTACACATGAGTTATTTAATAAAACCATTATCAATGAATTTAGTCGGTACTTAAATAGTACCCACACAAAAAAATTATTTGTGAAAAATTATCTGAAAAGAACCTTTTATTCTCTACGCCCAATTTACCTATTGGATTAAAATTTATATTCCCTTTTGCGCCCAATTTACATCCGTCCCTAGTATAAAATGATAAACATAAACCTCAATTCCTGCAAATCCTTTTGTAAACAACACTTTCAGTAAAGCTTATACACCAAGAGCTACAAAGTTCTACATGTTTCTGTTATTTCAGGATTATTATTCCGATCTAATAGCGAACGATTCCATCGCGTTTTTGAGACATTCGAAGAAGCAGTACCAGTACAAGCCGATAATGCTCACCATGTCCTTTCCGGCACCGCACGGCCCCGAAGATTCCGCTCCTCAGTTTTCCAACATGTTTTTCAACGTATCCTCGCACCAGTAAGTACCTTTAAATGCATATGCAGTATTCGCAAAACAAATATTTGGATTCGAAATTAACGGCGACGCCGTTCGAAATACACACAAACATTCACGGGTTACGGGGAGACAAAGAGAAAGTGTGCGATTGTGCGTGAAACGCCGAATATTGTATTGCACAGTTAGCGCGAATTTCAATGGATTTACCTATGATGTGAATATGCGGGAAGTGATATATAGACAGATAGCATATCAAGTCGACGGGTTTATACATTCGAGTCACGAGGGGAATTATTAGAGAATAGTTGTAATATTCTGGATAATAGCGATAAGAATGGTTATACAATGTGGTCCTTAATAAAATCATTCCTTTGTGATTAGTATATTGTGCTTTACTATTTCGTAAAATGAACTTTTATCCTGAGGATTCTCGAGAGATAGTTGATTTTTCTTCGTTTTTAATGAGTTTCTGTGTGTTTCTTTTTCGTCGTTTTTACTCCACTCTTTTCGTGGAGGTTCTCGAATAAAACTTCAAGCGTTTCTGTTAATTTAGGTATTCGCCGAAGAAAAACATTTAGCGTAGACAATACAACGATAAATTTACTCGGTTTGTTCCTCACGCCGAGTGCCCGGTATGCAGTTTCTTAGGAAAGTTAAATATGCCATCACGCGCGGAATTTTATTGCCATTTTACTAGTGATTTTATTGCGAAATGTCCGCTTTAGTTATGGCTGATTATTTATTTGTTTTAATAGCAAATGCCGTTTCACTCTCGCCTCTTGACTCGGTCATTTTTTTGAAACGCGTTATTTTCATTCGGTCGCGTCGACGACAATCAATGATCAGTTAATGAGTTCAAGGAACGTCCGTTGAAAATCGAGATAATCGCGTTCGATTTAACGTGCCGAACTCGTTTTTCATTATGCGCTATTCGAAATCCCGTTTTCCGCCAAATCACCCTCGGTTATGGCTCGGCACATTGGTCGTTCTCATGGTCGCATTGTCATCGACCGGACAGGTCTCTTTAGTCACGGTTTCTGCTCTTTAACTGTTACGATTCAATTAAAAAAACGCGTATTTGTAACGCACATGATCACTCGGTGATTTGTAGTTTCGGTACTTCGTGTTGTCCATTTCCTAAGGCCTCGAGATATCAGGACGTTATCAAACAACATTATCAAACAATTTATCTCACTTAATTTTTTTCTTTCATAATAGTCCCAATACATTGAAAATGCACACAAAAACTACTAAATGAAATCGTGAAAACAAACAATCAAGTCATCTTTACAATTCTATAAATTCCTTTGAATAACCGTTGAAATTAAAAACTTGGAATGGAACTTAAAAAATAAGATTAAAGAGATGATTCAAGAGCTACATAAACTTGAAAAAACTCTCAGAAAAAACTTATTTAGAATTTTTGAAAAATCTTCGAACTATCACTACACGGATAATACCCGCTTTCTTTCTCATCAGCTCCAAAGATTCTTTGTTTCTCTTTACGAATAATTCAACCTATGTAGATGAACCAGTTGTGCTGTTTACATCCATTACCATGAAGTGCATTAAATATTTAGACCATTGCACAACGGCAATTTTTTCATTGATTATTTAATTTTGACCGTTTCCAGTACGCCTAGTTACGACTACGCGCCGAATCCGGACAAACAGTGGATATTAAAAATAACGAAGAACATGGCACCGATCCACCGCGAATTCACCGACTTGCTGATGACGAAGCGCCTCCAGACGCTCCAGTCCGTCGACGACGCCGTCCAGAGGGTGGTGAAAGAGCTCGAAGATCTCGGCGAGCTGGACAACACTTACATAATCTACACCTCCGACCACGGATACCACTTGGGCCAGTTCGGATTGATTAAGGTAAGCGTTTTGCTGGTAATTATCCGAAAGCACTCTGAATTTAGCTGAATTTTACTTAATCCGAATTTTGTTGCACTAATCCCACACCGGAATTCCCCACATTACTTTAATCAACTCTCTACCATGGTGTCGGAACATATGAGTCTCTGAATTCACTACTCTATTATCTCTAACCTTTACTTTCTAATCTCTACTACCTACTTTACTCCCTCTACTCTCTATTCCCTGCTCTACTCTGCTCTGCATTGAAATGATTTTTAAGACAACGCCAAGAATGTTCGCTTGTCTGTTTAACACTCGTCCCATGTGCAATTTGTAGTTTTGATAGACAAAAGTTATGTAGTTGTCTACGTCCTCTAGAATGATTAAAGGAAAGGGATTGCCAAAAATTAATTTGATATGGAATTTACGGTGAGTTAGTAAATGGCGGTTTCGCAGGGAAAGAGCTTCCCGTTCGAGTTCGACGTGAGGGTGCCGTTTTTGGTGCGCGGTCCCGGCGTCGAACCCGGCACGATCGTCAATGATATCGTGCTGAACATCGACCTGGCGCCGACGTTTTTGGACATGGCGGGCGTGGAGCCGCCGCAACACATGGACGGGCGGTCGGTCCTGCCGCTGTTTCACACTGCCAAGAGGAGGAAAAACAGATGGCCCGATACGTTTTTAATCGAAAGGTCAGTCACATTTTATTACAACTTATTAATAACGTTATTCAAGATTTTTTTGTATGATGTAACAATAATAAGTGTTTTGATACCGAATAATTATCCGCATGCGTAATTTCAAGGATTTTTTAAGACTAAGCTTGGTATCCTTTAAGAATGGTTTAGAAAGTTTTTAAGGTATTATTAATTTTTTTACATTTTTTAACATTTTTTAACATTTTTTAACATTACACTCAGTTCGTGCAATGAGATGCATTTAACTTTTTTGTTATTATTAAAAAAAGATAATTTGTAATGATCATACACCAAAAATTACCAAATCGAATTTGCATTCCCCTAATTATTACAAAGCGTTATTTTTTGTAAACAATTATGTGTCATTTTGAATTGATAATTGAGTAAGTTGTGTTTCGTTCGTCTTCATATCCCTATAATCAATTTTGTTACATAAGTAACGATTTATTTGAAATGATTCGTAAAATTAACCAATTAACTATTAAATAGATTAAAAGTATCGGCAATATTTTCACCGAGATTATTAACAATTGTAATGAATTTGTTTTTGTCTCGGAATATTGCACTAAATTGGCACTTTTCCTTTTCAATTGGCTTAATTTCACATTTAATCGCAATTGCGACTTCCTCCGTTCGAATTTTCAAGCAATAAATATCAATCTTGAGTTAAGAATTTTCATCGTTCTAACCAATTGAGTAAAATAATTGTTCCAAAAAAAGCAAAAATATACAACAAAGTGATAGTTCTTATAGTACCCAGTCAAAATAATCCAAGACAAAATAAACCTGACAAAATAGAAAAGAACATATCACACTACAAGACACGCTACAAGTTTTAATTAGCACCACTTCTCAGCAAATTTTGGAAGGGAACCTGTGGTGGTTACCTTTACTCCATATTCCATATTAACGCGGTAATTTTCGATATTATCATGACTTTACAAAGTTTAAAATGAATGAAAAAAATGTCTTGGAAACTCTGGAAATACAATAAATAATGCTTTTAATTTTACCGAAACTGTTGCGTTTGTGGCTATTTTTTCTTTGGATTATTTTGGTGTCCATTTCAATTCCTTAATGCAAAATGACTTTTCAGTTCAGGACGACGGGAAATTCCTCACGACAGATCCAAAAACGCTAAAAACTCCAACGCATCATTTACCAACTTCACCGTGGATCATTCGGAAATCACCGAAAATTTCACATTTTCCAATTATTCGGAAACCTCCGATGCGACGTCCTACTTCTCATCGACCGAATCGTCGAGAGTTTACGATTCTTCGGAAGACTTTTCTCCGGATACGCACGTAGAAACGGACGATGATGACGAAAACGAGGAGGACGACGATGAAATTGAAGACGATGAAGCAGACATAGAAAATTCCAATGACGATATCATAGAGGATTTGGAAGAGCAGACTAATTTAGATAACATCGGTATGGCGTTTTCGAAAATTGGTCAAGGTGAGATTTTTCCCCTCAATCCTGCTACGGTTATTAATCGTTGCTTTTACAGGGGATATGCAATTGGACAACAGGTTGCTGCCCGTGTTACCCCCTTCTAAAATGGAGCGGTTAGCAGTTGAATGCCTGCGATCGGACATGAGGTTGCCTTGTAAACGAGGCCAAAAATGGTTCTGCAAAAATGATAACGGAAAATGGCGCAGGCGAAAATGCAAACCCTCCACCAACCAAGATATCATCCCAATGCCTTCGCCGAAGGCATACAAAAAATGCGCTTGTTTCACTCAAAACGGCTTGATATACAAAAGATTACCGGTAAGCGTTTCATTCAACTAACTTATGGAATGAAATGGCAAGCTTTAATTTTTAGTTACAGACCATTTCAAGAAAATCTCTGAGATTGAAGCGTCATTCCGACCTGGACGAAATGCTATTCGAAGAGGATTTAAACGAGCCCCATTTCCTGACGAGGGAAGAGAGAACGTTAAACTTGGCCCACTTGGAAAAATCCATGGAAGACGTAGAAGAGCAAATTCACGATCTCAGAGTAAACCCCACTCGCCGCATAAATCCGAATCGACCAATAAATCCATTTAAATTCCAGCTCGAAAACGAAACGTTGGGCTCGTTGCCGAACGTTAGAACGGAATTGTCGACGAATTCCATCGGCAGGCCGGCGTGCTTCGTGCGCAAAGGCAAAATCACCTGCACCAACGACATCTACAGGGACAAGAAAACGTGGCGGCTGTCCAGGCACAAAGTGGAAAACGAGATACAGGAACTCAAGCACAAACTGGAGACGCTGAAAGAGATCAGGAGGCATCTGAAAAACACCAGACCGCCCGGCGCCGTCGAAAGATCGAACTCCTCGGAATTGAGCTCGTTCAACGAGCTGCTCTTCGCCAGAGGCAACGCCCCCGTCGATATTCCCAGCAAACCAAACATATACAGACCTATGTCCGTCAATAACAGCAGATTTAACAGCAAAAAAAGGAAGAAGAGACCCAATTTCGATGTGGTTCCGGACGCCTCCACTACTGATGTTCCTAACAAAAACTCAACCGAAACAACCACGTTTCCCAATAGCTTCCCAATACATCACAGACACCGGCATAAATTTACACAGAAACCACCCTCTAGCACCACTCGCCCTAGTGATACCACTACTTCAAGGTCCAGGAAAGTTCAAACGGTGGGTATATTACACTTTCTTGGAGACATTCCTAAGGATAGATTTACTAACTGGTGATAACGGATTTCAGTCCAGCCAGGTGATCCCGCTGTCCCGTCGAAGGACGAAGCCGAACCTGTGCCACTGCGAGAACGAGGCGCCGCGCGCCGCCGACGACAAGGACCTCGACGTCGAGGGCAAGCGCCGGCTGAAGGAGGAGAAGCTGCGGAAGAAGCTGCGCAAGATGCGCAAGAAGGAGCAGCTGATGCGAGAGTGCGGCTTCGAGAAGATGAACTGCTTCCATCACGACAACGAGCACTGGAAGACGGCGCCGCTGTGGACGGGCGGGCCGTTCTGCGTGTGCATGAACGCCAACAACAACACCTACTCGTGCGTGAGGACCATCAATTCGACGCACAATTTCCTCTACTGCGAGTTCACCACCGGTTTCGTCACTTTCTACAATCTAAGAATAGGTAAATTAATTGACGAATAAGCTAAAAGGGCGAGTGTGTGAATGTTTATCCGCTTCAGATCCTTTTGAGCTGCAAAACAGAGTGGACTCTTTGAAGCCTGAAGAACGATCTTATTTACACGACGTCTTGGTTCGTTTGATGGCCTGCAAAGGGAAGTCGTGCACTTTATCACAACCCAACGGACATCATTTGAAAATAAAACCCAGATATAATGTTCAAATGACATCCGGCAACAGTCAAAAACTTTACAGAGGAAAAAACGTAGAAGGTAAGAGTATTAATTTCTTCTGAAACGTCTTTCTTCATTTAATGTTTCAGGAGTTGGTAGTAATTCTTCGCATAGGTGGTCGCATTTGAACAAATCTGATGCAAGGAGGAGAGATTGGAGTAGAAATGCAACGCAATTGGATGAGATGCCTCATCGAAAGAGACGGAAAACGTAGACCTTCCACGATACTGAGCTTGTTTATCCTACGATCAGGTTTTGGCTATTAAAATTGTTTTACAATTATGGGAATCTTTCGAAACGATTTTTATGAAGCTGTCGGATTTCTATAGTGTGTACTGATTTATACTATAAGATTTTCATGAACCATATCCTGGAAAAATTAATTGTAATGTGTAAATTGGCACGCTATTTTGTACTAATTAGGCACGGCGCAGAGCAGAATAGCGGAGGAGTTTTTTTTGGGTTATATTTTAAATTCAATATCGCGAGTTTCTTCATTTATCGACGAAAATATACGCAGTTGGTACTGAGACGAAGCACTTATCGTTAGTCAGCATATGTAAACACAATTTACATAAACTGCAATAATCGATTCAATTATTTATTAACAATGATTTTCGAATCTTGAAATAAATGGGTAGTGATTAAGAAAGGTATCGTCGCAATGATTACGATCATTTTTGCTTTAACTGATGAGTTTACTTGTATAAAAATCCAGCGGAAAGGAATAATTTCTAAGTGATATTAGACGGCTCCTACACCAAATTCTAGCAATAATATTAAAATGCTTTAAAATCAATATATTTATTAATTTATTTTTTTTTATTGTAAAAAGTGTATTTTAATCAACCCATATTGGTGTTTTAGAAAGCTGAAAAATTGTTTTAATAATTTTGGCACAGAAATGTAGTGTCTAAAATACCAAATATTATTTGTAGTTCATTAACTTGTATTAAAAGAAAAACGAAATAAATTAATTTTTAGCGGATATCGGTTTCATTTAAATAGTTATAACCTTTTAGAATCCTGAATTATTCATTAGTTATTTAGATATGTTATTAACCGGGTGCTATAAAAAGTTTATGGCCTAGAACTTTTAAGTTTAATAGCTTCGATAGTCACTTAAATTCAAAAAAATGATTTTTCGATTATTACTCCGTAAATATATTCATCTTTAAAAGTGGGATAAGATAAATAAGCAATTTTAGGCTAACAAAAATCACCTGCTTAACGAATTATAATTAATTTACTATATGTACTGTTCCATATACAGGGTGGCACATTAGTATGAAAAAGTTCCACCATGTACTTAAAAAACTGATCCAAAGTCTCGTTTACACTAGGCTTGAGGCTTGGCGAGTCGTACTCGCAATTATCCAAATAAGTTGCTCTCTAAACATGCAAATTTTGTTAGTAAAAGTTTGCAAATATAATGTCCGATTCATGTTTATAAATTATTTCCTCGTTTTATTCATGTTATAACAAAACGAATCTTAACAAGCACATATTTTGTGGTCTATGTAAGAAATCTAAAAGTTCATTACCTTTTGTTATTAATCATTCATTTATGCAAATGGTTTCATTAAATAGCGCATTGATGATTGAAATTTTTGTATTGGTTCCGTTAAATGACATTTACTTTTCGAGGGGCATGAAGATAAAGTATATTATCGCGGAGAAAATTTTGTACAAGATTCGGAATGGCGTTAGTTCTAAAGAGGCTTTTCGTAAACTATTTTTATTTGTTCGACGACTTGGCAGGTGAGTTTTTCTGTTATATCTAGAATTAGCTTATTAAAATTTATTGTAGACAAGCTTTTAAAAATTTTCATCTATTGGTCTAATAGTGTTGCTCAAATTATCTCTTCTACTAGTTCCTTTTAACAGTTTTTAGTTTCATTAGGTACATTATTATTATTATATTTAATTTATTTATGTTGTTATAAGTTAGTAAACAGTTACGTACTTCTCGACCTATCTCATCTCAGTTAAAATTATTTTTATTTAAGTCAATTGAAATACTTAATTTATTGTGTCTACAAAAATTTGTACCTATTTAATTTCAAATATCTTTTAATATTTAAGCTCGATTAAAATTAATTATTCCCAATTTGATGTTAATAAGATACATATTAAAAACTTATAAATAATATATTAATTCATAACGTAGGGTACATAATAATTTATTTGGTTTTTGTACTTGAATCGAACTTGAAACGTTCATAATTACTGGAATGCAGTTACTAAATCTAAGCAGTGGATTTTAATGAATTTCATTTGATCGAAACATAATGGAATACTCGGTCATTGTGTTGTAAATCGGTATTTTCTTGCTACAACAAAGGCTTTGACCTTAGTGCTTTTGATAATAATATAGTTCACAATATTGCAAGGTTAAGCTTACCGAAGGAATTTTTATAAGGTACTCTTCATCGTATAGCAAAAAAGTTATTGTCATTTTTAAGAGAAACGAAATTGTAGATAATTGCTAAATAGATTTCTTCAGTTCTTTTTTCACTAAATCACTAAATTAAAAGTATAGCTTGAAAATTATTGCTCTTATTGATCTAGTACTTTTTTGTCACTGTGTATCCCCATAAAAATTTAATAATACAGTGTCTTAAATACTAAAATATTCCTGTTTCAGATGAACGTGTGAATGAACTCGGTTTATTTTTAATGTCATCCCCTTTAGTGATAGCCGCGATATTATTTTCATATCTACATTTCACTTATAAGTTGGGCCCGAGACTTATGAAAAACCGCAAGCCTTTCGAATTAAAATGGGTTCTAATTACATTCAATCTAACACAAATTATATCCAATACATATATCGCCTACGAGGTAAGTATTGCGGGTAAATAACCCTCGATTCAATCGGAACAATGATCGAATTTAAAATTCTAATACTTCTATTCCTACTAGTAAAATACCTGTATATTTTAATTAATGATCTCGTAAACATGTTTCAGGCATTCATCGAAATTTGGTTCTACATGAATTGGAAATGTCAGCCGATAACTTATTCAAAAACGCCTCGTAGTTTGTGGATGTTGCGAATGTATCACTTTTTTTTCTTGATGAAAGTCTTGGACTTATTCGATACTGTACGTACAATACGTATTATATGTTTTATGCCCCTAAAAAATTTTCCTTTATATTTACTTAATTTTTGATTCACCTAAAGATAAAAAAACATTCCACCGTAATTTATCGATTTCTGTTCGACTTCTAGGTATTTTTCGTTTTAAGAAAAAAGTACCAACAAGTCACGTTCCTGCACGTTTACCACCACTTCGGAATGACTTTGTTGATGTGGTTAGTGGTTAAATTTTTTTCCGGTGGTTCCGGTACTTGGGTGGGACTAATCAATGGGATAGTACACGTCGTTATGTACTTATACTACCTCCTGTCGTCGATAGACAAATCGTGGAAGACTAGCGTTAAATTTAAAAAGTTCATTACGCAAGTGCAAATGGTAAGTAAGACTTGTTCAGAGTTTAATGATAGAGATTTTGGATTCCACGACTATTCATCACGCGACATTCCATCACAGCGACAATTCATCATTACCACTATTCATCACTACGATTATATATCATATCTACTTAAAAAAATTGGGAACACAACCATTACATAATTTTGTCCCCAAAACTTTTGTTTTAATTTTACATACATTTTTTCTTTTTAAAGTAGGTGCGATGAATAGTCATGAATAGTCGTAGTGATGAATTGTCGCTGTGATGAAATGTCCGCAATGGAATTTTGAATGATGGAACGTCGGGATACGGGATTTTGAAACTACTTTTGATTATTTGCAGGTTCAATTTTTGACATTTATAATTATCTACGCGAAGTTGTTGTTCCAAGACTGTGCCTACCCCAAAATAGCGTCCTTTTTTTTCGTGCCGCAAAATGTTTTCATGTTGTTACTTTTTGGAAATTTTTACAAAAAGACGTACCTAAAGAAAAATCGAGGTAACGAATTAATGTAACAATTACATAATTATTATATCATTTTGTTTTCAGTATAAAAATGCTGTCGAAGAAATCTCTTCGTATAAGAAGAGATTGTATACTTCGGAGAAACTACATTTCAACTACACATAAAAATTTAGATTTTATTTACCTATTATTATTTATATTGTGAACACATAAAAACATTTTTTTACATCTACGAAATGTCTCTAACCTGATCCTATCTACGCGAACTAAATTCGAGTTAATACATATTCATAATACGAAATTCCAAGGTATGCAAACTAAACCATCAGATAAAACTGAATAATAACTGGATATACTTAATCGCAGATCTTTGGTGTAGAGGCAAATAACGCTTTTGTTCTCCAACAATTTGTTGCAGCACTTGATCATTTGATCCGGAGTAACGTTGTCTTCTTTCATCAAAACGGCCAAATCTAACTCTTCTAGGCAAGTTTTCACTAAGGCCCGTTCCAAATGTTTGTTACTAAAAATGTATTAAACCGAATTGAGAAATATTAAACCCAATAAGAATTACTATTACCTTTTGTATTCGTTCATTTTTTCGCTAGCTACATTTAAATTATTAGTTATAAAATTAACTAACAACGAACCGGGTATTGTGGAAGGTACAATGAATTGCCCAGTAGGCGAAACCATAACAGGACCAGCTTCTCTAAAAGTTATGTTAGATAATAAAAATATTTGCAGCAGTAAATAAAACTTGTTTCTTACGTTTCAACGACGATTTCAAAATTTTCTAAACTCGATGGCCACTCTTTCGGAAACGGTTTACGACCAACATAATCACTCAGTGATGTGGTTATTTGTTTCAGATTTTGTTCGTACTGGTATGCCATTATTTTCGGCATGAATTTCCTAAAAACACAGGGTGTTTCATAAAGACATGGTAATATTTAAGGGGGTGATTCTTGGATCCATTTTAAGAAAAAACTTGACATGAACCTATGTCCTAAACGTCTTAACTTTTGAGACACAGGGTAGTAAAGTTTTCTGAAAAATACATATTTTTTATATCAGTGATACTATTTGTAGATACCTTTATGAAATTTGGCATATGTCTTTTATGAATCAATATGCATTTCACATATCATATATTCATGATATTTTTTTCTTAAAATGAGTCCAAGAATCACATATTAACATGTCATTATGGAACACCTTGTATAACTTGGCTGTTTTGAAAATGAACAGTTGTTTATTTCTTTGCTTTTACCTACGGGAAACTTTTATGTTCCTTAAGACGTGCGACAACGATTTTTCAAATATTGGAATTCTTTTTAGGGCTGCTTCGTATTTATCGACATTTTTTATGAACTGAAAATAATAAATTATTTTACAAAATGTAACAAATTAACTCGTATTACTTACATCCAACCAATTGTGACGTACTTCTCCACTATTGAGCATTATATGTCCATCTAAGCTTAAACCAGTAAATGAAGAAAACACCAGAATTCTTCCTAAAACACTTTTAAAAAATACAAATAATTTACATTATTTTTCAAGTACCTTTTAAAATGTCTTTAATATTAGGGTGATGTTTTAACAAAGATTCAAAACTTAACAGGCAGCCTTTATAGTGTTCCTCATTCCAGTGATTCTCCCAGCGAATTTCAGCAACTTGCAATGTCTCTGTTAAATATTCTTGTAATTTTTTAACTTCTTCTCTAAAAAATACCTCTTTTAATTGTCCAAAGCAATTTTATTTTTTCAATAGATTGTTTTTTTTACCTATGCAAGTCGCTTTTGCGAGATTTTATTAGAGCTTCGGAAAAATTCTTTACTAAATAGTTGCTCAATTTTAAATTTTCTTGAGCTTCTCTAATGTCTCTCTGCATCTTAATATGGGCATAAATTGGATGATTTTCGTTCATTTTTGTAAAATCAATGTCATTTTGATATTTAACCTGTGGAATAAGCATTACTCGTTACAATTGAGCAGAAATATTTATCTTCTGACAAAAAAGTACCCGGAAATTCCGATTTTAATTATCTGCACTTGATATAATTAACTGTTTCAAATTTCTGTATCTTGATACTTTATTCCGGGTACTTTATTGTCACAGCACAGTAGTATACTGCATACTCCTAATAAAAAAAACATTAAAATAACTACATACCTTTAAATTGTATTGGTGTACTATTGGAGGTTGTTGAACAATACTTTCAACGTAATCAGTTGGAAGCCCGCTACTTTTAAGAATATTAGTCAAAGTTGAGCGGATGTCATTACCTCTAATATTAATCTTTATAAGACGAAAAGTCCCTAAAAATTATAGCTTTTAATTATAAAATCAAATGGCACTTATCAAGCTTTAATACCTTTTTCCTGTGATTTATCCTTAATATAAAAATCTAAATTAATCGGTCGAATAGGTTTGGAGGTTTGAATATTTTCTAAAATGGAACTTAACTGTTGCAAAGAAGATTCATTTATAGCCTGCAAGATACAACAGATTCAGTACAATTTCATGTAAGTTATTTCACGTACTCTTTCAATAGGATATTGTCCAAACAAATCGGGGTGAACGGTAAAATAAAAAGGTCTCAAAGCTGTGGAAATTTCTGTAGATGTAAAATTTCGAAACCAATGTAACTGAAATCCAGAAGAAGTGGACAGTAATCTAAAATATACACTAAATTAGCACAGAATATGTACAAAAGTTGAAATAAATACATGTTTTGCAAATTACGCAGCATTTTTGGATCATATTATTCACATTATACTAACAAAAAATATTTTATAAATAAAAATTTGACTTTTTTTATATTTATGTCAGTGTCACATGTCAAGAATGAAATAAAAACACACTTGAAGTTGAAGTTAGTCACATATTTCTTCGTTTTCGTCTGAATGTTTTTAAATTTTTTATTAATTTATTTATTGATGACAGATTTAGCTAGTAATTTACAATAATAAATTAACAAATTATTAACAAATTCTGAAAACAACTAAAATCAAAAGTTGTGTTATAGAAACTTGCCAAAATTGTCGTATGTTCTGTAATTTCTAATCTAATAAGTGTTCCGTGTTCCGTGTCAATTCCATCGACACATGTTAAAAATTTAACCTCAATCATTTTTTGGTTAAATTAAAAATTGTCCTTCGTCCAAAAATCAAAATTGTTTTTCGTAATTACTGTTCAAAATGTCCTGGATATTCGGCTATGGTAGAAATAAAGACCAAGCTCCTGATCTGTCGCAGTTAGGTCTAGGCTCGCCGGATGGTGCTGGAGGGAGTTCCGGGGGAGACAAGGAGCCCCCGAGTTTAACGAAAGCCGAACGTAAGGCGATGGAGGCGTACAGATTCGATTCAACAGCCCTCGAAAGAGCAGCGCAAGCTGCAAGAGAATTGGAAAAATCAAGTGAGTGCAATGAGGTTATGTAACTTCAAAATACTAGAGAAATGAATATAAATGATATTAATGTTTCACAGGACACGCTAAAGATGCTTTGGAACTATCCAAACTTCAAGAACAAACCAGACAAGTGGAGCAACAAGCCAAAATTAAAGAATATGAAGCGCATATTTCTCAGATGCAAATCGAAGCTAAGAGGGCCGAAGCAGAAGAGAAAAGGAAACTTCTGCAAGAGGAAACCAGACAACATCAAAATAGGGCCCAGTACCAAGATCAGTTAGCGAGAAAAAGGTGATAATTCAAATAATACTTATTTACTTCATTCTTCCTTTACACTATAATTATAGATACGATGATCAGCTAATCCAGCAGCAACGTATGAACGATGAAAATCTTCGAAGACAAGAGGAATCGGTGGCCAAACAAGAAGCAATGAGAAAAGCTACCATCGAGCACGAGATGGAACTGAGACACAAAAATGAAATGAAACGAGTTGAGGCGGAATTAAAAGCTAAAGCAAAAATCGATAGGGAAAACAGGGATTTGACTTTGGAACAGATCAGGCTGAAAGCAGAACAAAATAGAGTCACTGTACTGGAAAGCATAAAGTAAATTCTTGTTGAACATTGAATTAGACAATGAGGTATTTACAAATTATTAGGACTTGATAATAATATTTTTTTAGGACTGCTGGTTCGGTGTTGGGTGCAGGAGTTCAAACTTTCTTGACCGATTGGAATAAAGTACTTACAGCAGCTGGTGGATTATCTTTATTAGCACTCGGTGTATACACAGCTAAAGGAACTACATCTATCACTGCCAGATATATCGAATCTAGACTAGGTATTCAATCAGTTAACAATTTATTCAAAATATCCTAATGACTAATATGATTTACTTTTTAAGGTAAACCGTCGTTAGTAAGAGAAACTTCCAGATTTTCTTTATTGGAAAGTGCCAAACATCCAATCGAAACTATTAAGAGCCTCAAAAAGACGGACTCTGACGCCCTTTCCGGTATCATATTAGCACCAAAACTGGAAGAAAGATTGAGAGATGTCGCTATAGCTACGAAAAACACAAAGCAGAACAAGGGATTGTACAGGAACATCCTTATGCACGGGCCACCTGGTACAGGAAAGACTATGTTCGCTAAAGTAAATGCATAAATGCAAGCATGAAATATCTTATTTATTTTGAATTAATTAATTTAGAAATTGGCGAGACATTCTGGAATGGATTACGCCATTTTGACTGGAGGAGATATAGCTCCGATGGGACGAGATGGTGTTACAGCAATCCACAAAGTTTTCGATTGGGCAAACAGTACGAGAAAAGGTAGAGGGATAATTTTAAATAACATATAACATACCAATTTGTTACATAATTTTTTAGGATTGATTCTGTTCGTTGATGAAGCTGACGCATTCCTGCGCAAAAGGTCATCTGAAAATATTTCAGAGGATCTTAGAGCGAGTCTTAACGCATTCTTATACCGAACGGGAGAGCAAAGCCCTAAGTTTATGCTTGTGTTGGCTTCAAACACGCCCGAGCAATTCGATTGGGCTGTTAACGATCGTTTAGATGAGATGGTGGAATTCGATCTTCCCGGTCTGGCAGAAAGAGAACGTTTGATCAGATTATACTTCCAGAAATTCGTTTTGGAACCAGCGACCGAAGGTATTAGGTAAGAAACTGGAAATTAAGTGGTTAATTAAATGCATATTACATGATACCGAATTGCGTTTCAGGAGATTGAAGGTGGATAACTTCGATTATAGCGCCCTTTGTAGCAAAATGGCCCAATTAACAGAGGGCATGTCTGGAAGAGAAATTGCTAAATTAGGTGTAGCTTGGCAGGCAGCAGCTTATTCATCCGAAGATGGAGTTCTTACAGAGAAAATGGTGTTGGATAAAGTTAAAGATCACGTTAAACAGCACAAACAGAAAGTACGTTATAAGTTCAAAGATCCAAAACATTGAATCGTTTCTGTTAAATAGGAGATTATAATTGTATTTTTTAGGTGGAGTGGCAATCTGAACAAGAGAGGAGGGAATCTAAGAGTATATATCATTCGGAGAAAGAGGATTCTTATATACCCGCTGGTATAAAAGTTGAGTCTATTAAACAGAAAGATCAATCGGAAAATGACACAGTAGCTAATAGTAATAAAGAAAAGTCTCAATCGAAAGTACAAACAAACAAACCAATAAAAGAGGGCAAAAGTTAAATCTTGTTTTGTAGGCTATTATTTAGTTAAAAGATAGGTAATAAGTCAAACGAAAGTTTATTTTTCATATCGTTTGAACTTTGAATTAAACAAACCGATTTTTATTAAATGGTAATTTTTTTAAATAGGAGTTGTTTGATAACCACAACATAATTTGCGAATAAATTAACATCTACTTTTCGATGGATCCATTAAAATTCATCATAAAAAATTCCTTGCCTTTTTTAATTATATGGTAAAGCGAATTTTGTACTTACGCTCGATTTTTGTTCAATTTTCAATAAAACTCCTTTCGTTTATTTTGAGCCCTGCCGGATTAAGACATTAGATGCATTTATTTGTAACAATTTAGACTGGTCTCGAAATATGTTTTAAACATTACGCATTGTGATATTTTGAATGCATGTTCCAGAGAAACTCGACTATTTTCTATGCATTCAAATAATTATCTTTTAACTATTTTGAAATGAAAAATTTTGTTAACATAAAAAATAATAAAAACGTGTTTTCTGTAACTGTTTTGATTTTTTAATTTGCTTATTAACACATTGCTAAAATGGTGGTTAAGTAGCCCCTAATTCTGATTTTATTTAGGAATTTATTAAACAAAAATGTATTTGAAGCAATATTTATTACGTAAATAAGTTATTTGTAATTCGTGAGAACAAATTTTTATATATTTCACATTGCAAATGTACCCTACTTTTCAATTTTTCTATCTGTACAGATTTCATTCGACTAGCTCATAACATTCTCAAATGAACGATAGGACACTACAGTTAAACATACAGAAGAGTTAATCAAAAACAACTCAATTCTATCAAATATTTTTCTAATTAACCCCTTACAGCACAAAATAAACAAGCATTACCGTAAATACGCAATACGTAAATACCTATTGTAACTTTAATACAAGTTTCTTCCCTTAAGGAGACGTCTTTTACTTGGTCTTTATACTAAGTCGCTAAACGACCTTAAACTTACAAGTCTTTAATATCCCATACAACGAAAGACTTATTAAAACAACGGTAAACAATTTTGCAAAGACTGTTGATTCGTAGACTGTATCTGAGACGACTGAACTGCAGCCATAGCCATAGACACCGGAGTACTCGACGGATGGTACGGCACCTACAAGAGTTATAAGTCATACTTAGAAGTAATATAATAATATCAAATACAAGGTGTCCTGTGACTCGATGGACATACAAGAAATAGAATACATAAAACTTTTTAAGTGTCTCCAAAGATAATAGTCCGGAGGTGTTAGGTCTGGCGATCTCGGAAGCCAAGGAACAGGACCTCCTCTTCCAATCCACCATGATGACACCATAACAATTACTTGGCCTACTAGAATAATTTCTAGTACTTTTGCACAAAGTATAACGCATTTTCGACCCTCCTAAGCTACGTCTATCTAATCACGGGACACCCTGTATAAGCGCTCGAACTAATTACCGCAGAATTATGATGAAATCTAGGATCCAACATCATAGCGGCGGCGACGGCGGCCGCCGTCGATGTAGAAGGATTAGACCTGACCGTCGTAAGCATGTGATGATTAACGATGGGATTGTTCGGCGGTTGAGGATTGCTTCCGCCGGTCGATCGATGATTGATATTCGCATTAGCGAGTTGCGCGTGCGACGGATGGGCTTGATGAAATTCCGCCGCCTCCGCCGCGCCGAAATGATGATACGAAGAATTCAAAACCGTTAGATTCGCAGCTGAAAACGTTTCATTTCGAATTAAGTATTTATTGTAAGCTTGTAATGAACTCACCAGTCGATGTCGAGTGATTCTGATGTTGCATAATTAATTCCTGAATATCCGAACCGACTTCCTGTCCTGTAGGCGCGACAGATGTGCTATTCGTATGCGTGAATGTAATGTTAGAGTTCGATGTAGTCGATGAATTATCTTGATTCGTCTGTAAGAAAACCCGTAAATACTCTCGTAATATTTCGATCGAATCTCGCTCACCAATGTTCTTGATTTGCTGGTTCCCACGTTAGTTCTTAATGGTCTCGCCTTGTAAGGGACTTTAGCTGAAGCATTCTCCCCGTGATGTCTAGTATAATGTTCCTTCAATTTGTCCCTTCTCGAGCTGGCGTAGTCGCAGTGCGAACATTTGAACGGTTTCTCTTCCAAATGGATTCGTTCGTGGCGGACCAGATGCGATTTCTCCATAAAACCCCGTCCGCATACGCCGCAGGTATGAGGCCGAGCGCCGTTGTGGGACTTCGCGTGGCTGAGCAGTTGCGATTTCTTCGACGTGGTGTATTTGCAGTGCGGATAAGAACACCGATGAATCTCAGCTAAACGATATTACAACGTTAAATTCAAATTTATAATCAAACACTACAACTTTACCTGCGTGAATCCGTTTGTGGGCGATCATATGACTGACGAATTTCGTGTGGAAGCCGCACGAATCGCATGACAAATTCTTTTCCGCGGTGTGGGTCAAGAGGTGGGCTTCGAGGTTCTGTCCGAGCTGAAAGGTCTTGCCGCAATGGTCGCATTTGAACACATCCAACGTGTGCAATTTCATGTGTCAAATGAAATTCTGCTTCAAGCGGCATTTGAACGAACAGAACGTGCATTGGTAGATGTTTTCGTCGAAATGTTGGGCTCGGTGCGATATCAGTTTCGTGATTTGTTCCACGTTAAAGTCACCTTAAAAATAGCCGTTAGTTGGAAATAATTCGTTTGGTTGTGCTGCTTACAAAAATCGCATTTGAAGGGCGGGCCCGAGAAATGAGTCTTCATGTGATTTAAATAATCCCCATGGTATTGGCAAACGAATGAACACAATCCGCATTTGTAAGTTACGTTCTTAGCATGACTTAGTGCAAGATGTTGTTCCAGTAACAGGCTGTCGTTTATTGTTGTTAAACAAATGGGGCATTTTATGCCCATTTTTTCATCGGATTCTTGATTTGCTAAAATGTACCAATACATTATATTGTGGAATATTCTCTTGTAGATTATTTTACCTTCATTATCTTCTTTATCGTCGATAAATGACAAAGACTTTTTCTTTAAATTCAACATTTTCAGAGCTGACATTCGAATATCTGGTTTAAGACCCAACAGTAGCAGTTTCTTAAAAAGAATCTGTTGTTTCCTTTTAACTTTTGCTTTTATCATCAAGGGTTCCTTTTTCTCGAAAGACTTCAATTCTGCTGGCTCTACATTCACACTTTTACTTTGTTTGGAGTCAACCATACAGTTTTCGTTCAAAATCTGTTAAATGAAATAATTAACAATTATATCAAATATCAAAAATAGCAACTTTACCTGTCCATATTTAACTTGTAACACATCATATCTAGTCTTAAAATTAGAAAGCATCCAATTATTCTTTATAAGATAATCCAAGATTCTATACAAGCACAATTCGCTTTTATTGTACAAGTTATTCGTATCCAAATGATGGAAAACTTCCACAGGTTCTAGATCGTTGGTTGGAAAACACTTAATTAATTGACCAAAGTGTTTCTCTCGTTTCTCCGTATCCCTCAGCACCCACATCGAAAGTACATTCAAAGCTTGGTTTGTGCTCAAAATGAAAGTCTAAAATATAAATAATTCTCTTAAAGAACATCAAATATAATAACTGATCGAAAATGCTTCACCTTATTTTTGAAAAACTCAACGAGCTGATGTGGACTGAGCTCTAAAATCTCATCTTCCTTACAAACTTCTTCCATGTGGCTTGCCACCCAATTTTCCACGATATCGCAAAGTGACTTCAATTTGAATTCTTTCGTTAAGAAATAAGTAAACAAGCAGTTAGAGACGCTAAGCTTTGTTCCCAAAAATTCCACGCAGTAATCTACAACTTTGTTCAACAGAAATTGATTTGCTAATTTCAGAAGCTCCTCGACGATGCTGTGCGTTACTGTTATTTCACCAGTATACATGAAATTTAGTATGGCATTAAACGAGCTGCTATCCATGCAAGAGACGGCAATTTGTTCCCTTATGATTTTGTGGTTTTTTAGTATCGCGTCGAAATAAGGCGAATTACACGCCAAAACGTTACGATGCGCCTTAATCGTTTTATTATTGACTAGGAGAGTTATATCGCAAAATTTGCTGGCTTCTTTCTGTTCGAATAATTTCCTAAATAAAGCGGCGGAGAAATCCGAGCTTTGAAAAGTGGTGGAAGATTTATCGGCCATCGTATGTTTATCTAGAAGCAAAATGAGGCAAAAAAATGGATATTTAAATTAAAAAAATATATTTACCTTATTTGTTTTCTAAATCAAAAATCATTTTATAAATAATTTGATTTCTTATTGTTGGCAATGCTAATTGTTAAACGTCACTGTCAATGTCAAATTTCTTCTTTTTTATATTAATCTGAACTTTTGACGTAGATGTCACATTTATGACAAAAACGTCAATTTCTTGCACCTTATGACTTATGACTTCTTGACTTCAGTTGTTTGTAATTCGTGATGTAGTGAAGTTTGTCAACAAAAGAATTGCATATAGGTAAAAGCGCATTATTTATAATTTAACTTACATTATTCAATAGAATATTCGCCAAATCGGCGAGAAAAAATAACTGGTCTAAAGTTGTCTCATTGTCATGCAAATTGAATTAAAATTAGAAAGCGTGTATAAATTTTGTTCCCATGTAATGTTGTTGTAATTATACGTCATGATAATATTAATAGGATACGTTGTTTATTTAATTATGACCCGAGGTCTCGCAGTACAAGCGAGGAGCTAACGAAATCATTAAACATCGCTCGAAAAACCAATTTTCTATTTCGTTTAGGTAACGCCAGAGGAGAATGTGAATTCATACCGCGAAAGTTATGGAACACTCTGACGAAGACACCGAATTGGATCCCAGAATTCAAATCGAGCTAGAGAAATTGAACACAACCACAGATGAAATCAATAAATTAGAAGTAGAATACGATGTAAGAAATTTATCTTCAATTGAAATCTACATTCGCACATTTTTATTTTGCTTTACGAACCGTTTCAGGAAGAAAATAAAACTTTTCGCATGCTTCTCAACGAATGCACCAGGCGACTCAAGGTCTTATCGAAGAAGTTAGGAAGCTGCATCGAAAAGGCCCGTCCTTACTACGAACTCCTCGAGGTTGCTAAGAAGTCGCAGCAGGAATGTCATGAAGCGGCAGCTCTTTACAAAAAAGCTCACGGTATTTACTATTTAGCGTCATGATGTCATTTTTATGTGACTGAACGACATGTAATTAACGTTGCGCTTTATTTGAAGGAATTCACGCGGCAGCAAAAGAAACAGTAGCTTTAGCGGAACAGCAGTTTTTGACCAATCAACACGAATGGCAGTTTGACAACGCTTGGCAGGAGATGTTAAATCATGCTACAATGAAGGTAAAATGATTATAATTAACAAAAAAAGGGCTACTATATGAGGTGCCCGTCTAGTATGTAGTCTACCCTAAAGCATCTAGTTTATTATGAGGTGTACACAAATTTATTTTATACAAAGTAAAACGGCAAGATTATTAAAAAATTTATCCACCCTTCATTAAGCAAATGGAAAGATTTTACTAGTACTATATTATGTATGGAATAGCAAGTAAGTAATCCAATTTATCGAGAATTACGGGAGTATCAAAATTATATAGGGTGAGTTATTTTTATTGTTTAGTACAGGGATCTCGGAAACTGTAGGAGATAGAAAAAAGTTTAAATGGATCAACATTTGCTTTTTTTTGTGAAACATGTTCACAACTAGTTTAAGTTTTGCAAAATATTACTGTCAAAATATTTAAATATACTTGGCGACGAAATATGTAGGTGGACCGCAAATATTATGGTAGACCGCATACTAGACTGGCATCAAATATGAATAATGTAATTCACTATGTATAATGTTTATGAATCCTTATTAAGCGATTTAGGGTAATACCGGTTAAGCTTTTAACTGGATCAAAAAAGATCCAATTATTATTGGAAAGAAAAACAGTAATAGGAATGTATAATTGAGTCGTAATAAGTTTACTTCATTTAAACTATGAATATGTAATTATGTCATTTACATTTACATGGTTTTAACTTACTATAATTACAAATTATTGGTAAATATTTAGTGAATAAAACATTTTTATGTTCTTAAAGATAAACAGACTCATACAAATGTGCATACACTAAGACTACTGTAAACTTTGTAATACCAATAACAAACGTAACAACTTCTAAATAAATTAGTTTCCATGGAAATTTTTTATAGTTGTGGAAGTTTTCAATGCTGTCATTATTAATAGACCTTGGCCTTTAATTGAAGCCATTTATGTTATAAAAATAGTAAGGACTCTAATTGAACCATTTTCTCGGGCGAGGGATATAAATAGACGTTCATTTAAATTAATAGAAATTGATTGCAGGTAATGGAGGCCGAAACAAAGAAAGCTGAATGCGGTCGCGATCACCAGCGAAAAGCACTTGCGTGCAAGGAAATCGAAGAAAAACTGAAATTCCACGAGGAAAAGTTCCACAGATCCATAATCAAAGCGCGCCCGTACTTCGACGAAAAGTCGCTCTGTCAGGATCAATTAAACACTCAAAAGTCCCGCATAGGATCGCTCAAACAGGAAATACTAAACTCCAAACAATCCTATTCGCAAACATTGAAGAATCTCGAACAGATATCCAACGAAATCCATCTGAAACGGCAAGGAAAGAGCCAAGAAAACGACATGTTGCGGGGGCCTCGAGAGCCCGGCGTTGGTGCTGAATTAACATCGAATTTCGAAGAGATACCGTTAACGAAACAATACGCCTCACTGCCAGATATATCTGTCGAACTCGATAAATTCGATCGTTGTTGTAGCGGCGTTGCCAGTTCGTCGGTGAGTGAAAGGGACGAGAGCGAACTTACCCCAGATGATGTCGACGTTTTATTTAGCAAATTAGATATTAGGCCTGTTGAAGGGACAAGTGACAATACGTTTGTTAGTGAAGTATATGTAGAGAAGTCGAAAAATAATGTTTATTAGATTGATTAGAGATTTTATCAGGTTGTAATTAGAAATTTTATAGTTGGCAATAACTTCAAGTGCCGATGATTCATTTGCATTCGGGCTAAATAAATTAGCGATGAGGATAGTTTACACAAGTTATAATACAGGGTGTCCCAATAAAAGTAGCCCATTTAATCGGCTTATAATTTTTGTAAAAGTTATAGCAAAATATAACATATCTGTGAAAACCGCATGTTTTATAATTAGGCGTTTACAAATTGTAAGCTGATTAAATGGGCTATTTTTCATTGGGACACCCTGTATTATACGTCGTAGAGTAATTAAAATTTTCAATTTCAAAAATTGAATACAAACACAGTGCATTTTTTACTTTTGCTTTAAATACATACATAAATTTTATTAGAAATTATTGTTCAAAACAAAGCCCCGGATGATTTCGAATTATATGAGTTAAATCATTTCAATTATTATTACGTGTTTTTTTATTTGTAGTTTATTTAAAAATCTTGCTATAAAATTGTACAAATTGTTTTTGTCATATAATTTATTTATAATTAAATAATAAAATTTCAAGTGTTCTTTTCAATCCAGTGCACATAACCGTCAAAGATAAAATTTTTCGAATAGAAATTTAGGTGATTAAAAAAATTGAAACGTCATTGATAATCAAGTTTTATTTACAACTAAAATTAAATTCTGAAAATAAAATATACAATGTATGTAAATAAAATTCGGTATTAGATACCACACATCATCTTTTAAATTCAACCTTTTTGAATTGTTTTCGAGGCATACATCATCAATAAACTAATAAATAACATTTTTATTTTCCCTTTTTTATGCGAAGGCGTACACAAATCGAAAAAGTTTTATAGATAAGCTTACAAACCGTTTAATGAGAATACATACATTACAAAGACTGCAAAGATTTGTTAAATATGTCAATTACACCGACTTCAAGTATACATATCCGCTATGAAGGTTTCCTGCGTATTTATAATAGTCAATTATTATAATGTATAATAGCACCAATTTCAATTTCACCTTATTTAAAAATATAAAAATTAAAATGGTAATGTCTTACATCAAAAATACAATAATTCCAATTTATTTTAATTGATAAATTTCCTTTTCTCATTTACCTTGTATGACGTATTATTTAAAATCGGAAAGGAAATAGCGCAGGGAAAAATGTTCGTTTTTCATTTTAAAAGTTCGCAAATAGAATTAATTTGATTCAAAATCAAACTCAAGATACGAAGTATGATTGATGTGCATTAAATTTAAAGTACACCGTTTTTGAGTTCCCGAGAAATAAAGTCTTTTAGTGAAGTCTGAAAATCTTACATTTGTTAAAAGTTTTCTTAAAAATGAAGTTTGTCTTTGTGTTTGAAAAAAACTTTTCCCACCCTTTCTGAAATACCTAATGCAAAATGAGCGTTTCATAATAAATTTAAACACTCCATTTGTCATCATGGAAAACCGCAGGAAGTGAAACACGTACATAAGGAATATCATCAATTCCACTTAAAAAATACGAGTAGAATTTTTAAAACGAACAAAAAAACACTGGATATACTCCTTTACATTTCGCATTCATTCTTTCTTAGTTTTTATCGGAAACTTGTTCTCGTTAAAGGTCAGTTTTAGCGAATCCAATGTTTTCAATCTCTCCGTTGGGCTGGTAACGGTGTACGAACAATTCGAGTTTGTACTTACCGAGCTTTCGTTAATACCTTGAGAGGTACTTGCCCCATTTTCAAATTCCAATATAGTTTGTGACCTAAAATGCAATTAAAATTACACTGGTGTAAAGCATGAATTCGACACCCAATGTAAATCACTTTTATCATCAATATTCCTTATAAATTATAAATAATATACAGGGTGTCCCGCATAAGAACCGACACAAAGCAGAGGTTTGAATATGTAGAGCCTAAAATATGTTGTTCAATCCAACTAATGAACATCCCTAATGAACCATTTAAAATACATCAATTGATCTCTTCTAACTATCCATTAATGCTCTTAGTATACTCATAACGTATACCAAATTGAGTTGTTTTAAGTTTGAGTTTTACCGAGATATTTTTTTTTTATTTGTAACTCCACTTTGAAGGCCTATTACTTCTCAGGAATGTATTAAGGACTCCCTAAATGCCCCCTTAGCTAAGCATCCTCTGCTTATACAAGCGTTAACATGCTGTGTGTCTGTTATAAATTAACACCCTGTACATTTTATATCCCTAATTTTCCATTTCACTTGATATCTATAATTTTAGTTATACAATGTAAGTTATTACCTCTTGTAGAAACGTACAAAGTCAACTTCTATGAACAATTCGTGTAAGAGCCTCCTTGTCGGCGACCTGTATATGCTATCTGATATTATCTTAAAGATTTCAGAATAAAGGCATATGTCTTTGAAGGCTTCTGGTTCGCGTTGTTTGCTTCGTATTAACAACGACCTAATGTACTTATTCGATATCGGATTGGCCAAGCGCTCGACGTTTTGCAGAATTTCTACTTTCACTGGATCTAAAAAAACGAATCGATCACAAATAACAAGTGTCGTATTAACGATGAATTCTACCTTCGATATAATCGGTAATTTGGTCCTGTTCGGCTTGACTACAAGAGAAACAATGCTGATTGGAATGCTTCCATTTCGAAGGATCCGACTCTTGTCCTTCGGCAAGAATTTTCGGTTCTTTCGTAATGTCCCCGTGAGACGGGAAAATTTCTATCAGTACTTTAGGCAAGCATATGCCCATGTATCGTTTGTCGTCGTGCGAATGCGTAATGTCCACTTCGAATTTCGGCACGCTGAACACCGACGCACAGCTAGAATCGAAGAGATTGAAATCATCGATCAAGGTGCTGTCTCGCCTAAAAATCAGTATCGATCGAATTAAAGTTACAACGACATGTGTTACGCTTTACCCCTGCGATGTTGTACACTTGGTAACGGACTGATTGTTGCCACAGTTATCGTCGATGTTCCAAAAGTCCATCCTTGCATCCCTATTCCTCAGCATTTTAAGTGTATTGTATCCTATAAGATTTTGAACGCTCAACGCGTTGGAGGTACTTCCTGTTAACGATGACGTGGATATATCGGAATTCGTAGTGCCTGGAATTCAAATTGCAATTAAATCCGCCGATGCGCGCCCTCGAATTCATAATTCGTGGGTTAATATAGAACTATATTTCTAAATGTTTACTATTTCCTTAAATTTTTTCGCAATAGATGGAGTGAGAATAGTTTAACTTTAACTAGTAGAAATCAAACGCAAATAGCAGTAAACTTACTAGTAGAAGAAATCCTTTGAGACGTCCTTTTGAACTGCCCAGGTATTTGTAGAGTAGTTAAACTAGAGGAACTAGGAATAGTGCTTAAAGTCTTTATGTAATTAGAACTGAAAAATTAGAATGTCACTAAGAAAATTCATATCAGTAATACAAATCATTTACTGTGTAGCAGGTTTGTTGACTAATGAATCGCAGGAACTTATACCGGAAGTGTTTGAATCAGTCATGGAATTGTCTCTGTATCCGTAGCGAAGGACAGCCGAAGTGAGCGGGACGGATGGAGGTCGAATATCATCAAAGAAACTGTTGGTGGTTTCTAATGTCTTCGATTCGGAAAGCGATCTCTTGTGTCCGCTACACTGGGGTTTTCGAATGCCGGGCAAAGTCGTTTGCCTTATTCTTCTATCCACTGCAAAATACGCGCTTATTAGCCCATCGAATTATCAGGACCTCTTTGAATACACGCACCCGACGAGGCAGGAGATCGCAGAAAATCCTGTCTTTCTTCGGAATCGTCTTCTTCGTCCGGTGCTAAATCTCCTTCTTTCATTAAAGGACTGCTCCACGAAATCACGTCCTCGGACGTCGATACGCTCGGGTTTCTACCGCAACACCAATCCTCTATTTCCTCGTGAATAATGGGCCAGTTGTCGTGTCTGTCGTGCCTTGTGGACAACCAACCTTTTCGGCTCAAATCATCGGCCCCGACTAAAGTGGTACCTACAAGAAAATAGTTTATATAGGTTGTCAATTAATGCAATGTACATATTTCTTGAGCTAATTTTGAGTCGAAAAGTCCATATAAAGATATGTTAATCATTCCAGACAGTTCATAATCATTCTGGACAATTCTAAATCATTCTGGACAGTTCTAAATCATTCTGAACATGTTCTAACTCATTCTGGGCAGTTCTAAATCATTCTAAACAGTTCTAAATCGTTCTGAACATGTTCTAACTTATTCTAGACAATTCTAAATCATTCTGTAGAGACCATAACTAAGACATGTGACGTGTTAGATACACTTTAAATGCCATTAGGCCGTTTTGTTTGTAATTGAAAAAGTGATTCAATGTACGTTATAGTATTTGTGTTGCCACGCAGTGTACTTAGCAAGTTTTCTTACCCAAAAGTCCTAAAACGTAGAAAGACGCAGCTCGGATTGAATAAACCGGCGAATATTTGGCAAATCCGATGATCGAATCGACGATTCCGTAATTTGTCAGATAATCGAATCCTCTGTTCGAAGTACCCATGTGACCTAAAGCCCAAATGGCGGCTTTCAAATGCAGGATTTCTTCATCCGTGTTACATTTAGCCCGATTAATAGTCTAAAAAACATCGATGATTAATTGATTTGAATGCGCAAAAGATTGTAGACTCACTTCTATCATTTTGGTACATTTTCCTTCGGCCACCAGCGTTTCGAAACCCAGCATGTGCTGAGTAAGCTGGCCGTACAAATGTGGCGGTAAAAATACGTCTCTTCTGTTACAGTTTCGCAAAACGTTCGATCTCTTATCGTATTTACCTTTGTCATTACGTTGATGTAGCGTTAAGGCATCTGAAATCTCTCCTTCCACAATTTTCACATACCTAAGAACAAATGTAATCAAATAAACCTCTAAACAATCACTCATAATCAATACCTTTTCGAAAAGGTTTCATCCCACTTCTTAATTTCCTCCGTCACTTTCTCTTTACCGACTTTCTTAAAACCGCTTTCTAACGATAAAAATCTGACGAAGAGTAACGTGCCCTTTTCGCCCAGATTGTCCATATTCGGATTGATCTCGATCAAGGCTTCTAGGCAATCGGACAGCTCGCAAGATTCGTGTAGTGTTGCTAATGCTGATAGGCAAACTGCTCGAGACTTGTCGCCGAGCTGATTAACCAGCAATTGAATCGCCCAGGAGGAAAATAAGGGATTACCGGCGCGTAATAGGACGTGCAAGAATTGGGTTGCATATAATCGAGAACTTTCTTGGTTGCAGGATAATACGGCTTCCAAAATGTCTCGGGATGGTCCGGGAAAAATGTATTCCAACGAAGATACTATGAGTTTTACGTAGTAATCGTGGTTCGTAGTAGTTGCCAATTCCTTCAAACTTAAAGTAGAACATAATTATTTATTGTTGCCAACAAATTCGTTGTACTTACTTCTTAAACATATTAATCTCTTCCAATAATTTAATACCCACTTCAGTTCGGGAAAATTGCCCGATAAATAAGAAATAGCTCTGACATTGTGTTGTGAGCATATGGGCAGGACTGAACAAGCAATCGTGCACGCTTTTGCTCGAAGTTATTTTCGTTATGTTATTTAAAATATCATTGAACAAATCCATGATTAACGTGATAGGTTTCAAACCATTATAATCGCCATCTCTTTGTTCAACTAGAAAATTTATAAGCTCTATACCGGCTGTAGTATAAATAATTGAAGCTTTTGTTGCGGTTAAGTCCATGTGCGAATATTTATTCCTCGAGGGCATGTAAAATTCTACCAACTTCTTTATAAAAGTACGGTGACATATGTCGTTTAGATCGATTCTCGAGTTATTTTCACCCTAAAAAATACAAACTCATTATTTTATCAGTGTCTTTAATTCAACGCTCACTTTTAGAATAATGTTAATTAAGTGCCAATCCCAAGTGTAAGCATCATTGCTCAATAGAACGCCAGTTTCCTTAACTGGATCGTCGCCATCTCTCAAAACCAACTAAAACAATAAACACATCACAGTTTCACAAAACATCATAAAATATAACTAATTACTTGATGAAGTTTTCTTTGTAAACTACTTCCTTTTGGTTTCATGTGCTTGACCTTACTTCTTTTGTGAACACTACTTCGAATTATATAATCCAAATGAAGACTGTAGGATGCCGGTCTTCGTTTCATCAACCTTTAAATTATTTTTATAATACTCGCTGGTA
The DNA here is from genome assembly GCA_918026865.1 of Phyllotreta striolata. Classification (NCBI taxonomy): domain Eukaryota; kingdom Metazoa; phylum Arthropoda; class Insecta; order Coleoptera; family Chrysomelidae; genus Phyllotreta; species Phyllotreta striolata. Next base: position 7,442,412 of record OU900096.1, read on the forward strand.
CGAATATTTTCGAAACATTACTCACGTGTGTAGTTGTTCCAGGGCCGTTATAGCCGCTATAGCTTGAGGCTTACTTTTGGCAGCGTAATATAATAGAGATGGGAGTGATGGTGAGACGTTACAACAACCAGGAGGCAATAACACTTGGATCAGCCTTAAAATTTCCCCTAAAATGCAATACTCGTATTAAAATAGAGTTATTTTAATTTAATTCAAGCCTTACCCAATAGAACGGAAGCTCTGACACAAATGAATGTATCACTGGTAGCGATTACTTCAGTCAATGCTGCCAATAGGCCGTTTTCTAGAAAGCAGTATAAAAGTAGGGCGAGATGCATATCGGTGGTAGACGGAGTAGTTTTGGCAAGATGGGGTAGAACAGATCTTGCTTCAGCCACTACAAATCCCTCTCCCAATCTCCAAGAAGCTTGAGGTTCGCACGGATCTACCGCACTCAATGCCACTGATAATTCATCAGACCACTCCGGTTGCGATAAACCTAAAAGCTCGTATAGAAGGTCTAACACCGATTTCTAAAAATTAAAACATCAATGAGCACGAGTAACCGTTTGAATCGACTGACGTACCCTAACTTCCAGCTGTTGCAAGTACAATACTTCGACAATCGCTCTGAAACCGCCTCTGTCTAGAGGGCTACAAAAATGCAAAATTCCAGACCAGCTTCTTAATATCGTAAGCAAAGATAATCGCGCGCAATTCAAACGCAATTCCCTCTCGTCCCTTCTGCAAATTAAAATCCATGAATTCAAGTAATCCTGCTTGCGAACGGTGGAATAATTTACTTATTTTTATCCTTCGAAACATGTTTGTAATGAAAATCGCAAAATGGCGCGGCCGCGCTATGCAAATCGACGGCCGCGTAATTTCTAGTCGACGGCTTATCCAGGAGCAAAAGGAGGACTCCGCACAACGATTCCGCGATCCGGGGACTCTGGCATTCTAACAGATTCCTCGATATCGCAGTAACGCCGCCTGCGGCGATAAAAAGTTTGGAATTCAAAACACCTAAAAATATAAACATATTGTAATAATAACTGGAAGATATATGCAATAAAAACATATGATAAAACTTGTTGTTGTGAAAATAATGGTTTGAATCGCATCGTATACAAGTCTGACTATATGATCGATAAATAATGGGGGTTATTTTAATTAATTCTCTTACCCAATTCTGATAAAGTAGCTAAGCAGACCCTGAGCATTCGATCTTTCGCTTCTGTACCTTCGTAAGCTAGGGAAACCAAACATCTTGCCAATGATACATCGAATGAAGATGGTGATATTATTAACATTTTTCTTATCAGTTTCATCGCTTCTATTCGTTCTGCGTCATTTCTTAGTATTAAATCCAACGATCTACAAATTAAAAAGCGTTTTAAATCACTGCAATATGGTCAATTTGATGCCATTAACACATTGGCCAAGCAAGTACATGTATAAAGGAAATACAAAAATAGATTTACCTTGTTAATAAATAAGGAATTAATAACTTATTTATTTCGACAACTTCACTTTCAGTTTTAAGCACGTGTCTAATGCATCTTAGGCCGGCCATTCTGATTTGAGAAGATAGATGCGAAAGAGGTATTCTGAGGCTAAAAATACAACAGTAACGACTGTTTAATAATGCTTAATCAAATTCATCATCGGCAAGCATTCTTAGGCAAATTTCTAGATAGTTATTTGATGCAATTAATTGATATTAGGTGAACATACCATGTAAAAATATTTTCGGTGCTGTAACCGAAATCGCTCCCATGCTTCAATGTAAGTTTTACAAACGCATTCAGGTAGTTAAATAGTACCTCCTCTTTCGTATTTTGGTCGCATATTTTTTCCAATAATTTTGTGTAACATTCATGAGGCCCTGAAACAATTGTAAATAAAATAGAACAACATCCTAATAGTACTTTTGGCAATTAGAATTAGAAAGTAAATTCTAAATATGTTCATTAATTGGAAGTATGTAATTTCTTTTATTGTGTGACTTGCTAAAATGAAACAATTTTTTCAATCATATTCGCTAAAAATTACTAAATTAGTGTTGTATTTGTAATAAATAATGTTTCGGAATTAAACATGTTTTAATTAAGAGGATATGTGAAGTTAATGTTGCAAACAACATTGCATAAATCCATCATTAATTTACAAACCTTAAAGTTAGGTTATGGTGGAAAAATAACATTACTAGGAAGGAAATGAGTAATAGGACTCACCTAATTTTTGCAATTGTGCCAGCACATCTTCCTGTTTCGGCATTGCTGCAAAATTTATTTAGGTCATAAAATGTTGCAAATTATAAAAATTGAGGAATGCGGAGTTACCTGGCCTCTTAAATCTATTATGATGCCTTATCATCCAACTGCTTACAGCCATGGCTATGTTGTTTGATTAAAATTTACAGAATTATACCCATATATAATAAGAAAAACACTTTTTGGGACACCACATCACTAAAATGTAATTATTTACACAATTTTTAGAGGTTATGTGTCATGCACTCTAAGAAGAAGCTAAATAAACACCTAAAATGATAAATAGAGGGGGTCGCGTGTCGCGTCATAACATACAGAACCCTACAGAATTCTAGTGGGTTAATTAAATTCTCGTAAGGAGGTTACAGAAAACTCGTTACAGAAAAATAGTTATCATTATCGTTAACCATTTAAATAATAGAGGTCGTCTGCGTTTTCTGAAAATGGCATGTTCTGTGCAGCAAATCGATGAACAGAATATGCGTCTATCTCTTTCTTGATTTAAACATCAAGCTACGCGTTGTCTCATTCTATAGTGAAATTATAACAATTATTATCCTTTTCTATTGGACGGACGCACAAAACAGTTTATGTCAAAACTTGTCAGAAAATAACTAAAGGTTGGTCACACTGAAAACCCTATATACATATATATGTGTATTCTGTATATTTTATTCATTTTGTTATTTCTAATTTATCTAATTTATCGTTTATATAATATTTTAAGCATTACATGTAATAAAGCAGTTCAAAACCTTTCTATCAATAACACAGAACTACAATTTGGGGACTATTTTGACAATAATGACACTGACATTAGACATATAACAGTTTAACCAACCCAAAACTTTGGGAGTTTGCGCATTGTAAACCAGAAGCCAGAAGGTGTATTGTGATGTGATTGAGTCATTGAATTGCACAAAAATCAATTTAAGTGGAAGAGTGGAAGAAAGATGACGGAAGAATATGTCCATTTTGTTTTCTTATAAAAACAGTCTTTACGGTTTTGTTAGTTTTTTCTTGTTACTTACAAGGATATGCATTGAAAAGGTTTAATTAGCACCGGGTGTAAAAAAATTGTAGGCAAAATGTCGGTCGACAGAGAAATACCTGCCGAAGACAGTATTAAAGTTGTATGCAGATTCAGGCCTTTAAACGACTCGGAGGAGAAGGCTGGGTCGAAATTTATAGTTAAATTTCCTCAAGGGAACGAAGATAATTGTATTTCAATTGCGGTGAGTAGGATTTATCAATTTTAACAAAGCCGACCTCGGAGGCACTTTTTTGACGGAATTGAACAAAAACCAATTTTGTTTCTTGTCAATGACTACCTACATTATAAATCCCAAAGTTCGTGTACATAATTACAATCGATTCATTGTTAATGCTAGATATTAGGTATTCTTGCGAAAAGCATTTTGCAATTTATGATCATCTACATTAAGAAAAGTCATTAGCTTGTTAAATATTTCTTTAACACGTTCCCTGCAGTCTCGGTCAATGTAACCGAGAAAATAGTTTTCCTCCGAAGCCGGTCTAAAAATCAAAATTTTTCCCGTATGGAATATACCTCCCGGCCCAAACATAAAAAAACCATAAAAACAGTCCGGCAGTGAATGTGTTAACTGTATTCTCAATACAGTTACATTATTATATCTGAACAGAGAGCGTGCAATTATTTCATAGATGAGTAATTAAAGAATAATTCAAGTGAACACAAAATTCATTTACGGGGAGTGCTTTCATCATAACAATTCCATAGCATTTCTAAAACTATCGAGTATTTTGCTTGTTCAAATCTTATTCTTAAATTCAAGTATTTACTGTCTCTTTATGTCTTTATTAGTGTAATATTATTAATTAAGAGTAAAATCATTAATAATATTTACTCAGTACTTATTAACTTTATCTTGTAATTTACTGTATTCGAAAGTTTCCTACAGCTATCCTGCTCCTATCATGTATACAGATAAGTTTATAATTTCTTGCTTTTCTTATAATTTTATAATCACAAGAACACATTAATTATCATAGTAATTATTAATTATGCCGATTCTTTTCTATTATAATTGATAAATCCGATTGATTCTGAAGTATCTGTTGCATATTTTAGGGCAAAGTATATTTATTTGACAAAGTATTTAAACCAAATGCGACTCAAGAGAAAGTGTACAATGAAGCTGCTAAAAGCATTGTTACTGATGTTTTATCTGGATTTAACGGCACAATATTCGCCTATGGTCAAACATCATCGGGTAAAACCCACACGATGGAAGGTGTCTTAGGTAAGATTGTTACAAAATGCGGCTATACATATACTTAAAGACCAACTTTTTAGGTGATCCCCAGAAACAAGGGATCATTCCTAGAATAGTCAATGACATATTTAATCACATCTACGCTATGGAAGAGAACTTAGAATTTCACATTAAAGTATCCTATTTTGAAATCTACATGGATAAAATTAGAGACTTGCTGGACGGTAAGAACATTAAGAGATATAATATAAGTTGTTTTTTCAATATCATAAACTTGTTTGCAGTGTCGAAAGTAAATTTGAGTGTTCATGAAGATAAAAATCGAGTTCCGTTTGTGAAAGGAGCTACCGAAAGATTCGTTTCCAGTCCTGAAGAAGTTTTCGAATCAATAGAAGAAGGAAAATCCAATCGACACATTGCCGTTACAAGTAATACCTATTATTTTTTTATTTAATTAAAAAAAGCGTCATCGTCATATTTTTTTAGACATGAATGAACATTCATCCAGATCCCATTCAGTATTTCTAATCAACGTGAAACAAGAAAATTTAGAAAACCAAAAGAAGCTATCCGGTAAACTTTATTTAGTCGACTTAGCTGGTTCAGAAAAGGTCTCAAAAACCGGCGCTGAAGGTATTTTATTACAAAACATATTCATCTATTTTACCTACATTTTGCGTTAATTTGTCTAGGTACTGTATTAGATGAAGCCAAGAACATAAATAAATCCTTGTCGGCGTTGGGAAACGTAATAAGCGCTCTAGCGGATGGCAACAAAACCCACATTCCTTACAGAGACTCAAAATTGACTCGAATCCTCCAGGAATCTCTCGGAGGTAACGCCAGGACTACCATAGTAATTTGTTGCTCTCCTGCCAGCTTCAACGAAGCCGAAACTAAATCCACCCTTGAATTCGGTAAAAGGTAAGTGTAAAAAAATGTAAGCAAATTCAAAATTATTTTCACCCGATTTAATTCAATTTCAGAGCGAAGACGGTCAAGAATGTCGTGTGTGTTAACGAGGAACTAACGGCAGAAGAGTGGAAGCGAAGGTACGAAAGAGAAAAAGAGAAGGTCGCTCGATTGAAAGGAAAACTCGAAAAATTAGAGGATGAACTAAACAGATGGCGTAACGGAGAAACGGTAAATAATTCTCCACTATCACAAATAAAAAATACAATAACATCATTTCATAGGTGAACCCCGACGAGCAAATCAATCTCAACGAGCTCTCCGATGCCGCAACTCCCGTATCCGCCATGGAGGAAAGCGTTATAGCCGAGAAACCCGCCGGTCCGATTCCCGCAACACCGGCGCTAATGATAGGATCAACATTGGGCATAGAGGAGAGGAACAAGTTGGAACTGGAAAGAGAAAGGCTGTACCAGCAGTTGGACGAAAAAGACGAAGAGATCAATCAGCAGAGTCAATACGTAGAGAAGCTTAAAGATCAAATACTGGAACAGGACGAACTTATCGCCAGTACGAGAAGAGACTTTGAAGCTCTCCAAGCAGAAATGAACAGGTAAAAACGATTTGCATTTTTCATTTTATTCCCTTTATTTACGTTTAATTTACAGATTACAACAGGAGAACGAAAGTGCGAAAGAAGAAGTTAAGGATGTCCTTCAAGCACTTGAAGAACTGGCCGTTAACTACGATCAAAAGAGTCAGGAAATAGAGGCTAAAAATAAGGAGGTTGAATCGATGTCTGAAGAACTGATGCAGAAGCAAACTAATCTAAATTCGACCACCACCGAATTGCAACAGCTGCGCGACTTGAGCAATCATCAGAAGAAGAGAATCGCCGAAATGTTGAGCAATTTGCTGAAAGAATTGGGCGAAATTGGCAACACTCTAGGAGGCAGTGGAGACGGACAAGAGATTAAAATTTCCAACGACGTTGCTAAATTGGAAGAGGAATTTACAGTAATAGATTCGATTACCATTAACTATTCCGAAATAACTCGTTTGCTTTACAGGTCGCAAGATTATACATTTCCAGGATGAAAAGCGAAGTTACCAATTTGACCCAAAGATTGCAAGACATCGAAAATAAGGAACAGGATAGTAACAAGAAAGTTACTGAATACGAAAAGGAACTGGCCGAATGTCATTTGCTAATATCTCAACATGAAGCGAGAATGAAGAGTCTTCAAGAATCGATTAGGGAGGCTGAGAATAAGAAGAGAATGCTTGAAGAGAGTATCGACTCTTTGAGAGAAGAGTGCGCTAAATTGAAAGCAGCGGAACAGGTACGATAATTTAATTAAATTCATAAAAGAAACGTTATTTTGAATACTATTTCTTTTTATTTAGGTCCAAAGCGCTAGTGAAAGCGAAAAGAAAGAAGCAAATGAACTCAGAGTAGCGTTGGAACAGCAAATGGATCAATTGCGCGTCGCTCATCAAAAGCAAGTGGCTGCTTTAAGAGACGAAATTGCCGAAAAACAAAGTTTGATAAACGACATTAAAGAGTAAGTACTATACACTCTACATTATCCTACATACAAACTAAATGATTGCTTTCCATTTTCAGTTCAAATCAAAAACTTACTTTGGCTCAACAACAACTACAATCCGATTACGAAAAGATTAAAGGAGAAGAAGCGGAGAAGTCTAACAAGCTTCAGGAGTTAATGTCAGTAGATTTTTATTCTAATCGAACTAACTCCCAATTTTATAAAAAAGACTTTGCTCATCCCAATCCCAAGACATGTTACCTCAAACAGCATTCGTGGGAACGGTTCATTCCTTACAAAAACGAGATAAATACAGCACCGATATCTAAATTAGAAAAAGATATTGCTAACAAAATTACCAAAACAAATAATTCGTGTACATATTCCATTTTTCACGTACATCCCTTTCATTTGCACCTTTTTATATCATTGACATTATTATTAGTTACTCATCAATGTCCCCAATATCTGATTGTTATCTAGATATTTTTCTCTCTTTCCATATCATTTTTTTTTTTCATTTTATGTGACGGGCATAAGAAAATTTCTCATTTTGTTTTGGTAATGAACCTCATACCTCATTTGCCATCATTTAAAATTCTATCCATATACAATAGAAGTCCGAGGTTTTTAAATTGTAACAATAATTTACCATTCTCCCTTCAATCATTCTTGACAGGATTATACTTAAATGCTCAAGATAATGTTAAAAAAATTAGTGAACAATTTTAATTATATTCCTGTCGACATGAAACTTATAATATGCTTTTTTTCTATTTGAATTTTATGTTCCATGGAACATTAATTCCTAGAAGTGCTTACGCTCATTTCTATCATAGTTATTCCCGTTTAGTATTATATTTTTTTGTTGCCATTGTCACACCACCGTTTGGTTGAGTTTTATTTTTTTAATGCAATTCTATTTCAGGAGATTAATATTGATTTTTGTATTGAGCACATTTAGAATTTTATTTTTGATTTCTTATCGAGAAATTATATTTTAGGTTTATTTTACGAAATGAAGTAAAAGTTGTGATAACAGCGTTGTAATGTTTGAATAAATGTTGATATATTTTGTATAAAAAAAGTTAAGTGACTAGAAAAGTGTATATAAAAAAGTGTTTTTGCCAATGCTGTATTTGCATAGCGTAAATTATAAAAAAAGAGGTATTGTTAAAACACTTAAAAAATGTAACATATATATCATATTTTTAATGAGAAACAAAGAGATTTCAATTGGAGAGATTAGACAATAAATTTAAATCTATTTATAGAAGTGCCTGAAAATACCCCAATTTGATGTTTAGACATTACAATTTGCTTAGCTTTTTTGTCGTGCATGGTATATTTCATTGTGATATTCCAAAAGAAACCTCATTCAAAGTGAATTCGTCATTTCTATTGAAATGTTCCCCAACAATGACGAACTCTCTATTGATGATAACGTTAAAGTAAGTGCGCACAATACTAAAAATGAAATCGAAAAATTCAGTAATGTTTTTGGTTGACGCTAAAAATTTTATAAGCAAAAAAAAATGAAACCTAACCAAACTTTTATGCATGTGCTTGAGCACGTGGTGTGGCAGTCGCAAGAGACTCAAACTGGATATAATTCTACAGCGCTCATAACGAGAGACGTGAACAAGCCAGGAAAGATCTGAAAGGCCTAGAAGAAACCGTATCCAAAGAGTTGCAGACGCTCCACAACCTCCGCAAACTGTTTGTGCAAGATTTGCAGGTAAATTTAGATGCAATAGTACATTCGACGCTCAATTAAATTTCGACGATTTTAATAACAAACACGTTTCACAGGCGCGCATGAAGAAAAACCTTTCTTCGGAAGATAACGAAGAGGACGGCGGTTCTTTGGCTCAGAAACAGAAGATATCGTTCCTCGAAAACAACTTGGACCAGCTGACGAAAGTCCACAAGCAGCTGGTGAGAGACAACGCCGATTTGCGTTGCGAACTTCCCAAATTAGAGAAACGCCTGCGCGCTACCATGGAAAGAGTGAAAGCCTTAGAGGCCGCTTTGAAAGAATCCAAAGAGGGCGCCATGAGAGATAGGAAAAGGTAAAACAATACTGATAATTTTTGTTTGTTGTGCAAGCTCGTTTTTCTATTTACTGTTTAACATTTAATGAATATTCCCTCGTTTTGTTGAGGGAGAATTTTCATTGGCTTTAATAATATAACTGGTACGGTTGGATTCATAAGGAGACATGAAGGATACTTTAATTTTAATGGATCATTTAATAGATGTAATTGGTTTTATAATCCATTAAAAAAATCGCAGAAGGGCCACTCATTTAGGAAACTGCGTATTTATCGCTTTAGAATTTTGTCGCCACTACCCTGCATCGAGATAATACAAGCTTTTTTTTCTTTTAGATATCAGTACGAGGTTGATAGAATTAAAGAAGCGGTGAGACAAAAGAATTTGAATAGAAGGGGGCCCGCTGCGACGATCGCGAAACCTATTAGAGCGGGACAACACCAAAGCGGATCGCCTGTTATTAGAACGAACGTCGGAAGTAGGCCTATCGACGAGTCCCAGAAACGCAAATCCATTTTAATAGGGGATAAAGGTAACCGTCTCATTAGCCAACGGAACTAATTCTAAGGTTTGTTATTAATATCCGTGCGTTTCGTTTGCAGATTGAGTCGATGTTTTAAGAAGTACCAGGTGCTTGAGATGTTAGTAAGCAAATTTGTAAAACTAATACCAAAAATATTGCCGATTTTTCGAGCGAGTGTTTGCCAAAAACAAAGGTCGATGCTCGCTCATTAAATGTGCTTTCAGCTTCATATTTGTAGTATAAGGTGCACTTAAAAATGTTGATAAAGTAAGACCGCAAATTGTTTCATTGTCAGTTTTATTTTGCTTGTCTCTATCAATGTATTACTATTAAAAAACAATTTGCTTATGTTCCTTCTTATAAAAACTGCTATTTTTTGATGAAATTTAATGTACTAAAGTTTTGAATGCTACCTTTAAGTATCATATCTGGATAGTTTTCGAGTAGTGTGGAATTGCAGAAGCCTAGGATTAGTACTTAGTAGCTACAGTAGCACAATATTTTCTTTAAATAATTAATTTGTTTTTTTTATCGAAGTAATAGTTCAGTGAGTATAATTGTCGAGTCTTAAAGTTATTATATCCTATACAAACATTTCTAATTAATTGCTTCACACGCAATTATATCACAGTGGATAAGAAAAACCAACGCATAAATATACTAGCAACTCATTTAACGTTTAAACTTGAACTAAATATTCCTCGCAATAGCAATTATTAAAATGAAATCGATTTTATATTTAGAGGCAAAAAGCATTCGATCTTTAGTTAATTTTATAGGACCCTAGGCATTTTACCAAGTAAGCAGTGTTACCGATATCAAATATATTTCCCAATGGATTAGTGTTCCCTTAAAACAAACTTTTAGAAACGAACGAAATAAAAGACACTCCATTGGGACTGAGCAAAGCACTGTTCCTGCTGATTTGGCACGATTAGTTGTCATGCTGTCGATCATTTTAGCAAAAAATTAGTACGTTGTAAAGAAATATTTAAATATTTTTTGTGTACATTGGTTTTTAGATTATTAAATGTTGTTCTTATTTTTATTATTCAATTTTGACTATCTTGAGTACGGGCTTGACCGGTTCAAGTGAACGTGTACTTCAAGAAATGATTTTATCTTAGTTTCTGAAATGTGATTACAATAATTTAAACAGTATGTTAAAAGAGGAAAATCTGTAAACAAGCCTATAGATAAAATATGCAATTTAGGTATTTTTCAATCGAATGAAATTATTTTATAACACTAATGACACTCTTGCTCTGACGAACAAGATTAATAATTCGCTCAAGTTATTTAAAATGTTTATTATTTAAAACTTACTAAAATGGAACCGTAACAGACTGTATAAGAAGTCTGTTGGAATGATGTCATAATGTATGATTGAATTTAGCTGATTTGTTAATTTTGACGTGTAAAAAGCAATAATGTATAAAGGTAATTTAAATCGTAAGTAATTAATGTACTCCTTTAAAATCCTTCACTTGTCTATTTCTCCTAATCCATATTTTTCATATGTGAATTGTTACTAAAATACATAGGTAATATTGCAGTTAATTTATTACTCAACATTGGTTAAATTTAATCATATAATATAAGGTTTTGAATTAGGCATTTTAAAAAGTAGCGGTAACCTTCTAACAAAATAATAATTTCCTCAACACTACATTAATATGTATAATAAAAAAAAACAAATAGGAACGTAGATAATTATTTATTGCTCGTTCATTTTTTAGAACTTTTCTGATAGTTATTTACTACAGGTCATTGAACCACGGTTTTTTATAAATTTGAAAGAACTTAAGAACCTTTTAATCACTAATTTTGGACATATGGATAATGTTATGGCTGTTTGGAGATTTTTATCTGCGAGAACTAAGCCCGACTTAGTAATTATAAAGATTTATGGCAATTGTTCTGAAATTGATTATTTCTATTTTTTATATTGCACAGAAAAATGTCAATCATTTTTTATGAATTGTTTAATCTTAATCAACGCTTTTTTAGTAATATCACCATTGTATTTATTTATTTAATAACTAAAAGATATTCTTCAAATAAAGGGTAATCCATGAATTTTGTGTATTTTATTTGAATCTTTAAACTGACTATTCGACTTCAAATTGTACTTCTGTTTACATTTGAATGGGTGATTGAAAAAAATTATACACTTGTACAAAGTACGTTTGATGCCAAAATTTCAAAGGTTTATATACCTCTTTTTATTTTTAATACGCCATATTTTTGAAATTTTATCCTTTTTCCAATCACCCATTCAATTACTTTCTAAATCTGTTAATCTCAAGAATATTTTGGGAACGAACAAAAAAAATCCAATTAGAAATAGGCAATCTTGTTTTATTAATATTATTTACATATTTACAAGTGTTGTGTGTGCCCATTGCTTGCAAAAGATCCAATGTCACTAAAACATGACAAAAACATATAAAATACAAAGGGATTTTCACCAAACCTTGGAAAGGATCACCAATGTAAAACACGAAAGGTGGTCGATCTTTGGAATCGAATAAAATCAGCATCCAGAAAAAGACGAAGATCCCGCCGGTATAGTCCAATATTTTGCAGGACAACTTAATCGGTGACCACATTTGGTCAAAATTGTGTTATCATTACTATATGGGTTTTACTAAACGATAAAAAATCACTGGAGTACGAGCGGATGAATTAAATATTAGAAAGAACAGCCATGCTATTCTTACAATCGATCATAGTCCTTTGAGAATCCACGAAAATTAAAGAAAACGGGTTTAAAAATTCTATACACTCCTCTGCCGATCGGAAGGCCAATTCTTGCATTAAGAAGTTCATAGAAACGGACTGCCGATAGCTAAACATAAAAATAACTGTCAGTAATGTGTATATCGAAGCAACAAGGATGTAAATATTAATTCTCAACCAATTTATATTTGTTTGTATAATTTTAAATTCATCAAATTACCTAATTTACTAGGTGATTCTCTAAAAATATATCTTGAAATTTAGAAGAAAATGTAACTTTATATCATACAAACAACTTCAGAGTGAAAGTGATGTAATTCATTTCAAAATAACTCTTGGTCTACTTCACACGTGCTATAACTATGTCAAAAATGTAAACTCAATATCTTGTGTAATTCACTAATTATAGGATTTGAATCGCATAAAAGTTTAAAATAGCAAAATTCAAAATTAACACATAAAAAATGCTTCTAGCAGTGACAAAGAAATTTGATTAATGTTACAAATACATAAATTGAAATGTAAAAACTAACTTTTTTACATTTATGTTTCTTAATTAATTAAAAAAAGTGAAAAAACCAAGCCCGTGCAAATTCAATAAAAAGTGTAAACTCATACTATATTTACATCCTTGTCTATTATTTCAACATTGAAAGAACACTTTCCAACAATTTTTTACCTTAAAATATTAATATCATTAGGTAATAGTTTATAAATAAAAAAGTTAAATTGAAGTACCATATCGCTGCAAAAAAATTAATTAAACCCAACATTTAACTAATCTTCAATCTATTTTATAGTTTTAACCGTTATAAATGATTTTCATTAATTTAAAATCAGGACACCCCATAAATTAAAAAAATACCTACTATTTGATATCTATAAATTAACGAATGTTTAAAAATACTCTTTTGTTTAACAACTTACCTTTTTACAATTATATTATTTTTACTCGCAAATCTTTTATATTTCAATATTCCCACATTAAATATGATCAAAGAAGAATACCCTATTATACCAAAATTATCAATACACTAAATGAAAATGAATTGATCATGAAATAATCAAAGTAATAAACCAATAGTAAATCGGTGATTATTCACCATGATTAATTTTTTGTTTCTGAATATGTGAAGTACATACCTTTTAATAATACACTTTAGATAATCTTTTCGTTCTCGCTCGATAAACCAGTCGACTAGGTAGCCAGTCATTAAAGGTGCTTGTTGATAAAGTGAAAAAAATTTATGGAAATTACCCAAACCCCACGCGGAACGAATTTTTAACGCGAACGATATGCAAGGATCAGATTTTTCTTCGTTACTTAAATATTTCATGGTCGTCATTATATCTGTAAAAAAGATTTTTTTTATTGGATACTAACGGAATGTCATACAATATATTTACCTAATGTATTTTTGGTGAATATGTAATATAGGATCCTATACGCCATGAATTCATTTCTATTAATTCCTCCTATATCATTATACAACATTTTTAATTGCGTTTGACACTGATTAAATTCCTCGTGATCGCCTTTTTCTAAAGCGATACGCGCGTGAGTTTCGTAAACCTTTATCGTGAATTCGTTCCTTATTCCTTGTACCTATAAAAAATATTTATTAGAATAGATGTTAAAAAAAATTGTTTATCGTCAACATACCGTCAAGTCCTGTCGCACCGATTTTAACTGATCGCATGCATAGAAATAGTCCTGTTTCAGCCGCCATTTCTCCTTGATGGTCTCCAACGACATTTGCAACACTTCAATTGGTCGAACATCACATGGGTCAGGTGCTTTAGTCAATCGAAGAAAAGATTTCTCCACGTCTTGACAAGTGCCCACAATGTGACAATCTGACCAGTCGAAGTTGATTGATGAATTAATATCGTTGAATTTATCCTGTGTAGGACTCATTCCGTTATCCGTCGATTTTGTACCATTACTAATTGTATTAAACCTGGCAGCTCTTTGCTGCAATACTTCATTGCTTTCCTCGAGTTCGCTGCCGAAATTCGAATAGAAATGAGGTTTCTTGGCTTTGGCCTTTTGCTTCTTAGCAGCTTTGCCATTTTTAATTTTCGTTGGACCTAACCTATCCGCCAATTTTCCTTTCGCCTTCTTCGGCACCTTCGCTGGCAATTTCAAAGACTCTTCTGCGGTGCTACTTGAACTCCCGCTGTAAAAATATCGAAATTTAGTATCTAAAGTAATTACTAATTTGGTATAAAATTACCTGTAGCTTCGATTCCTCTTAGGACTCCTGGACTTTGATCTAGACTTCTTCTTTCCTATCGGCGACCTGGATCTTGACCTAGAAGAAGACTTACTTTTTCCTCTTAAAGTGGTTGCTCTTGCTCCTAATCTGGCACCCAAACCGGGCGAGATACCTTTCTTTTTATTCTGGAACTGGCTCAAATGGCCTGTTACAGTTTTAGGCTGACCAGTAAATGCAGGTCGTTCGCTGTGAATGTTCGGCAAAGGTTCTTTGCTCCAATCCTTGTGCAACTGGTTATTCTGATAAGCCTGAGTAATTTTACCTTTCAATATGATTTCAACTTGGTTTTTATCGATGGCGGTTTTGCATTTCGCGTAACTACGATGCACGTAATCTTTCAAACTCTCTGGCCAATCGTCGGAGGGATTCCCGTAGCCGTTCTTTGCGTTATTTTCTGTCGATTCCTGAGGGGGCAACGGAGGCTTTTTGTCCTCGACGGGAGGAGGCAACGGCGGTTCGGGAGGCATGGTTTCCGGAGGAGGCGCAGGCTTGGGAGGAGACAATTCCGGAGGAGGCAATGGTGGAGCCGAGAAATTGTTTTGGGAATTGTTAAAATTATTAGTCCTGTTCCGTTTCCTTTTTTTCTTCGAAGCGCCGCTGTTGGGAGAGTTGCTATTCTTCTGGTTGAATAGCAAAATACCGTTGTTTTGGGGTAAACGCTTAGTGTTTAATTGGAACCGTATTCCAAATTGTTTCGGTTGATTCGATAGAGAGCCGTCGGCCGGAGAGCTTGGTAAGGGAGGATTAGGGGATTCGGGGGGTAAAGGGGGCTGAACTTTGTCATCCGTTTTATTGAATTGGTTCAAATACGCCTGGTAATATCCAGGCATCATGTATAGCTGCGGATAGTATTGGGCATACTGCTGTTGTTGGTAGAAGTTATTGTAATAATAATGCGACCAATTGGGTACCGCTTGATTATTTGGGTTTTCAGTTTTAGACGAAAGTGGTGAAGGTGGATTGGGCGGCAGCGGTGGATTTTCTGTCGTACCCGGTGGGGGAGGAATTGAAGCTAAATCAGAATCGTCTCCCATTTTACCTGAAAAGAAATAATCTATAAAAGCTATTTCAAAAATATTTTTTTCTTATCTTAGTTAATATAAAATGCATAAAGAATTAAAAAATATGGCCGACAAAAATGTATGAAAGGAAATAGAATAGGCAGCCATTTTGGTTTTGTTACTACAATTCTACGCTTACCTAAAACATAAAATTTACACGAGATTTTACTTAAAAAACCGTATAAAACACACGAAAAATGCTTTAAGTCTATAATAATGGCAAATAACAATTATTGTAAAATAAAATCTAACACAATCACTAGACACTATAACAAATTATATTCTTTTCCACTACCATCTTTTAGAATTCCAGAAATTCAATACATGAATGACATCATTGACACTAATGACAAGTAAATAAATGAGGTCGCATGACACGTCATTTATACGAAATGAGTTACAATTTTCTGTGTTCTATGCCAAATGTCGTTAGAGTGGGTTGGACATACTGGTGTACTAGATTACCGTACGAATGGCATAGAACAATAATTTCTTTTTGCTTCTTGGTCATTGGTCGTAGTCGTGGAATTATTTTTATCTTGACACTGACACATGACAAACAAGTAGTGTTGTTTAAAAATAAGTGGACTAAACAAACAATTGTTTGAAATGCATTAATTTCGCTAACTAAACTATTAATCGAATAGTGAGCGTATATTAAATTGCATTAATTATCTTGCATTTATTCTAGCATTTAAAATGTTGCCAAGAGAAATTATAGAAAGAATATTAATAAAATGCGACGGTCGATCTCTTCTCAATGCTAGGAAAGTGGACGAAAACTGGAAAGATATAGTAGATTATTTAACGGATGTGAGTATTTGATCAAACTACAATAATTTATTGGTTAATTAACAAACAACCGATATTCAAATAAGTATAATTTCTTTGTTACAACAGAACAAAAACCAGGATAAAAATAGTTTCCTCAATCATTATTACGTTCTATTTTAACGTTTAATTTATCAACGTCTCCTTTAAATTTTAATGTTTTAATTTCGTCTATAATGCATTGCAGCGAACAAGAATTTGGGAGTGGTGTTGCAAAGAAGAAATACCTGCAAATGAACTTATCGATTATTTACAACAGCACGAGGAAAACGAGTTTCAGAAATGGTTAAACATTTATATAAATTGGTATTCGTGGCAAACGCCAAGTAGAATGTTTTGTGATACAATCCCAGTTCCTCTTGAGATGCCGATGCCTACTTTAACGAGCATTGCAGTTTCACGGAACTTCATAGCAGTCGGTAGTAGAGACGGTAGAATTTCGATTTTTACAGCAAAGTGGAAGAAAATACTTGTTGAGAGAATTTTAGCTGTAAGAATAAATAGTCTGACTTTTCTAGAAAGTAAAATTAAATTTGATGTCATGCAGAGATTATTAGGCTTTCTTGTAAAAAGATAATTGTGCTTATATTCCCTTAAATAGGGGTAATCAATATAAATATTCAATTTGAAATGCCTAATAAATCTCTGATTTTTTCTTATTATAAAATATACATTTTTTTAGGTACTCATACATCCGTAGCGGTCAATATAACTATATTAGTTCATTACGAATATGGTCTCTACATATTTTTTTTCGATGGTTTCACTACCAGTAGTACAACCTTTCATGATGTTGTGTCTTACAGGTACTTCCTGTATTTTTCTTATTTACCTCTTTATTGATGTGTATTAAAACTTGCAGCGTTTATAAAAATTACATTTGTTATGAAAAAGTTGGAGGCAGAATGACGATAGCTAAATTGGTAAACAACGGAGGCAAAATAGAATTTGAGGAGATATGGTTTTCTAGAATCTACTCACCATCTAATTTGTCTTGCATGAAAATGTGGGAAGGTGTTTGCACGTTTTTAATAAACAATGAAGTGAAAATTTATGAATATGGCAATTCTGCAAAACCAGTGGATATGATGAAGAAAAAGACGAAAATTACTTTCATAAATCCTTTAAATACTTTAAAACCCAGTCTGTATATTTTGAGAAATGATATCATTGTAAGGATAAGTGAGTATGCTATTTTAAAATCAAAATAATTCAAATAAAATCATATATTTTTTAAGATTGCAGCAGAATGGAGCTGAACGATTCTGACGACCTAATTGAGTTTTTTTTATTGAGTAAAGATGGGCAGTGCAGCAAAAAGGTTTTTAGCCCTTGGCAAATATTTTACTGCTTCATAACTTGCATATACCTCTATGGAAATACATTGGTTCTAGGAACGGATACAGGAATTGTGAGTACTGGCGATCTAAGTTCCACAAAGTTATATATCTTATTTAAAGAGTTTAAAACTAAGAGTTTTAGTGAAATTTATTCACTGTAGTCTTGTGATAACTTGTATCACAATTTTTCTGTAATTGAAAAGTATTTAAAATATATTTTTCTACAAATTCCAAATACAAGTTATTCTATTTTCTATTTGATTTGTTTTAGATATATATTTACAACGTTTCGCATTGGAAAAATTTAGATCTAAGAAAATACGACTACAAATTCATCTTAGGACAACATCCTATAATCGGCGTTAATGTAAAAGAAACCAAGCAAGAGAGAAGATTTTACGTATTATCTCCTTTCGCAATACACGAGGTATATGGTTATTTGCCAAATGTTTATTAATTAATTATTTTTGAATACTAAATATTGTAAATTCTGCTAAAATTGTGCCAGAGGATTAATGTTATATGCATGTTCGAATTCTAACGCTTACAGTTACCGAATGTCATATTGTTATAAGCAGGTAGTTTTCTTCTCACTGAAATTAAGCATTTGAATTCGAACCTGTCAGTTCTATAGTTAAGTGTGATATTTTTTGATTGTTTGTTGGTTTGACTGTTGATACTGTCTCGACATTTTTACATTTTTTTTTAGTTTTATATAGTTTTTATATAAGGTATATTGTAAGACATTGATCGTAGCTAAAAAAGGAGATGATATCTAATCTATAGGAGTATTCCTCGACATTGGTTCTATATAATTGTTAAATTTTGAATACCAAAGAGTAGATCTTGATTTTATATAATGTTTTAATATTGAATGTTTCCAAAGTATTAAGTATCGTGTTAAATATTTTTGTGTTTTAATCTAATGTTTGATATATCCAATTGTAAGCTTAATAAGACTTACAACTACTATGTATAATAGATGTTTCACAGTATTTTTTTACTAAATGATTTTATAATGAGTTTAATGCAACTTAATAAAATTTTAACAGTAATTTAATTGATATGAACATTTTAATTAATACATGCACTTGTCATTGTTTCCACAAGAATTTTACACCAAAGCTTCTTTTAAAGACTATATTCATAGACAAAATATAAGTCTTTCTCTATGGCTATACAGGGTGTTCCATAAAAACATGCTAATAGTTAAGGGGGCGATTCTTGAACCCATTTAAAGAAAAAACCGGCTAATGTAGTGGCAGCGTGCAAATAAATGCATTTAATTTTTTTATGCGAAAATGTGAGTCGCGCCGAAAAAAGCAAAGAAAACAAATTGGCGCTAAATTGAATGGGGACTCCAAAAATAATTTTTATTTCAAGATTAGGCGTTTGGAGGAATTTGCGGTATCCTTTTTCGTGTTGTTGGTAGAGAGTCCTCCTTGCACAAACAAGGATTTAGATTGTTTCGGTAGATCGGTAAAAAATGTTCACTTTCGGTAGATCTACTGAAAATTCGGTAAAAGTGGCAGCACTGACCCTACCACAGATTACCTATCCTAGGATTAGTGGTCTACGAACCCTACCCAACACTATCGATCCTAACGGATTTTCCGTGAACCCTCGAACCAAACTTACAAAAAGCGCAACACTTTCTGTAATACAAAATAATCCAGTAAAAATAATCCAGAGTTTCCAGACCTTCTAGCTTCTAGATCAAGATAATACCCATAGACAAAATAAAAGAGACAACCCATCTTTCTTTCTCTATGATAATACCGTCCGTGGTTTACGTATCTGTGTCTATTGAATTTTGACATATGCGTATGCGTAGGTAAAAAAAAAGAAGGAAAAGAATTATCGAAAGTTGGCAACATTGAGTTCATGTGTTTTTAATTTTCAATGTCAATATTGTCAATATTGGGTATTGTTATTGTATTTTGGTTTTGGCTGGACAAATAACTGTAAGTCAAAAGTTATCATTGAAAAAATGTTTGGTATGAAACAACTATTATAAACCATTACAAATTCAGTACGTTCTGTAAACAGGAAAGTGAAGCAAGCATTAATTTTCATTAACAATGGAACATTTGGCTCAAGACTTGACCGTTGCTCTAGAAGAATCCGAAAGCTGTGGCCCAATAAATATCGCTAACGCTGCTAAATGGGGCATGAGACGTCGAACCAGATCCGCGGGGAATTTGCCTAAATACTTTCGTAAGCATTCGACTCAGCAAGATAAAAGTTACCTATCACACTTATATGTCAACAAACCTGGCGACAATTCTGACGCCAGTTCGAGTAGTAATTCCGAAACAAGAACTGAAAAGCAAAAAAATAAACTAGTAAGCCTTCACCAATCTGATTCAGATGACATGTCTTTAAGTATATCCATAGCTAAGGCTTTAAGTCCGAAATCGTCGTTTCGCATGCATCCCCCCATGTATAACTTTTTAAAAGGTATACATTTTAACGGTTCAATCTCGTACAATCGGTCTGACGATCGTTACTCCTTTCAGGTGTCAGCAATTGCTTGGAAAGCGACTCTGTAAACGAGCACTCGCCCGCCCGACCCAACATCCGCAGGAAGAGAAAATTCAAACGAATGAGTGTTGATCAAACCCCTGTTACTCAATGTGGCAAAAGGAAAAGGTCCCAACGATTGGACGTGATCGATAACGGAAAATCCATAAGACACGCCACGAAATTCGAGCCTTTACATCCGAGCATCGTAGATAAAATCGAGAAATTCTGCCATCCATCCAGCACATTTGACGTGAGAAATAACTGTAAACCCACCAGTTGAGATCGCTAAATTTGTAATCTTTTAACAGGTAAATTCAATGGAAACGCAGAGTTTCGATGAAAATTGCGAGGTAGCCAGCGAAAGTAGCATCAGCTGGAGCGGAGGTGAGGGTCACGAAGGCGATGATGAACTCACCGATTGGGCCCCATCGTTAGATAACGCATCCGCAATGGATCAAGCATTTAACGATTCAGATCCTAGAGAAATTAGAGCAGGTATGCGCCGAAGCTCTCCCTCAAATTCATAATTCTTGGTGTAATATACAGAACTATTCCTAAATGTTCAATTTTTTTGCAATAGGTGGGATGAGAATAGTTAAACTAGTAGATGTTCCGTGTTTGATTAAACTTGACATAAAATCAAATGTACAACAAAGTAAAATAAGAAATCATCTTCAGAATTTTTCAAATTCAATTCTTTTCCCACCAGGATTTTAAAAGTTGCTAATTAAGTGTAATAGAACCTATGTTTTCCTAGTTAAAAATAGCCTGAATAACGCCCTTAAACAACCTTTTTATAACACTGGTTTACTTTTGTCTGTTAATTATAGGTTGTAGACGCCTAGGAGAGGAAAGACCAGGTTTCAGTATTAACACGAGCGCCAATGAAAGAGTGGCGAAATTTCTTCGAGACTCCTCCAAATCCGAGCTTCGGTTATACGGAGCCGAAAAAGACAAACTGGGACAACTTGCTGCCTTGTACTCGTTGGATTTGTGGTTCGAGAGTTCCAGTTCTTCGTTGTTAAAGAAAACGAACAAAACACCTTCGATGCAGCCTACTCAAAGGCACCATTCCGGACTTACTGCTGTGCACAAGAAGATCCGTACGCAAAATCATCATCGGATATCGTAGTTAGGTGATGTTCTTATTTTGTTATATCGGGAATTTAATGTATGTATTCATTCTTAAAATAGATTTCGTGTTGTTTATTATGTTATTGAAGTTTTCTATGAATCCGTTCGTTGATATTTTTTATGAATTATATTCAATTTTAGAAACTTAATGGTTAATGAACTAATCGTATATTCAGATTTCTTGCGGAAATAATGCGACTACTATAATGGAGGATTAATACCAGTTGCTTTGAATTTCCATTCCTGAAGGTTCATATGTAATAAATCTATCTATTTCCTAATAAAGGAGACCTGATAAAGTGTAGAGGATATTCAGCAAATGAAATGCTTTTAAAACCTCATCTCACATGGTATAAAAACCAAAATTTTCCAGAAAAAATCGAGGTACATTAAATTACAAAGAAAGACGAGGATTTCCTTCATTGACTTTCCCATGATTTTTAATCCATTTTATGATAAGTGAACTGATGTAACAAACGAAGTCACGTAAATTTCGTCCAGTGAAAGCAGCGATAAATTGTAATTCAATCAAGCGATCTGTACAGCACATTTTCATAATTAACGATGCGTTAAATCCAATAAATAAACAAGGGAAATTAAACAAAAATTTTTAAGTAAATTTCTAATGAAAATCATCCAAATAAAACGAATTGATTAATAAACGATCCGATTGCATCTAACCACCGTTTAGTTTTTTTTTAATTTGGCGTATAATGAACGTTGATGGTGACATAACGCGAATTAAACGGTTATTTGGTTTTTTTTTCATAATGCGTTCAAGTGGGGCGATTAAATATAAAGTAAATAATTTCAACTTATCAAATGCATTTCATCGCAAATGTTCAAGCGTAAATAAAGGTTCTCAGATTCGTGAATGTCGAATAGTGCAAGAAACTTAAATGTTATGAAGCTTAAACTCGTCGTCGTTCTTTTTCAATTCATCAGTAGTTCAAAAGCCAGATATGTGAGTGATAGTGCGCTGGATCTATTCGCGTCGGCCGCCGAACCGAGGCCCGTTGTCGTGGAACCACCAGAAGAATTGCAGGCGCAAGTTTTGCCATTGATCGTGGAGGATTACAACATCGATGCCAGTGAGAAAGTCGAAAAAATACTGCAGAAACCTTTAGCGTTTTCGTACCACAATGACGAATTTCCCGACTCTTCTTCGGATGAAATTGGCGACGAAGCGACAATCGCCCGAGTTGATCAACGACCGGAATCCACCGATTACTACAAGTACGTTAAAAATTTGGAGCCGATCGAAGACGAAGAAGGAGCTGAAGAAAAAAACAATGACGAAGAAGAACTAGTGAAACACCAAGGAAACGAAAACAGTGAAAGTCTGGAAAAAACAGACTCAATAGAACACCATCCTTATTCCTTTCATCGAGGCGATTACAGTGATAATGAAGATTTAGACAAGAATACTAAGCACAACCATCGACATAAAAATATCGAATACGGGGATCTCGACGATCATCAAAAAGAAAACAGCGATAAAGTTGAATTATACGATAACACCAAGCAAGAGAAAGTTGTCGATAATATCCAGCAAGACACTAAACATCACGATCACAAAAAATCTGCAGGAGGCGGTCATGGAGGTAAGCAATACACATTTTTAAATCATCATCAACTCTAAAAGTGTTAATAAAATAGGTAGCTATAAAAAAGGTGGAGGCAACGAGGAACACTCTGGTCACAAGGCGGAGAAGGGAGAGAAGGGAGACAAAAACTACAAAGGCCATCATCATCACGAAAAAGGCAAAAAAGGGCATCACACGAAAGAAGACCACGAAAAAGAGTACGAAGAAAAAGGTGGAAAGAAACATAAACACCATCACGACGACGGTTACTCAGCGGAGCATCACAAAGCGGAGAAAGGCAAAAAATCCTCAAAGGTAAAACTTCCACTATCTCAAATTACAAATAAAAAACTTCCCTTTCAGTACCACGAAGAAGGCAACCACTCCAAAGGTCACAGCACCAAAGGCCAACATAACATCCACAAAAAGGACGAATTCGACAAAAAGCAAGAATTCTTCGACGAAAGTTACGAGGAGGACGGCTTCGAAAAAGACGGGGAATACTTTCACGAAAGCGATTACAAAAAGGCTAGTTAACCATTACCTAATTATTGCGGTTTCGATTCAATTCGAACGCGCAAAAACCTTACAATATAATCGATCTCGTTACAGGGCGGCCACGAAAAAGGAGGCCACACCAAAGGAGGCGGCGAGGAAGCTCATTACGGCAAGAAACACCACTACGACAAAGGGGGGCACTACAAAGAAGGAAAGGGCCACAAGGAAGCGGCAGGTCACGACGCGCACTACGAGCACGACAATAAAAAAGGAGAAAAAGAAAGCCATTCCGGCGGAAAGAAGTGGACTTATGACAAAGGAACGGGAGGTGGGCATAAACACGGAGGCAAATATCAGGCAGCTAATTCCGTTAACGTGCCTGTACTTGTTGTACCTCAGCATACAGACAACGTAGGTCAAAGCAATCACCCCTTAAAGGTATTCAAGGAGCGTACCAGCCCAATTGAAAGGTCTAAGATATTGCACCGTTCAGTGCCAGAATTCAACACTGCAAAAGAATATGATAATTATGAGGATGATGGAACAGTTCCTATTAAGCATAATAAAAGAATAGACGAAAGTTTGATCTTACAAAGGAGAAACGATGAGGTTTACGATAACGAAAATGAAGAAGAGGAACCGGAGGCAGATTCACCAAAGGAATCTGTTTCTTTTTTCAGATCAGTAATCAGTGATGATGGATTTAACAGAGAAGATTCCAGCGAATTTGACGATGAACTTATTAGCACTGCCGCTAAAAATAGAGATAAATTAGGTACTTATAGCGTTTATAGATTAGGCGATTACACAACAAAACGTCCATCTCCTGAAAATAAAAAACCCCGGCTTCGCCTTAGAGAAGAAACGATAATACCGCAACCTTTAGAAGAAACGGAGGTTTACGAAAAACCTAAGCATGTTGCAATTTTAACGCATACAGAGGCTCCTGGAAACGAAAACCCTGATACAGTTTTGCCTTTGCAAAGCAACAGTAATGGCGCCGTTACGCTATCGCCTTTAGTCGATTCGACAACACAAGAGATTTCAGAATTTTCTCATGAAGATGAAACAACACTTGCCTCAAATATTTCTGAGGAGGAGCTTACGGAAGACAGCGAACAATACGCAGAGGAGGAAAGCAAAATATTAAGTTCAACGATGCTACCTATTATTGTTAAAGATGAATCTGAGGAGATTGATAAATGATATTTATAGAAAGGGAATAGAAGAGATATAGGCAAATTTAGTAGCGTTAAAATTTTGTCTCGAAAATGTAATGATTACAAATTCTTCAACTACAGTGATCGTATTGCTACTTCCACTATTAAATTCGCCCGTCTTCTGTGATAACTGATAGGCGATTATAGTTATTTATGCAGTTTAAATTGTATTTGTTGTTTTCTATTGTTAAGTTTTAAGGTTTATAAATGAAAAATAAATCATTACTCAAAATTTGTTTACTTATAAACCTTTTATAGTTAAAAATACAAGTTAAAGCAGGTACCGTTTCAATGCAGGCAATTATCTATAAGTAAATTTGTACCTATTGGTATCAAAAATATACATATAATACAAGTATACATATGTTACGGGTAAAGTTAGATAAATGACTAAACCTAGGTTTACTCGGGTAGGATGAGTTTCTCGTGGCATGACGTGAACCCAAGAAACCCCAAAAACCTTCACTACCCATGTTTATTCTTGGGTATTTCGCAGTTTACTCAGGTAAACCTAGGTTTACGTCTATCTAGCTTCTTCTGTAACACATACAATAAAAATATCTTATAGATAGTGTAGATATGTTGTCAGTATATTTGAAATAAAACAGCCACTTGTCACTTTATGATGTATCATTTTGATTTTACAACCTAATTGACTAAATTAATTGACCAAATTAGTAATAAACTAGAGATTACATATTGCAGTTGGTTTTCAACTGTAGCATAATGAGTTAACTGGAAGTTAACGAAAAAAAAAATTGGTTTTGGTTAAACTTCTAGTTTAGATTCAATCATTCAATTTAAATTTGGCGCTATTACCAATACCTCCCCTAGATAAGGTGGGAAAAGGGCAATTGATGTAAAATATTGCCTAATGTCATTCAAAATCCTTTCGATTTTTTATCGGAGTATCTGGGAGTTGATTCATATTGTCCCAATTAATTTGATTAAAATCTATAACAATTTTCGAATGTTTCGGAACAAATTGCCTGAAAAAAAATAAAATACATTAATACAATTACATCAAGAAATGCACCAACTACAAGGAACAGTCTTTATATAGCTTGTAACCTTTAAATCAAAGACGCTTTTAAATGCAATAAAGTTAATCATATTGGGGCAATGCTTTTGCATTTTGAATAGAATTAGCTCTGCCTGTAAGGAGGAAATGGATGTTTTGTGGACTAAGCAAAGTCTCTTTGATGCCCTAAACGTATTAACTGCACTCAAGTAAATGTTATAAGAATTTTAGGATAGCATACATACAGGGTGTCCCGTCAATCGATGGACATCTCCTCAAGGTTAGACTTAAAATTACAATAGGAATACCCTAAGCAATGTGCATGAACAATGATTAATTAACTTATATCAGCAGGGAATAAACTACAGAGGATCTTATAACCTAGGTGGTTGAAAGGTTGAGACGAACTAACCGCAAACAACAAATATATCTACTAATTTACTCACCTATATCGAACTCCTACGGCATCGAACATTTTTTTGGAGGCCACAGTGGTTTTTTTGTGTGCATGCTTATCAGATAAATATATAACCTCCTTTATTCCAGACTGAATGATAACCTTGGCGCATTCGTTGCATGGAAATAACGCGACGTAAATTTTGCAGTTCTTTATATTGGCCGTGTTCTTGTTTAGAACAGCGTTGAGCTCAGCATGGCAGACTACGAATAGAAACTTGTACAATAATTTTCATCGAAACAGCACCTTTGTACTGACCGTACATGTATTTGTTTTTTAATGAGTCATCGGAATGCTTTCCCCATGGAAATTCTCCATCTTCGCAGCCCTTAGGCATTCCGTTGTAACCCACACCGATAATAACCCGGTCCTCGTTTACTATGCAAGCTCCCACTTGGGTCGAGGGATCTTTGCTTCTTTTGGCTGCTAAAAAGGCAGTTGCCATGAAATACTCGTCCCATTCTAGGTAGTCTTCTCTGCAGTTCATTCTAAAAAAGAATAGAAACAAATTGCTAATTGAGCTAAGAACTAAATTGCATTTTCTAATTTTTACCTTGACGTGTATACTTTGTACGATGCCAATATTATATTTAAATAAATTAAAGTAAATAAAATTGAATATTAAGTGTATGTTAAAATAAGCATGCTTGTTTACAACGAACTCGTGAACTAGTTGACTTGAGCAGTGGTACCAGTGGTGGGACTGGTGGGTATTAGTGGGTATAATTATAAGAAACGAGTATAAAGGTGGCCGATGTCACTTACACTTGTTACTGTCACTGTTACTACCTGCGTGATTCCAATTTTCTCTATTACAGTGATTTTGTCGCGGAACTTTCGATTTGTTTTAAATTTAAAAAATTTCTTATTTACGGATCGATAGATTTAAAGTTATAAAATTTTAGGACACTATATTCATACAAATATAATACATGTGATAAATATTTGAGCACATACAATAATATTGAGCTATTTATAATATATTAGCTCATTATAAATATAATATTAGCAATTTACAAGACGTCCCAAAAAAGCATGAACATGCTATAAATTAAATTTGAATTGAAGTGGCTGTTTTGAATCAAACAGTTTAAAGTCATAAACTTTAAAATTTACTTTATACACTGTGTCCACTTAAGTTCGCACCATATGGGAAACTTTTTTACTATTAATTAAAAAAAAATATTCCTTCTAAAAAGTTCTGCTTGGTCCAAAACCTAAAATAAAATGCAACCATCAGATATTTATTTTTTCCAGTCGTATACGAGGTAGGTATATCAGAAAATATGAATTATGGTCAATATTAAATGCATTAAATTTAATAAAAGTTGATATTTGTATTTTCTGTTAAAATAATCATATTTCAACGAATATCCAAAAATAACTAGCACTAATTTGTCTAATATAACATACACAATTAATGTTATGAGTACCTACATGAAATAACTAAATTTATTTTCATTTATAAATCCATTTGCTACTGCACGATTAAATTACAAAGCAAATACCTACGTTTTAATTTCCATTATATTTACCTATTGAAGTAAACATTTTCGAGGAAAATATAAAATATCAATGCGAGGGAAAATATATTCCAGTAAATATTCGCGTGAAAAATGATGCAGCAAAGCGAACGAGAGAGCAAGCATATGATAAAAAATTGCAAATGCACGTTGCAAATAAAAAGCCATAGAATTAAATATTTAAATGGTCGTAATAATACTGCTTCGAAAGACGCGAAATTGAATGGAGTCGAAATAATCTTCACTGGTATATATACCCTCAAAGATATCTTGAGTAAAAGATTTTTCTTCTTTATTTATAGATAAAATCATGGAACGTTGTGTATTCAATCCATACCAAATGGAGCAAAAATAAAGATAAATTCAGAATTAAGATGAATAATTTTCTCCTTTCTTATCCTGATTAGATATTCCTATTTATAATAAATAATAACACACAATTCCGCAAGTTCCGCAAATCTTTTAACGAGAGAAATAATTACTAACCTTTTAACAACAAAAATTTCAAAAATTAAGTGTGTAGGATAGAACAAACTCTTTAATCCTTGTTACTAACACCTATTATTTCGCTGCAGACACGCAGACGATTTTTAAATTCAATGTATGAGCCCTTTTTCGAATTCAACAGCTTCCAATGAACCATATTTCATCGAAATGTATTACATATCGCTATTCGAACGCGAATGTTGAACGTGAGTATGAATTCGATGAATGCACATCGGAAATTATGGAATTTAAAAACGCGCACTATTTCATTATAAGCTCCCATCCAATAAGACGAAAGAATATAATCATCTCTTTTGAATTCGATATCGATGCATCTGTTTATTATGTTAGTCAAAAACGTATTTACTGACATATTTTCTAGCTTGAAAACTGCGATTTAATGAGAGAGAAGTAAAATTGAATTTTCAAATGCATTACAAACAATGTACCTAAATCTACACCTGGTATACCTGACTTTTTTATGTAACAATTTACTAGGATATTAATTTTAATTGCTGGTAAAATATTTAGGGGTATTAGTGGGTCATAGGTCATTAATATACATTTTTAATTAATGTATTAACTACATTTTAATTAATAATGCTCGGTATAAGTACAGCATACAATCTACATACAACGTCATATACAGTAATAGTATTTGCCAATGAAGCTTTGCAATTGCTTATGACATCATTCAAGGCAAACAATAAATTGTAATGAATCAACGCGCATAACAGATTCGTGTATCTGCTTTTTATTGGGAAAAATAAAATGTATTTATAGATAAGAGAAGATTAGATAGATAACAGCATTCATATTAGGCCAAAAATTGTTGTAAACATTTCTAGAACGCTACAAAATTAATTGTTATTTAATTGTTATCCTTCACAAGGTATGTTTACATATTTTAATTTATTCTACAATTCTATTTTTTACTTAATAAAACGTACTTAAACAAATTAAAACCAAAAGTAAACCAAAAGTAATAATGTAATTATTATGTTTGTAGATATTAGACAATAAGAAATGACTGGCAAAGCACCTTTTAAGGATTTCTGCGATTGCCTTTACAAATGCGCTGAAAGTATAGAAGACGATTTGAAAGAGAGCATGACGGGAATCGAGGAAATATTAAAAAATGGAGAAACCATCGATATACAGTTGCCCTTTCAAAAAGTAAAAATTTACCATTACAACGAAATACTACATTTGATGAAAGACGTAAAAATCAGCATTAAAAAAATTCTATACCACGATAAGTCGATCAGAAGATTAGAAAACACTAGGCAACTGTCTGAAGAAGAGATTAAGAATTATGTTACAGTTAAAAGCAAAAGCACAGACGACCTAACGATCGCAGAGCCAATTTTGAGAAAGCCGAGGCGAAGAACTTTATCGTCGACCTTGTACACTTTGAGCACTTGGGAGGCTTATATGAAAAGAAAAGAAGACGAAGTTCCAGAGGAGATAAAAGAGACAAACGCCACCATATCGAAACGAAACAAACTTAACAATAAGCAAAAGCAAAAAAGAAAATTAGTGTCAACAACATTTAACGATATTTTGGATACTAACATAGATGACGAATTCAATTCTGATTTTTGTAAAGAGAATTTTCTAAATGAAGAAGAGGAAGAAAATAATCATGATGACGATGAAAAAATTGTTGAAAACGAATTTTGTGGTAATGGTTCCAATACTCATGAAACTTGTGATGATAGTAATTTATTATGCGAAAGTATTACTAAACCCAGGATTGTGGATATTATAGTAAGTAATAAATACAACTAAAATTTTTAACATTATTAGTTAACTTCTCAAATAGAGCCTCAAATAATCATTGTAGCGACCTGTACTAACCATCTTATAAGTCTCATTTATTTAAAAATCTCCACTATTAATACATTTCATTTTTTTCAGTACAAGAAGCAAGGCGAAAAAAATCAAGTCGAATAATTAAAACACTCTAAAAACAGAACTTCCAATAAATCCAATTTATTTTATCAATACAGCTATATAGGCATACTTGAATAAATAGAAAAGAATTAACGTAAATAATTTGGACAATTAATAGAACGCTGCATAACGACTGCACACTCTAAGTGCTTCTATATTCATCTAATTCATCAATAGTTGTTTTTAATTAAAGGGACTCTTCACTGGAGTTTTGCTACCAACGATATTGCTTATTTGACTGCACAAAGATACGCAATAATATTTCTATTGTCAACATTTTTAATAAAATCCATAGAACTTTGTTTTTTGTAGTATGTGAATAAATAAGTATAAGCAGCTATCTCGGTGAGAATACCATTGTTTCCTGCATTCGATTTTTTACAGCAAAAAATTCCTAAAGCTGCAGTATCTTTTAATTTTATCTTTTGTATGTTTTGTCAATTAGTATTGAGGAAGTGTGCTTTGTAACAGAATATGTATTACTTAACAATTGCAAAATGGTGCATTTCATTTTCTACGAGTTCCTATATTTGTTTACACAATGTTCAGGGATATTACAAAGGATCCACAATGATGTAGGTGGTTAAAGGGGCGGCGTTGACCTGCCCTTTAAACAACAACATCACCAACACAAATTGGAATAGAGTGATTTGTGCAACACTAGATCCAGGAATATGTTTAGGCAAATTGCTATCTAAATGCGATAATTTTAAAGTTAAATTAAACATCATTATTTTGTCTCATATCTCTATAATACTCATGCCCTAGGCTTATAATGCACGTAGAGCTCATAAACAAACAAATAAAAAGTTTCATTATATTTTTTTGGAGTATGTTTCTGTAAAGTACCTACACAATTTTGTAAATTTCAGAACTAACGAGGGTATATACATAATTATAAAATTAAAGGTCGACTCGCATGCCCACGTTTATGTGCATTGGAGTTCCGCACTGAATAGGAAAACGTCCAAACCAAGCCCACGCAACATTATAATGAGAACGGAAAATCTTTTACATTTCATTCTTCATTCAGGGCATTCTGGGGCGATCGCGCAGAATCCATAATTCGCGGAGAACTCCCCAAAACGAGCGTCAGTAAGTTGTCAACTTGCGGCGAAACTCCCTACGATGTGATCTCGGTTTTTTCTCGTCACAAATTTTACTTTGCACGCACACTTGGAAAATTTGTATTTTTTTGAAGGAATTTCTGCTGGAATTTCTTTTTATTGATTTGAATTCGGAATGCCGGGAGGGCGAAAGTTAGATTGGTAAATGTGGTGAATATACAGAAGGGTAGCCTTGAGAATGAATTGAAAATCGCACCTCAAAGGTAATATTTGTGCGTTTTCCTTTGATTGTTTGTTGTAAACCTATTACTCGATAAGCATGCGATTTTTTCTCAGTTTTTGTATTTTATAACTTTCTGTAAAATGCGGCAAGTTATGCATGAAAAGTTTAGCAATAAAGGGATCCATTGTTTTATTACGAAGGAACTTGTTATCAAAATAATAAAAGTATACAATTTCAGTTATCTTCATAATTAGGTTATTTTATACCTAGCAAGAACATAAAATCATTAGAGCATTATACATAGTCAAAAATAACCTGTTGATTTAGGTCACTATTGTTACATACAGGTAAGAGATTCTCTGATAGGAGCGTCTTTGATAGAGAATTTGCACGAAAATATTCACTTATAAGTGATTAATATTTCATCTTTATTCTGATTGCACTAGTTCATTCATATTTATGTTCATATTAACACCAAACCTTTTATTACAAAATATAAGGTATGCACAACATAATTAACAGGTCAGATAAGAGTCTCTAAACGTAATTTCTACTGCATCTATTATGTTTCCAGAACAATACCTTAACTAAAAATGACTAATTTACTTTATTTGTTTCCCAAAGCGCCCAAAGACCTTAGCAATGCTTTGGAAGAATTACTTCGTAAAAAAGTTTGGCGACTGAGTACAGTAACAAAAAATAATTAACCAAAATGAGGTATCTAATAAAATAGGAGAAGAGAGTACAGATTTGGAAGATTAATTTAAAATAATTTAAAGAGCTGCAAAATTAGCAACCGTAGTAATCTACAATACACAAAAGAGAAGGTATAGGATTCAAAATCATCCCTATAGATCAGTTTCATTGTAAGATAGGAAAATTGAAATCATTTTGCTTTACTCCCCAGGTTAGACATGGGATTAAATATTTTATCTTTTATAGAGTTTCTTTATTAGGTTTATCAACTTTTGCCTCTTTAATCTAAAACTTGTGGCTGCTGTTGCCTCTTTTATGCTCATTTTCAACCTGAATATATATTAGATATTCAACTTCGATGAATGGCAAAGATGTAACAGAAAATTAAAATGCAGCTCTTTAGTTTGGTGTACGTTATTAAAAATAATGTAAGACTTTTTGAACGACCAGAAAAGTTGTTACGTAGAAGTTTTGTTGTTTTGTTGCAGATGGGCAATATACAACTGGCAATCATAATTTTTTGCCTCATTGCTATTCTGCTGTTGATTTTCCTAGCTTTTTTTCATTCGGTTGACATTGTAAGGAAGATACAAACGTGGATACAGTCGAATAAAGAAGAAAAGGCCTCTCTCACTAAATTAAAAGGCCTTTACAACGCTAATGGGTATTTAGTAAGTATTACATTATTTGTTTCTATTTAATCAATTGTTCTTTTTATAAAAATGTGTATTGGTTTTTTTGCTAAAGGCATATAATTCTTGTTTCAAAACAGCCTTTTTCAGTTTGATTTAATTAAATAACACGTTAACACAATAAGAGAAAATTCGTAGGAAGAAATAACCTATTATACAATAAAATTGTTTCGGGTTCTAATTAAGGTAGTTTGCTAATGACCAGTCCCTGATTTTAATGAAGTAAAAGTTTGAAGCTTTAAATATAATTAGAATAGCAACGGAAAAGCGGAAAATAAAGTTTAGAACAATAATTAAATTTGGTTTGTTTTGGAACACTGACTTTTATGGAATAGAAATAAATACAAAAAAATATATTGAAGTCTCCTAAAATAGGACGCGGTAATTTGTAGCGTATAAAAGGTGTTAAAACAATAAATTTAATGCTGCCTGTTGGTCCTAAAAATTTTCAGGGAAAACATCAATTTTCATCATTTTTGCATTGCTTTTGGTTACCCTCAAATTACAGTTTACCTACTGTGATTTAAGTAAAACTTGTTCGTCTACCCGGATATTAAAACACCTCCTAGGGCCCCCGAGGATTTAAACTCTCTCTCGAGGGTTGAATAAAAAATCGCGTTCCAGGTACATTCCGATTCGGATATCCAGCTAAATTGCAGCACGGGCAGTTTCAAAAGGTTCGACTCTGTAGACAGGGATTTCAGGATTACAGTAACGGCCAACAGGCCGACGGATGATTGGAATCGCTTCCAGGGCGACGATTCCATACCGCCCCAACCCCTCAGACCGGCGCCCGTGCCGCTAACCATATCACCCGCTGTGAAGGAGGAACCCGACGTTACTTCGCCGAAGAAACAATGTAGGTAAGTAATGAATTATTAATCGGAAAGGTATTCCGAAAGAAACGAGGTCGCCGGATTGGATTTCTCAATCCAGAATTTGTTTTATAAATGGTGAAATTTCTTTTACTTTTGTTTTCTTTACAAATTTTGTCATATTCTACCGACAAGTTTTAACCACCTTCTGACAAAAAAGTACCTGGAAATTCTGATTTAAACTACCTGCACTTAATATTTTTAACTATTCCAAGTTAGGTACTGTATGTACTGTACTGTTCTTTATTTGCATGCAAAAAATTAGCTCATCTCAATAGTGCTCTGCGAATTTTGCAATGGACAAAAAAAATGAACAAAGAGTTTGTCTTATATTTTGGGTATTAAACGAAATTTTGTGGGCCGAACCGATGCAGATTCTTAAGGTGACTCTGTTTAATCGGAATCCCATATTTACGAATGGTAAGAAACTTTTCAAGACAGCCGGTAGATCGCTAAAGACTTGCCTTGTTACGGACGGTCTTCGAACTCATCAACCAATGATAACGGCGAGAAAATGAAAGAAATTGAGTTCGAAAATCATCATGCTAGTATTAGAGAAGTATAGGACGTGACTTCAACATTTCTCGTTAAACCGCTCGTTTGATGTTGTTCAATCAATCAGACATGCTGCGATAGAAGCTCTATAGAATCTCCATACAAGCATAGATTGACAAGCAAGACACTTTTTTTGTCTCCCCAACTCAAATTTCCACCCGTTTTGACTCCGTGTTATCAAAGAAAATTCACAGAAGCTAAAAGCCGTACCAAAAAGGGTCTATAAAAATGCTTCGATGATTGGAAAAGGCGTCTGACAATGAGTATCGCTTCAAAAGGAAGAACACTCAAGAAATGTTAATGAAAATTATTAGACATTTTCCGTTTTATTCCAAATTTCCGGGCACTTTTTTGCCATAGTAGTAAGTACAGTTCGATGAGCTCCCAAAATAACGGAAACGTATACATTCCAGATACCACGAAAGCAGTTTCATCGAGAAAACCTCGATCTGTCCCATTCCTCGGCCCGTATCCTCCATTAACATGACCGCTCTGCTCTCCCAGTCGTCTCTGCCCCACAATCTAACGCCGCCGCCCAGTCCTTCGATATCCCAGCTGCCCGAAAGCAACGCGTCGCGATACCAATACTCCACGCCGGTGAAAATATCGGGATTGTACGGGCAACCGCAGCCCCAACCCCAACCGCCGGCGGTGCCGGACTCGCCGACCTTCGCCGTCGAAGACGTGGAGGTGGTGCCGGTGAACTTGAAACGGGCTATATCCTGCGAGAGCGTCTGCTCAGACAGCTCGGTGGCTCTTGGGGACTTGGAGTTCAATATTACTGGTTATTTATGCATAGGCCTAGAATACGACAGGTAAAATGTCTATAAGTAACTGCGCGAAATACCTGCAATTTTATGCGTTTTCAGCGAATGTTGGGACTTGATTGTTAATGTATTAGAAGCGAAGGAATTGCGAGGTATAATCAAGAGGGACGGCAATCTGGATACTTACGTGAGAGTATCGCTGCTTCCCGATAAAGAGGCGACCATTCAAACGAAGGTGTATCGCAGCACTGGCAGCCCCAGCTACAAAGAACGGTTTCTCTTTTCGATGAATCCCAGGTACGCGTATCTAATCGCGGTAATAATGGATGTTCCGTACAAATTTTGTCTCTTTGTTGTAGGGAGCAATCTCAAAGAGTGCTCAGCTTTCACGTGTATTGCACCGATTTTTTATCGCATACTTTGGTAGGAGAAGGAGAGATTCGACTGTCCGATGTTAGCCTAAGACAACCTGTTACCACTTGGGTTACGCTCACGGACACTGGACAGGTAACAAAGAGTCTTTTTTTTTAATTTTTTTTTAGTAAGTAATGGACTACATAGTTCGCATATAGGTATTAAAATATAGAGCAGTTGTAATCCATAACTGTCTTTTTTAGAAGGGAACGGAATACGGGGAATTAATGTTTTCTGTGAGTTATCTTCCAACCGCCGAAAGATTGACAGTAGTGGTGGTGAAAGCAAGAAACTTGAATTTTACCACCGATACTCCAGGCGATGTTTTTGTTAAGGTAAGTTCTTTGATCTTCGATAGGTATTTTTACCCAGTTTTGAATACCTAGCTCATCTACCTACAGATTACACTCAAATGCATTGCATTTAATATCTACTTATTTTTTACTCTTTTTTAGGTGTACTTAATGCAGCACAATAAAAAAATTATTAAGAAAAGAACGTCAATAAAGAAAGGGGAAAAATGCCTAATATTTAATGAATCCATGATGTTCAGCGTACCTGCTCATACTTTACAGGTAACAATATTATTTAACGGAAATTTCCCCACTAGATTACATCCGTATGAGTACAGCAGTTTCCTTTGCTCCTAGACCCTTAATTATCAGTAATAGCGTAGTTTCGGGAACTTTGCTTTATGTACAGATATTAATTTGCATTATGGGTGTAAGTAATTTTCAATGAGTTTGCGTGTCTAATTTTCTAAGTGAATCAAAGAGATAGTTCCATCTAAAGCGCCGCTCTTGTCTCAGATAATTAATTTGTTTTAGACAATCCAATTACGGTTAACCGTGGCAGAATGCTGTGCGGATGATTCGTCAAATGCTCTGGTCATCGGACATGTTATTGTAGGATCGCAAGCGAACGGCAGATCCCTCAGTCACTGGAATCAAATGTTGACTGCTCTAAGGAAGCCGGTCGCGATGTGGCACTCTCTCAAAAAACAGTCCGAGGACCATCAAAAACTGAATACGTAGTTTTTTTGCTTTAAAATTTTCGAATAAAATATATCTTGTTTATATTATTGTTGAATGTTAAAAATTATGCAATCATGCATAAGGTATATAAGATTAGGTACTTACGTTTGTATGTACACCAGGGGGATTTTTTAACAATAAACATTCAATTATGTTTTAAAATATGAAAAAAAATATGTAGGATGAAAGAAGGAAGTAGATTTTAGTGATGAAATTAGACCTCTCGTCTCTTTCTTAAACAGGGTGTCTAGGAACTTAATATAAAAATGTTGAAGGTGATGAAGGTGGTTAAAATAATGTTGAATTTTGCACCTTTTTTGAAATTTTGAATATGGAATTCTTTCCTTAGAATGATTTGTGGAGTATTCCAAATAATTCGAATGTTTCAGGTTAAAAAATCACCTGGTATTTGACGGAATATCAGCGTTATTCTAAAATACTCAGATACTTTTGCCTACCTTATACACAGTTGCTACAAATTCTAAATGTAAAAATAATAATACTGGTCTTTACACTTGATAACAAAAGGCCAATTACTACAGCTATTTTCTTTACTGTTTCAATATACATTCTACTCATGAAAGACTTTCAAATTTTTACGAAGAGATGAATGGGTTCATTTACACGCTCCAGTGCGTTTTTACTAAAACTTTTATAAAACAAAAATACATCTATAAAAGACAGATTTTTAATGTACTCTCAGTGTTAGGATTTCTTTTAAACTCCCTTACTTACAATTCTCTAATTGATATAAAGAACTCAACTCCATTACTAATAATACTGTAACTGAAATAAAGGCCTATTAAGAATAGGTAAAAATAAAAACTACATTCCAGAAAAATTGGAGGAAAACTCATTAAATCACAGCGTGTGGTTGCCATACAACAAATTTAGTTAAAAGTAGATTAAATTAAGGCCAGTTTCTGGTTATCACGAATAGTTGTACGTTTAATTTCCGATTCAACTCAATGGTGTTTTGAATAGGAAAATTGATTTTTAAATGTGTAAATTTTGAATCACCCAAGTTTTCGGTTGCTTTTACCTCTAATAACTATATCTTATTAACAATGAACAGTTAACGAGTAAATAGTTCCAGTAATGTTATAGTTTTTTCCTCAATTTCACTAAGTCTTGGATAAAAAAGTATTTGGTCAGTCTTTCAATTAAAATTGCCTAAAAATTTCTAATGTATTTTTTACAATCGACTCTTATGACATCAATACAAGACGTATTAATCATTATGCACGTATCGAAGAAATAAACCATGTAGTTAAGTTAATATAGAAATCTTGTACTTGTAAAAACAACCAAAATGCTAACATAGTCTATCTATAGGAATGCGATATTGTTAAAAATTGATGATGTATCGAGATAAAATTGTTTCACCGTGTTTTTACAAACCATTCTTTTTCACATTTATAAACGTTACATAAAAACAGACGTCATATCCAAAGTAGAATATGCAATGTGTCTCCTGTAAGAAATAGAATATTCCTCTCTCAAAACCTTCACCATAAAGTGTCGACTTCCAATATATGTGATAAGGAAAACTGTTACTGTTATAATTATTGAAATTCTATTGTACCTATTTTTGTGAATGTATTTGTTTGTTCTTCGATTTATTAAATGTCCCTTATCTTTTTGACAATAAATTATATTGAATTTGCACCGTTTGAATGACCAATTTCCATCGTATTAGTGTTACTCATTATGGTTACTCACATCATTAGGTTTAGATAATGAGAAACTAAAAATTGCTCATCCAAACCGATTACAAAAAAATGTAATATGTTAATTAGAGAACCCCCGTACAATATTCGAGAAGATAAATGTTTTCTACTACAAATAGTTTCATCTGTACCTTTTTGCTTTATACATGTATATGCTGTGATATAATAAAGGGCACACCTTATCCCACAATGCATTTTTTTGGCAAAAATACCAAACAATTCTTTTTGCTATTAAAAGTATACACATAGATGCAAAATTGTTTGCAATATGGTCAAGTCAAAGTTAAAAAGATGAAGCAATTGCCTCAAGGTATATGCATAAAAAGTGAAGGAAGAGGTTTTGCATCGAGGACCCTGCTGTTGCTTTAAAGCACATTTAGAACTGTTTAGGATCATTTAGAACTGTCTAGATCAATCTAGAACGCTCCAGAGTCAGAACTCTGACTACTAAAATAAATTATATGATATATGTTATAAATAGCATGATTCAATAACGAAAATTGTATAATCAGATACAAATTTGATATATTTTTCGATATGACAAAGCAGTTTATTAAAAAACCTAAAAGATAGAGTACAATTAGGACACAGAAATGAAATTGTATTATTAGAATTTAACAGTTCGAGATAACTAATAACAAAATAAGATCGAATATTTGTAGGTTGATGCCTTACTAGTGACCATATCTGAAATAAATGTAAAAAAATCCATTACCGATACATATTCCTGACACTTAGTAATATGACATAATGATAAAATACATTAATAGTTATAATTATTTATATCAAACTTACTTTTGGAATTCCCATTCTCTATTGTCCAAAGGGCATACTTGCCTAGTTTTTAACCATCTTGAAATACAGTGAAAGTGAAATGCGTGCTAAAAGAAAAACATCTTAATATGAAATATTCTTATTTGTAATAAATACATTGAAATACTTACGTTGCATACTCCCCAAGCTACAGTGCATTCCTCACTAGTTGCAGAGGCCTGATTTGCCTGGCACTCAATGCACAAGTCCATTATGTGGTTTCGACATATAGCGCAGTTATCAACAACAATATCTACAATTTTTTAAAATAATTATTTGTGATCATCAAATTAGTCTAATGCACTTACCCCAAGCCCAAAGAGCTACAGCATTCCACTAAAAAAAATAATTTTAGAATACTGGTTTACTACAGAGGTTAGAAAAGTACCTTTTTTACTTCAAAACGTTTTTTCTCGCCTTTCGAACTGCTTGAAGTTGGTAATTCAATTTCTTCGGAATCGACGTCCATAGCAGTGGCCATTCTGAATCGAATTTACACAAAAATATGTTGATTTTCAAAAATTACAAAGTTTATTCGTCAAGATTTTCAGAATGACAAATCGAAAACACTAATTCTCTAGTAGGTTATGTTTCTGCTAGATGGTGCTGTATACTAAAAAAAGAGAAGACCTCTCCATAGAGAAAGAAAGATATAAAATTTTTTCTATGGACCAATCACAGGACAGATCACCGTTGTCAAATTTATTTGTGATTAATAAACCTTTCCTGCATTATTCGTATCCTTTAGAACGAATACATAAATGGAGGAAATTCTTAAAACCAGTTTTGCCTTTTGGAAGGCTTATGATTAAAATTAAATGTTTTGGCAACGTTGCACTTTGTATTCTAAAATGTAATTGACAGTTGACGTTGACACTTGATATGTATATTTTTATTTACATTTTAACTTTTATACAATTTAACAAATATTAAAAATATAGTTTATATAATTTTAAACTTGACTTAACTAACAAAATGTCGAAGAATGAGGTATATCCAAACTTAACAACAGACTTGGCACGTGAAATTCTTAACAAAACATTGGAAGAACTACAGTCCTCCGAGAATGTACAGAAACTCGAAGAAGCTAGAAATAATGTAGGTAACGAGATGTTGAAAATGATGCAGCTTTTGTTCCCGATTGTAATGCAAATACAAATGGAGGTAATCAGTGATTTCGGATACCCGGAGGGTAGGGATTCGATTATAAAATTTTACCAAATGCTCCGAGGGTTAGAACGAGAAGATGCTGAAGTAACTCGATTGCACAGCCTTATAAAGTCCTATTACATGCCACCTGTTACTGTTCACACAATGAATGAGTCTCCAGCCGAGGACAGAACAGTCAGCAGTTAATTTTTAATGCTATTCACATACATTTATTATTGTAGAAATAAGTATTTATTCTGGAACAAAATATTATCTTTAATGTAATTTTTAATTTCTAATTATAAATTTTTATATTTGAATAGTTGTTATTACAACAATGCTATAAATTTATAGCTAAAAGTACCTAAAAAATAATACAAAAAAGCATTGGTTAAAATTTATATACTTTATTTCAATACTTCATTAATGTTCAAGCAATTTTAAGTGCTACATATTTAAATTCTTATATAAAACATCTTAATCTGAAAATTGACAATATGAAAATATTTCAACAAGTAATTATCTATACAAACTATGGTAAAAGAGGTAAAAGGCAGCTACATTATATATTTATTTTTATCTGTAATATTGGGTATTTATTTGTACTTTATACCTGATTATTTTAACACATTTTTATTTGGAAATATCACATTGTATAATCACTGGTGAAACTGCTTTACTAATTTAATATAATAACCAAGACCCTGAAAGACAATAATTGAGTAAATATACAGCAAATCAAAGTAAAATTTTTTGAAAAATTATAAATGAAGAGCGGGTAGTAGTAAAACAATTTCACCTAAAACTGCATATTAAAACATGTTGCCCTATTCGATAATAATGCAATAAACTCACATAGAAAGGAAAACATGTCAGTCTATCATAGTTACCGTGAAATTTAAGTATTTAATTTTACTTATTAATAACTGAAAATGTGCTAACGTTTAGCACAATTTTAATGAACTTGCTATAAACTCACACCAAGTATTTCAAAACAAGTTCATTATAATAAGAAATTTCGATGTTGAAACATTTTTGTAATGGAAAATCATACGTTCATTAATACATCTTTGGACGGTACATTTTTGAAACGACTTACTAATTGATCCATTACTGTCGAGCGCTCCGCTCGGTCTCTATCAAGCACTCTCTTACTAATATTCTAGCTGAAACGATATTACGTTTTAAACGTTCGGCAGAACTCCTGCTACCCGCATAAGTTGGTCGAACTTCCTTTCCCATTTCTTCTATAACTCCCAACAACTGCGCGTACTTTGACTGGCCCGGGTCTTGCTTGGTTACTGATTGAGGAGCTTGTATCACATTATTGGAACCCTTGTTGTTCATGGGAATGGCCGTTACAGTTACATCGCTTAATTTCGATTCAACTGCTTGAATATCAACGGCGTCCATTGTAAATCACGTAGCGATTAGTTCTGTTGATTGATTTCTTGGAAATAAGTCTCATATGAATGGAATTGGTTAACTTACCTATGAATTTAACGAAGAAAGAAGTATATTTATATAAATGAATTTTGGAACTTGTTACGAAGCTTAGATATTGACACAAAATGGTAAGGAATTTTTGAGTTTAAAAAAATTACTTCTTTTCAATATCAAAAGTTATCAATAATGAAATAAACAAAACGCCATTCGCTGCAACAAACAAAAATTTTTTTACAAGAAAAGAAGAAGATCTTTAATTATTATTTTCACTTCTCTTTGTTATGATTCCAAGCCTTACCTATTAAGTCATTCAGCCATTTATTTTGTACAATCTACAAAATGTTTTTTGAAAAATTATATATGTTTATAATTAAATAGAAATTATAAATAACACAACACATGCATAGTGTTAATAGTTTAAAGTCCTCAATTATTTCTTCTCTTTTAAAAGAAAAATTTTTATATCTGTCATTATGATGTGTCATTACTGTCAAAGTCATTTTAATTTCACATTTGTGATTGTGACATTTGTCTAGTCTCAACAAATTTTTATTGCTTTTCTTCCTTCTATAAAAATGTTTAATTGTGAAATTTAGATGTAAAAAAACTAAATTTAATCCGAGGCTTATTACAGACGATGTTAAGATAAGTAGCTACTATTATATTGAATAAATTTAATGTGCATTAGCTATATCTGAAATTAAAATGAAAAAGTTGTTCTCAAAAATTGAAACGAAAATTGACAATACTTCTCGAGAGAGCAATAATTATGTAGGTAAAGTTTTTACAGTTGGAAGACAAACAGTTACCGTGGAAGATGTTTTAGCGGAAGGTGAGTATTTTGAAATTATGTTTTGCAAAAGGGGAGTGTGCATATCAAATTATTGACAGTCTGTTAAGTACTCATATTATGTTTCTTTCTGTAGGTGGTTTTGCTATGGTCTATTCAGTCAAATCAAATAATGGAAGTAAATATGCTCTTAAGAGAATGTATGTTAATAACGAACAAGACCTTAATGTGGCAAAAAGGGAAATTCAAATAGCCGTAAGTGTTTTCTTTATTTAAAAATCCTTTATTACTTTGTTTTGAGTAAATGAAATTTATTAGATAGATGAATAATGTTTTTGGCGCTGATCATACAAGTCTCTAATTTAATTGTTTTAAACGTCGCCAATTACATACTGTAGAGCCAAATACTACTATTAATTAACTGCATTCGTATTAATTTATTATTATTAGTTATTTATATACAATGTGAATAATAATTTCGACCCTTTAGTATTTCATCTAATAAAATTCACAACATTACCTTTATTAGATTTTGTTATTATTCAGATAAAGTGTAGCGATGAAAAAAATAATCAAATTGAGTCACATTAAAGTTATTTAGATCAATTTAATTAAAATATGTAGCTAATTAGTTTTGCTATTTCAGAGCAGTTTGAGCGGCCACAAGAATATTATAGGCTATGTGGATTCCAGCCTAACCCCTACCGGCGGTGGTGTTTACGAAGTATTGTTGCTCATGCCTTTCTGTCAAGAAAATGTTTTTGGAATGATGAAGAGCCGAGGCAAGGCCAATTTTACCGAAGGTGAAGTGTTGGCCATATTCTGTGATATATGCGAAGCTGTTTCTCGACTACATCATTGCAAAACTCCAATAATTCATCGTGATTTAAAAGTAAGTTGAATATATTAACGTAGTACTTATTTATTCGTGTGCTACTAACGGATTTTTACTTTTAGGTAGAAAATA
This sequence comes from Phyllotreta striolata, assembly GCA_918026865.1. Lineage (NCBI taxonomy): Eukaryota > Metazoa > Arthropoda > Insecta > Coleoptera > Chrysomelidae > Phyllotreta > Phyllotreta striolata. Next base: position 7,485,864 of record OU900096.1, read on the forward strand.
TTTTAGTAAGTGAAAGTGGAAACTACGTGTTATGTGATTTCGGTTCATCAACTGCTAGGGTTTTAAATCCTTTAGAGAAGGGCGTCGCTGCGGTAGAGGAAGAAATAAAGCGTTATACAACTTTAAGTTATAGATCACCAGAAATGGTCGATATGTATTGCGGAAAAACGATTTCAACAAAAGCTGATATATGGGTATGCAAATAAATATACAGGTTGATTCATTTTAGTTTGCAATATTGGTTATAATATACAGGGTGTTCTTAAACATAGGTCCGCAAAAGCTTAGTTGCCGATCTACAGGGTGTTTGAAAAACAAAATATTATTTTTTTGTTTTTTAGAGCTCCTAGAAGTACCCCCTTTCAGGGGGCCACGGGCTTTCTACGAGCCCTAAGAAAAGAAAAAGTGATATATTATTGTGTCATTGCAACTTTTGTACTCTTACAACTGTTCCTTTAATAATCTTTATTTGTTCAACTCATGAAGTGACAATATTGCAAACTGAAATGCACCATAGGGTATACGTTTTTTTCTGAATATTACACAATTTTTCTTTGTTTTATAGGCGTTAGGCTGTTTATTGTATAAATTATGTTTCTTTACATTACCATTTGGCGAGAGTACCTTAGCTATTCAAAGTGGAAACTTCTTCATTCCAGACAATTCACGTTATTCCAAAGGATTGCATCAATTAATAAGTAAATTTCAACTTTAACTAGAAAATATTTCAATGATATTAAAACATAATTTTTAGGATATATGTTGGAACCTGACCCAGATCAAAGGCCTGACATTTATCAAGTGAGCTCTATCGCTTTTCAGCTCGAAGGAAAAGATAATCCTGTGAAAAATTTAATGGTGAGTTTTTATTTATTTATTTTACAAAAAAAGCTGTTTAATTAATAACTGTATTGTTTGTTATTTCAATTTAGAAAACCCCAACACCTAATCTTGACGATATACCAATTCCACCATTTGAATCAGAATCAAAGAAAACTCAAATAAAAGTACAAACCAACAAGGTGGCTGCGCCCGTAATAGAAGGAACCAGCGTCATGCCAAGGCAAAGGCCGAAAGGCAGTTCATCAGGTCCTTTAAATCTCAATAACATCCCCTTAGCCCTCTGTCCTAGTCCAACGCTCATTAAGAAGCCCCAAAGTCCCGTTGCTCCGACCATACCGGCCAATTATCCAGGTAACGCTCCCTACACATCTTCGTTTCCATCCAACACGACTTCTACCAATCCCACCTTCGCCCCGAAGTTCTTTCCCTCTCCCGACCTGAACCAACCACAACTGGATTCTCTATTCCAGTCCTCCGTTTATCCTGATCCCTTTCGAGACGATTCCGCAGCCTCTCCCACATCTACCGATCCGACTAACGGAAACAAATTGGACACTTTTTCGAACCAAGCTCCAGCCAGTTTGCCGGCCAACGTCGCATCTCCTGTAGCCGCCGACAATCCCCTATTCGAAAATCAAGGCGTAGCCTTGCACACGAGATCCGGTCTAACCGAATCCACCGCAGTCATCGGAAGCAATTCCCCACCTTCTTCGCCCAGTCTCGCTGTCCCTAGAGGCCACAGGCGCAACATGAGCGACACCACGGCTTTCAATAAGTGAGTTTTTGTACCGATTCTCTCGTCGATCTGGTGCGACTGTAATTTATTTCGTGCAGAACTTACGCGTCGGAGACGTCCCAATTTTTGGCGCCGTTCGAATCGTCGATTAAGCCGCGCAGCGTGACTTCGCCGGCCGAATCGGACGATGCCAATAGGACTCTGGCTCCGATGGGCGCGTCGACGTCGTCGACGGACGTGAGCCGAAGCAAGGGGACGGAGAGCAGGTCGCTTTCGGCCGACGTGGCCGATTGGAATCCTTTCGAAGAGCCGCCGTTCAGCCAGCTGACGGAGGATCACATATTCGGCGCTGAATTCGATAAAATCCGCAGGGGAAGTTCTAACAGTAAGTACTAGCTGTGGGTGTATTTTATAGCTGTTATTATATGGGGCGTATTGATAGCGACTCAATTTTGAAAACAGCAACATCAAATTAGTAAGAAATAGTTCTAGTTACAACGTAATAATACAAAAATTTTTTTTGAATTTCGTATACCAGTGTGATTTGTAGGTGTGGGTTATCTATTAAGCTCTTTTTAACTAAACTATTTTATAGTTCTTCTTGGTTACACCATAAGTTAGCGTCAAGTTTACTATCTTAAATGAAACCAGCATTATCTTTTTGGATGAGCTGATTTCACACTCATATATCTTAGTACTTATTGCGGCTGATAAGGATATTCAGCCACTTGATCTCTTTTTTGTACAAGGTGTTAAAATATTAAATGTGATAAATAACTTTCCACATAGTGGTTATTGGATTATGGTTATTTTACCTTGGTTCATATTTAGATATTCAGCTCCTCACTTTAACTTTAACGTGACTCTAAAGTCGCGTTTCTAACTTGACAGTTTTACATTGTTGTTATGGAGTAACTAGGGACTAGAGACGCTACTTTAGAGTCAAGTTAAAGTGAAAGTGAGGCGCTATTGGCCCGTATTCAGCGCCCCATTTTTAACTTAAACATGGCTCTAAACTAAAGGGTCACCTTAACTGTCCTAACCTTAACACCTTAAACAAAGTCCCTAGTTACTCCATAACAACAATGTATAACCGTCAAGTTAGAGACGCGACTAGAGAAGTCGTGTTTAAGGTTAAAATGGGCGCTGAATAGGAAATTAATTCTTCTACTGTTACTAGTGTCGATTGATCCATTATTATTATCTTTATTAATATTATTAAATTATTAAATAATATAATTAGTGTGACTCCCCTTCCAAAGTTTCCAAGTTAAGACAAAAATATACACGGTGTCCCATTTGAATAACCAAAACTGATGCCAACAAATTATATTATTTAAAATGAGCATAGTCGATAAACTTGATCCTACAAATTTTCATCAAAATAGTGTAGTTTCCCACACTTGTATAGTTTTAACTGGTTGTGGTACATCCTGTATATATAAAAAGGCTTTATTATATTTGCATAATATACTATTCATTATGCCATTCATGATTAAGTTGAAACAAATAAGTTTGTAAACGTAAAGGAACTGTAGTAAACAGAACGTCTATGAGCCTAGAGAGATTAACTTGTTTTCGATTTGAATTCACGAGTGACGCCAAGTAATTTCTTGTAATTAATAAAAATAATAACATAATAAATAGAAAAAAATCTTTTTTATAGTATTATTTTTAAAAAGACGTTTGATTGTATAATTTCGAGTTGATAATGAATTGACAAAAAAAAGTTAAAAGTAAATACAATGTCGTAAGTAAAGATATAACATATTTTTAGTTGGTTATCATGTAATAAAGTTAATCCGCTTTATTTTTTTTAATTTTGTGGAGTTCCTTATTCGGGTTAGTCGTTTCTTTTGCAATTAAATTCTTTTATACCGTTTATATTTTTGTAATAAGGCTTCATTTGAGCATTTTATATCCGTTTTACTCACGGAAACGTTTAATTTAATTTTTTGCGTTTATTTTCAGGCTTGCAGGGAATGAAATCGAAAGAGAATCTTACAATGTCGGTATCAGAAGATCCATTTAGTAGCGCTCCCTTTAGTCTTCCCGTTCGCAACCGAGATAGGGCCAATAAAGGATTACATTCCGCAGGTAATCAATCTTAATGCTTGGTTTTTCGTTCTTATCATTGCCTTTTATTTTTATGTATAACAATGTGTTTTTATGTATAACAATAATCCCAAAAAATACGCTAGAATATGTGATAAATAAATAGTACCATTTTATTTTTGACTAGCAAAAATGCAAATGCAAAACAATTATTGTGTAAGAGATGAGTTGGTAGATAGGAAAAAGCAAAGTGGAAGGATGTATGACCAGCTTTGTAGTGTAAATAAGCTTAATAGAAAATTCATCAATTCTAAATTTTAATATAAGTAAACATAAAATGCCTAAGAATTATTCGAATTATTATTTGAAGAAGATTCATTGCTCAAGCAATAAATTTACTACCCCGGTAGTTTGCATTATTTTTGCATTATTTTTTTGGGTGCCGGTATAGTATGCAGTCTACCATAATATTTGAGGTCTACATATTTCGACGCCCAAGTGTATTGAAATACTTTGACAGGTGTCATTTTGTAAAAGTAAGACTAGTTGTGAACATGTCTCACAAAAGTGAAAATGTTTGTCCATTTTTCTTAATCTCCAACTGTTATATCTCTGTACTAAACATAAAAACCCCACTCAAAACACTTTATAAGATAAATTTTGGTAGACCGTATACTAAACCAGATGTGCTAGGGTAGACCGCATACTAGAGGGGTACCTACAAATTTTTTTGATATTACAAAAATAGCAAATACATATTTTATTTTCAAGTTTATCTACACCTAAATTGAACAGTTTAAATTTTTGAGGAAAAATGAATATCATCGAATTATTTTACATCAATTAATTGGTTGATTACATGAGTTAAAATATTTTTTTATATCTTATATCCCTGTTTCAAATACTTTCCTATTTATAATACAAGGTTCTATAGATAACATACACCCTTTCATTGAATATCATCGTTCAAAATAATATAAAACTTATGTGGTAAACAATTTAGGTGTGTTTAGAACAGCATTATTGATAATTGTCATAAAGATAATCTAAGTACAAAATTAGAAATAACTTTCTTTATAGCTAAATTGTGCAGGATGTATTAGTATGAATAAAATTTGAGTATGCCACAACAATTCTACTAGCCAAGTTGCTACCTTGTTTTATGAAAAAAAATCTCACTTATACTAACTTGAACTAGTTTGATTAATAATTTTAAGAAGGGGTCGGTATTTTTTTACTTTCCGGTTTATCTTTGTAACTTTGTTTAATTATAACGTTTCTTATCAAGAAAACTAATCTTTATTATGTAAGAATATACTCCAAGACCAAACATTGATCGTACTAAAGTAGAATATTTGTTGTAAATTATGTAAAAAATATTTTTTAATATTTAAACATGTACTAATAGTAGAATTTCTTTTATTTTGCTTAAATAAAAATTAGTAGTCGATTTCATAAAATGAAAATTAATTTTACCTAATTTTAAAATGAATACAAATAAGGCAAAAAAAATAAAATAGGCATTTATGTTTTTGAATTGCTCCTCTTTTTCGATGGTGATGGACATGGGATGGACAATGGGGTATAATATACTTGAAAATTAAAATAAGCTTTATTGGAATAGTATTCAAATTTGCTTTCTTTTCTACGAGTTAATTTTATTTTACATTTAATATAGTTTGTTTACTTTGATATATTGGAATTAATGAGAAATATCTGTTAATTTGCATTTAAATAGGTGAATTATGGAAAATACTATGTCGTTATAATTTAATTCATTGTGTATTGGTCATTTTGATTCATATGTTTGTTATACTCTTCATAATCTTCATATCCATCAATTGTATTAACAATATGTATTATTCATTCCCTAGCGAAACATTTTTAATATAGTAAAATCAAATAAAAATTTTGCTTGTATTTGTTTAGAATGGCGAACAAGGTGGGATTAAAAATCTCGTTTTTCGATTTTTTATTTAGGTATTTCCTGGTAATCTTGGAACAGCATTTTTAGAAATATTTACATTTTGGGCTAATTATTTAGTTTCCTGCTCTGAGTTAATGCTTACTTTCATGTCGATTATTATGTATATGTTGTATAATTATTGAAAAAAAATGTATTGTGATCGTCATACTAACTAAAAACATTCTTGTACAGCTATTATTGTATTTTATTAGCAATAAAAATTGCTTTATGTTACGAGCTTCCTTACTTATTTAACCTTACGAACGAACGATTGGCGAAAGTAACAATTTTCCACGTTCTGTTCCGTCTTTTCTCCTTAACTGATATCTCTAAAAATGGCTGTTCCAGAATAATGGTGGTGGGTTTTCTAACAAACAAACATTGTGTAAATATCCTCACAAATGCACATTTGTAGATTAAATAGTAGACTTTGAATGAACCACTTACATTTTTTGAAACAGCCTTTTCACAGAGTTATTGTTTTATAACAATATTTTCTTTGCACTAATGTGTACTATAATGTGGAATTTGAGGCAGTAGTGGTAATTTAAGTAAAAGTTGGTTGCTTCATGAATATAGAAGAGAATTTGTAGCTAATTTTTACAAACCACTATTGGATTACAATGTAAATAAAAGTGAATGAGACAGTGCTGTGTGTATTTAGTTTTTAATGCTTTTTGGTATTGTGTTGGCTGTAATAGGGATTACAAGCCAAGATTATTAGCCAAGAAATAGGTATAATTTGAGAAAAAGAGTGTTCTAGCAGGTTTTTAATAAATCAAATATGCTATGGTATGTTTTAATTTGTGTTATTTTTTTAACAACTAGTGGTGGTAAAATTAGATACTTTGGTAGAATATATTTTGGAACCTGCAGTGATATAAATGTAACGATAACGAGTAAAGCCTTATTCAATTGAAGAGTAACTTTACCGCGTAGATTCGTTGGTTTTTTAACGCTGTAACAAGCTTCTTGGGCTGTAGAATCTAGTTATACCCATTAGATACTAACGATATAGTAAGTTCTCAAAAAGAATACTCGCTTTATTGCAGGCAAGTAAGTTATTAACAAATTGATATTTTTTCAGCAAAAACTATATCTAAAAAACCGGTAACCGAGACATTACCCGAAGAGAATTTACTATTCGACTCTTCTCCGGAACACGCGGCAGCGTCCGATGGAGAGGCTCTCATCAACACCGAGCCGGAGTCCGACCAACCCATATCCCCACCTTTCATCAAAGCCCCTTTAGAAGACAGATCCAAGTACGAAAAACTCACGCCAGGAGCCTACGACGTCACGTCCAACAGCAGTTCAGACGAAGAAAAAGTCAAATACAAGAAGAAGAAGAAGACGATCATTCCCGAGAAGCTACAATCGGTGTACAAACTACCGATCAAAAACCTCCGATCCGACCGCGCCAAATCCTCCAAAAAAGCGCGCAACGACAAAAACCACCGAGAAAACGACGACGTGGAATCCGACGATTCCATCGGATCCGCCAGCGATCTGCGAGTGGACGAAGACGACGCGCCGCAGGCGAAGGAAGACGCCGTCAGCGAGACGGTGAGCGAGAGCATCAAGACCTGCGGCTCGTCGGCCTATCACGCCGAATGCGAAAGCATGGCCACTCACGAAGAGGACTTCACCAGTCGCATAATCAGAACGAAGCAGCGCGAGGAGTCCAAGAAAGCGGCGCTGCAATCGCAGGACATGCTCTTCATCGGCCACCAGTACGGCGAGAAGCCGCTTCTAATGGACGACGAACTGGATTCCGACACCGATAACAAATGCAAAAAACACGCCTGGATGCCGAACAACGATCGCAAGACGGCCGATATATGGATAGCGCCGTCCAGCAGCTTCGAAGACAACAACGATGTATTCGCGATGGCGCCTTTTTCCAAAACTAAACCACCCACTAACGATTGCGATGATAAAGATACAAACCACATCGAGGATATACCAACGTTCGAAGATCACTTCATCGAATGCAACGATAACAAACCCACCGTCGTCACTACGCCTAATTCCAACCCGTTCCTATCACCCGACTTCGCCACCCCCGAACCAGAAATCCCTACCCAACCGATCTGTTTCCCCGAGGTAAACTTCGACTATTCCTTCCTGCAGCCGCCCAAAGAGTTCCGCGCCTCTCGGGAGACCATCGACGTTCCTTCGCACGAAAATTACGAGGTGACGTTGCGCCACAGCTTCGAGAAACTGCAACGCGGCAGCTTCGAAACCGTGAGGCACGTCAGCCTGGAGGCGCCGAAGCGCAACAGCTTCGAAGTCTGCAAGCGCGAGAGCCTCGAATTGCCCAAGAAAGAGCCGCTGTTTACCGAACTGAAGCCGAACAATTTCGTAACCCCGCGGGCTTCGAGGAGTAGCTTGCGCTTGGATTTCATCGACGAGAATCTCCCCGAAGCCGTCGAGCCGGCCAGCAAGAACAAGAAGGACAAGAAGAAGGAGAAAGAGCCGAAGCCCAAGTACTATTTAATCGACGACAGCGTCTCGGACGACGGGGCTAAGTCGAAGAAAAAGAGCGGCGGCCACAAGAAGAACGGCGGCAAGTCGAAGAAAGTGGCCAAGGTTCGTAACGACGGGGGCTTCAGTAACATGAGCTTCGAGGATTTCCCGTCGGACGATCTCGAAGTCGTGGAAAGCTCGATCATGCCGTTCGAAGTGCTGAGGACTCCAGAGCAGGAGCAGAAGAGCTTCGGGATGAAACGGATCGGAAATCCGTTCTCTTGATTCCTCTGCGATGTAAATCAAACACGTTTTGCTAAGTATGTAGTTTTACAGATAGTATGAGAAGAGTAGCTATTTTTGTTATAAAATTAGGCTGTGCGCTAGAAAGCAGCTACGTTTTCAATCAAAATCTGGTTATGCCTTAAACCTTGAATCGTACACGGAGAGCTATTTTATATAAAAATTGTGCAGCTTTATCACCATTTTTTTACACTCGAAACAGGATCGGTAAGAACGGTCGGGAGAAACGCTTAAATTACTATAAAAATCGACGAAAGGTTCTTGTAAGTTGAGGAACGATTTACATTTCTCTTGCTTCTTACCTTTACAAATCTTTTTTTATTTAAAATTACTTTCATTTGATACGCAAATGCCGTGTACTTTCATTTTTTCTAACCGTGTATAAACCGGAGCAGCTATTGAAGTTGTTCGGAGACAATAAGGTTTTATTCCTGCCCTTAGTAATTACCTAGATGCTAATTATATTTCTTCATAATATTTTGGCAACGATTTCAAATTGAATAATGTGGTATTTATAGATTTCAATGTAATGAATAGAAAATTGATACTCGGAATATATTTTTCGAAAATGATTGGAAATATTTTGTCAATGGGATTTATACGAAAAAGTGAAACAAAGATTTTGAATATCGAGTTAGTGCTTACGTTTTTTGCCAAAGATCAATAAATAATTTCTTATATTTTTTTTATTACATACAATGATCTGTTTTATTCTCGAAATAATGACGATTGGTCTCGATTATTGAGAGGTTTTAATTTGTGCAGTATTATAAAAAAATCATTCACACTCTATTCCAACAATTATTGTTTTTAAAGCAGATCAATTAGATTGTTAGAAATGGATATTTATTTGTTATGTGAATTTTACCTATTTATATAAAATAATGATATTGTTTACTATTATTAAATTATTGTTACATTCCCCCTTATTTATTTAAAAAATATATATTTATAGCACTTTATTTATTGGTTTCTTTTATTTAGCACAATTCTACATTAACTCACCCTCCTATGTCTCCCATGTACCCTCCCAAATTACATCAGTAGTGTGAAAATTGTTAACAATTTAATTTATCTTACGCAATAATTTTTTAACGCTTGCAATATGTTGCAGCTTGTGAAAACGCTCTAAAAGGAAACTCTGTTACATAAAAATAATTTAATTTTCATCCTCTAAATTTACAGCACCTAGTATTAAATCTGCTACCATTAGTACAGCTATGGTCAAGTGTATACTGCCCAAAGCGGCTTCTAAGTGATGGTGTTCCTCGGGTTTGTCTTTTACTTCGTGAGCTTTTTTCTTCAAAAAATACATTATGAATGTCATAATGCTACAGATGAAATTGATAATGAAACCTATGCATAGGAATATGAAGTCTTGGATACTCGGAAGGTGTTCTACAGACGATGCTATCAGACAAACGATGAGTATTATAAAATAACCCAATAAGCCTAAAAATGAAAAGAAATAGTTTTTTATTGTGTTCTTATAGGTGAGATGAATCTTTGGGATTCCAGTAGATAAGGAATAATGTGTTTACCTAGAGTAATGCCTTCCTGCAACCATATTGAATTAATATCATCTATGAAATGAAATATTACAGCTCCAGTGAAACAAAATAATATTTCTAATATTCTTAATAAAAGTCTCCAGCTAATCATTTTCTTTATATATTTTATACCAATACCTACAGGTCACATTATTAAAGCTTCGATTATTCACTAGCATTTAAATTTTAAAGTTGATCAGGAATTCCATCAGAAAATCATGAATCTGAATTTCATTTTATAAGCATACGCATTTTTACAGTATAAAATATGAATAACCTCTATTTGTGTCAAAATATTGAAACTATCTTTCTTGTCAATTCAAATCTCTTCATTTTATTTACGGTTGTTTAATCATTAATAGGTAGATGACATTAATTATTATTAATCTGTTATAATTTGGCTACAAACTATAATTGAATGGGTGATTGGAAAAAGGATAAAATTCCAAAAATATGGCGAATTAAAATGAGATAGGTATTTGGTTCTGTTCTAATTTTACTTATCTTCCGTCTGAGCGCAAAAAAAATAAAATTATCGGCTTCACATCATAATTCCATTGGCGATGAGTGGAAAAAGGAATATTTCTGAAATTTTATCCAGGTTGTTTAATGCACTGACCATGAATAACAGATTTGAAATGAAATTTTGAGAGAAAATTTTCCCAAGAACTAAATCCAAAGTTTCAAGTAATATACGGCTAAGTAATACCGATATACCTACTTGACTTCAAAAGCTCCAATACTTCTAAAAACTGGTAAACATAATGAAAAAAAAAGACAGTTTCCACATTTTTAACTATTTTTTGGTTTTTGAGTGGCAAAAGGATAAAATTTTTGGACTTTCAAATACTAATAGCTAGTTACCCAAGAAAACCGTTCAAACTTTGGCATCAAACGTACATCACCCATTCAATTTAGTTTCAGCATTTACTAATTGGTGAAGCCATTCTTGGATTGAAGTTTCATTAAGAAACTGAGATCTTCCATTTAGAATTAACATTTCTGCCCACAAGTACAAGTTTAATTAAACTCGCCTACTTTTTTTATAACAAAAGCTATTGTTATTCCTCTTTACACATTTTCTATTTTAGCGTAAAACGGCTGCTCTAAAATTTGATACCATTTAGGTCTAACCGTCAGCATGTATAATTTCCCTTCGAACAAATACAATACGCGCTTGCTTTCAATTCAAATTAGAGTAATTAGCGATCCCTGTACAAAAAGCTACTACCTTTAGTTATAACATAACTTGACACAGCCGGTCCGTTTGGACCGTTGTATTATGTATTCTTCCTTTTATATTATATCCCATTCGCTCCGTAAATACGGACTAGTACGCAGGGCAAGCATTTAAACCGTCTGTAGTATAGATTGAACAGGGGACGGGCGAAGTAAAACGCTGTTGCCTACGACTGGGGACTGGGTCTTCAAAACATTCTGAGGCGCTTGTAACGCACATTATAAGGACCTGAACGCTCTAGCGATCGTTCGAAAAAATATATTTTTTTTTCAAATTTACGGTCGATTCGGGTGGTTTTGAACGAGATAGGTGACAGTGATGTGTTTGCGTTCGTTTTTCGTGGTTTAGTTGGTTTGGTTTGGTTGCCGTTGCGATGCATTCGGATAAAAACTCTTTATTGCATTAAAGGTATGTTGTTCTTTTACGTGGATGAAGAACTGCACATAAATGCAATGTGTACACTGTGTATTTCTTTATAAAACTTTTCGATGAAGTTGTTTTTTAACATTTTTCTATAGTTATTTAAGGTACCCATTTACAGAAAAACTATAATTTAATTAAATTAAATTTTAGTAGATATATTTAACAACTTATTTGAGTAGTAAAGGCAGTCTACTAAAGATAAATAATAAAGTCTCATGCCTGAGAAAGGTAAACATCTTTAATTTTTGTTTGGTCCCATTGAACTCATTAAACATTTACTTTGATTTTTAATAAATTCTACTTTATATTTCCTATCAATCATTAATAAGGCATTTAAAATTCTAAGATGAATCTGAATGCCTAAACGATTTGGCTTGTAAATAAAATTTGGAGTAGACGAGTGGGCAAGCGCCTATACAAAATACATAATACTAGAATTTTTGAGTGGGTTTGTGCTCTGATGTTATGTTGAAATTATTTAAGTGTCGGACTTACTTACCTATTTATTTCATGCTGCTTTATCTTACAGACTTGGTAAATAGACTTAATTATGAATTGGGAATTGATTAACGAATGAAAGTATGAGAATTTAATATAAATACTCCAGTTTATAATAAATTAATATCTTTTTTATAATGGGTTTACACTTCATTTGGTACATCTTATAAGATTCTAGATAGCAGGACGGCCCCCTAAATCATAGGAATTACATTTGCGTTTTCGGCTTAATCTATACCATCTTCACAAAATAGTATTAGGGACCCTACATTGCACTTTCTGAATAAATTCGTATACATATTAGATATAATATATTGAACATAATTTAACTAGATACCTACCAATTTAATTATATTAATATTTTCTGGAATTATAAGGTTTCTGTAATATGTCTATAGTACCTGAAGGTATAATAAATAGAATAATTTTCTTACATGCACGATGCTGGGCTATTATAAGTTCTAATATTTTTTGTACGGGATATGTGCAACGATCGGTATGTAATTCAAAATTATTATTTCTAACAGTTTCTCGCACTTTTAGTGCTGCCGGTACCCATCACACTATGTAGGTATACTACTATAATTCATCTGCGATTTATGAATTAAAATAGTTTCCCTTCTCCCTTTCTATTACATATTAGGAGCGTGTGAGGTTTCCTTACACCATATCGGGTGTATTTAAGTACATAATTACCTGTAAAGTACCTATTTATTACATACAAAATTTTCTTCTCTTTATTTAGTACATAATTTTAGTTTCTGCATTGTCTTTTGGCTACTAATAGAGTGAACTTGTCCACATGTAAATGGGTACTTTGTAAAATTTATCTCAAAGATAGCAGTAAATCTCGAATTTACTTACGTATATTATATTATTTATATCTGCTCTTCCGATAACCTTAAAAATTCCGAATGAAGAAACAATTCCACAAATTAAACGTTGATAAAGCTAACCGATTTTTCCAAATTAAAACGAAATCATGGCGATAAAAAGAGCCTATAAGTATAAACATTTTGGCGTCGATCTCTTCTGCTACAGAGTCAATGCGCGGCCTAAGAAGCTGACCTTCAAACTCCATCCGTTGTATAGTAAACCTGATGGTATAATAGTACTATGCCTGATTACTAACGCAACGTTTCGAATCGAACGACGGTTACCAGGTATTTAAAAATTTTGAATTTATTGTTAATAAAACAATTCGATTCGGTTAGGCATACCTTAAACGTGAATCGATGACCGGTCCCTGCGGTCGTTTTAAATTTGCCGGTAATCTCTCTCTTTTCCTCCTCCTCCGTTGTTGTTGTTGAGAGAGATCGCATGACACGTGTGTTAAACTAAATTTTACTTCCAAGATTTCGTAATCATAAACTTCTGCAATCTCATGTTTTTATTAATTTAATAATACTTCCTCTCGGTTTTATTTTATTTCTAGTTTAATCCGGGGAGAATCCTTTTTCAATCTCAATTTTCTGAACGTAACGCGATAACCGGTGATATCCAACAACTGCATCATCGCATTTTTATTGGAGAAAATTCAATTTTTAAAATAAATATTGGATTACTGAAAACGTAGAAATAAATCGGAGTTCTCGTATTTTGATGCTGGGATATTCATTCCGATGCGATGCTTTGAAGTACAGTTACTTTTAAGACTTCGCTTAGCCGTTAAACCGACTCCGATGGTATAAGGCTTTGTCTATCTAAGAATCGGTTTGGTTGCTTTCACATGGCGAGATATTAGCGAGATTCTAACTTATTCAGTGATATTTGATCAATAAAATGTAATTAGAATTTTTCATTTCCATTTGAGTATGAGTTTTCGTATAAATAAACGATTTCAATACATATTATACTCGTACTTAACCTTGTTCGTTGTAAATTCCGATCAAAAGTGTGTTGACCTTTTAGGCACATTTGCAGGCAAGATGAATAAATATTTCACAATTTCCTTGAAAATAATACTTTACTACTACACACTGGTATTGTATGTGCTGTAAATATTTTGCCATTTGGTCTCACAATAGGCTTATCTCAAAATTAAACAATGAACAAAAGACTTTTAATGCAGCGAGTGCATTTTCCAACAAACTGCAAACTAATTACCTACGTGAATAGTTACAAAAATCTGCACAAGTTTATCTATTCCATATAAGTATATGAGTAGGTGTTGGGAGATTAATATCCATCCTCGCAAAGGGATAAAAATTCTGTTCTAAAAATATAATAATAACCAATTATAATAGATAAAAATTTTCGATCAATGAGACGATACGTTTATAATATACTACAATATAAAAAAAAATAAATCAATTAATTATCAAACACTGACCTACTCAACTATAACGTATTCTCAAGTTATAGTACGTATTAATTAGACATCGCGTTATTGTCGATACAATCATAAATAGTTATTTAATTTATTCGAATGTATAGGTAATTTATACGGTTTAATATTCGGTTGCATATGGATTTGAACGGATAAAAATAGAATGCTTCAATTTCCGTGTCAATTTTGCTGTATATGAGCGACAGCCAATTGTATGCAGTTGGTATACAACTGCATAAACTATTTGCCAATTATCCTCTACGCGAACTTTTTTTAGAAATAGCATAAAATCGATGTAAAAATAAAATTGTTGTTACAGAAGCTCAACGACAAAAAGCGCTCGATAAAATATGCAAAAGTATTCGCAATTCGTTAGTATTTTGTAATTAACTTTTCTGGCGATTTATTAGAGTTTTATCGAATTACGCACAAAAATTGCATTACGCTATTTTGACGAACATGAAATGTTTTTTTTGTCAATTTAGCACCATTTTCCGCTTTGAGTTTAACCGAATTGGAAATAGACCTAACTGACATTTATACGTATACGTAGCGTAACGTTATTTCAACTTATTGTTAGATTAGCAAAAACTATAGCTATTAATTTCATTGAAAAATACTTTCGTTATTGCGAAAAATTTTATACCTACCTTTAGCGAAACTTTATTTATGGTGTATTTATTCTCTAAGTACCCATTCAAAAAATACGTCTTAGGCCCTATTCGTGCTATTATCTATTTTATTTACGACCTCTCGGTTTTCTGAATGGATTCTAACATTCTTCAAGCCAGTTGTAAATTGATTCGGTCTTTGGTCAGGAAGTTGATTTTTTTATGGATTTGCTGTACTCCAGTCATGAGTAGGGTTTCGGTGGGAAATTGATATTCTTACCTACCCACGTTTCTCATACTTTCCGAACGCATAATGTGCAGGGTACTGGTAAAGAACTGTTCATAGTCACTCCCATGAAAAAAAAGGATACGGTCGAACACTCTGTAATTGTCATAGAAAAAGCGGAATAATTCCTAAATTGTTTCGATTATTTTCTTAATTTAACTTGATTGTTTAGTTTAGATAATTATCTACCTGAAGAAATGTTGGATGACAATTATTGTAAATTTAATATTGTAACGGAAGGGAAATATTTAATCAAAACAATTTCATCCACAATAAGCAATATCAATGCAAATTGTCGTTTACTTCGAAAAATGTTATTTAATACTTCCGCATAACGTTACATAGACAGTTACTATTACATTTTTATTGAATGGGGCTTTTTTGGAATTCTTCCATACTTACACAATTATTCTATGCAGAAATTTAGATTATAATCTAGGAAACTGTAATTTTACTTTACTGTGGAATTAAAAAAATATGCTAATAATCTATATTTTGTTATATCTATACGAAATAAATAGTACTTATAAAAAACCTGTTTCAACAGTTTAAACACATTTCTTGTTCCATTATGTAATAGAGAAATTGAACGTAAAGCGCTTCCCCATGTAGGTCAAGGCCTTTTAAATAAAAACAAAATGACATTACACCTAATAGTTAACTTCTTCAGGAAGATATTGATGAGACGAACAAATGAATTAAGTAAAAGTAACGCCTCGTAAAGTTTTGTAAACATTTACTGTGTCATAACAGGTAGGTAATTTACTTACCTAATCTTCATTGATTTGTTAGAGAAACGGAGGTTCAGTCGATAATTTTATGACCTGATTCATGTTAGCTTGAACTAAACAATATCTAATTTTCTCTCACATAATAGATGAGCAAATGTAGCAAATAATGAGGAAGAAATTCACTCATACCAAGGGTTTATATTAAATAATTGAGTTTTGCGGCTAAAAGAGGCAACAACAACCAGGTGCCCATCAAAGAAGTTATTATAGTGTGTTAAAGTTGAAAATAAAAAGAGGTTTTTTTGATATTAGGCCAGAATGGCTGAAGGCTTTTTCATGAAAATTTATATAGAATATATTTGTTTAGTGACCTATTATTGTTAGAAAAAATGTTTAAAAATTATCAAACCATTAGGTTAAATTATTTTATTTTTGTCTCATAAGTCTGAGTCGCCATGTCCCAACCTTTCTGAGACATCCTGTGTAATATAAACAAATTCATCTTTACTCGGCTTATAGCAACTATTCAATGTTTATGTTTACTATTCACTTTTTAATCAATTCATTGACATTATACATTATGTATTACGCATTCGTTAGGAGTTTAATTAAATTCGCGATACTTAATTGAATTCCGAACTATGTATATTCTCATCTCGAAACATAATACTATTTCAAACAATTAAACACGATAGGTTCGTAGCAACTTTCCGTTATTTCGTATCAAATCTCTCGTTTATAAACTAATTAACACGGAGCAAAAATTGAAATTAAGCAGTTATATAACTTGTCAATTAAACGCGCAAAGTTTTCAAAAGAGCAACAACAAGCAGCAATGCTAAAAATACTCGATAAAATCTCGAAATTCAAGAAGCGATTTTCGCTAGACGTCAGAAGTTAATTGCCAAGAAATGAAGCGGTTTGGGCGTTGAACGTCATCCAAAGGGCGAGTGCCAGTCAGCCCGCGCCAATATTACTATGTCAAAGCGGCGAAAATCCAGAGATGAAAATGAAATTGTTTCGACTGGAAATTCGATATTTACATTTTCAGCCTTTGAAGGAGTCGTACTTACTTAGAGCGAAGAAAATATTTCATTCGTTAAATTTAATAATAGCTAGACTCTCGGTGGAAATATTGCTCAGATGGAGCAGAGAACGAAGGGACTCGATTGTATGTTCTTCCACTGATATTAAATTTATGGCCGTTACATGGTTGTTTTATTTTTATGACTATTCTCAAGTTTAATAAAAGAGCATGATACAAAATTTACAATTCTCGCTTGATTGTACCAGATGCACAGACGTGTATATCTAACGTTATTACGTGATTAATAAATAATAGGAGTATCTAATATTGGAGATATGGGGATGTTTTTAAAATAACAAATAAATCTAAAATTTATGGGTGTTCCCGAGAGATTTTGATCTAGGTGCATCGTGAGGGCAAGGTTCTATGATTAAAAAAATGAATGAGGTAGAGGTTCATATTGAGAATTACAGAGAAGATGCCCGAAACCGCGTCGATATTTTTAATTTAAGATTTCGAATTGCTCTGTGGTTGAGCTTTTTTTCTTAAAGCTCTAATGAGTATAATTTCAGGCAGGACGCCCAAGAATTCTTTTTAATACAACCTGTTTCGAGGCGAACAAAATTCTCTACGTTTTTTGTAAAGGGTGTTGCTTAATAAAACTTTGTTTGTTTAATATAGCATAACAATGTAGCTAAAAAAAAACAATAAAATCATTTTATGGCACAAGGCGAATGAGACGTTGCGGTGCTAAATGAATGGGAAACCAGTAAATTCCATGGGATACCATAGAAAGGGAAATGCTATAGGACCAAACCGCACCCGCTACCGGGCCAATATCGATTTTACCGGCTGAAACGCACTACACTTGCCTACAAAAACGAAATTGTCGATACCCTGGCAATAATTCTACAAATTCACTGTTGGTACGACTACAATACTACAATATTGTAGTCTGGCTTTATGGATTAGATATTAAAATGGGGTTTGAAATTGTAAAAGCATGTACAGCACACAATGGGCACGCTTTAATATTTTAACATAAAAATGCAAGCGAAATTTTAAATTTAAATGCATATTTCTGTTAGGCGAAACTTGTCTACGTGGTGCATTTGCATGCATTTACGTAAATTTAAATTTCTTTTAAGTACCTTTGGATTATTAGGATAGTTTTGAACTGAAACGGCGATCGAGTGCTTATTTTAAACAACATTAAAAAACTGAATATTTTATATGAGACAACGTAAGAAATGTTACTAACTAAAATAAACTTAAATTCTTCTGTTATAATAGCGTCAATTTTTGATATCTGAGTTTGCGCTACGTCCAAAAATGTCGTTTGAATCGACAATAACCACCAAAATAAGATAAAATCACTGTTTTTACGTTTACGAAAATTTACAAAAACTTTTTGCTGGCAAGAAAAGATTTGTACAGCTAGTAGCCATTTATGGTCCATTTATTACGATATCTGAACGAAGCAATTTATTTTCTGTTTAGTTTCCAACTGTAAGTCATTTATTCACTTGTCTGACCACTTCCTTTCAAAACTTTGAGAATTTACTCTCGATTTTCAAGAGATTAAAGAAGTCAAAGAAGTGAGACTGGTTTTTATATGGCGTCTTAGAAACGTGACATTCCACTCTGTTTTGTGCAGGAAAATCTAATTACGTAAGTCCTTCGTCAAATTTTGAAACGAATGTAGGAAGCACAAATGACGATTTCGATTGGAGATCCGATAGCTAGAAGGTATTTACTTTGTAATCTCCTCTGAAGTCGGAGCGCAAACGCCATTTTTTATAAACAAAAACTAGGTAATCGCCGAATAATTTTGAACCATTCAAAGTTTGGAAGGTCGGGGGATTTTTATTTACCGGACCGACTGAAGTTTTAATCCCAAATAAAGGGATTACGAATATTGCAGAAGCGCCTCACGTCCTCAGCAAAATAAACTTCGTCCGCCCCGCCTCTATAACTTCGTCCAAAAATCGTGTTCAAAACTCCCGTAATATCGGAAAAGTTGGGAGAGTTTTTTTTTCTGTCGAAGTGTGTGACTACGGGTAAAATTTCCCGAAAACATTTCTATTGTCGGTGTGGAGTCCGCAGATAGAGAAAGTTTCTTTTTAAATATTCGCTCGACGACTACAATATACTACCTGTATAGTGGAGTCTTGGATTATAGAATCGGAGTAATCCGATAGGGAATGTTGACGGCATTTGAAAGATGCCAGAATCGATTCGTTCAATGAAATGCACGAATTGATAGAATTGGAATAAGAATTGCCATGCCATGCATAAATGCACTAGAATTTTATGTTACAATAATCCAGGGCGTTCCAACAGAATATTTTAACAATTTTCTTTATAACAGAATGAACTAGAGGAGATAAAGTATTTCATCTCCCTTCAAATAATCTGTAATTTTATTACACTTTATTTGCTCCAATATGTGTCCACTGTGTATAAAATAAAATTTTAAAAGGTAAATGAATAATTTCGTTTAATAAATTTGTTTGCACAAATGTGGGATATAATTATTGTTTTGAATCAGCCTAAATATGCGGAAATCTAATTTTGCGAAGGAAGCACTTACCAAATTATAATTCAAAAAAGGTTCTGGAACAATAGGTGAACGAGTACAAGTGTCCTCACTGCCTACTTAGTATTTCTCATTCTGAAATTAAATCTCCATCATCACTGGCCTTTAACATAAAAAGCATACCAGCTTTATAAAAAAATCGTACACACGCAATGGCTATTCGAATTCCGATGATTTGGATAAGGCTTTTCATAATGCTTTCAATCGTTGCAGGGAAACGTGCGACTTGTCAGCTCGCAACGACTGTTTCGAAGATTTTCAGCCTGGTAAATATTTATTTTGTTAAGTTTGTTTGCATCTGATTGCATATTGAAATATGTAAATTGTCGTTTTCCTCGGCATCAATGGCTGTTGGATGTAAAACAAGCAATTTGATAAGCTCACTTCGATATTGCTAATGGAAAATTCATTGTTTTATTATCCGCGAGGATTTTGAGTCGCGGTTTAAGCGAAAGCCAACGAATTTGAATAGTTTTTTTGGTTAATAGAGCAAACAATTTGTATGGGATTACTTGAGTACAAGTGCTGAATAAAAATTAACCGAATCGTTGGGATTGTGATACAAAATAGACCTTTTTGCAATAAATATTATAAATGTACTTATAAAAATGGCCCTTACAGCCGTTTAATATGATATAATGTGAAAGAATATACGTTTTACGTGTGCTGTTGACCTCGACTCTCGAGTTTCTGAGCTCATCATTTACGAAAAAGCATTATATCTGTGCCCGTTTAGAAACTGAAAGCATCTTGCCACAAGGTATGAGTTTGGAAAATATTCCTGTGAGAAATTTCCTTAAAAATTGTCTACATCAGTATCGATTTCTGGATTTCGACGAGATTTTACTTAGCCAGTAACACTGTAATAATATTTCTTGAGAATAAAACGAAAACGGCATGAAATTCCAAGTGAATTACAGAGCCACAAGTGATGTGATTTCCATGAAACCAAAAAAAGGACGAATTCACTGGTTACCTGCTGAAATATCTCCTTTGGATAAATGTGGCAGAAAGTGTTCCAACTTTTATGCTGCTAAAGTATTACGAATATCAACGTTCGCAAAAAGGGAGGCATTACTCAGAAAAATGTAATTCTTCAAGATCGCCGACAACGTTCCATAGTTTCAATGCGTGTCCCCTGAAAAGTTTGTGATTTCCCGCGGGACTATAACTTATCGAACAATCCTGTGACGGGCTATCTGCAGAATGTCCAGATTTAACACGGGAAAACTTTTGTGCACCTTTTCCTTTACCTCGCCCAGTGATTTAATATCGAATGTCCAACTGACTTGATGGAAACTTTAATGGAACAACTAGATTTTTGCGAAAATCTTTTTGATTTGCTATATTAGTTGATTGGATGACGAAGTAGACGGTTTTAATTACATTTAATATGGAATTAATGTGCTGGCAAATGCACTGGATTGCAGGCAAAAAAAGAAGAAGAAGATTGAATTTTAATTTAAATAATTACGAAATAGGAGTAAGAATTTTTTTTGTAATTTATTTCATTCGTTGATTGAACCAATTACCAAATTATTTCTTAAATTGAGCCTTTTGGAATGACTTTATTTTTTCATTTACCGTTAAAATCAAATTTTAATGTTAATTTCAAAAAGACGAAACCCCTTTTCATATGCCATTTCATTGCAATACTGCGAATGGCTATACCCCAAGGAGATACTCGATATTCCAAATACCGCTTGCTATGTTAGCAGCACCAATTTATGCACAATAATACAATACATCGAAGTTCCCGATCTCCCCAGGAAGCCTCCTCTCTGTCTCTCCCGTTGGCCGCCCTTTCGGATCGATAGCCGGTGACGTCATTGACCCACCCCTGACGTCATCGCTGAACTGAATTTGCAGACACGTGAAATTTCGTTGGCCAGAATCCGGGGCGCTTGTTGCGGGCATAAATTTAGAAAACCGCTCACCTGTTTTATTTCATTTTAAGCGTTTGGACGTCGGCGAAAATTTATCGGCTTTATCCTGAAAACTTATTGCCCCTCTTGTTTTTACTACTGTTCTAATTTTCGGAATGATTTAAGCCGTTTTTTGCATCCGAAGGAAACAGAACAACCGGGAGGCGGTGAGGATATTCGGTAGTATATTTTCCCGTTCGGTTTGATTGGCAAACATTTCATGTATGCTCTTCACCGATGAGCATCTTATTTCAACTGTTGCTGAAGGATAAACACCGTAGAAACGACGTGTTCCCACTAGCTCAATCAAAAGTTGGAGCAGCATTAAAAACAAAAATCGATCCTAACGAGTCTTTACAACGTCATTTTCTCTTATTAAATCAAACACCAGAATATTTTAAGTAAATATAGGTCAAGACGAATCGAATCTACATTCGCGCATCTTGAAGCTTTTGCTATCCTTTAGAGCTGTACCAAATTTAATAATAATTCTACTATTATTTACACCTAGATTTTATTTCTTCACTCAACTGACTACCACATTATAAACTCTATTAATACAAATACTACAAAAATCTATTAGTATCAAAAAAATACGTCAAATGATACTAATAAATTAACTAGTTATATTATTATATTATTATCATTGTACGCGGCTAATTCCATTTCGTTCAGATTAAATTACTCTGCCATTGTGGCAAAAAGTTGGAGCAAACTGAGTGAAAATATTAACAATTGTTATTAATGCACGTGGAAATACCGTCTAAAAATAGTCGCATTCAGCGGTGGAATATATGAGGAAAATTCGCCAGTCACCGAGGAAAATCCGTTCGACGGTTATCGTGGAAAATCGTCGCCGTTCGTAGCATTTCAGAATTCCGCGCCAATCCTGGAAAGCTGGATCAATATGACAGTATCTCAGAGGGCGTACAGCACAAATACTAGTCGAGGCTTACGTACCGAGCAGTTACCGTGTTCCAGCTATTTAATCGGGTCCATTTTTCGTACTCGAAGTAGGCTCGTTTTCCAGATTATGCCAGTAAATCTCGCCGAGTGATCCCATGCTGAATGTTCTTCGGACAGCCGTGTTCAGTGCATTAAAGTGTATTAGGTGATGGACGTGGTTTCTGGGACTGCACGTTTATTTAAACATGAAAACTTTGTTTGGTAATTGCAAATAATAAGTATTTTAACTATAGATATAATGTTAATTATGATCAGATTTTTGTTCTTTGGAAAAAATTAATTTATTCCTTAAATAAGCTAGAGAGTTACTCTCTAGAGTGAATCAAGTTAATTGAGTAATTGAATAATAAAGTAGTCGTAGCCTTACAATACTTAACAATATTATTTTATACCTAGATGAAAATTTTTGAATGTTCATGTAATTTTCTCTTCGACACGCTATAAAGCGTGATGGTGTTGCCTTCATCCATAAAATGTTCAGTATATAGATGATTAATCTGCTTAGTATCCACTCACTAGCAGTGTATTTGCCTAATTTTTGAAATCATTAATCACGATTTAGTCGGCTCCTTCTATTTTGAAATTACATGTTTGAGCAGCTATTTGAAATAACGATCCCCGTGAAGAAACTCCATTTACTGTAGATTCAAATATCATTCTCCCCTAATGATTAATCGTGCAGTGATTTACCAATAAAAATTTTATCAACATAATTAGTCGCATGTCACATATCATTTACCTGATACGTTCGCCTGTACATTTTATAGGAGCACTTTTTTACAATAGAATTTAATAACGTTTTATTCCTCATGTCCTTTCACGATACTGAACAAATAACAACAAAGGTATCGGTCTCATCGCTTATAATCGCTTTCTTTATGTCAATATTGGATCCTTCGACCTCCCGCTGGTTTGATGTGTTGTTATTTTTTTAGAGTAGACAGTTTAGGTGAATTGTATTGTATGTTATGAAGGTAGTTTTTTATGATTTCTTGCTAAAAATAACTGGTTGGTACGCGATGCTCTAAATCGGTCTAAAGATAGAGATTTAATATAGAGCCAAATTTAATATTCATTCCTAGAGTGACGCTATTAGCATGCTTGCTGATAAACTCACCTTGAAGAAGAGGTTACCCCATATACCGGTACAAGTAATATCGAATGAGCTTAAAGGCTTTTCCATAAAGCTTGTTGAAACTTTATTAATATAGGCACACCCAAATGCTGGTACAGCAGCGAAACCCTAGCAACAAGTTCGTTTTAAATAACCTCTTCGAACCTACCTACCTATATTTTGCGTTCGGAGCAACGAATTTTTGGGCGAAATCAAAGGAGGTAGCGAAACTTTGAGTGAGTGTAAGTTTTAAATGGTTGCGTAAATTAATAACGGAAGGATTTCCAGGGAAAAGTTTATAAACTTGGGAGAAAACGTTTACACACGTTTTCAACGATGTAAGAAGTTTAACAAGACTTCTGAAGGAAAATGTGACGTGTTTACCTTGCGAATTTGTGTAGCATCGATCGCTTTCAACGAGCCGGCACTTATTTTACTGCATTAGATTTATTTTTAATACCCACTCGCTTCTATGGCAGATTTTTGAACCGTTTGTGTGGGTATACTCGCAATCGTGGTAAAAAACTATTTGCTATTTTCTAATAAGAAATTGCTCTTAGATATGGCTTAATATTATTATAAAGAATTTGTTTATTTCATTAGGTGTAAAAATTAACGAAAAATATATTTGGATGTGTTAATAATAGGTATTTAAATGCGGTTTTAGGCTATTATATTTCTTGTACAGTATATTGAACCATTAAAACAGGAATCTCTATAGTATATTTTTAATATTTTCTTGTTCGTTTCAGACAAACCGGTAATGAGGTTAAGTTAGCTGGGAGTATGGGACCGCCGGGATGGGCATGTGTACAAACCCAAGGGGCAAGTCTCGTCCATTGACCAACACTACGGTACCGGTGCCTCAACGCTCTTTTACTTTATATACTATCCTAACTGCCTTACTGACTTTCGTCTTTTTACAAACAGGTTGGTATTTTTTCTAAACATACTACTGTGACAAAAGGGTACATGGAAATTTGGAATAAAACGCAAAATTCCTAACCTTCATTACTATTTCTTGAGTGTTTAACGAGCGGTTTAACGAGAGATGTTGAGCTAACGTGATACTTCTCTAATACTAGCATGATGATTTTCGAATTCAATTTGCTTCATTTTCTCGCCGTTATCATTGGTTGAAGGGGTCGAAGGCATTCCGGAACAAGGCAAACCTTTAGCAATCTCCCGAGATTCTTTAAAACAGTTTTGTACCATTCGTAAGTATGGGTTTTCGATAAAACAGAGTCTCCTCGAGCATTTGCATCGACTGGGCTCACGTTCAAAACCCCAAATATGAGACAAACTCTTTTGTTTATTATTTTTATCAATTGCAAAATTCGCAGAGCACTATTGAGATGAACTGTTTCAATCAGCTGCTACAACCAAACTGATTCGAGAAATCTCTCCAATTTTTTGCATGCTAATAAAAACACTGTTACCTACATACAGAAACTTGAAATAATTATAAATATTAAGTGCAGGTAATTTAAGTCAAAATTTCCGGGTACTTTTTTGTCAGAAGGTATAACTATGCAAATTGAACTAAAAAAAGACCAGGACAAAGAAGCCCATTGTGGCCGTAATTTGCATGCATGATTTGAATGATGATTATATTGTTGCAGTTCACTGTATTCAGGATGCAGTGCACATCACAGCAATACTCGGTGAGTCGGTGGTTTTCAATTGCCACGTGGAGTTCCCTGAGGGACACCCCGTGCCATACGTGTTGCAATGGGAGAAGAAGGTAGGCGAAACGGTAGGATTTCACAACAACTGCTCTCTCTTACTGTTTGACATTGGTGGTCCCCGGTATCGGTGAAAGGGCTATGTAGGAGCCCCGGGTTTGGTCCTTGCGGAACCGCGTAGTTTGTTTAACACAGTAGTTTATTTGTTATCTGTAAGGATAATTTTGAGATAACTGCGGGGATCTCGAAGTTAGCCTTTTTCGTTAGGTTTCGCAAGGTATTTATTTCTATTTAGATAATGTGGAATGTATAAAATTTATCACAAAATTTAGTAACGCGGTTGTTTATAAAAAATTAAATAACTTAAAATGATCTATTGAGAAATATTGTTTAATGAACAATTGCTTTTGTAAAGTAATGCTTTTCTGCATTTGGCATTCTTAATCTGCATTTTCAATTTAAATTTTCTTTACGAGTCGGCAGGAGATTATTTCATTAAAGATAGTTAAGATAAACGATTTTCGCAAAACAGGCTGTGGCGACAGATTGTAATATCACAATTTGCAGATCGTCTTCATTGAAATGATAAATTATATCCGTTATCCTGATGTTGAAACATCGATTTTCCTTAAACTGTTTTCCTCCGTCCTCCGTCTCCAGAATCAATTTCGGAATTATCAGTTTCATTATACATCGCGAACTAATTTCAGCGTTCTTGTATTTTATTTTAACGGCCCCGCCTCTCTTATATTGAGCCGCTTTTGTTCCATATTGCTCCCTACTTGATTGTCCTTAAATATTACTTTTAAATTTACCCTAAATTTTCTTTCCCTGCCTTCGTTTACTAATTTATGCTAATGAATTGGTATTTGAGTTACGGGTCCATAAGTATTTCTTATTTTTCGTGTATGAATTATTTTCTTTAATCATATTAGTTACAAAAAATTGGTGGTTGATTATAAACGGATCCACCATTTCAATAATTAAATTTCCTATTATCTAAAAAATCTTATGCATTCTATCATTATCTATATGTATAATTTTTATTGCAAAACTAGATAAATATTTTTTAATTAGAAGGTGTCAAAAGTCGCAGTACCGACCAGACACTGCAAAAATTTCATTGGTTTTATTTTAATTGTCTTTTGGCCATAGCGTTATTTACGATTCTTTTAGCTGGGGATACGGAGAGCGAACCGAAACGTTTTGTCATCATTTTCATGTGGAATTTACACATATTTCCTGGGAAACTTTTGTGTGTTTTATGGTGAACAGTTTTTTAGTTCAAAATCCATTCCGTTATTCATGTTCGGTTTTATTATTGCTGTGGGGTTGATGTCCATTGAAATTAACGTATTTAACATATTTTGACTGGGCATTTGTTGACATTGTCTGTGTACCTTCTGTTTTAATGCAGAAATAATAACATGAAATGAAAACTTTTATTCTAAAGCATTACTAAGACTGTTACTCCATTATTTTTGCTTCTTGATAAGGTCCAGATTAATTTTATATTTACATACATCAGTTTATCTTTTTATTAAAATATTTGGGGATATTTATAATTTGTAAAATTGTTATATTTTGTATCCAATCTAATTCAAAGGTAAAAATGTATTTTATTGCATTTCGAAATATGTCAATTATATTCAGTTTGTATAATTGGACAATTGCAAGTAAACAAAAGTTTGATAAAACATGAAATAATTCAAAAATAGAATTTCGTTTGTTTGCTGAATTTTGTATAATTTGATTTCGAATTGATCGATAGGTTTATTTAAAATTTTTAAAAATAGCAAATTGTTTATTTTGTAAAGCACACAAATGTTTTATACTCATTTCTTCATCAGTTTCTGTTAATGTTATTAAGAAAAAGTATACGCAATTAATGTTCCTTTTGCACATCAACGATATATTACACTTTTTGCTTAAAGCAAACAACCTTTAAACTATACAAACACAAAATAAAATCACTAGTACATAGTTTGCTGTAAATACTTTTTTAATATTTAACATTCATGTGTATGTATGTAGGTACTTTTATATGAATTCAAAATTTATCTAGAAAATTAAACTTATTTTAAATATTTTGTCTTCATAATATCAATTTAACTAGTGATTTTTATTCAACTTTGTTACAAATTTTGTTACAAATTTTGACACAAATTCAACTTTGCATTACACGAGAAACTGTATGTTATTACTAATTACTAATATACGTATTACTTCTGCCTCTCTCTATCTCTCTATGGTTGCTTTATTGTGGCGTGTGTTAATTTGAACAAGTAGAACTAACAGATGCAATTGCAGTAGTAATTGGAAAAAGTGGTTTAATTTTATGTTTCTAGTAAATGGCGATTTTTTAAATTTAATTGGAAGTAGAAAAGTCTAGGTTTCACCATGAAGCCGTCAGTAACTACCTTCATTTCATATATTATTTATTACTTATCGAAAATGTTGAAAATATTCCTTTTTCTCGAGGAAATAAAACTCAGTAATCGTTTACTGTAAATAGATACAAAATAAGGTTTTTCTATAATACCTCATTATTACTTATCGCAATCAATTTTTATCGAACACTATCCTCATTTTTTCGAAAAGCCTCCTACCTGTTGATGTACACTAATCCATTCCCATTCCGACAAGACGAAAAGGAAACGAACGAACAAACAAACAAATTTCTACAAGACATAAATTCAAAAAGAGCCCTTTATTCCTTTGACCAACCCAAACTGTTATCAGTAAATCTTGTCGAGTCCCCTGCGTCCAATCGCCATTTGCTAACTCCGGGGACCTTTCTCTTCTCGAAGTTCATCCCGCTTATTGAACAGGAAGGTCCCTGATTAAAGGTGATCCCGTTTAATTGACGGCTGGAATTAGTGCTCGCACGATTCGATTATACCTATAACATAAATAAAATCGAGCGAATTCGACTGGAACGCTATGTTTATATTTTTTTGTCCGCGTCTAATGGATTTTTCTAATCAATTAGACGACGTATAAAGGGTTAAATTGGAATTTTTTTGTACTTATCTAGAGAGATTCGTTTCAAATTCTATAGTAGTTCTACAAAAATAAAACCACTTAACTGCAATTACATATAAATATAATTCCGCACAACTCGCAGTTTGTTTTTGCGTTAATTTTTTGCCGTTTCTCTCCACATCCCTTCGGTGTCTGTTGCGTATTTAACTCGCTATCACCATGTTAGCAAATTTGTAAATCCTTTCATTATTTTGTGCGGAATTGTATGGCATTGTTTGCGTTCAATATAAAGTTTGGAAAATGCTTTTGCTTCAGCTTTTCGTAGATATTGTGTGTGTTAATTAAGGGCCTTTTGTCGGGCGTTACCTAAAATGACTTTAATCTCTTTTTAGTGGATCTGTAAAAAATAGGTCTGGCGATACACCTGCTATTTTGCAGTTTTATATTTACATACATCTAACAGAAAATTAACAATTATTGAGGATCTCTTAGATTAATTACTATTACTATTGGAAAGGATTAGACCTAATAGTAATTTCATATGATAATTATTGTTTAGAGTGTACCGATTGATGGTAAAGGTTAATTTTTAAATGTTTAGGCATTACTAGATTTGAAGATGGTACTTGTAAGTAGTTATTACACTAACTGTAGAAGTAGATATCTATCTCAGTATCAATTTATTTGCGATTTTAAATGATTTATCTTGGTTAGTATACCTCTATTACTACTAAAATTCTAACAAAGCAGATTTGATGAAAGATGATTTACGGATCGAAACAGGTGTACTGGTTATTAAGCATGGTTTTCTCGTGAAATTTTAGACTGTACTTAACCGCAAGCACCTGTATCCCGGACGGTGAATTTTCTGCGTTGTGCTCCAATTTTCTTTGTCGTTGTTTTTTTTGTTAATTCGAGAACATGTATTCGACAAAAACACCTAAAACGTAGTAAATAATTTATGCAAGAATCCATGAATAAATTCATAATATTTTCTAATTATACTATGATTTCATTGTTTATTTCTTTAATTATTTCAGTTTATGTATAAATAATTCTGAATATGTTATTATGCATATCCGATTGAGAGGTAATGCAATATTAAATTACACTTTACTTTGTAACTTTGTATGCAAAACATTGGAGAAAAAGGAGAAATTCTGCTGAAAAATGAATACCTAAACCTCCAGTTATGGTCAATGAACTTGTAGATGTTCAATAACACAGTGGTTAAATAACAACACTACCTATTCCAAGATATTTGTAATGCATCGATTCCGTAGATTAGTCTATAGGAAATCGATTTTTTCATTAGTTCTGGATGATTCTAATTTTTCACGGTATACAAAGCTATTGAAACTTAGTTTTGGTAATTCGAAAAGTCGAATTCTTGCTTTTGTAAACTAGGTAATTTACCAACTCTTACAGGAATTTAATCAATAATCAATATGCGGGTACATGTTTACTGTGTCTTACATAATAAATAAAAAGTCTCTATACAAAAGAGTATCTACTGCCAAGATAAATCGTTACATTCTTGAATATCTGCCACACCATCAACTTTAATTAACTACAAGTCATTCGTTTATCGATGAGATTAAAGTCATTTTTTTATTCGTGTATATAGAAAAGCAGCGCCCTGATTGAGTACTTTTTAAAGGGACAAGACATACCTATCTATATTTGGTATGAAAGTTACCCCACCCACAGCGGTGAAGGGTACGAAGGAAGGGTGTCCAGGGTATCCCCGGACTCGCCTTACGGAGCTGCTTCCCTCAACCTCACCAACATCAAAGAATCGGACCAAGGATGGTAAGTCGCCATTAAATTTATATACTTTTAAATAACTACTTAAATATCCTTAGGTATGAATGCAAGGTCGTGTTTCTCAACCGTCCTCCCAACCAGCCGAAGAATGGTACCTGGTTCCATCTGGATGTGCATGCACCTCCCAGGTTCTTAGTGACTCCCGAAGATATTATCTACGTCAATCTTGGGGACGCCATTATACTAAATTGCCAAGCAGAAGGAACCCCAACACCTGAAATACTCTGGTACAAAGACGCCAATCCTGTCGAAGCTTCTTCCACCATAGGTGATTTGGAATAGCTGAGAAAAAATTCTGTAATTTAATAAAACTGTATTTTTTAAAGGTATATTCAACGATGGAACGGAATTGAGAATATCAAACATCCGACATGAAGATATAGGAGATTATACCTGCATAGCGAGAAATGGAGAGGGTCAAATATCTCATACAGCCAGAGTTATTATCGCTGGCGGAGCCGTAATAATGGTAAGAACAATCCAAATAAATTTACCCTATTTATTTCCTCTATCACTGCGCATAATATAATTTCGAATCCAGATATAAAAAGGAACGTTTCTCTTTACCGAATATATACTTTCTATTTCGAGAGAGTCGATGAAAAGGCAATTCAATAACTGCCCTTTAATAAAACCGACGGTTTATTACCGTCGGCCGTAATAATTTTCCTTTCCGCATTTCGGCGTATCATTAAAACGAGCGATCATTTTCCAGGTTCCCCCGACCAATCAGACGAAACTCGAGGGCGAAAAAGTGCAATTCAACTGCGAGGCGAAAGCTCAGCCCGGCAACGTGACCGTAAAATGGTTCAGAGAGGGCGCGCCGGTCAAAGAATTGGCTTCTTTAGAAACGAGGGTCACTATCAAGAGGGACGGTTCATTAGTCATAAATCCGGTCAGCTCCGAAGACTCCGGTCAATACCTTTGCGAGGTGAGCAACGGAATCGGGGAGCCGCAGTCCGCATCGGCCTATTTAAACGTCGAATGTGAGTTGATCAGTCATTTTTTTTTTCCTTTGGAATTCTTTCAACTACAGTTTATATCATTTTAATCTTAACTAACTTTTCGAGACTAATATAGATAAGTAATTTTTGTATATATCCAGATCCAGCGAAAGTAACTTTCACGCCTACGATTCAGTATCTACCGTTTCGATTAGCTGGCGTTGTGCAATGTTACATCAAAGCAAATCCACCTCTACAGTACGTTACTTGGACGAAAGACAAACGGCTATTAGAACCTTATCAGACCAAAGACATAGTCATCATGAACAACGGTTCTCTGTTATTCACCAGAGTGAACGAAAATCACCAGGTACACTCTCTTATCTTTCGATTAATCGCGCTGTTTTCACCGATATTTTTCTGTTAGGGTCGGTACACGTGCACTCCATACAACGCTCAAGGCACGCAAGGAAGCTCCGGTCAGATGGAGGTTCTGGTAAGGAAACCACCCACTTTCATCATCGAACCGGAGACCATGTATCAAAGAAAAGTCGGCGAATCCGTTGACATGCCGTGCGAAGCCGTCGAAGCCGAAGGTACACAAAAACCAACAATCCAATGGCAAAGAAGAGACGGTAAGAACACCGAAATCTCTTAGAACAGTTCGTGCAACGACGAATCCGTTTTCAGGCACTCCTCTGCCGAAGAACCGCGTGAAACTCATCGGAGGAAACCTAACGCTGGAATCGATCCGTCGATTGGATTTCGGTTTCTACCAATGCGTCGCCACCAACGAAGTGGCCACGATCATCGTGGGCACGCAGCTAGTGGTCGAAGGTACGCAACCGCACGCTCCTTACAACCTGACCGGCACGTCCGCCGAGTTCTCCGCCACGCTGAGCTGGCTGCCCGGCTACAGCGGCGGCCCCGACTACAAGCAGGACTACACCATTTGGTACAGGGAGGCGGGACAGACGGAGTGGTCGACCATACCCGTCACGCCGTCCGGTAGTACTCAGGTCACCATCAATCGGCTGGCGCCGGGCACTTCGTACGAGTTCCAAGTGATCGGTAAAAATGCTTTGGGCGATGGGATGATGAGCAAGATTATCAATCTGAGGACTGTTGGTGAGTGATTTGGTCGGGTGCAGGGTTTATGTTAGGATGCTAATTCCTCTTACTTTCTTCTGTTTGGTGCATTGGTAGAAGTGGGACAACAAAAGCCTATAAAAATTACCCCTACACCCTTTATGACTCCAAACGATGATGCGGGTAAGAATGCTTACTTATCATTCAAAAATTTTTGGAAATTGTATTTAAGAAAAATGCATGTGTTATTTTTCCACTATAATCGCATATTATTTAAAAAAGCGCTGAATTTTTCATCCTACTACATTCTACTATAACTACCACGCTACTTACTATTTATGATTTATTTAACATTATTTTCCTTCTGCTTCATCTTAATTTTTAAGTTTCGTTAATAAAATAGAAATTACAAGGTATCGAAAACAAGGTCAGTGTCCTAATTCCAGCACATTTAGTGACACCTTGTTTAATAAAGCAAATTTGAATAATTGTGTACCTTGTACGTAAATGTTGTGTTCGTGTGCATGAAAATCCACATGTGGTAAATAATTTACTAGGACCAAAACCAGGCATACCCCGAAACCTGACAGTGAACGAGATCAGCAACGGTTTCCTCATCACATGGCAACAACCGATCGAGAGGGCGGAACTGATTCAACACTATGTGATTAAATATAGAACTGACGGACCTTGGAAAACCTTGAACAAAGCTCAAATAAGGCCCGAAGATACTCATTACTTAGGTGAGTATTTTTTGTTCGTTGTTAATCGCACACAAAAAATATTATTGTGTTAATTGCAGTTAAGAACCTAGTAGGAGGCCGCACCTACTACTTCCAAATCCTAGCGTATTCTGGAAAGAGTTTCGAAGCCAGCGAGGAGGTGAAATTTTCTGTGCCAGCTCGCGTGAAGCACAAAGCTCTCACTGCCGGCGTCGTCGGTGGTATCCTCTTCTTCATTGTCGCCATCACCCTATCCGTTTGCGCAGTGAAAATATGCAATAAACGAAAGCGGCGGAAACAAGAAAAAGGTGATTGTCAATTTATTATTTTATTAATGAATTTTATTGATTATATTTTTGCAGCTTACAATATGGTAGCCTGTCGAATAACTGATACCAGAAACGGAGCGAATGCAACGGAGAGTCAAGTGCCTTTGAAAAAGTGAGTGTGAATTCCATTTTATTTCTTATTCTCGAACAAAACTTCACATCGATTTTAACAATTTCATTTTCAATAATTGAATTTGTGATTTTAAAAATTTGAAATATTTACATACGAGTATTCATTTTTGATTACACAGTAAAATAAATTGCACCTATACTTACTTATCAAATAGAATATAACGAAAACTGTACTTATCTGAGTATTATTATCTCAATACACTATTAAACATTACTCTTTTATTGTATATTTTAACGACGAATTTTATTCTTATGAAACTCGTCATTAAAATTTACAAAAATATTTTTAGTAATAGAAATATAAAAGGTATCTTCTTGTAGGACGGTTGAAACCGAATCGTACCGTGACTATGAGAGCGTTTTCATAATTCCTGGGACAAGTTTAGACACGAACCGTAAGCGTCAGGCTCTTTGATCTCGTTAACGGATGCGATACGAATACGCAGTTAAAAATAATTTTGAGAATTTTCATTTCACTTTGACCGCTGGATCAGCTTAGGTACTATCGCACTGGATAGCGAGACTCTTCTCTAGATACATGTAGAGTGAGGGATGAGCGAGAACTCGTTGCTTATGCCTCACTTAAGTGTGCTTCATTTGTTCCTGGAATGTTCTGATCGGGCCTAGAGGTTCGTTCACTTTTTATTTGTGTAGGTGCATTCGTTCGAAATGATGTTTCTTTATGCGGGTTTTGTTAACGTAATGTTGCAGCAGCTTAATGTTTTAATTTTCACGTGCACCTCATCTCTTTCATCTACTTAATCGTTCTTGTTTCTAAGGAATTTTATCTGTTGCATGATTTACGATTTCAATAAAAAATCTTTTATTTATTGATGTACTATTAAATTTCTTGAATTCGTGAATTGAATTAGTCGATTTGAATCTTAATTATCTGTTAAATATTCAATATGGTGATGAATTTATTAGATATTTTTCATTTGAATTTTTTACGTTACGTTAACATTCCTACCATTACCTATCATCATGAATGGTGTAGATCGAAAAATACTAGTATTTTTTCTACTCGATTTTTTTGAAGAATTTCTTTTATTAGTTCATGTTTGGTGTAAATTTTAGAAACATTCCCTATTCTTAACGAATTTTTTAAACAACTAAATCAACGCCCATTATTTAACAAATCAATTAATTAGGCTCGTTATTTTTTTGCATTACACTAACAATAAGATTTAGAAGGGTCACCTGTACGTTTGTTTAATCATAACTGACACGGTTTTTTTGTATAATTTGTGACTCTAAAATATGCATTTTCTACTAAAAAGTTAGAGAAAATATTAAAACAAAAAATTACTCGTAGCAGTATTTTTGAAAAATATAGAAACCCTTTACTGTGAAAATAAATAGTGTCACTTATGAATAAATTAACAGGTATCATCGCAACATAATTCCCTTTTCAATGATTCGTGTTAAATTCGAGACGAGTGCAAATTAATATGTAGTTTGAAATAAGGGTTTTACGCTGCGAACGATAATATGTATACATGTGACACTACTATACGTCTTATTTCATTGAAAAATGTTTAATTCATGCCACCTGGATCTGCGCAGGAGGAAAAAAGGTGAAGAACTTCGCGGATGTTGAACTGCCCACTCGTCTGTTCGCACTTTCACATGTATTAGCTCTATCTTTATATTTGCCGAGCACAGCTATGCTAATGACACGCTTTTTTCGAGATATATGCATCAAAAAATTATAAATTTTTAAATTTACTGGCCACATTCAGAGTCCATTATGCAAATTTCTTAAAAAGGCGGTGTTCTGTTATTTATTGAGATGTGTAAAAGCTTTTGTCGCAGATTCATTTATATTATTTAGGTGATTTATTCTCGTTTCGAGTATATTAGGAAGTTTTATCAACAGCTGGAATATTACGCAGCATTTTACCTAAAATGATTCCTAATTTCTGCTCAATGTTTGATATTGACGTATTTTTAAATTGTTTTTCTACTTAATATGAAATAAATCGTATCGAAATTAGTAATTAGCTCAACTAAAAGACAGTAAACTGGATAGTTATCGTTAAAATGTTACAATTATTAACATTATTAATTTCGATATTAACTTATTATTGAAATAGTTTGGTAAAAACAAGCACGAGTGTTGTTGAATTTTAGTAGCATGCAAGTGTGCAGCACATTGTCATTGGATGTTCTACCAAAGCATAAATGCATGCGTTGTCTTTTGTTAAACTTAAAAAATTTTCACGATTTTTTCCACGGTAGCTACTCATTTTAACCAAACAATTCAAACAGTTCAAGTACGGTGGAAAAAATCTGTGTTAGTAGGTGCGAAAATACATTGTGATTTTTCTTGTGCAGACTTAGAAAAGGCCGAATACCAGGTATGAGAATGCTCGCCTTCGTCGCAAATTGGATATGGCCGAGAGACCGTTGCCGTTCCGGCAGCCTTTCCAGCCTCACCTGGCATCCAGACTACCTCCATCCGGGTTCCCCTTCCAAATCCTTGGCTCGCATATCGAGGGCCGCGGACGGTCGCTTCGTCCTGGTCGATTCCGTTCTGAGCCTTCGGGCCGACACCCCGTCGAACGCCTCGAGCAGCGACGACGGCGGATTCCTGCCGAGAAGAGGTTTCAAGAACAGAGCGTCGTGGAGGAGGCCGCTCGTCGGTTGCCCCAGCGAATTGAGCCTCCGATCGGACATTTCCGGACAGTCTATTTCCGGTCTACCCGCGTTCGTCATTAGCCAAGGCTAC
This sequence comes from Phyllotreta striolata, assembly GCA_918026865.1. NCBI lineage: Eukaryota > Metazoa > Arthropoda > Insecta > Coleoptera > Chrysomelidae > Phyllotreta > Phyllotreta striolata. The sequence continues at coordinate 7,521,979 of OU900096.1, forward strand.
CAGCAACAACCCCTGAAGCACGCCCAAGCGATTTACACTCCGCAAGTCATGTCCAGCAGCCCTGCGACTTCCAGCGGCCTTCTGTTATCGCCCTGGACTCCGATGTATTTCAGTGATCTGAGTTCCGTCAGGTATCCGAGTTCCGGCGAAAGGTCTTATCCCACACCGCCGGGATTCATGCAACTCAAGTCGGTCCACGAGAGGTATTCCCAAGAACTTCCTCCGTTGAGGGCCATACACGAAGAAAGCCAAGGGTTTATTCCGGTGCATCCGATCAGAGAAAGCCCCAGGGCGATTCCGCAGTATCGGCTGGTCAGAGGGTCTCGTTTTCTGCCGCCTCGACACGCGAGGATCGCCAGAAGCGCGCCCGAATTGGACCACTTGGATAGATCGCCCGAAAGCAGGTCGAGCTCCAGCGGCTTCGGAAGCAAAAACACTTCCCAACAGAACCAAAGCCTGCACAGCGGCAGCACTTTCATAGGGTGGGGGTTGCCGCCGTACCGGCCGCCTCCGCCGGTGCCGTCGTCTATGCTGCCGCCTCCGCCGCCGTCCCTTGTCGGGCATTGGCTGGACATCGCCAGTTCCTCACCCTCTGCCTCCGATCACCTTCACAAGGCTGTCGATGTGGGTAGCGTCGACGGGCACTACGAATTCGATCCTAGTACCCCCACGCCCACACCATCGACGCCTACTGGATCTAGAGACGTAGATTTAGATACTTCCGGTCCTGGTCCACCTCAAAGGAAGACCTACAACGTCATAAGAAGCAGATACGACAATATTGATGCGAGAGTACAAGCTATGAAGTTGGAGTTCAACGAATTTCGAAAGAGGCAAGCCAGCAGGAAGCGCAGCCAGGAATTGGAAAGTGCCTGTTGATAATACTGTTTTTTTATATTAATTTTCGCGAGTGCGTGATTTCGAAGTTGTTTTATGATTACGAGACGGTTGGACAACGTGGTAGCTTATTAAGAAAACAGATCGAATTTTTCTTTAATACATTACCAATCAATCGATTTTTTTAAAACATTTACTGGTATTATCTTTATCCAGAGTGAATTATAGTCGGTAATTAATGTTTTGTTTTACTATACAATTTTTTATGTATGTTTGTTTTTTTAATAAGCTCAAAATCGTCGGTTTAGTATCTCAAAAAAACAGTTTTTTGTCGATTTGAGTGTGATATCATAACCACTAAAAGTAAAACGAAAAATGTTCTAAATCTAATAATTGAAACCCAGAACCAAGTCAAGACATTTTTATGATCAAATTATTATTAGTTACACTTAAGGTACAGTAAAATTATAAAAAAAATACTTGTAATAGGTTATTTCAGATTTAGGAATTAAGTATGAGGCTCAATACTTGGATTACGACTGGAAGCTGTGTAAATCCGTTTTATTACCTATTAAGGTTCTAGCAGAACGATTTTGTCTACTTTATTGATAAGAAGCATCTTCTACTCAAACCTATTAAAGCTATCAACAGATTCGTTTAATTCAAGCAAGTTTATATCATCAAATTTTAATTTTGCTTTGTCTGTTGTAACAGTCGAACTAAAACCACGCATAATCTTAACTCTTCATTGAATATTAATAAAACTTGCTCGTAGATGTAAACCTTGTCTCAACTTATTCTTCAAAATTTCTTTCATCTTCAACAAAAAAAAAACGAAATGCATTGCATATTATGTAACGACAAACTAGATGGATCAAAATAACTTAAAATAAAATACGACGTGTGAATGTGCCTAGTACTAAGTATGATTGGTATTTTCGAATTATCCTGATAGATAATAATTATATAATTAAAACGAGCATTTCAACAATGCGCCGGTATTTCCAAAATTTTCTTCCAGTACAAATCCACAGATTTCACACAATACACGCTTGATCGTGTTCGAAAAGGTGATAAGTTCGACGATAAAAGTAGAGAGACTTTTCTGTTAACGTTTAAAGATTTTTTTCAACGTAAATTCGTCAATACAGTCGTCAAAAACTTGTCACTTTTTTAATGAATTCTAACGCTTTAGCGCGGTCTTGATGATCGCGAATAACGGACAATGGCGTGACTGGACGAACTAGCAGAGTCAATTTGAACCTCATTTTCGATCAATTATATATCATTTAGTCACTACAAGTTACGCCATTGTCGTCAAAGAGAGGCTGTTGCGTTTTGTAATATATTAATATAGGTATATAGGATCATATTAGAGGTAACTTGCGTCTTTAGAGGCGAGTCTAGAGCTCAACGTATTGAGCGAATTGAAACCGAACGATTCAAGGTCTGCTTTCATTCTTGCGTTAAACTTTTATCGATTGAATATACATACATATTTTTCATTGTGCCTATTCTTGCTATTTTTTTGTGTTATGTATGTATTGTATTGCAAAATATTTATTGATTTAATCGAGCAGCGTATTGTACCGACCTGGAATCGTTCTTATTATTATCGTTGTTTTATTTTTACGAATAAATACACAATGAAACTATTCGGAGAGATTACCAAATAAACTAGGAGTACATAGGGTCAACGTGCAATAATATTTAAAGCTCTTTTGAGCTGTAGACGATGATAATTGTACAAAAGGGTCTTTTCAATGTTTTGAGGAGTTTGAAAAATTTTCTTTGTACCTTATTGGGAACGATTATCGAGGTGTGTTGAACATGGTTTCCCGATTATTGATTGATTTTTGTATAGAACTGTGATAATCTAGAAGTAGATGCCACATATTTATTAAATGGGAAAAAAACGCCTGTCGTCCAAGACTTAATATTAAAAATAAATAGAATATCCTATTGTCTAATAGTTTATTTGGTATAGGAATGATGATAGCAGTGTTTGTTAACTTTCAACGTTTGTAGAAAATGTTCACTAGAACTGAGGAACTATTTACAATTATCTAAAACAATAATTGATACTAAATATGTACTGAAATGTTATGAAAACGTTTGGAGTTAACCACTCTCTATAGATTATACATAATAATTTTGCTTGTAATTTTAAGTTTCAAGATTTGTGGAATACATTAAATATACATATTTATTCAATGAATAATATATTTAAGCTTTAATTATCACTCTTTTCAAATTTTATACATTAAATTTCTCTTTATATTTTTTTTAAATTAGTTGCATAACTGAATGCATAGAATTTGAAAATTGTAATGTTAATTTATTAATTATTTTTATTATAGAGACTTGCCAATTTTTTGTTATAGTGATATCTGATTTAGTACAATTCATATTTTATTTATATTTTTTTATTTTCGACTGATTTGTAACGATAAGAATTTTAACTAGTGGAACTGAAAATTTGAGCAATTTGAAGAAACCCAAAAATATTTTAGAGCAAACACCACACCGCTAAATTTGTAAAATTTCGAAATACCTAACTACTTATTTTTCCGAAGTTCCTCGTTAGAATTCTTCAAATTCTCAAACTATCTACTAGATCGAAAACGAGTATATTAGGTGATAAAAATTTAAAGTGTCTAGTTGATAATATTGCCTTTGGAATCAATTTTATCAATAATAAAGCGATGTAAAAATGATACCTATTAATTTTCAATTATTGGTAAAATTTTGAAGCCGCAAAAATTAAATTCTTGCCAATGATATTTATTACTGATTAAATAAAAACGGTGACACATTTTTAATAACATTTTGCATCTTCACTAGGCACCTAATATTTTCTAAAAGTTGACAGAATAAGGAACTACCTGTATAATAATTATAATATCATTTCACGAAGCACACTGACGATTTAGTTGTAGAATTTTTTAGTTGTAAGTGTTAAGTAGAAACTGACAGTTGTTACTATGTAACTACGCTGTATAAAGCATCACATCTAACTAAAAATACAATAAAAATGTTGCCAGATCTCTATAAATGTTTTATTTTGTTGTTAAAATACTCGAATTCTATATTGGATATATTCAGTACAAAAAATACATATTTATTAGGTAGGTATTTATTATAAATTTAGAATAAAGTACAGAAAATACGACGAAATAGACTACAAAATATTTACACAATTATTTGGCTTTTAAAATAAAAAAGTTAATTATATTCAGAATATATTAAACCGAGTTTAATTGAAAAATAACATGTAAACCATGTTGAAAAAGAAAATACTATCGGTTCAACCCTTAATTTAAAAATAAACATTTTATTAATATAGAAATTATGTACAAATACAATAAATAACTTCACTGCAACAATTTGTTTCAAAAAAACCGCGACAATTTTGTATTTTTGTTATATTAAAATATTTTTTAAGCTAGACTAGAAAATATAACACCCATAAAACGCACAACATAGAATCATTTAAATTTGTAGAATAATAATTACGTATTACCGAAATATCAAAACGGTTTTGCCACAATAGTACAATAATAATTAGCATAGAAGTATGACTCATGCAATTAGACATTTACATTATTATTAAAAAATGTAGGTTCTCTTAACCAGAAATCTGAATATTCAATAAAAAAAAAATTACTACATAATTTATCTGCTAATAATATTTTAGGTATTCAGAAATCTTTTTTAATAGAGTGTATTGTACTGTATTGTGATGTCTATTTGAGTGGATGGTCCTCTCTTAATAGGACATAAATTATATGTATATTTCCGCTCATAAAATGAACTGTTTGCAACTGTAACAGAAATATTCTGTATTTTTTGGTGAGTATTGCAAACAGTTATTTATATTATACTTCAAGATAGATAACAATTAAAGTGAGAAACACACGTCTCATCCTATTTTAAACAAATAATATCATGTATAAGAGTATAACGTGTAAGTAATATACTAAAACCGATCATTTTGAGGTAAACTTCGCTATTTACATAAAAAAAAGTTTATCGGCATATTTTTAACTGTATAATCTCGTCTCCAATCTAACAAACTGTCCGTTTTAAAATAAATCAGTCGTCGATTACTTGGGCTGATTATTATAATCGACGTAAACTCTCACGACCTCTCCTGAATACTTCCTCTGCGACGGCATGAAGTAGAAATCGGCCGGTTGCATGTTCTCCGGGCCCTGCCTGTAGTGATTCCGATCGTAGACCGTCCTCGGAAGGGAAAACGTGTTGCGATCCATGTTCGAAGGGGGATAGTTGTTCATTCTGGGCCTCTGCAGCGACCTGGTGTCGCCCTGGGGCACGTTGGGCACGCTCGGAGGTCGCGAATTCGGTCTTTGTATGTGCCGTTTGACGGGTTTATTGCTGGTGCCGTTGGTTCCGTTGCCGTTCGCGGTGCTGGGCGGCTTCTTCTCCTCCAAGGTTGCGGTGGAAGGAGTCTCGAAGGCGTCGAAGGCGTAGTTAGTATTGGAGGAGTAGTCTTTCCACGCCGAATTGGGTATCAAGTGGTCCTGGAAACGGTACGGGTTATTACAGCATCACGATCGGTTTGGGGTGTTTCTCAGACTCACCCTCGAACCAAAACAACATCAAAGCATTTATCAATTAGGCCCATGCCGGTAATAAACAGGAGGAGGATAATCAAGCTGCACATTATATACCCGCTATCGAAGCCAAAAAATACCAAAGTTTGAATATTAGACCAAGCACGAAAGCTACCTACTCAGCTAAGCTTTAAAAGGAACTCATGTGAGTTTCTCTAGTTCAAAGAAATAATTTAGGCAATGAGAATTTTAAATATTACTTTTTGTTTTTAAAATTATACTATATTCCGATATTATGAAAGAGAAAAGCTCTAGTCATATTACATTTAGTTTTATGGTAAAAGTGAAGGTACAAACTTGCGTTAGATGCTCTACAAAGTGATCTGTTCGTAGAGAGTAGTCTTATATTATTTTATTCTCATAGAAACATTTGAGTGAATTTTTCTTTTAAATACTATCATTTTAAGAATAAAATAGAACTAGAAGATTTTTCTCATTCATATGCATTAAATACCACACATACCTACTGCAATACTATAGAAAACCTAGAAAACCAGAAAATACGTATGGACACAATTCCTTTCTAAAACCTACTGAACCCTAGCTCAGTTTCCAATAAATCAAATATTTTTTCATCTAAAACAACGCGTTAATACATTTAAGCTACACCAATGGTTAAAAACACAAATAAACTGCTACGTCTCCCCTAAACCAACCAACACAAACAACGAAACAAATATATAGTAGATGTAAGTTTATGAACCTACTTGCTCATGCCTTTGGCTGAGCAGCATTCACAGTGAAGTTACCTTGTGATTGGCCGACGAGCGACTCCTGGTCTTATAAATGGTACAACCGGCTTGTACAATGGCAACGAAGGCTAAGGCCGCTATGCAGCCCAACACAATGTAGAGCTTCGCCTCGGTTAGGTTGAAGAAACCGTTATCGTTGGAGCTCGTTGTCGATGCATCCGGTATCAAATTGGAAGTCACTGTTAGGCACACAAATTGAATTATAAGTAGATTGATTTGAGAATAGCAAGAATGCAAATCAGAGAGAAAATATTGCTCAATTTCAACAATTACTGTACTTATTAAAGATATTTTAGACATTTGATAAAAGTGTATGTTGGACAAGGTACTTACGGCTTTGAGGTTCGAAGACGAGGAACTGGGGATCAAGTTTCAAATTGCCCACCCTGCCGGAACTGACGCTGTCTTGCAGAATTTTGTGCACTTTTTCGTCCATTTCTGAAGCGTCTTGAGTTAGCGATCTGCCTTTTTCGGTAACGGGCTTCTCCAATTGCAAATGCATCGAGGCCACCAAGTTATTGTCATCTCTAGAAAAAAAAAATCGTTCAATTGCATTCGAAAATTTTTCAAGCGTCTTCAAGCGTCGGTGAAAAGCAGATTTGTAATGATTACTAAAAAATTTGCTTACGCGTTATCAATCTTATCTAGTACTACCCTCCTGTAACCGGGGAGTTTATTGAAGACAGGTGCGAAGCTGTTTTCAATGGAATTTGAGAGTTCTTCGTATTGCAACGTTCCCTCTTTAGGGACGATGAAATTTTCTCCTAGATCGATCAATTTCACTTTCACGTTGTAACCGATTCCGGGAGCTTCGGTCGAAGTTAAATAATCGTCGAAACTGTCATCTAAAAACACATTAATTAATTAAACATCTACTTACAGGATTACATTTAATAAACTCACCATTTCCACAGGATTTAATGCAAATCCTCGCCGTAGAAACTGTTGGTACCACTTCGTGCTTTCTGATTTTCTTATTGACGCTATTGAACGCTCCTCCTCTCACCGGGAACATCATGAACAAACATTTGTCGTCGGTGAACGAGAAATCCTTAGGATCGTCGGTGGTTCTCATCCTCGTAAACGACAGTTTCGTAACGCCGTTAACAATCTGCCCTGAAGTATTGAAAATATTTTGAGACATATCAAGCAACGGTTGAGTGTAGCCGGAGATCCAGGTGTCCATCAAAAAAGGCCTGCCAGTCTTGTCCACCCATCCCAAGATCGCGTCTGTTTGAGACTAAAAAAATAAAGTTACTATTAAATTAATATGCGTATGATGGTAAGATGTTGGTACTACCATTCTTTCGTTATCGGAAAACGCGATTCCCGTCCACGTGTCAGTATGCTTGGTAGTTATCGTGAATTTGATGGCGTCCTTACGCGGTATGAGCTCCCATTGGGCGGAGTACTCGCAGGTGAAATTGTCCGGATCGCAATTGCGCGGTACTTTCCATATGCCCCCGCAATCTCTAGTCTCGGCGGTGTCGCTCGTCGCCACCGGACCGGCCGCTTCCACTTGCTTCTTTTCATCTGGAACAAAGGTTTCATTCAAAGCGGAATTCGAATTTATATAATGTTGAAGGTCGTACCGAAGAAGTTCAACGAGATGACGCCCCTTTGTTGCTGGTGGCCGTGATATTTGAGCTCGTCTGGTTTGTAAAAATCTTTGATTTTCGCTTCGGCCGATTCGACGCCCGATTTGGGAACGTGCACGTATTTGCCCTGCTCCTGGCCCTGCGCGAATATCACTTGCATCAAGTCGTTCTCTATGGAATGATCGGAAGGTTCCTTTGCTTCCAGCTTTTTCCTGAACAGGATCGTCGTTACGCCGTCCTGAATGTAAATTAGTAAAAAATTGCGGTTGATTATTTGAGTAAATATTTATACCTTTTCGAAACCTATGGCGGTGGTTAAATCGTTCTTGCCGCCCCAGAAGGAATCCATCCTGGGCGTTGATCTGTCTCGAGTATAATAGTCTGCAATCCTGCTGTTATTGCCTCTTGCGCTACCGATAACCATATCGGTGCAATCCATGGGATTGAAATCGTGGCGTGGAGTAAACGGATTTAGGTGTTCATCTTTCGCTATTGAAAATTTTTAATGGTGATATTATCATCAAACGGAAGCACGAGTTAGTTAATTATGATAATGACCTCCGAGTTAATATTCTTTAAGTTGCTACTTTATACATACGAGTACTGCTCCGGAACTACGTGATCATGTTGCCAATTGTTAATATTATAAAATTATTATCGAATGCATATACAGAATTTATAACGAGATTTTTAGTTGTAGATATTATTTGAACTTAAATAAATAACCAACTAACTATCTCTCTGATGGTTTTAATGAGGTGAAGTCTTATGTTAGAAAATATAGCCCCTGTTACTAGTATACTGTCTGTTTACTTCTAATAATAATTAAATAATGGATTTTTGATACTGATTGTGAATAAAATTATTGCCATACCATAAATTACATTTCATTCGTCACCATTTTTTTTAATAAAATGCTAGTGTTTACCAAAAAGTTAGTTGTGTACTATATGATAATTATTACTATACCTGCACTACTTCCAACTGGCGCAACTTGAATTTTTGCGTTTTTTTCTATAATTTTCGAATTTGGTTCTGGTTCGGATTTAGGTTCAGGCTCGGATTTAGGTTGAGGTTCGGATTTAGGCTCGGGCTCTGATTTAGGTTCCGGTTCTGATTTCGGCTCAGGCTCGGATTTTGGTTCTGGTTCGGATTTTGGTTCCGGTTCGGATGTTGGTTCTGGTTCGGATGTTGGTTCAGGTTCGGATGTTGGTTCTGGTTCGGATTTGGGTTCCGGCTCAGATTTGGGTTCAGGCTCGGATTTGGGTTCAGGCTCGGATTTGGGTTTGGGTTCAGGTTCGGATGTAGGTTCAGGCTCAGATTTAGGATCGGACTCGGATTTAGGCTTTGATTCCTTGGATTTAGGCTCAGGTTTTGGTGTTGGCTCCGACTTGGGTTCCGGTTTGGATTTAGGTTCTGGCTCAGATTTAGGTTCAGGTTCTGGTTTGGATTTAGGATCTGGTTGGTGCTTCGGCATAGGTTGGGAGTGATTTTTAGATGAAGGGAGTGCCGTCGATATTGTGGCATTTTGTGCGATATTCGCTTTAGGTTCGGGTTCTGGGGAAGGTACTGGCTCTGCGGATGGTTCAGCTGATGCTCCTTGGGTAGTTGTTGGTTCAGCTGTGGGTTCTGGTACTGATTCTAGAAGAAATTTAAAAGACCAACCACCATTAGTTAGATTATATTACTGGAAATTGCTACGTTGTACTTTGTTGGTGCACTGTTTATTACATGTTTGCTAAATTGTGGTTTTACGTTTGTTAAAGTGCCATGTTAATCGAATTATAAATCTATAGAATTTCTTACCATTAGTTGCTCTGCGTTTGCGACCTGCAATAAAATTAAAATTACCTCTAATAAAAGATAAATTATTTATTTTGCACAACCTTGTTTCCTGCTAACTTGAAATGATACACTGGTCTCAACAACATCATTATGTAGAGGTGTACTTTCTGCTTTCCTTAAAATGGGCCCTTGAGCTGATCTTCTCGAATACAAAGATTTTCTGTATTTAGTCGCTTGAGTGGTTGTTGGTTCTGGTTCCGTTTTGGGTTCAGGTTCTGGTTCAGACTTCGGTTCCGGTTCTGACTTAGGCTCCGGTTCCGCCTTTGGCTTCGGCTCTGATTTCGGTTCCGGCTCCGATTTCGGTTCCGGTTCTGACTTCGGTTCTGGTTCTGAAGTAGGCTCAGGCTCGGATTGAGGCTCAGGTTTAGATTTAGCGGCAGCAACAGGAGTTGCGGGACCGATTTGAGGAAAGTTCTTGCAACTTTTCGTGAGCGATTGAGGCCGCCATCCTAGACCTGCATAACTGGTTCCGTTGACGACCATAACTACTTCTATTTCTTTATGCTCTTTCAATATCCTCCAATAGAGCATAAACGTAGGGCTTAATCTGCGCTCGGTGTATAATTCGAAATCGATGTCGGTAGTCTTTATTGCAGATCCTGTGAAACGAGGGATGCATTTAATCAAAAAATTGGGGCTCTTATATCAATTATTATCTTACTTTTGATACATCCTGGACCGAACCAACCCAATTGACAGTAGCACTGCTGCCTTGGTGATGTTGTACCGCCAATGTTCACGCATTTTCCATGATCACCACAATCGCTATCTTCAACGCATTCGTCTCTATACTGGCATACTTCACCGTAATAGAGTCTGTCGCATTTGCATCTTCCAACGAGATTTTTCCCATGGCCACTGCAAGTTTCCCTAAATTTCCTTCCTAAACGATAATTAGCCGATTAGTTTCTATCAAGTTGAAAATATTTATAACTTACTGGGTACAATATCGACATCGGAGCAGGACCAAAACCTGTAACTCTCTCCCCATTCCAACGCTTGTCTTAACAGTCTTAAAGTGCAATTTTCGCAAGTGAAATGCGAGGGTAACTGGACGTGAAATGATTGAGCCCTGGAATTAATAAGAACGCTTAGCAAAAATACTTTTTTAACAATGATATCAACGTACGTGGCATCATCTGCAACGAATTCTGAGCCTTGTATTGTCGGGGTTAAATCTAGAAGAGGCCGTTCTAATTCGTCTAGTAAATGTATTTTGAATCCTCCCTGTCATAAAAGTAAGAAGATCATTAGATGTATTGTGTTTAGTTAAATTACTAAAGTAAATGGAATTGTGTTACTTATGAGTGGTTCTGCTTTTTATAAAATTACTGATTCTTTAAGATAAAAAGTTTGTTGAAAAATGAAAGAAATTATACAAAGAAAAACAGAAGTATACTTACTCTATGCGGGTATCCTAAGTGCCACGTAACGTTGAATTTACTACCTTCCAATAGGGTAGTTTTTATACTTCCTGAAACAATAAAAAATATACATTTCCTGAAGTTTCACCTCAGTTATAATTCTTAGAGTTAGGTTCCGTGGAAAGATGATCAGAAGTAAGCGTGGGTAATTGGCGCTTATTTAATTGTCAGTTGCACAATAAAATGGTTAAGGAACTGAGAAAAAAGTAATCATTGTGGTTCTGTTATTCCATTCTTTCCGATAATAATGCTTAGGGTCACATGTGAGATCTGATGGTTATATAAGAGAAAGTACAGTCAATGATGTGTTAAAAATAATAATTTATTGAAAAAATTGTTCAGAAATAAATGATTTTAAAGTATGAAATTTAAAAAGTTAAATAACAAAATCTAATTAGAAACAAATTAATTCTTAAAATTAAATTATGGATTTATTTAATAACTAATCCGCAAAAGTATTCATTTCAAAAAAGTGCATATAAATTAAAGTTTATTATTATAATATTACCTATTAAAAATTTCTTAGAATTTGTTCGGAATTTTCTGACATATTAATTTAACTTATAACTAATTATTTATTAATAAAAACATACGAAACCATCTCGTGCCTTTAGGCTATAATTATGAAGCAATTCACTATTAATTCCGAAGTCATAAATTTCCTTCATAATAAATTTTAGGAATTTCGTTAGCTTTCTCCACTGCATTTATCGGTAGCATAAAATATTAGTGTTGTATAACATTACGGAATCCGGGATAGCCTTTTAGTTTTATTTTGGCTTACTCCCATATGCATAGATAAATTAATTCAGCAAGAGCACATATTTACAATTCCTTTCATTATTTCATCGCCCTTTCGTCAAGCTCCGGGTTTAACCGGTTTGACCACTTTTGAATCCTTTTCGCCATCATCCTGAGTTAGAATGTAAACTGCGATTCGCTCATTCCTCTTTCATTTTTGGATCTTTCATATTTGTCATTAATTTCGCCAATACATTAAATGCATTTTTTTTGTCTTCGCGAATCTTTAAAATAAATATCGACCAGCTTGCGGAGAAATTAAGGTCGAACGAGGAAGAAATGAAGAGATTTCTCTAAATGTTTACATATCTCATTGACATTAATGAACGCAGCTTATTAAAAGTGGAAATGCACACTTTTAAACTTTCTAGTTGTATCCAAAAAGAATTAATAATTCTGTACCAATTTTTATTATATCCTCCATAATGTTAGAGTGCACAAAATATATGCAATAACAAACGATGTAAATAATATGACAGATAAATAACCTGTGGTTATTTATCTCTATTTTTCTGTTAATTAAAAGGGGATACAGAACTTTCAATAAATAATATAAATTAAATCGGCTTACTGTATTTACCAGGCACTCTTATATAGGTATTATTAAATTGTTGCATATAATGCAAGGAATGCAGTGTGAATGTGGTCCGTTACGTAATTTAAGCATATAACAGTCAGGTGCATAAATCCACTTCATCAATACCTCTTGTTTTTTCCTCTTTGCATCGAGAGAAATAACTTGATAATGATTAAGAACCGATGACCTGTAGGCATTTTTATAATAATCAAGGTTGCAAAATGTTCTCAGGCTTGCTGTCGCTTTCTACATCCACACTGCGATTTACTTAATCGAAAATGTTCAAAAAACTTAGAATTTTATATTATCATTTCGAATTATACATATTTTTTTGGTTACTTATGTAACAATACTCGAATCTTCTCTCACAATTCTTTCAAAATGGGCTTAACTAATATATTCGCAGATTCTAATCGCTTGTTCATGCAGTTGCAACACTCTTATTTGGATATACAAGATCGTACAGCTTGGCATTAGTACAGAGTGATTTAAAGTAATTGTTTTAAAGCAAACGAAATAAAAAGTAGATTTAAAGCCCTTTCAATTTATCCGCTCTTGATTTATAAAAACAAACTAGTTTGTGGCTGCATTACCAATAAGGTCTAATCGAATTCAGTTTCAGATATCCAGTTAGTAATATTTAACGGTTATAAACAGTTATTATTATTTCTGCTTTCCAAATATGTATAGGTGTCTCAAAATGATTAGGTATGCATGGAAGAACGGTTAAAAATTAACTTTTTAATTGATGAGCACCACGAATTTGTCTTGCAATCATGTACGAGTAGGTAGGAACGTCACCAACACTTCTTGTTCCTACTTGTAATGCAACATCAATGATTAATAAATGAAATCCTTCATTTTACACCCACTCTTGTTGCCTCCTCGGTTTCCTGTGAGTGTTCTTTGGAATTTTAATCTCTCAATGCTGAGAAAACGACTTCAACTTCTCATTCAACAAGAAATAGATTCAGTGAATTAAATCGACTTTCTGTAAGGAAATTGTAAAAACCAGTCGCAATATCATAAATATTAAAAATAATAAAACAAGCAAACAGTGGAGAACTGTATAAAATGACATTCCGTGTACGGTAAATTTTTAATTAGCAACCACAATTAGATACATTACTTAATTACAAAATTGCTTGTAAGAAATGCGTTATTATCGAGCCAAAATCACTGACTTCGGATTCATTACCGTTAAGGAATACGCGAACTAATATTTTTTACGCTAAATACTCGCTCGAATAATACCTACTTATAAGCAAAAGTACTGGATCGAATCAACTTTTGTAAGTACCAAGCAAATCCGCTAGAAATAACCGGCTAAAGGAAGATGCGATCTTTATCATCCTTGGTTTCAACCTATCTCAATTTCATTGTTATAGTAAAGAATGATTCAATAGGATTTATTTATAAGTCTCTAAAGAATTCCATTTGACTTTAATAATGTTTTACAAGGATTTGAACATTGTATACAAACTTCATACAATTTGCAGATGTTTGAAATATACAATTAAATTTGCAGGATGTTACATGCTTTTTTCTACTTTTTTTTCTCTAGAGATGAAAGCAGAAGCATAAGTAAATACCTATTAAGTACTGGTGAAGATTATATTACATTTCCATTAAAATAATGCGCATTAAAGTATAAATAGTGGAAAGTAATGCAACGAGGGAGAACAACAAATATTTTCTATATAAACAAATTACCTAATAGATTCAATGAACTCATTAAAACATGCGTTTAATTATTTTTCATATTACTGAATTATTATATAATTGAATTAGTGTACACGTATTTATTTCTCTTCGTGATTTAATGCGAACTTTCCAAACGAATAGTTCGAATGAAATAGATGATTATGTTGGTTAACCTTTTAATTCCCACTTATTGTCTTTCTTCGGTCATGTTCTGTACTGTTACATGTTCTCAGTGAGTATTTTCTTCTTTAATTGAAGATTATTATTGTTATTTCGATATATTTTCTTCCGTTTTCATGCCTTTCACCTTCGTGTAATTTGTTTTTTAGGAAAAAAGTCTGAAATCTTAATCGTTGCTCAGTCAGGATTTATTAAGTAGGTTCAAAATAAAATTAAATTTGTCGAAAATTGGATTTCGAATGGTCACGCTTGCGTTGTTGGACATTGATTATGTTGTTTCTGTTTTTATTTAATGATTTAGTGCTACGTTTATCATGGTTTGTTTGTTTTGTATAATTTATTTTACTTATGTTTATCACCGCTTTCTGCTCAAAAATTCAGTAGGTGAGCCTATACATTCAGTAAAATGTAAATTTACTTGAACATTAAATAATTCCTCAAGTAGTACAATATACTTAAATTTTCTACTTTTTATTTGTTTAAACATATAAATAAAAATTATTATCTATTTTGAAATTTCAAAAATTTGTATTTACTTAAGTTTCACTATTATTTCTAATAGCTGACGGATAATTACATTAAACAGAAAATTGTAAAAAATAATGAGAAAGTAAACGCATTCCGTTTGTGATTAATAATAATCTTAAACAACCGGAAAGGTCTGGTTAAACTCTTGAGGCCGAGACCGCTATTTGCAATAAAAAAATAATAATAACGTAATCCTGAAGTATGTATAGTCCAAGTCAATTCGTATTTTCTACTAAAGAGTAGATTAGTTTCGCAGAGAAAGTGTCAAATAGCCATTTAATCGTAATTATAGTAGTTAATTTCAGTTATTATTGAATGGGTATATCTACAATAACCGTTTCATTGAATACCAATAACATTGCAGTATCATATGTAACAGAAAATTACCATCCAATTCGAGAAAGGAATCGAACAAAGACTAATTTGAATATAAAGAGTTGTTTGGTAGAAACGTATTGTACATATGTAATCGATCTGACAATGAGTTAAATATTCTTTCTACATACAAATTTATCACTTTTTAAAAGAGGTAGGTTTGTACTAATTCATACTCGTGAAGAGTGAAAGTATTTTTTCAAATCGTAGGTTCAGGTAGGTGTATCCCAAATTATAATAAAGAATGAGGGATTGGGAAAAATTATTAAGAAGGCTGAGGTATTCAAAATATATTTCAATGGCTCAGTATGGGCTATTCAATTTAATTTTAAAAGAGTTGATGATTTTCCCATTTTTACCGTAATAATTTTTAACAAATTTATGTTACAATTTCCTGAAATAAGGCATGCAATTATAAATAAGTGTACGTTTACACTGAAAGGTGAGTTCCTCTCGAGCGGGTAGAAGGTTCTTCAAAACGAACTCATGGTCGCAATACTAATGCAGTAAGTAACCTTTTTAAAGTACATTAAGGATGTTCTAAATAAATAAAATACGAAATGGAAATCTGAGTGTGTAACTACTTATGTATATTCCATTAACAAAAATGAAGAACATACTTTTTGTTTTTTTGTAAATATCTTTGGTAAGTATGAAGTGAATTCGATAAATATGTATTGATACACAGTTATTGAAAATTCTAAATATTCGTGCATTTGAAAATTTACATCAGGGATTTTTTGAATTCCAGAGTTAAAACATAAATAATTCTAATACAAAAATGCCTACTGTATTGGTGTTTTACACCTTTATTACATTGAAATACTATGTTCCTTATATAACAAATTGTTTGTTATTAATATAGGAATATTATTGGTAATCATAAAAATAATTACGTTAATTACGTAAGCCAGTAAAAAACTCCAAAAAAACGACTTTGGAATTAGCTAAATAATTTTAAAATAGAAATTATTAGTGACTTCAAGGTTAAAAGATTTACTTTGTACCACGTAACATGCCATTAAAAAAATTTAATTAAACGAGAATTAATCAATGAGCTCATTTTTATTTTTCCAATTCAATTATCGCAGTCGATTATTTCAAAAAAGAAAACATAGAAAGGCCATTAAAAATCTACAGATATTATTTATTGAAAACGTGTAGGTACGTATTAGTTTCTATAAAGGTAAACAAATAATTATTCCACTTTCCAGTTAATTCTTCAGGTAAATAGAAGTGTTCTATAATCGAATTTTCGTAGAAAAACAGTTTCATAACCGCCAAAACCAAAATAAACGATCGAAATAACAGGAGATCTACCATGAAATTATCGAATTATAAAAAAGACCATTACATATTTTTTCCCTAATTAAAATTTATAACCCAGTTAGAGGAACAACGTGTTGCAATTTTAGAAATTGTGCCACACTACAAGTTACTCTACTCGCATTTCTAATGAATTTTAAATCTTGATTTGCTTTTTGCTTCGATCCGCAACGAAATCGCCGACTTTATGCATGATAGTATTCGGAATTGTTCCAACCCATGTGAACGCATTGCGAATCATTTCCAAAAGGAAAAGATAACAATTTGAAAATAAAATATATTCACATAAAGTCAACAGTCAATCCACCTTTTATTTTTGTTGATTATCCAGGGTGTATCTAAATAACACCGAAAAAAATTAAGGGGTGATTCTGTGATGAAAATGAAGGTGGGTACTTGGTAAATTTTTTTAATCCCTTTTTGAGGGAATAAACTTTGGGAATATTATTTGTCAATGGAACTACATGAAAGTAACCTATACTTGGAAGAGGTTGAAATGGTTATTATAACCCGTAAGACATTTTTCATACAACTTCTTTTTAGATAAATATACAGTTATAGATACAATTTATACAATTAATATAAGTTCATAAATTAGATATGGAATAAATTTTAAAATTAGATGTATTCATTGCTGCTCTAGAAATGTTTTCGCAAAAATCAAGGATACCTACTTTATTTGTTCAGATTCAGATACTAATCTTATAAAAGTCTTTTCTTCATATTGTACATGTCGTAAGTGGCAAGACAAATAACAGTCAGGTTAGAGGAATTGATTACAAATACTTATTTACTAATACATATTTATCATAAATAATGGATTTGCCTCATTAATTTTCATTATTTTGATTGCCTAACACTTCTTTTAAATCGAAAAAAAAACACACATGTTCGATAGAGTGCATTTTTAATTACAATGAAATGTAAGCACCTATAATGTTATTGGCGGTGTGGTTATTTATTTATATGTAAGTATACAGGATGAACCTTTTCCAATCTTGTAAAAAATATATAGGTATATTCTTATTACGATTTCATTTTTACTTTTGACCAAATTTTGAGTAGTTTATCAATTGATTCAGTATTATGGATACACCTGTTAGACACTTTCTAATAGATTGAAGAAACCAAACACTTTCCTAACGTTTAAGATGTTTTTATTAATTTTCGTGGATACCGATGTGACAACAATTCAGCTTCAAATGGGTGTTTGATTTGGAATTCCTTACCTTTCGGCATTCCACATGGTGGCTTCGTCCGCGAACTATCCAAGAAATCCAAATCGTACTTTCTAGCTGGCGGAAACGTCAACGCCACATGTCCATTAACATCCAGAATCCAAATGCACAACACTAGCGCCAAACAGACCCATGTTTTGGGCGGCCAGAGCGCTCCCATTGTTGATTTGGAATAAACACTAAACACCCTGTATAATCATAACAGTAATTACGAATAATGTTCACCGGTACATAGCACTGTAAGAACTAGCCGCTGAAAACCGACATACCTTTTGCTCTCTCCACTTCCACTCTTCGAGAGTAAGAAGTACCAGAGACGTACTTGTTATTGGGTATTCTGTATAGGTATAGCAATCGGTGGTTTAAAGACTCGCGTTATTAAATAACTGTTGAATCTTTAACTAATGCAAGTATTCCGTTAATTATTTGTTTTTATGCCCTTGAAACACCTAGTCATGTTGCCGTAAGATTATTGGCGAAGAGGAATTTGAAATGTGGAGTCAACCAGGAACCATGAGTTAAAGTTTTGGATATATTTTAATTTATTCATAGAATATGATGAATATATTGATTTATTTGTCAAAGTCACCATTCATTGAGATAGTGTTAACTAGGCAATAAATTTTATCTACCACTAGTGAAAGATAAAATAGTTTAGTTCATTGTCAAACAAATATTCATTTTATTAGTTAACCATTAATTCCATGAACTTCTAGTGTCTCATGCTTAAACAATAAAATTTATAATAAATCATTTTTTATTTTCTATTTCTTCCTCTTGTCTTCTCTACTATATTCTTCAATACATTCACACCGTGGTTTGTCTGAGTACCATCTAATTTTGTTATTCAATATCTAGCAAAGATTTCCTGCATGGAACAACCTACCTAAAGGTACATTAACAATAATTTTCCAATTGATAACTATATTTAACGACAAATATCGGTTAAAAGGTAAGGAGAAAGCTCAGTCCATCACTGTGAATACCATCGACGACGTAGGTAGAGGTGAGCTGGGTACGTCGGAATTTTACCTTGAGGTACTCGTTTTGTAAGGTGTTAGTTTATTTATCCTTTAGCCGATATCAAAGGCAAATCAAAGGAATTTATAACGTTTTAAGGGGTAATTAAGGTATAATTATTAAGGACATTAGCGAAACGGGTCATTAGAACAGTAATAATTAAAATTAGACAAGTTTATTACCACTTCATACACATAGTAGGTACTCTTGCTAAAGCTATTAAAATACTAAGTATAATATTATTGTTAAAAAATAAATAGGTATACCTGTAACTTTAGTTTAATCATCTGGATAAGCTTATGAGTGAAGGTAAGTTTTTAAAGTGGATGCAACAATTAAAATTAAAAGACGTGTATTTTGTAATGTCGAGAACGTGGGAGAAAAAACATTTTACTATTTTTTAAGTATCAAACACTTTCCTTTTAACATTTAAAAAATAATGTCCTACCGTATCTTTTAATTGTTAACAAAATATCTTCAGTTTTATGGTAAATGGCTAAGGCGATAACCATCGTGTTGCAAATAAAAGAACTGAACAGGTGCGAGAAGAATGTGCAATTAGAAAATGTTTTCTCTATATATGACGCAACGGAACAAGTAATACTTAATTCGTGAATTTGAATAAATAAAACACAATTTACCAATAAGAATCCTGTTTTAACGAGTGTTACTCATTG
The DNA here is from genome assembly GCA_918026865.1 of Phyllotreta striolata. Taxonomy (NCBI): domain Eukaryota; kingdom Metazoa; phylum Arthropoda; class Insecta; order Coleoptera; family Chrysomelidae; genus Phyllotreta; species Phyllotreta striolata. Next base: position 7,541,498 of record OU900096.1, read on the forward strand.
TCATGTCACTGAAACGTCCATTAGCATGTACAACAAGGTGGACAAATCGATTACAGAGAAACATTGCAATACATTTAAAATTCGAACAGCAAATATTGTTATTTAATTGTAATAGTGTCCTGTAATTTAACCAGAATACATAATTTATCAGCCTAAAATTAAACGACTTTCAGGTCTAGCCTCCTAATTGAAATAGCTATTACTTATTAATTGAAAGGAAATTGAAGAGAATTATCGATGACTGGTCGTTCTGATACTAAATGAACAATTTCCGTATAGGTATTGCGCTATTGTAAGATAAACCATAGAGAAGTGTCGAATCAGTTAAAGAAGTAGCAAAAATGAAATCTCCACCATTATGAAACGAATAACTTTCGCTGGTGCTTCGGCTCTCAGACAAGTGTCCTACTTATTCGATCTCTGCACTTGTTTCCACCGTGTGTTTAAGGTCCATCTCACGTGTGTGTCGAAGACAAATCTTTTTTTTTATTAATTGGCTATGCCAATGTAGCTCGTTCGAGGTCGGATTTCTCAACGATACTTTTTTTTTTAAATAAACGTTGCCCCAGGAAACGTTTTCGGTAATTTAATATGATGTGTGAATTAACATTTTTATGATTTAACTGCTTATTAAATTTGTTAAAAATGTGAAAGTTTATATGAGGAAAAATAGCGATTACATTAATCAATTTGTATAATACTATCTACTTAATTTATTAGAACTTGTGTTTATAGTATTATGTGTAAAAATATGACTTTTTGTCCAAATGATAGATACTATCCATGGGAAATACGAATTAAATATAAATCAAATAGGTAATAATAATATACCAAATACTATACTATTATGTATTTCAAAAGAGTTTTTTTCTACCTAGTATCTTTATTTGGTTTTATATGTGTATCCTTTGGGGCCTACCCTACAGTTACCTATTTAACATACATACCTATAGGGAACCTCATGTAACTTGCAGTTAAATATTTTATTATGCATCATGCACACAATAACCCTGATGCATCTGATCTGCATGAATAATGTATTCATTCGGTAGAGGTAATTTAATAATTCAATGAATAGACAACCACCATTACGTATAGCAAATGAATAGGCTGCATTAGAATATTACTATAATACTTACCAGGGAGCTCCTTTCAGAAAATGTCTTAAAAAATGTAATAAGGTCTCTTGTGAAGTATCAACCTTTTGAAAACATTAGCTAATTAGGTATATTTAACTATTGAAAGACTCTTACATTTTCTCATTTTTTTTTATTTTTAAATTTGCAGGGAATGTTATTGATAAAATTCCTGAAAATATGCCGGATTGATACAAATTCTGAAAGAGCATTACAAAGGAATATAGGTAGATTTAAATTGTGTAAAGATTGTCGTATACGGATGGTAAATGTATGTTTTGCAGTTATAAAAAAACTAATTATTTTAATCAAAATGTTTGTCCATGCACGATAATAATTTTCCAATCTATTTTTCATGAGTACATACATTCAATTATTAGAATAATGTTTTGATAATACGGACAGGATATTGTGTAAAATCGTTTTTCTTAGAAGTGTTTATCAATTTTGTTATTTTGAAGTTGATTACTTTAAAACGGTGAGTATTTATATTAGGCCAGATATGCATTTTCCTATAGACCTGAACCTATAGGCAAAATAAGGTTATCTATGATCATACAACACCTTATATTTCCGAAAAATTTGGTTTTGGGTATTGTATTTCGAATTATTTAATTGGCGATTTATGCAAAACAAAAATTACTATTTATCTGATAATTACAAACTTACGAGTACGATGAACGTAAAAATGTATTTATCGGTTTCTTAGAAGTGTAATTTAGAATTATTTTTTACTGGATATCTAAAGATTAAAGATTAAAAATGAATTAGAAATATCCTTTTAGACGAATAATATGATTGGGAATCTTTGTTTTTTTCTCCTTAATCTCTTATTTACTCACAACGAATTGATTTGATCTAAATGGTATATAAACCCTTTTTCGCAACTCAAAAATTATTAGTACCTAGATATTGTGAAATCTATCAATTCTGCAATGAAATCTTTAAATTTAATTTTGTTCGCTTTATGCGGTTTTTTTGTAAGCATTGAATGCACTAAAGGTAAGCAACGTTTTATTAATTTTAAGAACTATTTCATGGTTTCTTTTTCCGATTTTTTAGACGTAAAGTGCCCGAAAAAGATTAATAAAGATGATATAGTTTTGCTACCAAGTAATAAAAATTGTTCAAGCTTCATCCAATGCCTACCAGACGGCTCCCAAGTTACATTTTTATGTCCAAGCGGTCTACATTTTAATCCCAAAAATAAAGTATGCGATTGGCCTGCAAACGCAAAATGCCATGATGGTAAATATATTTTCCAAATTCTGCAAAATAGCATGTTCCTTGAAGATTCTCTAGTATTAACGCAGTTTATTGTATTAATTGGATTATTTCAGAAATCAAATGCCCATCAGAAGGAGCGCTCTTGCCAAATCCAGGCGATTGTACCACATATATCGAATGTTCTAATGATATGCCTATAATAATGCCTTGCCCCCCTGGTCTTTATTTCAACAAGGATACAAAACAATGCGATTATCCGGAATCAGCGAATTGCACTTCTGAAAGTATAGATTATGAAGTTGCTAAAAACCAGGAAAATTTCAATGATGATATAATTTCTAAAGGAATTAGTCATGATATAAGTGCGTATCTTTCTAAACGAATTATTCTACTTGAATTATTTCAAGTATCAATATTGATATAAATAATTTATCGAATTTTTTAAGCAATATAAAAATTTATTATTATTTTGTAGAATGCCCGCTCGATGAATCTATATCATATTTTAAAACAGGGCCAAAATGCAACAAGTATTACCAATGTGCTAATGGTATAGCTGTCGAAATGGAATGCCCTCCTGGTTTACTTTTCAATCCAAATATAAATGCATGTGACTGGATAGATAATTACCCCTGTGAAGATGATAATTAGGAATTAAATACCTGCCTACAGATTGATAGGCAAAGCTGAAGCTGCAAATGTCTAATGCGCAGGAAGATTGTGTAATCTGTGTATTTATTATTTATTAGATATGTATTTATTTAGAATAAAATATAGATATTAATTTACCTTTTTGTTCAACGAGTAATACCCATAAAGCATGTCTAAATACGATACAGCATTCTGATATAATGATAAGGAAGTTGACAATCTTTAATACAGGTTTTCCCAAAATCATTACAGATATCATGAAGCGAATATTAGGTTACGAATACAAACGCCCATAACATTATTATGCCTTCAATAAAATTTTTTTAGAAATACTTTTAATAACTCATTGGTAATTGCTAAAAATTTGTACACCATGCACAAATAAGAGATGAAAGCAATATTGAACTAGTTCAAATATACAATAGTCTGTACAATTTTATACAAACGGTTATCTACTAATAATAACTAATAATAAACTATAAGACATACACTCTATGTTTTCGGAAGAAAAGGTTAAGGATTTTGTATGGAGAATTATTTTATACTTGACTAATGCAAAAGAAAATGTTATTCATTTAACTGATAAATAGAAATTATTGATGAGAGTAAAAATATTTTTATAGGGTTTTAGAAGTGTACTTTAGAATTGTTTTTTAACAAACATCCAGATAAAAAAGTGTGTTTAAAATATTTATTTTAGGAGAAAAATATGAATCTGATTTTTTGTTTATTTCTCCCTTTAATCTCATATTTACTCACAATTAATTAATTACTCACATTGGTCTAAATTGTATAAAAACCTCTTTATTGTCAAACAATTATTAGTATTTTTTAATCTATCGTTACTGCAATGAAATATTTAAAAACAATTTTATTCGCTTTATGCGGTTGTTTCGTAAGCATTACATGCATTCAAGGTAACCATAGTTTCAATAAGTTTTACAACTATTTCTTTACAAATTTTTAGACGCAAAATGTCCAAAAAACATTGATCAAAATGAAATAATTCTGTTGCCAAGTAGTAACAAAAATTGTTCAAGCTTCATCCAATGCCTACCAGACGGCTCTGAATCTACATTTTTATGTCCCAGCGGTCTTCATTTTAATTCCGAAACTAAACAATGCGATTGTCCCACAAACGCAAAATGCGATGATGGTAAAAATATTTTCCTAAATTTCATACACACATAAATTAAATGTAACACAAAATTCTACATACAGACCAGCATTCTTTTTATTCTTTTACCAAAATATGTCACTTTTTTCATTTTCTTTAAAGTTTTCTCGTTTTAATGCAGTTTAATGGACTTATTGATTTATTTCAGTAATAAAATACCCCTCAGAAGACACACTCCTACCAAATACTGCCGATTGTACCACGTATATCCAATGTTCTAAGGGCCCACCTTTAATAATGCCTTGCCCCACCGGTCTTTATTTCAACAAATACACAAAACAATGTGATTATCCGGAATCAGCGAATTGTAATCCTGAAAGTAGAATTTATGAAGACGATGAAGAGGAATATTACAATGAAGAAACAGTTTCTGGCAGCATTAGTAATGATATAAGTACGTATATCCTTATTAACGAATGTTAATTGAATATTGTACATTAATACTGACAGAAGTAAATTACCGAATTGTTTAGGCATTAATTAAAAAAATATTTTTGTAGAATGCCCGCTCGATGAATCTATATCATATTTTAAAACAGGACCAAAATGCAACAAGTATTTCCAGTGTGCTAATGGTATAGCTGTCGAAATGGAATGCCCTCCTGGTTTACTTTTTAATCCAAATATAAATGCATGTGACTGGTTAGATAATTATCCCTGTGAAGATGATAATTAGGAATTAAATACCTGCCTAGTGATCGATGGACATAGCTGAAGCTGCAAATGTCTAATGCGCAATGGTAATTGTTGAGGTAATTGAATTTCGAAGAAATCGTTAATCCTGTCGAGCTTTAATATTTATTGTGAAATTATGTATTTAGTGCAAAATTTATTAATGTACCTCGTTATTCTACGAGTAATATCCATAAAGCAATATTCAAATAGGATATAGCATCATTCTGATATTGATAAGGAAGTTGGCAATCTTTAATAGAGTTTTTCCCAAAATCATTACAGATAGTATGATGCGATTATTAGATTACGGATACAAAATCCACACTATTGATCATAATATTTTTATAATATTGATTATCACTCACTAATTAGTTTTTACACCGTGCGCAAATTAGTGGTAAAAAGTGTTACTGTAATATCTTAATTTTTTTCCAACCTAAATAAATTTTTATTTCTATATAATATTCAATAACTATTTTTATGTATATTTGCCTGATTAAATACTAATCACAATCAATAGACAATATAATTGGCGATAAAAATTATTTCTAATTAAAATTAAGAAAAAACCTATTAAACATTAAAACTAATCGAAGTAAACTATCACAAATTAACTAACATTTTTTTTTCTATTCGTAATATGTAATTAAAATAACTACGACTCAAAGAAAAACACTGTATCTACTAATACATGCATGCTCTCATGGTTATCGAGTACCATTATGTTTTTGATAATATTTAACTAACGGTTACTGAAGATGCAAAAATATAAATGCACTGCGTTATTTAAATAATTTCCGTTTATAGAGAGTGTTTAAAAAAATAAATACTACTGTTCATTAAGTAGGTTTACAAAAGCGTCCACTTTAAAGTTGAGTACGTAAACTTTAGTTTCCGTCCAGTATTTCCATAATGAGATGCTACATTCTTACCAATTTTGGGATCGATGCCTGTTATACTAGTTTATGAGGAAAAAATTGAATAAAATTTATTTTGTCATTACATTTTTGTACAATTGATTATTGTAGTATATCTAATTAACAAAATAGGTCACTCGCAGGGTTTAACAATTCCACATAATTTGGTCCACTTAGTAGCCGTGTAAAAATTATTAATCTATTTTTTTAAGGTGCGCCTACAGAAACACTAAAATTCTATTTACATTCGATAAACCAATTCGAATTTTTGTTTAAAAAGTGAAATATTACCTACAAAAAATATTTACTGAGCCATTCAAACAGCCGTTAACTGAAATTCATCGTTACCGAACAATTCCACCACGGAGTTTCCAAAAAAATATCCTGTACCATTTTTGATATTTTCATTTAGTATTTACTTTGCTCCTTCTTTTTGTTAATTTCCTTCATTAACATAGATTACCTTCGATACCTCTAATTTAATTATTTAGATTCTCTAATGGGGAAAGAAAAATAAATATTTGAAGTTTTGTACTTTTTTAAATAGTAGATTGAAACTTTTGATGTAAATGATTGATGATTGGTGGAATTGTTAAGCCAACAGTGCTTTTGTGATTTAACTAAATGAGCTGAGGGCTTGGCTAGAAAAAAAATTACTCAGTTATGTACACAACCATGACCGAGGAAATATATAGGACTTGTCAGAATATTTGCTGCCATTTACTTTTGTGCTGCATCCAGCTTCAGGTCTTCCATTCTTACGTGTAATACAAATAGTTAAGAATGTATCGGTGGTTTTGTATTTTAGCTTTAGTTCAAGTTTCTTTAGCAGAAATTTTCGATTTTACCGATATTGATGATCCCCTGAACGCCGTATTTCCTCAAAGTCAAAGTAAGTAATTTTGTTTTGGTTGTAATTTTATGAAACTTTTTGAAGTTGCTTTAGTGTAGGAGTTTTCTATAAAATTATCATTTATTATCAATAACAATTATCATAATTTTATACTGTTTAATGTAAGAACTTATTAGGTGCAAGAAGCTTACAATGTATTTGAATATATTAAATTAAATTTAGTTTGTTGTTAAAACTTCCTTCAAAATTTTTCTCTACCCACGTTTATAATCCAATTATACTTCCCGTCTTCTCAAGTATAATTCTTTAAGTTAGGTTTCATATAAATTTGGTATTAACAACTTTTACATAAGAATGGATAATCAAATATACGGAATATCAATATTTACACTTTAAACATCCGTTTTACTCTGTTTTCAGAAATTCAGTTGAAAGTTACAGAATGTAAAGTCAACACGAAAAGCGGCCTGAAGTACGGATCTTGTGTCCCTTACGGTACTTGCTTGTTGTCGAGAGGAGCGCCTAATGGATTCTGCGGTTTGCTGCAGACTTGCTGCATCTGTGAGTACCTACCAGAACACTACCTCTACTTCAATATCAAAATGTTTTATTCTTATTTACAGATGAAAATACTTGCGGCAAAAGCAGCAATGCCAAAGTAAGTTACTTCGAAGAAACCGAAATATCTCCTGGTACCACTAATTGCGACTATATTATTGAATTAAGAAACAAGAATATTTGTCAAGTAAGGTTAGTATATACACAATAAATATGAAGAGTAATTATTTTATACATTCTTGTAATATATTCTTAAGCAATTTCCCCAATCTCATGTATTTTTAGATTGGACTTTATTAAATTCAATTTAGCTCCTGCAGTACTTGCTCAGCCTCAAAATTTAGGAAACAAAATTTACAAATGCATTGACGACATATTGAGAATATCGCCTAACCATTTCAATATACCCGATTTATGTGGAAACAACGACAAACAACACGGTAAATTTTGCATTATTATAATTTACCCAAATCCTTATAATTTACTTTTTATTTTGCCTCTCTCATTTACTTACCAGTTTACGTGCACGTTAACCAAACGGACGGTGTAACAAAAGGAGTTCAATTACATATGATGCTGGCTAATAGAAATTACAACACTCAACTTTTCTCTCCATCATGGCGCATAAAAATTACCCAATTAGAATGTCCAGGTACAAGAGGAGGAATCAATTTCGGCGATAACAAAGATGTGATCGAAGATTTTCCTTTATTAGGTTAGTAGCAATAGTTAAAACGCAGACTTTGATAAAGTTTATTAATTTACGATTTTATTTTCAACAGCACCTTTGGGAGCTTTGCAGTATTTTACGGAACCTACGGGCTACATAAAATCCTTCGGGTTCGACGGCTCAGTAGCTAATCAATTAAGCTACACCTACGGTCAAGAATACGCTATTGCAATTAAGAAAGACATCGGTGTATGCGGTATAAGGTAAATAAAAGCTTTTCTTACTAATAGAGAAAGGTATTTATGGGCTTATTTTATAGATTCGTTCCCGATTACATGTATCTACCGCTAGATAATCCAACAGGAATGATTTATAAGGATTCCGATTGCCATCACTACTTGTACGTTCCAGAGCTGTACATTGAAGATAGTGCATCATATGCTAATACTTTGGTTTCAAAGTTATGTCTGAAAAATGCAGAAAATTTTAGATGTAAGAAAAATTTCCTTTAGTTTTTATTAATATTTTTTTCTTCATAATTTTTAATAACTTTAATAACTTTTTTAATATCATTTTGGTAATTATATCCTCAATTATTAATGATTGTTTATGCTTGTAAAAACTTATTGAAATTTTTTTTTATTTTAGCTTACAGTCCTGGTCCATTTTACATGTTCTTTAATTCAAAGAAAACAAATTTTGCTCCTGAACTAAATCAGAAACAAGGATTCAACATACAATATCGGCTTCTTAGTAAGTGTCCCTAATATGTATAAATATTTAATTTTTGGAATATACATACTTATCTATTGTTCACTGTATTAGATATTTTATTGTATTTATTTTATTTATACGAATGAATTATAGATGTAGAAAATATTGGAAAATATTTATTTCTGAAACGTAAATTAGGTTTATAAAAAATTGCCTTATACATAGATTAGATTTATAATGCTATCTATATACATTAATACAACAAATAATAAATTAATAACAATTTCTGTAAAATAACAATACCGTAAATATTATTTTCTAAAATAAGTCTTGTATACCGATTTAATAAAAAATATATGAAGCCTTTGAAATTGTTGATTATGAATATTTCAATTACCTACTAGAGAATAAAGAATAAAGATATTTAATTTTTTCGCTTTTTAAATGACTTTTAACGCATGGCTATAATATATTTTTTACCTCTTTTTAAAAACTATTGTATAATCTAACTCTTAATCGTTAATAACTATAACAAAAATAATTTAATGAAAATACTGGTAGAAAATGTATTAAACGAAAATGAAAAACCCTCTTACCAATAATTTAGTTAATCATATTACATTACGGACAATCGATGGGAAGTAATATGTATGTAGGCACTTACCTACATGTACTACACGAATATATACAGAAAACACCTTAAAAAACTCCTAATTTCTGAAAAAAGGCTGTCTGCACATGCTGTAAGTACTCAAAGGTATTCCACCGGATTGCTTGTACATGTCATGTTGGTCGTAGTCTACATCGTAGTAAATACCGCTTTGATTCTACAAAAATTCAATCAAATAAATAGCCAACACATCAAAAAAAATGTCCAAAAATACCAAAACATTTCACGTTATTTCGATTAACTCTTCGAAGTAAACCACATGCAATTTGGTATTACAATGAACTTAACGTACTTTCATCTATAACTTACAGCAATTGAAGCGTTACTTCTACTTTTCGGCCTCGGCACTTGGAAATGCCTGCCGAGAAGATCCGCCTTGTCCTCCTCTTCGCTCGAACTGGTATTATCGACGTGCTTGATACTGGCAATACTGGCGGCTCGATTGGCCATCTGGGCTTGCAGCGTAAGTCTCGGCAAAGGTACCGGCGGCAAAGTACCGCCGTGGCCGTGCAGCGACATATTACCGCCCATAGGCAAACTGGGATAACCGAATAGCGCTGAAGATGGCCTCGTCGGACAGCCTATACCGGGCTCAGGCTGAAACACCATAATTATTATCTCTTAAGTAACGAGTAGATTGTTTCTTACTGCGTAATGATTAGCTTGAGCCATAACGTCGGCAATCTGCGCCCATCGGAGCCTATCTTCGAGGGTGAGTTGGTAAGGTGGTGCTCCTACTACGGGTGTTTTGGCAGTGTTACTGGCTGTGGCCATGTAACCGAAAACTGGACTGCCCACCGCTGCTTTTTGCTCTCTATTCCAACGGCGACTGAAACGTTAATAGGTTATTAACTGCAGTTTAATAACGTTAATAATAATAACGTTTGTAAGAGTGCGGTGAGAAATGCGTTCTTTTTCTAATATAAGAATGTTAATACTGGACATTACCTCCACATCACCAGGCAAACTAATGTCAGTCCAATAATAATAATAGCTGCCACGCTAGCTCCTATTGCAACACCTAAAACTTCACCATCGAGTTCGCATTGAGCACCATAATAATTCCCTGCGCATCTGTAAGCATACACAATATTATAAGTAATAAGAAAACACACTCAGTATACTAATTCATGAATGACGAATGTGTTTATTTTTTCTATAATAATTTCCAAAATAAACGATTGAAGATGTAATAAATTAATAAATCCCAGTATGAAGAAATTAACGATGTTCCTGCCTACTTAATTTTGAACTTACTTGCATACTTCCTGGCCGTTTTGGTAAAAGCATTCTCCTCGATTGTTGCAATGCTGGGCTGGGCACTGTTCGCACAATCGACCAGCGCGATGTTTGCTGTCCATCCAAGGATCTCGGTAGCCTTCCATGCATTCGCATTTGAAGCCGCCGAATATGTTGACGCAACGGGCCAGCGAGTGGCAATCGTGCAGGTCCGGAGAAGAACATTCGTCGACGTCTAAAAATAAATGTCCATATTTCCCGCTAGACTCGTCGAAGTTTAGTCATTACCTTGCAAATTGGAAATGGAGCCCGGCGGACTGTCCACCCATAGGGCGCTTTCCCCTACGTTGTTGCTCCTTCTTTGTATCACCCCTAATAGGTGTCGCTGAATATCCCCTCTGACTGTAGGCCTTGCAGTGTCTGCGTTCTCATCTAGCTGCAAAGTCAAATTCACGAAGACCCCAGCCTGGCCTTGGGATCTGTCTCCTCTGTATATACTATTAACTTTAGCGGCAAGAAATTCATCACTGAAAGGCGTCATTGACATAGCTGACTCCAACTAAAAAAATCATAATGAGGATGTGAAATACAGAATCTGGAATAGAATGTAATTAAGAGTTCTACGTACTGCTCGTTCTGCCTCGAAGGACAATTTTTGATAGCTATCGCTGTTCTGATCGCCCAATTCGTTGGCCCAAACGACTTTTCTGTCGTATATTTTATCAACTCTCAACGACAGCAATATAGAAACTATTTTTCTGCACGGATCTCGATGCTTTCGTCTCGCAGTTCCCGGCCTGCAATGGCAGGCGCTCACTCCAGACTCGGTTTTGCAAATTTCGTGTTGAGAACCATCGCACGTGGAATCGTCTCCGACAATGCAAGTATCGATCCTAACATTAGACAAACACGAGAATTGAATAAATCTGCTGTAGTTATAATAATTGTAGTACCTGACGGGCGGAGGTGTAGGACGAGGTCTTCCGTAAATGGGCCTTCTCGGAACGTTCGGCTTGGTCACCGATCCTTGTCTGTTGATCTTTTCCGATTCTGCGACCGCGAATCCGGTGGCGAAAACTTGATTGTTAGCGGCTGCAGTTCCGGTGGGTTTAATCGCAGCCGCAACCGATGTGGACTCGTCGAAAAGATTGAGATAAGTCCGTTTACCGTCGATGCTGACGAATCCTTCTGAACCCGAAGATGAGGTGATAACGTCTCCCGAATGAACGTTTTCTATATCGACTAAAATATATAAATTTAGTAGATGCACTAGTAGATATTTGCATTTTAAATATACCTGGTATAACGTACGGCTTTCCTTGACCACCCGAAGAACCTCCTAAACCTTGAATAGCTGATACTGTAATATCGAATATTTCTCCAATTTGTCCAATTGGCGGCCGGGTGATGATAGGCTGCCTGTGAATCCCACCGGGTTTGTACTCGGTGTCGTCAAGAACGATTCCAGGTCTAGGTTTATAATGAATATCTGTCGAGCCTATCGAAGTGGAAGATTGGTTACGAATCGATGATGATTCTGAAAACAATTTATTACTCATTTTGATAGTAAATTATTAGTACTAGACTTACCCGTAATTATCACCTCAGTTTTTCCTATGGTGTTGTTACTGGTAGTACTAATAATCGGTAGATTTTCAGTCGCAGTGCTGGACAAACTAGCTGCCTCCTTCTCTCCTAATATATCAGCTCTCATTGTTTGAAATAAATCAAATATTGACGATTCGATAGGAGAATATTCCACTGTACTACTACTTGCAGCAGTTGTATGAATACTCGTATCGTTCAGGGTAATTGAATCGTTTAAAATGGACGTTGAAATGCTCTCGAGGGTAACACTTGTTGGATTAATTATGGAGGAATTAGTTTGAAGCACCTCACTGGTTGAATTAGATAATTTCGATACAGTTTTCTCTTCAGTTTTATCAGGATTAAAAGTAGGCGTGACAACTGTTGTTTTGCTGGTGTATTTATCAGATTTCGTAACCTGTGCAAGATATGAGAACATTCGTTAATAGACAATACCGCTTAATTGAATCTACATTAATTACTCACATTTTTTATTTTTTCTTTATTTTTGTCGAATACCGCCAATTCCTTATCAACTTCAGTCGATTCTTGATTAGCGCCGGATACATCCTCTTCAGGCGAATCCGTAGAATTCCTCAAATCTTCGTCCTCTTGATTGTACATCCCTTCCTCAGTACTCGAAGATAATTGAGAACTTAGATCGAGCATAAGAATGTCCTCGACCGGTTTTTCGGTCGTCAAACTGATCATTTCCGAAGAGAAATGCGGCACTGGCTTGTACGGGGGTATAGACGGACGTCGGTTATTCGAATTAGGCGGCCTGCGCCGCTTCCAAGGCGGTATCGCCTGCGGGCGGAGGTACCCAGGTCGTTTTTTCACAGTCGTATGATCGGATATGGGTATGCTCGTTCCGCTGCCCGTGATAGGGCGCACCGGGGACATGTTGGGATGCGGAACGTCGAAGGGATAGGGAGTGGGAAGCCTGGTGGTAGACACGGCAGGTGGCGGCATTTGCCCCAAAGGAGGCGGCGGTAGTGGAGCCGGTACATCGAAATCCGGAGGCAAAGCCGGAACGTCCGTTATTCTAGGAGGCCCTCTGTTATTTATTCGAGTAGAAAGCGGTCGTAATGGTCTTCCTACTACCGGTCCGGTATTTGCTTGAACATTTACGTTTCCTGTTTAAAGACAATATATAGAAAAGTACTTTTATAGACTGTAAAGTGTGTTTACCATTAAGAAGCTTCACTATTCCTGTGATGATGTCCTGAATATCAGGGTTTGCTTGTCGCCCTTGATTTGATAGAGGGTGTGATTGGGTAACAAAACTGGTCGTCGTCGTGGCACTGGGAGTGACTTCCTGATGGGGCTCCCGCAGTGGCAGTGACCGTGCCTGGAGCGGAGCCCCTGTGGATTCCCCCGACAATTGTTCGGTTCTTTGATGAGCAGCAGTGGAGGCGTATTCCTCTTCCTAAATGGAAAGCAATTGAGCTCGGATTACTTGATAAAGCGCAATGTTATTTACCGTTTTTGATGGTTGGATGTAGCCGGCTAATCTTCCCGACAATTCGACGTCGTTGCTGTCCAAGGCGTCTTCTACATTTTTGAAAATGTTGAATTCGTTTGCGATGGGCGTTTGCGACAAAATAGGATCTGCTGAACGTTGAACCCTCGAGGGATTGTTTATTACAGTAGAGGCTTTTTCATTGCTGTAATCTGTTGCTTGTAGTTTTTCTGTTTCCTTAATTTCTCTTGGTATCGACGCTTGTATATCTGACTCAACGACGTCTTCAACATCTGCGTTTGCAGAGTTTGGGGATATGAATGAATTCGAATATTCATGATCAAAGCCTGAAACAATAATTCTTTGTTCACAGTAATTGTAGAGAAATATTATCCTTTTTTTAATTAAAGTAACAAATGGTATATCTAGAAATGAGTATAATTTTTATATTCAGGGGCATTTGGATATGAACGGTTCGTAATTGCAGAATGGAGGAACTTGCAATTTGCATTTTTACATGCGGGCATTGTTTGAATAAAAGTATGTAGGACGCAGAAGATATCGCACCTCGTAATAATATTTAATGTTGCTGAAATTATTGTCCTTAATGCAATAGCGGATGAACGTTGATATTAATTCGAATGAACGAACACACACAATTTGTTACACTCTCTGTTTTCTACTTTTTATACTAACGACTAGAGTAAATTTGTTTCGCAAACATAATTATTTTAAAGAATAAACATGCTATAATAATATTTCCATAAGATATAATGAACTCTTTTACGTATTTTTAGAAATTAATAGGTAGGCAGTTGTCATAATTTCTACGGAAATAAATTCAATAAGTAGGAAGACAAGTTTTGCTAAATATTTATTAGTTAATTTTCCTCAAAATATACTTTTTTATAATGATTGAAAATAGTTAAAAACTTCAGAAAAATAATTAAAATCTCAAATTTAAAAGTTACCTTTTAAAGCTTAAGAATTATTATTACTCGAATAAGGGGTGGCCATACAGGGTGGCCAATAAAAACAGTCCACCGGAAATATTTTCCTAGATTTTTTTAGGAAATCCCCGAGGTGGCTCGATTTTGACTTCAAGGGGGAGATCATTTGGGCGGTGGCAACTCCTTCAAGAAAAATAAATGGATGTAGGCACATTATTTTAAAGGTATTTCAATTCTCTTTTCAAACATGCTGACATTTTTGGTCTGTGTTAAAATTAATAAACACCAGTTGGTAGGGTCGGGGAAATAAATCGAAGAAAAAAATGTCCTAACAAGTTTTAATTAATTAAATGTTCAAATTGCGTTCCATTGACTTCCATGCAGTAATAAAGTCTTTGTTCAACATGCTCCCGAACAATTCAGATCATTTCAGGGGTTATTTCTCTGTCCATGCTTGGACTGTTTTAAAAGAGCCACCCTGTAAAACTAAATAAAATTTTTAATTTTTTGCTTAATTCGCCTCAAATGTAAAAGGCTGAGAAACATTGGATAGATTAAAATGCAAAAAAAATATCTTTAAAGATGTCGTAAAGGTAAACTTATAAATTAGGTACTTAGAATGAATATAAATAAAAAGTTTATTACGTGCGCATACATAATAAGAAGAAAGTGGTTCTTATTTTTGGTCTTGCACATGACTCATACATTTCATTTTAAACCGTCGAAGAAATTGCGATTTGACTTGCAGAAATGTTTGCACAATACGTCTCTGATTCATAATAGGATACGAAATTGGATGAAAGTTTTAATATTTAGGTACGAAATTTGTCCATTTACAATGCTGAGTTTTCAACTCTTATCTATTAATGATTAAATTCCTTCTGTAGGTAGGCACCTAGTCTGGGTAATTTATAATTTTATTATTAGAAGAAGAAGAATTTTATTATTGGGTAGTTATGTAGCATCAAATAGTTTTGTAGTTTTTAATTAATTCTCTAATTGCCTTAAACTATTTACTTAAAAGAAGCAAACGGTTACGATCACTTGAACCATTAAATTGCATAGTTTATAATCAATATCAATATCGACGATAAAAACGCAAGAATTTCGAATATCGCTCGAGGTGAATATTATTTGATGTACCGTTAAGACCGTTATATGGGAGACATAGGTGTGTTCTCGTACCTAAAGTTAGTATTCATAGTAGGAACCGAAAATAGCTATAACGAAATTCCACGTATAGGATAGAAATTGTTGTCTTAGGAGAGAATATTAATTATTAGCTTAACATGAATTTAAAAAATGTAAGCCGTTTGGGGTAAAATGGGGAAATTTTTTGTCTAAAATCATATCCTTCCAATATAAATAGAGTGTAAAACTTTAAATTTATAATTTGAATATAATACTATTTAAATTAGATTCTTAACTAATAACTAATAACGTTATTAATCCAGTGTTTATACCTAATGTGTTTGTAAATTAATAAGTTTTTGAATCTTTAAGTTTTCTTGGTAAAAATAGGCATCTATAACTCAATATTAGGTAGATAGGTATCGGTAAAAAACAGTTAATTGAACTTGTATAGTGAATGATGTTCAGTTAGAATGCAATTTATTGCTCTCTTGTTTACAGTGAATGATTCGCATATTATTATTATGTATTATCAGCTAACATTCATTACAGGTAATTCAACTTTATTGTTATTTTGCAGTTCTTATGATAGGGATGAGCCAATACACGCTAATTTATTTATACCAAACGAATAGGAACGAAATTTTGGAATATCCGGTTCAATTCAACTCAGAGCATATTGTTGAAATGGTATTTTTTTTAATTGGTTTGTGCTTACAGTTATCAGATCGCTTTTTAGGTTCCAATAGTAAAAAAATAGTAAAAGAAATTTATTATTCGATCTCCAACGTGATTAAAGATCAAATGTTCATTGATTCGACATGCATAGCTGATTCTGGCTCACCGGAATTCATCATTTTATCATAGGCGTAACATATGTATCAAAAATAGCACAGATTCTAGAATATGAAGGGGTTTTCAATTTTTTCTATTAGTTAGCCCCTTTTTTTCACTGTGTATGTTCCTTCACTTTTAAATTATTTATGCTATTTTTGAATCAATCTTTTATTTTTCCTGTACGTATTTTCTAATTCTCCATTCTTTTCATATTTTTCGCAGTTATTTCATTATCTTCTTTAACAGTGCTTCTCCTGTCTCTTTTAAAATACCTTTAGCTGCTGGTAAAAAATACATTTGAATCGGAGAACCAAAATCATTAAAATTCAACATCTACTTAACCATTTCTTTTGTAAACCCGTTCAATGCAAAATAACTCTCTATTCATCTTTTATTGCTGAAACGACATCCGCCAACGTGTGTAATTGGAAAATTCGCGTTGCTATACACTTTCTTTCAATTTAATCGTGTTCACTGAGTGGAATGGTATTCCATTATTAGCATTTCTACTAGAGGGGTAAAACGAAGAAGTTTTAGAATTTTAATTAGGCACCTATACGTTCACTTTTATGCAGCTAGAGGTACTAAAAATATTTCCTAAATAAACTCATTTAAAATGAAATTTTACAAGAAATTTAATATTGGGTGCAATTAGCAGAAATTAGAGGTACCTATAAACTCCCTTTTAGCTTTTATGTTTTCATTTCATATTTTCATAATTGGATGAGAGGTACTAAGATTGAAACAAGGTTTTCATTGTAAAACAATATCTCAATTTTTAAGTAATTTTAGTATTGTTTCTTTTTAATACAAAAAATACTAATATTTTTGCATAGTAGATTATTAAGTAGGTACTTACCATAAATATTTGTACTTAGAAGTGGAAAAATGATGAAAATTAGAGTGCATTTAGTCCATAATAAAGATAATAATGCCATGTTGGACCAGGTCAGTCACGAACCCCGCCTGAACCACCAATGTGCATTTTACAAACCACTTCACAGATAATTGCTTTTTTATAGCGGCGACTTAATTGTTTCTATTAAAATTCATGTAGACCTACCACCGAAAAGACGTATCACTATACATTGTTTAAATAAGACGTGTTTCATAAAAAAACAGTAAATAAGTAACTGTTAAACACATCAATATGTAATTATCTTGAACTTATCGGCCGATGAGATATTTTTTCATACTAGTTGAATTTCGACAAAAATTAGGTCACTTTGAACTCGAGTACTAAACCACTTCCGCAGTAACTTCTAGCGTCCGTACTTCACATTTTAACATATTTTTAACAAAAACTCCACGAAGCACTGAAATGTTCAGGAATTCATCAGATTTCACCACATATTTGAGAATTAGATGGTGCAGTGTTGGCTTCTTCACTAGACTGGCCAAGTAACGGAACCATGAGGTTCTACAAGAAGTATTCGTTGCAACCATACCGGTCATGGGGGCAAGTGAAGCAATTCGTGTAAAAACCGAAACGCTCTGGTCGGGAAAAAATGGATTAGCGAGAAATTCTTCGATACATCGTTCCTTTCTAACGTGTTATTAATTTTATATAATTTATTGGAACATCAATCAAGAGCACTCATGTAGAAAATGCTTGTAATATAGCTTAAAACGTTCTGAGCGTAATTAGGCAATTTATTGAGACCTAGAAAGGGCAAAAATATGAATTACCTAAGCATATAGGAATAATTATTGACATTGAAGTAAATGGTGCAAGTCATTGCGATTACTCTAAGGTTTGCAGATATTCCGGTTAAGTAGTAGAAAAAAATGTCTATAAATTAATACACCTAATTATTTATAAACTGTTTGATTCTTGGTACAAGTTTACTTCAGATTCTGGTGTTTTTACGTTTATTTTATCATGCTTTCGGGAATATTTTTATAGATGAATATTCTAATGAGACTGTAAGTTCTGATGTTTATGGAATATTATATTAATTTATATTTCTTTAATTCTTATGTAATATATTAGTTTAAATAATAGTTTAACTGTATTTCAATAATACGTATAACGTTTAAAATAAAAATAAAAAAATTCAATTTTTGGCGGATGATAATGATGCCACCCTTCTGTGAATTTTGGAAATATTTTTATCAATTCTTCTTTTTTATCAGATAATAAATAATGCTCATCAAATGTTATTTACGATTAGCACAGATAAAGAAGCTTTTTTGAGTGAATTATTTCTTATTATTAATCGACTAGAAAGAACTCGGTTTAATAAAAATAACTAACTGTATAACTAATCTTACAAAGACAAAATTTAAAATTAGTCAAAGAAGAATTTTTCGTTTGATTTTTGAAGGTACGTCATACGTCACCAAAATCACTGTCACTGTCACTTGTCGTTTGTCGTTCGGCTGTCAATGACACAGGGCAGATTTCATTAAATAATACATTAATTTTCGGAATATTTTCAAAATTATCCAGTGGAAATATCCAATTCAAACTGTTAAAATGCTTTCCAGGGCTGCGATTTTAACAGGTAACGTGCTAAATAAGAGAAATTACCACGTCAATTATATGAATAATCCCTAACCTTACACAGCGTTTATGTAATAGGTCAAATTGATCATTGAACCATTTTTTCTTTAATATTTCAGGCCAGAGCTCAAAATCTCTTGTAGCTACTTGCTTAAGAACCACTGGTACTTCGGCAGTAAGTAACCAGGTAGCCAAAACCGACGACAAACCCAGCGAAGTTGGTTTCCAGAGACCCGTGAGTATTTCGTATCGAAGTATAATCAATCTCTTATCTTAAAATATGTTTATATCTAGGTGAGGCAAGAACCAGGTAAAGTCAGGATGGGTTTTATACCCGAGGAGTGGTTCCAATTCTTTTACAAAAAGACTGGTGTAACTGGTCCCTACACATTTGCCGTTACCCTGTCTACTTACCTCGTGAGCAAAGAAATTTACGTGTTGGAACATGAATACTACACCGGACTGTCTTTGATCATTATGTGGACGTACGGTATTAAAAAATTGGGTCCTAAATTAGCTGCATACCTCGACAAAGAAATCGATGTAAGTATTCCTCCATAAAATTCAATCCAGTCGTTCTTAAACGTTTCGATTTGTAGGAATACGAAGGCCAATGGAATGAAAGTAGAGTAACGCAGAAGAATACTCTCGGCGAACAAATAACTGAAGAAGAGAAAGCTCAGTGGAGCATGGAAGGACAGAACCTTCTAGTTGAGGCTAAGCGTGAGAACGTAGCACTTCAACTCGAAGCCAACTACAGGGAGAGGCTCGTTCAAGTTTACTCCGAGGTGAAGAAACGTCTCGACTTCCAAGTCGAAAAACAAGAAATTGAACGCAGAATTTCCCACAAGAATCTTGTCGATTGGGTTGTGGCTAAAGTGAGGGCTTCTATCACAGCCGATCAAGAAAAGCAAAACATCAATAAGTGCATCAGCGATTTGGCTCTATTAGCCAAGGCTTAAAGTTAATTTTATGTACAGTATACAATTTAAGCTGAAAAGTGTAGCCGTCAACTTTGTTTTATCATTTATTCTTACACAGTACATTATGGTTTATTTAAGAATACTACCCGTCTTTACAAATAAATTTAATTCAAAGTAGAAATTGTATTTATTGCTGAAACATTTAACATGAAAAAAAACACTATATTAATGCTAACAGACAAAAGAAATTATGTATTTGTAATTATTTATTCGGCAAATTAAAGTAGTGAATTATTAAAAGAATGATTGAGAGGAAAGTTCCTTCGGTTTGAGTCTTGCATTTTATTGATTTGTTCGAGATGAGAAACAATTTGCGCCGTATTTCTGTCTAACCACTGGAGTGAATTCATGTGGGCGTTCATTATGCGGCTAATTTGCGTCAACTAAGAAATATGAAATTAAAATACAATGCTTAACTTGTACCGAAAAATACTTACTGGATTCGAAACTTCTTCGCTTTTATTGGATTCGTTAATGTGCTCGATAATTTCTTTCAAATCATCGGACATTTGCTTCAATTGCGAATCGATTATTTCCGAAAATTGATACCTAAAAAAGTTTTAATTAGAACTATTAAATATCTATCAATAAATGATTCTTACATTTGATTTCGATCTATGTCCGTCACGGGAATTTCCAATAATTCCTTTTCCAGCGGTGTTATCAACTCTTCCAATTCCTTCTGCTGTGCTAAGACAAAATCGAGTTCTTGATCCAATTGCTGTTGCTGCTGCTTGACTCTCTCGATACTACCGTTCAGGTTGAGAATCTTTTCACCATTTGAAATAAGCAACGAATCCCAAGCATTAAGCTGCTTCGCTTGATTAATGAAAAATTTCCCTTGCTCTTCCAAATCAATGGTCCATTTGTTAATAGAATCTTCCAGTTGACTGAAAGTTAACGAACCAGTAGAAGTAAGTGTCGATGTTGAGTAAGCTGGGGGTCTGTTAAAAAATAACAAGAATAATTTAAGGTTAACTAGCGCTAATCCTAATAACCTACGCTGTTGTAGTACTTAATGAAGTCGATGGAGTTGTTGAAGCAGCAGAAGAAACTGTAGTCGATAAACCTAAAGCAGGGGCACTGGCTAATGTAGTGGTGCTCGGGGTAGAAGCGACTCCAAAAAGGGGGGTAGTTCCTGATAAAAAGTCAAACACGTAAATTCGCATGTAATCAAAAATGTTTTTATACGGTAAACATTACCTGTAGTAGCTGGGGCTGCTGAAGACGTTGTTGAAACTGCTGGTCCAAAACCAAGTCCTAAAAATGAAGAGAGAATAATCATTCAGCGCCGTATTTGTAAAAATAAGAATAACCTTTTGCTTTCAAAAAATGAAGGAATTGCTTCAAGGTATATGCAAAAAAAAGAAATGAAGGAAGAGGATTTGCTTCGAGGACCCTGCTGTTGCTTTAAAGCCAAAGGTTTTATGCTTTTTGTATTTATAAATAAATGTCTAGTCTACCTTTAATTTCAAAGTAAAGCTTCATTTTTATAAATATGGACTATTGTTTAGGCTACGATGATGATTAAGTGAACAAATTAAAATTAACAAATAAACTTACCGGTTGATGCTGGAGTAGGCGCTGCAGCTGTGGTTGATCCATATAACCCTGATGTGTCCTTAGGGGTCCTGGAGGTTAGTCCAAATTGGGAAGAAGATGTTGGAGTACTCAATGAGGCTTTAAGGAAATTGAAAAAATTAGTAATGCGCCGAAAATATCACTCCTGAATTATGAACAAACCTAGGGCTGCTGTACCGAAAGCGGATGCTGTCGGCTGTTGGGTTGTAGGCGTACCAAAATTAAACGACGGTGCAGCAGACGCGGATGTTGCCGGTTGTGGGGCAATCCCGAAAGCTGGTGCGCCACTTGTGGCCGTAGAAAATAATGTAGATGATGGTTTAACTTCGGTTTTGGTGTCTCCTCCTCCGAAATTAAACTGTAATCCAGTAGCACTAGCTGTAAAACATGGATGTTAGGTTGTTTCAGGATGAGTATTTAATGATGTATCTTACTAGTTGCCGGATTTGACGGTAATGTAAAGCCGGTAGCAGCTGTTTTTGGAGTGCTAGTATTTCCGAAGTTGAAAGACATTTTCTTCGTCTAAGTGGAATTAACAGTAGTTTAAGATATTTCAAGTTTTAGCGTTACAAGTTACAACCAAACATTTAAACTTCTAACTTGACTTGACATCACAATGACAAATAATATAACCTTATTGTTCTTCGTTTTTTTACGATGGATTTTATATTTTATGTCAAAATTCAAATCCATCTGTCATTACTAATAACTAGTAATATCGAGGTCAATAATTTTGTAAAAATTGTATAAATAAAACGAAGAATTACTTCTGTCCTTGTCTATACCTGCGAGTTAAAAAGAGAGAGCGATCGAATCGGCCCTCGAAAACAAAACTAATGCGCAGTTTGCGCGCACAAATCGAGACAAGCAGTCATGTAGACGACCGTACTTTTTCAACGTTTCATTAACGTCAGTCGGCCATCAAAATGGCTGCAACAGATAGCAAGGCTCCGCTTAGAACTGTTAAAAGAGTGCAGTTTGGAATACTTAGTCCAGATGAAATCGTAAGCACTTTTTACTTTAGGACACATTCTAAGTTTTTAGCGTAATTTTAAAGCCCCAAACGAACTTTTCATGCGCAAAAACGAGTTTGTTTTTGTTGCGATTGCGACATATAACAAAAGGAAAAGTTTGCAATATAATAATATTTCAGATATTAAATGCATTTGTAACAATCTAATTTTCATTTTATTAACAATTCCCGTTATATTCGCGCAATATTTGTGAATTATTTTTAATGTTGCCTCATTTGTTTTAGCGTCGGATGTCGGTTACAGAAGGGGGCATCCGCTTTCCAGAGACCATGGAAGCGGGTCGCCCCAAAATATGCGGTCTCATGGATCCCAGACAGGGCGTCATCGACAGAAGCTCCCGATGCCAGACCTGCGCTGGCAACATGACCGAATGTCCAGGCCACTTCGGACACGTTGATTTAGCCAAACCAGTATTTCACATTGGATTCATAACGAAAACCATAAAAATCCTCAGATGTGTGTGCTTTTTCTGCAGCAAATTGTTGGTCAGCCCCGTAAGTACCAACCACTCTACATATATCACATTAATTTTCATCGCAAATTCCTTATAGAACAATCCGAAAATCAAAGAAATCGTAATGAAGACGAAAGGCCAACCGAGGAAACGACTCACGTTCGTTTACGATCTGTGCAAAGGTAAAAACATCTGCGAAGGTGGAGACGAAATGGACGTGGGTAAAGAAGGCGATGAAGGTAAGAAGGCCGGACACGGAGGTTGCGGTAGATACCAGCCGAACATCCGGAGAATCGGTTTGGATTTAACGGCCGAATGGAAGCATGTAAACGAGGACACGCAGGAGAAAAAAATCGCTCTATCGGCCGAAAGAGTTTGGGAAATACTGAAACACATCACCGACGAGGAATGCTTCATCCTCGGCATGGATCCCAAATTCGCCAGACCCGACTGGATGATTGTTACTGTAAGTAAATGTTGCTATCGATGCCATTTTATAACTAAATTTATGTACTTTTAATAATTTAAGTAAATTCATACGCCAAACAATATAGATGCATAACTCAATGGCATAATTTTAAAGCTATAAAGCGACATCTACAAATTCGAAGGAACTAAACACAACGTTGTCACATTGCCAATGATTACTTTTTTATTGGTTTTGTTTGATTAAGTACAGGGTGTAAACAAATGGTTGAGAAAGAATTTAATGGGTTATTCCTTGTCAAAAGATAAATCTTTTATATTAAAAAATGTTTGTCTAGGGATCATGTCTCTTTCCTTGACTGAATAAAGCAGCTGCAGCGCCATCTGTTTATTCGAAGAAACTAAAAATAATTCCCCAGAATCGCCGATTCAAGAAAAACATCTATAGGTTTGGTCTTGGAGTAAATTTAATAAGTAAATAAATTTGTTTAGGTGTTGCCTGTACCTCCTTTATCCGTACGTCCTGCCGTTGTTATGTACGGATCGGCCAGGAATCAAGATGACTTGACTCACAAATTGGCGGATATCATTAAATCGAACAATGAGCTGCAGAAGAATGAAGCTGCTGGTGCTGCTGCTCACATTATTACTGAGAACATTAAAATGTTGCAATTCCACGTAGCCACGTTGGTTGACAATGACATGCCCGGTATGCCTAGGTAAAATTCTTATTACACCAATGGTTTATTTAGATTATTTTATTTCGCGTTTTCTACAGGGCTATGCAAAAATCTGGAAAACCTCTAAAAGCCATTAAAGCTCGTCTGAAGGGCAAAGAAGGTAGGATTAGAGGTAATCTTATGGGTAAACGTGTCGATTTCTCAGCTAGAACCGTCATTACTCCTGATCCGAATTTGCGAATCGATCAAGTCGGCATTCCGAGAAGCATCGCTCAGAACATGACCTTTCCGGAAATCGTCACGCCTTTCAATTTCGACAAGTAAGCTTTTATAAAACATAATCCGATAAATTTCTAATTCTTTTCATCGTAGGATGTTAGAGTTGGTTCAAAGGGGCAATTCCCAATATCCAGGAGCGAAATATATTATTAGAGATAACGGGGAAAGGATAGATTTGAGATTTCATCCGAAACCTTCGGATTTACATCTGCAATGGGGATATAAGTAGGTCTCGTTTTATTCGCATTACACCGTTTGTTAAATTCAAGTATATTTAAGAGTCGAAAGGCACATCAGAGACGGCGATTTGGTAATATTCAATCGACAACCGACTCTCCACAAGATGAGTATGATGGGTCACAGAGTCAAAGTATTGCCTTGGTCCACGTTTCGTATGAATTTATCGTGTACGTCCCCTTACAACGCGGATTTCGATGGCGACGAAATGAATTTGCACGTACCGCAAAGCATGGAAACCAGGGCGGAGGTGGAAAATATCCACATCACGCCCAGGCAGATTATCACGCCGCAAGCCAACAAACCCGTCATGGGAATCGTACAGGACACATTAACGGCTGTCAGGAAAATGACCAAACGAGACGTGTTCATTGAAAAGGAACAAATGATGAATTTGTTAATGTTTTTACCTATTTGGGATGGTGAGTTTTTGGATGATTTTGTGTTAATTTTATAATTTGTTTGTGTGATTTAAGGTAAAATGCCCCGTCCGGCGATATTAAAGCCCAAACCTCTGTGGACTGGTAAACAATTATTTTCTCTTATTATCCCTGGAAACGTAAATATGATCAGAACGCACTCTACTCACCCTGATGAAGAAGACGACGGTCCTTATAAATGGATATCTCCAGGTGATACGAAAGTAATGGTAGAACACGGTGAATTAGTAATGGGAATATTGTGCAAGAAAACTCTTGGTACATCAGCAGGTACGTGAAGCATTTTTATTAGCAAAAACAGTTTCTAATACGCTTATTGTAGGTTCACTACTTCATATTTGTATTCTGGAATTGGGCCACGAGGTTTGCGGAAGATTTTATGGCAACATCCAAACGGTCATCAACAATTGGTTACTACTTGAAGGTAAACACCGTTTCGATGGTCCTGCATTTTAACTGCAACGGAATTTTTTGTTCTAAAATAGGTCACAGTATCGGTATCGGTGATGCGATCGCCGATCCGCAGACGTACACAGAAATCCGAAGAGCCATTAAGAAAGCCAAAGAAGATGTAATAGAGGTCATTCAGAAAGCTCACAACATGGAACTGGAACCCACGCCCGGTAATACGTTGCGTCAAACGTTCGAGAATCAAGTGAACAGGATATTGAACGATGCCCGTGACAAAACCGGTGGTTCCGCGAAAAAATCTCTAACAGACTACAACAATTTAAAGGCCATGGTCGTGTCGGGTTCTAAAGGTTCTAACATCAATATTTCACAGGTAAAACTACTAATGATTTAAAAAAATATTCGCTTATAATTGTATTTTTCAGGTTATCGCTTGTGTAGGCCAACAGAACGTCGAAGGTAAACGTATACCGTTCGGCTTCAGAAAACGCACGTTGCCGCACTTCATCAAAGACGATTACGGTCCCGAGTCGAGGGGTTTCGTGGAGAATTCCTACCTCGCCGGTCTAACTCCCTCCGAGTTCTATTTCCACGCCATGGGAGGGCGTGAAGGTCTCATCGATACGGCCGTAAAAACCGCCGAAACCGGGTACATCCAACGTCGTTTGATCAAGGCCATGGAGAGCGTTATGGTGCACTACGATGGCACCGTAAGAAATTCGGTAGGTCAATTGATCCAGCTGAGGTACGGCGAAGACGGCCTTTGCGGGGAAATGGTCGAGTTCCAAACGCTGTCCACCGTGAAGCTCAGCAACAAGGCGTTCGAAAGAAAGTTCAGATTCGATCCGAGCAACGAACGATACCTTCGAAGGGTGTTTAACGAAGAGGTAATCAAGCAATTGATGGGTTCCGGTGAGGTGATTTCCGAGCTCGAAAGAGAATGGGACCAACTTCAAAAGGACCGAGAAGCCCTTCGGCAAATTTTCCCCAGCGGCGAATCCAAAGTGGTATTACCTTGCAATTTACAAAGAATGATTTGGAACGTACAAAAAATATTCCATATCAACAAAAGGGCGCCTACTGACTTATCGCCGCTTAGAGTAATACAAGGCGTAAGGGAATTGTTGAAAAAGTGTATAATTGTAGCGGGAGAAGATCGTTTGTCGAAGCAGGCCAACGAAAACGCCACGCTTTTATTCCAATGTCTAGTGCGCTCCACTTTGTGCACCAAATGCGTTTCGGAGGAGTTCCGACTCAGCACGGAGGCGTTCGAGTGGTTGATTGGAGAGATAGAGACCCGCTTCCAGCAGGCTCAGGTGAACCCCGGCGAAATGGTGGGCGCTCTCGCCGCCCAATCTTTGGGCGAACCCGCCACCCAAATGACATTGAACACTTTCCACTTTGCCGGTGTATCATCGAAGAACGTAACTCTCGGTGTGCCGAGATTGAAGGAAATTATTAACATCTCGAAGAAACCGAAGGCGCCTTCTTTGACGGTGTTTTTGACGGGCGCCGCTGCGAGGGATGCCGAAAAAGCCAAGAACGTTTTATGTCGGTTAGTAATTTAATATAATTCTACGAACATTAATTATACATCTAAATTTATTACGTTTCAGACTCGAACACACTACTTTACGTAAAGTCACCGCGAACACTGCCATTTACTACGATCCCGATCCGCAAAATACAGTCATACCTGAGGATCAGGAATTCGTTAACGTTTATTACGAGATGCCCGATTTCGATCCCACTCGTATATCCCCTTGGCTGCTGCGTATCGAATTGGACAGGAAGAGAATGACCGATAAGAAACTTACCATGGAACAAATCGCCGAAAAAATCAACGCCGGTTTCGGTGACGATCTCAATTGCATTTTCAACGACGACAACGCGGAAAAATTGGTGCTGCGCATCCGAATCATGAACAGCGACGACGAGAAATTCGGAGACGGTAAAATTGTCGTAATTTTAATGAATTAAACGATTTTAAATTGGTGTATTTTGCGTAGGAGCCGACGAGGACGTGGACAAAATGGACGACGACATGTTCCTCAGGTGCATCGAGGCCAATATGCTGAGCGACATGACGCTCCAAGGGATCGAGGCCATTTCGAAAGTTTACATGCATTTGCCACAGACCGATTCGAAGAAACGCATTGTAATTACCGATACCGGCGAATTCAAGGCCATCGCCGAATGGTTGCTCGAAACGGACGGTACGAGTATGATGAAAGTGCTGTCGGAAAGAGACGTGGACCCCGTCAGGACGTTTTCGAACGATATCTGCGAAATATTTTCGGTAAAATCACTATACTATATCTACAATAGTTCTTACATATTTATAAAAATGAAGCGTTTACTTTGAAGTAAAAGGTAATTGGAAAAGGTTTTGCTCTGATCCATATTCATAATCTTCGCCTTTCCCTTGCAGTTCTAAATTATTCTAGAGAGTTCTAAATGCTTCTAGATAATTTAAATGGTTCTGGAGCATTCCAGATTGTTCTAGACACTTCTAAATCATTGATAGATTGATCTAGTTGATTGCTAGATTGATCCAGACAGTTCTAAAAGACTAGAGACAGTTCTAAATTTTTCTGGAGCGTTCTAGATTGATCTAGACAGTTCGAAATGGTCCTAGACCGCTCTAACGTAAATGCACCCTATCAGCCATAACAAACTAGGGAAAATACAGTCAAAATACATAAAAATTTTACATTACAAGCTGTGTGGTGGCTGAGTAA
Source organism: Phyllotreta striolata (assembly GCA_918026865.1). Classification (NCBI taxonomy): domain Eukaryota; kingdom Metazoa; phylum Arthropoda; class Insecta; order Coleoptera; family Chrysomelidae; genus Phyllotreta; species Phyllotreta striolata. The sequence continues at coordinate 7,569,724 of OU900096.1, forward strand.
CTACTGAAAAGTTGCTATGAACCTAGATTTAATCTTTACAAGCGAATTCTTTTCATTTGAAGCTAATACTTCTTTTTATAAATACGGGAAATATAAATATTTAAGCAACAGTAAGCTCTCCTCGAAGCAAAACCACATCCTTTTTATGTGTATACCTCGAAGTAATTCCTTCATTTTTCCTGAAAGCGAAAGATTACGTTTCTTTTTATAAATACATACGGCCCAATTTCAATGTTCGTAGGTATTGGGAATAGAAGCCGTTCGAAAATCAGTGGAAAAAGAAATGAACGCCGTACTTCAATTCTACGGTCTGTACGTGAACTACAGACACCTCGCGCTGCTTTGCGACGTGATGACGGCCAAAGGACATTTGATGGCCATAACTCGTCACGGTATAAACAGACAGGATACGGGCGCGCTGATGAGATGCTCGTTCGAAGAAACCGTCGACGTACTGATGGACGCCTCCAGTCACGCCGAAGTCGATCCGATGAGAGGCGTATCGGAGAACATCATTCTCGGCCAATTGCCGAGGATGGGAACCGGCTGTTTCGATTTGTTGTTGGACGCCGACAAATGTAAAATGGGCATACCGATACCTCAAGCTCACAGTTCCGATCTCATGACGTCCGGCATGTTCTTCGGCTCGGCGGCGACGCCGAGCAGCATGAGCCCGGGAGGTGCCATGACTCCTTGGGCTCAGGCGAATACGCCTTATGTAGGCAGCGAGTGGTCGCCACAAAGTAAGTTTATTTTTGCTTATTAAAAAGAGTACGTGATTATTAATTATGTATTTGTTTTCTAGATATGATGGGTAGCGGTATGACTCCGGGAGGAGCGGCGTTTTCTCCCTCTGCAGCATCGGACGCTTCTGGAATGTCGCCAGCTTACGGAGCTTGGTCTCCGACGCCTCAATCTCCGGCTATGTCGCCTTATATGGCGTCACCTCACGGCCAATCGCCTTCTTACAGTCCTTCGAGTCCAGCATTCATACCCACCTCGCCGTCTATGACGCCCACATCTCCCGGATATTCTCCAAGTTCTCCAGGTTACTCGCCTACCAGTCCTAATTACAGTCCTACGAGTCCGAGTTATTCACCAACATCTCCGAGTTATTCACCGACGTCGCCCAGTTACAGTCCGACGTCTCCTAGCTATTCGCCGACGTCGCCGAGCTACAGCCCTACGTCACCGAGTTATTCGCCCACATCTCCAAGCTACAGTCCGACGTCTCCGAGTTACTCGCCAACGTCGCCAAGCTACAGTCCTACATCTCCTAGCTACTCGCCGACGTCTCCGAGCTACAGTCCTACATCGCCGAATTACTCGCCTACGTCTCCGAATTACAGCCCGACGTCGCCGAGCTATTCGTCGACCTCGCCCAGTTACTCGCCGACCTCTCCGAGTTACAGCCCGAGCTCGCCCAGTTACTCGCCGTCGTCGCCGAGGTACACCCCCGCCTCGCCTAACTACTCGCCGACGTCGCCCAGTTACTCGCCGTCGTCGCCGCAGTACTCTTCGGCCTCGCCGAGTTACTCGCCCTCATCGCCGAAATACTCGCCCACGTCGCCGAGTTATTCGCCCACGTCGCCGTCGTTCTCGGGCGGCAGTCCGCAGTATTCGCCGACGTCGCCGAGCTACTCGCCGACGTCGCCCAGCTACTCGCCGTCGAGCCCGCAACACACGCCGGCCGGCAGTTCGCGCTACTCGCCGTCGTCGCCGAACTATTCGCCGAGTTCGCCGAGCTACTCGCCCACGTCGCCGCAATATTCGCCGCGCAGCACGAAATATTCGCCGACGTCGCCGACGTACACGCCGACCAGTCCGAGTTACTCGCCGGCGTCGCCGGCGTACTCGCCCCAGCCGCCTAGGTATTCGCCGTCGTCGCCTGGCTATTCGCCGACCAGTCCCGGACAGGACAACGATTAGATTTTATGAATCGTTTTTTTTATCCTCTAGGTTAGTTGATTTATTTTGTACTACTACTTACTATTCTTTTCAAGTAATTTTGAAGTATTTTAAGAGGCGATTTTACAAGCTATGAATGTTGTTTTTGTAGTATGAACTTATTACTAGTATCTATATTCTTCTTTTTTTACATTATGGATTCTGATGAAATGTAACAATGGTAGTTTGTAAAATAGCTAGTTAACGATGTAGATAAGGGTATATTATATAAAGTTAGAGGTTTTATACGCTATTGTGGCAATAATCAATTTGTGAACCATTTGATTAAACGTATTGGTAATTAATAGTAGCTGTTAATTTGTAGTCGATACGTTTTTTAAAAACCATTGGAGAATATTTCTAAAATGTAAGAGACTGTATGTTCTTTTAAAATGCGATAGAGTACGAGGATGAATTGTGTAGGAAAAAATTTGTATTTTTGTTACAATTATAGTTATCTTAATGCCAATTTTTTGACTCTGTGTTATCCTGAAAACCCTTTCATTTATGACAACTGGAAAAGGTAGTATATAAAAAATACGAAAAGAGGATTAATTTTGTTTCCCTTTTATACGAAAAATTATACAATGTGCAAAAGAGTATAAAATGCAGGTATAATAAAAGTGTCAAAATAATACTGTGTATCAATCGAAGAACACGATTTCATCGTAATCCGGCAGCTCTGAGCTCCATCAACGCGCTTTGAGTGATAATTCCACGATTCTTGTCGGTTTTCAAAGAATTTACAACGATGGCCTTTTTGGAATCCCTTTTTTTGACAGGTTCGCATCGAACTTTCAAACTGTGCAGTTTTGAATCATCGCTTGACTGTAACTTATCTACTAAAATTAATTCAACGTTAATCGCACAATACAATAGTGAGTGGCCCAATGGCGATTATGCATTAGCCGGTATCAATCAGGAAAAAGTTTCTAAATTTCAAGTCTACATGGGCCCAAGTATGCAAGCTATATCTATTAGTGAACTAGGGGAAAGCTCATTTGGGGCAATGTGAACTTGAAATTTAGAAACTTTTTCCCGATTGATACCAGCTAATGCAATTCGCAGAATGCAATTTACCTTTACTAGAAAGATTTACGTGTTTCGTCATTACTTTAGAGTCTGACTTTATATTAGCATTTTGTAACCAGTGTATTTTCTTGACGTTCATTTTGGGCTCCGACTGTGAGAAATACGATTTTTCCTTTAGAGTCACGTGATTTTTGAAGTAGTTTTCCGTGTTTTTGGTCACTTTGGAATAGACTTGAGGAACGCATGATTTCGATTTGGCCAGCATTGGGTTTGTCGGCGTTTTTTGGCCGTGCGAAGACATCAACTCGTAGAGCTTGTTGCGATAATCGTCCACCGACAGTCTCACGTCGTCGTTCAACGGAATCGTCACGTTGGTCGCCATGATGACTTCGTGCTGGGCGTTGTGGAAATTCGACACGTACTGATGGTCCAAAGCTTTGTCCGCGTTCAATCGCTTGAGCGGATTGAACACCAGCAATTTCGTTATCAGGTCCAAAGCGTCCGACGGCACGCTCGGTCCCAATATCGAAATCAACGGGATTTTCTGCAAGGACGAAGCGTTTTTGATCATCGACGAACCGATGCCCGACACGCACACTTGAGCTATATCTGAAAGAGGATTTAAATCGGTTGCATTAAAGCGATTTGTGCAAATTACCTTCGGACGTAGGAGTGGGTATAGTAGACATAATTTTCTCCACTTGATTCACGGTCGAGGTGCCGGGGAAAATCGGTTTGCCCAGCGTCATTTCCGCTAATATGCATCCCAAACTCCACAAATCGATGCCTTTCGTGTACCTAAAATTCCCGCAAATGTAATTGACGATTCGATCCAATGATAAATCTGTTACCTTCGATTCGCAATCAAGATCTCAGGAGCTCTGTACCATCTGGTCGCAACGTAATCGGTGAGGGTGGGATCGCCTTCGGATATCGCACCGTCTGTTCCCATCGACAGGGACCTGGCCAGTCCGAAATCCGCGATTTTGCATCTAAAATACAAGGAAAATCGATTATCGGGAATCCATCGCTCCTCCGGAACCTATCAACCTGCATAGACTGTCTAGTAGGACGTTGCTCGGCTTCATGTCTCTGTGTATAACGTTGCCCGAGTGTATATACTTGATGGCCTTTAGTAGCTGATATATGACGTATCTATGGTGGATGTCCTTCAAGATGTTCTTCTTTTTGATCACGTTGTGCAAATCAGTTTCCATGTACTCGAACCCCAAGTATATATCTCTGTTGTTGGCGGCTCTAAAAAAATTTCACCGCGAATGTTGGAAAATTGGGCGATTTTTCGTGAGCGAATGTGAATTACCTGTGGATGCTGTGCAGTCTAACGATGTTCGGGTGGTTCTTGAAAGATTGCAGGAACATGATCTCGCGGAACGTCCGCTGGGCGTCCGTTTGATTTCGAAAGGCGTCGAATATCTTCTTCACCGCCACCACTTCCCTGGTTTTCCTGTCGATGGCCTTCCACACGATGCCGTAGGCTCCTTTACCCAATCGCTTCTGGATGTCGAACCTCTTCATGATGTGCTCATCGATTTCGCTCATTTTATTCTTAGGTTGGGCCATTGCGATTAAAAATATTTTTCATTTATATCCAATAAACTGGTAAAATTCTTATACAAACCATGACTGGCTAATAGACAGCTGTCATTGCGATGTCCCCTGAAGACATGTGTCGAAATGTTTATGGATATCTTAAAAAAAATGATCGGGGTGTTTATACGGAAAGCGATTGTTTCTTTTTCTACAGGGCGATCGTTAGATAATTAATCTTTATTGGGTCTTTAAGGAGTATATTTTAACAAAAACTTCCAATACTTCCTAAGCTAACAACTCCTTGAGAGAGATTTATTAAGTTCATTTTTTGCCGGTTAATTTTCACTCCAATACTATAGAATAAATACGATTTTTAGATAAATGTTTGTATTATATATTAAAATTTCTATGTACTAACTATACACTAAATAATAATAATTACCTAAATAAAGTGATCTCTCCGCAAAAGCACAACCAGCAATGTCGGCTGTCCACATAACGACAGGGAAAAAATCAACAGAATGTTTTATCATTAAAACCTCAAATAAATAGAGCGGCGGTCGGTTTATTGGTCACATTTCACATGCGACCGTTTCTATAGAGACAAATCAATTGTTAGATGTTATCGTGGGCGCTCTTCGACGTTTGTTCCCTATCGAACATGTGTCTGTGTCTCAGGGCGAAGGAATAAAAAATAAAATCGGACACGTTGCCGATTCGAGGTGAATTATCGAGTGAATTATGTAGGACAGCTCATTATTAAATATTAATCCGTAGTATAGTAACCGGCACACTTTTGTTCTTTTGTGATTTGGGTTCTATAGGAGTACAATTATGTGTATAAAGTTGGACTTCAAATTGTAAAAGTGGGTCGCAATACCCTCCCAGTTGATTTATAATTCCTATAGTCTTTGTTATTTATACACTTTTAAGTATTTTGTAATTGCCGTTTTGTTCGATTTCGATGAAATCGATAACAGAAATCGGGGAATTTCAAGATTAGTTGGGTCATTCTTTTTTATAGCAATTAATATTTGCAGATGTCATATTTTGCAAAACTGAAACTGATTGTGAACATGTCTCACAAAACTGCAAATGTTTGTTCAATTTAAACTTTTTTCTATCCCACAGTTTTCGAGATCTCTGTACTAAACATCGAAAAAAACCTCACCCTGTGTAATTCCGTAATTCTCCCTAATGAAAGGTGGTATATTTACGTTTAAATAAATACTGGTACTTTGGGCAAAAATTTTTGGAAACTCCTCTTCTTTCTAATTAAATTTTGTTTCATTTTATTGTACAGGTAGATGCAAATTGTTTGCATTATAGCCTATGGGTGCAACAAAGACAACTTACATTACTCTCATTTAAAGAAAAAAGAAAGAATGATATTGCGGGATGCAACTTTCTCACTCTTACCACTGTTATTTTCATAAACTCTCTTTGTCCAACTCATACAATTGACCATGTCTTAAATCGATTTGCACTTACCCATATAGGATCTAAACCCTTTTGTGAATAAGTAAAGTTTATAAACTAAAAATAATTTCAACATCAGATTGTACCTTCAAATTACAAATCAACTCTTTTCTTACTGTAAAAAGTAATGCCTACATTGCATTTTCTTCTTTCAAAAGATGCCATGGTATCTCTTACTCGTTTAGTCATCCAGTTACTTAGGCAGTTTTATTGGCTACACTGGCGCCAAGTTTTTGACGTTTCAAGTTTACCGGTTTTTTTCTTCTTCTGTTCCTCAAGCACTCCAAGGTCCTTCATTCACATTCATGTAAAGCAACGTGCTTCGTAATTTTTTAACGTTCGTGTAGTTTAAATTCGTTATTTTTTGTATACAGTAATCGTTAATTAAGCTTTAAAAATACCCTCAAGTGAGTATTTATGTTTGTTATTACCTATCATAATCCACGTTACTAATTTCATGGCCGAAAAATAATCAGTTTTTTTCGACACCTTTTTGTTCTACTTATCACAATGTATCTTTGGAAAATTTTAATCGCTTAATTTGTTTCATTATCATTTTTAGAATGCCGCGCTTAACAAAATTAAAGTCGGAAGACGAAATAGCAGCTTCCCCAGTAAGGAGGTCTACCCGAATACATTCTCAAACAGAAAATAAACTAGAAACACCAAAAGAAGGTATGTAGTGCAACGCGATTCCTCTACATCTCTACTAAATCTTCTTTTCTTTAGCTGCGACTACTAATAACCCGGGTTCTACGAAGAGAATACAAGCCCGTCGTACTTCGAACACTACAGAAAACAAAGCAACACCAACAGGCAGAAAGACTTCGATATCTTCGGATGATTCGCAAGCACAACCCACTCCGCGAACTCGTACGAGATCAGCATCTAAAGAAAATACACCTATTAAGACTGTTGCAGCTCGTGCGACTGTATCGAGAGAAGGAACTCCGGTAAAGGCCATAAAATCGACCGATAACAAGCCAATGCGAATCACCAGACTGAGAAGGTCGGCTTCCGTTGATCAAGAAACCGAGGTCATCACAAGAGTAACGAGGAGTAGAAGGAATTCAATGGACGTCGAGGTGGCTGCGTTGCCTCAAAACGAACCCTCTGCGCTCGAAAGTAATGGCTCACCCGATCAAGCAAACTTGAATCTTAGTATAATCCAAGAAAGCAGCTTCAACGAGGCGGAAGAAGAGAAAAATTCAACCAGCAAAAGTACTAGTCCTAATAAGGAAGATAATAATAAAAACCAATCGAGCGATGATATTAAAAATCAACTCAGAATTGTAGTGGATAAATTAGAGACTTCCCTGTCGCCCAGGAGATCGCCGAGACTGGTAAAGTGCAGCGGGAAAAGTCCTTGTTATAAAAAATGCAATTGCAACGGGACCGAAAGCGCGACTGCTCCGTCCAGTTCCGTTACCCCGGCGCAGGAATTGAACGATTCCAAATCCAGCATCGGCAGCGATAAGGAAAATGTGAGTCAAAACCTCAAGGAACGCTCCTTAAGCAACTCCCCCATTTCAGATAAGAGCGTCCTGAGAGTGGTGCCGATCGAAACTACTGCGAAAAGATTGACCAACGTATTCACTCCCAAAGGAATTCGGTACAGTTTCAACGAACCGATGGATCTCGATGTAACCTTGAGCACGCCGAAATTCAATAAATCGCTATGCGAAGACAACCTGAGCGAAGACGAATCGATCCACTTGGTGTTGCCGGAAAAGGAGCAAGATGTATCTAAGATAGTCAACGATTCTAAAATAAGTACAAAAGAAGATGAAACTAAAAAGTCTCTCGATATTAGTACTTTGAAAGAGAAGACATTATCACCAGAAATTACGACAGAGAAGCTCGATACATCGACCAAAACAAGCACAGTTTTATTCGAGGAAAAATCTAATGATTCAGAGGAATGTGCCAAACAAGTGATCGAATTACTTAATAAATCGCTCAATTCTTCAAAACAGTTAGATGATGAAAGTGAACAAAAAATTGAAGATACAAACAAAGTAGAGGAACCACTTACAGCAATAGAATCCGATGTAAAATCGAATGTAGGAGATTCTATAACGATCGAAGAACAAGAAAATGAAGCCGTTAAAGAGGAATCTCGAGCTGCACCGGTAAATCCGGAAGATAAAACGAAGGAAGAAGATTCCAAAATTGCTGTAGACACAGATGAAGAAATGGAAATTGTTCAGAATGAATCTACAACACGAAAATCGATTGAATCGAAACCTTTAGATAACTCCAAATTGGAATCCTCCGTGACTGTTACAAGCGAAAAAATAGATGTAACATGCGAGGAAATAATTAGTCTAGATGATGAAGATAGTGATAATAAACAAATACAGGAAACTCAATCAGCGAATAAATCAGTCGATGGAAAGAGCGAAAATGATACTACGTGTTTAGAAGAAATGAAAAGCAGCTTTATCGATATCATCGTTGAAGAAAGTTCCCAATCAGTTCAAATTACAGAAGAAACCAGTGATGAAAAAGTGGAACTAGTAAAAACTGATTCAAAATCGAAAAAATCGTTAAATAAAAGCGACTTTTTGTTGAACGAAAAGTCGGAGAAATCGCCCAAAAAGAGTAAAAGTCCGATTGGAAAATTGAAGAAGTCAGTTGGTCATAATTCGCCAGTTCTGGATCCATCGACAAGTGCCAAATTAGACGATTTTATAAGCAAAAAATTGGCCGATTTCGACCAAAGATCGTCCTCTGAAGAATCCGCGGAGCATTCTGAAGATGAGAACAGCTTTGTCGATGATATGGCCCAAGAGGGCGAAGAAGATACTCCTTCAGAAGACAGCAATCAAATAATCGACGAAGGAGAATCCATCCACACGGAATCCGAACCTGAATCAAATTTAGATGAGTCCTACTCAGATGATTCCTTTATATGCAAAGAAGAAAACTTCGAATTGTTGTCAGGAGAAGAATACGATTTAGGAAACAGCCCGAAAGAGAAGAAGAAATCACGAATAATAAACGTTGATGACAGAGATGAAGATATCATTGTTTTTGAGAAGACGCCGAAGCAACAACAAACGAAGAAAAAGTCCAGGATTATCGCGTACTCCGGAAATTCATCCAGCGACGATGAAGAGCCGCCAAAATCGGAGGAAAGTTCTAGCAAGAAATCGACCCCTAACCGATCTATTACTGTACTGGAAAATGTTAACGTTAAAGATATCAAAGATGTCGAAATAATCGAGACAGTCGGCAATATAATTAAGAATTTGAGTACCACTTTACCCAACCAAGAGGTTACGAAGACTGAGGAGATTACTAATGAAGAATCCGAAATCCAAGAAGAGGATATGAACATTGAAGAAAGCGATTCGAAAGAGTCCATTGAAGAATCGGATATAGTTGCAGTGGATGCTAATTCTTCGGCTAATCAAGAGGTTTCGTCGAAGAGGGCGAAGAGGAAACGTTCGGGGAGTCTAGCCGCACCATCGAGGCAATCCACCGAACCCGACGAAGTTCCATCGAAAGGCGTCAAAAGGAAACGTTCGATAGGCGAAATTAAACCGGCCAAGCTACCTCGCTTATCCGACGAACAAAGCGAAAAGAAATCCACCAAGTCAAAACGCAACAAAAACAAGAAGGTGGCTGAAACGGCCACGGTCAGTAAGAAGAACAAGAAATCCAAATCGTCTCCCGGCCTCAAACATTCCTTCGGTTTGATGTCCCAGCTGCTCACCGACGTTAAAAACAGACCAAAGAGGCTAATCAAGCCCAGCAAGAGCGCCGTTCCCGAGGGCTGGAAAGTGGAGGATGTGCAGCGCAACATCAAACCATCGAAGTCTATCGTATATTCGAAGGAAATCGCCAAGAAAGCTTACCACGCGAGGGATTTCAGAAGTCAAATGCTAAACGACTCGTCTCGAATTAAGAGAGTGAGTTCGAAGGTTATGTTAAGGAAAAAGGGCGCCTATGTTTAGTTGTTTCTTTGTTAAATTTGTATGAAATATGTTGCCTTATTTTTTATGTATTAATTAAATTGATTGATTAATATTGATTTCGTTATTCATGTATTTTTCTACAGGATGTAGAAAGAGTTTTTTATGGGGGTGAATCTTTGGCACATTTTAATCATCCCCTTAAATATTAGCACGTCGTTTTAAAACTCCCTGTATACTTATAAAGACCAAGAGAAAATTAAGAAAATAATTTTATTACAAAGTAGGAAAACAAATCAAACAGAAGTAATAGTAGTAATAGTAAATATAGTAATCGATAATTAACGCATTTTTTTCAATTCCACTTCGAACACCAGAGTAGCATTAGCTGGAATGGCGGGAGGAGAGCCTTTTGCGCCATACCTGCAACAAAGCGTGCATTAAAATATTTTGTTCAAATAACTTGAATTGTTATACGATATAAATAATCCACTCAAATATTTATGTTAAATAAATTGCGTTGTTACTTACGCCATATTAGGAGGGCAGGTGATCCTGCGTTTACCTCCAATCTTCATGCCTACTAGACCGACGTCCCAACCTTTGATGACCTCCCCGCTGCCTAATTTAAAACTGAATCCTTTGCCCTGTTTAGTCGCATCGAAGACTTTGTTGTTATTCTTCAATCTACCCTCGTAGTACACCTAATAAGAAATTACAAATTACCGCACAATTAATGGTAGTACTACTTTACGTACAGTTACGATTCTTCCAGGCTTAGCCGGATTTCCTTGGCCTGCTTTGATATCTTCAATTACCAGCCCGTTGTTTAGAATTTTTTTCGATTCTTTCTTGTTGGGCGATTGTTTCTCCAGCGAAGTTTTACTCTCGTTTTTCTTCCCCTTTGCCTTAGTTAAGGGCGTGCCGTTTGTTTTCACTTCAGTGTTATCCTCGCTCGAGCTGGCTTCCTATATTAATTACATAATACATACATCTACTAAATACAAACAACATTAATTACTTACTTCCTCTGCATCATCTTCGCTCTCTTCTTCCTCCATATCCTCATCCTCGTCTTCGTCCTCATCATCTTCATCGCCTTCATCAGCGCCCTCTTCATCTTCGAGATCGCTTGTATTGAAATCGGCATCATCATCATCTTCGCTTGCTATCGATTTCTCCAAAAGTTGCCTCAAATCGAATCCCCCATTTCCCGCTACCTCATCATCATCATCATTACTCGAGTCATCATCATCTTCTTCATCATCTTCGCTCTCTGCTTCGACGACCGATGCTTTCTTGTTCGATTTCTTAATTTTCTCGGGAGCTACCAAATTCAGATAGATGAATAAAATAAAATTTAAATCGAAAGGTTAAAGATGAACTTACGCCCGTTCATTAACTTGTCGTTGTTAATTCTCTTCGTTTTTCGCTCAGATTTAGTTCGAGCCACGGCCATCTCCTCCTCATCATCTTCTTCTTCATCATCGATATCATCTAATAGTTGATCTTCGATCAAGTAGCCCGTCAAATGCACGCGGGAATTCCCGTTGGTAGCCAAGCATATTTCATCGCCAACCTTGTAAAAATAAATTCATCAAAAATACCAATATTGGCTAAAAATTAAATTGCTTACATCGAAATTTAAATCTAGAGGGCATTGCAGTAAATCCGGAGTTTTCAATGAGCACAACAGGTAGTTCTTGCCATTCAAACCGACCATCACTTGGACAACATCGGTGCCAGAAGATGACACATCTAAGGCAGCCATGGAAATGTGCATAGCCTTCTCAACTGTCTGCGAGTACGCCTTTTTAGGCTCCATTATCAAACCTGCAAAATATTATAAAAAATTATAAATTTACTGATGAGATAAAAGTGATCAAGAGTGTTAATGAGAGGCATGTTTTAAAAAAACTCATCTGTAAATAGACCTGGTAAAAGGAAAACAATTAAATAAAACAATTTAAATCGACGGGTTAATGTAAAATATAAAATCAAACACGTGGTTAGCGGCATATAAAGGGCATGAAAAAAGAATTGAGAATCCATTGCTGGCCGGTAACGTGACTTACCCCAAAACATGTTGATTTCGAATAGAATTGAAAATATACACACTACACAAGTATAAAGGATAAATGGACTATTAAATTAACGACTAATTGTTGAAAAAACAGTGAACGAACAAGTATAATCAAAGCACAACGCACTACCGCCTCTTATCATGTGTTGGGTTAAATAGAGAAGAGGAAACGGAATTGAAAAGTGGGGTTAGAAAAAGAAAAAAAACTCGTTGAATTGACAGGTTTGACATTGACACTTGGCGGGATGAATTTTTCGATTTTTCTTCCATATTATTGACATTTACAGTCTCTTACTATTTAGGACATCTTGCCAACACTAAATTAGCAAAATTATCTATTATCATCTATTTATTACAACTATAGAGATCACTAAAACCAATATTTCAATATTTCTTTTTGATAATTTCACACACTGAATTAGATTCATGTATGGTAATATTGGTAATAGAAACTGCGAAGTCTGCAACCACCTTTACAATCACTCTTCATTTGGGATTTACTGATGCGAGTACAAAAATTCACTATTTTCGAGTAAAACAATGTGGTTTAACATTAAATATAGGTACATATAGAAACTTAAATTGTATGCATCGGCTCAATTAAGTAATTAGAAGTGAGAAGAAATAAATCTCGATCTATTTCCGTCGCCATAGGGACTACTAATTGCCCTAATCCAGCGATAATTCACCCATGTGAACGAGTAAAACTACGTGTCAGTAGTAAATAGTGCGACGATATAATTTTTAAGTGTTTTAAGTGGTGCCAGTCACAATAAAAGCGTTTTTTATTTCTACTGTTTTAGCTCGCGCCGCGCCGCTCAGCTTCTCCTAGACTAGTCAAAACAAGGGTTGATGGTTTTTTTAATAATTAAATTCCACTGAATCTCCAGAAGAGCATTTCAAACGACACTTTTTTATAACGCCCACATCAAACTTCTTGATTTATCTAATCAACATCTATATTTTTATCATCTACTTTAGACTATATTAACAGATTAACACAGACTAGATTAACAGTGTAACATGTATAACACCATAGCATTACATCAGGACGGGAAAAAACCTGCAGGGGTTGAACAGGACTCGATGCAGGATGGTTCCGGAATCTGTTTTCGCTCCGCCGTTTAACAAAATTGGATTTTTATTTGTAGGTTTGGAACAAGTGGCAAGGCGAGCGTCGCCGTGAAATTGTCGTGATATATGTGAGGGGCGTCTCGGTAAACGATGTCGTTTCATAAATAAAACCCTCGCTCCTTTTCCGCTATCAGATAGAAAGGGTTCGTTTTATGCGAATCGCCGAAAATTTAAAAAAATACGAGACAGAAACGCGAGATGAACTGGGGCGGTTTTTGTTTCACAAAAAAAATATAATTCAAGAGAGCAGTTTCTTTGAATTTCGCGTTATTTTTATGCTACATATCTAACTTACAATCTTTATTCAGTATAATAAACCGATATTTACCTATTTCTACAATACATATTATTTTTAACTACATTCATTTCGATTTGAATATCAAAGAATTCTGCAAACTGCGATTTTTCCTTTGCACCGCGGCGCCCTGTTTGCAATAGCAAACATCGATATCCTTGCGCTCCACCTTACCCGTACAAGTTTTCTTCACCAGGTGCCAAACAATACAAAACGGGTAAACGATGAAAAATATCAAATTCACGCAGAATTCCGCGTGCGCCGGTATGTTCCTCACCCTATCGCCCGTCTCCGGATGCACAGGCCACCCGTTAGCATCGTACACCACAGCCAATCGATTGATATCCCTCTCGTAATACCTATCGATCTTCTTCGGCAGATCCAGCACGACCTCCAAGCCCCACAAACCGATGGGCACCACGCAGATGCCCGCCACGCCTTTGACCAGCCCCATCACCAGCAGCGTGAGGCACACCGTCACGAACGCGTAGAGAAACATCGCGATCATGTCGTCCCAGAAGGTGTACTCCACCACGCGCAGCGCCGCCGGCTCGCCGCCTTGGAAGCCGGCCACGTGGTAGGCCTCCAAAGACAGCGGCTTGCACTTCAAGCCCAGATCGGCCGAGTAGCAGGCGCACGAGCAGTGCCACGCGCAGACGCATCGGTCCTTCCGCTGCAGCCGGATCTTCCGCAGGGCGATCAGCTCTTGCTTGACGTTGAGCACCTGCAGGGAGCAGACGAAGCCGTTTAGGGGCAGCGGGCATTGTATTTCCAGGTTGTAGACGTGCTGGTGCTGGGGCGGTATCAACGCCGGTTTGGAGTAGATGTGGCTGAAGCTGGCCGGTAAATTCAACGGGCAATCCGTCACGCCGACGTAGAAAACGCTCGATATCAAGCCGGAGTTGAATATTTTGGCGATGATCGAGGTTTTCTGCGAGTTGGTGCTCTCCACGTACACTTCGGTTATCGTCGCCAAGCTGTTGGCTCGCAACAGAGGATTATCGTCGGATTTGATTTCTATATCGAGGAGACTCGTGTAAATGTTCGTCAAGTACATCGATAACGTCCGGTTTTCTTTATCGGACGATATAGGTTCGTCGGGTAGGAGGCCGTAGAATTTCAAAAAGTATCGGCCTTTCTTTCCTTCCACGTCCAGATCGTGGTCTTCTTCCCACATGTGAATCGGCTGGTTTTTGAGGCAAGTGCCCCTCGGGTTCGAGCAACGATTGGCCTGCTTGGCGAAGGCTTCGTAACCCACGCCCGCCACGTTGCAGGTTTTCCCGTTCTGCTGCACTTGCGCGCTCTTAACCACCAAGTACTCCCCGGGTCCTCCCTTGATCTCCGGATGCGGAATCACCTCGTCAACGTTCAACACGTCGGGAACGAGTATCTTGTGCAGCTGGTAATTCAGCGTAAACGTGTTGTCGGGCAGGGGTTTTCTATCGTAGCCCACGGACAGCGTGGAATCCTCGTTGGCGAAATTCTCGAAATCCGTACCGACGGTTACGGGGGTTTTCTTGGTGAGGTCCCTCCACTTGCAGACGCCTTCTAAGGTCTGGTACTTCTCGAATATCCGCACGGCGACGCTGTGGTGCACTTTGGGCTTGCGAATGCGGTACACGAAGTACCAGAGATCGGAGAACTGCAAACAGTGGCTGCTCGAATGGTAATCGTCCGGATTGATGATGTTTGCCGGGGTGTATTTGTCGTTGCAGTTCTGGCCTCCACGTTTGTGAGGACGTGCCTGTGAGGTATCTGTACAACATAAAATTGTTCTTGTAGTAGGTAGGTAAAAAATTATTTAGTTAATAGTTGGTTACCATTTTCAATGTTTCTGTTTTCAGATGATTGTTCGTTATTGGAATATGTGCTGTTGTTATGCATTGATTTCAAAGATGGTGTTAGGTGGTTTTCTGCATAGTTCTTTTCTAAAAATAGTTATTATAGTTAGTAGTATATGAGTGTTTTATGTGAACATTACATACCGTACGAGGGTATTTTCTCGAATTTGTACGAGTATGGTAGGTTGGAGAAGTTTAAAAAATGCACCGAGTCTTTATCTTTATTGCAGGAACAACAAAACCCGTTGCTATAAGGTACAGTTTCGCTTCTGTAACTCACGGAACCGCATACAGGATTATTAGGACTATCAGATCGACATCCAGTATACCCTAAAAATGGAAATAAGTATCCGTGCAAAGAGAAAATGTTTCATTAGGTATAAGAAGATTGTAAGAAAATCAAGACTTGATTGATAATCGTTCATTTACCAGCTTGATTTTTGTTAACAACCAGTTCCTTAGCTTGTGCATTAACAACTCCATCGTAGCAGAGCCCGTAGACGGCCAGCACGGGTTCCTGGGTGATCTTCAGCACGTAGGGATTGAACAGTTTCTGCTTCTGCTGCGTAACGCTATCGAACACGTGATCGACGAGCACGTACTGGCTTTTAGTATCGGTGACGCCGGCGTTTCTCATTTTAACCGTGAGTTTCAACTTCCTCTTGCAATTCGCTATTCCCGGCGTCGATTCGCCGGCCTTTTTGCGCTCGCTGTCGTCGGAATCGGGACTCCTGAGGGTCCTCACGACGGTCATCGGGGTGCGTTTCTTGTCGGCGGTTTTGTCAACCTTGGAGCATTTCGATAACACTGCTTTTATCTCGAAATCCGTGGGATAGGTTTTGCAACAAGCGGCTCTCCGAGCGCAACACTGCAGGTTCTTTTCATCTTCGACGCTATAAGGATCCGGTTGGCTACATAGGGGCATAAAAAGGGGTAGAAAAGCTAATAAAATCTTCATAAATACCTGGTATAATTGATATTGTTATTATTTGTTAAAATAAAATTAATTAATGACGTATATGCAGTCACATTATCATTTAACTACATCAAAAATCATGACACAATCACCATATTGAGGATGAACCTTAAAATTTATTCAATTCAAGTCCCATACAGAGAGTGATATAATAACGATATAAATAAGTAGGCTTATAATATATTTAAAAAACTATATCGTTATAAATAATATAGGTATCGATTGGTCGATAAATTTATCGAAAATTCGCGATGAAAAGGCGGCGAAAAGAAATATACATATAATAACCCTCCTCAAAACTCCCGGCGGGGCGAATATAAAACTTCGGAAGCGAGAAAAGCGAGAGCACGGGTTGCCAGATTATACTCAATAATTAAACAATTATGCAACGTTTTAGTCGTCTCCCGGGAAAGCGAGCGGAAAATTGCCTTGGGCTGCGCAATAACGCGCCCTTATTCCCTTATGATATTAATAACCGGTTGAGATTCGCTCGCAAAAAGCGCCGCTCTCGGTTCTCTAATGATGCGAAAAGGCGCAAAAAGGATCGCTAAGACGCGCAAAATGAAAAAGAAAAGATTATTTTACTAATACAAGTACCCTATACACTCCCTTATATTATATATAATTCTTTTAATATATTTATTTTATTGATGATGTATACCTAGTACAGTAAATGCAGATGCACTACTAATAAAATATTACCTACTAGATACAAATGTTGTTTATAGTGCCTGGTTATACCCTTTACAAAAATGCGACTTAAAATTTTCGCTAATAGCCCCCTCAAATGAGGAGAGAAAGGATTTTTTCCGAGAAGATTTTTATTAGTTTATTGTGCGTATAAACCAGTTTATCTGTCGGTGAACTGGCGGGTAGAGAAGAACTCGACATTTTATTAATGTTAGGGCTAATATAACAATAAACTTTCAACCGAGATTCTAATCCTTTTACTCTTAGATTCAAAATACCGAAAGCAGCTACTTACGGTTATTGGGGAAAGGTTTTATGTTAAAAGGTAATAATCTATTCTGTACTTTGTTTAATATTTGGATAATAACATGTAATAGGATTTTCTGTCGTACAATAATAATTATCTATTTAAGTATACCTATACCTATTTAATCCTGCAATAGACATCTGTACTTAACAACAGGTATCATGTCTTGTGTTCCAACGTATAACAGTAAACCTTTTAGACATATTAGTTATTTAAATGTATTATAATAATACTATAGATTTCTATTTCCCTGAAAAGAATAAGGATTCCTGTAGCAGAGACCCAGGAAAATATTCTTTATACATCATCATGCACTCTGTAAACTTTATATAACCATGCACAAATCATCATGCGTCAATAAATGAATTATATAAACTTATACTTTGAAGCAATTTCAGGGTTTCCTATAATGTCCTGATTTCCCCTTATGTTGATGTCAAGGTAAACTGGGGCAAATGTAAAAATGGGGTAAATGTAATATTTTTACCTATTATGTTAATGTTTTTATTATTTTTATAGTTCTTTTGTGCATTAGACAGGGTTTGTTTCTTATTTTTTCTTTATTATTTTGTAGCTCTGTTATTTTTTGAAATAAATAAATAAACAGCATATCAAATTTTAGAGAAACCAAATATTTTTTTACAATTGCCCCATATGTTTTTTCTATATAATTGTATTGCACTTTAAACCGTAGAACCGTAACATATTGTCAACATTTTAAAAAATATGTAAAATCGTTTTCTTCCTTTTTCAAAAAAACTTTTAATACCACGATTCTTTAGTTTAGGAAGTTGTGAATTTAATGTGGTATCAGCATTTCTAATAAGAGAAAAAATAAAGCCACATTTTAGGATTTAATTTGAACTATTCAAATTTTACAACCGATTTGCCCCAGTCTACTTTAATAGTTTAAAAAATTACTTTTTTTCTTAAGAAAAAAGAAACTTCTAAAACATAGATAGATAATGATTTTTTTTCCTCTCGTCAATTCCATGTAGAGACACATCACTGTAAATTAATTTTATATACCTTCATATACCTAAATTTTGTTCATTTTTGAGTCCCCATTTTTGAGCTAGAGGCATTTAAAGTTGAAAATTTAAAACTTATTTTTATGTCTTTTTAATTAAAATTAATGGTTTAGGAGAAATTTCAATTTTTAGATTGAAATGATAGGTAGAGACGCTCAAAAATGGGGGCTCAAATTTATATGAACCACATTTATATTAAGTTATATACCCTTATGTTGATGTCATCCAATCGCTCCCGAATTATTGACATCTATTTTCTGGACACTCTGTATATATAGGTATATCAGATACTATACAGAGGTTATATCATGCATACTGGATGTAGTACTTTTTTGAAACAATGTAATAGAAGGGAACCTGTTTGTTTAACGACTCATTAAAACCCTCATATCAACTTTACGCAATTAAACGTATAAACTGGAAAATGGACTTTCCAGCAGCGCGAAAATACAGCCATATACGAGATATACTCCAAATATACCTATACTCTCTCTAGAGCGGCCGCTTCCCGGCATAAAATTAACTTTGTTCAAAGCATCTTTATAGTCTCCATAAAAATATAATCAATACGGGCATAAGCTGTATAGCGCTCGGTAGCGGAGCCAACCGTTATTAAGGTTCCGAGCAATTATGGTCCATATACCCGCTCTAATAGATGCCGACATCTACTAAGAGTCGATAAGGAGTGCAGCGAGCGAAAATGACTCTAAACGCTCTCTAAATTAGACTTCTAGAAGGCGGAGCGACCAATCACTGATCGATGCCGCCGCCCGGCCAATGGGGACGCGCCGGGGGCTCCGCCTCTGTCAGGTTAAATCTTCTAAGTACAACGTTTATACTGGGGTAGGTACCGATGTTGGGTTTTAGTTTCGTCTTCGTGACCGTATTAGTTGGTTTGGTTTTTGGTTTGTGGCTGAAATACGTTAACGTTTTCGATTTGCAATTTTTGTATTGTATAGTTTTTGTGGAAAATGTATCATCAAAGTGAACAGAAGGGTACTTCCGTCGTTTTGGACGTGATTCCCCCGCAATATAACCCGCACATGCATCACGGGCAGCCTAGCCCACCGCAAAGTCCCAATCAACATTATACCAAAGGTAAAGGAAAAGAATTTTGGTTTAATATCATTATCATCATGCATGCTATAATTAGTTTCGTCTAATTTTTTTTAAGATTTTTGATACTTATAATACATACAAACCTCTACAGTATTTTCCAAAAATGTTCTTCTTCTTTTGACATGTTTGAAGATTTTTTGTGATTGACGTTTCAAAAGTTTAATCGCAAATCACAGAATTAAATAAGTTGGCCTATTATTTTTTAACCATTATAAATTATATAGGCGACTGGATTTACAATTTATATCGTGCATATTTTATGTAAATTAAAAAGGAAGCCTTGGATGTCAAATTGACAATTGTCAAGTAAATTTAATTTTCTGGTGACTCAACTAAAATCTAACGATCCTACCTGAAATAAATCCTTATAAAAAATGGGGATTTTCACGTATTGTAATGATAATCACTAATTAAAGTTAGGTATATTATCCTAAATATTATGTCGCCATAATCTACCTTCCCTTATAATTCCATTTACTTAATCACCTGGTGTGATAAAGAGGCGTATAAGGATCAATACCAATATTAATGTCAAAATAATACTATATCCTCTAATCGTTTGCACACTTTAAGCCTCATCATCTTTTAGGAACCTCATGCATCCCAATATTTTCACACCTAATATGCAGTTTATTCCAAAGCCCTCTTTATTAATAAGAAATTATTCTTTGCAGATTGCTCTAGTCCGGTAAACAGTTCAGATCTAAAATCCGGGACGCCTTCCAGCCCCTCGAACATACCCGATCCGAACATCAGGCGCTACAGGACGGCCTTTACCAGAGAACAATTAGCCCGATTAGAAAAGGAATTTTACAAGGAAAACTACGTTTCCAGGCCGAGGCGGTGCGAACTGGCCGCTCAGCTCAACCTACCCGAAAGTACCATAAAGGTAAAGAAATTTTCCGTGCCAAAAGCGTTAATAAATAACAAAAAGCTGCAAGTTTATAATTCCTCATAAAGAATAGAATTTAAATGAATGTTCAAGCCAACAGAACCGTTAACAATTTTTCATTTAAAATGCACATACGAGTTGGAACAATGACCAACTTGATAGTGCGGTTACCGCCTTTCAAGTATAGGTACTTAGCACATTATAAAACATATCATACCGGCTTATCTGTCCATTAGACTACCATGTTGCCGGCGACTGGAGAGCCGCTGTTTTTTATAATAGTCGAATTAGTACGTTGTCGGTTCAATTGATGTTTTTAAAAGGTTTATAAACATTTTATTTGATCGAGTAATGTGTTAATTGCCGACGAAAACTCGCAGCCAATAATAAACACTAATGGCTTTCGCCTCAAGAGAAATCCTCTTCGGGAATTAAACAAACATCATATAGCGGCGTGTTTTTTAATAATTTTTATTGCGTTACGCGGAACCGCACATATTTAATCGGATTTAATGTTTGTTTGGTAATTTAATTAGTCCCCTAATGTTAATGCAGTATTATAATGGCGCACATCAAAGTACTTACTGAATTTACAAGGCCAATTTTTACTGATGATCTAGTCGTATACAGTCGATAGTGTGTATAGATTTTTTAATTCTAAGCAACTTTTCAAGTAAATTCAAGTAAATTTTGATCAGTTAACTTTTCAACTAAAAATTGAAAAAAACAAGCTCTCTTATTTTCCAGAATATTAAAAAATTGTACTTGAAAAAGTTGCTTAGAATTAAATGATCTATACGTAGTTAAAAAAGAATATCAACTTATGAGACACCCTGTATGCGAATTAAATAAATTAATCGAAATTAAATTGTTGCAGGTGTGGTTCCAAAACAGGCGAATGAAGGACAAAAGGCAACGCATGGCGATCGCCTGGCCGTACGCCGCCGTCTACACGGACCCCGCGTTCGCCGCCTCCCTCCTGCAGGCCGCCGCTTCGTCGCTGCCGCTGCACTACCCGCCGCCGCCGCCCATGTACGCGCCGCACTACCCGCGATACCACCCCTACCCGGGCTTCGGGGTGCCGCCGCTGGGCGGGCACCCGCTCAACGTGCAGCAGAACGTCGGCATCGGCGCGGCGCCCGCGCCCGTCGGCGTCCACCACCCGCAGGGGCTGAACTTGAACCTGAGCTTCGACTTTCCGCAGGCGTACCACCCGCACCAGCTGCCGAAGGCGTCGCCGAATTCGCCGGCGCATTCGGAGATCAGCCTCAGCCCGCCGGTGCACGAGGGTTTGCTCATACCGGCGGCGAAGATGTCGCCCCACACCCAGGTCACTGTTGGCGAGAAGCCCAAGTTGTTCAAGCCCTACAAGTCGGAGGCGTAATTGGGTGGTTTTATTTTAATTGTACGAGAATTATTGGCATTCCACAGGAGCAACTATCTGATGTATAAATAAGTAAACTAATTGTATATTCTTCTGGAAAAAGAATTAATGTTTTAATCCGTTTGTTGAGCGAATGGAAATCATGAAGTTGTAGCGTATAAAGGCATGTTAGAAGAAGCCGAAAGTTAGTAAAAGAATCCGATGAAAATAAGTATAACGCGGAATTGGGTTTGGATTTTTTTTATTAAAATTTGTGATAAGTGTACTAATTTATGTGTAGGAAATTAAGTTGTGTAATATAGTGATAACTTTGTACATATAGTTTAAATTATTTTATGTATACTAAAACATATTGTTGATATACCTATATTAATATAAATTAAATAATGTGAAATGAATCCTATAGTCTCTCATTTATACACCATTTTTCTGTATATAAAAACGAAGAAAATTTTTTCAAAATGAATAAACACCTACAATATCCTTACATCAATACAGATACTTCGTAACACTTATAATTAGAAATAATCAGTTACATTGTTGTCTTTTATGTATACATAATGAGTAATACAGTGCTAATTATCACCTAAAACGTTTTGAAAATGAACCTTCTGAGAAATAATTAAGAGTTAATTAAATTTAAATAAATATTTAGGTATATACCTACTCTTATATAAAATCTTTCCAATTTTTTTCCTTCATGACACGAATGCCTATATATTTTACATTAAGCTATTAGTAAATATTCATACATAAATTCACATAAGTAATAATTTACAATTAGCATAAAATTTTATTAAGCAAACATACAAGGTGCATGGAACATAAATCCGAAATAAAACAATTTAGTTCTCGCCGTATATTTTAAAACCCGATTAAAAGCGAGCATAATGCAGTCATTAAAATGCGTTTAAACAATTTTCGAAGCGCACGAGCCCCATGTAGGCGCATAAATAATTCACCAATATATCAAGTTAATTGGCATTGATTTTCTATTATCCGGCATAACATAGCAGGCTGCGAAAGGCGAGATGAAGAGAATAGCAATAGCGATACCAGCAGCGGAACAGAGAACGGTGCAATTGCACTCCTCTTCCTATACAATACATAAATTCTAATGAAGTTTTATTTTATTTGGATTTATTTTATTGTTGTTTTTTTATGTATTTTACAACTAAACGTGGTTTATAATGTTATTAATTTGACTAATTAAACAATTTGAGTACTTGTAGTGCGAAAAAAATTGTAAGAGAAAATTTTAACAGTCGGTGATTCCCCTGCGAATCGTACGGGATCTGGCCCTGGTAATTCGGTCTAATCTTATATCTATTACATTGTTGACTGCCGAGGATTAATACGATGGGGAATACGAACAATTTGTCACGCGCGTTTCGACTGGAGGTACCTTCTTCTTCTATTTTCGCTCTCCCCTCGTTTCCATTCTCTTTTAGACGGATGATAACGCATTTATCTCAGTTATATCGCGTGTCCCGAAATGCGAGACGAAAATTTCCTCCTGCACGTTTTCACCAGATATCCCTATAAATTCGAAATTTATATCTACCAATTCTCATATTGATTTAGTTTGAATTATCCACCTCTTCCTTTTATCTATATACAGGTATACCTATGTGCAATTTCGCTGTTATATAGAAGATAAAGAAAACTCCAATAAATCTCGTTAAAAGAATACGAATAGTGTTTTTGAACCGTTATAGTATTGGATTTCCGGGAGGTCGGAGATAAATGTAAAAACCGTAAAGGACGTATCCTGATGGGAAGGATAAGCTCGAGGAAGAAGCGACTCAGGTCTTCCGGGGGAAAGGGGACGAAACCAGCGGCGTTTATGTGGATGTAATCTAGTCAGCGAAATAAATGGGCCGTAATAAATTCTGAAATATACGGATTTAGGATAGCATCTGAGATTCCGAGTTTATGCCCGATGCTCGGTATAGAGGAGAATGTAATATAGATCCTCCCCGTTTCGCTGAAATGTTATTAAAATCTATTCCTAGATAATGGAATAGTAAGTTGTTAAATATATGTATGTATGTATAAGTACTCTATTTTATTAGATTTTTTTATTCATACTGAAAATTTTATTTCGCATTGTATAGAACTTTAAGATGCGTTCAATGACAAAATTGACATTTATAATGACAGAAGTTTAATAGAGGTGGGAATGGATTGTTAGGTATAGAGGTGCAGTAACGACTGTATAACAGTTACTTTACTGTACTAGAAATTAATTAAATTATCCATCTAAGTCCGCACAGGTAATTAAGCAGAAATAATTTATTACATTATATTTCGACGAACCGTCCTAAAACTGAATAAATAACGCATCAATTTCGGAGCAATCGGGGCGATTTAAATTGATCAGCACGTCCAATTTCCGTTAAAATTGACTCCGAACCACCATCCAGGAATAATCCCTTTTTAAGGCGAGCGATTCCTCCGCCGCTAAGCTACCGCCGGCGTCTCCCCGGCTTTTTCGGTCCCCCCATGCCCGACGTCGGACGGCCAATGGGGCGCCGCGACGCCGCGCCGCGCCGCCAATAAGCGCCGCGAACGCGTCGATAAAAACCGTCCGACAACATTATCGGCCATGATAGCGAGACCGGCTCGCTCGGGCCGATTCCTCTCATAAATCCGGGCGGATTTCCAGAGCGCCCCGATATAACGTATTTCGCTGGGATTCTTCCAAATTAATTAGCCAGAAGCTAGTCGATTGCGCTGAGCGCTATGCCTGTTCGCGGAAAACCTATAGTCTCGTAAAATCATGCCTGTTAGTTTCTGGTAGGGCCATTGTGAAAGGGATATAATTCTTGTAAAATTTTATGGAGCTGTCAACGTTTGGTCGGGGCACAATGGACGATGCGAATTCGAACTGGAACAAACTGACTACCGTAACTAAAGGCGTTCTAGAGACAGCTCTTCTTTATGGAAGTCAAAATATTGTGCACTTATTTGTGTTGGGAGCGGTGCAAAACGGCACGGAGTCGTTGGTAATTTTCAGATGTCGCCGAGGAACCGAATGGGATTCGGAACGAATTCGATTTCAGACGTGTTAGTTACGATCGGAAGGCGTTTAAAATTAAGTCGTGAAACAAATTTTGTACGGATCCATTCGGAACTGGTAAACATTGGAAAATATTTTGAAAAATTTAGGTATAAATACTTACAAAAGATGCTTTATCAGAGAGAATCGTTTGTGTAAAAAAAAGCAAGTGTTTGAAACAGATCCCGGTGTTGCATTATCTTCATGTTGTTTCTAATTCTATTTAATTTCATATTGAATAATGTGGATAGGTAGGTATATTAAAGGAAATAAGGCAAATGCGAATTTTGTGTTTTATTTCGCTTTATGAGGAGCAGTAAAACGTGCAAAAGTGCAATTTTTCCTGTCAATTATGCGACGTTATACAACTTTGTCCGGGTCTTGTTAACTTTATTGGCCGAAGTAATGATTTGCTAAAATTGAAAAGGCGCTATAAAATCTAATAAATCCATAAAAGTAGTTCAACGAACGAAATAATACGGTGCCGTAAATTTTATTTATTTATTGGGATAATATAAGAATTAGAGACCCTAATAACAAGTCGCTACCGTGAAGACGGTACCTTACCAAACCAGTGCCGTTTTTCTATTGGATTTTTGGGATACTATTTATTCTAAGACGAAATTTATTTCGAGAATTTGGAAAAATAATTATGTAGCTTCTCACTTTTTATAATTGGACTAATTTAGCCCATATGTTTTGTTTCTAAATTGAACTATGCTATAGAATAAAACTAAATTCTCTTTGTAGATATATGTTAAGTGTCTTATTATATTAGTATTTCTTCAAGAACTCTTATATTAATAAAGTAAAACTTCTCTTAATATGTACCTACAAATTATAGTTTAAATATTTATTCCAAAATCATAGTAACTTAGATGTTCCAACGCCTCTGATATCTACCTACACAAATTGCACTTATAAACTTTACAACCCCAATAGTCGTGTCGGCGTCAAGCAAAGCGAACCCCCCGAAGTTAGTGCCTGTCCCATATTTTGGCTACTGAAGACCTTCGGAAAGAGGTTTACGGAATATTAGCGATTGTCAGAAAAGTTATCCACTTAAATAAAGAAAGTCATAACTTATAACAGTTATGGGTTTGTAACGAGATTTTCTCGAAAAATCGAAATAATGCCGCTTGTAAAACGAACCGATACCGATACTGATGTTTTTTTTTTCGAAATTCATCCAATTCTTATAGGTGGGAAATATACATAATAAAAATCTATACCTATACTGCTGATTGAATGGATATTAATAGTAATCTATTCAGGTAAATTCAAAATTGTTGCAAAATGAAAAAAAGACATCAACTTCTAATAATTAAGTCTCATATAAAGGAAAAAGAAAAGGTGATATTGTGGAATTGTAACTTCCCCAATCTACACCGGGAAATGCCTTACGGAAACGACAATGGAGATGCCAAAACTGCAGTCGAAGGCAGAAAAAAGTTATTCCTTTGGTAAATAAAGAGGTTTAAAATTGACCAATCCCAGTAGCAGTTCACATACTGTTATATTATATTAACAATCTTTCTTTGTTCAACTCATAGAATTCACTACATTACGCACACATTTGCATTAATACCCAATGTGTATACCATCTTTTATAAATATTAATTTCTATATGTGATTTAGGAAACACCTGCACCTAGTAATTAAAATTTGAAAAGTTGTGTACCTACCTATACAAATATTGGTCAATAAACTCTAATCAAAATATTTTCAACTTTGTCCCGAGTTCTTAGGTATATTATTCATATAGGCAGTAATAATATTATAGTTGGTAAGAATACTTTATTATTAGATAAAAGGAAGGAGTTTGTGGTTTAATAATTACATTCCCTTGGTAACTCCAATAACTAAATTATTCTAGGATAGATGCATTGCTATAATGGTCCATTTAAAATAACCTGCTTGATCGCCAGACTTAAATCCTTTGGATTATTCAATTTTATATCGACATTTTAAATTAGTTCTACTTTTCCATATAGACTTTTGACCACACTGTATACAATAATGTTCAAACAAGAACTTTATCAAAGATAAACCAAATGCATCCCATCAAATGTAACTACAACACAAACACAAATCAATTTAAAAGCCTATTTTACCCCCGACCGGGCGCTGACCATTGTTAATTGCAACGAATTCACCAAATATGTAACGTAATGTCCACCGCCAGATGCATCGCGATAAATCCACAACCACCCACAAATCGTCAATTGTCCAAATTCGTCCAAATTGGCCCATTATGTGTGCGCGCATGTGGACGAATGTGAGGTCGCGTTAGTTACGTCCAATTAATTCCCATCGACACCCGTTTAGGCGATTTATTTTAGGCGCTTTGATTGAATTTTATTGGCTTTTGGGGGAGACGCTCGCACCGTTCGAATTAGTCCGAATGAAACGGGTAAATGCACGTATACATGTATGTAGCCGTGCGGTTAGCGTTAATTGTACATTAACCCGATTTACTGCGATACAAAAGATATCGCTTTCATCTGTAACTACTATGCGGGGGTTGTGCGGATATAGGAGGAATTTATTGCCCTGTGCGTTAGATGCGGTGGAGTAGATATCGCAAAAATAAAAATATTTAATGTGTTCCTTAAAAGGCGTTGAACGTCCCGCGTTCCGAAACTAAATAGATCATAATAGTACCAGAGGTAAATTATCTTTGAGCGGTCAGAAATGCGGTTTATTTTCGACCTAAAAGTTTATTGTGCCGGCCAAAATCTCCTGTAGAGTTCTTCGAGCTCGAAATTCCGTTCCACTAATGGTTTTATCCGCCGTAAAAGTTTTATTGGGGGTGGAATAATGTTACAATTGTGCAGGCATTGGAAACAACGTTAAAATATTCAGTTCCCGGCATTTCGAAAACTGTTATAAGAATTTGTAATTTTTCGAATATGCCGCGTTATTTTCCTGCTTTGATAAAGCCTGATTTACTAATCTATACAGTTCGGAACCAATCCGGCGACTTCGATAAATATTTTCGTCGGTCGCGCATATAAGAATCAAGGCGGCGTGATTTCCTCGGGTGCATCACGGCTGCCTGTGATTTCCCCAAGGCTGGATAAAGTTCGATTTAACGACAGATCGCTGGCGTGTCATGTCGGAAAAGGCCACCGCTCGTAAACAACTGGATTCCGTGGAAATACTCGCCTGTGCATCAGCGGAAAATCGTCCGTAAATTCCTGTCTATAGGTTCGGAAAGTCGGCGGGATTTTTCCTCTTTTTCGAAGATACGGGGGCGGTGAATTATTTATTCGACGTACGGCGGGAATTTACGAGGGTCGAATTTCGACTAATGATACGTGGGAAAACGGCTTAATGCAATAGACATTGCGGCTGTTTTAATAATGTAAACTTAAGTTTATAAGTTTGAATTTAAAATATACCTACTTACTTAATAATAAGTTTAACCTTAAACAATGATACGGGTAATTCTTCTTAAAAAAATCTTTTTTATAATAGAATATTAAAGTGCGTAGACAAAATCTTTATCATTGGTGTTTTATTAAAAAACTTAACTTGATTGAAGCCTTCTTTGATATTATGATGTAATCGGAAATGAATAATATAATTCCCCTCAAAAATAATCAAGTTGCAGGGGTAAATGACATAAGAAGTACATGACATATTATTAAGCTACTAGATTCTTCCAAAATGTATACAAAAATGGTCAATGGTCCTGAATATTTTGACATTACGGAAATACTCTCTCATGCAATCCTTCTATTATAATTAATAAACCTTCTTAAAATATAAAGTTTAGATAAAATCTTTATTATCATCCCGTGTTTCATTAAAAATAATATAACTTTTGATGCATGCCTATAATTAGATGCTGTGGTAAACGAAAATAAGCATAAAATTATTTACCTAAAAAAGTTGCAGGGGTAAATGAACACGACATTAATAGATTTTTCCAAAATTTATACTAATAAGCTCATTGGTCCTGGACCTTGATATTTTGGAAATATGCTATCAATATTCTTCTAAAAAACCTTCTGTAAATCGTTTTAAACCTTCGCGTCTCCAGTATAGTTACTATAAGCTACTAGATTTTTCCAAAATTTATACTACAACCTCTATAGTTATAATACAAGCTCCTTGGTCATGGACCTCTTGGTATTTCGGAAATATTCTCTCAATTATTCATGACAACCTTCAATAAAATTCAAAGCACCTAAACACTCAAATAATTTTTGAAGCCTATTGTACTTTGTTGTGTACTTACCATATTTAAACGAAAATCAGTAATTATTTTTTAAAAACAATCAAGTTACCGGGTGTATTATGACTAAATATAAAATTAGGACAACTTATTAAGCTTCCAGATCCTTCCAAAATTCAAACTAATAAGCTCCTTGGTCCTCGACCTCGACATTTCGGAAACATTCTCTTATTTCTATTTAAAAACCTTTAGTTCCTGCGAGTGCAGAGAGAATCGCCCATTGTCGCCGGACATTATTAGAACATCAATGTTTTCGTTGTACGCACGATTTATTAGGACTCGTGTCAAAATATTTTACAACATATTCTTTTAGCCGGTATAAGCGTGCCGTAGATAAAGAGTTTTTGTTCGAAATACCGGGAACCTCTCGCTGAATGAGTCCAGTTCGAAGAGCTTGTTATGGACTAAAATGCCATGACATTGGGCGTTAGGTACAGTTTTAATTCGACCTTCGCATTAAAATTTTTCCTAAAAAAGGGATCAAACAAAGGCCAAAGAGCTTATTTTAGAGCGACGTTTTCCGTTTTTAAATACACTTTCAATAATATTTATGTAATGAATGCGGAAATGTGGTTGATTTTCCTTTATTTTAATCTGAAATGAGCCACTAAATTTATAGTGTTTCCAGCCGCACCAATAAGGCCGGAGGTGTTTAATAAACTACCCGGATGCTTTAATTCTAGGTGTTTTATGGCGGTAGCGGCGTTTATTTTGTAACAGCATCACCGCGATAGACTTATTGGCTGTTATTTAGCCCCAATAAATTGGTACGATCATTTAATTTACCCGCGCGCATTGTGCTAGTCTTTGCCTTTATTAACCCGTAAATAACTGTTACTACGGGCACTAGGCGGTTTAATGTTATTTGGTTTTTCCTAAAGCAAATGAAAAACTCCCGGAACACCCCCTTTATAAGTACCTGACACTAAAAGAATAATTATATTTGGATTCGGAGCGTTATTTGGCTCCTACTTATGTTAATATTGGTAGGTATAAACAAGATGTATTCGAAATGGAGACACCGTCACCGAAAAATAAGAAGTAAGAGCAATAAAATTTTACGACAGAAACACATTCAGTAGCTAAATTATGAAACTGTAAAAACGAAATCGGATCGTAAAAACATAAAAGCATAAATAGGTATACTTTCTTCAATAGTTGACTTTATACATCGGATGGGCATCATCGAAACTTCCGAAACTAATTTTTACTACCACTCAAACGTAAAAACCCCATTGAAAATTCTGTATATACTCCAAATTGAGTTCACTATATTCCCTCGCGTTTAAACTCTGTTATTAGTATACAAAAGCAGTTCTCCCTGTATCATGAATTAATATAGAGCGCGTATAACAACCGAATATGAATATCTTCGCAATTATCAAACATAAATGGCCCATTTTTCCGAAATGTTGAGCATATTGCCGCTGATACGGCCCGTCGAAATGAATAGGACACGTTTTCCCCTTACATAATGGGGATTTAATATATCACGGCGCGCTGCAATCGACTTCACATTGTCACAACAATAGAGAGGGATTTTATACGCCTAATAATTTATTAGATTATGTTTTAATAGGTTTTACACATGTTACCGAGCGAATTTTGATCGCTCCCACAAGGCAAGGGTTAATCTACGAGTATGTTGCAAAAGGATTATTTGTTTTTATAATTTATTAGAAACTTGGTACTATGTATAATCAAAATAGGATTCATTGAGTGAAGATTGAGTGAACAAATTTAAATAATAAAAGGTATAAAATGGATAAGTTCTTGTTTAATATGTGAAGAGCAGTGTTATTCCAGTCTATACAGGTTTTTTCAGGGTATTGTAGTCTTTCATTACAACTTTTACCATTACCATAATAAAAAATACCACTTTTGACTTTATTTTTGGGTTCTGGGGTCCTTTCCAACTACTGTGATCATAACACAATATGCCAATAATGCACAATTTTTAAGTTTTTTTAATTTTCTTCGAAATTTTTTGGAGAAACGGTCAAATGCATTTTCTATGATATCTCTGGTAGTAATGCACCTGGAAGTTTTAAATTTAGTAATCTATAATGTCCAGACACTCCTACTAAATGAAACTAAACTGGGTTTCGATGCTCCATATACAGGGCGTATAAAATTTTCTGATCAACATGATCACTTCGTATTTTTGGAAATTGACCAGTATAGGTATTCTCAAGCCCTTTCAATCCATGTAAGAATTCCCTTTAGGTTCCAGACGTATTTGAAATAATCAAACTTTTGTTAAAATTATGATACGACATTCTCTTATTTTTAGTTATCTTATTATTAAATCATCAATAATAAAATCAGTTATATTCTACAGAATATATTTCATTCTGTAATCAATAACGAACAATGCTCAGCATCTCGATGAAGAAGCCCTTCTAAAAAAATATGTCTATCATTAAACCATTTATTTACTAATCCGGAGGACAATGACGAAAGACCCTCCGGATTGAAGAGTCCATCCGAACGCGAAAGGGGCAAAGCGCGCTAATTGTCCAACGGGGAATTAGGCGGGACCTGCGCCAATAAAAGTCCGAGTCCGGACGGGCCATCAGACGCGAAAATAAACAATTTGTCATTCCGGTTAATTGATAAGAATTATGCCGAGTTGATGCGTCGGATATTCGCACCAGCTTTTTACAGCTGCTACCCTTCGGCCTCCCGTTTTTCCGAATTAAATTTTATTATTCGCCCGACGAACGAAGATTGATATAACTTTGCATTAATATGCTTCCATTCGACGCTATGGAAAGCTTTATTTATTTTTTCACTTCATTGGATGTTCCAATAGAACTAATGGATGAATACAATATTTATTCGTATTATACAACTTATAATATAACTAACATTTTAAATTAGCCTCCATTTTTTTCGTGGTGAACATAGAGGTACCTTTATGGAAAATTACATGACCGAACAAAGGGTAGAAATTGTGAAATTTCACTTTGTTATTGGAAGAAACATTCAATGGTAATGTTATCTAAGGGAGGTAATGTCAACTGGCCATCAATATTATCTAATTTGACACCTTTAGACTTCTTTCTGAGGGTTACGAATAGAATTTATATCAATAAAATTGATACTCCAGCACTCTACACTCTTCATCAATTTATTATTATCCAAACGATCTGATAATAGGGTGTTTATTACACAAATAAGCATTATCTACCGAAATTTTCGAATACATAAATAGTCAATTTACAGCCATCTCGAGCCAAAAAAAGTCGGAAGCGCATGTTTAACGAAGGTGGCTAATTGCCTTCCTAAGTGATTCTTAAGTGGTCATATTAATAAGGGAGCCTCAATTTCCTACTAATAAAACGCCCTGAAATACGGCCACATGTGAGGACATTCTGGCACCGACGAATTTCTTCAAGTACTCATATCCTTCCCCATAGGTATCATTACTTCCTCGATTTTTTTTGATTACCTATAATTGGAAAGCGCTAAGAGGGGTAGCAAAATATTGCTTATATCGCTCGGAATAATAAATACAAACTTAGAGGGCCTATAAGAGAGAGAGCTCGCTAAAAACGGACCCTTACGTGTTAGGCAACACTGTATACTCGGGGTAGGCTTATCGATTTTTTTCTCCAGGTCACCACCGCCCCCGGAGCGGCGCGAAAGGCGCCTTCGTGCGCGGAAATGCAGCGAAGGTCGAGCCGATCCTGCATCGGGGAAAATCAATAGGCGAGCCGGCGGACGGTTTGCATTTTAGCGTGACTTTAGTGCGAGTACGCGAGCAATTAAAAGTCCGAGGCGATTTTTGCTGAAATGCTACCGCAATTCGGGAAAGGTTACGCCTCGCTAGAAAACCAGTGATCTCATAAATATCCAAATATTCGGGTGAGTTGTGGAAACTAACATAACACTCGATAAAGTATATTAACTTTTTTCTTATTGTATAGGTACTTGAAGTAAACATGTTCGATTGTTATTAAAAAGTGTATAAGATACCAAGAGGATGTGCGAGGAATCGGCTTGTCTTGTACCGCCTTTGGAGACCTCCAGCCAGAATGGAGCTGCGGAAACGAGACGTAGGTTACTCCGGTTGCCGTTCTTTTGCATGCCAAGTACGATTTTTTAGATTTGGATTTTTTAATTAAATATATTTCATTGAAAAAAGAGTGAAATAATCGCTTCATAAATGCCGGGCATACTTCTCTAAATGCTGTGGTCTCTCGAACAGAGAAATGGAATGACGATAAAAATGAGTACAGTTCTACAGGAATAACAAAATTTCATCTACGGGTATTCCTTTCGATCTGTACCATTCGATATGGGGAATAAGGTAAATTAATCTACTCATTATTCAATACTGAATTAATTTTGGAAGAGCGTTGATTAAAATATTGGATAAAATCATTACATACTCGCCGTGATATTTCGCGTAAAGGTATCGAGAAAGTTAAAGCAAATGGCACTCTGACCTTTCCGTAAGCGATTTTGCATGCCCTTTTTACACATCATCGCCTCCTCATGACGCATGTTTTATCCAGTTTTTAAAAATCTATGATTAACATCTTATAATTATACAACCGCACTTTGTTATTCATATTTACAATGAATTTTGAATACTATAGGTACTCCGTTCGTCATCAGGAGATAGTAACAACACCTTCTTGAAACAGTAAAACATTAGCCACTATCTAATAATTATTGGTAGCAATTCAGGCAGCAATGAAAGAGATTCTTTTATTTTATTGTAGATTAGATTTTATTATTATCTCTTGATAGCGAACGCCGGAGTATAAATCCCTCTAACAATTCTCGCTACCTCTTCGAAATTACCCAATCGGTTCCCGATCGATTCGCTCTCATTTCCATCATTCCAGCGTCGTTCGGGTTTCCATCCGGAAACGGGACCGTCCCCCAAAACGGAGAGGCGCTCGTCGGCTTCCACGAGGACGCCCTGTCGCAGGCGGCCACCGGCAAGGCGCAGCTCCTCCTGGCCGCCGTCCTGGGCCTGGCCCTGGCGGCGGACTGCTCGGAGGTCACCATCCTGGGCTACCTCATGCCCGCCGCCGAGCTGCACCTCTGCATCGGGGAGCACAGGAAGAGCTGGCTCGGTACGTCCCGCACGCCTATCGTAGAGAGAATATAATCGGTGAAATGTTTTAGTGTCTATAACATTGCTGGCGATGGCCGGCGGCTCGCTGGCCTGGGGCATACTCGGGGACCATTTGGGGCGCAGAAGAGCGCTGATCAGCGCCCTGTCTGTAGCCGCCTTATTTTCAGCAGTGGCTTCGGTGATGCCGACCTACGGAACCTTCATGACGGCACGGTATAATTTATAATACTACATCGCTATTCCCTTAAAATTGCTATAGTACAAAGTATTCTCCATTTGCAGTTTCTGCTCTGGTCTGGGCATATCAGGGGCATTTCCGCTATCGTTCAGCTACTTAGCAGAGACTTGTTCGAGGTCGACGCGGGCGAGATACGCCGGGATTTTGCATTCCGCGTGGCCGCTGGGCGCGATTTTCATATCAGTAGTATCACACGCTACCATGCCCACTGACGGAGCCGAAATCGTTCAGGACAATCGGGAGCACTGGAGCTCGTGGCACAGGTAATTTACACCTTTACATCAAAATAATTGCACTATAGAGAGTAACAATTTGCGTAGGTTCCTCCTCTTGAGTATCATTCCAACGATAAGTTGCATAATAGGACTGATGTGGGCTTCGGAGTCCCCTCGATACCTGTTAGAGGCTTCCAGAGAGGTAGAGGCGTTGGCTGTCTACCAGAGACTGCACAGGCTCAACAAGACGCGGACCCAATACGGCCTGACCGAGCTGGAGTTGCCGAATCGCAGCGCCTACAGGGAGAGATCCGCCAGCCCGTCGAGGAACATATTCAATCACGGGGTGGTATCGGTATATAGCGAACGGTACGACGCGGGCGCACCGGAACTCCGCACCGGAGAAAAATGTGGGATTTTAAGATGCGTTCGATGATACATTAACAGAAAACTGACAAATTTGACATGATATTTCGTATGACGTATGACCACGGCCGTATATTTCTAAGGTCTGGAAACATATAGGTCGAAAAAGTATCCCGTTATTTGAGGATAAAACAGGGTTCCTAAAACTGCCGCTAGGAGGCGATGTTGTTAAGGGCCACGGTTTTTTGCGTACGAATTATATAAAATTGGCACAAAGAAAGGTTTTATTCAAACTAAAAATAGATAGAAAATATAAAAATATACTTACATCAGCGATGATTTTGTTGTTAATATCACGCTTCACTTATCTTCGGTAAATGTATTTCTCCATTTTCTCCTCGAAATATCAAAAAATATTTTTTGAAGTTTTGACAGCTCGAACTGTCGTTTCACACAACCGCGATTTATATCCTCCGATCGTTCGCCTCAATGCGGCGCAAAAGTGAAGATCAAAAAGTCTTCAAGTAACGAGATACATTCTCTAATGCATAAGTATAGGCAGTTTCCAGACCTTAGAAATATACGACCGTGGAGAAAACTGACAAATTTGACATATTTCGTATGACAGAAGTTTAATAGAGGTGGAAATCGATTTTTTTGTAGGTGCAATAACGACTGTTACAAAATAAGCGTTATATTTCAAATATCGTACTGTTTACTGTGATTCTTATTTTGGCGGAAAATTCCGGTGCACCGTTCGACGCGATCGCTTCGTTTACAATCAAAATTTCTTCCCCAGTTCCGGGAAGCCTTCCAGCGGGTGTCATCCCCGATGCACTTTCGCACGACTTTGCTGCTGGCAGCGCTGCACTTCCTCAGCGGATTCCTCTACATGGGCGTCTCGGCGTTCTCGGCGTCGGTGCTCAAGCACCTGAAGGAGGACGACTACTTCCTGCACAGGCAGCACGTCAGAGACACGAACTACACGGGGGGCCACTTCAACGCCACCGTGGAGAACGTTCTGTTCGAGAACGTGATTTTCAAAAACGCCACATTCGCGCACATGAATCTCATTCACGTGGATTTCGTTAACTGCACAGTGGACGAGTCGGAGTTTATAAACGTTAAAGCTTCGGTGTCGTTCTTTACGGAATCCCTCATCAAGGATAATAGGTGAGTTGGAAACTTCTTATGAATACGTGAATTTTACCTACGCATCGCTTCCAGGTTTATCGATACTGATCTGACGAATCGCCATTTTATTAACTGCAGCCTGGTAAATAACACGTTTCTATCGCTCATATCTGATTGTATCGTGGATTTCGATTACAATGTTTTCCTGGACGATTTGAACGATGACACGCTGGCTTGGGCGGGATTCATGTTCCCGGCGTTGTTCTTCATCGGATTCGTGCTGGAAACGGTTCCGAGACCGCCTGTTGTTATCGCTACTTTTGTTCTGGCCGGAATATCGGCGGGAGGGATATTTTTGGTATCTACTTCTGCTTTTATCGCGTCGACGGTGGATCTGTTGATCAAGATATTCCTGATGTGCGCCGTGAATGGGCTGACGATGGTGGTGATTGAAGGGTATCCTTGCCATCTGAGGTAATTTGCTAGATTTGTGGTTTTTTTTGTGTTAAATTATGTGTGTTTTTAGGTGTTCGGCGCACGGAATGATGCGTTGTTTGTTTCTTATAGCGTCCCTTTGTGCCATCCCTATATACGGTATGTTGGTTCATACTATGTTGCTTTTTCCCGCGATTTTAACTATATCGTTAGCTGTAATCGCCGCTTTGTTATCGACCAGAATACAGGATAACAGCAAAGTTCTTTTGTAGAGCGATGAATGTTTTTGTAAGGTAGGAAATTATTTTTTGACAATTTTGAAAAGTAGGGAAATCTTCGAATCTACTCCAATAGGAATATTCAACCTTCAACATGAGATAAACAAAGTAGGCTTTTCTGTACTCAGTAAAATTTCTTTGTTTTATATTGCCATGATAAAAAAATCTATTATGAAAAATCTGTGGTAGAACCCAAGAAAAATATCATGTTTGGTGAAATTAAAAGTACCAAATTAAAAATCGAACAAAAACATGAGTAGAGAATGCGTGTTTTGATATCGAGTGTATAAAATTGATGTTAAAAATGATATACTACTTAGCGAATCCTTCATCTTTTATTAGTACACTTCTATCTACAAATTCATTTCTTACAACTTATAATTTAAATATTTAAGTTACTCTGCTCAAATAATGGATTCATTATTACAGAAATATGAAAATAATGAATCTTATCGCAATATAAAGCGTATTTGGACTATCAATAAGTTAAAATTTTTTGAGAAAATGTATATTATTGGAAAAACGATAAAAATACCCTAATTAAAAATAAATGATGGTGACCTTATTCGACTACATATATCGTTTTTTGGGCATATTTACAGTTTTAAAAATTCAAGTACCTGAGAATCAAACGTTTATTATACTAAGCTTTTTAAGATGTTTTTACTTTTCTATTTAAACCAACTTCATCCTAATTACAAATTAATTGAAGAACTCACTTTCTGAAACTTCTAAGCATAATAAATTAGTACATCGAGTTTATCTTCAATTAGTAAAAAAAATTAGAAAATTTAATTTTAAAACTGTGATATCTAAGTAAACTGAAATGTTTTAATAAAATTCGTGCTTGTATCTTTTGTGCGTATTTCCATGAAAAAAAGCAATTCTCCTTGCATATCACAATTTATAACGTATATCATGCATTTTGCAAACCACAGAAGTCAAATTACTGTATTCGGTCCTTGTTAGAAACAAATATAGAACCTTTTATCTTTAGATACAAATTTTTAAATTTAAATTATTTGTATACATATCCATTTGTATTATTGTTGAGATTAATAAAAGTTTTTTGCTTCACGTTTTTATTATTGTCTCTTAGCTTTTAAATCGAATATAGCAGAGCAAAGCGTTTAATTAAAATTTGTCCAATGATTTGCTAATTTCTTCGAATATTCTCTTCTCGATGAAAGGCACCAAAGTTTTGTTCTGTTCGACGTTTAAACTTAGAAACACCACTTTTCCCAGTTTCTTCGACAATCGGCAAGCCACACCTTGAGAAAATTCTTCGTTAAAATCTCCCATGAGCCTCGACCCCACCGGCGAGTTATTAAAACGATTAACCAACGCTAACGACAGGTCATTGAATACTGCTTGATCCTTGTAGTTAACGTACAATAGAATAGAATCTTGCATTCGAACCACTTGAAAGAGCAGCCTTCTTTCCATTATTTCCGACTCGAATACATGAACTTTAAACTGAGATGTTGCTGATGGTGCTCCCTTTGAATTATCACTGTCCTTTGACGGTTCCATTTGATCCACAGTTAGGGTCATTATTGTTAATACACAAATTCAAAAAATAATTGTCAATTCACAACAAAAGTAGGGTTATGTTTCGGTTTACGATTCTTCTTTTTTTAACTGTAGTGTATAATGACCTCTTTCCTGAGGCATACAGCGCGTTTTGTAAGTTAAAGTGAACTTTGTAGTGTACTGAAGAGGCCAACAATATAAAAAAATGGATCAAGAACTTACGAAATTCAGAACTGTGCATTTGGTTTTTCTGGTGTAATTGGTTTGAATAACGTTTGAATAAAAAAATAAAGAAAAATTGTATTGCAATTTTTTATTTAATGTTTAAATAATATTTCTTTAAATATCGTTACGGCATTATTATTCTATTTATCCAAAGAAATGAGACTAATATGTTTAGTTAATTAGATGCATAATTAATGTAATTAGAAATTTTGCTTGTCAAATTCTTGTCACCTGTACACCAATTGGCATACCATCAATTGCGGAGTTGCTTGCTCTTTGAAGCGCTTCATTTCTTGCACATCTTCTTATACTTCTTCTTCTTGCACTTGCACTTTTTATACTTGCGCTTGTACTTCTTCAGCTTGCACTTGCACTTCTTCCGCTTCCTTTTGCACTTCTTCCGCTTCTTTTTGCACTTCTTCAACTTCTTCTTGGCCTTCTTGAGCTTGCACTTGCACTTCCTGTACTTCCTCTTGTACTTGCACGAGCAGCTCAGCGGGGCCGCGCCGTCGCCGAGCGCCGGACACCAAAGCGGCGGGACCGGCGAAATTTCCAGCGAATTCGGGAATCCATGGGGAGTGACTGTTTCGACGGGCTCTCGAATTCTGCGCTCGACCGTTTCCCGCAGATTGGGCGGAAGGACCGCATTCTTCAGGGCCACCCGAATCGGCGCATTTTTGCTCGATAGGGCGGCGAGCCGGCTCGACGGGACTGTTCTTGATAGCGCGCTTCGCAAAATCGGGATAGAAAACATTGACTGGGAATTTTGTAATTAACTTAAAATTTAAACGAGCAGCCGCATCGTGGTGAAGAATTTGACAGGCAAAATTATTTATTTAGCCTGTCGCGTTGCGACGCGTTTACAGGGCATTTATACGAAAATTCCGCGAAACAAAAGGCCAATTCGACGACAAAAACCTCAAAATATCCGAGTAAAAGAATTTTATTGTTATAAAAAAAAATCAGAAGGAATCGTTAAAGCTGATGTTTCCGAAGCCCTGCGTCGGGTAGTTATGCCTCACGGGCGTTTCTCTCCCCCTCAGCGCCCTCAAACATTTATACGTAACGTATACCGCTATTAAAAACGTGAAGTAAACCTCGATCCTGTAGCCGAAAATCCACGCTAAAAAGGCGCCTAAAATTAGATAGCTCAAAAAGCTGTAACTCGCCATGAATCTGAGGCTCAGTCTGGGCGGTAAGTTGCTGCTCAATCTCGGCGATCCGGGCGTGCTCTTATCGTACCGGTAGATCGTTATCGGAGGACACAAAATTTCCCTCGATAATCGCCCGACGAAGGACTGACTGTGATAAAGTTGATAAAACGTCGGCCCATACTAGGAAAATTATATTAAGATTTCAGTTGAAATGGCTTTCTTCAAATTTTCATAAAAATATCAAACGGACACCCTATATATTTGACTATATTTTCTAGGATGGATTTAAATTGGGCGCAGCATTCCCGGAAAACAACCATACATAATTATTTTTTCTTATTTGAGAATTTTTATTTACAGCAAAGTAATTTAATGCATAAAAATTGGAATTCTTCATGCACTATAAACTACTCTACACTACACTATTCTACACTAATCTGAATCTACTTTACTCAATTCTACTCTAGACTACACTACTCTGAATCTATTCAACTTTACACTATTCTACTCTACTCTATACTTACCCTACTTTCTACTCTACTCTAGAGTACTCCAGACTACACTACTCTACATTATTCTACGCAATTTTACACGCATTTTTACAATATTCTACTCTACACTACACTATGCTACACTACTCTACTCTGAATCTACTTTAC
The DNA here is from genome assembly GCA_918026865.1 of Phyllotreta striolata. Lineage (NCBI taxonomy): Eukaryota > Metazoa > Arthropoda > Insecta > Coleoptera > Chrysomelidae > Phyllotreta > Phyllotreta striolata. The sequence continues at coordinate 7,610,041 of OU900096.1, forward strand.
TCTACACTATTCTACATTGTAGTACACTACACTATTCTACTCTACAACTACACTATACTACACTACTCTAAGTCTAGTCTACTCTTCACTATTCTACACTGCACTACACTACTCTATTCTACTCTACACTACTCTGAAACTACTCTACTCTAAAAATCTCACAACGCTAAAAATCTTCATTTTGAAGTATTCTTGCGCCCAATTTACTTATACATTTACTTATACAGTGTTAAAATACCCTTTTAAACTTTCGGGTAATAAATATATCTCAGCGCCCAATTAACCGCCACCGATTTTCAAAGTAGTTAATATTGTACTCACAATTTCGTTGATTTTAAGAGCAATTTGGTAGAGCGTCCTGACCAAAAACGTATTCTCGTGGCTCTGAATGGGATGAAGGTCCGGATCCCCTTCGTACCGGATATTCTTGATTCGAGCCCTGACCCTTTCGGGCGTGAGGAAATCGCTGCAAGGGCTGACGGCGTTCGAAACGAAGCTCGACGGTTCCGAATCTCTCTCTGGAATCTAACGCGATTCGTTCCGTATACAATACGATCGTTGGATCGATTCACGTACCTCGTTATGTATGTTGAACATGTCCGCCAAATTCTGCAGGGCCACTTGCAGGTGAAGCGGCACTTTCTGGCGGTCCTTCAGCGTAAACTCGTCGTTGGTATCGATGCCTTTGAAGAAGTATTTAACGGATCCCCATATGCCGGAGAACATTTCCTGCTCGTCCCGTTCCTTCGCTCTCACGATTTCTTCGGCTTGACTGATCGATTTTTTGATTAGATATATTAAATCGTACACCTGTAACAGATTTATAACAACGAATTCCATCTTTACATTTCCCTAAATAACGGACCTCTGCAACCGGCGGGTTGGTGAACAAGGATTTGTAGCAAAAGTTCGGTCCTTCCAGATCAAAAATTTTCTGTCTAATAACGGGCGCCCATTTTTTATCGGCTGGGACTCTGATGCTGGTCAGAAACGAAGTGGCGTTCGGCCCGCTTCTCGATTGGCTGGATGCAAAATCGGTGGAGACATTACCAGTGCTTCTATTGTGGCTCACGTTAACGCTCCAATTGGACGTCGGAGATAATGGCGGTAGCGTGTTCACCCAATGATTGTTGTACTTGTGAGTTGGGGAGCTGTTGTTGTCGACGCACTGCTCGATTTCTCTGAGGTATTTCGGCAAGTTCGGTTGGTCGAACACCTGCGTGGAGTTCAATTTTGCGTTACGAGGGATCTTTCCAAAGTTCTGGCAATTGTAAATCGCGTGCAACATTTTTCAGTCCGATACAGTTGTTCAACTAATATAGACTGGAAAAGGTTGCACTGGATAGTTGCATAAACATGTCCAGGCTTGTTTGCCACGAATAATATCGAGCGCAATTCCCAGAATTTTGGAAACATCTCTCATATACTTTGTTAAACTAAAGATAAAGTTCGTAAAACTGTCTAGAATCATGTAGAATTGTGTAGAATCATTTAGAACGCTCCAAAATCATTTAGAACTGTCTAGAACCATTAAGAACGCTCCAGAGCTATTTAGAACTGTCTAGTCTATAGCCAATTAGAAAGATCCAGAATCTTTTAGAACCGTCTAGAATCATTTAGAACAGTGTAGAATCATTTAGAACTGTGTAGAATCATTTGGAACGCTCCAGATTAATTTAGAACGCTCTAAAATCATTTAGAACTGTATAAAACCATTAAGACCGCTCCAGAGCCATTTAGAACTGTCTAGTCTATAGCCAATTAGAAAGATCCAGAATCTTTTAGAACCGTCTAGAATCATTTAGAACTGTGTAGAATCATTTAGAACGCTCCAGATTAATTTAGAACGCTCTAAAATCATTTAGAACGCTCTAAAATCATTTAGAACGCTTCAAAATCATTTAGAACTGTATAAAACCGTTAAGACCGCTCCAGAGCCATTTAGAACTGTCTAGTCTATAGTCAATTAGAAAGATCCAGAATCTTTTAGAACCGTCTAGAATCATTTAGAACTGTGTAGAATCATTTAGAACTGTGTAGAATCATTTAGAACGCTCCAGATTAATTTAGAACGCTCTAAAATCATTTAGAACGCTCTAAAATCATTTAGAACGCTCTAAAATCATTTAGAACGCTCTAAAATCATTTAGAACTGTATAAAACCATTAAGACCGCTCCAGAGCCATTTAGAACTGTCTAGTCTATAGCCAATTAGAAAGATCCAGAATCTTTTAGAACCGTCTAGAATCATTTAGAACTGTGTAGAATCATTTAGAACGCTCCAGATTAATTTAGAACGCTCTAAAATCATTTAGAACGCTCTAAAATCATTTAGAACGCTTCAAAATCATTTAGAACTGTATAAAACCATTAAGACCGCTCCAGAGCCATTTAGAACTGTCTAGTCTATAGCCAATTAGAAAGATCCAGAATCTTTTAGAACCGTCTAGAATCATTTAGAACTGTGTAGAATCATTTAGAACGCTCCAGATTAATTTAGAACGCTCTAAAATCATTTAGAACGTTCCAAAATCATTTAGAACTGTATAAAACCATTAAGATCGCTCCAGAGCCATTTAGAACTGTCTAGTCTATAGCCAATTAGAAAGATCCAGAATCTTTTAGAACTGTCTAGAATCATTTAGAACGCTCCAGATCCATAGGTAAATTATTAACTGCGCGGAAATGACTAAAAATGATGTCATTGTCGTTTTAAAATGAACGAATTTAACCTTGGTAATCCTGTACAACATGAGCGACATCTTCGGACTGACTAAATCCACTCGACAGAATCTCGGTAAGAGTTGTTGGAAAATTACGACGTAAGCCAATAGATTTTCGGCGATAAATGGTATAAATTCGGGGTCGACTTCCTGCTGGGGCGCCATGGAAATGTCTTCCAAATCCGGGTTTACCTCTTTTTTATTCCTTAAATTGAACAAACAAATTAACTTGCGTCCAGAAGCTTATTCGGAATAAACTTACACTTGCTTAATTAAATTATTAGGCGGATATCTCCACGGCTGGATGTAAGTTAACCACAGTTCCAAAACCAGCCGAAACGAACCGTCCAAAGGCCATCGGTGTATCAAGTTTCTTATAAACGTGTAAAACTTTCCTTGAATCATCGGTACAGATATCTTTTTTAGTTCTCCCAGGTGAGTATCGTCTGCTTTGGCGCTTGCGTAGAAAGCGTGGAGTTGTTTAATCAGAACACGAACAATCCGCATGTACTCTCCCGTCGGCAATTCGTTGTGTTGAAGGAATCGCTGGAAGTTTTCAAAAATAATTTTTTTGTGCTACGATTAGATACGCAAATTACCGATGCAGAAGGCGCCATGGCTGGATTATTAAACGAACTAATATTACTTCTATTATCAATGACTTGATTGTTGTACAGCCACATATCGGTAAACACTGTTAAAACAGTTTCGCTTCGCCAGATGTCGTTCCTCGGGTGATGGATGTCCAGATTATTCTGAAACGAATCATCCTTGGATTGGGATATTTTACCTGATATCAAACCAGAATTTTGCGGGTGTTCTCTACAATTACAAAGTAGATATAAATTAACGAGGCTAATATAGTGAAATAAAAAAGAACTCACAATAAATTAGCTTTAGCGACTTGTAAAGGATTTTTTCCGTTGTAATAAATCTGAGGTAATACTGTAACAGCTGGATCAACAGGAAGAAAATGTATAATATAATCACAACACAGTAAGTAATAAACTGTATTCCAAGAACTTAATGTAGAACCTGCTCGTTGTTGCCATGGATTTATCAAATGATAGGCAAAATGAAACATGTAATAATCGAAGGAATCTAAAAACAAAACATATAATCACTCCTTCGTGTATTTAAACAATAACTTACTTAACATAAGAGACACAATTTGTTTCGTTTGAGAATTGCAATGCACTAATTCAGAGTAAAACGGATGCATTTGAGAGTTCTCCAAAAACTGCCTTATTTTCAACTGCAAAAAAAAACATTTATTAACTAATACAAGTTATTTATAGTTCTATCTAACCGGTAAGCAGCCCAACGGAAATTCATATCGTATGTTTGGATCTTTCAACAATGTATAAATTAACTTAAACACAGGACCGCAAGGTGATAGGAAATGATGCAACTGGCGAAAATCTTCACTTTCGGATTCTGTTGTGCTGCGAAGGCCCCAAGAAATACTGCCTTGGGAGCCAAATATGTTTTCGATTAATATCGGGAAAAAGCTGTGCAACTCCAATAAATTTCCTCTGTCCAACAGAACAGTCAGTTCAGCACAACGGGTTCTTAGTGGTAAATTAAGGGCATGTCGAATGCCGGCCTATAAAAAAAAGATAATGAAACAAACTTGATAAATTATCTGTTGCATTTAAGTTTTTGCTTACCATAAAATTATCTTGCTCTTTGGCCATCATGACTGGCATATAAATAACACGATTTCCTCTTAACAGCTAATTTTCATGCAAGAACTATTTGTTTTTTTAAATAATTTTAACATTCGCTTAAAAAAATATTATAGTTATGGTTAAACTTTTCTTCGTTTTTAATAACTGCAACGGTCATTTATGTCACAAAGTGTCGAATGTCAATAACAGTAATAGTTCATTTGTAGTTAAAAAATTGGAACGAAAGATGAAAGAAGAAGTTTTAGGTTAAGTTAAAAAACAATTTCGAAATGGCCAATTTAAAGTTTTTTGTACAAATTCGAAATCTGAATTCCCTATCTGCTGGTATTACAAAACCCCATCGTAATATCTACAGACGAACTTACCCCACAGTTTTAGTAAATCCCGATGGTTCCACTATCAATGTTCGGTATCAGGAACCAAGGAAGATGATCAAAGTAATTTGATATCTGTGAATATTTTGTTAATTTCGATCCTACAATAATGAATGTTTATTTTTAGTTACCCCTAAATATATGGACCCTAAGCGAAGCCGAAAGAAAAGCAAGACTAGAGGATCGTAAACCAAAGAAAAAAGTCAAAATAGTGGATGACATAGAGGATTCTTTCGATTCCAAGAAATATTTGAAATATTTAAAAAAGAAATAGTTTTGTTTAAATTTCTAAGTGTAGTTATAAATTTGAATAAATACAGTACAGTAGGTGTAATGTAAATTTTTATAGTGCACGAAATCATATTGAAGAATTTACTTGGAAATCGTAAATTTGTTTAAAACAATAACAAAGAGCGTTCACCCTTGATAAATAATACATATAATATAAATAATGTTAATAAATTATTAAAAATTACAATAATTAAAATTAAGGAAAGTTTCTTTTAGTTTGCATAAGTGTTATAAGACCAAAATAAGTACTTTCTCTTAATTTATTGTTTGGAAAAATGTAAACAAGAAACTAGAATAAAACTAGTTATTATATTTCATTTGAAAATTATTAATGAATTATTAAAGACTTGGTTTTCTTTTTTTTTAAAGAAACGAATAATGACATGACAATGACAGTTACTCATGTCAATAATTCTCGCATTCTATTGGTAGAATATTAAATTTCAAAAAAATACATAAATTACCATTTTATCCATATATTTTTATTTGTATTTTATGAACCACATTAGATTTATTGTACACAAAAGTATTAAGAAATTTCGCGAAGTAATTTTATTGGGTCAATCGCGCATGTCTCCGCACAATAAAAATTTCACATACGCCGTTCATATCTCCGTCTCTCTTCCACGCATTGGAATTTTGACAGTTGTAGTGAAGGCGTGTCGATGCTCATTCGGTAGTTTTATAAGCATATGACGGATGGACGGAGACTGGAGAGTGCTAGAGTGTAGAAAAGTAGAAAGCTTTTTATCAGAATCAGAAAGAACTTTTTATTTACCCGTGTTCGACGGCTCGATAGCCGAAAACCGTTTAATTCGGTAATATGTTTCGCGAAACCGTCGGAATGTTTAACGAAAAAAATATGATGTGATCGTATATTGTTTACGAAGTGACGTGAGTGAAGTGAGGACCTTTACAATAATAATTTTTGATGTTTCTAACTTAAAATTCAACAGCATGTTCAGTGAAAACATTAACCGAGTACAGTGTTGAGCACAAATATGTACGAAATTGGTTAAACCTTAAACGATCGTCTCCAACATAAGCATTGTAATATGTACCCTCAAAATAAAAATGATGCGGTTACTGAATCGACAAATTCGTGTATATATGACAGTCCCTGCGACCCGAAGGACAGTGATTACGAGAAATTGTTCGCTCCCAATAATGAACTGTCGGAGCCCTCGCGGTCCAGGTGCGACAGACTGAAGACGGGCTCCTCTTGTCAGGCCCTCAAGCATGCAGTGGCCGCTCTCCATCCTTGGGACGATTTCCACAAGGAAAAAATCGGCGAGGGCTTCTTCTCGGAGGTCTTCAAGGTAAACCCAACGCCGCCTCGTTGAATATATTCGGTATTTTTCGCGAAATTGATAAAATGTAGGTCACCAAATGGTTGTTACAACCTCGACAATACCATAAAGGAGTTGTTAAGGTGCTTCGGTACATGTTTCGAGTGATTAATATTGCTGTTTTTTTACGCTAAAAAACTCGAACAATAAAGTGACATGAAGTAAACAAAAATCTGTAAATAGCTTGGCCAGAAATGTTGGTTTATTTTTAAATCGGGCAATCGGTTTCCGAAATTATATTACACCACGTAGCTCTGAAATGTTGTTAATTCATCTGGTTTCGGGTTATATTAATTATATATTCGCTTTTTCGGGGCAAGCATACATTGGAATATTTGCCAAAAGTAATTTCTGTCGACTATAATAAAAAATATAAATTTAAGTATGTCATCACGAATATATACCCGTAATACCTTTTAATTGTATTTGTTGTGATTATTATTGTAATATTGAGATATGGATGCAAAAATTCCTTATCATAAGAGTATCTTGATTTTATTATATTGTTTGCATGTATCTTGCAAATGTAACTATTGTAAAAGTATTGTGCAATGGAAAAGCAGGAGATTCAATTCAATTCAAATTCATTAGTCAATATGGGACTTATTAACAATTAATCTACAAAAACAGAACTTTATTACTTATTTCCATAAACAAAAATCTCCTAATTTATATTATGATTGTTATATGATCCTATATTAAATTGTCGTTAATTTAATTTTAACAAATTTTCATATTACCTTGGTAGTTTTCCCTGCAGGAAAAAAGATAAGAAGATCTCAGTTGACTGAGTGACTGCTTTGCATAATTTATATTCTGATAAAAAATGGTATTACGACAAGGAAATTCATTATTCATACTTTGTATATTCATTAATTAAAAACAGGTACAGGATAAAAATTTAATGAACTTCGCAAATTTAAGTTATGATAAAATTCATGCTTCAATGTCTTTTTTTCGTACAGCAAGGATTTCGTCGTTATTAAAATAATGTATACGATTTATTTAAGTTATTTATGTTCCATATTCGCGAGTACCAAAAAAATATTTTTTCGTTACGAATATATAATAACTATTTTGGTACTCATAAAATAGTCATCTTACTATTTTTATAATAATTTACACAATTATTGATAGTTAATAGTAAAGTATCTTATTATTTTTTTCAACAATGCAATATACAGTTACACATTTTATGCAGTTTTTAACAATTCGAAATCAAACTGATGATGCACACATGCTGCTTACAATGAAATTCTATTAATTTGAGTAATTGATTCAGAATTAGATTGGCATGAATTAAAAGTTTTATTTCAATGAACTTGACACGGATGTATTAAGAAGTTTATACAGATTTACCAGTTGAGATTTTTCTTGCCTACTATCTAGTATTCTCCGAAAATATTTCTCTTTCTATCTGTTAAGGGACACCCTGTATACGTACATTATTACGAAGACAAGCAGTCGCTCGTTTTCGATTTAATTTGCCATTGCATTGTAAAAACATTGTAAATAATATATTTGTTGGTAAAAATAGGTTTTAAATTCTGCCAGGTAAAGAAAACAATAGCCGATAAACGAATTTCTTGTAGTGTATTGACCTTTTAGATTTCACTGTATTAATTTTCTAGAAGATGATGTGCACGTAACAGGTCCGGTGTAAAAAAATTGCGCCAGTTAAGTCTTAACATTTTTCGATAGGAATTTCATAATAAAATCCAACATTATGACTCGAAAACTGAGTGTAGTTAATGAAATGTAACTACGATGGCGTGTATGCTAATTAATTAATAGCAATAATAATGTTGAATCACAATTGAAATGCCGTCTAAGGCAGAAAAATTGTTTAATATCTACTTAGACATAATGATTGCGATATAATCATTTATTAACTATGACAGAAGCGAAAAATTTTGACTACATCGTTGTTCGTTAAATTACTTATCTCTGGCATTTGCTGAAATATCCTTTCGACATTTTCAGGAAGCATCTTTAATGAATATTGTCGTGCAAAAATTACTCAAATCCTCTCGATTGTTTAAACGGTACGGTTCTGTAAATGTTAACGCTCTATTAAAATTAATAATTTATTACATTCACACTTTTTTTAGCTAATTCGTGTCATCGTTTAAGTTTTAGCATATGTAAGATAGGCGAGATATGCCTTTCTATTTTTTTATTACACATGTTTGTGCACGTCTGCCCGTAATTTATTTCGACCTGACGGTTTTAGAACGAATTATTGCTTATTTATGGGCCACGTGATCGTCTAGAAAAATTTTCTATTTCACGTTGGATTTAAATGCGAAATTAACAATATTAAATTAATGCAAATAAATAAACCGACCGTTGTGGAGATTCGCATTAAAATAATTTGGTGAAAAGGAAAAGTGGATTTGTATATTTATTTTAATGGTGCTTTTGTTTCACTTTTACGAGATTTTGTTTACGCCGAGAGTCACAACTGTTTCTTTATTATGTATTTAATTAGTAAAAATTGTGATATAATACGATGTTTGTTATAAATGTATTGCAAAAAAACATATAACTTGTTAATAAACAGGGTGATTATTTAGAACTGTTTTATGCATTATGTAAATGTGTATATGAAGTATAAAATTATTAGAAAAATTCGCATTTTAAATGGTGACAAAAGCTGTTAATATTATCAATTTCGTATGAAGATAATACGAAATATAAAATATTACTTCCCTAGTATATTGTTGAAATTGTATTATTTTTTACATTCCTTTTTGAAACGTAAAGAAAAGCAATCCATATACGTAATAACTGAAAGTTTTTATTTCCTTAACATTTCTTTCAAACAAGTCTTAATTTCTTTGGTTGAAAGAGTCAGTTAATTTACTTTTACTTTTTCCCAATTAACTAATTCACGTAAGTATATTATGCATAATTCTATGCCGAATTAATTCTCACTGTGGTCTGTATGAAATAACTCGAAAATTTTGTATATCAGGTTGCTCAATGTTCGTTTAATTAAAACAACTTTGCACTGAAAACTGTATCCTCTCGTTTTCCCAAAACTTCATTTGCAGAGAATTCCCTGTGGTAAATTTCTCCAGAAAGCTTTTAAGTTCCCCATTGAAAATATAAAAGGTTTATAATAAATTGGGGCGCGACGCAATAAAAACATGACTTATTGATTTAAATGAAAAGTATTCCATTTACATATTTTCGAAGCTATTTTGTTTATCTGTAAAATAAAAATAATCTATATTAATCATTGAAACATTTTAAACAAAACCTGCTGCAGAATGTTGGAAAATTTTTTTCAATTAGAAATAACACATATGAGTAATTTACGAAATATTCATCATAATTACATCTTTAGCATACCTGTAAAGTATTTCTCGCAACGGAAGAACAAAAAAAATATTACATCACAAAATTTTTAAATTCCCATTCCGCATCGTTCCCGGCAAATTAAACGTTTCCTCATATATTCGCTGTAAATTCCATCCAGGTGACCCATCAGACGACCGGCCAAGTGATGGTATTGAAAGTGAACACCCGCCATTCGAACCGCCGAAATATGCTCAAAGAAATCCAACTGATGAACCGCCTGTCGCATCCCAACATCCTCCGCCTGATGGGCGTTTGCGTCCTGAAGGCGCAGCTCCACGCTCTCACCGAGTTCATCGACGGCGGCTCCTTGCACCAGCTCATCCACACCAGATCGCTGGACATCGAGCAGGAGAGGCGCATCGAAATCGCCAAAGACATCGCCAGCGGCATGGAGTATTTGCATTCGAAGGGCGTCATACACCGGGACTTGACCAGTAAGGTGAGTATTTTTCCATTTCGCATTATAGTTTTCAAATCGGGTTGTTCGAATGCGATGATTAAACTCGATAATGAGCAATTGGAACGAATGCGACGCGAACTTGGGTTTATTTAATTGTCTCATTGAATAAGGTCGGCGTTTTGTTGAAGGTGAAATTGCGTATTTGATCGAGCGTAAAATATTTGCAATGACCAAATTTTTTTGTTTGATTCTTTGCAAATCTCGTGATTTCAGACGTGGATACTGCGTCTGAGATGCGCGTATCTCGGATACAGCAAATACAATCTGGATGCTGAATCCGGGATACGCCGGGAGCTAATAAAGTATCTGGGATACCGATTTTCCATTAGGTATCTCAGTGGCGTATGTTATTAATAATTAGTCTATTTAACACTGGTAATGTGAAAAGATTCCACATCGTTATCTACAGCACTTCGATACAGTCGTATTTCAAACGCATTATCCACGTCTAAAAGATCCCTAAGAGCAATTTATACATTAGTATCAACGTTTGAAAGAGCTCTGTTAATTTGCGTTTGTTCGTTTTCCAGAACGTTTTAATAAAGCACTTCGACATCGGCAAATTTCAAGCGATCGTCGGCGATTTCGGCCTCTCCACCGACATTCCCGATCCCAAGGAGAAGAGGAAGCTGCCGATCGTCGGCTCGCCCTATTGGATATCGCCCGAGGGCCTCAAAGGCAAGTATTACGACGAGCGCAGCGACGTCTTCAGCTACGGCATCGTCCTGTGCGAATTGATAGCGCGCGTCGACGCCGATCCCGACTACCTGCCCAGGACCGATAACTTCGGCTTGGATTATCTCGCTTTTTCGGAACTTTGCGGCCCCAACGTTGTACCTGATTTTTTAACCCTAGCCTTTAGGTACGTATCGATTTTATATAATACTCCGTTCGCTATCGGGTGATACTGATATAACCTTTTCGAAGATGTAATACGTGCAAATAAATAATAATACGCACTGTTTATAATTGATAATTTGATAAATAGCAACAATTACCTCGAATAATTACCAGTAGTATATACAGGTTGATTTATTTTAGTTTGTGATCTAGATTATATAGGCTGTGGGTGCGATAATGATAACTTCTGTTAGACACATATAAAGGAGAAAGGAAGAGTGATATTGTGTCATTGTAAATTTTCACTGACAACTGTCATTTTGGTAATCCTTCTTCGTTCAACTCATAGAAGTGGCCATATTATAGAGTAGAAGAACGATATTTGGGAAATAATGCTTATTTTGTAACAGTTCTACTGCACCTCTATACAAAGAAATTGATTTCCACCTCTATTAAACTTCTGTCAGATGAAAGGTCATTAATGTCAAATTTGACAGTTTATTTTTATGCATCGAACGCATCTTAAAATCTTTCTTATTCAATAACAATGCAAAAAAAATAATTTATCGTAGAGTAGAATAGAGTAGAGAGTGTATAGATTTTACTGATTGATTTTTTTTCCTTGTTCAGATGTTGTTCCGTCGAGCCGAAAAGCCGTCCGACGTTCTGCGAAAATGTCCAGGCGCTCGGCGACATTTTGAAGGAGCTGAAGAGCGTCGAAGAGCAGAAGGTCAGAATAGCGAATTGCGCGGCGAAGAGCGAGGAGCAATTGCCCGTTCTCTCGGTGCAATGTTGCGCGCCGCAACATCGAAAAAGTATGTATGCCTGTTCCAAGATGGTACTTTTTCTTGGTTGCCGCGACGGTGTTCGTCGTCGTCGCGATTGCGTGCTGGGCCTTGTTTTTTGATTCATAAAATTCCGTTTTTTTCTTTGACGATAAAATGTTTAATAAATGCGTTATATTTTTTTTGTAATAACATCTTTATTTTCTAGACAATGTGTTATTGTATACACCTTTGTGTAGTATGATTGTATAAAGAAGTATCGGAAAGAAAACGCAATGAAAACTCACGTAAAAAAATACCTTGCATAACGTACGAATTACCTCGATTGTAGCTAATGGCCTCTTTCGCGTTTCTGTTTCAGTTACGCACCGACGGTCTCTTTCAGAGGACTCGTCCGTGCTGTCGCTGTTCGCGACGCCCAGCGACAAGGCGCGCCGGCACGCTCTCCTCATGTGCCGCCAGGATCCGCACTACAAGCCGAGCACCACCAACCCGTTCGCGGCGCTCGCCCAATTCCAGGGCGTCCGCAAGATCCTCGGCAACTTCTCCTCCTGCTGCGAGATGCCCTGTCCGCTCGTCGAGACGGCCGACGCGCCGAAATCGCTGCCCGGCTCGCCGTCGGCGTCGCGCAAGGCGGCCGGCGCCGCCCAATCGCCGCTGTTCGTCCATCCGCTGTACAGGGCCGGCTCCGGCTCCAATCTGCTGGAGTTCGCCGGCGAGTCGGGCGCGGCGCTGCGCCGGCGCGGCTCGTGCGAATCGGGTTTTTACTCTAGCGTGGGCGAGTGCCTGTCGTCGAACAGCCTGTGGGGCGACAGCGGCACCGCCGTCAGCTCGTTGCGATCGCTCGACGAGCTGGAGCACGCCGAGCTGCAGGCGCTCTGCAAGCGCGCCTCGTCGATCTACACGGACAGCAGCGAGGACGTGTCGAGCCTGACGAGCTGCGATTGGCCCAACGATCTGAAGCCCAATATATCGAGCATCGTGGAGTACTTCGAGCGGAAGGGGGCGAACCTGCGGCGGCACACGGGCGGCGTGAGGGGCGGCTTGCAGTTGAGCTCGAGGATAGCCAGCTTGAGGCGGTCGTTGGACAACGCGGGAAATTCGAGTGCGGGTGGTTCGTACTTGGTGCCGCAACGGCCGAAATGTTCTAGGTTGGTGGTGTGCGAGGGAGCGGTCAGGTCTAAATTGCCGCTGTTCGATAAGAAGTAAACGTCTGATTGTATTTGGCGTTTCTGGAAATGTGGTAGTCAAGTTAGGCTACAGTTACTATGCATGCCAATTCTGATGAAAATTTGTTCTGACGAAGGTTTTTGTCGTTGTCAGTTTAAACACTCTTATTATAAACAAGGAGTTTGTTTTTTCGGACGATTCATCAGAAGTCGTCAGAACAATTTTTCGTCAGAATTCGAATGCATAGTAATCGTAGCCTCTAAGGAAATCGCGTAAAAGACTGATTGATTGTTATTTTTATTATTCCTATGTACAGTGTGCTCGAAATGTTGTTCTTTGTGAGCATAGGTTCATTTGATGAGCTCTAGGACGTTTTCGATAATTTTTGAAATAACATCGTAGGAAAATGTGCAGCTTCACCGTTTACTGTATTAGAAATGCAAATTTAACTTAATGCGTTTCCAGGAAATTGCATTCTTCGATTTAATTTTTTTTTCTTCTAGTCAGATGGTATCTAATGTTTGAAGGCCTAAGTGATGATAAATTTTGAAAAATGTTTTATATAGTATTTTGTACAACAATTGTATATATACATACATAATTCTACAGATAGATTATGTGCATATTTCTGTGAGAATATTCGTTTTTTGCATTAACATACGCCCTTGGACTGATTTAAAGTTTCTTTACCTAATCAACCTAACCGAAAAATACAGATAAGTATCAAAATTGTTTCATCCTGCTATTGTAGCATACCTATTATTATCGATTTGATTTTGTTCCATTTCTTTATTATGTAACTACATTGTTTAATTTAACATTACACTACTCGTCGAGGAAATACATTTCGCCCAGTATATAATTACTTATTATTATGTTTGAAATTATTGTTTTATTCAATTGTAGTATATGTGAAATAATGCATAAGTATAATTATTTCATACGTTTGCAGGATAGATCAGTATTCTTTAATAATTAACGTGCTAATTTATTTGAAAAACTACTATTTATTTTATTAAAAAACTCTTAGTGCAATTCGCTGTTACTGAATTTTATTAAGTGAAAAAGGTTTAATCAAAAGGAGGATGAAGATTGTTAATTTATTTGTTATGGAACACATCTGTAGAATGCGAGTTTAATTTAAGTAATATTAATAAACGATATTTTAATAAAACTAATCCTCCTAATTTGTATATTTTCTAAAAGTTTAGATTGCGAGAGTAGGCATGCCAAATTTCTAAATAACGGTTGTCCAATTGAACACATCTATTAATTCGGGAATAATTAATATTTCAATTGCGCAGCCGCATTGTCAGAATAAAAACAAAAGCCAAGACTGAGACTTAGTTGACGTTGAATAAAATGACTAATTACTAATGTTCAATACAGGGTGTCCCAATGAAAAGTAGCCCATTTAATCGGCTTGTAATTTTTAATCGTCTAATCATAAAAACATGCGGTGTTCGCAAATATATTTAATTTGCATCGCCTGTACAGTGTACTTTATCAAAATCCCCTTTTTTCAATCCACTTTTTCAATAAAACGTATCTTCTTACTCTAAACGGCTACTTTTCTTTGCGACACCCTGTATATTCCGACCTATCTAAAACCTAGAAGGACTAAAGACAGTCCGGATTGACTATAAGAGTATAAAAGGTAATTTGAACCTTCGTTTTCGATTGTATTGTCAATTTCAATTGTGTAGATTGTGTACATTAAGCATTAAAACGTGTTTATTACAAATTATTGTAATGAAAAACAAGATGACTTATGATTTTGTGCATTATATTAATTAGTATTTGAGACAATTATACACTTTTAAATTAACATGATGAATGGATAACGCGGGATAATTTTTAAACGTTAAAGGCAACTAAAATGAAAATATTATATCGCAATAAAATGAGTTGTGCGGAAAATTTTCGCTAGGAAATTCTATTACGTTCTCAATGACTGGATTGATTAGCAATCGAGCGTTGATTAATCGACGATTATTTGGTGAAGTTGTTATGTTATTGTTGAATAATTGTGCGGTGATTTAGACTGAATATTGTAAATGTAAATAATCTTACTTGAAGTCCAATATTAGGGAATCTACAGTTCTACCGATTAAAACCAATCAAATGGGAAAATTTGTTAACTTGTACGTGTCATACTGATGAATGCTCAATCGATAAAGCTAATATTTTACAGGAGTCGCTATATTAACAGTTCCAATTGAATTATAATAATTTGAATTCTGCATTTTTTTCGAAAATAAGGCTATTGTTAAAAAAAGTACTAGCGTAATTTGTGAGAAATCAAGCCAAAAAAAATTGCCAGTAAATGTTTACTTTAGAAATGTCTTATTTAAGAGTCTTGTTTTCGTTACTGTCTTCCTCTTATCTTGCTAATGCAAATTAGTAAAGGTGAGATAACTTTTTTATTTCAACGAAACCAAACATTGGGAACATTGAGCCAACTTGATTACTGCTAGTAACAGTATAGGCACTTTTTAAAAATGTTGTTACTACTAATTTAATGCGAAAATCCATCGGATTTGTTCCCTCTACGCGTTGTTTGAATTTTGTAGGGGCGTGAACAGCCTAGTTAAATATTTTATCTACCTTTTTACAGAGACTAATCAATTTTGATATTTTTGTTCGATTCACCACATTAATTGGCAGCTAGAAATATTTTTAAAATTGGGATTGTACATTGTGATATCTTATTGTAATAGTTTACATACACCGAGAGTAGTTTTATAAATGTCTTCAGAGAAATGAAATATCTAGATATTTTGTAAAATGTTATTTTATTATTTCAACATTACACTACAAGTGAGAAAATGCAGCAAGTGTAGTTCGTTTCGTTCGTAAAAGACACCAGAACACGCTAATTTCATTCTGGATTAAATTATTAATTACCGTCCAATGTCAGTGTATCGATTAGTCAATCAATAAACACATTTTAGTTGAAACTTCGGTTGGAAATCGTAACTTTAATGTTTGTAATGGTATGTTTGTAATCTTCCATAATGTCTTGTCAGTACAGATGTTTACAAGTTATTTCGAAAATAAATAAAAGTGATTTTTTTCATAGCCAATTTTTATTTTCTCAACCTCTCAAGAAATGTTTGTGTAAGTCAATTCCTACGG
Organism: Phyllotreta striolata; assembly: GCA_918026865.1. Taxonomy (NCBI): domain Eukaryota; kingdom Metazoa; phylum Arthropoda; class Insecta; order Coleoptera; family Chrysomelidae; genus Phyllotreta; species Phyllotreta striolata. The sequence goes on from OU900096.1 coordinate 7,626,228, forward strand.
CAAAAATTGCGGAACAAAATCGTTTTTCCGATCCTTGTATATCGTATAGATTTGTTTACTGTTAAATAGTTTTTCATCTGCTGGCGTTAAACTCGAGTGCTTCATGTTTATGAATAATCGAAAGGTGCAGTAATACAAAACTTCTACTATTGTAATTAAACTGCAACCGAGGAAAAGACTGTACACTCCCCCAAATGATGCTAAAATAAATAATATTACAATGCAGTTTTAGTGAAAATTGTACTTACATAGCAAGTATATTGTTGAAAATATCGTATCCCTCATGAACACTATTTGAATCTGTTCGTTGAAAAATACATTTAAAAGGATAGTTTCGTTATCTATTGTGGCATTTTCACTAAAAAATAGGATATGATAATGAATGAATTATCTACTAGTGCATTTGTTCTACTTACTAAGAAAACATGAACATGCTCTTCGTGTATTCAAAATCCGAATATTCCGAAACAATGTCGTAAAAATCATCTTCGCATTGGGTAGGACAATCGCAGATTTTGGACAAATTCGCAATGTCTAAAACACCTACTTTTTACAAATTCAGTTATATTTTATAAAATACAATTTTCTTGAACCTCACCCGAACGAATATCGAATATGCAAGTCAAACTTGAGACATCACATTTAGTTTTATCTGAATAAACAATTAAACAATTATTAAATAGTTACAAAACTATTCCAAATTTACCGGTGAAATCGTAGAAGTACGGCACACAATTGCATTTACTGTAATAATAATTCGCCTCGCATTCCGTTAAACAATTAGAATACGTATATTCACCGAAAGAACCGAGTTCCATTTCATCGGTATAATAACAATCCCTTTGGCTTATGGGAAGGTCTTTCACAGCTCCACTGCATATCATTTTGCTGCCGAACAATTGTATATAGGCCACGCTCCCTTGGGTTATCATCCTGGTAGTTGCCCTACCTCCTGGGTATTCCTCAGGATCGTGGATAATAACCTGATAGTTTCCAAAAAAATACATATAAAATTATAGCGTTTGCTGGTTTTATGTGAGTTCGTTAGATCGTGCAGAAGTATCTCTGAAGAAGCGATAATATCGAATTTGCTTACCTTAAAACCTGATGATTTGTAATTGGAATATTGTACTTTTTCGATTTTAGGATCCAATAAAACTGTTAGACCGCTGCCGACGCCATTGAATTCGGTAGTAGCATACTTAACTTTAGTATCTCTAAAACACAAAGTATAATTCTCTGTAATTCTACTCAATACTCAAATATCTTCCCATCGTACCCGTAATTGAACGAGCAGCAGAAACCGTTGCTAGTGAGCGCTTCATTGAATATTTGGGAGCAATCTAAAATTTCCTCGTTCCACAAGCAAAGCATCACCGTTTCGCTGCAATTATGCGTCACTTCCCCCAGGAATTGGGTCAGGTTATTAATATTATGCCTTCTCAAAACAATTTGAGCCCATTCGACATCGATTCTTTTGTACAGCCCCGTTTGGCCTGATATAATTAAAACCTTCGGAACCGCATCCATGAGGATTTTTTTCTCCTCCTCATCGTCTATTCCTCTGAAAGAGTATTACAGTCAAGTGCTGGGCTGAGATAATTGAGACAAGAAAATTCTGGGTGTAGTAACTCGTTCCTTTTTTAGTACACCTCTCCACTTATATAGATAGTAAAGGAGCGAGAGTTCGGGGGTGAGCGATAGGTCCGCCGACCTACATACTTACAGCTTATCGACGAAGTTGTCGAGCTTGGTTTTCGAAATTCTGTTAATATTGCAAATGCTGACTGCTGGGAACGGTATTGTTGTTGTAGGGGCATAATAGCTCAATATGGTGGTACGAGTGGGGTTGCTAACGTACCGGCCCCAAAAGAGAATCGTTAAGTATATGGCGCATGCGAAACCGAAAAATAGTACCAGTAGCCAAAACGTTCTGAAACAAATCACTTAGCTTTATGTATATGTTATGGAGCTAGATAAACCACTAAACCTAGGTTTACCCGGGTAGGTGAAGAATGATTTTTTGGGTTTCTTGGGTTCCCATTATGCCTCGAGAACCCACTTTACCCGGATAAACCTAGGTTTAGTTAGTCGTTTATCTAACTTTACCCGTAATAGCTAGGTAGGTACATGAATGGGATTATATGAATTAAACCTACTTTTCCCATTTACCGATATCTTTCATCACAGTGTACTTTAATCCGTGTAAGCTCGTGTTTTCCGCGAATTCTTTGTATGTGTCGTATAAAATCGGCCCGAAGCCTCTTTTTCTTTTAACGTCCCCGTTTTTCGGTTTCATTTCGACCACAGTCGGTTTCAAAAGCGTGAATTAATTCTTTTGCATTTAACACGAAGTTCGAAATCACTGGTATTTAGCTGTAATTACGTCCGCTCGTGCGGGAAATTGGTAAATTAAATATTCATGTCGAAAAAGTTCATTCACGAGTCTCGTACTTTCTCGAAAACATAATGATGTGGGTAATTTTTTCCTGTTGTGGAAACTACTTTAGTTGAAAAAATCATATTGATCCACTGTGAATGTGGGAATAAAAGCATATATAGGGTGTTGAGAAAATATAAATAAAACGTTTTTTATTGTTAGTAGTATAAATACATACATATTTTTAATCAATTTTGCGACGCTCTATATTGACTCACCCTGTACGTCAATATTGGTAATTGTAATAAAATGATGTTGCTTATTTTAGTAAAAATGTCTATATATTTTTGAGACAAATTGATAGAGGATAAGAAAAAATCAGAATCAAGAAATTACCTGCATCAAAAAAGAAAGAATATCTAACTTCAATCGTTGAATTCATTCGGTCAAATTTTTTTGTGGCTGAAAAACATTATTAGCATAGATCAGATATTGACAATTTAAAAAAAATCTTTCATCTTTTTATTTCATTATAACATAACCTAAAAAAGTTTGCAGACGTAAACAAATATCCTGTTAGTTGGAAACAAAATCATAAATCCAATAATCTGTTAGCACAGATAAAATACAATTTACACTTACTAGAGTGAGAAATTTAAACACAAAATGGATATTACTAAAAAAATTGAAGAATATAGAAAAAAGAAAGCTAAAATCGTAGAAGAAAAACCAATCGTAACAAATGGAGGTGACCAAAATAAAGTAAAATATCGTTACAATTCTTACATTTTGTACTAATAAACAATATTTTTTTCGATTTTTAGGAGCACCTTGAAAAGCTTTTAGACACAGATGATACCAGTTCGATACTATCCGATGATCTGCAACACTCTATCGAGGAATCCCCTAATCACTTAACTTTAGCCAACAAGTTATACTATGGGTTGTGCTTCCTCTTTTGGATTGTCCTCTACGTTATTTTCATAGAACTACAATTCGGAACGGTATTTTTTATAGTATCATGTCTAGTGGGCATTTACTTGAACACCAGAACATCTCCCAAAAGAAAGGGAGAAATCAGCGCCTACTCCGTGTTCAACAAAGATTGCAAAAGCATAGACGGAACCCTCAAAGCAGAACAATTCGAAAGAGAAATACGTTTCGGTCCCGGGATGGTTCGTTGACTCCCTAAAATTACTCAATTTTATTTAAACAAGTTCTGTGATACAAGTGCGTCTGAATCTGAATTGTTCTCTGTAGAATCATACTTGGCATATTTTTTGCATATGGGACGAAATTTCATTTAAAAATAGTAACTAAAACAATTTTATATGTTTAGATAACAATGTTTATAATATTAGAACGATGTTGGAAAATATATTTTAAAATTTTAGTAATTATTTAGGCTTAAAGTCATTCCAAGGAAAAGTCCACTATATTAAACTGTAGACAGTTTCTAACAATTTATTTTTAAAATAGACAAACGATATAACAACAAAGTAAAGTTCGATTGTAAGGGAAACCCGCTCGTGTTCGTAGAAGCGAAAAAAGTTAGGTTCTGCCGCGTTTTTTCCGTCGCGCCCTGAAGATAGCGTTCTTCTTTTTCCTTGGCCTTGTCCTGCGCTGATGTGGCTGCTGGTGGCCTCGCTACTGGGAGACGCCACAAGTACTCCCCCTCTAGCGACTTGGTTCCGGGGAGCGGAAAAAAACTCGTCTCGGAGGGTAACAGCTTGCATGACCATGGCTGGGCGTCGGTGTCAGGTTTGCTGGAGTGGCTTCGGTCTCCGTAAAGGCTGGTTTGAGTCGATCAATGGATATGTTCATTGGAGTCCCCTTGACGTCGACTCTGTAACAGAAATCATTAGGTTTGTCGATGACTTCGAAGGGTCCTTCGTAGGGGGGCTCTAGCGGTTTCTTTGCTCGGTCGATCCTCACGAATACTTGTTTGCAGTCTTGTAATCCCTTGTGGCTGAATATTCGGTATTTGTTGTGGTGTGCGGTTGGTTGGGGCCTTATTTCTCGCATCGTGTGTCTTAGATGTTCTAGGAAAGAATGTGTGTCCGGCGTTGTATTTTCATGAAGAAAATATTCTCCAGGAAGTTTTAACGTAGTGCCGTAGGTCAATTCTGCCGCGGACGTGTTGATATCTTCTTTGTGACTATTTCGTAGGCCCAATAGGACTATAGGAAGACTTCTCACCCAATCCGTGGTTTCGTGTGCTTTTATCGCTGTTTTCAAGGTCCGATGCCACCTTTCAATGATCCCGTTGCTCTGTGGGTGATAACTGGTCGTTTTGATTGTTCGGGCTCCTATCATCCTGGCTAATGCTTCGAAAAGTCTCGAATCAAACTGTGTTCCTCTGTCTGTCGTTATCACTGCAGGAGTCCCGAATCTTGCTACCCAAGTCTCGAAGAAAGCGCTTGCCACGGTTTCCGCGGTAATGTCTTTTAGCGGAACCGCTTCAGGCCATCGAGTAAATCGATCGATGCACGTCAGACAATACCTGTAGCCTTGTGATATAGGTAGTGGTCCTACGAGATCTACGTTCACGTGATGGAATCTTTCGTCGGGAATGGCAATATGCGCTGGTTTCCTTTTAACATGTCTGCCGATTTTGGCCCGTTGGCAGGGTAAGCACGTTCGAACCCACTGAGTTATTTGTTTATTCATGTTTGGCCATACAAATTTATCAGCTATCTGCTTCCGTGTTGATCGGCTGCTAGCATGTGCAGAGTTGTGGACAACATCAAAAATTCTTTTCCTCAGTGTGGAAGGTATGTACGGTCTAATCGTATCGGTGGAAATGTCGCAGTAAATTGTTGTTTCTGTGCCGTCCACTCTCAGTTGCTTGAGCTCTAGTGATCTTGGTTCCCGTAGAATATCTTGGAGTTCCTGGTCCTGCCGTTGACCGTCGCTGATGTCTTCGGTTGTAACAATTACTGGCATGTTAATGCTGTTAACTCTTGACAGTGTGTCTGCGACCTCGTTCTGGTTTCCCTTGATATACTGAATTTTAGTTGTATATTGACCGATGTAATCTAAGTGACGTTGTTGTCTCGGTGTTGCTTTTTCTGGGTTTTGTTGAAACGCGAATGTCAGCGGCTTGTGATCCGTGAATATCGTGGTGTCCCTGCCTTCGATCATGTGTTTGAAGAATTTGGTGGCTTCATACACGGCGAGGAGTTCACGGTCGTATGTGCTATATCTTGACTGCGTTCTTGTTAGTTTTTTTGAGAAAAATCCTAAAGGTTTTCGTTGTCCTTCGATGAATTGTTCGAGTGCAGCTCCTATGGATGAGTCGGATGCATCCGTGACTAGTGCAAGTTTTGCACGTTCGACCGGATGGGTAAGTAACGTTGCTTGTGCGAGTTGTTCTTTACATTCCGTGAATGCGAGTTCTGCGGTAGGAGTCCATGCAACAGGTCTCCTATCTCTCTTTTTTGCTCCTGCAGTTAGTGTGTGTAGACATGCTTGGGCTTTGGCTGCATGAGGAATGAATCGTCGATAGAAATTTATCATTCCTAAAAATCTTCGAAGTTCTGCTACGGTGTTCGGTTTGGGAAAATTCTGGATAGACTGTACCCGCTCGTCGAGTGGTTTAATGCCGTCGGCATTTACTTCGTGTCCCAGATATTTTACCGATGGTTTGCCTAATACGCATTTGTCGGTTTTCAGCTTGAGTCCGTGAGTTTCGAGTCGTTTTAGCAATTCGTCCAGATGCTCTTGGTGCTCAGCTTCGTTTGTAGAGGCGATCAGTATATCGTCGATATAGCAGAAAACGTATTCGAGTCCTCTGAGTATGTTATCCATAAATCTCTGGAATGACTGGCCCGCATTTGAAAGACCGAATGGCATTACATTAAATTCGAAAAGTCCGAATGGTGTCGTAATTGCAGTCTTTTCTCGATCCTCTTTTGCCATTGGTATGCTGAAATAGGCCCTTTCTAAATCAAGTGTCGTAAAAATCGTGCATCCCTGTAATTTATGCGTGAAATCTTGCAGGTTTGGCACAGGATATTTATCTGGTACTGTGCTTTTATTTAACCCCCTGTAGTCGCCGCAAATTCTCCAGCTCCCATCCTTCTTTTTCCGCAGAAGGATTGCACTGGAGTACGGGCTTTTCGATGGGCTGACGATTCCGTCGTCGATCCAGCGTTCGATTTCGCGTTTGGCTTCCCTGTATCTGCCAGGCGAGAGGCGTCGGGTTTTGGCGGTACATGGTGGTCCTTTTGTTAAGATGTGGTGTTGTACTGGATGTTTAGGTTCTCGATATTTGGCTGGCCGTGTCACTTCTACGTGTTTTTTCAGTATTCTATGGAAATCGGTGTCGGCGTCTATAGTCGTTAGAGTGGGTGCATCGGAAAAAGCGGTTTGTCCCCTGGTGCTCAATTCTGTGGTGCCGTCGACGAGTCGTTGATTCCGTAGATCGGGCAGGAGGTTAAACTCATGTAGAAAATCGTTTCCGATGATCGGTTGGGTAACTTCGGCGATAAGGAAGTCCCACGTAAAAGGTCGTCGTAAACCAAAATTCAAAGTCAAACGCTTCTCACCGTACGTTCGGATCCGTGTTCTGTTAGCGGCGTATAGGAGTTTGTCTGTTTGTCTAGTGCGTCCCACGTATGAGCGGGGTAACACGGAGACATCTGCGCCCGTGTCGACGAGGAAACGGATACCAGTTTTCCTATCGTCTATGAGGAGGCGTTTATTCGTAGTTCCTCCAGTGGCCGCCTCTACGCACACCGGAGATGTTAGTTTCCCGTCTGATTCCAGGCGCACGGTTTCCTGCATCGGTACGCATCCGCTCCAAACTTTTTGTGGTAGTAACAAAAGGTAGTTCCGTCGTTGTCCGGCTGTCGAGCATTGTCTTGGGATTTTCCACGTCCTCGTCGTTGTTGGGACCGCTGTCGGTTCCGACTACTCCTCTCGTTTTCAAAATCGCGTCGAAGCTGGTTAATGGCTAGCATTATCTCGTTCAACTCCATGCTCCGATCGGGCGTGCGGGTTGTACATTCCCGTGAGGTGGATGGAGTAGTGTTTGTCGTAGCGAGGGTTGCCACTTGTAATCTAACCGTATCCATAATTCGGTCGGCCATATCGGCGATTTCGGTGAGGTCCGCGCTTCTATTTGCAGCTAGTATTGATCGTACCTGTTCAGGCAGCTGTTCCAAGAATATGGGTCGAAGAACAGCATCGCTGCATTGCCCACCGGACAGATTCCGCATTCTTTGTAAATGCATGCTTGGTTTCGTATCGCCCAATGGTTGGCCATTCAATAATTTCCTCATTCGAGTTTCAGCGGAATCTGCAAGGATATTAATTAGTCGGGTTTTCAGTGCGTTATACTTGCCAAACTCCGGTGGATCGTCTATTATATCGCCCACTAAATCAATCAGATCCGCCTCTAAATGATTAATGAGATGCCGGTATTTTGTTAGATCAGCCGTGATCCGATGTAGCTCGAAGGTGTTTTCGACAACCATGAAGTATCTCGATGGATTGTGTCTCCAAAACGGTAGAGGAAGTTTGACAACGCTTACTGCGCCTACCAGTCCGTTTAACGATTCGTCGGGTACCGAAGGGTCGGCGGCACCTTGATTATGTTCCATTTTGCCGGTACGAAAGTTTTTTTAAAGCACATTAACTGGATCAAGTCCTGATTACCGTGTTTTCGTAGTTGCGATAAGGGTTCAGTCACTCACAATTGTTCAATAAACTGAGTCAGACGTGTAGAACTCGTGTACGATGGAATTCTCGACCGGCACGTCGCACAAAACTCGGAATAAAACGCGAGAACCCGGGTAATACACCGTGTGGCTACGTTTGCCTAATCACGTCGGGGTCACCAATTTGTAGACAGTTTCTAACAATTTATTTTTAAAATAGACAAACGATATAACAACAAAGTAAAGTTCGATTGTAAGGGAAACCCGCTCGTGTTCGTAGAAGCGAAAAAAGTTAGGTTCTGCCGCGTTTTTTCCGTCGCGCCCTGAAGATAGCGTTCTTCTTTTTCCTTGGCCTTGTCCTGCGCTGATGTGGCTGCTGGTGGCCTCGCTACTGGGAGACGCCACAAAACTATCAATTTTTCTTCTTTACTTGCCCAGCTTAGTCCTTGACTACTTGACTAGACCCTTTTTAAACAAACAGCCACTAATCCGATTTTGAGGGTTATGTTCATTTTTTTGAGTGCGAAAACAATTTTATTTGGAGTATTTCAGTTTCGTTACAGTGCAAATTCTTTCAACAAGTAAAGGTAAGTTGCACTAATATGTAATTTAATATGTACTGAAGTTAGTTTTCGATTTTTTATCCAATCAAGGTCACGTTGAGAGTTGCGCCGAGGAACCAGTTCTCAATTTTCCTCAAAAGTAAGGTATGACTGGAAATTTATTTACAATATTAACACGTTTAATCTCATTAAAACTCAATTTGAATGATAACAATCTATCCTAAATACACGCCAATTATGTTACACAAGCAGTTTTAATTCAAATATTTGTTATTCTTCATTTAACATAAATCAATAATCTTATTCTCATCAACTGCAAGCCCTTCAATTCTTGCATCATTCGTGCAAGTTGACTGGGAGTAGTATCAATAACATCTTAAGATATCGATTATATAGTTAAATTTGTGTTAGTGAACCAACCATTTTAATTTAAAAACTTCAATTACAGCGACAGGAAAGACCAGTTTAGCGGCAATTTGCGGCGATTAACGGCTTAAAAATGCCCGAGAACAAGCCAATCGATGAAAAAACCAAGTTACAAAGTGAAACCTACAAGCCCATATCTGAAAGAGAAATGGAGGGTACGTGTTACGTTTTCTCTCTAGTGCTTTTAATTTGAGTAATTACTTGTGTAGAAGAAGCGGCCTCGAGAAGCAAAACTGACAAATCGAAGTTCAAGGAACCTGATGGAGCAGACGAAAGAATGTTGTCCAACGAAGACAGCAAAGTTTCGGTAAATTCCGAGATTCCCATGAAAGATATCAAAATTGTAATGACCGAGAAGAACGGGGATGCTAAAGTCGAAGAAGGTAATTATTATTATTAGCTCACTTATTAATTCTAATAAACTCTAGGCCTCTACAAGGGCGAATTGCACTACTCACCCAAAAGTTATTCACTTAATAAGTTTTGTACATTGGTTCTCAAATTATTTACTCAATTAGTTGGTTCGAACAGTTATACAATGTGCTTGTTTGCTTTTTAACTGCATTTAAATGTTATTGATATTTTCCGTTATCGCTCTGTTGGAATGTTAATCTACTAAAATATGTTTAATATATAAACTATATTGTTTGCGGTGAAGGATATTTGTAAAATATACTCCTTCTGTAAACATTTTATAAAATATTTGTACTAACCCTCAGTAGTAACATTGTATGTTTTACGAACCAGTCTTGCTTGTAACAGTATGGAAAATATTGAAACTCCCAATGCATCTGTAAAAAATGGTAAGAAATTATGAACTACACCTAACAAATCGTTTTGTACTAAGATACCAGTAATCTCGAACCTTTTTTTTAACGTTTTTCTTCAGGAGAAACTGTATCTTGTAACTGATATTGACTAATGTACTCACTTATTGATTTTTAATTTCAAATCGTATTGGAAGACGAAAGCATTGAAACTGTTGTTGTAGAAGACGAAAAAAAGTTCGGGGGCCTCTCCAAAGAGGAACTCATGAAATTCGCCAACGATCCGTTTTGGGTGCGATTGCGTTGGTTCCTTTTCATCACATTTTGGGTACTCTGGGCCGCCATGCTCTTCGGAGCCATTATGATTATCTACGCAGCGCCTAAATGCGATCCACCACCGCCCAGAACATGGTACGATAACATTTATTTAATTCCCAATTACTATATTAAAGTCTGTATTAGTTAGAATGTTTTAGAGAGTAGTGGTTAATGCGTTATTACTTTGGTGCAGGTGGCAAGTTGGACCGCTCGCTGAAGTCAAGGACAGCATAAGCTCGGAGAAGATGAAATCTTTGACTAACATCAAAGGTATTACTTAATAAGCATTACAATTCGAGCGTATTATATCGATTATATTGTTTTAGGGTTGATAATATCGTTCAATGATGACCCCTATCAATCGGTGAACGATTCACATGCCGTTATTCAGCTGATCAAAGATGCGCAAGAGGCCGGTAAAAAAGTGATAATCGATTTGGATCCCTCGACAACTAACATGTGGTTCGAAGAAAGCCAGAACAATAATTCGCTATACGCGGATTATTACATATGGAAGAAGCCCAAGTACACCGGAGACGTTCGCGAACCGCCCAACAATTGGGTAAGAAAAATCGCGATTTTTCGCCGACCGCGCTCGATTCGTGAAATGATATTTTCAGAAATACCTAAACAACACTTCGTCGTGGGTGTATTCCCCGAAACGCAACCAGTATTACTACGCTCCGTTGTCGGCCCCGCACCTGAACTTCCGCAATCCGGCGGTGGCGGAGGAGTTCGCTGGGGTCGTGAAGAAGTTCGCGAAGCTCGGGGCGTCGGGCGTCCGCGTCCGGAACGCCCCGTTGCTGCTGGTCGATCCGAATTTCGAGGAGGAGACGCTGATAACGAACAAAGTGGGCATCAACATTGGCGAGCCGGGCTTCTTCGTGCCGTCGAAGACCCGCGATCTGCCCGACGTGGGTAGTTTGCTGTTCAATTGGAATAAGGTGGGTTTGTAATGGCGCGTTTTAGTCGCTGGTTAGCAGTGCGTTCGTTTCAGGTGGTGAAGAACGTGACCGAAGGCGGCCCGTTGATGATAGACGAAGAGATAAGTAAAATAAATTCTTATACGGTTTTTAAGAACGTCGTCGTGGATCTGCCGCTGTTGGTGAACGTTTTCAGTAAACCCAACGTGACGGCTATCGTTCAGAAATTGAACGAAACGTTTAAAGTTGATAACATTAAATGGCCTCTGTGGAAGGTATTTATAACGTACAACATAAATTCATAAATAATTATACATTTTGTATGTGTAGGAAAATAATTCATCTTTACCTTCGGATGTGGTTGAAATTGTTACAAACCTTTTGCCGGGTGCGACACTTGTGGATGTAAATACCACCACTGATGCAGCTATAAGTAAAATCAGAGATTCTCCGTCGATCATGAGGGGAAATTGCGATATGTACTCCATCAACAACGACACCGTGTTCGGGTTTATCAGGTAAAAAATAATTCGTTTACTTACTAAACCATTTTTCTAATGTATCCATAATCAATTTCACGCTTTACTTTTGGGAACAGACAAAGGTACGATTCTGCTATTCATACACAGATTTAGCTAGTATTTTTACAAGAATTATAATTATTTTATTAAAGTGATTTTTACGTATTTCAGGGAAATAGCTGGTAATCCTGGTGTCCTCGTTTTACTGAACACTGCCAACAAATTGGCCACTGTTAATATCAACCAAGATATACCGCCTTTATCGAAATTAGAGGAGGTTACCATACAGTATTACAGTCAAAATTATAATGTCACGGAGTATAAGGATATCGGGTATGTAAATTCGTCTTTTAAGTATCATTTGATAATGTGAAATTTTATTGCAGCGCCAAGAAGGGTGTAACCGATATTCCATTAGCTCCAAAGTCAGTTTTAGTTCTTCAGTACGTTCCAAAGAAAGAATAAGTAAAGATAAACCTTTCAAATATGAATGAAATGCATGTAAGGTATTTAGAAATAAAATTAGAAGCATTTTAATATTTCTTTTACATTTAAATTAAATAAATTGAAAAAAAGTAACAAAAATGAACATACAAAGGTCGATTTATTAATTACATTAAAATGGAATAAGGAAATTTTACGAGGATTGCCTCGGCTTGAGTTCTTCGTAGCACGGTCTCAAAAATATGCAATTCTTCTTCTGGGTGTTGTAGAACTCGTGCCCTTTGCTCCAATCGTAGCTCACGGCGTACGCGAAGATTTGCCCGTTGTGATTGAAGGCGCACCTGCTCACCGGTTGCTCCATCAGCTCGGACGGCTTCAATTTCGTTCGGGCGTCTTTATCCCAAAAACTGAAAGATCCGTCGGCGCCGACGGTGGCTAGAGTCCCGTGCACGGGATGAAACGCAATGTCGTTAACCGCGTAAATGTCTTGGTACCCGTTGGGCGTTCCGTTCGACCTGTGGCATTTGAATGTGAAATTGTCTTTGGGATTCGTCGGGTTGACGTATTGAATCGCTACTCGGCCCTCTACGGAGCCCAATGCATAACCAGTCGGAGATTTCTTCTTGTCCCTATGAGATAAGAGGAATTTAATGATTATTATCGATTTTAAAAGATTTTAACTAACCTAAAAATGGCCACGCATCGATGTTGATACTTCAGAGGACTGTCGAGTTTCTTATACTCTTGTGGTTTACCTTCCAATTGGTACACTATAATCTGCCTTCCAGCAGTACCTACTACAGCCATTGGATAATCGACGTCAGCACAATAGCACCTTTCTGGTAAATTTATGCTCATCATGGGATTGGGGCTGCGCGTGTCCCAAAATTTCAGGGTTTTATCCCAGGAGCCTGTCATTAAGCAGGAATAATTCGGAGCTTTGATCCAATGACAGGTTTTTATAGGAGCATCGTGCATTGCTACTTGCACTACTTGATTACTGGCTAAATCCCACATTTTCGCCTGCTTATCACAACCAGCCATGAAGATCTTGCTACCGTCGTCACTCCAACAGACATCTGAAAAAACATATCTATAGAAATATATCTACTCACTTTTAGGAACTATAGAATATAAATTAGAAATCAACTATTAAAACATACCAAGTATAGGACCCCCGCATGTCTGCATGTATTTCGGAACGCTAGTACCGTTTTGTTCGATCTCCCAACACCGTACGCTATTGTCCCAACTGCCGGTGATTAAAAAATTCTGGGGTAATGTCGCTGGGGAAAATGCCATGGAACTTATGGAGTCATCTGGAGGTGAGACCACTTCGAAATCCTTCATGGGGTTCGACGTGCTCGGTGCGGCAGACGACCCGAAGGTGCCCAAAGTGCTTTGGTTAAACATTCTGGATTACCGGATTTGTGCTTATTCACTACTTATGTATAATTTTAATTTTAAATAACACTAAAAAGCGGTGTGACTACTTTTAAACGATCAAATTAGTAAACAAACATCCATATTAGAAGGAAATGTCAATTGTCAATGTCAATAAAATTCTTCTTTTTCTTGGAAACTGAACTTGGAACTACTTGGAAAATGCAGCACCATGTTTTATATTTTTTATGAAAAAGAAGAAGAAAATTGTTGGTTAAGGTTATGTTTCAGGTGTTTTCATGTTTAGTTTTAAAAATTAGTTGAGAATCAGAATGTTTATCTTAGCCGAAATGAAAAATGTGACTAGAATACCCCCAGAGTTATTCAATTTACACTTGAACGATGCAATAGCAGGAGAACTGAACAACAAACTGGCAAACAAAGTTAACGATATAACGATTTCATTATTAGGCTTAATCAAATAAACAACTTACCAATTTTCAGGTGGTACTTAACGTAGGCCTGTGTATTGCTTTGTACGACATCGTCAGTCTACAAGAATCCTTCATAATACCCGGCGACGGAGCCTCCCACACCAGAGTCAACTTCAGGTTCATCGTGTTCAGACCCTTCATCGAGGAAATTCTCACGGGAAAAATTCGAAGTTGCAGTCAAGAAGGCGTCCACGTGACTCTGGGCTTCTTCGAGGATATCCTAATACCGCCCACGGCCTTGCAGCACCCTTCTAAATTCAATGAAACCGAGCAGGCCTGGGTATGGGAGTATGATACGGGAGATGGTAGCAAACACGACCTGTTTATGGACTCGGGCGAAATAATTAGGTTCAGAGTCATTGCTGAGAATTTCACCGAGACCTGTCCGGCGGGGCCTACTAATATACAGGAAAGCAGCGAGGGAAATGAGAATAAAGTGCCCTATACGTTAACGGTAAGTTAATATTTTATAATTTTTGCTTGGAATATGAAGATTATTAGGAGAGTAATTATAATTTTGTGTTTAGGGTAGTATAAATGAACCTGGTTTAGGACTTTTGACGTGGTGGGACAATTAATATAACTAAGTTTTTTATTTTTTTTGTATATGGAGCGAGATAATAAAATTAAGTAATTTATTTTACAAAATATTTTATTGACACAAATACGGGTTGTTTCAACATATAATAAAAATCTCAATGATCACATCACATAAACACTAATTTCAAATAGTCCATAAGGTTTAATTAATAGCATAAAGGGTGATAATTGAATTAGTTTGACGCAGCTTATATCAAAAATTGTTTAGAAAATTATTGCTTTAATGAGCAATTTTACTTAAATTATTCGATTTGCAAAATGATATGCGCTAAATTTAATACTTGATTGTTTTAGATTCATTTTAAAGGCAGATATGCGTTTATTAATTGTTGCATTAGCGTTTATTTTTGGCTTTATTTTCTACATGCAGTATTTAACAGTGCTTGCTTAACTCCCGACGAGAATAAGTGTATTTATAGCCAAACTAATACTTATATTATGTATTAAAATTGTGCAAAATATCTCTCGTAAGTCCATGTTAGATTATCCAATTTTTCTGTACAAGAAAATTGTACAATTAATTATTCAATTTAATGTAAAAAGGACCTTGTATTTTTAATTGTAACCAGGTTAACATACTTTATCCGTCTACAACGTAATATTTAATTGAGACTTTTCTTACTAGATTGTCTTATTTTAAGTTACCTTTATTATTCTAATTTTTTACCAACGCACAAAGTTTTTTTTTCGATTCGTTCAAAAATTTTTCCGCTTTATGGACCATTTGAAAAGTTTGAATAAATAATCGATTGAAAAATATTATAATCGTTAAATTAGTATAAACTAATTATTCAATTCTTAGCTAAGGACACAACGTTATAATGCAATTAATCGTGATGTATAATTTTCGTCATAGCTAATTTATGTATAAAAATTGCAGACTAAGAATTGACTTGAAGGAAAAATTCATTAAGTGGATGGTAAATTTAAATTGTGTAATTTTATTTTATTAGTCTTATTTTTGTTTTTATTTAACGGTTTTTTCATTTAACTAAAGAGGTAAAGTTTTACTCGTTATTAGTACACTAACGAACTGTTCCTTCATTTAATTTGCTTCAACAGAGCAAAATTTTGAAAATTTTCAAGCATTCTCGATATTACATTTAGGTGTATTATATCAAATATATTAAAAACTCGGGCAATATCTTCCGGGGAGAGCATTATTCGGCTATGACTTTCCTATTGAAGCTAATTAAATAGCGAATAAATACGTAAATATATTCGTAATGAAGCCAATCAAAATTATAATCGAGTCGAAATGATCCGAATCACGTATTATTGCACAGTCTAGTATCAAATATAACAAGTGGACAATTGGCGACTTATTCTATAACGAGGCAACGAGGAAGGTGTTCTCTGAGGTAGTCAAACAGCTCCTTTGACGCCCCTGGACAATTGGTTAATTCTAATTCCCTCATGTGTCGCAGTTGGATCAGGCTAGACAGGCCGCTCGACGTCAATAATGGGCATCCTGGAATAGCCAATTCCATAATATGGACACATCGAATTGTTTATAATAATACAGTGAATTATAAATATTCATCATAAGCCCAGTTTTAGATGGAATTTGGCTCGAAACCGGCAATGAAAAAGGATTCCAACCTTACTTAAATGTCAAAAATCAAAACAAAATGTTATTGACCTCTTACGTCTCGGAAAATCAACTACCATTGAAATCGCTGTTTGAAACGACCTGATTCCAGTTTCAAACGAAACTCTTCCGAATAGCCTTTGATGGTATTGAGTTGATAATTAATAACTCAAATGTAGAAACCTCCTTTTGGTGAATTATTAAAATGGGACGAATTGACTTACCCGCTAACGAGAGTATTTGTAAGTTGCGCATTCCGCACAAATGTTGCAGTCCGAAATCTCTAATTTGGGAACACCAACGTAAGTAAAGGGAAGATAAGGACAACATCGTGGAAATGTATCCAATTCCTATATCCGTTATATGTACACACCTACGAAACAAACAAAAATTACGCAACATTGTATTTACGAATCCATTTTGGCATTAAATTTACCTATCTAGAGTTAATTCTTCTAACTGATTAAGGTCGCACGCTATGTATTCCAAGGCAGCGTCTGTGATTCTAGGACACCAAGACAGATCTAACGATCTCAATTTTTGTAGATTTTCCGCTATTAATTCTACACCGTCATCGGTGATTTTACTACAGCCCGATAAGCTCAAAACCGTTAAATTCGGCAGGGAGTGAACTGAAAAATTAACACATCTCATCTTCAACGCGCCTTTCGCACACCACGCCTTACCTATATTTACAATCCCGTGATTAGTGATTTCCCAGCAAGAGTGCAACCTCAAAACGTTGAGCGAGTTGCTCTGCTTGGGCGAGAAGTAACCTAAAGCGGCGTCGGTAACGTGATAAGCTTGCAGGGAGAACTCGTAGAGGCCGGGCAGGAGCTGCGCCACCGCTCCCACCGCTTCGTCGGCCACGTTGATGCAATCGGTGAGCGTGAGCGAAACGATCCGCGGGTTCAAGCAAGCCCACAATCCCGCCTCGGTGATTTCGTTGCAACCGGCCAATTCCAGCTCGTACAAAGCCTGCGCAAAACCGGTAAGTTGGGGAAAATCGAGCGTCGAGTCACAGTACCTGAAGGTGGTCTAAGAGAGCTTCTAATCCCCTGTCGGTGATGCTGGAGCACCTCAAACTGAGCGTGTGTATGTGCTTCGAAGCCAACGGAAACGCGTTGACCAGATCCATCGCGTCCTCGTCGGAGGCGCTCATCAGCGACAGACTGTGGAATCCTCTGCGCAGCAAAGACGCGTATAATCTGTTGCGAGACAAATTTATTTTGTATTAATAAAAATGTGGATACGCAATCGTCGTAAAATTCGAACATACCTCGCCCTGTCGTTTCCTTGAGTGCCGCGCATTTCTCGGCATTGCAGAACTGGCACGAGCCCAGACCAATATCGCGGGGACCTATATAAAATATCTCTCCATCGAGTGCACACCTGTTTAGGAATGAAACGTTTAAAGAAGGGAAAATTTGGCGCTCGCAATAAATGCGGTCTTTACTTTAGAGTTAAAGGGACTTTGATGGGGCCTCTTACCTGTGCTAAAACGCACCGTTCGCACGCGTTGAAGTACATAAAAAAATTGGTGAGGAACCTTTCGTCCATGACGAGCTGCTCCCAGCTGAGATAAGCGGGCAAGGAGCGGTGTCTTCGCGGCGTCGACACCGAATTTCCGGTCAACGAGATCTGGTTCGCGTTCTTCGACAGCCCGCGCGTTGGTAGCAGCCGCGACGGCTTCTCTGGGGCACCTGAGAAAATTCCGTTTCGGTTAAAATCGATTGGACTTAGGCGCACGAATTGGGGAATTATATATGCGGAGGATAGGTAATTATAATGAGAGTGGGGTTGTAAAAAAGGCTAGAAAAGTGTGGAATTTTTACTTTGAAGTTGAGGGAAATATCAAATGTAGATTGTTGGATTAGATTATGGTCGACGGTTTTTGCTATGGAAGCTTTTTACTAGCTCAATTTATGGTATTGAATTATTTGGGAGAGATTTTTCGTAAATAAGGAACATGTAGAATATTGAACGTTGGATAAGAAATATTGTGTAGATATTTTTGTTCATTATTATAGACTTTTTGATTAACTTGAGTCAACAGTGAGTGGAAGATTTTTACCATGGAAGAAATAAACAGTGGAGTAAAATAAAATTAATAAATTAATTGGAGACATGAAACAGTATCACGAGGTTGAATTTTTATTATTGAGTTATTTGGGGCAGATTGTTGATAGATAAGAAAATATAAAAGAAATTTGTGTACTTCAGATAATATAGACTATTAGTTTTCCTTAGTCAACAGTTTTTGCTACGGATTTTTACTATGGAAGCTTCTTACTATAGAAGAAATAAACAGTGGAGTAAAATATTGAAATAGTATTACTACCAATGACTATTATTGATGGCTAAAAGTTCTCCAAATCATTTAGAAAGCTTTAGCAAAACAGTAGTAAAATAAAGAGCTTTAAGTAAATACGAATACATACCGACGAGGGAGTTATTGCCGCCACCGCAGAAGACATTAGTAACCCTTTCCATGACGCTTCCCTTGGTCGCATGGTGTTTGCTGCTCCGCAGGCCGAGCCCGTTGATCCGCTTCGAGAGCTCCGCGGACGCTCGCTCGACCACCCCCTGGGCCGATATGGACGACATCTTCGACCGTCGCCTTCGGCAGAGAGCGACCTCCGGTCACGGCATCACTCTAACCCTTCGTGTTCGGACGCGTCGGGGGGTTACGTGCGTGGCGTGCCGTCCCGTCGATGTCAACTGATTTCCCAGTCGATAACGGAAGGTTCGCCCCCGACTTCGCGGCCGAAATCAATACTCACCCTCGGCGGCAGGGGCGGCGGGGGCGGCGGGCCGGCGGGGATTTCCTGAATGAAATTGTGACGTCGTCGATGCGGCGGTGCACGTTACGCGTTGGTCGATTTTTTTTTATTTCGACCACTTATCGAAATTTGGTATACACTTTTGTGTTTGGTGAGGGTTGTTTGAAATAGTGTCAAGGGGTTGCCTGCCGCTCATGGGCGGCGTTAGTGTACAATTCGAAATTATCGATTTTTACAGCGTATTCACAAATCAATCCGTATTTCCAGTCTAAAGAATATTTTATTCTAAGAAATATCACTCATATGTAGAAGTATAATGTAAAGTAATAATCGGATTTTAACCTTCCAGTTTCCGGTAGTAGTCTATTCATTACACATCATCAAATTCGTCCTCCTCTTCCTCGGCTTCCTCTTCGCCTTCTACTTCTTCCTCCTCCAATTCTTCGGTGGCTTCGGTCTTGGGCTTCTTCACGGATTCCGCCTTGGACGTTTTGGAAACTCTGGATTCCCTCGATTGCCCGCTGATGGAGCCGCCCGCCTTGCTCTTCGCCCGCTTGATGGCCTCGTTCAGGCGCTTCTTGAAGTCTTTTTCGAAGTTCTGGACGATGCGGTCCATGAATTCTTCCTCTTCGGTGGCCTTTTCTTCGCCGCCGCCCGCCTCTCCTTCTTCGCCCTCGTCCGCTTGGGCCGATTTGTCCGTTTTCTGCTTCAGGCGCATCTCGCGGGCGCGATTCTCGAGGACCTTCTCGCGCCGGATTTCCCTCTCGAGCATCTAAAATTTTCACCGTTGTTCTGTTTATTTTGTGGATAAGGATGTTTGAAAAATCGGTCAATTTGTGTATTAATTTTCCTGCAGTTGTTGAGTAATGTTTATTCAATATTTCGTTATATTACAGCTTATTTATTAGCGGTGCACCAGAATTCACCACCAATATATTTTATTCTTAATATAATTTTTAAATTTTTAAATAAAATTCATAAACAGTCAAATTATTTTCAAAATGCTCTTATTAATTGGTCGGTTTAACGTCTTCGGAATCGATTCTTTCGGATTGACTTGCAGCATCCGCGTCCGTTCTCAGCGATTCCCCGTCGTCGATGGTGCGATCGTCTTCCGCGAATTTCTCCTTGATTTCGGCCAGTTTTTGATGAAAATCGATTTCCGCCTGTTGCACGAAATTGTCGAAAAACGCCGGATGATCTCCGGAGACTCCAGGCGTATCGGAGTCCCGTTTCGCGGCGGCCTGCTGCTTGAAAGCCTTCTGCTTCAAGCGGATCTCCTTGTTTCTGGCCTCCAAGATCTTCTCCCTGCGATTTTCCCTTTCGAACATCTGCGAACCAATCCTTAACACCGTTAGTTATAATAAAACGTTTCCGCGCTGGAGAAAATATTAATTAAAACAGTACGTACCGTGGTTATAAGCGTTACATTTTCTACATCATTGTGCTTCTAGGACAACTAAATAAACTTACAAACGACTACAAAACT
Organism: Phyllotreta striolata; assembly: GCA_918026865.1. Lineage (NCBI taxonomy): Eukaryota > Metazoa > Arthropoda > Insecta > Coleoptera > Chrysomelidae > Phyllotreta > Phyllotreta striolata. Next base: position 7,646,573 of record OU900096.1, read on the forward strand.
CTCACTATTAATGCGAAAAGAAGCTTTAATAAACGAGCAAAAATTTGTTGGATAAATCTAAAACTTACCCCGGTGAATAGCATTTTTTCGGACCTCGTGGAAGACGATAAGTTCTTGGACAATTCGATCAAATAGGTGGTGCCTATGCGGTTGCCAACTGCCACTAATTTTCCGCTATCGTGTGGTTTGACGCTGGTCAGTTTTTCATCGCAAATCCTCACCGCTAGAGTGGCCTGTTTTTGATGCTGCAGGAAATCCCATATGTCCAACGTTCCGTCGGCTCTCGTCGTGAAAAACGTAGACACCCTGAAAAACCACTCGCTGTAAATACCTAGGAATTTTTGCAAGACAGTTCAACGCTAGACCAGATCGTAAAACAAGATAGGTTTCTACCTGGTTGCGCTCCAAGCTCCGTCTGTTATCTCGACCTTCTGCAAGGGCGTCCACATGATGGGACTCTCCCGACAATCCTCCGACCAAATCTTGGCGCCCCAGTCGCCGACCGTCAGATAGTTTTTCAAGAACGCCGGGTTCCGTTGCACGTTCAAGATGGGCCCTAAGCACGAGCGGCGGATAAAGATTATCGCATCGAAATTAACCTCGCACCGTACCGAATTGGGCGCCTTGTATCCTCAACGTCATCTTCTCCATCGACGTTTTGCCCTTTCTCACGCCCATCACGAGCACGCCCTCTTCCGTGCCGACCATGAACCGCGTCGGAATGGTGATTTCGTACTCCAAGCACGAGGCGCCCAAGGCGTTGCTCAGCCGCGGCTCCTTGGCGTAGTCGAGGATCAGCGTGTCGGTGGGCTCGCTCAGGTTTCTGGTGTCCCACCTAAACGGTCAACCGCGATTTAATCGTTAATCAATCGCCGGGGGAGCGCCGTACCATTTCACCATGCCGTCGGTGGACGAGCTGAAGAACTCCGTGTTGGTTTTCGAGTGGATCCACATCACGTTTTGCACGGGATCCAGGAAACTGGTTTCTCTCAAGCTCACATCGACGGGCTCCACGCCTTTTCTCACGTCCCACAGCGCTACCTGGCCGTTGATTTGGCCGCTCACCAGCAGACTGGGGTCCTTCATGTTGTATTCGATGCTTACGCATTGCTGCTCGGGCTTCAGCGTGTGCAGAGGACGGTTGGGGTTTTCTGTGGCAGAAATCCGGTAACGAAACAAAGGGAAAATAATCGTTAGAAGTTACCCACCGACTTCCCAAATGTAGGAGTTGGCGCTTTGTTTGAGTATGATGGCTTGGAAGGCCAGATTGCAATGGGACACGACGAATTTGGTCTGGTTGTCGGGCGACCAGGAGATGTGGTTGACGGGCCTCACTGGGGAGGTTTGGTCTTGGTAAACGTTCACGGTCCTCGCGGAATTCTTTTCGATCATCGGGCATTGCGGCAGATCCTCGAAGTACTCTTGGTAGATGTTGATGGCGTTGTTTTGCAAAACGCAACTTTCCATGTTCTAATACAAATACAGTTTCTTATTTATACTACAGTTTGGGGTCGGTTTGTTTACTTTGAAGAGCTGCATGCAGATGTGATGGTAATTGTCTTCTTTTTCGATCTTTCTTCTGTACCTTTTGGTTTGTTCTTCGTCGAAGCAATTTACGTCTTTTGGCCAGCCGCCCTCTGCGTGATTGCATACGGTGTTTTTGAATATGGTGCTCATTGTGTTTAGGTAATGTTCGGCATATACGGGGGCTAATTGAGTCGACCGGGAGACAGGATCTCTACAAAAATAATTATCTTCGTAGCAACACAATTTCCCATGAAATGAAGAAATGTCTCTTCAGTTAAATTAGAGAGCTTATGTTTTGGTATAAATGAGAGTATGAAGGCCTTCATCAGAAGCATGTACCTACTTTAGGATGAATTCTTTGTGAATTTTCCTGTTCGACGGATAGTGGTCTACTAAATCCGGTCCTTTGTCGGAGAACAAAGGCTGTCTCCCGAAGTCGCTCCTTTTTTTCTGGTACTGGTAGCTTATCTCCATATTTTACACTTTTTTCTTTGACATACAAAATGAAAACTGTTTAACTTCGGGCGCGTGTTTGATCGATAATGGTTGTCAAAATGAAACTGAGAGGGTAAGTAAGAAATAGCCTGAGTAAAGAAGTCGTTAGTTACTAGTATAAAAAAGTATACAGATTGATCATTTTAGTTTACAATATAGGTTATATAGGCTATGGGTGCGATAAAGACACTTATAAAGGAAAAAAAAAGAGTGATATTGTGTAACTGACTTTTTACTCTAACAACATTTATTTTAGTAATCTTTCTTTGTTCAACTCATAGAAATGACCATATTGCAAACTGAAATGTACCATGGGGTAAAGAAATTTATAGGATAAAAAGAAAACAAAGTTAAAGTTTATTTTTTAATAAGGCACATGTTAGCTATAATGCGAATAATAATTGTAATACCGTCCAAACAGGTACAATATAAACATAAATAATGGCACTATATTATCTACATTTTCAAAAATATGTAAATATAATATATAAAATATATCTAATAATAAAAGCATTCGTTGTTTGTTACAACTTAGAAAAATAGAAAATGCCACGTTGAATTTATAAATACACAATAAGTACGGATAAGTTATATACAACGTCATTTTTAACCGCGATTTATAAAAAATAATAGTTTATGATGGAACGTGCAGTTTATAAAAAACTTAAGTTTAACTTTCACATATCACATTTGGATCGACTTTCATAATCTTTTTACTTTCAGTACGACTATTTTTAAGTAATAAAAAAGCATGAGTAAAACAGTCTTAAACATAATTGAAATACTGGCAGAGTTCAGTTTTTTAATCTAATTGCCTCCATATAAGAAAATGGGAAAAATCATAAAAGTTTTCGTTCTTCCAATGGTGACATTTAGCAAATAAGTATAAATATTTCAATAAACATAGAAAACGATTAAACATTTGTTTAATAGTCACTATCTTAAAGAACTGAACGTGAATTACAAGTAGATTAAAAGCTTTACTAATATTTTCATATTCATTTGATTTTATATTTCATAAAAATGGATGTTCTGATTATCACTTTATAAGTAAAATCACAAAATTTAAGTACATCCTCTTTTGTAGCCACATATTTTACCAGCAGTATATTTTATAAAGGTTTGTAGAGAAATATAAAAATTAATTGTATCCATAAAATATATTGTTGTTACCTTTTCGTATTTTGCGTGTATAGGCACTTATAAAAATATTGCATTTACAGGCACTTTGATGAATAATCACAAGCGGTACATTTAAACAAATTTGAATCGTTTGTGTGTAAAATTTTCAGCGCATAAATATTTCAAAGTAACAACATTTCCGATAGAATATTCTTTATCGAAATACCATCAAAATAACTACCAGTATTTATCAAATTTGAATACTGGAAATGCAACTCGCCTCGCTCATTTTACAACCTCTAGAACAGAGTTAATTTTTGATGTATTTGTTGCCGTTTTCCACGATCGAATAACTAGGCGGTATCAAATAATCCACATTATTCTCGTACTTTTTAAACGTGGGCGAACCTTCAGCTGATGAGACCTTGATGTTGATCAATCTCCTTTTGCTGCCGAGACTGCACGTTATTGTTTTGCTGACGTTGACTGGAAGCTCCGTGTGAGTTAGCCTAAAAAAATCCACCAAAAATATACCGATATTCCAGTAACAGAAAAGTTATAGTCTGTTCGCTATCAGGAGATAATCTATCTCCTAGCGAATAGTGTATAGTAGTCAGAGCTATAGGAGATAGGTAAGAGAGTATAGATTTTTCGAGTACTTACTGGGAATATTTACTACAAACGGCGCCGACGCACTCTCCGACCTTATCCACGCCGTTATTCGAATGCAGCGACACCACCAGGTCGTTTCCATTGGGAATGTGGAAAACCACCAATTGATCCGCTCCAGGACTGACGCTGATGCTTGACAGCTCTTTGATGTGAACGCATTCCTTCATATTCTTGAATTTGATCGTGTCCAATTTGAAAATACTCCATTCCGTTATCAGCATCACTCTCTCCGCTACCTAATCAGTAAATGAACAAATCAAGAGATTATTCTTTCTGTTGTAGGTACGAAATATCTCGAACTTACCTTGTTGAATTTGTTGAATTTAGTGATAAAAGCGGAAAACAGTATGTTGTTGAAGTGCTTGGAGTTTTTGAGGTTATTGACCGCTTCGTTATATACAACGTATTGGGGATTGTCGGCGGGGGAAGCCAGGTAGTCCCCTTCCCATCTGCGCTTCAGCCCCAAATCGTAGCGTTTGTTCAACAACGCGCTGGCTGCCATTATTTTCAGCTTCATCTGAGGCACGTCCGCCTTCGGTATTCGGTTTATAAGCATGGAAGCTCTCCACCTTGAAAAAAATCCATGTGTAAATTCACTCAGTCTCGCCTTTAATTAAACTATACTCCGTTCGCCATCAGGAGATAGTAATGAAATCTTCTCGAAGCAGTTTGATTAGAACCTTTTAAGAATAATGTATTATCCCAGAAGAAGGCCACAATGATAAAAGCCTTAAAGTGCATATCTTTTGAGGGCGAATGGAGTATAATTAAGGGTAGATGTGGGAATTTACTTACCTTCTATAAGCGTTCCTCAATATTTTATCAGTTTCCCTGAGATTTCTAGGCGGCGCCGGCCATTGAATATTCTTACCTAAATCTCTCATCGTTTTAGCGTTTTTAAATCTACGCTCTAATTCCCCGATATATTCTCTCGTCTTTGCCCTACGATAAACCTTAATCAATGTCATCAAGGCCTTCATTCGTTTATACTGTTGTCGCGCAACGTACCCTCTCCAGGTCTTTTGGATCAACGTCACGATGCCGGGCATCAGTTGATTTCTGACCTTTTCCAGCGCGAACAACGTTTGCGGCGAACGAATGAAAATCTTCGTTTTGCCGTATTGCACGTCGTTGAAAAACTGATATTCGTCGATGATTACTTTGCAAGCGTCTTTGTCCGAACCGGCCCGGAAGTTCGGCCATGTAAATTGCGATATCATCTTGTACCTGTGCGAGAAATGCGTGAATTAATTTCGAATCGAACCGACTCGATTCACTCACCTTTTCAGGAATTTATCGTATCTCTGTCGGTGCGCGAAACCGGCCCTTCTGACTCGCACGTTCTCGACGAGTCCCAGGTAGCTCACCTGGTGCTTCACTCTCTCTTCGTCGAACAGCGACGACGATTTAACGTCGTTGGGCTTGATGCATCGGACGTAGTGGGGCTCTTTGCACTGCAAGTTCTGCACCAAGGCCAGCATCGAGTTTTTGAATATCGTACCGGCCGTAGGCGGTCGCTTGGTAATCTAAAACCGCGCAATTATATCGTAAACAAAATGTACAGAGCGTTCGTATCAATGATATTTACCTGCGTTATGTCTTGGGCGCCTTCTGGCCACATTTCTTTGATGTTGGTATCCATCGAACTGTAGAACAGTCTCTTGAAATCTTGGAACAAAGTGTCTTTGTTCTTGTCCAGGAAGCCGATGACGCTGTAGGTTACATCTCCAGCATAATGAGTAATGCGGAATTCTTCTTTGAGTTTCAAATTTTTTTCCAACGGTTTGATCTGCCTCGACATATAGTGATTGTGACCTTGATAACACAATAAAAGTTTGTAGATAGTCTTACTAGAAGCCTTATTATTATTCTAAGTATTTTAGTTAGAAGATACTCGATGGCCATTGGTTAATAACCTTTGATCAGTCGCCTAAGTAGTACAGTAAAGAGATAAATTATTTACCTTTGAGGTTCTTATCCATAGCTTCTAACAACTGCTCGTCGGTTATTTTTTCCGCCGTCATTTTACAGGCGTCGTCCATTATCGCTAAAATACCGTTGCGAGAATTATCCACCAACTCGCATATGATTTGATTGTTGAAATAATCGATGTTCGTCCAGGCGATCCCTTCTCTTTTGTACTCCTCCTGCTCCTGCTTCAAAACCAACTCTAAAAAGACACCGGTAAAAATCACCTGAGACTTCCAAAACTATCCACTACCCACCTATGAACAATTGCTGCAATTTTTCGTTGCAATAATTTATGCAGAACTGTTCGAAACTGTTGTTTTCGAATATCTCGAAACCGTAAATGTCCAGCACCCCGATGACGGTGTTCTTGAAGCGATTCCTTATCTTGTTACTGTCCACGTCGATGGCGGAGTTGATTTTATCCACGATCCAGGAGAAGAGTCTATCATAAACCGCCTTCGCAAGGGCATCTCGACCGAAATTCGCTTCAGTTACAGTATGCTCCTTCCTAAACAAGTAACAGAATCATCAACATCATCATCCTAATCTTCTATATCATCATCCCAATCTTCTATATCATCATCAGCCACTCATTAGCGCCCATTTCCTGACATAAACCTCACCCAGATCTTCCCCCTTCCTTCAATAGAAGAGAGTGGTGAACTTCTCCTGCTTCTCCACCAGTTAAACAAGAACCCCAACCGTCTAATTAATCTACCCGACGCGCCATATAAATCTCACATTACCTCATAATATCTCCTCTCACAGCGATGACTCTCTCGCAGAGCGCCCTCTCCAGCTCGCTCTTCTTGACCTGCAGCAGATTGGCGGCGGACTCGATGGACTTGGACTTCTTCATCGACAGCTTCTCCTCGTCGACGACGAACTCGAGGTTGCCCATGTGGAGGATGGCGGCGATGATGCGCCAGATGGTGTCCTGATCGGCGGCGGTGAAGTTCAACGTTAGCAGGGAACTCTGGACGGTCCTGTAGTCGTTCTTGTCGCTGATGGAGTCGACGCGGGCGGCGTTGCCCTGCTTGACGAAGAAGTATTGTTGGGAGTCGCGCGTCAAGTGGAACTTCCTCAGCATGTCTTCGGTGGCGCCGGATAGAAGCTGGATAAGTTCGATGTGAGTTTAGTTAGTAAAACTCGGCGTGTACTAGTAGAGTTACCTGATAGAAGCAATGGAAGTTTCGTTCGCCTTGCTGTTGGTGGATGACCCGGGATTTTTCCAGGAGGTATTTGCTGATGTGGCCGCCGATCGGGTCGCCTTTGAAGTCGAAATTGATGTCCATGTATTTTCCGAATCTGGACGAGTTGTCGTTTCTGTTGGTTTTCGCGTTACCGAAGGCTTCCAGTATGGAATTCGATTGGATTAAGACGTTTTTCACTCGCTCGATTTCGTTTTGTCCGTCTAAAAATTCAACAAATGGAATAGAATGACAAACATTCGAATATTTGAATCAATTAATAGCGAATTAAGGATTTAAATTAAATTTTTCTAAAACATTATTAGCGTTAAAAATTTGAATGTAAGTAAGGTGAATAAAGCCAAATAAACGGCAAAAAAGTTAGTAAAATTTACTGATTCACTCTTAACACAATACTTACTCTTCGATGAACTTAAGTCTAGAATCATAACAAAAATAAATATATAAGAAATGTCCCGTCAATTAAATTATTTTTCAATAATTAAAAAAATGTTTTTGAGTCTGTAAAAATGTTTTTCGTATGAAATTCAAAAAAATCTTGTGCAGAAGACATGGATAAAACTGATAAAAGTATAATAACTACTGTGGAAAGTGGAAATTTCTTCTCACCTTGATTCGTCACGCTGGCAATATATTTCATTATGATTTTGGAAGCTTCCGTTTTTCCCGATCCTGATTCGCCACTGATAACGATGCAGGTGTCTTTTCCTTGTTGTTTCATGGTCCTGTGGGATGCATCGGCTATAGCGAAAATATGCGGCGGGTTTTCGAACAATTCCCTCCCTGTAAGATATCTCGATTTAAAATCCCCCAATAATTGCATAAATAAGGGCTTTGAAGTAAAATATCTAATGGGATTTTCAAAGGTCCCATGATCTTTAAAAGTAATGGAATAAAGAGGAAATAAAACATATTATTCATATAAAACAAGACTCTTTGCGGGTATATTTCCTAAACAGCGGTATTAGATAAAGTTTAAAATAATTATTAAATAATACAAAGCATCTTCAAAAAGATAATACAAAACCTATACAACGAATATAATTTATCAACAAATCGAAGCGTTAGTAACCAGATAAGATTAGATAAGAGAACTTATCGATTCTTCAAATATATAAAAATTATAATAACATCTAAAATTAATCAGGATAATCTTTAAAACAAAATATATCGTAATCTTATAAATTTTATTTAATGTAATAACAACTTCTTCGAGGAAAAAAAGGCAATAAAAATCATAATTTCGGGTAGTTTGCATCGGTAATTTCCTCAGGAACTTTCTAAAATTATCATATTTTCTCTAAGTTAAGTAACTGTTACCCGCACAAAAAGCTACCTACATCAAATTTCCCCTATGCAATATTTATAGCATTTAGTACAAATTCTGTGACGCTTTTACGCAAATAAAAATAGATAAAAATAGGTGTGACATTTGAGGTAAAAAAAGTACACTTAAAATACAACATTCGTAAGCGCTTAACCCGTTAAAAATTCAATAATTTAATGTCTTTTTAAACCAATAAATAAGCATTGGAAATTACTCTCTTTTATTACTGAAAATGTCCACGTATATTATGAAATAATAAATATAAACACACGAATGTTATATACGCTGTCTCTTTATGGTAATATCTTCTAAAACGATTGTAAACTCGCGTTTTCAACAGGCCAAATAAGCAATAAAAATGACTTTTACATTGAATAATTTCCTCAATAGAATGACGAACGAGGTATTTAAACATGACACTTCCAAATATTATTTACTGCAATCCACAAGGCGTATAATATAACCAAGCATTGTGACTATCAACAAGAGTCTTGGTCATAACACGGTAATAATTTTATGCTTGAAAAGAAACGATTTTTGTCCCGATTTATCATCAGTTTGCGCCTCGTAATAACAGCGTTTATTTAGGCTTGAAATGTTTTCTCGATGTCAACGTTATAAAACAATTAACAGCTCATTTCTTTTTAATTATTTACGTCAACAGACGCACGAATAACGGATGAACCCTTTTTAATTGGATTTTTATTCGTCACAACTTTTTAGAATCCATTAGACTTAGAAAAGTTTGTATAATTGAGCGATTTAATTACCTTTATACTTTGATACATATTCAGGGCCGTAAATGTTTTTGTTTTTGTACGGGTTTACTGACACACATACTTCACCGATATAGGTGTAAATGTAGCCTTCGTTGAACCTGTAAAAGAAATTATTTATTTATTTATAGCTCTGTAATTATTATGACTAACAGAAAAATTTAAAAGGCTAATTACGAGTAATACTTTGGGAAAAAAAGTCAATTGCAGCGCGAGCGCAAATTACGGGTATTTACGCTAAATTACTATAATCAAACGAGTGTAAATTCGATGCTGATAAAAATACGAATAATTAGAGTGAATTCAATCAATAGAAATGGAATCAAACAGATTGTTAAATTAGATTAATTTCGCTGTAATGGGCATAAAAACCGAGCAGCACTCAGACCATTAAACCTCAATTAGTAAGCTAATTGTTTCTACAAAAACGGTAACCAGCCGTGAAAATGTTTAAACACGTCTCGTCTATTTCCTCCTGTTACTTTACTAGAACGATTATGGAAATTTTATTGAAATATCTTCGTCATCCGGAAATGTACTTAGATTAAGTAACAGATATAGGTACTATAACAATTTAGTAATGCAAATAAGGAAAAATGTTAAGGTAAAATTGTGTAGTTTTAAACGGAGGAAATTTATATTTTATATTTTAATTTTGTACTCGAAATAAATTGTCATATAATGGTTACAAAATCGTACACCATTAAATTAATAACTGTTTCTGCAATTTAAATAATCACGTAACGTTAAAGTATGGTCAATGACCACAAGTACATTTTTATATAAAATCTACCAAAATATTTTGTAAAATTCTCACTTAATAATTTATATAACAAAAATAGTATGTAATACAATCATATTATAAGTAATTGTTTATGAACTTGGTTTTGCATTTCTAAATGAACAATAAAAGTAACTCGAGACGATCTTGAAGCGTTCACCGGCTTGATTTAATTGTCTCGTGGTCACAGTTTTAGCTGAAAAGTAGTCAAGACATTTGACTGGCCGTGAACTCGATGGAAACAAATAAAATCTCTATTGCGAGTTTATAAAAAAGTAGTTCAAAAAAACAATATAGGATTGTTAGACCGCACCCGATTTGTTCCACGTTGCGATATGATGAGACTATTCTTTATTGTAAATCTTCTGAAGAAAAATATCTGATCAAAACAAGGATCTCCTTAGGAAAATTTTTAAAGAGTATCTACAAACATTAAAATCGCAAGAATGAATGTAATGAGTGTGGGATGTATAAATGAAGGATGGGAATAAGTATATATGCTTAAAATGACAAATATTTAAACTGTTTTGTTATTATAGGTAAAAAATATATACTAAGTGTAAGTACTTGGTCATTTTCTACTTGCTCATAAACTAGTTTAATGTCATTAAGTTTTAGCAATTCTACTAATTAATGTTTTTATAATTTCTTAACAGTTTTTTTTGGAAATGCGCGCTGTGCCAATGAAAAATGCATTCATATTACAATAAAAAATTCATTAGGAAATTAATATTTGATAAATAATTTTTGCATAAATGAAGCAACGACTGTGAATCTTGATTAAACCATCAAATTTCAACATTGACGTTTTGATTGGAGATAAGAGATGTTTGCAGTCATATTTGTCTAATTGAAAGTATGTAGTTATATCTCAGAGAACAAAATGATCGATTTTAGATAAAAATTTCATGCACTTGACATTAATCCGCATGATACCATATCTTTACATTAAAAAAATAATAAGATAAAGTTATCATTTATTATATCCCTTAGGTATATGATTCCCTTAAAGCAAAAACATATCTAAAAATCCAGTTTATTCTCTTAATTCTCGCAATTCTCTAAATACTCTGTTTCTTTACTTACTACCTCTCATTTTGTTTGCTGGGTCGATTTTTATAAGTAAAGTAAGCAATGTGTTATTTATCTCAAATTCCAAACAAAACTGTCAATATTTGTATGTGATAATCTTTAAAGGGTGGGTAATAGCTACCTGTTACTCAGTGGTTGAACAAATATCGCGACTTGGTGACAAAATAACACGCTTCCCATTAAGCCTAATGTAGTACAATTTGTTTTTGGTCTTAGTGCCTAAGTAATTATGAAGAATCTGATTGTGTGCCCTTTTCATTATTTTTTCCTAGTATTTGCGTTGAAAGTTGAGATATAGTCAAAGTACTACCAAGTACAAAAATGTACATTGTTATTCTAAATGTTGATAAAAACTGTAACTGATTCAACTGGTAAGATATTATGAAATCCCAATTATTATGAATTTAGTATTTAATCGTACAACGATATCAGCGGAATATTTTCCTGAAATTTTCCAAATTTCGAAAACGTTAATAATTTATTGTTCGAATGCAACTCATATCTAAGCCGAATTTTTCGACTTATTTGCGGCAGAAAAAATAGAATTACTTACAGTTAAGGAATCGTAATGATTCCAATTTGACTAAAGCACATTTTTATAACATGCAATTTAACTCGAACCATTTCAATGAGCAACGATTTAGTAATTATTGGATTTTAGGACTGAATTACTAAATTATTAGATATCCCCGCTACTTGGGTAACGAATTTTCTTTAGTGGCAAAAAACAATTTTAACACCTTTCTACAGTAAGAGACGATATTATTAGTTCACCCTGTATAACACTTTTATGAAATTATCTGTGTATGATTTCGTGTATGATTCATCCTAATCTTATTAATACTTATTTCATAAACTGCACAGACTTGTTGCGCTTATTTTAGAGCTAAATGAGTCATTTGCAAGGTACAGCTCAAATATTTGCGGGAACAATTATTACACAGTTGTAATAGTCTAATAATTGCAATTGCTCTGTTTAAAATATTTATTGGCGATAATTAGATTTAATTTTTAAGCGAAGGGATTGAATAAGCCGAGCGGGAATAAGGAAGGAATTGAAAAGAAAAATCGAAAGTAAACAAATCAATTCGTGCGTGAGCTCTTTGCGGAAAAACGTAACAATCATTTCGCGAATGTTTACTTACATCATTTAAGAGAAAGTGCATTTGCTTCCATACGATAGTGTGCATTCGTTGCATTTTTGTTAAATCGCTTTAATTTCACTAGACAATTTTAATGGTTATTTTTATTCGAGATGTTTAACCGATTACCGAGAGTTTAATTATGCACGTTTTTATTGTTAAAGTAATAATTGAATAATATTTTCTAATATTCCTATACTCGTATAAGGAGCCCGTAATTCTGATCTGAAAAAACATACGAATAAATCCACAATAGATTTATTACATCGATGCGCTTTCTTTTTGTTTGAAAAAGTTTTATTAAATCATTACGAAAATATCAGATAATAATGGGAAATAGGAAAGTTCCTGTAAAGTTGAGTCACACATTTACAGCTCGAAAAACTCGAGCAACAACTGAATTGTTATACACCTTGTTATACAAGGTGTACAAAAAGTTTTTTCTACATCTCTGTCGTAGATAACCAAATAATAAATAAACCACATTTGATGATTGAGGTTTTTTACAGCAAGCTGTTTTTATGCACATATTCTTTTTCAATATAATAATAATTACAGATACTAGTATACTTTAGAATTCCCCACTCCACTCTACTTAACTCTATTGAAAATTACTGACTTTTTTGCATTGTAAGCCCATGTGGAACTTTAAGATGCGTTCGATGATACATTAACAAGAAACTGTCAACATTGACATTTGATGACATTTCTCATGACAGCAATAATAGATAAAGATGGGAATCTATTTGAATAATAGAAAAATAACGTTAATCTTAGAACAATTCGAAATTGGTAGTTTTTTCTAAGGAATAATTTATTATAATATGTATTAATTGATCATAGAAAATAGTAATGTTCGGTCATCGGTCATTCATGATTCATATACCGAGCAAATGACATCACCAAGATACTCCAAGACAAGGATCACAAGGTTATTGACGAAAGCCGGCAGTAATTTTTTTAATTAGGCGACATATTTGTTTGTTGTAGATTATCTGCGATTATTAAAATTGCAGTCATAACAATTTGTTATTAACAAATTCCCAATCAAATCAGTGGCATCCAAGGAATAGGTCCTATAACTTGTCCATTTCTCCTGTTTCATTATCTATCTAGGTTAAGGTAGGTATGCAGTTTATAGATTTACTAATTTCGACCTACTTTTCTCGAGCGGCCTTTTTTTAGTTTTACCTGTATTTAATCATTATTGCAGGGTGTTTACATATCTCACTTTATTAAGTTATCCTGGTGGGTGGTAAATATTTAAAATAAAATAACGTTTTACGAATCAGTGTTTGACGTAACAAAAATTTAAATTAGGATCAAATCACCTAATATTACCACTACTTCCTCTTTGTAAATTTGATAAGTAACTTATTTCCGATATACTAAATGATATCATAGACAGAACATTGTGAATTTTATCTTTGCAAATTTTTGTTCATCAAAACTAGATACTTATAAAATAATTATGAGATGTTTTTAAGTGGGTAGATTAATCTAATGCCTATTTCATGGAATAACTTGTAGATATATTTTCGAAATGAACATGTGTGAGGATACAAGCGTGATTTTTTTATAAAATATATTATTAACATTTTATTTCACTGTAAATTGCCTGTATTTAATAGAGAAATATTTAGACAAAATAGGTGTTACCTATAAGGAATATTAAATTAATTTCAGGAAAAAATAAATTGAATTATAAGTACTTCATTATACCTCCGCTAAGAAGTCTAAAATTAGATACATTCTTTAACGATATTATGATACTATAATTAATGGAAACAAGATATCGCTGAGCAATTTATTTACTTATTCGCCTAATTAATATTATCTTCAATTAGTATTCATAAAAAGTCTAAGTTAATTGCACCCAGTTAAGAAATTAACATACCGTAAAAGCCGGCAAAAGTAAATACAATCGGGAATTAAAATTCAAGCGGTGAACTTTTTCCACCGATGTTTCGTTGAACTTTTTTTATTTCTCCAACTGTAATTTTGTTCACCTGTCGCATACATGGGATTGCCCTCGTTAAACAATTATTCAACGGTTGTTCATTACACAAATCCTTACCTTATTTTCAGGTTTTTCATGAAATGGGGCAGGTCGATTTTGTCCATGAGGACAAAATCTCCAACGCCGGGCTCCTTTTGCATATCCATGGTTAGTTTTCCGGGTCTTTAATCCTACTGCATTTCAATTGCAAAGTGCGGGGTCAACGATGAGTCAACGTGAAAAACACGATAAATTTCCCGATGAATGAATTTATGCACTGCCGCACTATCCTGTTACACCGACTAGCTCACTGTGAATGTAAATACTGATTGATCCGCGGACGGATTCGGATCGGATGTAACCCGTTTCAATTTCAAAATTAAATAACGTTCCCTATCCCTACTTAGGTTTTTTCGTAGTAAGCCAGTGACTTCACCTCAGCGAGCACCGAGCACGTTTCAAATTTACTATCACAGACGTACGTCCGTTACAATGGTAGTGGCTACTACACTACTAACACGTAAACTTTATGCACACCAACACAAAAATTAACTACACAAAACGTATTTAAAATAACACTATTCAATCCTATCTACCCTTTCAAAATTAATAAACAATTGGTTTCGTTAATACCAATTATTTATTATAAATTCAAATCGCTACTGTTCGGTTGATCACTTCCTGCCAATATCATATGTAAGTCAAGGAGGCGTGTCGCATCTTATAGAAAAAACATTCTAAATGTCAGTGTCAAAAGTGTCAACCTCTCCACATCGAAAAGAGAGCTTTCATGTCAATTTTAGGTAAGTTAAAAGCCAATTTGTATTTCTTAATTATTCGAAATCGAATGGAAATCGAAAACAAAACCTGACTTGTGAGTTTAAACGGGAATGAGAACGGTCATGTCGCGTCGTCAGCAAAGCGAAAATCTCGCCAAGAATCCATATGTTTCTTTCGAAAAACCTACCATTGATGAGGATGGTCTCCTGTGGAACGAATGGAAAATAGGAGTATATGGTTTAATTTTCTCATTGATAGTGTTAACTGTTAAATTCTTCGCTACATACAGTAAGTACAAATCGATTAATTTAACTCGTAACCAAACAATTCTTGTTTCTAATATTTTTAGGAGGCAGCTTCGAGAAGGCCTTTCTAGAGCCCAAATTAATACAGCAAGTTTTAATAGAAGATGGCCACGAGATGTTCACTTATAGTTGGAAAACCGTTGTTAAATATAGCAGTGTATGGTTTCCCGTTTTGTGTGGATTATTAACAACTTATTTCACTTGGACAATAGTCTATTTGGACTCGAAAATTCCAGGTGTAAATCCACCGAGTCCACTATCACCACAAAAATATAAGTAAGCGAGTCATTGAAATTATTCGTAATTTGAATGCAATTAATACATCATTAAAAAGTAATTGTAGTAGTAAAAATTGTGCAATTATTAATAGTTTATTATTACTGTTATTAAGACAATTCTTTCGTTAAATGAAGAAAGGATTATTCGAGCACTTATATCTGTATTTATTTAATTTTCTACAAAGTAAAGATGTATTTGTATATTATTATTCTATTTTAGACTCCAATCTGGGTACACTTTTCATCTGAGCTACGTTTTTGCCATAGTAGTCGGCATCTGGGTGGCGATCTATTTGTTTTGCCGAGGGGCTTCTATACAGTTTTGAGAAACCGCTTTTCATACTGATTATTTATCGAAACTGGTTTATTTTGGAATTCGAGAAATTTATTTATTGTTGTAACACTAATTTGTAGTTTTATTTATTTGGTATGCAATAAGAATGTAACTTTTATTTTATATTTATTCAGAAGTATTTGTGGTAAAAGGCATCGTACAATAAGAGTCGAGGTTTTGTTTGTATTAATAATTTGAGACTAATAATTATTATAAGTTTTGTAGCAATCGTACAAAATGGAGAAAATATATATTTACATGTAATTTGTGTGTTTTTAGTACAAAAAATCCCTTCATTTTATTCTATTTAAGTAGTTTAAAAGATGTTTGTTGAAAACAAATCTCTATTAATTTTTATAATACAAGATTATGAATTGTTGCGCAACGTTAAAATCGTACAAGAAATTCGGCGACCGTTCCGCATTCAATTCGAATCGTTCGTTCCAATAGGATATCTAAATTTTATTGTGCACGCGTTTATCTTTTTTTTCAGATCGGTATTTTATAGATAAGCGGGCTATTCGAGATGGAGAATGCGAGCGTTTTTTCCGAAAAATTCGATCTACTCATTAACGGGAATGTTCGAATTGTGCAACTGGAAGCCGGCGAAAAAAACGAAGGTAAAAAACTTATTTTTTTGTTCCATTAAATATTACTCTCGACTGGAATTAATCGTAAAAAAAACTGCAAATAGAACTGATTCCAGTATTTGAGTATAGTCCGTTCGTTATCAGGAGATAGTAATAGAATCTAATTTTGATGGCAAATCGAGTGACTTCATGAGAAAATCAAGAAAGTTTTAAAGCCCCATTTTTAAACCCAGATAAAGTGACCTTAACACAGAACGAAGTCTTGCTTCTGGGATATAAATTATATACTAAAAAGATATAACAAAATTAAAAATTACTTGTAATAAAATTACTACTTTATAATTATTCATTGGCGCGCCTATGCTTTACAGCTTCAAGACGGTTTTATTACTAACATCCTGATGGCGAACGGAGTATTATTTTTAATCCCTTATTTTAGCAATTAAATTTCAACTAATTTTAGATGAATCCCCGTCAAGAGAAGGATGGATCCCGCCTAATCCCGACAAAAAATCGTGCTCTTACTGCCGCGTAGAATTCACCGATAATCAAACTCAACGAGATCATTATAAGTTAGATTGGCATCGGTATAATCTAAAAAACTCCCTATTGCTCAAACCCCCCGTCACTGAAGAGGAATTTAATGAAAAATCCGGCAATGGTAAACACCTGTAAACAACCCAAAATGCGCGTTAAATACGAAACTATTCATTACAGACGATTTATCGAGCATATCGGGCTCGGATTCCGAGAAAGAAGACACCCTAGACACGTACGCCACTGCCCAGGGCAAGATATTCCTAAAAAGCGAAAGTAACAAAGTATTTTCGCTCTACAAGTGTTTGCTATTCGATAAAAAGGTGAGCAAATTAAGTCATTTACCGGCGAATATTCTCGTTTAATTTCCAGCAAGAAGTCACCGAGGCCTTGTTACTAGAGCGCCTCAAAGCTTGCTCGAGCTCCAACAATCAATGGACGATACTCATGCTGGGCGGCGGGCACTTCGCCGGCGCTGTATTCAAAGACAATCAGCCGATTTTGCACAAAACCTTCCATTGTTACACCGTGAGGGCCGGGCAGGGGGGCTCGCAGAGCTCCAGGGATTCCAAATCCGGCGGGGGCCAGCCCAAGAGCGCCGGAGCTTCTCTAAGGAGATACAACGAGCAAGCTTTAGTGCAGGTAATAATGAGAAATTTTATTATTTGAGCTGAATTTTGAGTGGTATTTACAGCACGTGAAGTCGATCGTGGAAGCTTGGAGAAAAGAAATCGAAGCGAGCTCGCTGATTATATACAGAGCGTCCGGGCCTTATAACAGATCGGTGTTGTTCGGAGGAAGTGTACCGGTACTGGATAAGTACAACGATAAATTGAGAACCATTCCTTTTTCCACCAGAAGAGCCACTTTCACCGAAGTTAAAAGAGTACACCAGTTACTCTCTTCCGCGACAATCTACGGTTCGATCCAACAATCGCATCGTTGTATTAACATACTAATTTTGGTGTATTTTAGAATCCCTCGAGTGCGCTACATCGAAGTTCTCCCAGCAAGTGTCTCCGGAGGCGGAATCGAAGAGAAACAAAGTCCGAGCGTCCTGCATAAACCGGGCGAAATCGAGAGAAACGGTGGAGCGTGCGCTGCCCACCGAGCATCTGAAAGACGACAGCGATTTGGAATTCGAAACCGATCCTAACGACAAGAGCGAATTGATCACCGAAGATCTGGACGTTTCCTTGGAGGATCTCCAGGCGTTCGGAGACAGCCTGACGCCCGAGCAGAGGAAGAAGGCCAAGAGGAAAAAGCCGAAGAAGAGCAAGGCGAAGAAATCGAGGGAGCAAGAGGAGGCTGTAAGGAAGGAGTTGTTCGATGTGATTGCTGGTGGAAACGTGGAGCAATTGGAGAAATTGCTCGAAGACCACCGGGTGGGTTTTGTGGAAGACGAACGCGATAAGGCGAGTTACGATTTTATTAACCGCGTTGTAGACGATGAATCTAATACTTTAATGCACGTAGCAGCGATGAGAGAGCAAGTTGCGATGTTGGGGTTTTTGTTAGAAAAGGGTGCGAATCCTTGTATGAAAAATAAAAATCAACAAACGGCGTATACTTGTACGCAAAGTAAAGATATTAGGGAGTTTTTAAAGCAATTCGCCAAGGAGAATCCTGATAAACATAACTACAATAAAGTAAGTCTGGCAGAATGAAGTTCTTTTGCAAGTAGCGTAAAATTATTTGTTGTAGGCGCAAATACCGATTAATGCGCTCACTAACGAAGAGATTGCTGAGAAGAAAAAGGCCAGTCGGAAAATAAAAAAGGAGAAGGAAAAGGTGAAGAGGAAAGAAAACGATATTAAGAAAAAGGAGGATGAAGAAAAGGAGCGATTTTTGAAATTAAGCGATAGAGAGAAGGTAATGGAAGAATTATCGGTGCAAATTTGATTGTTTTTTAATTAAATTATGATTTCAGAGAGCATTAGCAGCTGAACGAAGAATAATTAGTCAATCGGGGAAAGTAACAAAAAGGTGTTTTCTATGCGCTGCGGATATAGGAGGGAAAGTACCATTTGAATATATGGAAAATTTGTTCTGTTCGATTGATTGCTTGAAAGCTCACCGGCTACAAAGGCCTGTTTTGCTGTGAATTTCTAGGTAAAAAAACTGTTTAAATCAGACTGGTTTTATTTCCAAACAAAAATATATATTATATTATAACAACAATTGTGATAATAAGTTGATGAAGATTACAATAGAACAATTTTACAGCACAATTTTAGAAGTTGTGAAATGGATAATGGATTCAGTAACGGTATGAGAATGTTCTTAATACAATTACATAAGAAGGAATGTTCGAAATAATAATAATATAAACCTGTCGAGGAACATTTATAAGAAAATTAATATAAATGGAATGATTGTAAATTTCTCTTTAAAGTACGAAAATGGTAAAATTGTACATATATTTTACCACTTTTTGAAAAGTTTTGTTGTCACAATTCATGTCATTAATAGTACTTATCAACAGAGAAACGAAAAGCTGGCTATTTTTCTGATCGATTCATCACTCAAACTTTTCGCTCGCTGATTCATGAAATAGTTCTTGTGATTTCCAAAAAACAAATCAAATTCTATGTATAATTATTGTCAGTTTTTAAAAATATGGTTAGCCTCGTGGTTAACAGCAAAGTAAAAGCAATTTTACAAATTTTCCGTTTTCCGTTTTACATTTTAAAACAAAAATAAATTATTTGGTCCTCAAAATTCGAACATGAAAATTTTTATTTTTAAAACTGACACGACTAGTACTTAGTTGTAATATAACATTTATATCAAAAGCTCGAACGTTTCCATTAAATACTAAAAAAAAAAATAGTTAAAAATTCTGTATCACATAAACGACAAAAATAAAACACTAATAAAATTCGCAACTAACACAACAAATAAACAATTAAAAACAACGTTGATAAACATCCGTTTGCCCTGTACTTTCCTATCACCTTTTACAACTTTCTACTAATATGGTAATTTTGAATTCATCACAGGTATCAGCAAATCCTCCATATTTGGAATCACTAGAACTTTCTAAAAATATCCGAAAAAATCTATTAAAATTTATGCAAAATTGTGTGCAATATAGGCTATGTGTGCAACAAAGACAACTTCTATTAGTCTCATAAAAAGGAAAAAGAAAGAGAGAATTGTTATTTTATTAATATTTCCTTGTTTAACTCATAGAATTGACTATATTGCATTCACATAGCAATAAACTTTCTTTTAATTTAACTTATAACATTACCTGAAATTCTTGTATTAGTTTCTTCTCTATCCAATTCGTTACTATTTGATAACTAATATTTTTTTCACCCACCACTGGCCTAACGGACAACAATAATTCCGGAATGGGCCGGAAACCCACCCAAACGCGATCGGTAGGCGGCCTTGGAATATTCAGCACTAAAGTCCCCACTAGGGATTTTATTTCCACCGTTAGCCTCAAATCAGTATTGGAAACTCCTACAAGAAATATTATAATTGTTCATTCATAAAGAAAAAGAAATACTAATTAATCTTTAGAATTGTTCAGATACTCGTTTACCAAAGATTGATCAATATTCTAGAGGGGTTTACTCGTATGCAAGGTTATTAATCGAGCAAGCCTTGGTAGTTATGAGTACTCATGTTGTCAGTGAGTCTAGCCAATCACATTGGCTCGATTGTATAAACAGCCAATAAGAGCTGTTACGAGAATATTACCTTCCATGGCCTTTTTGATGTACCGGTTCTCGGTAGCGGCTTGGAAGAACCGCGATTCGGCCAATTTATCCACGTATTTCAAGTAGCTCTTCTTGGCGGGCGCTGTAGAATCGTGCGGCGCGTTGGGAACCTCCTGTAGACCCTCCTCGTCCGAGCTGCTCTCGGCCGAATCGTCCACGTCCGAGTGATAAATGGCCGACTTCACCTGACTAGTAGATTTATCTATCGAAAAAAGTATTAAAAATCATCGCGAATTACGAGCTAAAATCGCCATTTCCCACCGTAAGCGTGCGGATTTTTCAGTCTCATCAAATTGAGTTTGGTCTGTAACGTGAGTATCACCATGCCCTCGTAGTTGATGTCGAGATCGATCCACAGCCCTCGCTCGTCCATGGCGGGCGTTCCGGTTCGCACGATGCGCGGCGACGTCTTGCCCAAGGAGAGCTCCGGTATCAGCAGCTCCTCGATGAAGTACGGCAGTTTGATAGTGGACAGCTTCCGCTGGATCCTCTCTTTGACTTTGTCGATGAAGGTGGCGTTGCGGACGCAATCGAAGAGCACTCGCCCGAGCAACGCGTTTATCCACAACAGAGGCTCCTCGTTTTGATCGGTATCGGTAGGGGATTGTTCGTTTTCCGGTTTTTCGCTTACGGGAGATCTGGGAGTCACCTACGAGGGTATTTACCAATTAATATTGTCGAGGCAATAGGAATAGAAAGAAGTTTACCTTGAACATGCTCATGTATCGTTTGTACTCGAGTTCGGTGTTGGCGACGTTCAATAGTGATTCGGAAACGGTCTCTTTGATATCGGGATTGCTCGAGATGAAAGAAACCAAACCGCTGCCTTGATGGGTGGCCAAGCACAATCTCCTGAACCAGTCTGCTTTCTCTCTATCAGTCCGGCCGAATAGGTATATCTTGAGTTCATTGGGATTATTCTAGTGGGGTAAACGAAAAATGTTTATTATACTGTAATCACCGTTAAAACTCGACTTACTTGTTCCGGTAACAAACCACTCGAATCTTCTTCCGTTGCGTTGGTTATTGATATATTGCTAATGTCTTCGTCTTTGACAAGAGGTACATCTTCATCGTCCAATGCGGGTGAATCGGCAATGTCCTGAAATTTAACAATAAACTCAACAATGTTTAACTGTCAACTAAAAAAATCTCCCTAGTTACCCCATAACAACAATGAAAATCTGTCAAATTAAACAATGTCCTTAGTTACTCCATAACAACAATGAAAATCTGTCAAATTAAACAATGTCCTTAGTTACTCCATAACAACAATGTAAAACTGTCATGTTAAACACGCGCCTGTAACAATATTGGCCTTTTACTTACGGATATATCAGCGGAAGGGGTGCTAGCGCGTGAATCTGAATCGAAAAAATCGAATTCCTCGCCTTCCGTTAATTTGCTGAACCTCTGCGACTGTGATGAAATCATTTTAGTCCAATGAAACTATTATTAAAGTACAACTCACCAGCATGGGGTACTCTTTCTTTTTGAATCTGTTGAAAACCTTCTTATCCTTGGGAGTTACCACTTTATCAGTCGAACGATTCGAATCGATATCCACGTCTTTGAGTAACTCGTCTTTTAGTTTCGACAACATGTCGCGATCGAAATTGCACTGGTCTTTGGCTAAAGCGATGCAAATTGGGTATTTTTTACTCCAGTGTCTGAAAGCAATCGATTAACGAAAGAACGCCATTTAAACCGTAAACTCGCACCTAATTTTAGCCAATCCTTCGGGCAATAGATACACTTTGGCTCCTACTAAATTGTAAATTCTATGCTGCGTGAAATTGGCTTTTATTTCGGCCTCGTTCCACATCGCCCTCTTGGGAATTTTGTTCTTAGCGTGGCTGATCCTCAACAGGTTCCCCTGCAGCCTCAAAAACACCGACTGAGTGTGGGCGACGTGGTAACTGGAAGGGCTGTAAACGTCCGGATACTCGTTCACCCAGCCCTTTAAAAAATAACATTTAATTCCAGCAGAATGTTTAATACAGCCAACTGAGGTTACCTCGAATTTTTCTAACGGCTGGTACTCCTTTATCGGATGGATCTCCACTATTTTATTTGTGACTAACGGACTGGAAGATGCTACCGGAGGCGCTATATTTCTCGGATACAATTTAGAGTATATCTTGAACGCTACAAAAGACGCCGCGATTCCTACAATCAAACCAGCGATGTACGGAGAATAATACTGTACAAGTCCATAGGAAGCAACAGATATCACAAATACGATTGCAGAACTGCAATAAAACAAACATTTAGAGTATGCTGTGAAGATAATGGCGTACTTACAAATAATTATATTCTGGACGATTACTGGTTTTCGCGGGACGCAAATCGACGAAACCCGTGGGAGCGAACACGGCCTTCTCCTCCTCGCGACAATCGAAATACTTCTCGCGAATTTCGCTACCGCTCACCTCCCTAATATTAATCACGTTGTCGTTATCGAATTCGATGTTTGATATCCTCTGCGCGACCACTTTCAGGACCTCTTCGCTGGAGAGTTCGTCCTGGCGAGGTTTCGATCGCAGAGCGGACTCCTCGAGCGCGTCCACGGCGTTCTCCACTCCCTCGGATTCCTCGGGCAGCACCTGCTCCGCGTTTTCGGTGTTTATGTTGCAGAGTTTCGAGAGATCGTTGATTTTTATGGCGCCTTCCTCCTGGTGGTGCCGCCTGAAGAAGCGGAATTTCTGCTTGAAGCTGGAAGGCGGCGTTACTGAGAGCAGTTTCTCGTTCTTTTTGTCTTTGTCCAAAGAGGGGGTGTCCTCGTCGCTCGACATTTCCACTCCTGACGAAGGAATAGGCAAATTGAAATGTGTATAATAGGGTGTGAATGGACTATAAAAGAACTACGACTCGACTATGAAGGGAGCTCAATGAATGGACAATGAAGGGAGTTCAGTTAATGGACTATGAAAGAACGATAATTGGACTGTACCTTCAGTGGTGGAGAAAACGCCGCAGGTTCGTGAAATGCTGCTTTCCGAAAGGTCCTCGGAATCGGAAATGCTCGAGTTTTCCTTGCTGTCTTTGACGGTTTTCAAGTCAGATTTGGAGGTGTCCCCTTTGGATTTGTGAATAGGTGAACCTTCTTCATTGTTTCTGGATTTGATCTCTGTTATTTTTTCTTCGACGCTTTTGGTAATTTTACCCTGCAACAGAACAGCGCTCTTTTATTCGATAAAACATTAAACGCCTCGATTACCAGTAGTTTTTTCGTCCTTGGAGGCGCTTTAGGGAACTTAATATCTAAATGTGACGATTTTTTTGACTCCATTTATGTTGATTAAACGAATGTATCGATATTGCCCGTATGAATCGAAAGGTGCAGACAACTAATCGCTGTTTATATTGACATGCGCGCTTTTTGCTTGTTTAACAATAATAAAATTATATGTTGTACAACAATGGGGCTTATCTTATTTTTAATAGACAAAGTACTTTACACAATGAATAATTCTTTAAATTAATACGCGATTCGCCGTCCTTCACAACGCAAATCCACGCGGTATAATTAAGTTGCACGGTCGATTCGTTTTCGCACAAGTTTTATCAAGAATTTAGTTTTCACTCGTATTGATACTACCACTTTATAGAAACGACTGAATTTAAATAACGAATCGAAAAAAAAAACGGAAATTTATTCTCGACAACCGATTTAATATAGATGTAATTACACGCCGCTTCCAGTGCAAAAGTCAAAGTAAATATTTAATTGCAACTGGTGAATTAGTAATTACGTTTTTAATCTAGATGCTTGTATACGATTAAAAATCGGCAACACTAACAATCTGATAAACGATTGCGTGTAAAAATTGCAGATAAATTCTGTGCGAAGTAAAAGTTAAACGTTTTGTCAAATTAATAATGAGATGAATGATTAAAAAAATTGCGCGTTATTAATTAAGAATAAAAACCATTAATTTGTAACCGGATAAAGACAGTTAAAAGTTGGAATTATAACAATTAAATTTGTACAATTTTTTGTACTAACCTGAGAGGCTAAATGTTGTAAATTTTGATGCAAAACTAAACTAGCCATTCAAGCTAAAGATGTTCCCTGTACATCCGAAATTCGTAAACTAACATATAACATAATTTAAATATACAACATTTATCAATGTTTAATTACTCGTTTGACCAAAGATAAACAGCATGGGGAATATTTCATAACAAAATACGCAGGTTAGTGGCATACAATCCGCAAATGTAGGTATTTTGTACAAGAAAAAAATGATAAGACAAATACCCAAAGGAAAATTCTTACCTTTATATCGGTGAAAAACCTCCAAGGGTCCGATGGCGGTGACGCATTTAAAGGTTGGTTACTCGTTACATCTACACTTGTTGATCTCTTGCCAAGTTTGTTAAAATATTTCAGAGGACTGCTATCTGGCTCACCTGAAAATATTTTAGTAGGAAACGATTGAAGTAAAGCTACCGATTCCTGAATATTTTGCATTATAATTTTACTCAAAATTATGTGAAGTTCCTGTTAGTTTTTACCTAAACTTGTTGGTGTGCTCGAAGCAGAGATCTTGTCGGATTTCTCGTGGCTCTTACTGGCAATTTCATCGTCACTGCCGTACAATTCTTCGATTTCCTCGGCGTTAGCGTGGAATTTTATAGAAATTTGCGGTACTGACGTCGTTACGGGTTTGCCTTAAACACAGTACACGTTAATACTTCCATCAAACGATACAATTTTCTTAAAAAAAAGTATATGAAGCTTACTAAAAGCGTGTAATGGTGACTAAAAATAAATTAAACAGCTACCTAAATTAATTCGATTACCTTAACGGATTTTTTTCATACATGTTCAAAAGGAAGGTAATTAAAGAATAAACAGTAAAGATTTGCTTAATTATTTATTTTCACTCCAGTAGGAACACGAACTCAAAGTAATACAGCATAATGAACACTTCATATGTATATTAAAAACACTAAAATCAATATCCTTCATCGGAAAAAGAAATGTTGTAATCGGTATAGCTCTTTTTCAAAACATCCACAGTTAACTGATGATCAGCCTTTCCGTATCCTTGCGAATATCCGTAAACTAAAATCTTCTTATCGCCAGCATTGTGATCAATCCGCCCTCCCCCGAGCACTTTAGATCTCCAATCTCTTATAATTTTGCTGCTCTTCAATCCCTGCAATTCGCTGGTAACCTTATCGTTAATGTCTGAGTGATAAGGGCATTCTGCGTATCCGCGAACTATTAATTTGTTCTCCAATTTACCGTCCTCCTCAGGGGTGGTGACTTTTATTAAAATGTATTTAAAAACGCCATTGGGGTCTATGTCTACGTCTTTTATGTGGGAAATTGCTGTCGAAGCCATTCTTCTTATTAGAGCGATTTCTGTGAAATGACAAATAAAGTTAACAAGGAGCCATAATCTGATAGTTTATGAAAATAATGTCAAAGGGAAGTTAGGATGTATTTGTTTAAATTGGGAGTAAGTGGGGTTGTAGATGCAATTCGTTATAGTTAGTATATAAGGTGTACTTATCAGATTATGAACTATATTACAAACAGTAAATATATTTTCAAAATATTCAGTAAGGCGTTTCACAATGATTATTAAATAAAGTTCGATTTTATTTATTTAGTTGGTATCACTGAATTCACATACACATTTTAACACTATTATTACAGGTATGTACAATTTACACGGACCGCAAAAAATATCAACCGGCATGGAACGTTTAATAAATACTACTATAGTCTCTTTTTATTATGTTATAATATAATTTTTTGAGTGTATTTTAAACATAATTATAGATAAAAAAAAGCTGTTACTAATTGTTATAAATGGGTTTAATTATTTCCGAAGTGTACGAAATCTTATATACAATTTAATTAATTTAGATTTTGAGTTTGAATAGATAGTTAACATTATCTTCCACCTACAATGAACTATATTTATTCTACATGTTTTCACATTTAATGCATATTCGAGTTTATTTAAAATATTATGTAAAATGAAGCTGTGTTACGTTCTATGTTCTCAGATATTGGAATAATTAAATCCATTTAGAAAAAAAAATAATTAAAAAAAGTGCATAAAGAAATATCTACGCCGAAATTCTACTAGAATGTTGCACAATACACGACATATACCTTATTGTTACCTTTTAGCATTCCCAATGTAATTTTGCCATCTTTCTTTTTCATTTTAGCTAAACAGATTTTACAACAAATAATAGACAAACACTTTTAGCTTAGACAATTAGATCTGCAATTAATGCTAGGAACATTGTAGATGTTTTATTAATATCGAAATTTAATAGAAATATGGGAATCACCTTACTTTTATTTTGATCCATTGTTCAACAGTCCATAATCATTATTGATTAATAAATGTACTAGTGTTATATGTTATTGGTTACTATTACGTCACCGGATTTCTGCTCTTTATAATTAAGAAGTATGGATATCACTTGCCTTTGATTAATTTCGCAATTTTGTAATTATTTAGTGAATATCAAATAATCATATCAATATTTTTTATTATTATACCGCCTGTCACTAGTGTCATTATTGTCAATGTCATTGTCAAAGTCATTATTATGTCATTACTGTCATTTTTAGGTGCGTTCGATTTTAACAAAAGGTTGTGTTCGGAATTAAAACACAACAAAAACAACCGCGAATTTGAATTTATATTTGAGTGTAGATGCAGTTTGTAAAAAAATTCATATAATTGTTTATTACTTGCGACCTGCTTGATCTCCGGGCTTAAGACTTGCATTTCTTGGAGGCTTTGATGTATTCACAAATTGTTAGTAGTAAAGTAATACAATAAAAAACGTGAAAAAAACTCCTAAACCAAATATTTTAAGAATAGTTCCTGCATACTTCATGGCATAAAAAACATCCTGTATAATAAATATAGAGTCTATGTACTCATATTCTTTCCCTTTTGTGGTCTGAATTGGTTACAAACAAGTAAAAGGGTCTCACATTTTGAAAGTGAACTCGTTCGTAAAAAAGTTAGGATTAAATGCCGGTAAGCGGTACCTTTTTTTATTTTAAATCTCGAGAGACCTTCCGCCTTTATTGCTTACGGGACGACTATGGAAGCAGAATTAATTTGACCTAGAAACATTCACGTGCTGACTGGACTGGTTGCTTTTGGTTCGGTTGCGGTTGGTAAGAGAAGCATAGAAGCAAAGCGAATGCGCGTCCCATTATCGAAATTAACTTTCATGTCAATGGTATTTTAATCTTATTATTAGCCAGAAAGTGCAGTTTACCAAAAACAGCGACTAATTTACTCATTACTTCGTTAAAAATATTTACATTAAATATGTCTTTCGGCCAATATCTCGCATTTACTTGTGCAGTCGTCGTTTCGGTTTTGCACACGGGTAAGTTAGCACAATGTTAATAACTTGGGTAAATTTAACAATAATTCCACTATTAGTTATTCTACTAATTTAATTAAAATCATTTCTAGTATAATAATTATAGATTAACGGAACATATGGAGCTTGTTGTTCTAATAGAGGCTATTTATATCTTACCAGGCTGAATGTAACTAAAACGCATCATGAAAATATATTTATTTAATAAATCTTGATTGGTAACATTCCATAACGTATTATATTTACTTCCTAAATATCGAATGGTAAATAATGTATTAAATTACTCGACTTCTTAACATGTAAGTGCATGGGTCAATAATCAGATAATTGCACTATTCACAAGGTTTAAGCAGGTAGTATAGATGCTTGAGGTACTTTTAATGCACCAAATACGTACCTGTGTCTAACATTACAACATAATTTCTTGTTTTATTACTGATTTTCGTTTCTTATTTTTTTCAGGTGCATCCCTTGAATGTTACACATGTAACGCAACATTTGTTACTGAAAGAGGAGACGATGCCTGTAAGAATCTTCAAACTGTAACGAAATGCACGGATCCGGCTGTTTGTCTTTCGGCTGTGTTAGTTATTGAAGGTATAATTCCCCCATATTCAAATTATTATCGTAAAAATACGCGTATGTATAGACGAAAAAGTCGACAAAACTTATCGAAACCATGACGAAATATTGAAATATACATTAGTTTAATAACGATTCAAATACCTATTATCCAAGGTTGTTTTCACACAATTAGTTTTTATTGGAAATATTTTACAATTTTCACGTCGTTAAATTATGAATAGTTACGTGGTTGTCTGACTAATTAACATAATCTGGTATTTACGTGGATTTTAGGGCCCATTTAAGTTGAAAAAAACTCCCTAAAAATAATTGATGCCGGTCTAGCATGCGATCTACCAGAATATTTACGGTCTACCAACATGTTTCGTCCCCCAAGTTGTCATATTTTGCAAAACTGAAACTGGTTGTTAACAGGTCTCATAATACTGCAAATATTTGTCCATTTAAACTCTTTTCTATCCCCTGCAGTTTTAGAGATCCTGTACTAAATTTCGAAAAAAACTCACCCTGTATAATTTTGATAGTTCCGTTATTTTCGTTAAATTGAATTACTTATTCCTGCTACTCCATACATAATATAAAACTAGTAAAATCTTTTCGTTTTTTTTTATAAATATTTACGTTTAAATAAATACCGGTACTGGTACTTCCCTAATTCTCGGTAAATCACATGCTGCTCTGCTGTTATATTTTGTAATAAATATTTTGATTAAAAAAATTTGAGTAGACCCCATACTAAACCAGATACAATAGGGTAGACCGCATACTAGACTGTCATCGAATAATAACTTTAATTAATTGCGCAAAAATAAAAAAAAATCCTTTCCAGACGCTGCGGGGAAAAAGTACAACGAAATAAAATCGTGCAACATACAGCAAGGCGGAAAAGAGTGCGAACTGTTCCTGAAGAACATGCAAAACATGTACCCTGCGACTAAAATGTCCTTGTACAAAAACAAGTGTTCCGTGTGCGATAAGGAAAAATGCAACGAAAACTCCAAAGCTTCGACCGCCTTCGTTCCTTCGCTGTTAGCCTTCGCCGTCTCCTTCGTTTTGTACAAATTAATCTAAATAATAGTTCAATAAAAATAATTATAAGGTGTTATCCAAGGAATTTTATTTTTACATTGGTGCGTTATTACATCTAATTTGTGGAATTAACCTCGTTTCGATTTCCATGCGCTCAATTGGCCGATGAATGTTGATATTTTGCGCTCGAAAAATGACCTAGTTGAACATGAAAAAACCTTATTTTCGACTATATCGACACCTTCCGCATACGCTTTGTATACGATGCGATTTGATGTTGCAATCAATAATAAAAATAGTAATGGCACTCGATAAATAATTTCAGTATTTTCATTGAATTACGTGGCTTTTCTTTCGCCATTAGGTTACGTTACGCTGTCATTATACCGTAGAGAAAGAAAGATTGTCATTACAGTAGCGTCAGTGGTTCATTAAGTACATAGAGATGAATTATTAACGCAGGTTGAAATGAAACTACACGTCTACGAACCGCCCTATTTTTAGCATTTTGCTCGATTAATTTAGCTTTCAGCCATAAATATCCGCGCCATAAATAAGTAAGCCCAGATGTTATGAATAAGTAAATAAAGCGAATTGAAAAGGGCAAATTTTCTAAATAAATACAAATCTCTTTCCCACAAAACTATAAGTAAACGCGTTTCACCAAAGTCTTTCGAAATTTTAATTAAATCCAATAAACTTTATAATCAAGTTTTTAAAAACGGAATAATGAAATTCGATAAAAATTTTTATATTCATAGGTAAGTATATCTAAATTGATTCGATAAAAAACAAAGTCAAACAGTAAAACGGGCGACTGAAAATTTTATTATGCCGTTGATCTGTAGTTAATTCCGCATAAGTACCTACATTGTTTACGTACAAATTTGTAATCAAACAGTTTTATGTGCCTATTGTAAGTGTTAAAACAATAGAGCCGTTTTAATACGCACGTTTGTCATCGTTGTTATGGGATATAATCGTTAAATCGAAAGATACAAAATATTTTTAACTTTTGCAATTTCTAATTTATTTTATTTTATAATAAAGTGGATTTTTTTTAGATACGAAGTAAGAGAAATGATGTTATAATACTTGAAACTAATCGCGTTCAAAATTTATTTGATACAGAAACTATAAATAAGCCTGTTTACCTAAATTATACGTTTATATTTAGGTACAGTAAGTACATGTGCAGGTAATAACCGGTGTTTGTAAATAGCACTATAACCATAATTTCGCTGATTTGCGTTTATCAGTAGAACTACGCTTAATCTACAACACCGATTTTTTCCAGACATTTTCCAATCCAACAACGGCTGTTTACTTGCTAAAATTAGTGCGTGCAACTGACAAAGCGAGCACATTAAATGACACCGACGAAGCTCAAGGAGGGCAAACATTAAAACGATAAGTTATCTAACCGCGATAAGATTAAACGCAAAGCCACCCAACTCTGGTAACTGGTAACATTCCAACACGTAGAATTCATTTCATTCGTATCCTGGCATCGCATCAAAGTAATGCTTTTCTGCTATACATTTCGTACGATAACACGGCGAAAAATCGATAACACCTGACGTGGTCTTTTCGAATAGCCACGAGTGAAGTAAGTCATTTCACCAACAGAAACTCCATATTCACATCGCTTTTTCTGAATGAAACTCGCGCTGAAAATCGCTGTACGTGCGGCTCGTCGCCTTCGCTTCCATCCAGCGCGTGTCGATCTCTTCTATCTGGAATGAGGATTCGCGGATTCGCGAACACGTGCTGTCCCGATGTTCGTTTAAGGTGAGTGCGATGATAGTAACATAGCTGGTATGGTAAACTTTTGCGGGCTGTGCATTACATCAGCAATTGGTGTTGTTGTTTTCACTATCTGGTATATGCGATTATTCATTTCCTGCAATGATACGGGATAAACAACCTAACATGTATACCGAGTGAATTTATTGGTGCGTGAAAATTATCTGTCCATCATCTTTCCGACAAGTTTGATATCGCGGATAAGTTATCTAATCGCATTAAACGAATCTGTGTTAAATGAAAAGCTTTAAATTGGCGCTTTTGAGATTAATTTACAATAAATTGTACCTGCCTTATTAATGTTTACAATATTAGCAAACTACTGATAAAGAATTTTGCTAATCAAGAGAATATTTTTGACCTCTTTCAACTTTATTCAAAAAAATTGTTGTTCAATCTGTGTTAAAGGAATCTCAAAGTTTTAAATTGCCGCTTATATATGCCATTTTAGGCGCTCTATAGTAGATAAAATGTACCTGTCTTATACGTAGATATTTACAAAATTAGTGAACATAAACAAGGCATATTTGGTCTACATTTTATACATTGCAACCTTTCAAACAAAACATTTTTTACATCATTTCATATCCCTTTGCCCTATACAAGGTGATTAATTAAAAGTGTAAGGTCTTTCAATTACCCAAATGACTCGAATTAACGTTAATCTTATCGCTTAGAAGCTGTCCTAATATACTATAATTTGCGTCAATTGCCCTGTATATTTTATATGATTATTTATACATATATGTATAAAATTAGTTAGACCTTACGTTAAGAATAAATGTTTTTAAAATAAATAGGTTATTTGCTTAATTAACGATCCTCATGGTCGTAGTATTTGTTCGTACGCGCCGAGTAGGTACATACCTAGGCATTTTTCG
This sequence comes from Phyllotreta striolata, assembly GCA_918026865.1. Classification (NCBI taxonomy): domain Eukaryota; kingdom Metazoa; phylum Arthropoda; class Insecta; order Coleoptera; family Chrysomelidae; genus Phyllotreta; species Phyllotreta striolata. The sequence continues at coordinate 7,678,933 of OU900096.1, forward strand.
TAATTACATTCCCTTACAATAATTTCCAGTGTTCAATGTTGAGTACTTTGTTGCCCAAATGTATGCGAATTGCAAACAAATTACTGCGCGTTAAGTTTCGGAAAATATTAATTTTAATTGAAAGACGGTATTGCTTCATATGCATATTTATGAAAAAAATACCAATCTGATAATGTATTGTAAATATGCGAATATTACATTTAATCATATAAATAACTTAAAGCAGTGTAAGTTCTTTAAAAAGCGGCAGTGTTATTTATTACAATTTATTGAAATATACATTTTCTAATTGGGTCTACAATTATAGTAAATTAAATTTCTTTGCATATTGAGTAACCTGTAATCATCGATATAGGAAGTTAAACTTCAAGTTTACGTATACTAAGTAGTATGTATGTAAATGAAAAAGATTTAAATCGTCACTATTCCGGACTAACAGTTTGATAAAGCATGGTTCCCACGAATTGTGGTTTGGCGAAAAACAAAAAGAAATTGATAAATTAACAAGTATTTCCTTTGCGATTATTTAAAATATTTTTCTTTGTTTCTTATAAGACTTTCTCACTAAAATAAAAACCCTCGCTTTTTTAGGATGTTTATAATTAAACAAAAAATGTAGTTTAAATAGTTATTATTTTATTATTTTATTGTTAATATTATCATGGATTAATAGTAGAGGCCATTAACAAGAAAATTACAAAATTAAAGTAAATTGATAAAAATTTACGTAATTAAATTTCGGCAATAAACATAAATTTATGGAATGACCGCATGATCAAATCGCAGGAATCTACCTATACATGTATGTAACTTTTTTAATAACCTCAATAACCTCTATTTTATGTACATAACTACCATACTATATTTGATAAGTATTTATCTGTATATATAGGTAGGTATATCTAAACAAAGATAAGATATAATTATAAAAAAACATCTTCAATCTGAACAGCTCTTGGTATACACAACGCCAGTATATCACAAGCAGTGACACTTTCCATATCGCATTTACAGAAAATTTTCAATCGCCAAACCACACCAGGTTAGTCTCAAATTTTTATAACAATAAATGCCTTTAGAGCAACAATGATTATAAAATGGATGAATTAAATCTAGTGCGCGTTCAATATATGTATACAGAGTGTCTTAAATAAATAATTAAACACATGAAGGTGGAAGATCATCAATATACATATATTTAAAGCCAAATATTTGTATTACATCTCTACTCATAATACCTATTTTTAGTATTCAATGAATTTAAATATGTTGTAGGTACTTCCCATATCCAGAAGTAATTGTTGTATTTTCTTAGTTTAAAAATTACAATATAAATGAGGCAGGATTTGTAATGTTTTTCTGGCCAATATAGCGTAATTTTGGAGTGATAGTACATAATCTATCAATTTTTGGAGTACCTACTTTTAGATCGCTGTGAAGATTATTGTAGATGCAATAGGTACTCAAAATGACTCGAAAATAAGGATACTAAAAACCTAACGAGTCATGCCGTATTCGTAACCCCACCATTTGGTATTTTTTTATATATTAATTGCTATGTAAACATAGGCGCTATATCTCGCTGATAATAAAGATAACAGTAAAAAGGTAGAGATAAGATAAACTCAAGTACCACATTTGATATTTGTATAATAGTCGACGTTGAGATATCAACAATTTTGATACAAATAAGCGTAAAAATTATGAAGTATAATCAAGATGTGATAAGGTTGAATCTATTCTTAAATTTGTACTGGGTGTCCGAAATAATTGATTGATAATTTTAATTAGCGGAATTTGGGCTCACCCTGTATATGCTTGAGTAAGAAGAAATTCGCAATTGCTAAACGATAAAGGTAACGCAATGAATTAATTTTTACTGACGTTACACATGTGTTTTTGATTGGATGAGAAATAAAATTACACTTTGGATTCATTTATCAATAGTCTAAATGCGCAAATATTTGTCTTTAGGGATCGGAAAAAATTTGCTGCGAAGTCCAAATATTGATCTAACACTGCACTTTGTGAGCTTACCACTGCAACTTATTCTTATCTAAAATCACGTTATGATTTACGGCGTGTTGAGAGAAAATTATTATTAAAATATGCAAATACTATTTACCTAAATATAGCACAACACTCTATGGCAATATAATATTGACCTACTTCTTTCAGCGCGAATTTGATAAAAGTCTCAAGTACACCCGTTGCGCCTAATTTTTAATTTAACTTATTGATAACTATGGCAAAGTATACAATTAAGTTTATCTTACGACACGATAAATTGCAAAAATACGTCTTATATGTGCTCCTAATTTATCTTTGTTTATTTCTCACTTTATTTCCTACCGCTCCTAAAACTAGCGCGATTTTATTGCGTGTTATCGGAGCCACCAAAATAACTGTCAAAATAAAAATTTTCAGGCCGTTCTTGTCCGCAAAGTCTCTCGAGAAAATATGCTGGGAACCGACCCGGAATGGAGCACTTCAAGAAAAGACTGATACATAAGCACCAGAAGCCGGCCCGCAAGGTTTCCCCGAAGCCGGTACTCGACAACGGGGAAGAAGATGTCTCATCGAACTCCTCGACCGGTTCCGGTGTGAATAGCGCCAGCTTGAGCCGCGCGGAGAGCAGGAAAGAGGCCAATCAATCGCTGAAAGTGGCCAGAAAGAGGGCGGTTTGCAGGAGCAAATTCCGGCACAATAGCTTGAAAATCTTCAAACTTGGATCTAGTAAGTAACTATAAACACCATACTAAAGGGTATTTTTTAAATAAAAAAGTTCTCTTGGTTTGCTAGAATGAAATACTTAATTTGCTATAAATGATAATATTTATTTGCAGAATTTGAGTCACTTTTTTACTATATTGTAGGCAGTTATCGTATAATTTTGTATTCAAGAAGTTTATGTAACAATTCGCATTCATTAATTTATACTTTAGAAAAAAAATTGATAAGATAAAAACGGGAACATCTTTCATTAGATAGACTTATCGAAATTACTTCGATTGGTAATAGCCGTTGGGAAATACGATTATTTATAGACGGGGTTTTTACTTTTACCGATCATTACTGTTAGTCACAAAAATGTTTAAAAGTTTAAAATTGGAAAAAAAAGGAATTTTATTTTATTCTTTTGTTAACAAGTCGGTGTTAATGCTCTTCTATCTTATCGGAGCTTCCACGGTAGAGGGTTTCTGACTCGAAGAATTTGTGCAATGCCTTCATTTAACATTGACCTGACGAAATGATAATAAAGACCTAAAAATTGATATTTCTAACTATAGTTATTTAATTTTTTGGTATGTCCTGCCGCTAAAATGCTATAAATAATTTGGGAATAGGATTCTTAGAATTTCAGGTACAGATGTACAAATATGGATGTAGCAGTTGCGAATGGGTTCTTGGAATGAAAACAGCTCAAAAATTACATAATGCATTTCAATAATATTTAATCACATCATTTGCCGTAGAACGCATATCTAGGTGTAAACAAAAGCTTCATAAAATTATCTGCTCTTGTAGATAAGATAGGAAAGTTAAATATTTTATCGGCGCAACAAGCAGGGACGAATTAGATTCATTTTTGACTAATTTACATATAGGTGATGATAGTATAATCTTGTAAACCCTTCACTTGGTTACAAAATATAAAAAAGAATAGCCTAACATAACATAAACATTGCTGCAATCAAATAACTGAATTTGTAATCGATAAATTATTTATCGATTTATTGGCAGTTCATATCGGTCAACTGGTGAATTGTTTGAATAACTGCTGAAATGCACTCTTTTCCAAAGAACTTATCTAAACGTATAAACGAAAAGAATAAATGGTTCACCGAACAATGAATCATAATGACCAAACATTTTGCTCGTTATTCAGCACCTAATACATTCTCTGTTATTTGTATAGCATGATATATGACTAATATTTAAGAGATATAGTACATGGGAGTTTAATAAAACATTTTAAACTGGTCGTTTTATTAAATACTACATTTGAATAACAATAAAATTTTAAATCACTTCGTTACCTATACAAAACAATATTATTCCATTTCCAACATCAATCAATTTATCTACAGACCAATTCAAGTTTCAACTGCTAGCTATTATCGAATTGAAACTAATGGATTTATTGATTAACGGTTACAAACGGGAATTTTCCTCCCTATCTGTTTATTATAATAACACATGATTGTACCAAATAAAATATAAATGCAATCGTAATGATGTAAAACGTTTATTTGTACAGGTATACCAACGTCCTTGTGCAAATCGAAGGAGCCGTACAATGTGAGCGCCGAGAAGAAAATCCAACATTGCTACGAAGAAAGCCGAGGAAAAGCGGGTTTCAGAAGAGACGAGAAATCGGCCAACAAAGAGACAATCACCGAACAAATAATCAACTCCATGGAGGGCTCGCTTAAAAAAGACCAAAGAATTCCCGCATTCGAATCGGCGCATTCGGGAATCGTCACCACGAAGCACAATCTTCCCCCCGTCATTTCCGACATACCGGCCAAAAGAAGCAGGTGCAGCGGTTTCGAAGACGAGCAGAAAACTGACCTGGCGAGCATTTCCGAAACAGAAAATCAAAGGAAATTCGAATCTACATCGAACAGCATCCTTAGCGAAGCCGATAACAAACGAACCAACGAAGAACCAATACAACAACGAAATAAAACGCCGGAACAAAAGCAAGAACGAATTTCTCCCGATTCGACGTTCAATGAAAATACATCAAATCAATATCCGATTGATTTCGCTGTAACGAAACCCGCTTTAAGTCTACCTATTAGCAAAATGTTGCCTAAAGACACTTCAGCGATTCCAATCCCTGCATCACATCCTTCAGTTGGAGCGCAAAATTTGTGCCTTCGCCCTGTCAGCAACCCATCGCTTTCAACTGAAGAAAAACACCCCGACAAGCCCATTAATCTATCAATCAAAAAACCCAACGAAACCCCCCAAAAATCCGAGCCCATTACCGCACCATCCGCGAGATCAAATTGCCAGTTTCCAGAAATCCAGCACCAGATCCGCCGAAAGTCCAAGCAATTCAATCCAGTCGAAGATATCGCTGCAACCTCCAACATTCTCATGTTCTCCGAATTCTCCGTGGAAATACTGGTGGTACTGAGCAAAGCGTATCGAGAAATCACGAAATTCACCAAATCCACTGCGGTACGCGACGAATTCACGACGAACTTGAGGAAACGAGCGGACGAAATCCTGGAGTACGTGAATCTGAAACTGTTCGATCTCCACTATCCCTACTGCAGGAGCTACACGCAGGAGTTGATGGAATGCGATTTGGAGTTGCACATTCCGTTTTTGAAGCACGTGTTAGGATTGTTTAGCACATATTACAGTAATCACGTGTGGATGAAGCACGTGTTGATGACTTTGTCGAATAAAATTTCGACAGGAGCGAATTATTTGGCCGCGTATCCCCCTGCGGCGGAGGCCGGAGGGTTTAGGCCGTCGGACAAGATTAAAAAGCCCGTGCAACAATCGAAAGTGCTTACTTACTCGGATTTCGTGCACAAATCTTTAGCACAAAGTTTTAGCAGCGAATGTTATCCTGGTGATAACAGACACGTCCCGCCTAAGTTGCAGAAAAGTCCTCCGACACCTGCGGAGATTTTCTCACTTAATAAACCCCTGAAAAAAGAGAAATGCGTTGACAAAGAGACTGAAGCACCACACAAAAAACAAATATATTTAAATAACAATACCGTTATCATTAAAGATCACTCGATGGAAATCACCAAAGCCACGGATATTAAAGTTGATAAAGGTTTTGGCAAAGTTGAAATGGCAATTGAGAAACAAAACAAGGATCAAATAACTGTACACCAAAAAAGAGAATCGCAGAAAGAAATTCTTAAAGATGATCTACACCTTTTCAAGGAACTTTTGAAGCAAGAAGACCAGACTATTTACAACAGAATCATAAATAAAATCAAGCATGTAAAAGGAGCTATTTATTCGCACAGAACACAAACCAACGAAGGTAAGAACTCTATAATTCATTTTCTTACTTGTATTTTTACAAAAGTTTTTTTTGTATTTTTCAGATTCGAAACGTAACCATAGAAAATCTTTTACAAAAAGTCAATCTGCCGCTGACGATTTATCCTCGAGAAGTCTGAAAATTGCAGCACCTGCAGCAGATGTAATTGTTATAGATGACGATGTTGAAGATAGCAAAGATTTGAATCAAAATTATTTTCCAACCAAAAAAATTCTAACCCTTCAATCGAAAAAAGAAGATGCGCTAGTAATTTCGAAAAAATACCCCACGAGAGATTATCCGCAGGAAACTGAAGATTATACGAGACTAAGTCTCATTCAAAAACCGCAAATTACCTGCAAACTTCCCCCGAATCCTCCAGAAAACATCAACAAAAACGATTTAAAAAAACCTGCGATCTATTCCAAAACCCCAAAATACCCCATTTTCGAATCTCCCGACATTTTCCCAATTCCCAGCAACTCGGCGAGGCCCTTTTTGACCTCTCAAACATCGACTTCCAGCCGAACTTCTGACGTCGTATCGCCTACAATCCTGCAATTCCCAATGGAACTCTCCCCTCTAAATCCCTATTCGCACCCGGGCACCAATTTGAACTGGAAGGAATACAAGAACAACTTCCTGGACTCCAGGCAGCTCATGCACCGGAGACAATCGGTGGAGACCATCAGCAGCGTCGGCAGCGACTACTCCCCGAACCTGGACGCCGACGACAACAATTTTAAAATAAGAATCGATTCGAAGTGGTACCGGGTGAAGAGGTCCGTGATGGACTGCATCCCCAAAGGCAAGCTGTGCTACGTCAGAGAGAAGAACTACCTCATAAGATACTACGATGACAATCAGCTCTCGCAGTTCATCCAGAACATGAACGTGAATTTGATCAGTCCGGGCGTGTTCGATTTTTTGAAGTTGATACGAGAGAGGGTGGACGGATTCATGGGCGACGATATATTCATATCGCCCTGCGATCTTCCAGAGAACAGCCACTTGTTCCCGTTGCCGATTAATATTAACTTCACCAAGGACGATTACATATCGATACCTGAGATGTACGTGGAGGAGGTCGAGAAGGTTGAAAAATATGCGCCGAAGGATTTTTTGGGGTTCTATAAATACGTTACCGGTTATCAAATAGTGAACAACCATCACCCGATTTCCTTTCAGACTTTTCTAACTATGCACAATACCAACGGAATCAAAATATTTTTCAAGAGATATTTGTTGTCTATTTTGGAAAATAAGTGCGATTGATGGAAGCTTGTATATAGGTATTAACAGTGATCTCATATCAAATGAACAATGACTGTAATCTTCGCAGTATTCAGCATGTGATCAAAAGTGTATACGAGGATAAAAGATGTGTTTTTTATAATTAGTTGATGTGAGTTTCTCAAATTTCGGTACAAAATTCACTGTTCGATTTTTTTGTACTTACTTGTATAAAAAGATTTTTAAGCGAATCGAAGTAAGATGAATTCTTTCCAGTCAATACGGATCAATTTACTATTCATCGAAACTAAATTGATTTACTGTTAGTTGTAATAGTAAAAAAGTCCCTTTGTTTTGCACACCTTATGCGAATGTGTTGTTACATTTTGTTTCACGAGGACACCGTGTGTCCGCTTCTACTTAATTTTGTACTTAAGTTAGTACATAAATTTATTTATTATAATTAAGTTTGTTGTTTTCTAGGTTTTTTACTTTTTCTATGATTAAAAATAATTATAATTTATGCGTTTCCTTTAATTCGCGAACTATTAAGTTTGGTTACAGAAATATAGAAAAATTATATTGATGAGTGTTAAGGAAATTCATTAATTCTAAAATGCACCATATGCATATAAAATAAAAAATTGGTGTATAATGTTTGATAAAAACTCTAATCATAGTTACGTTTTTATTTTACTTTATAAGCAATCCAATTAAATGATTTGCACAATTATTTATCAGAAAATATATAGCCTAATTCACATTTTCGAGGGTATAGCAGCTCAAATTTAATTTTAAAATTTACGGGTATTTTTTTTTAAAACACCCTTAATTCAAGACACGCAAATTACTTAAAATATTTCCCGCCTTTACGTCCCTTACAACGATGTATTATTTTAATGAATTACATTATACTATATATTATTCTTTATAGTTAACCATGTTCCCTGTTGCTATGCATATTCTAGTATCTAGTATTTAATGTGATAAGATTCTTTAAAACATCTTAATTCAAAAAAAGAGAATTAGATGCTGGTGGGGCTGACGATATACTGTACTAAAAACTTCTGGGTACTATGGGTCATTGCAATAGAAAACGCGAAAGATATGAACGGTATAAAAAATAATAATTTTGCGCAGTTCGATGAGTTAAAATAGATAACTGATTATGCAGAAAATCTAATTGTGGTAATTTAATTTTACTTAATCTTATAGTTAAATTCGCACGTATATTTTGGCAAGCATCTGTTACCTAAAAGGGGTATTTTAGTGAGGGTTATTAATTTTAAAATGGTATTACAACTGTACTACGACTTGTATTCGCAACCTTCGAGGTCTATCTACATTTTGCTAAAATTGTCGAATATTCCTTTTAAAAAATGTGTTATAGATTTAGCCACTAGTGAGTTTACTTTATATTCAATTAGCTTGAAAATATACACTTTATATTTTTTAGGAGAGCATTTGACAAGGGAATTCGCTGAAACAAAATCTAAGATTCAAAGAGTTCCTTTTATCCACGATGGAGACTTTAAATTAAATGAAAGGTATATAATTTAGTAATTTTGGCTAATACATAGTGTATATTTATTTTTTAGTATTGCTATTGTGCGGTATTTATCTAGGGAGTACGCACTGGATGATAAATGGTACCCAAAGGACAGTGCAAAGCAAGCTAAGGCAGATGAATTTTTGGAATGGAATCATTTAAATATCAGGTTGGAGTGCGCGACTTATTTTCTTGTAAAAGTGAGTAAATGCACTGCCAAATACAGGATGTCCCGCATAAGAATTGACACAGAGCAGGGGCGTGCAGAGGAGCCCAAAATATGTTTTTTAAAGCAGCTTAATTATTATAAAGTTTCCCGAGACATTCCTGAGAAGTTATAATCCTTCTAAGCGGAGTTAGAAATTAAAAAATTGGGTTAGACAACATATTTTAGGCTCCCCTACACGCCCTGTGTCGGTTCTAATGCGGGACATCCTATATATTCAAGAAAAATAATATTTTTACGATATTGTAGTTTCATATACCGTTTTTCACTGGCAAATTTTCTTCAAAAGAACGAATTAAAAAATTATTAAGAAACCTCGAAAGGTGTTTGAAAGATTTCGAACGAATTTTTTTGTCCAACGGACCGTTTATTCTGGGAGATCAGATATCGTACGTGGACATCCACGCGGCTACAGAAATTGAACAAACGAGTAAGTAATTAAAAATATTTCAGATATAAATTAGCTCAGAGAATATTTTTCAGGGACTGCTTGCTACGATGCAAGAGACCATTTTCCAAAAATCAGGATCTGGTTGGACAATGTAAGATCAGAATGCAATCCCGCCTATGACGAAGCCCATGTAATTATCAACGAACTAACATCAATTGAAGTAAAACCAAAACTTTGATTAATTTCACTTATCGAAATTGTTGGTATTATTTTTATATTGTACTTAGAAAATTTACAGTCTTTAAATTCTGTTTTTCTGCGTTAAAGAAACGATAATAGTTGTATCACTTGAGAGAGATATTAAGAAAATTATTAAAACATTCCTTCCACCTTTATTTAACACAAGTTACTACAAAAATATTCCCAAGTATTCGCTAGGTGATTTAAAATATTAGAGTTTCGATTTGTTTTCTTCTCCATGCATCGAAGCTAATTTGTTAATAAATTTGTGAGCCTCATCGTATACAGGATTACACTCTGATCGGACATGCTCGATCCAATTTTTGATCTTAGGAGAGTAATTTCTGGCGTCATATCCAGCAACTCCTGAAACGTTTACCTAATTAAGAAGAGGCCATTTTACTGACAGATTTGAACTTACTCGTTTGTTCGATTTCGCAAGCTGCGTGGATATCGACATATGAGAGATTATCACCGAGTATGTAAGGGCCGTTTGTTAAAAATATATTTTCGAAATCTGTTAGAGATTTTTCCATGTATTTTGTTAGGGATTTAATTCGATCTTCTGAAGGTTGTTTGCCAGATATCAGAGGATTCCTCCACTATAAAATAGGTATTTTATTAATTTATTACGCAAGCTACATGTAATAAACAATTTAAGTTACCTTTACAATAAAATAAGTGGAACAATTCAATCTGACATTTGAATGATTCCATTCTAAAAACTCATCTGCTTTTGCTTGTTTTTTACTTTCTTTAGGGTACCATTTATCATCTAGAGTGTATTGTCTGGACAAATATCTTACAATAGCGACACTAAAAAAGTGCTAGTAATTAATTTTAAAAAGAAAAACGAGATGGAAGGTACCTTTCATTTAATCGAAAATCTCCATCGTGAATAAATGGGATTTTTTGAAATATAGATTTTGTTTCAGCGAATTCCTTAGTCAATTGCTCACCTAGAATAAAATATAATTAAAAAGGAATAAATGTATTATTGATGTTAAAAATAAAACTCACCTTTAGCTAAGCTCACTAAACATTGTTCAAATGGGATTTTGGACAATTTAAGTAAAATGTAAAGTGATCGAGAAGGCTGGGAAAGTAGATCGTAATACAGTTTCAATACCATTGTAATGATTTAATTAAAATTTATTTTTACTGTTAGTAGTATAAAGTAAAATTTTGGACTACAAGAAAATGAATTGCGTTAAAATTGGCACAATGTTGATAAAGAAAATTTATGCATATAAATTTTAATATATGCGATACCAAAGGTCAATATTTTTATGTTACTGAATTTTGTAGAAATTAAACTTGGCTCTGTCCACAATTCACAGTGAGTAATAACAACAATTTTGTAGCTTTGTTTTGTTCAAATTTAAAATTTATATAAAATCAAATAAATTAAAAAATTTTAAAATAAAAGAGTATTTAACTTGAGAGTTAGACAATTGACAGAATCAATCCCATAAGTTAAAAAAGGAAAAGATATCCGCTGTCCTTCTCGATCTTGATTGTTGTTAAATCTGTCATTATTGAGTGACATTTAAAATTGGCACAAAAATGACACATCAATAGAGAGAAGTTAGCAACGTTTTCAAAGTTCACATTTTCTAATTATTTTTTCCCATGTAAATAATTAACAACACGTAATATTTCCTTTTTTTTATATTTAGACCGTAGATATAATGGTACATGCATTTTATGGCTCATTATCTTTCAGAATTTCATAAACCTCTATCTAAAATGTTAGTTAAAACTGGTTTACTGATTTGTTCTAATCCCAAACAAATAGGTCATTTATTGGGATCTATAAATAAAGAAGTAAAAAACACTCTTTATGTACAATTTTTGTCCAATCTAGAGGATCCTTTAGGGAACTTTTGTCCTAATATATATAACTCCTGGTCAAAGTTCAGTCCTACAATTTTTACAACATACTCTCAGGTAAGTTTATAACTTCTATTTTATAGTAAAAACTAGTAATTTATATTTTGTAGGCTGCAACCGATTCTATTAACTTAGATATAAGAGTTTTACTATCCGGACTAAAATACGAAATAGCAAAAATTCAAACTAGAAAACCGATAGATTTAATCATCTTCGATAAACCTTATTCCAATTGCCAAATAGAGAGTTTCATAAACACCAAGCTCCAAAATGTAGCTAAAGAGTACAACGTTCTTACCCTAAACTCTGTTGAATGCAACGACCAAGAAATCGAACCCTATTCAACAAACGACAAAAAATATAACCACTGTGTCCTCGGAGGAACTTTTGATCGATTACATGTAGCCCATAAACTTCTACTGAGCGAAGCTGCCTTAAGGGCAGCCAAAAAAGTTACAGTAAGTTGTAATTTTTTTTCGCAAAGAGTTTGTACTAATGTATTTGTGAAAGGTAGGCGTAACCGAAGAAGTCATGCTCGATTCGAAAATCCTCAACGAATTTATCGAAGACTGCGTTAAGAGAATGAACGCAGTAAAAGATTTCCTATATGATATCTGTCCTGAATTGGAATACAACATTGTCCCTATACAGGATCCATTCGGACCTGCTATTGTTGATCCCACGATGGAGTTAATCGTTGTAAGCAAAGAAACCGTACGAGGAGGAGAAAAAATTAACACCAGTAATTATTATAGTTACCTTTTATAAGTAATTATTAAACGTCTTTTTGTAGTTAGGAAAGAACGAAACTTGGGCGTTTTGGACATCATTCCAGTAGAATTAGTAGATGAACCAAATTCAAAACCCCCAGAGGAAGCTAAGATAAGCTCCAGTTCCTTAAGGATGAGGCTATTAGGAACAGTTTTGAAGCCAATTGAAGTCAATAACGAAATCCCTAAAGAACCCTACGTAATAGGACTTACTGGTATTAAACTTTCGATTATATCCTTATGAATTTTAATTGTAGATATGTATTTTAAGGTGGAATCGCCAGTGGAAAGACCGGTGTGACCAGTCACGTAAAGAATTTAGGAGCGGAGACAATAAATTGCGATTTAATAGGTCACGATTGTTATAAGCCAGGTAAACCTTGCTACGAGGAACTTATCCGGGAATTTGGGCAGCAAATTATTGCGGAAAATGGGGAGATCGATAGAAAGGTTTTGGGTTCTATTGTGTTTAAATGCAAGGTAATTTTATCGACTAGGTATACTCTAAGTTAAATATGTTAATGTTGTAGGAAGATTTAGAAAAACTTAACAAAATTGTATGGCCTCACATCGCGATTGAGGTGAAAAATATCATAAAAAATAGCAGTGCTAAAGTAATTGTTATTGAAGCGGCTGTATTGTTATTAGCTGGTTGGGACAATATGTGTCATGAGGTAACAATAAAATCGCCTTTATTTATTTCGGATAGCTAATTTTTATAATTATCGAAGGTATGGACGACGATAGTTCCGAGGAAAGAGGCCGTGAAAAGGTTGCTGGAGAGAAATTTAACAGAGGAACAGGCAAACAGCAGGCTCAACGCTCAACCTAACAATCAATTTTACGTTCAAAACGCAAATGTTGTATTCTGCTCATTGTGGAACGTGGAATACACCAAGGAACAAGTAAAGAAAGCGTGGGATTTGCTCATGAAAAGAATACCTTCATAATCCATTTCGCATTTAAATTTTTTGTTCTACTACACCAAATAATTATAGGTATATAAAGCGTTGTTATAAACTTTATTTATTTTTAAGAGACTTTAAATTTAAAGAAAACTTATTTTTCGATGGGTATATTTTATCAGCCTATTAATCACAACTAGTCGGGATTAAAAAAAACAAAAATTAAAAAGACATTTTATTTATCCAAACAAATAAAAAAATGAATGCGTCTTAATTATGCAAGCACATTCATATCTTCACATTCACAAATATTAATTTCATTAAAATTATTCACAGTACATCCGATTGATAGATGCTAATGTGACATTTATGCTAATAATTAATAAGTGTATGTACTTACATTTGGTACGTACTTAAAGAAGAAAAATATATTCAGCACCTAATTTAGTACTAGGTAACAGTTTATAACAATAATTAAAGTGTCACATCAATCCATTAGTTGATTATTTTACAATTAAAAAAGGAACCATTAAACTGAATAAACGATGTAATAATTTGGAATGTATGCACTTAATTGCATATTAAGATTAATTTGAGGCAGACATTTTCTAAATCGAAAAATTGTTCCAAAGTATATAGGTATTTGAACAGTGTGTAAAGCTGCAAACATCAAATTATAACAATAAATTAAAACGAAAGTTTGGTAGGAAAAATAGTAAAAAATTTAAATGTTAGAGATACACATTATTAACAGCAAGGATATTTTTGTCCTACCACACCTTTTGCTAAACAGGATAAATTGCAAATATGCATAAAAAATTACAAATCCCAGAATTGTAACAATCTTTCCCCTTTACCTATGCAGGCTCCATTTGGTTTTTCGAATTGCAGCACTATTAGTTTACTGAATTTCTTAACTTCTTTATCAAACACATCATCGCCCGTTTTATCCAGTACCGTACTAAGATCCCATTCGACGCTCGGCAGAGGAGTATTGATAAACTTGGCTGCTGTAGATACGCTCGGTTGAACGTGATTTTGCAGCGACTTGATCTCCCATAAAGAACTATTAATAGCATTCGATTTGACTGGATCTCTCTCTTCCATTATGTAAGGATCCGTGTTGTTCGTTCCTTTTTCTGCATTGTTCAACAAGCACTTTAAACCAGGATGCCTGAAACACATATAATATAATACATAAAGCACAATGTACAATGTAAAGCAATTACCTCAAAATGAGGTTTCCTATAAAATTGCAGATAATTATGATATCTTCCGAAGGAGCGATAAGCGCCAATCTGGCCATTCTCTTGGCAAACGCAGCCACTAAATTCTCCGGTAAATGCGTGGAACTCAAAAACAAATCCGACAAGTAGAAGAGCCTAGCTTTGTATTTTGTGTGGAAAATTTCGGGTTCAAACATCGAGTAGAGCTTGGTAAAAATGTTGGGATAGTCCAAATTGTGCACCTGCAAATATTTCTAAATAGCATAATGTACTACACATTTGGGTATCAACGAACCTGAATCATTGTAAAAATACCCTGTAAAGCCAAGAGACTAATAGGCCCGCCGACGTCTAAGGAATCCATGAGAAAATCGGTTAAAAGAAGCGGTTTATCTAAGTGGGTGAGGACTCTTTCTAGTAGTACAATCAGCAATTGCTTCTGAGTTTGAGGGGTGTGCTCCCAATGCATCACGCAATGCCACACTTTATTCAAACATTTAACAGTGATGGATTCATCGAAGGTAAAAAAAGAAGCTGAAAAGTAAACTACATACAATACATTCTCATAAAAAATTTATTATTCAAACTCACCATTGCCTTCGCTGCATAAAATTTTCTTATCTGCGTTTTGGTGTACTTGGAGTTTCTCGAGAAGTAACAAATAGTTCATGATGTACGCTTCATTGGGATTCGATTTTGCTGTCAGCGATGGTAATATTTTCCATGTGAAAAACAGTATGTCATCGAATATTAGGTATTCGGTGTACTTGTTGATGAGGTGGCCGTTGTTTTGCTTGGTTGATAAAATTTTCATAAGGATGTACTTCAATTTGGCTATTGGCACGTAGCTTTCCAAACTACCCTTGCCTTCTAACGGATATTTTCCTTCGTAAGCTAACAAATTCATAGCAGTTGATAGTCCTATAAAATAACAAACCGGTAATTTATTAAATAAATTCATTTGTGTACAAAACTTACCTTGCATTTGAAGTTTAGGGGACCCGATTTCCATAGCGTGTAATATCTTAGTAAAACATTGTTCATATGTATTCCTCAACCACTCCTTATATTGATTTTCCGCGGTTTTTTCTACCGGTTTTAATGGTATAACTTCTACGTACATGTTTCTATCTTTTAGAAGGGTACAAAATATCATTTCTAATGTTAACAAACATGAATGTTGGTCTGCACCGCAATCGAAGTGTTGAATAATTCCCAGCAGTATTTCGGAGTTTTTCCTATACAATAGGAACTCCTGACCCTGTAATCGTAGCTGTTTTGATATTTTCATGGGTTTTTCTGCTTGAGACATGGCCTAAAATGCAGAAATACACAGCGTATCACAGAAAAATACGAAATTGCAAAGATGTAGAAAGTTAAAGAACCATGGATGTGAAGTTAGCGTTTTAATTAACAATTTCTCTTCTTTTTTAATTTCATATTAAAACAATAAAATTAAAATTATAGATTAATTAACAATATAATAAAAATTATAGATGATTTATTTTTATGAAATTGTCGTCGTTTACGATTCTATTTGTTTAAATAAAGTTTAATTAAGTTAGATATGATTGCAAACATACATAGTACAAGTCTCTGACAGCTGATTAGTGACATTTGTATGTGTCTATCTGTATGACATTTAAATTTTTTAAAGCAAAACCTGCCAAAAGCCGAAGTGGCTTGTTAATTTTTATTTATTAAAATAAAGATATAAAGAATGAAAATAAATGAAAAAAACTTATGTGCATTTGCAGTTTCTGCGACACCCATTGACAAAGAAGGTTACTTAAACAAGCGAGGTGAAGTTAACAAAATTTTCCAAAGACGTTATTTCGTGTTGAAGGGAAATTTATTATTTTATTTCGACAAAAAAGGTGATAAAGAACCCGTCGGGGTTATTATATTAGAAGGTTGCTCAATAGGTAACGTCCAATTTTCTCTGATTTAATGCTCGTTTCTTATCTCAATTATTATTCAAGAATTAGCCGAAGATGATGCACAGTTTAGCTTTAAAATCGAATTCCACGGGCAAAATAACAGGAGTTACATTCTGGGCGCCGAGTCGCAGGAATCCATGGAACAATGGATGAAGGCACTTGCTTGTGCTGGATACGATTACATGAAACTAATGGTAGCGGAACTTCAACGACAATTGGATGATATAGAAGGTATACTCTAAACTCTTATCTTCTAGTAACAAGTATTACAAAAAACGTGCTTTTTTTAGAAATATTGCAAAAAGTTTTTTCTAGATAACCATACATATGATAAGATTAGATTGTTTTAATACATTGCTATCATACACGTTTGCTACAAATGTTTTAATCTTATGCTAAGAGTAGTAATGGATATTAAAGAAAGTAACTTTGAAAGTTACGATAGCGGTATGAGTCGTTTTTATGTTGTTTTAGAAACGCCCATTCAAGTTACGAATTCGCAACCGGCCGGATCTCCCGTTCCCCCGCCCAGGACCAGGCATAACCCTTTCAATAGACCGGAGAACAGCGCCCACCAGAGATCTCACAGCTTAAGAGGTAGCAGCTCTACTACCTCGAGTAAGTACGAAAATTGTGAACTGTAATCATGTATAAAATATGTTGTATTCAAGGTAGGATGAACGAAATGAGAAATTCTGATAGCAATATTAACGCAGCAGCCGGGTCTGGATCAGTGCCTAAAATAACTATCACCTTTAGGGAGTTGCATAATTCTTATGGTAGACCTATTCTGAAAGATTACAATTGCTGGAAATACGAGCATAAGGATAACGAGAATCTCATTTCTTTTTAATTTCAGCTTCCTATGTTTTTAGCCTAGTCTTAAGTTTTGTTATTTATTTATATTGTAGTGTTAAATTACTTGGTTCTTTTAGTGATATTTATTTATTTATCCGGGTGCTTTACCATTTCGCTTTTGCTTATTTCGAAAACCACCTGTACTTATTTTTTTAATAACAAAGTAAAAATGTAACAAAAGTATTCATATATTTATTACAGAAGCCTGTCGAATGAAGTTCTTAGTCTATTTAAAATCGAACACTTTTTGTATCAAAGAAACGTATTCCACCGGATCGTTGCCTCGATCCTCTTTCCACAAGGACAAATCTATCGAAGGAAGCGACTGACAAGGAATAAGCGGATTACTAAAAATAAGAAGATAAATAATACAATTCCTCAACGATCAGTAGTATTACCTGGACGACAGCTTCTCGAATCCTTTGAGCTGCATGGTTCGAATAGCATTCGCGTTATCGCAGAGCAGCTTCGCCATGCGGGCCTTTCGAATTTCTCGCAGTTGGTCCGGGTTGAAATTGCTCGGGCCGCCGTTTTCGAACCAGAACCTGTCGCCGACTCTCGTGCGATAGAACGATTCCGCGATGATGCCCAGGAAAGTGGGGCCCACCAAGGCCCCGGGAAGATTGGTCTCCAACGATCCCCCTACCGTTAGGTCCACGTCGTCCGGATGCTCATACAGCCGAGCGAGCCTGTCTACGTTCTACAATCCAATTATACTCCGTTCGCCATCAAGAGAAAGTAATAATACAGTATTTTGTGTGTAAAAGACAGCACGAGTGGCTCAAGAAACATTATGAAATTGCTACACGTTAAGCCTTTATCATTGTGTAATAGTATTATTTATTTTACTTTAGTAGTGCCACTCTGTATACAGGATGTATTACAATAGGCGACCATTTTCTAACCCCTGATAAAGTAATCTAACCACTATGCTTCTGGCATATTAAATAGAATATCAAATTAAAAATCTCTTTCTATTAAATCTTCTTACTTATTGGTACGCCTGTGATCTCCTGATAGCGAACGGACTATATTTCTTTATGTAGAAAGTGTGATGTTTCATGTTAACATTTAGTCGCAATAATATTAACAATATTAATTTTTTTATACCTCATAACTAATGAAATCCAAGAAATCCTCGAACTTTCTAGCCCTTGGAATTTTCCACAACTCTCTGTAATCGTTGTACGAAGCCAATCCGTGATCTCTGCTTCTTTGGACATCGAAGGCCTTTAAATCCACGCCGAACGTTTCGTTGTCGCTTCTGAACAAAAATTGAGTGATCTAAAATAAAATAAAAGTATAATCTGCTTGTAATCGTGTTGGATTGTTGCGAAAACCTCGCTGGTGTGGAATTGATCAGACGCGGACTGCGGCTGAGTGGTCAAACCTCGCATTAAATGATCGAATCCTTGGTGTTCCTCGATTATTTGAGGTCTCCCCAGCACGTCGGAGAATCTCACGGTACCTTCGGAGTACCTGCTTTCTTTAATCAAACTGTAAAATTCAAATTAACTCTGATTATCATACATTATACTGTCCATTCTTCGTACTTAACTGCAATTGCCCTCTTACTAAACTGTGGAAGTGCCTTAGAGCTGCCGTGGAATGTTCGTTCAAAACAGTAGCGTCCACATTTTCGTCGTAATCGTCAATAAATCCATCGGTTTTCCACAAGATCCTGGCTTTATAAGCGTTTTCCTCGCCAATAATATACGGCAACCATTCGTAGCAAGTAATCTGCTGGTACTGCGCTATGTTAATTTTGCGCGATTCCTGAAACACCAATTCATCGTCCCAATGGGGATTAAGATGGGACAGAAAGTGGGCTATTCTGTTGTGTTCCCGCAGAAAAACAGTATGAAGTATCGCCAGCTGAGGGTTCTGATTTAATCTCGTATCTCCTAAAAGTTGAGTTATCAGGATTCGTCCAAGCTTGGACTTTCGCACCACCTCTAATGTATTATGATGATTTACCTGCTACATAGCAAGCGTCATTTGGGTTAATGAGCCTGCAGGTACCGGACGCGTTCGTTGCTCTGGGGAGCCACTGGTACCCGTTTCTGATATCAGCGCGCAACCTGCCGTGCTGGAACTCCCTCAATTTGCGGTTCGTTTCATCATCATTGCCATACACGAAAGACAAGTCCAGGTAATGGTTCACGGAGGTCAGCTGAAACTCGGTTGTGAACGAAGCGAAATAATTGTTCGATATTCTGTACTTGCTCGGCTGTGTGGCGTTCACTAACGCACTGTCTGTCCTTATTAGTAACAGTCCTGTCGAAGCTCATGCACCTGGTGTTGTCGTTGGCGTGTGCAGGATCGTTGGGAGGAATGATCATTGGGTAGCAGAAAGCTGGGATAGTAGATGGGTCCAAAAGCTGCCCGTCGGCTGAACAGCATGAGTCCTTGTAATATTCTGAAAAAAAAGCAAGTAATTCTATGGAAGAATGGTTCGTATGTGTACTTACGCGTTTGAGTACTTCCCGCAGTCATGCTTAAATCGTGCGTGACTATTTGTCCGAATTGCATCACGTTTAAAGTAAAAACGTGGTCCTCATTGGGGATGTTTGGATATAAAAGCAGGCTGATGGATCGAGCTAACGGCAGGGGTTTTCCGCTTTTTGATAACGGAGGCTCCTTAATTCCTTCAATATCGCACGGTTTAAAAGGAAATTCGGTAATTTGAGTGAACTTACCATCTGCGTAATTCGCCGGCAGTAATCTGTTGTAGGGGGTGTTGGGTGTGCCCCAAGATGGGTGCTTTAAATTGTTGCAGGAACCATCGTAAGAGCGGTAAATGGATTTTGGGCAAGTTTCCGGCACTATACCGCATTCGTTATTTCCAAATTTTGCTTTTAAATTGATTTCATTCGGTGATATTTGATGTCTACAAATGAATTTTTTTGGTTAACAAAAGTGAACTTTGGGTTGTATTGACTTACATTTGATTTTTTGGTAATGAAAATTGGTTCCGGTAAATCAAACCAGCTCTCAGTAAGTCGTCATAAATTGTACTGCCTTTAAAAAAATCGTCCTGTGCATGGTTGAAAACAAAAATTTGAAAAAATATAAGAAGTGTCTTCATTAGCATTTCCTACAAGCAAAAAGCGCTTTCAATAATACACTACGTAACGGTGAATCAGATTAACATAAATGTGAACTTAATAAAGCTTAAAAATGCTCCCACTTGCCTTGCTTCGTAAACTTCAACTTCACTTAATTCTTTCAAATTCACGACTGGCCGTTTTCATCGCCAATTCACCCCGATATGAAAAAAGAGAAAGTGATTTGATATATTTGATTTGGGAATAAACTAGATTGGAAATACCTTGAGTTTTTTCCCCGCAAATTGGCAAGGTATAAAATAAATTTCAACGATATACCGGGTGATTTTCCAGAGTAGTTTCGAATTTATTATCATTCGATTTACACACATTTTATAACAAAAAAAATAGAATAAGTAGAGTTATTCGGGGAATATGTTTAATTATATTTTTTTATTCGTTTTTCTAAAAGAAATATTGATGTTATTTATAGATGAATGTATTGAGAATTTCTAAGCGTCGCCAGGTATGTAAAGTGATTTAATTTTAAGAGATGTTTTATATTCCAATTACGAAATTTCTAGTTGCATAAAAAGTTCTAATGGATAACGATTATTTGATTGAGCATTCAGAATTATACGTCTGCGCTAATTAAGTTGGTGCATATGATAAATATAAATTATTAGGTAAAATCGATTCAGTCAAGAGAGGAATTCCTATCTGCGGAGTCGTTATTTATTAATTATTAAATTACTGGAAACGCGCAAATTTTCTAAACATGCGTAGGTAAACAAGTACATTCGATGCATTCGGTTTTAAAGCTGTTAATTTTTTATGAACAAATAAAACATTTTTATGCATAGGAATATTTTTTTAGGTATCTTATTTAGGGATATTAAAACACGTAAAAATTAGTAAAATAAAACATCATTTTTATTTTATTAGTGACTAGTATTAACCAACTAATGAAGTGAAATGGTACGCTAGTGACTTCTCATTACAGCAATTAGTTGATTGGATTTATTGGATACCCACGTAATCTTCAACCAGCATTGCCGACTTACTTTCTTGTACTTACCGATGTTTATAAATTGTTTGAATTATAACAAACTAGTTGAGTTACGTATTTCTAGAGCCCGTTTCAACTACAGGTTCACTTTCAAAGTGGGGCCCAAATAGAAAATGTAATGTGCATTGTAAGACGTAAGATCTGGATCAACTAGGCAATTAATTTCGCATAAAAACGAGTAGAAAAATCTGTACAATAAGATATTAAATTTATGTAACATGTTTGTTAATTTTTTTGTATACGCTCCAATCCCATCCAAAATCCATTGGTCGGTAGAGGAGAAAACATATTCTTTCCGTGTTTAAGAGGAATTTCGGTTTTTTCAACAGGCACAATCTTGAAATGCTTCAGAAGAAAAAAGAACAAAATTTTGGTCTCCAATAAAGCAAATCTTGAACCAATGCAATTCCTCGGGCCGAGACCGAACGGCTGGAAAGCACTCGATTTAATGTTATTCTTGTTTTCATCGCTGAATCGTTCGGGATCGAAGGCTTCTGGGTCGGGAAATAATTCAGGATCGTGATGAACACCATACACCGGTATAAAAATGGTTTGTCCTATGTCTAAATCGACAGGTTTTTCGTGCGGTAGCACCGGCTCGATCGTGTATGGTTTCATACAGATCCGCTCATACATCACTTGCGTTGGCCATTTCCTTAAAGCTTCTACAAACAACATTTAGATATTCACGACTTAAACAAAAAATATAAAAAAATGTACCTGTTACAACCATATCCAAGTATCTCATTTTTACCAATGCTTCGTAACTTAGTTTGTCATTGCAGTCTTCCGAGGTTTGCGAAATTTCTTCGCGCAACCGGTCTTGAATGTCTCCATTAATGCACAATTCGTAAGCCATAAAACAAATTAATGTTGAGACTGCATCGAATCCGGCGAAGAAAAATAGAAAAGCCTGCGAGATAATGTCTTTATTGGTAATTTGACAACCAACGGAACCTGAGAATTGAAATTAATTCAGATACAGATAATAATAATAGATAAGTTTTAGTTTATACCTTTTAAATGTTCTTCAACTGTGGCGTATCCAGTATCAATCTCTACAGTTTCTTCAGTTGTAAGGTTACCTTTGCGCGCTTCCATTAGTAAATGTACAATGTCTGGCCTGACGATTCCCTTTTCTTCTCTTAGTTTTATAGTATTTTCGATTAAATTCGAAAAGAAATCGTTAATTTCATCTGTTGTTACTTTTATATTGAACATCTACCTCAAAAAGAACAACGTTAATTACGCCTAAAATTATTTAAACGGGAAATATGTACTTACTTTCGAAACTCTTGGAAGCAGAAAACAAATTAGAAATCTAAGTAATCTCGAAAATTTTTTAAGATCGATAAACTCCTTTCCGTAACGAAAAAATTCGTTGTCGGGGTTTTTAAATGAATCCACTTCTGTTCCAAAAGCGCACGAAGCAATGACATCGCTACAAAATCTGCTCGAAAAATCCTTCATTTCTATTTCTATCAAATTTTCTCTCTTTTTTAACAGAAAGTTCGTGCATTTTTCAGTGTTTTCGAGCATCAACAAAAAAAGTAGTTTCATCTTGCTACTGGTAAATGCAGGACTAAGGGCCGTACGCATAGTTCTCCATTCGTTTCCTAATTAACAATAAATAATTTGCAATCTGCAAGAATATAAGAAGTGAAGTTGTTTACGAACCTTTTAAAAGAAATAGGGATTTTCCCAGTAACGGATCTACATCTTCGGAAATGAAGTCTCTGTGCTCGTTGAAATGTTCATAATCCTTCACCAGCAGTTGCTTTATTAGGTCTGCATCCTTAATAACGAGGATATCACGGTTGAATTGGTAGATGCCGTGATACCTAAATTTACTCAATAAATCAAAATTTAATGAATTAAATAATGTGATTTACCTGCATCCCGGGAAAGCTTGATAAACATCTTTTATAAAATCGATTATAGAACGGCCAATAAAAAACGAGAAATAGTTCATAAACAGGGTCTCCAGAAAGTTCTTCTGCGGCACTCCTTTATTCTTCCAAAGCAACAAAGGTTTAACGCCAATCAAGTAAAATAACGTAATTGCCAGGATAAGTAATAATACAAGAAACATTTTAATTCTAATTCACTTCCTAAACACCAACAGTTTTTACAAAATTCATGATCAAATGTAACAATAATCTACGCGTTACATTTTTCATGCGTTGAACAATTTATTTCACAGTGGCGTAGGTAATGTATCGACCTAATTCAACACCAATTTGTGATTCCATTGGATTATAAAAATAAATTCAAGGACATGGACTTTCCGCTTTGCCGTATCATCACGGGTTTCCTTCCAGAATCGACCCAATGAAATTCGTTTAGTGTTATTTTTTTGGTACAATTTTTATGTTTTTATATAGTGGGTGGAATTTTAAGGATGTTTATTAAAATTAACACGTCTCTGTCCCTCTTTATTACTTCAATTAGCTCACTTACTTATAGAATACCCACGTTATTTTCGAGTAACATTACCCACTTGTGTACTTATAAATTGTCTAATTATTTAAATTAATTAATTTAGGTTTCATTAGCACACTCGTATTCGAATCAAAGTCTGTATTAATATACTCTTAAACTGTTTACTGTATTTAATATCATATTTAAATTAGTAATAAATAAACATACATAGTAGTTTAGTATCTATTATGCCTATTATTTAGTACCTATCTATTAATACGTCTCGAATTTCTTCTCCACAATTTTTAAAAATTGGTGGAAAATTAATTAAACTTTTTGTATGCGTTCCAAACCCATCCAAAAACCGTTCGTCGGTAATATAGAAAACAAATTCTTGCCGTGTTTAAGAGGAATTTCGGTTTTTTCGACGGGCACAATCTTGAAATGCTTCAGAAGAAAAAAGAACAGAATTTTGGTCTCCAATAAAGCAAATCTTGAACCAATGCAATTCCTCGGGCCGAGACCGAACGGCATGAACGCGCACGATTTAATGTTATTCTTGTTTTCATCGCTGAATCGTTCGGGATCGAAGGCTTCTGGGTCGGGAAATAATTCAGGATCGTGATGAACACCATACACCGGCACAAAAATGGATTGTCCCACGTCTACATCGACGGGTTTTTCGTGCGGCAGTACCGGCTTGATGGTGTACGGTTTGATACAGACTCGCTCGAATCCCACTTGAGCTGGCCATTTCCTTAGAGCTTCTACAAACAAAATTCACACACATATTAACATAAATCTACAGGTTGTGTGAACATGCATACCTGACACAACCATGTCCAGATATTTCATGTTAACCAAAGCCTCGTAGCTCGGTTTGTTCTTGCAAGCTTCGGAGGTTTCCTCAATCTCGTCGCGCAATTTATTTTGGACGTCTTCGTTAATGCACAGTTCGTACGCCATGAAAGACATTAAGGTTGAAACTGAATCGAAACCGGCGAAGAAAAATAGAAAAGCCTGCGAGACGATATCCGCGTTGGTAATAGCGCAAGTGTCGGAAGCTGCGAACGCGAAAATTAATGTGATTAACGAGAAGGTTATAAGAAGCTGGTACCTTTTAAGTGTTCTTCGACCGTGGCATATCCAGTGTCGACATCCACAGTTTCTTCAGTTGCTACGTTTCCTTTGCGCGCTTCCATTAGCAAATGCACCATGTCTGGCCTGACGATTCCTTTTTCTTCTCTCAATTTAATCGTGTCTTCGATCAATTTAGTGAAAAAATCGTATATTTCATCTGATGTAAACTTCACGTTGAACAACTTAAAAAGTAAACAATGCGTACCAGAGGAATAGTTATTATTTAAACATTACTAACTTTTGAGATCCTTGGAAATAAGTAACTAATAAAAAAACTGATCATCCTTGGGATCTTCCGAAAATCGGTGAGCTCTTTTCCGTAAACGAAAAATTCATTGTCAGGATTTTTGAAGGAATCGACTTCTGTTCCGAAGGCACAGGAAGCAATGACGTCGTTGCAAAATTTACTCGTTAAATCCTTCATTTCAATTTCCAACAGATTTTCTTTCTTATTTAACAGAAAGTTCATGCATTTTTCGGTGTTTTCGAGCATCAGCAAGTAAAGTACTTTCATCTTGCTACTCGTAAATGCTGGACTCAGAGCTGAACGCATCGTTCTCCATTCATTACCTGATTAAATAATGAAGCATAATTTTTCAAAGTGGAAAGATTAGAAACGTGTACCTTTCAAAGAAAACAGACTTTTTGCGAATATAGGATCTACTTCTTCGGGAACGAAATCTTTATGCTCATTGAAATGCTCAAAATCCTTCACAGTCATCTGCTTTAACAAATCCAAATCTTTGACAATAAGGAGGCTTCTATTGAGCTGGTACATTCCATAATATCTAAACCAAAGTAACAAATTCAAATAAAACTAGTAATCTGAATAAATATTAGAGTGTAATTTACCTGTATCCAGGAAATTTACCATATAATTCACGCACAAAATCGATCAAAGTTCTCCTGGTAAGCAAAGAAAAGTAGTTCGAACCTAAAGTTTCCGCAAAGCCAGCTTGTTTTACTCCTCTCCTCTCCCACGCAAACAGAGGTTTAACGCCGAAAAGGTAAAATAACGTTATTAGCAGAATACCGAGCAAGATGAGAAACATTTTGAGGGCTCTCTAAAACGATTCAAAATTATTATTGATGTTTAAAATCGAGCAAATATTTTTTATCTACGACTATATAGGTACTCGATGATATGATGATGTCATGATTAGAAATTAAAGCGCAAATTATTTCAATTGAAATTGGATTAATCAATAAACAGCCAGTTTTATTAACGCGGATCAAAAATACAACTCAATATCAAATTTAAACATTTCAATACTTACATTAAATACCCAAATAGAAAACTCTAACTTTTCTTCCTCTTCAATTGCCTGTTATACAATATCAATGTTTTTTATTGAATGAAACACCGACCACTTTGTACACATTGAGTGGTTCTGATGTTACGAACAATTTAACAGTGGCGTAGATACTGTATCGCACAAAGGCAACGCCTTAACTTACTGCAGGAAATTGTTCAGATTTGCCGATACGTGTTTAGTAGTTTAGTGGGTGTTTATAACACAGTGTTTACATAAATTTATTCTAAAAATAAAATTATGCATGCACCAGATGCTTGTTTTACCATTTATACGAAGTAGAAATTACATTTCTGTTGAAGATTGTTCTTTTTTTGGAATGGGTTTTAATAGGTTTGGTATAGGTTTTTAATGAAACTGCTGTTTTTATGTACAAATTTATTATCTATAAATTATTAATTTATTTATAAATAGGGTGAAAATAGAAATACATGTACTCAGAAATGGTGTGAATAGAGTGCTGATGATGACTATACTTTCTTTGATTGAATATTTTAGAATTAGTTAGATCAGACTTAAAATTGCAATTTCAAAAAGTTTACCAAAATACTACAGAAGTTAAAGAACGAGGGGTCAATCTAAGCGGAATCAGTCCCCGGCTGTTTTCAACGATCGTAACATCAATTTCCTTGTCTTTTCTGAAATAAACGCAAAGAAAATTTGTAGATTTAAAATAATCCAAAGCCCGATTACATACTTATTCAAAACGATGACTACAAAACCGCCGTCGGGCCTTTTAAACCCGATCGTTTCGACGTTTCTGTCGAAATCGGATACATCAATTCGCTTCGAACCGACAGGGATAAATTTTGAGAAATGCCCCATAGCGTAAAACATCGGCTGTTTGTAAAATTCTCCCGCCGATGCATTTACAATAATGGGAGAATCGACGAAATTCGACGAATAGTTGGGCCCTCCGTTCGTGTCTAAAGCCAAGTTCCAATCGATCCAACCGGTTACCCAATGTTTCATATTCTGCAAATTCATTATTAGTTTGTCTTAGAAAAAAATACAGTTTTCAAGTCCTTAAAGAAATGGATTTTAGGAATGCATTCTTACCTCTATCATTCCCGTTGCTACATCCTCGGCTCTTTGCCAGGAGCCCATTTCTATGTGTATATCTATTAGTGGAAGGTTTCCTAAAGATATTCAAATGCCATAAAAAATTAAAATGATCAATAAATTCCTCAACTAACCTCTGCAAGCTTCCGTTAACAATAAGAATTTGCTTGGGTGCGCGTCGTGCGTAATGTCCAGTAAGAGCGGAGTCGCTATTTTGTCAAAGTACCAGTGAATTGCTATTCCATCCACATAATCATAGACCTTTTTATTTAAGAACATCTTGAAAGGAGAAAATCGAATTAAAAATAATTACCAAAAACTTATCACAATTAATGTTGCTTGTACTAGAAACTTTAGTTAACTATGGGTACTTACTACACCTATATACAAGGGCACAAACGGTCGTTCGTCATCCAGAGTTAAAATCTTTATATTGGAATATTTAGAATTTCTAATTGTAGGACCGAAGTGATTGGCTATCCAATTTGCCTAAAAAAATTCTAAGTGATAGTTGCTATTTTCTAAAAAAAGTATTTAAGATGTCATAAACATTACTTTACTATGCTTGATTAACTTTTCAAGCGAACATCTTAATCATTCGCTATTGTAGGTAGGTAAACAAAAACACAAATAGGCACTTATTTAATAAATTAATAATTACCAATTCCCACGGCGTGAATCCTACAACAGGTATACCGAAAGGGAAGTATCCTATAGTCGGTTCGTTACCAGTGGAAATGCCCCAAAATGAGACATTATTCGCATCGTACGCTTCCAAAAATTTCAATTGGTAATCCGCCCAAGGCTGATACATGCTCTTTTTCAATTCGCTGAAAATTGAATAATATTGAGGTATCATTTTCATCCAATTTGGTGACGTCCACGGTACAGCTATTAATCGCAATTTATTCTTGCTTAATTCATTCGCTTTTTTAATGAAAGGTATCTGAAAGTAAAAAAGTGATCATCTGAGTGAAGGAAGATAGAAAAAGTGTTTGATCAGAACTTGAAAATGTATCTTATGTTGAAAATTTGGGCACCTAAATACCTTATATTTGTAATCTTCTATAGCTAGGTTAAAATATTTCAAGTCTGGGTCTTCGAAAGAAGTATCATCGTACGTATAAGGATGTGTTGAAAAATCTGAAGCACCAATTGGTACTCTACCAAAATTGTATTCCAGTCCAGTATCGCTAAAATACGATCTGTAAACGAGAGATTAATCAAGAAATATTGCTTAAAATATGATTGTTTACTTAAGAAGATTATTTTGAGCAGCCTCTTCTAGGTTTGCTATATTGATACCAGCAGAATCGGTAAATGCGCCTCCGAAACCTAAAATTTCTTGGTACTGTTTTTTCCCAATTTTTATAACGTTTTTCATTCTTCCCAGCAATTTCATGTTTCCTCTACTTTCGTAGAATCTCAATCCAGCTTTGTTCGAAGTGTACGCAATGTATTTACCAGGCGTTAGCTTTTCAATTGGAGATATTGTATCACAATATGATGAATTGCATACACAAACTGTATAGTCTTTACTGTATTCCTTAACAAGACAAGCTAAAACCAATAAGTTGTATTTATGTGAATAAAATTCAAATAAACATCTAATAATAAAAGTATACCCTTACGTTGATTGGAAGCAGTGAAGTGAAGCACTGAAATTTTAAAGAAATATTAATACTATTTCTCCTACGTGCGTTCAAAATTATTTACCTGTTAAAACCTTAAGCACTATCAAGTTTTTCCACATGATACCTATTGATCTCAAATAATCAAGTTCAAAAATTTTGCCCAAACTGCAGCGACTGAAATCGAAATTTCGTTTTTAAAGTATTTACAACCAGTGTAGTCACGCAAATTAGTTTCGTCTGGTAATTTACATTGCAAATAGTTTAAATTAAATTTATACATACACAAATAAATATTTACTTCGTGCTAATATATTAGAAAAACTGGACATTATAAAGGGCGTTTAAATTCAGCCACTGAAGATTAATTTCTATTACATTCTTACACTATTATTAAAATACTTTATGTAAGATAGTAAAAGTACCTTCTAATTTTTTATCACGATTTAATTGTAGAATTTGCAGTTAATTATTATTATTATTTGTTTGTCTTATATTGTTTTCCCCTTTAATGCATGACTGACTTATTAATGTATTTTCCTAAAAATAGCGATAATATAATTAATACATACATACGTCTATAGTCTATGGTAATGAATTTCTCTACATTAAATTATTTTTCATTAACCAATTTTAATGAGAATTATTTTTAACAAAAAACGCCAACGAAACAAAGATTTTATTAAAGCATTTATAGCTTTAATTTTAATGGAATTATCATACTTTACTTGGGTACTTAATATTTCTATGTAATTAATAGATAATAGTTACTTGATTAAAATTTTTATTGAGATATTGTTTTCTAAAATTCTTTTTTGTGTTCATAATACATTCTTTAATTAAACAATTTAGAATTAGGTCAGTCTTTTGATTTCAATTTCAAAAGTTTACCAAAATATTACAGAAGTTAGAGAACGAGGGGTCAATCTAAGCGGAATCTGTCCCCGGCTGTTTTCAACGATCGTAACATCAATTTCCTTGTCTTTTCTGAAATAAACACAAAGAAAATTTGTAGATTTAAAATAATCCAAAGCCCGATTACATACCTATTCAAAACGATGACTACAAAACCGCCATCGGGCCTTTTAAACCCGATCGTTTCGACGTCTCTATCGAAATCGGATACATCAATCCGCTTCGAACCGACAGGGACAAATTTTGAGAAATGCCCCATAGCGTAAAACATCGGCTGTTTGTAAAATTCTCCTGCCGATGCGTTTACAATAATGGGAGAATCAACGTAATTCGATAAATAATTGGGTCCCCCTTTCGTGTCCAAAGCCAAGTTCCAATCGATCCAGCCGGTTACCCAATGTTTCATATTCTGCAAATTCATTATTAGTTTGTCTAAGAAAAAATACAGTGTTCAAGTCCTTAAAGAAATAGATTTTAGGAATGTATACTCTTACCTCAATCATTCCCGTTGATACGTCCTCGGCTCTTTCCCAGGAGCCCATTTCTATGTCTCTATCTAGTGCACCATTTCCTAAAGATTTTCGATGCCATAAAAAATTTGAAATACAAATTCCTCAACTAACCTTTGCAAGCTTCAGTTAACAATAAGAATTTGTTCGGGTGCCTGTCGTGCGTAATGTCGAGTAAGAAAGGAGGCGATACTTTGTCTAAGTACCAGTGAATTGCTATTCCATCCACATAATCATCAAACTTATTATTTAATTCCATCTTGAAAGGAGAAAATTGAATTAAAAAATAAGCAAAAACATATCACAATTAATACTCTTTGTAGTGGAAACTTTAGTTAACGTTGGAAACTTACAAAAGCTAGGTACAAAAACGCAAACGGCCGTTGTTCATCCAGAGTTAAAATTTTTATATTGGAATATTTAGAATTTCGAAGTGTAGGACCAAAGTGATTGGCTATCCATTTTACCTAAAAAAAAAATATATTTTCTAAAAAGCTATTAAAGCTGTCATAAACTTTACATAGTACCCTTGACTAACTTTTCAAGTATAGCTACATCTTAGTATACGTCTTAGGTAGGCATAGCAAAAACACAAATAGGTACATATTTAATAAATTAATAATTACCAAATCCCACGGCGTGAATGCTACAACAGGTACGCCGGGGTTATTGAAAGGGAAATATCCTACAGTCGGTTCGTTACCAGTGGAAATTCCCCAAAATGAGACATTATTCTCATCGTATGCTTCCAAAAATTTCAATTGGTAATCCGCCCAAGGCTGATACATGTTTTTTTTCAATTCGCTGAAAATTGAAGCATATTGAGGTATAATTTTCATCCAATTCGGTGACGTCCACGGCACAGCAATTAATCGTAATTTATTCTTGCTTAATTCATTCGCTTTTTTAATAAAAGGTATCTAAAAATAAAAAAAAAGTGAATATCTGAGTGAAGGAAGATAGAAAAAGTGTTTGATAAGGACTTAAACTGTAAGTTATGTTGAAAATTTGGGCACCTAAATACCTTATATTTGTAATCTTCTATAGCTAGGTTAAAATATTTCAAATCTGGGTCTTCGAAAGAAGTGTCATCGTATGTATAAGGATGTGTTGAGAAATCTGAAGCACCAATTGGTACTCTACCAAAATTGTATTCCAGTCCAGTATCACTAAAATACGATCTACAAACGAGAGATTAATCAAGAATTATTGCACAAAATATGGTTGTTTACTTAAGAAGATTATTTTGAGCAGCTTTATCTAGGCTTGCTATATTGATACCAGCAGAATCGGTAAATGCGCCTCCGAAACCTAAAATTTCTTGGTATTGATTTTTCCCAAATTTTATAGTGTTTTTCCTTCTTCCCAGCAATTTCATGTTTCCTCTACTTTCGTGGAACCTCAAACCAGCTTTGTTCGAAGTGTACGCAATGTATTTACCAGGCTTTAGCTTTTCAATTGGAGATATTGTATCACAATATGATGAATTGCATACACAAACTGTATAGTCTTTACTATATTCCTTAACCAGACAAGCTAAAACCAATAAGATGGATTTATGTGACTGAAATTCAAATAAAAATCTAATATTAAAAATATACCCTTACGTTGATTGGAAGCAGTGAAGTGAAGTACTGAAATTTTAAAGGAATATTAATAGGTTTGTTCCTACAAAAAGTCACTGATTTGTTACCAATAAGTTTCTGACTCTTCTATTTCGCATGCGCGGTTTATGATTGAATGGTGTAATCAAATTTCCGATTTCTTGATGGAACAGTCTTTACATTTATTACATATTCACCAAGTATCAAACAAAAACAACAAACAACATAACCTAATAATTAACCTATATTCAGAAATACAAATTAAACCCGAATTGAAAATGCGCTTGCGCCGGATTCTAAATCTCTGTACTATCAGCAAATTTTCCTGACTATCACAAAACCAGTCCCTTGAACTGTTGGAACAATAAATTGTTAACCAAATCAGAATCAGAGATGTCTGTGGAGTTTGTTGGAACGCCTAAATTATTACTGCGCAGACTCCTGACGTCCACCGGCTATTTCTGACTGTTGTAGGAACAAACCTAATATTATTTCTCTTACGTACTTTCAAATGTTACCTGTTAAAAACGTAAGCACTATCATGTTTTTCCACATGATAATGAACATAATGATCTGAACTGCAGGAAGGGAAGACGAAAATTTGTTTAATGTAATTTCAACCCGAGTGTTCACATAAATAAGTTTTGTCTGGTAATTTGCATTACAAATAGTTTAAATTAAATTTAATATTTACGAATAAATATTTACTTCGTGCTAATATATTAGAAAATTCTTACATTATAAATGGCTCTTAAATTTAGCCACTGAAGTTGAATTTCTGTTGCATTCTTACTATATTATACTATTATTGAAATACTTTATGTAAGATAGTAATAGTATTAATTTTTTAGCATGATTTAATTTGCAGTTAATTATCATTTGTTTGTCCTATTTTATTTTCCCCTTTTATGCATGACTTATTAATATATTTTCCTAAATAACGATAATTTTTACCTACATGCGTCTATGGTAATGAATTTCACGAAATTATTTTTCATTAACCAATTTTAATGAGAATTTTTTATCAACAAAAAACGCCAACGAAATAAAGAATTAATTAAAGCATTTATAGTACAACTGGTATTATCAAACTTTATTGATACTTGATTATCATACTTTATTGAGATATTGTTTTCTAAATTTGTTTTTTGTGTTCATAGAGCATTCTTTAAATAAATATTTTAGAATTAGGTCAGTCTTTTGATTTCAATTTCAAAAGGTTACCAAAATATTACAGAAGTTAGAGAATTAGGGGTCAATCTAAGCGGAATTTGTCCCCGGCTGTTTTCAACTATCGTAACATCAATTTTCTTGTTTTTTCTGAAATAAAAGCAAAGAAAATTTGCAGATTTAAAATTAACCAAACTCCAATTACATACCTATTCAAAACAATGACTACAAAACCGCCATCGGGCCTTTTAAACCCGATGGTTTCGACGTCTCTATCGAAACCGGATACATCAATCCGCTTCGAACCGACAGGGACAAATTTTGAGAAATGCCCAATAGCGTAAAACATCGGCTGTTTGTAAAATTCTCCCGCCGATGCATTTACAATAATGGGAGAATCGACGAAATTCGACGAATAGTTGGGCCCTCCGTTCGTGTCTAAAGCCAAGTTCCAATCGATCCAACCGGTTACCCAATGTTTCATATTCTGCAAATTCATTATTAGTTTGTCATCCAAAAAAGAACAGTGGTTAAGTCCTTAGAGAAATGAATTTTAGGAATGTATTCTCTTACCTCAATCATTCCCCTTGCTACGTCCTCGGCTCTTGGCCAGGAGCCCATTTCTATGTGTCTATCTAACAGTGGAACGTTTCCTAAAGATATT
Source organism: Phyllotreta striolata (assembly GCA_918026865.1). Classification (NCBI taxonomy): domain Eukaryota; kingdom Metazoa; phylum Arthropoda; class Insecta; order Coleoptera; family Chrysomelidae; genus Phyllotreta; species Phyllotreta striolata. The sequence goes on from OU900096.1 coordinate 7,712,734, forward strand.
CGAATGCCATAAAAAATTAAAATGATCATTAAATTCCTCAACTAACCTCTGCAAGCTTCAGTTATCAATAAAAATTTGCTTGGGTGCCAGTCGTGCGTAATGTCCAGTAAAAACGGAGGCGTTACTTTGTCAAAGTACCAGTGAATTCCTATTCCGTCCACATAATCATCGACCTTCTTGTTTAGGAACATCTTGAAGGGAGAAAACCGATTTCAAAAATGCTATTAATGCCATTAGGGCATCTTGCAATTAAATTGGAAACTTACTAAACCTATGTACAAAGGAACAAACGGCCGTTCGTCATCCAGTGTTATAATCTTTATATTGGAAAATTTAGATTTTCGAATTGTAGGACCGAAGTGATTGGCTATCCATTTTGCCTAAAAACAATTTCAATTCTCTAAAAAGCTATTAAGATATCATAAACCATAATTATCATGCTTGACTAATATTACACGGGTATTTACGCATAGTCATCCGCTATTATCGGTATACCAAAAATATAAATATGTAGATAGGTACGCTTTTCAATAAATTAATAATTACCAATTCCCAAGGTGTGAATGCAACAACAGGTATACCGAAAGGGAAATATCCTACAGTCGGTTCGTTTCCAGTAGAAATTCCCCAAAATGAGACATTATTCGCATCGTAGGCCTCCAAAAATTTCAATTGATAATCTGCCCAAGGCTGATACATGCTCTTTTTCAATTCGCTGAAAAATGAAGCATATTGAGGTATAATTTTCATCCAATTCGGTGACGTCCACGGCACAGCTATTAATCGTAATTTATTCTTGCTTAATTCATTCGCTTTTTTTATAAGTGGTATCTAAAATAAGTTAATACCTGAATGAAGTGAGAGAGAAAAAGTTTTGAAATTTGAGAAAAACAGTTCTATATACCTTATAATTGTAATCCTCGTCAGTTAGGTTAAAATGTTTCAAGTCTGGGTCTTCGAAAGAAGTATCATCATACGTATAAGGATGTGTTGAGAAATCTGAAGCACCAATTGGTACTCTACCAAAATTGTATTCCAATCCAGTATCACTAAAATACGATCTACAAACGAGAGATTAATCAAGAATTATTGCACAAAATATGGTTGTTTACTTAAGAAGGTTATTTTGAGCAGCCTCCTCTAGGCTTGCTATATTGATACCAGCAGAATCGGTAAATGCGCCTCCGAAACCTAACATTTTTTGGTACTGTTTTTTCCCAAATTTTATAGCGTTTTTCCTTCTTCCCAGCAATTTCATGTTTCCTCTACTTTCGTGGAACCTCAATCCAGCTTTGTTCGAAGTGTACGCAATGTATTTACCAGGCTTTAGCTTTTCAATTGGAGATATTGTATCACAATATGATGAATTGCATACACAAACTGTATAGCCTTTACTATATTCCTTAACCAGACAAGCTAAAACCAATAAGATGGATTTAGGAGAAGGATTGATGAAGAAAATTCAAATAAAAATCTAATAATAAAACTATATTCTTACGTTGATTGGAAGCTGTGAAGTGAAGTACTGAAATTTTAAAGAAATATTAATACTATTCCTCCTACGTGCGTTCAAAATTATTTACCTGTTAAAAACGTAAGCACTATCAAGTTTTTCCACATGATAATGAACATAATGATCTGAACTGCAGGAAGGGAAGACGAAAATTTGTTTAATGTAATTTCAACCCGAGTGTTCACATAAATAAGTTTTGTCTGGTAATTTGCATTACAAATAGTTTAAATTACATTTAATCTTTATGAATAAATATTTACTTCGTGCTAATATATTGAAAAATCTGAGCATTTAATGGGCGTTTAAATTTAGCCACGGAAGTCGAATTGTTATTGCTCTCTTACTGCATTATATTCTTATTGAAATACAGTAAAATTATTAATTTTTTTACCAAGAATTAATTGTCAGATATCATATTCTTGATACATTTATGCTTTTGCGCAGGAAGTTATATATATGTAACTAAAATTTCGCAATATATGTGACTAATTGTTGGGAATAATTTATCATACATTTATGTTAAAGTTGCGATTTATGAACATGGGAGCAACATTTCCATTTTTTAGCTATTGGTAAAAATGGAATTTTCTACAAATATTCCTTCATTTCATTGCTTTTTAACTGGCTTCGTTGGCCCCATATTATTTTCCCCTTTTGTGCATGACTTATTAATGTATTTTCCTAAATAGCGATAATACGTCGATGGTAATGAAATTCTCGAAATTACATTATTTTTCATTAACCAATTTTAATGAGAATATTTTATCAACAAAAAACCCCAATGAAACAAAGAGCTTATGAGGGCACTAACTGGAATATTTATACTGCAGACTTTATACTTACTTGATATTACTATAACAAGTAATACCTACTGTTACATGTGTTTGTGTCGTAAATTTTAGTCGCTTATCAGTGGCCTTCATTTATATAAGGAAAATATGTTAAGAATATATAAAGAAAAAATAAGGAATTGCAAGAAAAAAATCTGCATCAGAACAACTTGTTATTATGGTTTACTAAATTTAAAACCAAACTTTAGAGACCTAAAATTACCCAACCCTATCTATTGGTTTTTATACAAGAAACCTTGCAAGAATTCTTTAAGATAATTGTAACAATTTTTTTACTCGCAATTAATAAACAATAATATAAGTGACAACGCAATTTACATGCGAAGTAAAAGTAAATCAAAGAGGCAGGACCAAAACAATTGCGGAAATCCATAAGAATGTGTAATTAAAATTTTTTTCTAACAATTCTTCGAAGGCCATTTAAAGGGAGATGTGCTTGGGTATATAAATCAAAGCCAGAGGATAAGTTGATTGTGTTACTGTTTGTCAAGTAGCTATAACATTGAAAAATGAAACTTCTGGTAAGTCCTTTGTTATTTAAAATAATTAATTAAATATTATTGGTGATAGTGTTACGCCCAAATTCTGAATCAAGGGCGTAATATCTCGATCTGCCTATTCTAATCTCGGAAATATACGATAGAAATGTAATAGTGTAGTGTCAAGATTCGATCTATACATGCCCTTGCTTCGGATTCTGGTTATTTTTTTTTATTTTCAACTTTCATCGTCTCTTTAACGGCGTTAAATTCATCTTCCAGCTCATCGCTTTCTTCGCCTTCTTGGCCGTAGCTTCCGCAGCCCCCAGCTGGGGCCACGGGGGCGCTGTAGTCGTGCCCGCTGTAGGCCACTCGGGGGTGGTCGTCGCCGGACCCGGCTGGGGCTGGGGCGGTCACGGATGGGGACATGGCTGGGGTCATGGATGGGGACACGGATGGTAAAACCGAACCAACCCGACGATGTTTTTCGTAAATATTCCAGTTAGTACATGAACAACAACAGGGCGGATCGGAAACGGTGTAATTCTTTGTGTTCATGTACTACTGAAAACTTTTACCGGCTATTATGTAATATCATCATGTTTACGATATAATAAAATGTTTATATTCATAAATGATGTCTTATTTTCTTTTGTGCATACAAAAAACAAATCGTTCGTTATTCATTAGCAACTAGTTTCGGTTTAATCGACCATCTTCAGGACTACGTATGAATTGAAATTATAAGAGATAACTCTTTTACAGTACATAAAGTTGCCACATTATGGATTTTTCTTATTCCTACTCGTAGATTTCGATTGTAAAGCATTTTATAACGTTCTGTAAAGTTCTGTGGAGCGTAAAGCGGTAGGTTGGGTGCATACAAATGAATAAAAATTCGCGTTTGTCTATTGCATTGAAATGCGTTTAGTGGACCAGTAGTGCAAAAAGCAAGTTCAAGGTTTTTAAACGAAGATGCCCCAGATTCGATGATGGACGATGAAGTAACCGTAAACATTTGATCTTGGATTTGTTGTTAGGATTCTCAGTAAACAACAGTGTAGTTCGGCGCTTAATGCAATTTTGTAGTGAAATAATGCAAATTATACATTGGTGCTTGTTGAGTCTTATTGTTATCGGGGTGTATTTTAAAGGTAAGAAAAAAATTATGCAAAGAAGTTTTTGAAACAGTAGATCAACAGTGGGAGTATTACTACAAGATGAGTTAGGATACTGAATTTTTGATTATTTTTAGGAAGTTATGGAGGAATCTGGAATATATGGGACCTAAGCTACTGGCGATGCGTATTGAAAAAATATTATCAATGCCCTGATAATGATATTCGCTACTACATGTACACTCCGTAAGTTATATACAGAAATTACTTAAAAAGTTTATTAAATTTGATTTTTATAGTCACACCGGCACGAAACGAATAATAATCGACGTACGAAATCGCTACTCTTTAGAATATTCCAATTTCGATCCGGATAAAAAGAACGTGCTGATTATTCACGGATTCAACGGAACGGAAAGTAGATCTCCAATTACGATATTGCGGAACGGTAAGGGACAGCCATTACTTGCACCTTTAAATTAGCAGCAAAAATCTAATATCAAAGAATCGCCTCGCTCATCAACAATATCGAATTTAATCGCCCGGAAAAAAACTCCGAGCTTTCTACTTCTAAATTTCAACCGATCCGCCTCATATCGGTTATTGTTTTCAGCTTTTCTATCCACAAAAAAGTACAATATTTTTACGGTAGACTGGTCGCCGATAACGCACTTTCCTTGTTATGTATCGGCACTTTCTAATACCAGAATCGTGGGGCAGTGCGCCGCTAAATTGTACTCGTTCATTATGAACAACGGAGGCATCGCCACGGAAACCACCTGCATCGGGCACTCGTTAGGCGCCCATATTTGCGGCATGATCAGCAATCACTTGACCAAAAAACAACATAAAATCGTAGGTATGTCGTTGGTCCATATAAAAGCTCATATGAAACGATTCATTGGAAAGGAGTTGGAAATTACGGAGGATTTATTTTAGGATTGGATCCCGCCCGACCGCTTATTAACGAATTTGCCAATCCCACGTTCAGGCTAACGCAGGACGATGCGTATCAAGTGCAAGTTATCCACACAAACGCTGGATTTCTGGGCGAAATCAACCAAGTAGGGCACGTGGATTTCTGCGTGAACGGGGGAAGGTTCCAGCCGAGTTGTTACGGCCACAGATTACGTACGAATTTTGAGATATACTCCCTTCACCATCAGGAGATAGTAATCAAGTATATTTATTAAGGTTCTTACCATTGAGTAATTGAGCCACTCTGTATAAAGGATATTACAGGGTGTTAATTGAGTGCCGATAATTCAGGATGTGAATTTTATGATTTGGATGATTTTAAGAAGAAAAGTTTATATTAATATATATCCTAAGCCTCTCAGTTTTTGACCTACCAGGGTTACAGTTTTAGAAAAAAAAATACTTTTCTATCATAATTTTCTTATTACTCCAGATATTTTTATGAAATTTTGGACGTGTTAATAGTAGAAAATTAATTTTTGTCCCAAAAAAAAGTGTTTCCATGCATGATGGGCGCCTATCAAATTTCAACAAAATATCAACATTCAACAAAATTCAAAAGCAGTCTCAAAATGAACTTGGGAAAAAATGTTTTGGTTTTTATTTTTTTACGCGAAAAAGGTGCGTCGTACGAAAGTAACTCTTAGGATCGAATTTGCTCCAAAATAAACGGGGATTTTAAAAATAAATTTGGTTTTTAGAGAAAACAGTGGCGTACCATTTTTTCTTCAAATATATTCAGTTCAAACCCCGTGCAGACGTCGCTGGTAAAAATTTTTAAAAATATTTAGCCCCAAAAAATGCTCCTCAATAATTAAAAATTGTGTATTAAATTTCATAAAAATATCTGGAGTTATAAGAATATTATGATAGAAATGTTATTTTTTTTCTAAAACTGTATCATCCTGTAGCTCGAAAACTAAGAGGTTTAGTACATATAGGCCCGGTTGCTCGTATATATTGATAAAAAACTTTTCTTCTTAAAATCATCCAAATATTCACATCCTGAAGTATGAACACTCAATTAACTACCACCCTTTACTGCTTCAAGAAGTTCCTATTACATCTCCCGGTAGATAACGGAGTATAAATTTTTAGGTATTCAAAAAATGTGTTGTTTCATTCTAACGTTGTAGGTAGAGCAAGATGCAGCCACTTCCAAAGCGCTTGCTACTATGCCCAGACTGTAAAGTTTGGAAATTCGATTATGGGACGTCCCTGTACAGCCAAATGCCCCAAAACCACCTCAAATTGGGGATTACTCCCGGGGAAACCTATCCCAATGGGCGAGCAAACACCTTTTGGGTAAGGATCGATTTTTCCACACACAAAATTACTATAAAGTACCTATTTTTTTGCAGTATTCGTGGAACGTATTGCGTGCAAACAGACACTAAACGAGACTGTCCTTTTTTCCAGTGATCTTTATACTACCAGCAATTATTTTTTACATTACATGTACAAAATTCTCATTCTATACACATTTCGATTCCCAGTAAAAAGTAGTGCAATCGTGAAAAACAGGAAGATACAGAAACGCCCAACAGAATTTTCAAATAGTTATTAATAACGTAGTAAACATCGACTTTACATGTTACACTAATATGTCCGTTTGCAGCGCTTCGCGGTCATCGAGATCCCCTTGAGCGATCTCATCGCCATTGCTTTGTTGAAATGCCGTTGAGGTTTGATTTCCTCGGAATTATCTACAGAAGACAGTATCACTAGCAGAACACCTAACACCTGCGAACAATTTTAGATGCTGTTAAACGCTTCGTTTCGAACGAAATAGTTCAAACACCTACCAAACATACTATAATAACTAGCGTGTACATGTGAATTGTCGCAGTGGGAATGGCCTCGATCTCTTGCAGAGCCAAGTAAGCGGGTTCGAACTTCGGGTTCAATTCTAAGGTGTGTCTCAGATGCACGGAAGCCTCTTGGTAGTGGCCGTACGCTTTAAAAATCTCGCCTAACGTAAAATACTGTTGCCAAGCACCTAAAAACAGATATTTAGTAGTTTAGTTTTCATCAAACGATCCACACTATTTACCTATTTCGGCAGTTTGAACTTCCAGCGACCTTCTAGTCAGATATATGGCATCATCTAAGTATTGGAGAGAAAATAGCATCCTGGCAAGGCTCAAAAGTACTTCAGCATTGTGTGGTGATACGGCCAAAGCCTTGCGAAAGCACTCGATGGCTTTGTTCGCATCGCCCTTTATTCGCCAAAAATTCCCTATTTGGTTGTACAGTTGAATAGACTTTGGTTTCTAAAATATTAATCAAACATCCTCAATTACTACTCCTTAATATTCCACTAAAACTCATTACATAATAGAATGAGTAACAATCAACTGTGATAAGATAAATTATTGTTATTAATCAGGCATTTTGCTGTCCGTGAATTGTCGTTATTCAAAATACAATTATAGATTAATAATGAATAGTTTCAGCTAATAACTACCTCTCTTTTGGCCTTCTTCAGCCTCCTTTCCAAGGCGTCAACGTCAAAATTCTTGACATCGAGTTTATTTTTACCAATGTTCTTAGTAAAGTAGAGGACAGCTTGGGGTTCGGGAACGATTGGGTGCCTATTGCGGTTTATAACACCTACTAAATTATCGAAGTAAGTGAAATTTACGGGCTTTCCGCAATCCAATGTTTCTGAGTATTGATCGGGGGATAACTTCAAATCCGTATCGTTTCTGAAATACAAATGATATATCAATGTACTGAGGATTAAATACAATATAAATGTTTATTTATGGGCGGAAATTTGGATAAATGTCGGTGAAGAAAAGTACAAGATAAGAGTGATTGGCGTCCCTGAAATACAACAATGATAAAAATAGAGTAAATATGTATAAAAATAAAAGAACGGAAGCACTTTATCAACCACTTCCCCAAACAAACAAATGTGAATATTATTATCTTTAACACTATTCAATGTTTCGGAAATGCAAGTAATTCGTACTCATTAAGTTAATATTTGAGTAATTTTCGAATTATTGTAAAGATTCTTGGGTAAATATGAGGGAACTTACTCGGTTTTTCCTCCACAATCAGCGCAGTCTTGCTCCTTGTTCCAAGAATTGGAGTAATGTTCGAAATCGTTTAATGGATCTTGAGATATGGAATGTTTGCCGGAGAAGTCCTTAGTGTAAAACAGGGGATGCGGATCCGTGCCTTTGATGATTTTCGTTTTGTCCGGACTCAAAATCCATAATTGCGCTCGCTTAGAGTTTATATAAAATACTTTAAAACACAAAATATACGAAAAGATAATTAAAATTTTAAAGTCACGACACATCACTTCTCCTTAATTAAGTTGATTTTAGTAAAATCATTTTGCGAAATTTTTATTATTCAAAAACACAAATCCTGCTAAACAAAACAAGGGAGCCAATTTTCTTCTTTCCCTGTCCGCGCATCACGTCTTCTTCCTCGTTATTTGGTAACCTGTCACTCCTTTCAGTCCTACCAACTGTAGATAAATTACAACCCCATTTTATTTTACATGTATTATGGGTTGTCTAACTCCAAGGTATCGAGTTTTTTCAATTTTGATATTTTTTTAACTTATAGATATAAAATGTTTGCATTTACATTATACAGGCTAAAAAACCCACAAACAACAACTATACACTGTACAGTGGTTAACCGAATGGAAGGATTTGTCATATAAAATACCCTTGCGGAAAAGTTCTTAAAAATGACCATTTTAATAAAAATGTCGTTAAGATTTTCTTTATTTGAAACCCAAGAAACATCTTCCGGTTATCCTATTAATTTTTTAAATTTTTTGAATCTTGAATATTACATGGCCGATTAACATATAGATACTTATGATAGTAAGAAAAAAATAGTCGAGAGAGGTCAAATCGGGAGGTCGAGCAGCCCATATAAGAGTTTCGTTCCTTCCACTTCATGCTCCAAGCTAGGGAAAAACTAGTTATAAATAAAATTGAAATCGAAACACAGAAATTGGCAATTTTAATATCAACTACAAAGTATTTACATTATCGCTTTCTTGTAGATAAATCTCTTCAATGTCCAAGGGTTTTTCTTCAATTTTTCCATATCAATCAGTAGATACTAATAAAAAATAGTAGATACATAATATAAAATAATTTGTAGAAAATTTAATGAATGCGTAACGTCGTGTTTGCTTAGTAAAACCCTAGGAAAACGAGCATTAGAGCCACTGAATGTCTGGTAGCTAGCTCTGCGGGGGCCGTAGCTCCGGGCTAAGGCGGTGCCCCGTCGAAGATGATGCCCTTCCTTTCACCGCATTACACAACAATCGAGATTGTATGTTGCAGAACGTTCTTCTATTATTGCAAGGTTTCTTAATGCTGACGACTTATAGTACGGGAAATAATAAATAGTACGGCGAGCTATATTTTTGTCGTTTTAATAAGATCGCTGGAATAATTTAGAATTATGTGCGTAGTCGATGCAATGCAATTCGATCTCGTATCGCGTCCGCCTAGCTTTCTTGTCTGTCAGTATAAGTCACTAAACTCGATTCGAATGGCATATTATATTTAATCGCTACATTTTCAAATATAACAAGCCGATACATTTTACATCTAACGATACGTAATCAAATACAAATCTGTCTCAAACTAAAAACGGGCGATTCTATTAAATTTTATCCAAAATTAAATAATTGTCTTCCATCAAAATTTAAACGTGGCTATTAAACGTCGAGTATAATCGTTTCTCTTTACATAAAAGAAGAATGTGCAAACTACTGTTAGTCAATATCGAACTCACGCGAAAATATTATTTTCCTATCTGTAGCAAAAGATTGGTAGGTTGTTTAGGTGTGGGCCCTGGAAGGGGGGCACGTGCCTAACTGCTTCCCCCCGCTTGGGTGCGCCCGTCGTTGCGAAGCCATCCGAATTACATCAATATTCCGCACAAGATTTTTATTGCTCGTTCAGAAACATCTAGTATTTTGAAACCGATACAACCAATATCGATATATTTTAATCTTTCATCTGGTTAGCTAGCCCCCGATGAGTAACGGCGTGTACTCGAGTAAATTCTTTTTTATCTGGTCCGGCATTAATTTATTGTAATTTGTTATTTAAATAGCTCGAAGGGAAACGTATAGAAATGCATTCAAATCATGTATATTTCAGAAACTATTTATTATAAGAATTAATACGAAGGTACAAATTATTTTATATTTTATATACATTTTATACATATAGTAGTGGCATTTATGAGTTAAATAGATATAATTTCATTACACGATTCTAAATAATTGAACCTGGTGTAATCTTGCAACTTCACTTCTTTACTTCGAGCTTCAAGCCATTATGCTGTGTTTGCAGTAGCAATTATTTTATTAATTTTTACCTGTAGAATGTACCTATTACCATTCTAACGCACAATGTACCAACTTAAAGCCAATTATCCGAGTGGAAACTTAGAGAGGACCAGTTTAAGGCAATTATCTAAGTGCATATTCGCAATTAATTCCATATAAAATCCTAGATGTAACTGCTTGGTTTGATATGAAAAATGCAGTAATTGCGTTGTTTTTAGTTAATTAGCGATTACTTCAATGTTGTTTTCTCCTACTATATCAATGATTGATTCTAACGTTTCAAAAAGATCTTTCTAGTGATCGAAATTTAAAGAAAAGAAGTAGCAGAATAATAAGTAGTTCTGGGTTAAGAAATTTGAAGAAATGTAGGAATTATGGGTAATGAGATTCCTCCTAGACATGCTGGAGGAAGGAGAATCAATCTTCACAAAGAGATTTCAGGTCTTTACTAGTCTCTATGAGTCTCAACCAGTCTCTACCAGTCTTTCTGATTACAGGTTTCTATGTAATTCTAATCAAATAAGACTCCTGGATCCTTGATTAAGAAATCAAATAAAATTATAAACTATGATTAACCTGGTTTTCAAAATGAGCGAATGAAGAAAAGGATAACAATTTATCAATTATTGAAACTAGTGATTTTTAATTTAATATTCAGTTAACAATACTACAGGAAAAAAAACTAATAACAGCTAATAGCGGCTACAATTCTATTTCGAACAACAACGCGCTAAACTGTATAATTTCAGAGGCATCTCACGTACTAACGGTACATTTTACAGTATCCGCACAAAAATATCCGAGGTCTCGTTATTATAATAATCAGAGTACTAGAGCGATCGCATCTAAGAATGTATTCTGAGGCTGGCAATTTGCCGCCCTCGAGAGGCGCACCCTCTTACTACATCCGGCCCTGGTTGTGTACTTCTATTTGGCAATTTTATATGTATCACTTGGACGGTGCGCGGTGCTTCGATGGTCGAGTGGTTACAGCACACTGTAATGCAGATAGTAAAAGTAACCACGCCCTGCTTCGAATCGGTCATCAGTCTACTTTTATTTCTTTACGATGGTCATGCAGCGGCAAACTTCGTATGGTCTCCATTGTGAAATATAAATCTCAAGGTTTTTTCATTGAAATACTACGTTACAGGGTGCAACGAATACGCCGTGCAACTGTACACGGATTTTTCGCGCGGGATCCAGATTCTGGTCGGCGTGCTGATAAACGCAGGCTCGGATCAGCTGCAACTTCGAAGAGAAATTCGATGAGACTTTTTTCGTAAATCCCATTAAAAACTTAAAAACTTCTTCATTGCTTAGCGTTTTTCCTATAACATTGTCCGGGCTGTCGAGAAAATTTCTCTTTCTTTCGTCGAGAATCTAGTTGCGAATTTGCGCTCCTTCATCATCTCGTTTCGATGTGTTATCGGCACCTTCCGGTATAAAATAATTTATTCAACGAATCATAAAAATAGACAAGAAATCTTATTAGAAGAAATTCAAATTACTTATACCATAACAACTCTAAGAAATAGGTGTTGGTGGTTCTTTAGATCGACTCGTGTGCACATATTCTCCGTTGGTTGAAGGATATTAATAATAACAGTGCACCAGAGACGGCCTCTCTTATATTGCACACGAGCACTAACAAATAATCGAGAATATAGAATTTTTCTCAAAAGAAATAATAAAAGCTTTAGCATTATAGATTTAAAAATATGTAGCTTCCTAGTGCTTATAATTTTATTTGATAATCTTTTGATAAATCTTCATGACAAAAAAACTTGTTTCGGAGATTGTAACAATTTTTACGCAATTACAACACTTTTAAACGAACTCTGCTCTTGTTAAGGATGTTAGAATAATAAAAGACGTACTTATGTGCAGTACACAGGAATTGAAGCGAAATTTAGAAAGTAAGCTACCTAATTTGTATTAATTGGCTCTAAAAGTGCAATAAAAATTTTAAATCAGCTAATTCTCGTTCTTAAAGTTTGGTTTTTTTTGGCGATTCTAGTTGAGTTGGAGTTCAATGTAACATTAATTCAGTAATGATTGTTCTGATTGCGGATCGAATTTAACGTGAACAATGTTTTGCGGGCTTTCCTATTCTGTTTGATTCCCAACGGTATTAGTTTTATTAGAGCGACATTATGACTATAAAAAGATTGTCGTTGAAACGTCAGTATGGACGTCGTCGTCAGCGTGAGAAATCTTCCGTCTCTAGTTTCAAGTGAAATAAAATAAAAAAAAATCCTTGAAAACGAGTTTTCAAGGAAACGTTATATGAAATCTGTTTTTCAATTTTAAAACTATAACTATATGCATTTATTCATTATAATTTTATGTAATTTATATATAAGTGTGCAGATAGAGGAAAAAAGAGCGAGCAATTATAAGATCGGTTTCACATCATCTGGGTTTCAGTTCGAAATCGCCTTGCGCCTATCTAAAACGAACGTCTATGAATTTATTTGTCGCAAAATGCTCCATATCGGGTAATCACTCCATTGGACTTAACGGAATTACTTTCTAATGGGTGGGGTCCGGCCTACGCAAGCAACTAATATTTTTTGCTCACTCACCGAGCTACTATTGTGAAGTGCTACTATTTTATACAATAGCCTTCATGTAGATTGCTCTGCGTATCCCCGTTATATCGTTGCGGTGTTGTAATATTATATTTTAAATGTTATCAATTGAAAGTCAGTCAATCAATATACCGAGACCGAGGATAATTCATTACCTCAAATTATAGAATTGTAGATTAAAATGCGTCTGATAGAGAATCTATAATACCCTACCGCAGGTTAGGTGGATTTGAAGTTTTCATTGTTTAATTGAACGATAATTGTGAAATAACCAGTTCAATAAATTTTTAAATAAGCGCTAATCATTATACCTGCGACGAAATATAAAGTCATAACTTCACATTTTCAATTACTTTGGTAATTAACAGTGAAGTAAATAGTTAATTTAGCTGAGCTGCCTGCATTAATTAACTCAATTCCATCGCCATCACAGTACATGCGATGAAATTCTTGGTATATCTCGCAAAAAAATCGATTACCCATACATTAAAACTATTTTTTCCATGCACCATTGACATTTTGTTTGTAATTAAGATTACTTTTCTACAGGAGGGCTCAAGTTTCGATTTAAAATAATATTTCGGTAATTACTACAGGATAAATTAAGCAATCAAGACACTTGAAAATTGAAATTGAAACTTCAATTTCTATTAAAATTTAAAGTTGGTCTTATTGAAGCCTCTGATTTGCAGAATTTACCTTTTATAAGGTTTCCTAATTTCTAATAGACATTAATCGAATGTTATTTCAGTACACCCTGTAATATAATTAAGAATCTAATTAATTTCAATAATTATATTATAAAAATTTATTCATATAATATATGCATTAACAAATGTCAAATATATATATAAAATAAAAAGTTACATTTTCCATGCCTACGTGGATAAAAAAATTGTAATTTTATTGAGCAAATAGCAACTCGCTGAACTAATTATTATTTAATTGGCTCACATAGATATAATATTCTCTATTTTAACAAAAAAAGTCAATACCTATGTGACTTTTATTAATATTATGTAAGGCGTTTTTTTTGCGCGTTGTGGAATGTCGCTATAAATTTTTATGTAGAAATTATGTACCTACTTTCTAGATAAAGGATTATATTTTTAAGACATTTACAATTGGTTCTCATTTGAAATTAAAATCATATTACCACTTATTAAGCTTGTTATATTAAATTTATACTTTTGTTATTGCGCGAAAATTATAGGTTTCTTATTTAGATAATATATTATACACATCCAGATCATTTTCGACGAATCCAATCTTATTGCTCATTACTGGTCATACGGAAAGTGAATTGTTCGAAATTAGAAAGAAATGAGAGAGTTACATTATCCACTAAATCAACTCTGATGCCCCTGGCATTAATATTAACGATCCAAACAAGAATTTTCAAATATATCTAATAGCCCAGTCAAAAGTCTTGTATGACAAGATTAAAACAGCTAGCCAATAAAACCATTGATTTTATTAATTAGTACTACACATACAGAAATTTCTATTAATTGAACTATTATCAGCGATTTACGACGTGAAATTGTTACAATATATTATGGCAGAAATGAATTTAAAAAAGTTTTAAAACTTTTGTTTGGTCGGGGACCCGGGGCTGTGAATTGCATATAGGAGATTTATAGGCCAATTAAACCGCATAAACTTCAATTTTAATTGATCATCAATCTTATTAAATAACCATAATCTGTCTTTACGCGTTGCATATTTAATGATTCACTGTGTAACTCATAGAATTGACCAGGAAATAACTGACGATCGCTCAATTACAAGCGTCACCTTTGCAAAGGTAACAACACGCATGTAAAGGAAACTGTAACCAGTAAATCCACTAATATCTAATGGGAGCAGTAATATTGAATATTATTTTAATCATTTCAATTATTGTGCAGAATGAATAATATGAAATGTTAAACCACGCTCTCGTTTCTGTTACTACGTAGGTATGATATAAAACATTTACCTATAGGGTAAAAATTAAATTGTAATGAAATAATAAAAGTGTGAATATAGATTTGTGTGTCAGTAAGCTTTTTTTGACCATGGCACATTTAAAAATCTGGCTTTACACCGTGCCTTAATATATCAAACATCAATTATAATACAGATAAATTTTGATGCACTTAAAATTAATAAATTTTTGAAGATCTCGTTAGGCATGTTAAAAAAGAAAGCCAGCAAAAAATCAACAGAAAAAAACTTGTTAGCAATAAACGTTTCGTAAGTCGTAAGTAATAAAAGATGAAACCTTTTCTCTTTACGCGCGTAATTAAGGTAAGTTTGTTACATTTATTCGCGAAGGTGACTAAACAAATTAATTTCACTTTACGCCATGCGAGTTTTTAAATAAATGCCTTCGTAAAATGAAGATACATGCATTTTTTAGCGCAATTAATTCCGCTGATCTTCTAATAAAAGATGACTCGTTTTATTTGCATAAATAGATACTTGACGCATATTTAATAGCTAGGAAACTTTTTGCGTCTTTTCATTGCAGTAATTACTCCAATTAATCCATTAGTTTTATGACAGAGAAAATGTACAGGTATTTGTAGCATCTTTATAATAGATATTGTGTTGTTAGTAAATTAGCTTATTATGTATACCTACTCATTAGTTGGTTAGTTATAACAAAGCATATGTTACATTAATTTCTTTTATCACAATGAACTCTAATAAATTGACCAGTTCAAAGTTATATACAAATATATATCCCTAAAGGACTTGCTGAAAAGTTTGCTCAAAAAGAGTTTGAGCTTCAAAGCTCTGCTCATATTTTATATATCGATAGTGTAAAAATAGTCGAAAGAGTGTCGTAATAATCGTTAAATTCACTTAAAACAATTTTAAAAATTGTCCCAACTTTTACACTTGTTCGTAAAATTAATTCCACATAATTTAACGCACCGTTAAGAACGGATTCAACAGTTGCAACCCTGCGGAACGAGCACGTGATAATAATTTTTAGCACCTGTTTAGTTTGTACCTACTTATTAAATCATTTTAGAGACTAACTATATTTTTTTGGATCATAAAATGTAGTTATGAACGAATTGAAGTAAAAAAAATGCGTTTCTTCTGTACGAAGCGATGAAGTCGATAGGGAGAAGAGAAAACATTAAAGCGGAGTTTATTAAGACGGTTTCCTCAAAATTTGCGACTCACTTTGTACAATTTACAATTAAAACAGGAACTGAGCGACGACCACTCAATTATAACCGTCACCTTTGCAAAGGTAAC
Organism: Phyllotreta striolata; assembly: GCA_918026865.1. Classification (NCBI taxonomy): domain Eukaryota; kingdom Metazoa; phylum Arthropoda; class Insecta; order Coleoptera; family Chrysomelidae; genus Phyllotreta; species Phyllotreta striolata. The sequence goes on from OU900096.1 coordinate 7,728,869, forward strand.
TCACAAAACCGAAACCATATCAAGCCTGCCCATCCGACGAAACACTTTCGATCTCAAGAAGTTAAACTAGAGCAGCGTCTTGTGTAGTCTGAGATTACGAAGGCAATGGTCCAGTACCGTCTTAGATATAGAAGAAAGTGCATGTCAGTTGTTTTGGTACTTCCACTCACGCGTGCCGAGCCTTTGAGTACGATGGGCTGTACGATGGGCGCCCTTTCGGACGAGCCGATTGCGTTTACGTGAAAATTTTTTTTATTTTTTTTCTATTCGCCTGAACTGATTTCCGTCGAAGCGACATGTCGACCAGTGTTGTGCCGAAAAGTTACCAGAATTTTTCAAAGTGATCTAGTTTAAGGAACTCGATTGGAGAAAATTAGTGTTCTTTGTGTACCAACCCACTACTAGTTATTCTTTGGAAACCAAATATGCCGATTATTTATTATACGTAAAAATTAGGTAGGTGTACGTGAGGTTTATTATTTATACTAAAAAAATATTAACACGTTGTAATATCCATAAATTAAACTGTATATGGCAATGATTTTTCTTAGATTTGAGCTTACTATTTTTCATTAATTAGTAAGAGTAGCAGAAGAAATTAATAAAGCTTAAATAAATCAGTTGACAGCAAAGTCGGTAGAAATTAGAAAAGAATTCCGAATAAAAAAATAATTTGAAATGCCTACAATCTCTATTTTTCGCTCAGTTAAGCAAATCTGAAACTTAAGAACTATTTACGAATTAGAGACAAAAGGAAATAATTGGAGCGTTAAAATTATCAATCTGATAGTGCGAATTAAAGAGACAGATTCCTCCAATGGTACCACAAATGTTTAATTTAAGAAATGTATTTGACTTGATAATTGAAAAAGAAAATTCATTATTATGAACAATGTCATAATCATGAAACAAGTTCATTTGTATGATAAATTTGATGAAACAATCAATGAAAATTGATCTATTTTTAACGCATAACTACGAACTTTCCTCTAAAAAAATCAATTTGCTGTAAGAAAATGTAGTAATATGCTAATCATTTACACTACAAACAGAAAATCTGTGTTTCCATTCGAGAATGTTGCGCCAACGACGACAGAAGAGCAATTATCTCTCGAAATAATCTAATTTGTCGTCTGCAATAATAATACTGTGAATTTTCGATTGTGTGGTTTTTTTTCTTAAATAAGTGAAAATGTTTTGAGATGGAGAGAAACTTATGAAATTCGGTTGTCGATAGGGATCAGGGCCAAAAACCGCATTTAATCAGTAAAAATTATCCACTTAATTTATTAGTAGAAAGAGTACTCTTAAAACATGCAACAAAGGTGAATCCAGGAAATTATTGATGACAAATCGGGGACTAAAATAACCGTAATTATAATAACATGATTGATGTTGGTTACAGTAGCATATTTTATGGATAGAAAAAATTATCGGACAATCTGACGGACCTGGGAAAGCCCATTAATGCAACGTCACATTTGAGTCCATCCTTAACGTGAAAACCTATCATAATTATAACAGAATATTAACTACGAATTAACCGGAATTATTTTTGTGCAATTTAAATATTGCAATATTGATTCATCATTTAAATAAGGAGAAGATAATATTTTTTTTTCAACATGGTAGAAGCTGAAAATCGAAGTGAAGCTCAAGAAGCGTGCCAGCAAATTCTCGCGATTTAGAAAACGGATAATGTAACAACACATTCGTTGGTTGTAATGTAGGGAGAATATATTGAAGGTATTGCAAATACCTATCTAAATATTTCCTTAGGCATTGAAAGCTTTTCGTTTTGGAAACATGAAAGCTAACTAAATAATGGTCGTGGTGATGTTACATTTAAACATAAAACCACTATACGTAGTGGTTTAATAAAAAATATTTTGAAGGTTTTTTTTAATTAACTATTCCAGTTCTAGGTGATTTTCGTGAATCTAATAATCTATTTGATCCAAATTTCGTTACTTTAATTTCACGCTGTTTAAATTATAATTAAAAATCATGCAGCAAATTCTCAATTACTAACATCTTGCTTTCTTTTGTAGCGAATTTAAGCTTTTCATTTTTTTGTTACAGTTCCGCCTTCTTTTTCACTTTATTTAAATTTCCATGACGATTCGATAAGTTTAATATAAATTTCAGTACCCATTGAAAAATATATTAAACATGAATCATGTAGTTTTCACAAGTACCAGAGTTTCTTATGCATATAGGTACGACACATAATTTTCCAACGAAGTAAATACCATACATCTGCGACGTAATTGTGATATACAATCCCATTATGATCGGATTTTGCGTTTAAGTGATGAAACTGAAATCTGGTAACGCCTAAGATATTTTGGTACCGCGTTCACAGACTGTGGAAGGTCGAATCGGTTGTATTGCCTCAAGTATAAATTACGCCACACTTTCAAACTACTGTTTTTGAGTGCCCAGTAGTATGACAGCAATCAGAGGAAAGAATTTCGAAATTTGAAGCGCTTTTTACGTTTTGATTAATCGAAAGCCACCCATTTTATTGGTAAACAACGTTTGTGAAACAATGAAGGTTAGGAAGATAGTAGGAAACCATCCTGCAGGAGTTGAGATGTTTCGTGGATCTTCTTTTATGAATTACAAATAATTTCACTATATTTTTTCCATTAGTGTATGACTTGTGACTTAATAACCAACACAATGTTCTATTAGTGTTGTAAAAACCTGTTATTCAATTTAGTTTTATGCCAAAGAAGAAAAAGAAGCTTAGGTGTATCACTTCATTAGTTTAATTAATAATAGATATAATTAATTTATAGCGCAATTAAATCATATTTATAATCATTTTTCGTAATGCCGATAAATAAATGATTCTGATCTGTTATTTAACAGTGAACTACAGAAAAAATTATTATGAAATTCGTACCTATCGGCTAAATATTCGTTACCACTGTTTGCCTTTTTCCAATATAATTGCTAAACTATTTTATAATAATAGTCAGGTATATTGAAAATAAACGGAATTTTATATTATTATTTTATTAACTAGGTGTATTACTCTTTAATTGATTTCATAACAACGTTTAACTGATTAGAAGTGATGGATTGATATTATATAGATTACAGGTGTGGTACATTAATTGTTGTTGAACAACTTGGAATAATTCTTCATACGCTCAAAATTATTCGAAACAAACACATCCTGTTCAACCACAAAAATATCTATTCAAAAACAAAATGGAAATGTAACAAACGCTCTGCTTATGAATGGATTCTCTACGTCTTGTTAACATCATGGGCAAACAAAAATGTCTAAAATTTACTTGCAGGGTTGCAACTTTACCCGGTGAAATAAGAGCAAACGTCCATAAGGAAAACGTGGCTGCAAGAAATTAAATGCGAAAAAATGATGATTGCAAGCACAAAAAGAGCTCGCAGCTGGGACGCTTTCACATATGTAAATAGCAGGAAAGCTTATTGCGTGATATCAATGACTAAAAAGGGCAAACAATCGTGAATTGGAATCATAGAATGATAGAAAGGACGAAAAAGCGTATCCACTCAAACAGAATAAAATAAATCCAGATAATTAGAGAAAAAATAAAAATAAATACACCAATAATTAATTTTATTGAGGTGAGTGTAAATATAATTTATACCCAAATGGGTAATTTTGAATTTTATGGATTTGGGAGGACAGTTTTATGAACCTATCATTCAATTCATAAACGTAAAACTGATGCAGAATAAAACAAGTAGGTAAAAGAACAAATAAAAAATTATGAAGAAACATAACAGAATTCTAATGATTTATATAATAATATTTTTACGAACGAAAAGCGTTTTTAATGAAGCAGCGTTGTCCATATCTTATAGTGAAAGGTATTTAAGTAACTACCTACGGTGTTTAGCACGTGGACTGGAGCTCTATAAAATGACATTATTGCGGTGCTCGTGCAATGTATATCAGGCAATTATTAGACTAGCAGGACTTTCTTTGCCGCTGGCCCTCCGAATTCTTCAATACTGATAGGTAAATGAATCAGAGCAAGTAAAATCATTTTGTCACAAGAAATTGTTTTTTATCGTTCTTCAGTTAACGTTGTTTTACGTTTACTTGGAGGAAGAGAAATTCTATCGTTCGTTAATTATCGTCGCTACACTCTACTGCTAACAAAATACCTATAAATTGCCAATTTGCTATTAAAATGTAAATCGCTTTTCTTGATCACTTTCTTATTTGAACATCGATTAGTATCTCTTATTTGGTCGTTACGTTGAAAATATGAAAATTGAATTGGATTTCGATGGACCGCGGAAGTATTTTTATCGACGTCGCTTACATAAAGCGCGCGCGGAAAATGATACAACTATTTTAATTAAGTGATATCAAAAATAAACAAACTGAATTCATCCATAGCAGACATTTAAATTGCATTCGTCTGATTCTTTTACTTCCATTTGGTATGGTAATTTTTATGTTAATAATTTGTTACGGTCTCACATTCCATCAGAGAAAATGCGTATTGGTTATCTACTACTCAATTCATGAAGTAATACTTACCAACTTGATAAAAATTATCATTCGTTATGAATCGAATAATATACCTAACACTTTTTTTAAGATACATATAAATTTCCTACGAATTGTCTTCTTTTTGTTCCAGGTATTTCAGTCTACTCATGTGTATAGCGAATGTCGATTTAGCCAAGGTCGATAAGTCATTATCTCCATCTGTACTACCTCCGAAAATGCGCGAGAAAGACTCTTTTCCAAGGAAAATGTTAATAGCATCAGGTGGCCATAGTTCTCCAAAGCAAGCCGCGACTTATCCTCTTTCGATAAGAGTACCGCAAGCCGACGACGTACCCTTCGATCTATCGAGAAACTCCAAGTCCCCGGACCCGCACATGTCGCCGGCATGCCACCCGTCCCAGAACCAGGAGACGGACAACCAGCCGCTGGACCTGAGAGTGGAGCACAAGAAGATCGTCTTCAGCGAAAGGCGCATGGAGGACGAGAACAGAAACCTCCTATCGCCCACGTGCAGTATTAACAGCGACAAAGAGGAGCAATTCAGAGAAAGCAGACATATCACCATCAACGCTTCCAGCGCTTCGAAGAACGTCCAGCAACAAATGACGCCCTACCCTTTAGTCTTTCCCACGCAGCCCGTGCACTCGATGATGCTGGAGGTCATGTATCGATCGCAAAGCGCCGACAACCTTCCTAGGCCCCTAATCCCCCCGTCCTCTCCCTCGAATTTCAAACAGAGGTACCCTTTCATCAACCCGGCCGTGCTGAGCCCGCCTATAAATTTAGTCTCCTTGGACCTGATGAGGAACCAGACGGCGCTGCAACCCGGCAAAATATTCGACTCTAACGTACCTAAACTCAAAGACCGATACGCCTGCAAGTTCTGCGGCAAAGTGTTTCCCAGATCCGCGAATCTGACCAGGCATCTGAGGACGCACACCGGCGAGCAGCCCTACAAGTGCCGGTACTGCGAGAGGTCGTTCAGCATCTCCAGTAACCTGCAGAGGCACGTCAGGAACATCCACAACAAGGAGAAGCCGTTCAAGTGCTCGCTGTGCGAGCGGTGCTTCGGCCAGCAGACCAACCTGGACAGGCATCTGAAGAAGCACGAGGCGGACGGGCCGACGATACTGGACGAGCACATGATGCAGAAGAAGAGCCTGATGTCGAAGAACGTCAACGAGGAGTCGTACTTCGAGGAGATCAGGTCGTTCATGGGCAAAGTTACCGACAGGCGCTTGGCGCAGCCGATGCAGTCGCTGAAGCAGATAACGAATTTCCCGCTGAAGTTACCGCCGAAATTTTTGGACGACGCCGGCTCGTTCAAGGAGCAAATTCAGGACAAAGCTAGTACGTTCACCGCGGAGAAGGATAATTTTTCTTCCTCTTCGTCGACCCATTCCGAAGATGATTTCGGTTGCAAGAATAAGGAAGACAACAAGGATAAATATTTGATAAGCAAAGAAAGTACTGAGAGCAAAACCTGAAATTTGAACGGAACCTATTGTGATAAATTAGTGATAAGAAATTGAGAGGTGAGTCTTTTTTGAATGTCTACTATTCAAAAATTTTTCTCTTATCGACCAATTTTTAATGATATAGTTAATAATATGGAAATTCTACTAGTATTATGCTGAAGCTCTGGCACAATTGAAAGCTCTTCCTCCTTATTATTATGCTATAATAATAATGTATGTTGGAAGGTATTAATTAATAATTTAATTTTAATTTTAGGTTATTTAGTTATTTTTGATGGCACTGAAATTTGATAAACGTGAAGAAAAGTGCGGCTGATAGGTTTTCTTCCTCTGACTTATGTAATTTTTCGACTCGTCTACGCCTCGCACTTCGAAACTCGTCAGAAAAGTTTTGTTCGAAACAGCACGAATACACGCTACTCGTTATTACCATGATTATTTCGTTGTAGAAATAAGATGTATGTGCAATAATAAACTTTGAAGCTCACTGCAGAAGCATACATTCACTTAATTTTAACAATCCGGAATAAATCTCTCAAAACTCGTTAAATAATTTGTTCAAATATTTTGTCGAATCAGCAAGTGTTCATTGAAAGATTTTTCCTTATTTCGCAGTTGGCGTTCCACAATTTTCAACAGTATTTTTGTTGCTCTTTAAGTTACCATTTTAATTTTACCGAACCGTTTCATTAGCGCATTTTTTTGTTGTTTACATTGGCCACGAGCGCCGTAATTATCTCACAATAGAAACCATTAAATGCAAAACGAGGAAGGTTTTCTAATTTTATAATTGGCTAAGTTCATTTCAGTTCTCGAGCGTATATTAATTTACAATCTCGCGAATGACACACCCATCATCTTCTTTTGGTGCCGTCTTCATTCAAGGCTGTCGATCTTTTTCTAAATCGCGTTGCCTCGTTATTGATCAATCGGTTTTATCCTTATTCTGTGGATTTTACGAACGTGATTTAATTGATTTTTTACAAAACAAAAAAATCGTTGATGGAGTATGATTGGAACAAAAAGTCTCTTGTAATTTGGACGCCAAACTTTGAAATGTACCTATTGTAGAACGCACTTATGTACTAGTTCCTCCTTACAACAATTATTCTAGTTTTTTTTGACAAAAAAAGCAACTTATTGTAAGTCTGCACATAATACTCATATGTTCGCACAAATCTAACTTACTTTTAAGCATGCCACTAATCGATATCCGATTTGATGATTGTAAAAAATTAACTTCGAACAGCAATTGACTGAGATTATCAGTAGACGTTAATTTTTTCCCACTTTTCTTTTGTAAACTAAGCAAATACAAACGTATGTTTTATCCAATTACGCTTTTTGTATGTGTTCCTTTTGAAAATATCCTAGAGAGAATGCCTTGAAAAGAAAATTGTTTAATGTTTTTTATGTAGTCTCAGAAACCTGTTCAATTCGGTTTTTATTTATTGTTCCTCATTAAAGAAAATAAAGTTTAATTAAAAATATTTTTTATTATTGTTATCATTTTCAGCTCTTTCTCCATGCTTAAAACAAGAACGTTAGGACATTTTTTATGCAGGTACGCTAAACGATCTTACATAATAATGCCTAATCATTTCAGATTAATTAAAATCGAAATTTTCTTTTTTACGCTCGCATTTATCATCGAGATCGGAAACTGAAACTTGCAGAAATTAGTAGTTGCCGCAACGAACAAAAAAAAAGGATGCTTAGATGAAACGAAGAGAGAGTACGATTAGAAAATAAAAATAAAATTAAATGAAGAAGCGAGACGATTTCTCTGTGAAGGGAAACTAAACTAAATCAGTCGGTAAGTATTGTTTTTGCATGTTTAAACACTAAAATTATAATGGGATTAGTTTTAAATTGTTATCCAAAAATTGACAGTATAAAACCCACTGGGCATTATCTATTAATATAGGCATGTGTAATTTCACCTTAAATGCTTTTTGTAACAACAATAGAGTTAACAAACTGTTATTTTCGAAACGATCGAGACTGTAAATTGTACCATTAAACGTTTTTTACCCAATCTACACGTTTTACCAAACGACTTTCTATCAAATCTTCGTCATGATTAATTTATCGCTCGTGACGTTTACTAACTGAAGCTAAATTTTACAAGAGAGAAAAAAATTGAAATTGACCTGAAACGAAGGCATAGCGTCACAGTTCTATTGTATTTGGTGATTGAAATTTTTACGGCTTCCGATACTTTAATTCTCTAATTTAGTGCAGCGACCGACAGTCGTTTTGTGAAAATAACAAAAGGTAGAAATATGTAGCACAAATTCTATTCTTTCTTTTCGAACTCATAAGTTGAAGTTTTCGAGATGCTATCATCGAATAGCCGATAAAAACAGTTATCTACGGAGAGTTATACCCGAATAGCTTATAAAAAATTTGCTTCTAATTATGTGTTTTATAAATTGGTTTGTTTGTTTTAGGTTCGACTTGAGTGCAGAAAAGGATTGGGAAATAACGCGAATGGGTATTGCCTAAAGAGGACATTTTCTAAAAAAATATTTAGTGATCCATGTAACCGTAACGAAATCGCCAAGCGCTTCCCAGTTATTCGAAATCAAAAAAATCGTCGTGTTAACATTCGATTTATTTACAAGGTTGGAGAAACATTCTAATAATTGTGATTATTATTGATATTCTACAGTACGAATCAATTATTGTAGGCTAGAAACGAAAAAATACGATTTGTCGTTAGTTTTTTGTATAAAATCGTCGAGTGCTCGGATTTGCATTGTTCAATTCGAATTAAGAACATTTTGCGGTAGGATTTTTAAACGTTTGTAAAGCCAGTCAGTAATCCAATTGCTTAAGATTCAATAGCGCAATTCATTTTCAGCGGTTGAAATTTGTTTGTTTTAGAGGAATTACGAATTCATCGAATCGATTCAATATCGATTTCTCATTGTTCGATCAAACAAAGAAATTGTATCACGATTTTTTCAGCAAAAAGAAACTATTTTGAGCTTGAACTACTGACTTAGCTCATCCAATTATAATAGATACTTTCGTCAGAATAATATTCTTCGAATTTGGTTAACATAAGAAATTGGTTGATTCAACGGTACTTTTAATTTCATTAAGAATTAATTTTGCGCAGTAACTTATCGTGCACACTGCATGATAGTGTAATACAAATATTTACTAGTAATTAGATAATAGCGAGTACGTATTTAAAATTTTTGGTGAGAATTTGTAAAACAGTTAATTAGATAAGTTGATAAATATGTTAAAAGTGAATCTTAAGTTCCTTATGGTCATAAATATAAGTAAATTTAGTTTAAGCCGCAAGTAAATTCTTTGCAATTGCAAAGGAATTTTTAGAACGAATTTATCCGAAAAAATAACATTTCACAGAAATTTTTGTTATAAATTTGCTGAACAGAAAATTTTTTTAAAACAAAAAACCTATTATTACACTATGGGTTAATCAATTAATTTAAAAGATCAAATGTATAGGGATTACTCTTGCATAAATTTTCTATACCTACCTAAAATATTTTCGAGCAGATCTCAGTAGTTAATTTCCTGAAATATCGTATTAATAGGTTTCATTGTTATAAAGAAAATTTGAAGCAATGTACTTCAGGTATTCTTCAGTATGAGTTGATTGAGTGTTACACTTGTAAGTGCATCAAACTATAACGATAGTACAGAGTGAGTTATGATAATAGAATATTCAGTTGCACATTTCCTACGTTAACCTTTACAATGTGTAATATCGTAAAAAGCAGAACTGCTTAGCAGTTTGATAGTAATAAATTCGAAAATTATCGATTTATTTGAGCATATTCCAAAACTATTAAGACTTTACTTAACAGAGCCTCAAAGTATGACGAATATTCATAATAATAATGGATTAAGTCATGCACTTGTATTTTTATACGGTGGGTAAATATCTAATTTAAAATAGGTTTTTCATGAGTTTAAAAAATTGTAGGTTGTCCCTTAATCCATTACGCTGGTTAAATACTTAAATCTATTCGAAAATGTTGTTGGTAAATTCATTTTCTAATTCTAATAATTATAAAAAGGTAAGTCAATTTTTTACAAAAATTTTTATGAGAATGTTCCGGATTAAATTGTACTTTATGAGCCACATTTTTTTACAATACGGTTAAATATATTTTCGCAACAATTTGGTAAACTTGCTGTTGTTACAGCGAACTAATTATAGACAATAGATACACGATTTAAACGTTTTACCAAACTGAATCGAAACATCAATAAACAACTCAATATTCAAAAAGAAATAACAAATAGATAAATATATGCACTATATATAGACTTTTGTAAATGACTAAGTAGACACTTTCACTACGTGATCATTATTTTTCACCAACTCCTCGTTATCCTGCTTACATTTCACGTCAAAGTTCAGCTTGGGAGGAACGTAGTCCTCGACCAGTTCCGAATTCGTCTCCGAATCCTCGTCCTCTTTTTTGAGCCGCTCGACGTTCGCGCTCGCCGGCGACACGAACTCGTTCATGTTGTAGTACTCCGCCGATCCGAAGGTGACCTTCCCCATGAACGACCTGATTTCGTCGAAGCAGGCGTCCTCCCGCTCGTTCTCGTTGCTGCTGGCCGGCGAATCGGCGGGCGCGATGCTGCCGTTCGCCTCGTCCACCTCGTGCTTCTTCAGGTGCCTGTCCAGGTTGGTCTGCTGGCCGAAGCACCGCTCGCACAGCGAGCACTTGAACGGCTTCTCCTTGTTGTGGATGTTCCTGACGTGCCTCTGCAGGTTGCTGGATATGCTGAAGGAGCGCTCGCAGTAGATGCATTTGTACGGCTGCTCGCCGGTGTGGGTCCTCAGGTGTCTGGTGAGATTGGCCGAGCGCGGGAAGATCTTGCCGCAGAATTTGCACGCGTACCGGTCCTTTATCTTGCCTTGGCTGTATTGGTGCATGACGTCCTGGAAGGGCTTCACGTTCGAGCGCATCATGTCCATCCGCTGCGGCTGGAAGCCGTTGAGGAAGGAGAACCGGTGGTGGAAGGGGAATGGTAGGAGGCGTTCGTTGTCGGGATTTTGGTAGTTGTAGACGAGATTCCTGCATAGGTCGGTCGGTAGGACCGGATGCACCGGTCTGGGACAGATCATTTGTTGCGTTGAAGGAGCGTTCTTCGGGGACGGATTGCGATCGTCTACGATTTCTATTAAACTCTCGCTCTCCGAATGAGCCGAAATTTCGGATTCTTCTTGTTGCTTAACCAGCAAAGCGCTCTTTTTCCATCCGCTCAGATCCAGCGGTTTGTCGGTTTCCTCGTTGGCCGCGCTCGCGGGTTTATTAGACAGATCCTTAGGCATCGATTTCGACGGCGCTTTTAAGTTCAGACTAGGATTGCTGTATTCCAAAGACCTACCGAAGTCCAAGTTCTTCGGCGGCGTAAATTTAGGTAGGAGAAGATCGCTCTTCTTCGACGAAAATATGTCTAAGTTATGCGAGAATTTCTCGTGATCGGGCGACAACTTTCGCCTCTTGCTTTCGACGTTCTCTTCCGCCACCTTCGACATCTGGTTGAAGAACAAAGGGGGAATCACCGAGGCGGCCGGGAAGAACGGATACGTCGACAATTGCGGCGGGAAGAACGGCAAGCAGCCGGATCGGTACAAATTGAAGGAATCGTTTCCGGCCATCGTCACCGGGCTGACGGGTATGTGGGGCTGGTTCGCGAACGGCGCCGAGCTAGTCGAATCGCAGAAACGCTTGTGCTTCGAAAGGGACGTGACGGTGGAGAAGGACTGACCGCATTTGACGCATTTGATCTGCATTCGACAGTCGGCGTGCATCCGCTTGTGTCGACAAAGGTTCGAAAATTGCGTGTACGCCTAGAACAGAAACGAAACCTGAATCATTCGCCCACTAAATCGAGCAGATGCAAAGTTGATTCAACTCTCACTAAGCTTTAAACATACACATTTCTGGAGTGTAAATCTCCGCCTTTTTATTGGTCTGTACTGGTTTTAGGGAATTGTAGAATATTATTTACCTTGAAGCAAACCTCGCACTGAAAGGGCTTAACCGAAGAATGGATGTGCGTGTGTTGTTTTAATCCGGAGGACGTGGCGAACGTTTTGCCGCACTCCGGACAAGCGTGAGATCTCGCCCCGACGTGATGGGTCCTGATGTGCCTCTGTAAATTACTAGGATCGGTGAATACCTATAAATTGTAAATTAGAGAATAAGAGCTGTTCGTCTGTTAAAACTCTCGTTAGGAATGTGTGAGTTGAATTGAAGCGTTTGCATTGAATTTTCTAACTGAGCACCTCAAGTTATTTATATTAGATTTGAAGGGTTAAAAGCATTACTGCATGTATGTGTGTTTATTTTGTAGGTATTAAACGGCGTTTACCTTGGGACAATTTTCGCAGTGGTACTTCTTCGTTTCTCCGTGCTTTATTGCTCGGTGCTTTATGAGACAGGGGCGGTATGAGTACGCTTTAGAACAGTAATTGCATTGGTACTCGTCGCGCCTGTAGTTGTGCTTTGATATTAGGTGCTCATCTAAACTGAAGTAGAAAATTTATTGTTATTAATGATTTTTTTGACTCATTTAAAGAGCAGATGTGAAGAGAATAAGATCCACAAAAAAGTACTTACATATCTACATCATTGAATATTTGATCACAAACGTAACAACGTGATTCACTAATATCTTCATCGTCTTCCCTATCGTCGATGGTTCCGCTGTGTTGTGAAGCTAAAATAAATATTTCCAAAATTTTCAAAATCGAACAATCACCTGAACAATCGGGAAAAAACTAGTTTGGACAAAAGGCAAACGCCAACTGAACGATTTAAATCAGTATAGTATTAACGCAACACGGTGCTTTATTGGTCAGTTTTACCTTTTACACCCCTTTTTTTCGCCCTCAATTACACAAAAAAGGATGTGACCAGTAAGGGTCCGCACATCCATGATATACACATAGAATATAGAGGAAGTGATTTTGTTGACCCCCCGTATACATCTGTTATAACGAATATTTTTTTCGGAAGTTAATAGGTCAACCTGTTTCCGTTTTTCAACTGCTAACTCGCAAGGGGTGATTTGAACGATTTTATTCAAATTGTAGGTACTTCACCCATCCATGCATTGCCCCAGCTGTAATTATTTACTAGACGATTGCTAGATTTTTGCGACAAAATACTTTTTTTATTAACAATATCAGCTTTTATCGGTATCTTATCATTTTAGTGTAGTTTGTTAACTTAGATTTTAAATATTTTGCCAAGGGAAGGACAAAATTACGTACGTTCATTACAGTATACGTTATCAATTATTTAATTGAAGATAATATTATAGTAAATTTAACGCGTTTCTATATTATATAAATAAGTACTAAAATATTTCGAAGAATCTCGTTGGTTGGGGTAATTAAAACGGATTCAGATGAAAATCATCGATAAAATTTGACCCTTACGATGGCGGGTAGCGATAAAAATATTTATTAGGGAAGTCGTATCAACCCGGTTACGAAGGTAACTTAATACATTAACATATTGTGGATAATATTTAAATAAGCAGTAATCAAACTATCAGTAGCGCAAACCTAAACATTCGGAAATTCAAATATGGTGCGTGTTAGAGAGAATTGGTTTTTATTTATTCGGTGGAAACTAAATGAAAAGGAACGAAAGTGAATTGCGATGTAATTTTTTTGGGTAATGTGATAAGATTTCGGGACAATTATTAGTGAGAAAATTTATAATTATACACCTACCAGTTTCCCTGTCAGATCGTTCGTCAGCTGACGTGGAATCACCAAACATATCTTGAAGACTTAGCGGCTCTTTCGGTGTTAAAACTAGTTCACAATCGGTTGGAACATCCTTAGCTGTTTCGTACCACAACTGCAAATAATTAGAAATAATCATCAGAATGTTTAATCGCTAATTAAAATTACATTTTTTTTAATAGTAGGTATTGAATTTACCTACATCTTTATTAGTTTCGAAAACGAAATATTTTTCGAGCCGATCATCTTTCAAAATATTTCTCGAATCAAACATTATACCTTTTTTAATATGCCTAACTTAATTCGCCATTGTTATTAAAAGTGTAAGAATGTTCAATGAATTTGAAAAGACATTTCAATTATAACAATGGTGCATATTCCTACAGTTTAAACAACTCGACAAAAACCAAATACGTGCTTGTATTACCTATAAATATGATTAATGCAACTGATAAAGTACAACAAAACAAATAATTATGTCCTATTCAGCCGGAGATTGAGAATATGCATCATAACTTCGAAATTACTTAAACAAAAATCGATTCAATCAATAGGCGATACGCCCAGAAATTATGGCGGTGCCTATCCTTTTATCACTTTTTTTTTTGTTAGGAACAGATATTAAATAGGGCATATTATACACAGAAATATGAAATTAAGCGATATAATTGTTGAAAGAAAGGAATAAGTACCTGACCGCCGTGTAAAATATACTTCACATTGGCCTCAGTTTTCGTAGAAGCGATTTTAATAAACTTCAACCAATTTCTGTGATTGATGGATCCATCCAGCCAACCTCTAACACCACTGCCCGTGATAATCTGAAAATGATTACCATTACTTATTAGTATATTATGGAGAAGACTTACTTGAACTTGTAATACATGGAATATCTCAAAATTAATTCCCGTAAGGTGCTCATAATTATTAAATTGGGCGGTATAATATTTCGCAAATCCAAGTCATTCACCTTAGGAACCGAGAAATCTATATTTTTTTTAGGACAAATCGATCTTTATTTATTATATCAAGTTATCAATTTTCTAGTGGTTGATATTTAGTTATTTTGAAAAGTCTTCCAAGAAATGAATGTGACGATAACAAGGAATGAAGGTAACGATACTTTACTTCCTAGTAATTCTACATTATCTACTTGTATGATATACATAAAGAGTTGTTTCATATTTATTGGCGCCGCATCAAATTCTAGTGTCACCAAAGGGAAGACATTCTCGTTAAAGGTCTATTTGCAATTTGCTTATGCATTGATAATATATTTTAATATTTTTCTTGATAAATTTTAGATAAAGCGGCCCAAAAGTAACTTGTAAACAGCATTTTACAACGTTTTTTATTACTAATATCAATTAAATAAAAATATTTTTAATTATAGTAAAGATTGGTACCTACTTATTTAATTAATTATAGCTAGAATTAGGGGACAAATTCAAACAGATTTCTAATAAGAAATTCGACTGCTACAAAAAGTTTAACAAATCCGAAGTTTTCCTCAATGCCATCAATTCTGTATCCAAACGAAAAAATATACATAAAGGTCAAGACGAAGCTATCAAAGCCAGATGTTAACTGATAAACGAGCTAATAACAAACGTGACATTTTGATTACGCTCCCTCCCCTTGTTAGAAACACCACTTGCAACCATACTTTCACCCCTGTAGATGACGATATACTAATTACTTTTCGACTTATTTTCGACGCCCCACTATCTTCGATTTCACTTCCTTAATCGATTTCCCAAGAAAGTTCACTCAAAATTTCAATTGAAATCACATCAAAAATCCAACGAATTCTTCTAAATTTCCAGTAACAATTAGTGTGTTTATGACACTAAAAAGAACGGGAATAAGTTTAATAATTAATAATTTGTATTTGCCCCGATCTCCATTTACTAAAGAATTTCTAAATTCGATTAGGTTTGTGTTTCTCTTTTGTAAGTAATGCGATATCGAAATGTATCATCTACCTGCACCGGACGCATTTCTATATCCGTCAAATAAAACGGGAGAACATTTCGTTTATCCTTCTAAATTCATATTAAATAACATATGGGCATGACCGTAGGGATACTAAAAATATTTGTAGCAATCACATAAAGGTCAGAGCAATATTGTTTTCGACTGATTTATTTAGAAAGGGGAGTAGTGTTGCAGATGTGTCAGATTAGTCGTGTACAAGCGGAGCTGAATAAAAATAATCAATTTTCAGAACTATAACAGCATAAGCTGATTTTCTTAAATCAAATTTATTGAGGTCAGATAATAACGGGATATTTTTAGTGGAATATTAAATGGGATAAATTTAGTATACAAAAGATAGGAAATAGTGAATAAAGGAATCCAGGTTCGGAATTCAAAAAGTGATCTTTGCTGGGATTAAAAACTAACTTATCATCGAGGAATATTAATTAGGGCGTTTTGTTCGACAATACATGGGGCCTAACTAACAGATATATCATTTGGAATGAGATAAATGAAGGGCACTAAAAAGTGCTTCGTCGGGTGCGACATACTGGACAGTTATCAAATTTAATAATGGCATCTCGTTTATTAGTTAACATTACAAACTCTAACCAATAACTAATAACACGCGATTTAATCTAATGGTATCAATTTACAAAAAAATTTTACAAAATACAGGCTCTTAACTACTTCAATTTATTAATTAAGTAAATTAAGCGAGTAAAATGTTTTTTTCTCTGTGTCGTAAAAACCAAAATCGGTTATTTCGAGGAGCGCGCTTTTTTGATAGTTAAATTGTTTAGAAGGAACATGCCATCCGAAGTAGGAATAGAGATTGTAATCGAGCGAAAAACATGGTAGAAAAAGGCAAGTAAACGATGTGCTAAATGTGCATCTGACTTCTGGCAATCATCTGTAAAATTGATGAGTTATGGTTTTCGTGAAATTGCCCAAAATTGTAGATGACTAAGATGCGAGCAAAACTTATAACTTACAACTTACAATCGCCGCAGGGCAGGCACAGGATAATTTTCCTCATCATACGAATCGTTCGAGATTAATTAATTTAAAATTAATAAAATGTATGTAACTTCAGCAAGATCCTCGTATCGTTTCATAATTTAATAAAAAATATATTTCATTTGTAAACTCGTATTTTAGCATAAAAGTAGGCACGCCATAATAACACAACGACCGGTCTCGAATTGAATATCATAATTTGCACGGTAGCGAACCCTCCTATTATATCTGCGATAGTGAGAAATACCTTTCTCACCATATTTGCGACAAGATAACACGTTTTTGTAAGCCGCATTTACAAGTTAATTCATTCGATTCCGAGCTCGAGGCTCCGATGGAACAGGACAAAGCGGTTATTTCCCTGGTCGGCTACAATGCAAAGATTTCAGATTTCCCTCCCGTCTACCACCCCCTGCCGAAATTCACGGCAGGTTTTCAGCACGTTCGCCCCTTCCGTGTATGTGGGGTGTTGCATGCATTAATATATTTATAGGCGATCTGACGGGATCGCAGATGATATTTCAATTTTTGATTTTACGTTGAATATATGCAAAATTTGATGTGTAAAAACTCTCATGTTATACTACAAATTTATTTATGTTGTATAGTCAATAGGTAATTAAATATGTATCAATT
The DNA here is from genome assembly GCA_918026865.1 of Phyllotreta striolata. Lineage (NCBI taxonomy): Eukaryota > Metazoa > Arthropoda > Insecta > Coleoptera > Chrysomelidae > Phyllotreta > Phyllotreta striolata. The sequence continues at coordinate 7,746,270 of OU900096.1, forward strand.
CTATTTCCATGCTATGTTTAGTATGTAAATTTCTGCTTTTATATATTATACAATAAATCAATATCCTATATTTTGCATTAGAATCTTTTGTACGTAGGTACGTAGAGTACAGGTTAAATATTAATCAAAATTTTTGGTGGTATATTTGTGTCACCCTGTATATGAGCAAAGCGAAGTAAATAGATTTAAAACGGCATCAGCGGAGAGTCGCAATAAATTCACCGGAGGAAAGCGACATTCCCTCTCCGATAACGTGCCTACAAAACGTCAGATAACAATTGGAAACCAAACATCAAACATTTAAGCCGATGTACGGTAAAAGAGATCGACTAAAATCAATCACCGAGCCTTTTAGAAGACTTTTTGTATCTCTACAACAGATGGATCACTCTGACGTGTCAATAAGGTAGTTCGCAACAATTGCACATCCATAAAATGTTACCCTGCGTCACACGAAATGGGCAACTAACCAAAATTAATATTTGATAAAAGGGTGGGTAAAAAATCCCCGATGTATATTCATTTGTTTATGTTGTATTTTGTATTCCAAAAGGGTGCACATCTTAACTTATGACTATAAAAATATCTATAATCCGTTATATTATATCTATAAATAATTTATTTTATCTGTATTTTTAAATTTTTTATAAAATTACCTACCTACTGTACAAGAATTTTTAATTAAATGTATATAAATACCTACAATATTAGTTAATGTTAGAAAATTATATTTCTTCCAATTCGAATCGGTTTGATTATCATGCAAAAATATTCAAAGGCATAGTAAATGTTTTATTAATTTTAATAACAGCTCAGTCGATATAGAAAATACCTAAACTGATTTGAATATGAAATATGCGAAAACAGTCGATGCATAATGGATCGGTTCGATCTCACACACAGGCCCTTAAAATTTCACGCGCCTGATGTCGAAGATTCTAGTTTTGAAATTGGAAGTACATTCGAGCGCGTTTGAAAGGACGATTTTAATTGTATGATAGACTTACCTCCCACGCGTATTTAGTATCGTGAGGAACGCTAGCCCATTTGCCCTGAAAAGGGCCGTATTTGGTGCCCTTGATTACCGTTGTTTTGGCGAACACTCCCTCTTCTCTCAACTCCAATTCGTTGGGAAGCAAACGGCTGGCCGTTATATCTCCATCGTTGGCGGAATACAAGTCGATTTTGGTCTTTTCTTGTTTGACTAAATCCAGGTTGTTCTCCACCAAAATGTCGTTAATAATAGTTTTGGATTTGCTGTCGACGCTTTGGGCCTTGCAATAATTCTTATCGAAATTGTAGTACTGACTGTTCTCGGCCTCTTCTTGAGGCGGTACCATTCTCTCGGCGGGTTTTCGATTATTCTGATAATGCTCTCTGTCAGTGACTTCTAATTCATCGTCACAAACTTCTGCAAAAGAAAACTTTGGTGAGTTTACGAACGATCAATTCGATTAACCGATTTATCGGGCGTTTTCTTCTCAGTGTATATTTTCGATTCGAAAACTTCCTCCAGATAAGGCGTGTGCGTTCTGTCGTTCGACTTATCGCGCTCCTAATCGCAATCAATTAAATTTTCTATTCTCTGTCGTCTTGTAAATAAACCGAAATATCTTAAATTATCTTTCGAAAAGAAAGCCTAATTAATATTCGGCCGAAACATCTAGCGGATATCCTAAGATTACATGTAGTCAAAAGTAGCCACAAAAACCACAAATTATCATTAACTTTTAATTAGAGTAATCGTGTTATTACAATTATAATGTACCCACATCATGCAATTATTTTGGTCCATTTTAAATTTCTAAAGAGATAAGAGCTTATTGCTGTGTTATATTATTAAAATATGAACAAATTTTGAATCTTTTGAAGTAATTAGTGCCATAATAATGCTCGATTCCCATGCAGTTCCTCCTAATTTAATTATTTCTATTTAAGTTCTTTATTTCAGGATTGTTCTAATTAAGTTAAGGTATTTTATTGTCTCAATATCAAATGACATATGTTATAAGCATATGCATAAGGAAATTATATGCGCCGAAACAATAGATGTTAGATATAAATATTTTAGTAATTGCGGAACGTGGAAATCAGTTTTTTATCACGAATACTTACCGTTGTTTTTAATTTACGGAAAAATTACAGTAGATAAATATTAGGTAAAAATAAAATATTTGATACAATTTAATTATTTGCTATACAGCAAAATTTTTATATTGGAGTTTTATTTATATAAAAGCACAAAAGTTACAATTATCGACATCAAATTTTGCTCAAAATAATTTAGATACAACTTGGCGTAGGTGTTTATTGTAAAAATGGCGGACACGCTCTATTCTATCGCAGTGCATCAATTCTTCGATATATAAAACCCACCAATTTTAACGTTGTATTCCCATTATTCATTTCTCGGAAACACCTAAATAATTTGAATCCGGTCCTGATTTATTTATTAGCATCGATTGATTTCAACCGCAACCAGAGAGGAAACGAAATCACTCGAAAAACAACCGATCCCCGTCCGCATCCCCGGGAATAATTCATAACAACGTAATAATCTTAAAATCGAACGTATACCCCCGAAAGTAGCTCATTTGTGTGCCTACAATCGAAACCGGTGTACCGAAAGTTTGTGAGTGACACCGGAGGAAAGTCCCGAGAAGGGCAATAACACTTCAATTATCGCTCTCCGATCACTCGAAATGCATCCCCAAGAGATATTGGAAAAGTTGACTTATCGCTTGTATGCGAGAGAGGCTCGTCTGTCACTTTGACTAAACAATCAACGGTTTAATTCGTGGAAATGATATTCTCGGATATACACAGTGTGGAATTTATGTTTTAGACTAATCGAAAATATCATTTTTTTTGGATGAATGTAATAATTTTAAGAATAATTAAAACAGGGTGATTCATCCATATTGTATAACAGTTGATTAAAAAATCAAATTTGTTATTCGTTTTGATGCAAGATATATGTTATGATAAATTATAGAGAATCCTATAATGGTCTCAATAAGTTTATAAAGTACGAATAGGTATCTAATATAAATTGAATTAAAACATTTTAAACCTAACAAAAAAATAGTAGAAATACTAGGTAGATGAAACCCTTCTTTTTACTTTTTATACCCGAAGGTCCGAGGATTGATGTGGGAAACAATTTTTCTGAATAGATCCACTTTTCGACTAAACATACACGAACCAGTTACGTTTTCGTGTCTTTTAATAAAATATAACCCTTGCAACGGATTGTCGGTTACAAATTCGTATATAATAAAAAAATCAAATCATCTTCCGAATTCCCCCTATAGAAACCAAAAATTTGGGAAAAGAGATCCACAACGTGTATACAGGCCCAGGTAATAAAAACAGGTACACTGTACCTGATGTCAGACCCTAGTTGTTGTCACTCTTGATAACCAAAACCGCGTAAAACTCATTGTTAACCGCAATTGAATCATAAAGTTTCACGTACACTTACCCACGAAAGATAAAATAATTTAACACGTCGAGTGCCGAAATTCGGAGGGCTTGAACTACTATATTGTGTTAAATTAATTCGGGCGGAATCTTTCACACATCCCAACTTATTCTGCACCATTTTTTATCGTTTTATTAAGATTTTGAAGCGTATTGAAATGTAGTAAAGAAGAGTTAATGCAGTATAGAGTGTTTTTTTAATTAAAAACAATATTAATGTTAAAATCTTAGGGGAAATTTTGGTAAAATACGCTTTGCAATGTGCCTAAATGTGAACCTAAATAAATCAAGTATATTTTTAATATACTTAATATTATTTCTGAATTTGAATGATTTAATAGTTGCAAAGAATATAAATATATAGCCCTGTAATCAGGCAACTTTTTAAGTCCCTTTATTGACATTTTTATGCGAGTTTCACTGTAATATATCGATTAAGTAAAAAATCAATAGATCTAATATCAAACAAGTCTAATATTTACACCTGTTGATTTTAGTAATTCCATTAAATATCCATATTCTGATTCCAAGAATATTTTATGTAGATAACTTATAAACTGAAATAATAACTTATTTCAGTTTTTTTTAAGTATAGGTACTCAATATTATAGGTTATTAGGTAAAGCAATGCAGTTTACTGTATTATTTTAATTTACCAAAATGGGTGTAGGTATCACAATTAGGAAATCCGAATTTGTTGTATAAATGAATAAATTCCGGTAGAAAAAATTATCAACTACATATCAATCGTCATAAAGGCACCTAAATACTGTATAGAAAAATGATTATTGGTACAACTAATAGTACTGATGTATTCATAATAAAAATCATTGTTTCTTAATTAAGTATACAAGTTATGAACTTAATTTGAGTATACCTGCTTATATTTCGCTCAATCGATTCTGACTTAAATACACCTAAACGCGTCGGAATTACGAAAATATCCATTACCACCAAACACAAGACCTCCTTCCCATTTACATCGAACATTCCACCAAAACCAATTAACAGCAAAAACGTCTAATACACTCCAAACTCTTTACGTAACAACCTCATTTTATATATATATCTAACTGCAATCCTACCTGTCATATCGAACGAGCGTTTGAGTACATCGAGCGTATTAAATAAAATCACTCAAAATTGATCAACATCACACAGGCACACACTCACCCACAGCCAAAAAAAAACGACTTTACGCAAGACTTAATATAGCATTCACGGATTCTATTTCGGCACTGCAATCAAGATGCTCCTGGAAATTGAGCTTCCTGATAGGGGCGTGTCCTAGGGAGGAGCAAGTGGGATGGTCTATCCCACAGGATAAATGCCCCACTCCTCGACATATCAGCCCATCGTGTTTAGGGTAAGACAGTTTGTCGTCAAGGCTGATAACAGCTTTATTGCTTTGATAGCAGGCATGTAGTGGGGTGGTCTCGCTTTACAACTTATTCGGCTCTTTTCTTCTATTTCGCTCGGGCTTTTTTTCCAGCTCGTTCGCCGTACCGGAGAGAGAAATTCCGTCTGATAAGTTTATGTAATTGTCTGCGGCGAAATAATTGGCGTTTGGTTATTAATAGAATCGCAATGGAGAGGGTTGTTAAGACAGCTGCGATGCTAGTCGATCAACGAATTTCCCATTCAATTCGAGAATATGATTTTATGCCGCGCCCGCCTGAGATTTGGAGATAAATAAAGCGAATTTGTATTGAGTAATTTGCTAATTTAGTTGAAAAATAGAATTTTCTGCGTCTACAGGTGTTAAATAATGCATGTTAAATAATTTCTTTTGCGATACCTACTTCATTTAGGTCTAATAGAGTTGATTTTTTATTATATCGATGTAATATCGTTCTGGTGGAATTGAAGGAAAGTCGGAAAGTGCGGCCCTGGAATTCCATAAGATGAAAAGCCTCTGAGTTACACCAACAGAACTTTATAAATCGATACCACTCACAAGTAGGAAACGATCTTTACGCTTTCAGGATGGCCATTTTACGTGAGTTTTAAGTTTATTTCCTGGTTAAGACAGAAATTTGTAATTTGACACGTAACTTATTCGAAATACACCGATTGAAACGTTGTTTAAGTAAGGTTAATGTTCAATTGTAAAGTCTAATTCATTTTGCAACACCTTGTAAAATAACTACAATCATGTAGATACAATGGGTAAAATTGTAGAAATAAATTATTGTTAAAATTAATCCAAAGAACGACATAAATTTCGAAGTTGGCGGTGTTTTAAAGACGCAACTTTTTAAGGGCGTAGGTATATTACGTTTTTGTCACCGGGTGTATATCAAACATTTATGACTAGTTGAGATATGAGATATATAAATAAAAAGAAATTGCGTTCCATTCTCTCCCCTTATATGCTTTAGGAACATTATAAGGGATGGTCGCTTGTTTGCAAGCTTGTATATTAGACTTTTATATTTGAAAGTTATTATTGATGGCCGAAACTTTTCATATGTTGCGAGCCGTGCGGATTTGAAGTTAGAGGAATTCTAAAATTTCGCGTTAATTTCCGCGTTACAGCAGCCAGTTAGTTTCTGCTGCGTAATTATACCAGTGTCACCTCAACGATTTTTCTCTTGCCGTTAAATGTTTAAAAAGAGCAAGGACTTCCATTAGTGAGAGCGGTTGAGGTTTATCCCTAATAGCAATTGAGCAAGGACTATGGTATTGGATTTAATGATGAAGGGACCGGGTGATTTTGTCGAGGGCGTTCGCTTCAGAATTTTCACCTTATGTTTCACGTTCCAATTCCATTATTCCCCGCTCAGTGGTTAATACTATTATTTTTAACTCGCCCTGTTAACACTACTATTGCCATTTTCTTAACAATCCACTAAAAAAGATGTTTAACATAGAAGCGAAAGGTATTAATTTATGGAGTTATTTTTTTTGGATCTCGGTGTATTTAGATGTCAAAATAAGGGGACCGTTAATGCAGCTTAATATTATTTGTCTGTGTCCGATCTTTCTATTGTGTCACCCTTTACCATCGTCAGGGGCACGTGGGTTTCGAACATGCGGAGGGAGACAATATTTCATTCCGAACGCAGATTCGCGCTCTAAAACGACCCGACAATGTTGAACTTTATTAAATCGAGCAATTAGAGGTTACGGTAATCAACTATCGCGGTATTGAGATAGGAGTAATTGGGTTTCCTTAATTATACCGACGAAATCGCGCTTTCTTATCTTCGATATCCGCTTAGATGCTTATCTTACAGGACATGTATCGTTATCGTTCAATTAAGAAAAAAATGGGAATTTATAGGTGAATAATTCCGATCGATTTCATTTGAATATGAACACGGTCGAATTGTAATATATGAAGAGATAGCTTAAACAAAATCAATCCGTCTTGCGATAAGATCTTCGCGCTCCTTTCCAGCATCGGGAAGTGTTTGGAGAAATGACCAAATTTAAATGCAATGGGTCTCAACTTTAAACGGCTTTGACATTTAGATAAGGTTCGGCCATCTATTTTTCACATTCTATTGTTGAATAGAGTATAGGGCGATTTATTGGAAGTCTGCCTCGCTCTGGTCCGAGTTTTCCATCTGTGATAATGTAAATGAATCTTTAAATCCATTAAATTTACACGTATATACGGTCTGATTGATTTCCTCTCCACTTCTATTCAGATAAAAAGTATTTTGATAGTTTCAGAATGTTCGTTAAATTTTGCGGTACCTTTACAAAAAAATTATTTGTATGCACACCAATTGACAAGATATCTCAAGGCGATAATTTCCTATCGTACATTATTATTACCGAATGTTCGTTAAACTGAACAAAACAGAATAACTTCCCTACCTTAAATATCTTTAGAATCAGACTCAGACAAATATTGCATTGTATTGATATGCCGCAGCGATCTGACTTGATGTAATCGTATTGAATTTCGCTTTCTTCATAGAATAAAGCACTTCCGTACACCTTTTGTGTCTCGTATTTACGATAATGGGACTACACTAATAATATGTTAGACTGACTCGTTGATCTCGAAATCAAAAGTGGAGTAGAGGGTATTGTGGAAGCAAGATTTCATCATCGACATAAAGTAATTAGAAGAAAAGCGTCTCGAGTCATAACGATTTTACCGTTATATTTAGCAATTGTATTGTTTTTATACTCTATAGAAATGTTTCTCTAATTATAAGAGGGCTCTAAAATTTAATGGTTTGATTATACTATGAATTAAAAAAATAAAATTCCATCACCTATTCTACCTATATCTTCAATAACTTTAACTAAAAAGAACCTGGGTGAGGGTACTGCGTAATGAACCAGGTCCCAGTAGAGTATTCCAAACTTCTTCTGTGAAAATTAAGATTTATTATAATTTTTCACCGCTTTTATTACCCTTGAAGAACTTCGAAAGGACGCCTGAAGAACACATTCTATCGTGCAATTTTGATTATTAAAAAAAAAGAGAGAATATTCATAAAGTCTGTATAAGTTACTTGATTCTGCAATAAATGAGGAATATAAGATACATTTTTTGTAACTATAGGCGCGATAATTTAGGTACAATATCAAATACTGCTTCAAAATGTCTCTTAATTTGTTCAACACTGGTACACACACTCTAATAGTTAAATTTGTAGGAAAATATATGGGAAAATTGGAAGTTAAAAAATATAGGTCCGTCTCTGGAAACGTTCTTCAAACGTTCTTTGAACGAAACAAGCAAATACAATACGGAGCGAGAGCCACAGAGCCCTATTTAATTTTAAATTCAATTTACGGGGTGTATTTTCTAACACTTTGAAGATAGACTGCCTGCAGATCACATAATTATGTGTTTTATAGAAAATCTGGGAATGAACTTTAACGTCTGGACGTGTCACGACTTCGGTACACGCAGATACTTCTATACAGCACGCTTTTATTATCTTTTTGATACTGGTTCGTTAACGTTTTCCATTTGGAATTAATTGCCGGGCACATACTTGGATTTAGATTTTTTTTTGTTGGGGTTTTTCTCAATTAGGAAGTTGTAATTTTTCGTGGAATTGAGGATCACTTTTTTCCCCAACGATGCCAATTTTACTTATTCCCTAAATATGGGCATTCTACCGTAAACTTCGGCTCACGATCGTTATGCTTACAAACAACCCCTACAAGTACTCGAATTTTCTTTATTCATCCTTTCCTCAATTTCAACAGATTTAATCGTTAAGTTTATACTTCAAAGTTTATATCCATTACCGAATCATCTCGTTACACTATTTTTTCGGTGCTTTATCCTCACAAAAACAATAATTCCGTTATAAGGAAGACAGCAGCAATCACTTAGAGAACAATTAGTGCTCCAACACTTGGCGATAATTACATTTCAAGTTTACAGCACTTCAGGCGTTTATCATCCTTGTTCGGCTGTTATAATCTCGATGAGATATATGAAACACCGCCTGTCAGGAACAAGTGACATTATAGAAAAGCAGTCGCTTTGTATTAAAATCCTCGGTTTAAAATTGATATTTGATCAGAAAACAGAAGCCACCCCAAGCGCTTTCCCAGATAATAAATAAACAGGTGTAGGTGTATACCAGACCGTTCTGGATTATATTGTTTTGCAAAATAAATTAAGATGTTGTTGAAATAACGTAAATTTCATTTTAGTGTATACAATTCAGTGTATTAAGCTTGAGAGAAGAAAAATATCGAAAAATGAGAATTTGTATCTAACCGAATACAGCAAAAAGTGGGTGCCTGGCGGCACAAAACATGACTTTTTACTTAGTGGTGTCTCGCTATTAGAAAGTGCTCACCATAGTGGAAACCTCCTCGCAATAAGTAATTTTTCATGGAGGATATGATTCTGGCAGCACCCAATTTAGGCACGACCCCGCCGTAATTTCGGGAATGGGACACGTGGCCGAAGTATTAAGAAACCGAGTTTAGTTCCTGTCATTTCACACACAACGCCAAAATTGTTTGATGGGCACAGAAACGCGATCACCCCAACAATTATTGCGGTTTAAATGACGTGGGCTCCGGCAATTATACACAATAGATACAAAATCATTAAGTCCGGACGAACTCTTTACGCAATTATCCGATTCTTCGGAGTTAATTAATCTATTTATGTTTTTTAAACACGGACAAATACAATACGTCCGTAATTTAAAGTTAATGGGAATTTAAGAAAAATAACCGTTATTTAGTTACGTTAATAACATCATAAAATCGATTCCCAACTCTATTAACGAAATGTCATTAGTGTAATTTTTTGACAGTTAGATTGTTTGTTTACATTTTGTATCATCATAAGCAACTTAAATTCCTGGAATGAAATCAAAAGCAAATAAAATCCAACGATTATTGTAATATAATATAAAAATATTTCATAAAAATACGATAATAGAATTAAATTCGTTTTCATAAATACAAATGCGAAAGTATTTAAATAAACATTCGTCTCCGTTGACACCCAATCTGTTCCCATAAGTCCGACCAATATTATTTTAACTGTCTATAACATATTTTCTTAGAATGAATAAAATGGAAATAAGATATGCTTCCAAAAATGACAAAGGTTCAAGTTCTCTTCTTTGGTTTTATTTGCTTTAACACTTGCCTGCAACACTACCAGCGCAATGGATCATTGATCAAAAACAATGGTCGTAAATCTAAACTGAGCTATAACCATTGATGAAATGATGTTCGAACGTGACTTCGAACAATTTTTTAAGATGGTCTCTACTCCGAAACAATCTTAAAGTCGAAGCAAATTACTATGACAGATATATATCTACATGTGTACACATGCTTAATTACTTAAACAAATCCTGTTCGTCGAGATCAATGGATCTTATTCGCAAATGAGGAAACGGCACTAAAAATGTATATGTCGTTAAAACGGATGAAGAATATGAGATGTCTTTATTCGTATTTTTAATCATAAATTGGTTGAAAACTCAGAAGAAGAATTATTTAATAAAATTTAGTACAATTTTTTAGTATTTATTTTAGCAAATTCTACTACGGTCTAATTTTACTTTATCCAGCATTAATACCAATATAATTACACCTATATTTCATATTCTCAAAACATTTACACTTATTAATAATTTTTTTCGTATCATGTGCATGCTAACCGTGGCTCTTCCCCTTTGTTTATGCCCGTTTGTCAATATCCTAGAGCAATTTCGTTCCACTCGCTGACGCAACCAATATGTTTTTCGATCTTTGAATTATTAAAATGAAATTAATCAAGTTTCCGTATTAATTCGCTGTCCAAAATGCGTAATGCTTATATTATCGTTTAGCATCATATTTGTACGAGCGAAATTGGAATGGAGCTGGAGGGATAAGTTTAAAAGTTGATTCATGGGAAAAAATAATACGTTTTGATATGAAGTAGGGAGAATTGAGTGTGAGAATTAATAAAAATTTTGCGCTAGTGAGATTTATATTGAACACTTGAGTTAATTATATCGTGTCTTGTCTATAAGTCCCGATATTTGGATTTTATTGTCACGCAACAGCGCTTCGTAACTTCCTAACGCGAGCGTTGGTCCCCTTAATTGGAAAGGGTGCACAATAAGTAGATAACACTAATCCAAAAAGGGTAAAATTTTGGTTCCACGCTTCATTTCACATCTCCAAAAAGTGCTATTTAATATACCAACGGCGATAAATTCGTGGATTTCTTTAACCCGGCAATACTGCTATGGAGAAAAATCAATTCCTTCCGATAATGAGGTTAATCGAGCAGGCTAAACTACGCCTTATTAGCGAAAACGCTCAGTCTATACCAAGTACTAAACGGAACGGGAAGAGAGGGTGGAAGACAAAAAAAAACTATCAGACATAACGGGAGCCTCGAACGGAAATAGGACTGTCATGAATCCGGAAGGTGCAAAGAACAACACGGTAAATCTACTTCCATAGACAGCAAGCGCTTATTGAAAAGGAAACTGTTAGATTGAACTTCGAAGGGAATAGAACATTGTACCGAGCGAAGAATGGGGGCAGATGTACGAATAATATTCGTTTAATTCGAAAATATGTAATTATTTACCTAATTGAGTATCTGAAAACTTACATTTAATTGCTACAGACTCAGAAATTTGGAAATATGTGTTAGGTAGGTAATGTCTAATATTTTTAGTGAAGTGGAAAACTATGAAAGACTATCAATTTTTTTATGCTGTTTTGAATAGCATTTCAATGTAGGCTAGAGTAAATTAGAGTAGAGAATAGACTATAGATAATAAAGAATAGAAAGCAGAATATAGAGTAGAGCTGTGTGGGGAATTTTATCATCTAATCAAAATGATATTTTTCGCTCATCCTAGTCATTAAGCGAGGAAAACTTGGATGAAAATCGCTATTATTTAAAATAATCGTAGCGGAAAAACCAATTATAATTTTTCACGGACGGAGTCTGAGTTACAATCGATATAAATTTTGCAATTTCTCAGTACCATCGATATAAAATTTCCTCGCAATAGCTAGAAATTGAAAAAATACCTAATCAATTACCTACCATTATGTCCGCCTTGTAGTCATAACAGAGAATGGAGAATAATCTACGGTGATTGATCGCGATTGCGATGACACAAGAGAAAAGTCATCTAATCGCATCATCAGAGTGTTTCTCTATTAATATTTCTGCATAAATCCGCACTGACAGGACAAAATCGAAACTGAATCATTTAAAAAAAAAGGTAAATAGTCAATTAATCAGTTCAACGTCAGCATACTGTTTTACGGTGTTGTTTATTGCGATTATTTTTCATTGAAAAATCGACTAAAGCTGGATGAATGTTTAAAAGTAGGTAGCAATTACATGCTGATCACGTCGAGCTAGAAATTTTGAAAAGGTTAAATTTAAATTGGTGTTGTTTTATAAATGAATACATCAAATTGTACAGTTGAAATGTACCTATTTTACTTCTACGAATATTTCAGAAATCTATAAGAGTTGAGCGTCGATACTAAGTAAATTTATTTAAACATTTAAAACAATAAATTCGTTTCGTTTTAATTTGTCGAAACCGATTTTCCCCCCGTTTGGGTTTTTTAAAAACCGAACACGTGCGCAAGCATCGCCCCAAAAGCTCGAAAGTTATCCTAAAACATGATAGGGGAGCACTCAACAAAGCCACATTACAAAGCTTCCCTCAATTATTAACAATTTACCATCCTCTTCTGTAATAGCCCGAGTTAGACGAGTGCGCTCGCGAAGAGCTCTCTATTCGCCGGCAGACAAATGAACGTTGCCCGCCAGATCGTTGAATCATTTGAATCGTTTTACGTGCATATGGTTGCAAAGAGGTCTCATTCTGGTTTGTTAAATATCTTTTTCCGCGAACGAACGAACGAACGAACGAACGGCTTAAAGTGCGCTTTTATCCCAGAGGTTTTATGAATTTTTCATTTTTTCGTTTTATCTGCGATTCGCTTAAAATTCTTTCTAATCTAATCTAGCAATTAATTTGAATTTAATGAGAATTATTTACCCCAGTATCCTTCACAGTAGCGCGATTGCACGTCGATTTCCAAAAATACGCTGTTCAGGAGAGGTTGCTCGCTTTCATCTAAAAACAGAATATCAATTTATTACAAAATTTATAACAATTTCTGCTTCGTTAATAATTCAATAGGCTCAATTTTCCATCACAACAACGATTTTTTCCATCGACTCGGTCAGTGTTTACGTCGTTTAGTTACATTATCTTTTATGGAGACCTAATGGCGTTAGTGTCATTCGGCACTTATTTCGGATTATATTTTATCAGTGATCTCACAATCGCAGCAGGAAATAAAGTAGCTCCCCAACTCAGCCACAGGGGTTACAAAATGATGAATCAAAGGACATTTACACTATGAAAACAGCTTATATCCACCTACATTTTTACACTATCATCGTCACTATATTTGTAATTAAATAACTTTTAAGAATATATTGCTGTTATTAGTGTAACTTTTCAAACGAAAGAATCAAAAAGAAATATCAATTCTCACCGGCAAATATGCCTCAAAAGTATCAGGTTTCAACCCAAACGCAATGTAAAGCTACATTTATTCCATGAAAATTTTTAATTGCGAAATGACACAGCTAATCGAATTAAAAATGCATAAATTATTGGATTATAGGTTTTAAACGTGGATAAACGAATTAAAGTGTTACCGAAAAGGGCCCGAAAGGTTTTTTTTACAACAAAGGGTGCCGCTGTTTTAAATTTGTGGTGATTTATTTGTGGTTATAAAATTGCCAATGCCGACCTTCGGCGAGTATCGACTTACAAAAGGAAAAGTTCTATGTTATTTTTAGTAAACTATCAAAAAAAAATTATATCTACTTGTAACCTACGACATATTAATAACAATCGAATTATGAGTATAATAAAAAAATTAAAATAGGGTACTTGTAATGCAAGCGTGCTCTCCAAATTAACTTCGTTAGTGAGAAATTATTGTAGCGGGTAACAATGTAAAATTTGTAGAAAATTAAAAATTTTAATTGATCAAAATAGAGGCGAAGAATATTAAGGCGAAGCGTGCGAAGGCGCGATTTCGGATACAAACTAAGAAGTAATGACGGAGCCGTTAAATCTTAAACGACCCTAGAGATTAAGGAGACAAGTGGTGCCACGTTAGGGTATCTCAAGTCCCTCAATAACTCCAACAATTACCAGTCTTGACTCGCTTAATTAACTCTAATTAAATTCTGTTAAAGATACGGCCAATAACTTGACTCGTAACTAAAAAGCTAATGAAATTTTCCCGAAGTAATTTGATTTCAAAAATAGCATTACAAGAAATTAATGGAAACGCGCCCGAGCGGTACGCCCGAAGACCAAATAAAATATTATTCATAAATATCATTAATATGTCTAATTATTTGCGATTGTTCATCTACCGTCTTCTTTATGTTTGATAATTAACACTTCTAATAATTTCTTACTTACTGAAAGGGTTGCAAAAATCACAAACTTTTAAAGGGACTTTAACTGGAAGACTTTTAACTTTTAACTTTAGACTGGAAGACTAAGCAGTCTTACCAATACAATTTTAACATTTATTGCCAACTACCCGAAGAAATGTCCTAATACAACCTCCCTACAGTTGCGGTTTAAAGTTTTTTATTTTAATTTATGATTATTTTGCCACCACATTGAAAAAAATCCCAATCTTTAAGTGGTATTTTTATCCCTCGCGCCCTCTACTGCTCATAATAATTTCAGATAAACAAAAAATCGGTGTCATCATCATCCATTCATTGGACGATTTGTATGCGGTCATTTCCGCCAGCGCATAATGCGCGGAGGATTCGTATTATTTTTCAGAACTCGTTTCTAAAGTTGTCTAAAGATACCATCCATCGGGGAACATCCTGCTCTATATTTGAATTAACGCCTTTGTTTTTTCACTCAGGAATCAGGTGAAATGAAAGAGGATTTTCATCCATTCGTGTGCGAGCAGATGTATAGGCATTCAGTTCACACAAATATCCGCAATATACAGGGCGATACCAGTTTATATTTTAGTGCCTAATGTAGTTAGGTTTTTTGTTCCATTTATTCTTTTATAATTAAAGCTATTTTTGAAGATATTTGATGCCTTGTAAGTGGATTCGATAAAAGCTTTCGAGTTGAGACTTGGGTATATCTATAGGTAGAAGAGATCGATTGTACGGCTATGTGTGACCCCAACTTTAAACAAGATAATCTCGGGTCGTCATAAAACACACATTAGGGCTTCGAGTCCATGCGACAAGGCATGAAAAGCATAACTACCGAGCTTTCGCAAAAGGTTTTTGGATGAAAATCCAAGACGACACGCAATCTCGCTATCGCACGCGAGTTACGCCATATTGTCCTTTATGTCACCGATAAGACTGTCCACTTGCATGTCCGGTGATTTAGTGCTTACCCCTGTTTTTGTTAGAATCTCTTATAAGGGGAAAGAAAAATTCTCGGTTTTAGATGTGTTAGATGATAAGGCCAAGACAAAGAACAACGACAGTGTCACGAAATATACCTACTTCGTATTGCAGTAACACATAAAGCGATTTTCCTTTATCGATATATTTTATAAATTGCGAAAGTGTAGGCTACTATTGAAATGTAGTCGATTAAAATCAAATTACTCTAGTAGCGTGTACGATTTTTTGCACTAATCACTTTTTATTGAATGTACACTAAAGCGCCATTTTTCAATAAATGATTTATAATAAACTACTCTATAATTTCTACAAGGATCAAATTATGAAGTAGTTCAAAATTTGTAGCATTTAAAACACAGAACACTTATTTAACATTGACAGTTCTTCTATAATTCCTTGCAATATCCTTCAATTGCCTTCTAAATGATGTGAACGACAAAACAACATTTGTCAATTTTTGTTAATATTTTTTTTTATCTTTGTGTTATTTTTTTTTCTTTTTTTCATGGAGGAAATCATAGGGAAAAAAAGGGCGTTACATGCGACTTATACAAAAGTGAAGAGCAAGAGAAAGGTCAGAAAGCTCGGCGTCGAAGAACCCGTCAGGAAAACCTTGTACGATGTGGTCGTGGAAAATTTGAAATTTTCCGGCAGAAAAACGTTCCTGCACAGATTCATCTACATCGGAAGGCACAGCTTCAAAACCGAAGGCGATGGCATCGCCTGTTTCGAAAAAACCGTCAATACCGACGGAATAGAACCCATTTCAGGTTTGCACAAATTACTATAGGTACAAATAAATTAAATATCATAATTCATCATATTATTTACTAGGATTATATTTGCACTACAATCAACATTTTGTGCATGTAGTCGAAACAGACGAAGGCAGCATATACAAGCATTTAAATCTTCTGTTCTCTTCCGAGGATTTCGACAAATTGAGCGATTTAACATTATTAGGAGATCTCTGTCACATTAACAATAGATTAATTTCGTATTGGGCCACTTATGTAGGTAAGTATTAGTAAAAGTATTTATGAAATTTAGCTTTTTAAAACTAATCACATTGCCAGAATGAAACATGTTATTTAAACAATTTAGATCTAGGTATTAATTTTTAACTAAAATATGGATACTGTGTGGTTCTAAATACAATATAAGTCCTTGTAAGTCTTGTTGGTCTAGTTTTTGAAAAGTATTTTGTGCTTTTCCAGTTACTGTAAAGTTGTGCCTAGGATAGTGTGGACATTACAATATCTAATGTTTGATCTATTATTATGTTTCGCAAGGTACACCGAAGTCACTGGTAAACCCACCGAAAAAATCTGAAGTCGAAACGGCGAAAGACGCGGCGATTCAAGCATTTAATTGCGTGAATAAAATAAATCGATTGGTAGATAAAATGTACGGTAGCTCCAGCGTGAGCCTCGGAAAAGATGTCAGCAGCATATTGGAAGTCCAGGACGATGAGGACTCGTCGGCAAAAGGCGAAACGTCGGCTTCCATGTCTTCACAACTTGTCACAAAGTCTTCGATTCTCGGCAACCTGCATTCCCCGTTCAGGGATTACCTGCCCGAAAGGGAGCTGCTGGATTACTTGATAGATTCTCCGTACACCCAAAATCTGAGCAGGTATTTGGAATTCGGGGGATCGATTACTCAAGTTGGCGAATACAGCGACAAGGTTTGGCCTGTACCCGAAGAAAACATACAATACGACGTATTTGAGAAAGATTATGATAAAATGTTTACCATGACATCTCAGATGGGCGAGCAGAAGGAAGAAGAAAAATCCGACGATGATGATTTGGCCTCAGAAGATTTGGATATTAACAATAAATAGTCATTCTGGACGGAATTATCACGATGATGCATCATTTTAAGGCATAGAAACCATATTAAATTGGTTATACTATTTTGCAAGAACAACTAAAAATTGCCCAAATATCCTAGCTATGCATTGTTATAAAATTAAATGATATGTCATTGTGGTGAAGTATTGAAGGTGTAATGGGAAATATCTTTAGGGCGAGTTGTGGCTGATATATAAAATTTTACCAACTCAAATCTGTAAATTTTTTATATAAAACTAACTATACAACTCACCCTATAATAAAAAGTATCCATAATATGCGATGTATAAATAAAATTAAATTATCTGTTATCGAATTGCGTTTTAATTACTGTTTTTTCATATGCCTGATGCCTAACTGATATTTTCAACACTAAAATTTGTTCGTATTAATTACAAAATTCGACTAAATCTAGTTTCAATTTCTGAAATATCACTTCAAGTAATTATAATTTAGATTATTTAGAAAGTTAAAATATAAGAACATGTATTTTCTATTTAAAAGTAAAATGAATTTGAAAAGAAAAGAATTTCTTTAACATGTCTATAACTTGAAGATTTGGAAAATTTGCCGTGATTATGTTTTAGTTACTATAAAAATAATTTAAAGTTAAATTAATCTAAGCGGGTATGTTTAAGCAATGTGAGAATGATAAGCAACCGAAATTAAGCAAGCGTATTTCTAAAAAAAAGTTTAAAAATTTCCTACCTTGTGCAGCAATTTTTCGCGCTATAGACTTATATCTCATTGTAAATAGAAACGAAAAAACACTAAAATTTCTACTGTCTTCATATCATTAACTAACACATCATTTTCAACGAATATCCAGAGAATATAGATTGTGACAAGAAGAGTATGAGTAGTCTATTTTTTTTATATAAACCAGACCAATCAGAGACCGTCGTTAGATATCATGTTTTATCACTCCGTCGAGGCGACTGTGCCGTAATTTTTATTTCGAATCAAATTCTGTCACTGATAGAATAAAGGAAAAGGGCATTTTTTTTGTCTCTGTCGTTTGTTTTTACCTGAGAGGACGGACATCAACATAGCGTAAGTCGCGAAATTTTATTATTGCGTCGCGCATCTATTAGCGCACGGATACGCCCCCGAAAGATGCCACGCCAGTGGTGGGTAGATAAGACCATCTCGGTCGATACTCCGGGACAATCCGGGTATTCTCCCGGATTCCTATCACAACCTCCCGCGGCCGCCGTAGGCTGTGTACAAATTCTGCCAGATTGATGCATGTCTAATGTGTTTATTTTGGCCAGAGTTATATTAACGATACCAAATCTTGCATATTTTATTTTGTTGAAACGGATTTATTTTATCCAATCTTTATTTTATAAATATACCAATGGTTTAATACTAACAATTGTTGTAATATAGTGCGTTTTCTACGGGATTCGATACATTTAGTTTTTAGGTAATTTCTACTCTTAACTTTGGCACATTTTTACACAAAATTGTATGAATTTGGTATATTAAAACTATTACACATAAAATACATGTAGTTTTAAGCGCAACATAATCCCCGGATTGTGATTAATTATAAGAACTGTATACATTTATGTTCACTTTTACACTAACATTCAAAAATACGATAATTTATTTCAATCTTTCATCGACTTGAAAAATGTTTAATTTCACTTACACACACCAGTTTTGGCTCAATTTTACCTTTAAAAAGTTAATTGAATTGTAGGTATTTTGAGACTTATGAAAATCGAAAAGCTATGTTTGATAAGAAGTGCATCAATAACTTATCTAATTTAGAAATTTCATTTCTTGGTTATAGCAACTATATTGTTCAATCAAGCAACCGCGCAATAATAAGTTTTTTTTTATTGGGTATAAAAAAGTTTAAGAGAGCGTTTTTATATTTGCCAAAATAATTATTACCCAATAATTAGCCTATTAAAAACTTATCACTTTATTGATAAAATATTAAATTTATCAATTGCGATAAAACGGGAGTGAAAAATAAATTGTTCCAGAAATACTCGAAATTTGATATGTAAGTGCTTTATGCATTAACTATACACGGTGAATAATTTATTAAATAACTTTAAAAACATATCCCGACTTTAGAATTACATTTTTCTATGCACCATATTATGGAATTATTCTAATTTTTAATCCTATAATGCATATTCTAATCGAATTATATTTTCATAAAATAACATTTATTATGTTGAACAGGAGGAAACCAATTTCAACTTTAAGATGTAGCTACACGATTAAGACTATTTGCATTGCATGTTATGCGCCTTTTATAACGATATCGATTTTTCCAGAGTGTTCTTTAAATAATATGTCAACCTATACCTTTGCGCTATTTCTGAATAATCGTGGAAGAATAAAACGTGCTATCTAACAAGGACAATAATTATCTTCGCCACAAAATATGGAAATAGGATTTTTACAGTATCACGACACCTCATTAGCATATATGACGAACAGGAAATTAAAACGTGTGTCGAAATTACTAACCCCCGGTACTTATGTTTGAACCATCTACAATAACCGCGCTTGTACAGGGCTGTAACACCCATTATAGATAGCCAGATCCTTGGGTCATTGCACCTATTCTTTAAATTTTATACAACATTTAATTAGGGTAGGGCGGGGCTAGTTGAGCAACTTTTCACTTTAGCGGATATAGCTCATCAATGATATGTGTGAATGACTTGTTATGTGGCTTGATGGATTAGTAATTTATCCCTTAACAAAAGTGTCCATAGTAACTTTTTTGTAACTAGTTGAATTTAAGAGCTACAGCTGTTTAAATGCAGAAAGTCAAGTATGCTCAATGTACCCCATAGGTGAGGTAAGTTGAGCAACGGTATGTTTACATATAGGATATGTTTATTTTTATAATCATCTCTTTATTTATTGTGATTTAGTGACAAAACAACAAAACTTAAAGTAATTTACGAGCTTTCTGTTTAAAATCAGAATTAAATAGCTTAAAAAAATATTAATAATATATTAGCAAGTTTTGGTGGTTATTACTGTTGCAATTAATACAAATGAAAGTAAGACCATAGCACCTGGAAGACATTTTATTTGTGCCCATTCCCTGCAAGCTTGGCAGTGAATCCAACTTTCTCCTGGTAAATTTCGCAGTAGTTGCTCAACTAACCCCAACCCGCAATTTTAAAATAAAAGTGAGGTCATAAAGGAATCGTAAGAATTATAACCAGAACATCTCTACATATCAAAAGTACAATAATTTTCTGGAATATTAACCCTTACCCCATTGAAAACGGATAATATTTGACTAATACAGACGAAAACTTGCGATAGACGACGTTTTTACTTTTTGGTCACAAAAAAAACAAAACGCACGGGGGCTTTACTCGCTTGTCGAGGCGCCACTTGCAATAGCTCTGTGATTAGGTCTCCCCCGACCCCTTCTTTCCGCCATAAGAAGTTTATGCGTACGGTGAATAGTTTGCGAGATATTTCGATTGCACAACTTACCCGTATGCTCAACTAGCCCCGCCCTACCCTACAATAACTATACGCCTAAAAAATCCGAATCTGTTTATCTTCATTCCAATATCATTAGTTTTTTTTACCATCAAACCATCAACAGTTCCTCTAAAATTCAGCCGTCCCTCTTGAAGCGTAGCAAGAGACAATTATTCTTTGATTGCACCTCGCGCTTTGACAACTTTAGTGAAGACCTTTAAGAGCCACCTTTTCAAGTGGCGGAGAATTAATGAACAATATTGTTTCTGTTTAGCTACGTGTAATTGAGGGATTTCTAATGGATAGCGGCGCAATTGTCGGTTCAATTTATTCGCCGAGATCAAAGGATGCTTAGGTACATTAACGTGGAAAATACCTTTCGATCGATTTTAATTAAATTAATATACCAATATATTTATTTTCGAAGTTCTTGTTTTGATTGTTGAAAATAGTCGCAAATTGGAACAGTACCCTATGCGTAAATATGCATGCATTTTTCTTGTCAGCTAACACATAGAAAGTATCATTGAGTTAATAACTTTCTGAACTTAAAAGCTTTTGCGGTCAAAATGGCTCTGTCACAAACAGTCACCGTCCGTGACCACACAAAGCGAAAGTTGGCTGGACATGAACATTCAACTGTCCGCATTTTCGCACAACATATTACTAACTTTGTAAATTTTCAATTGACTGTCACAGCAAAGTGCTTTAGATATAGAGTAGAAAATTAGATTCACCGGTGAAAATGGCGTTAAAGCGCTTTATGATCGAAAACCCTATTGTTTTACATTCAAACTTTGATTTTAAATTAACGAATACTATTGAAACAAGTCCGAAACAATGGCTATAAGCTGTGGCGACGATACAACATATAAGTGCAATCAATATATCACCAGTGTGACGTCAAAGCTGAATTAACGTGAATGTAGTATACTTATAAATCATTATCATCGATTATTTTTCTGTAACAGAGCAGTTACATTCTATCATCGAGTCCTATTAGATCCTCCTAAGTAGATAGATTGCTGCAGAGTATATTATTCTGTCCTTTTGGGTATTGATTAAGAGAAGCGCTATTTTTTCTTAGCCTCAAATTCACTCCAGCAACGATCGATGCATTATGAGCTAGAGTGGACTTTCCTTCCTGTCGGGCGCTTGTCGGCGTTTATAAATAATTTATAGCTTATCGCCCAATGGAATTTTGACGAATTGGTGATGGTTCAGGGCGTTATCGCTTGTATGTGAACAGATTTTATTTAATTACGATTTTTTTCAAACACTTCTCCACCACTCTCTTAGTAGTATTCTAAGTACTACTAACTGTACAATCATTGTATTAAATTAATAAAAAAAATGTAAAATTAATAAATTTCTCAAACGATAAAATACGATTAATATAAACCTTGAAGAAACATTTTTCCATGAGCGGTCTACGTCCACCTAACAGCCAATTTATGCTCAATGCATAATTCAATGATCGATTTTTAATTACATGATAGAGGATAAAGGTGTCTGTATTTGTAACAAATTTAACGCGTACGACGGATGTTTACATATCATATTTTTTGTGATTAATTTAGGGTGTTTGTATCACGTTAAATAAGCCTTCTGTCCGACTTTATATCCAGAAGGGAAATTATTTAACTAGCGGCTTCTCGTTAATTTTGTGTATAAACGGCTACAATTATTTCTGTTTATTATATGGTATCATTCATTACGCCCATTATGTATGACATACACTTGTTTGTAATTAGATAGAGTTTAGTAAATATTCAATTATAACTAGTACAATAAACAAAAAATATTTCTTCACTAATTATGGTACTAATTTGAAAGTAACGAATTTTAGAGTAGGTAGCGAAAATAAAATTTAATATTGCTAAAAATTTTCTATTGAATGTAACAAATATTTTTGTTCCGAACAAATAGAGATTGGGTTAACGAGCACACTAAGCAGCTCTTGTGCTCTTGATAAGATAAGAGATAAAATTCAAAGGTAAAAGCGATTTGGCCGCAATTCAAAAGCCTTTACCAACAAAATCCAACACTTCACGACATCTACAGTTGAAAATATTAACCAGTGGGAAAATCGATCTCGGTCCAACATAAAAGAACCACTCGTATTCTTCAATTCGCTACTACATAGGCAACACATTTAACTCAAAAAAAAATGTGCATGTAGGTGAATGGGATAAAGTAAACGATCAATAAGTAAGCAAAATAATATTTACTTTAAGTGGTGGGGTATTACAAATAGGACTACACGTTTATTATTGCATAAGTATTAATCACATGAACAGTATACTTCTTTTAACGACATCCTTGCAAGCTATTTTCTTAACGAATTTGAAAAGAGCGTCGATAAGATTGGCAGGAGTCGATTTTGGACAATTTTCCATATCTTTTACCACACATGTCTGGATTTTCACGAGGTCACTGAAAATGAGAGTTGGTATTATCAGAAAAACGGTGATTTTTTGCATGGCATTTTTTGCAACTTACTCGCACACTCTTTTGTCCACTACCAAATTGGGAATGGAATTGGCCGAGAAAGTCTCTGGATTGAATTTAATGGTCTCATTCACGCAGTTTTGAATCCCTTCTGAGCGAGATTTCAAGCAATCAGCTCCTCCTTCGGCAACGAACACTAAAATATTTAACTATTTAAAATTTACTCCCTTGATTATGTTGTAATTTAGATGAAGCTGCTTTACAAACTTTAGTAGAAAATATTAAAATAAACATACTAGCTAGGCGGTCTCCATTTTTGAAGCAAGCGAATTCTCCCAATTGTTGAACGATATTCGAGGTAAAATTGACGGCGTTTTTTTCCTTTTCCTCGAGGCACGGCTCGAGGGCGTCGTAAGTTTTCTTAATGCACGCCCTGAATTTGGGTATTTTCTTGCAGTATTTATTGAACACTTCGTCCATAGATCCGCTTTGTCTAGATACTTCCAGCTCCGTTTTGAAAGCATCAATGCTTATCAGGTTTTCTATGCAAGTTTGCGTTTCCATTCTCGCGGCCTAAAGTAGGTTTAAACGAATTTAACTAGCTATTTTTTATTTGATGTGATTAATACCTTAATTTTCTCGAATGTGCCATTTCCTGCCTTCTTGTCGCATCTATCTTTTAACGCTTCGAAATCATCTAAATCGGGAATGGCAGGATCAGCCAAACAGAATCCCACTATTCCTAAAAGTAGCAAATAATAAACACAATTATAACATAACATCAAATAAGGCACTTACCGAAAAATAATCCTAAAATCACAATTTTCTGTTCCATTTTTATCAGTAGCTCATTTATTATCTTTAATGAAGTAAGTAGAAAATAGTAGACGAGTTTGTTGATCGGTACTCCAATAAGTACTAAAAGAATATTGACGCAGTTCTTTTCTTCTCGGAATCTTTTGTGATATGAAAGAGGTCAAAACAATTTATGCGATTACTTTATCTCAGTTGTGGCAATTAAATTATTTAAGTGTAGTTTTCCTTTCTCTGTGGAGTTGTTTTCATTGATCGTTATGCAGATGATTAATTTGATGCATTAACATTGCCCATCATTGGTTTTAATTGCCATGCGTTTGAAATTCTTTAAATTAATTAGGATTTGTTTTATATAAACATTCTCTTGAATAAATGTATTTGTTAGAATGTATGTAAGTGGAGAATTTTGCAGGTGTTTTTCGAAGGTAAAAGTAAAAACG
Organism: Phyllotreta striolata; assembly: GCA_918026865.1. Classification (NCBI taxonomy): domain Eukaryota; kingdom Metazoa; phylum Arthropoda; class Insecta; order Coleoptera; family Chrysomelidae; genus Phyllotreta; species Phyllotreta striolata. Next base: position 7,770,713 of record OU900096.1, read on the forward strand.
TTTATCACATATCCGTTTTATTTCTACAATAATAACATTTTAATCTATTAACAATGTCTAAGAAATTAAATGATAATTACAATAAAGTTAATATTATCAGTACAATACACTGGCTAATCTTATAAAACTATATACATCACTAACTTCTTCTTAAACTGGCAGCAATCTTGAATTTTGCCGGCCACAACGCTGTTTAATCAAACATTTATTATAAATAATACTCTGATCAAGATCTCAACAATGAGTTTTCCAATTAATTACAAATTTTTACAGAACTATTAAAATACAAGAAAATATTTAATAGCACCACTAATATTTTTTTTAATTTTGTTAACATAAATTTCATATTTGATAAAGATTCTAATTTTAAAATTAGCTTAAAAAATTAAATCTATTTTCAACTCCCAATAAAGTCTATCTTTCGTAAATTACAAGTAATTTGTTACTAAAATAAAAATATTTATTATTCAATGTAAATATTTTTATTTAAAACATTATTAGTTATACAAACTAACTAACCCGATATTTATAATTGAAGTATATAAAGTTAATTACTGTTTTTAAATTTTTCTCATGCATTATCATTGAATCACTCTAAGTACAATTACATCCTACAATATTTCGAGAATATCTTTTAATCTATAAGAAAACAATTTGAAATTTTCTGTTTTTATTACTTATCCATATATGCTATTCGAGTTGGGATCTCGTTCAGAGTGTCATAAAATTAGCCTGAAAATCTGCACTGACCATTTAGAGTATTTTTGACAATCATATAAGCCCGAAATTTGGACTTTATTTACACATACTACAATTTTATTACAGGCGAGATTGTTGAATGTACTTAAATTATTTGTAGGATATTTTAAGCTTAGGTACACCATTTTTGGTACAATTCAAGTAAATTACTTACAAATGTAGGGTGACTTTTTCGCGATTTTTACTAAATTCGATAAAAATGCAGGAAGAAAATGTTCGCTTCGACACGAACAATTTGGATATTTTAGAGTTTTTAAAAACACCCTATATTTCATCAAATAAATATAGTACAGTTTCTTTCAACAAAGTTTTGTTCAAGCTCTCTCGCCTAAATACGTAAAGTTTGAATAACAACATACAAATTGTATTTTGTATATTGCATACACTGTATGTTATTTTTGAGGCCATTTCCAGCTACACGCGGTAGCTGATTTTTTTTTCAAAGCGCAACAACAATCATTCTACAATTTTACAATTAAACAAATTCGAACGAATATTTATTTTAGATAAATATAAGCCAGATTTTAAAAATTCGATACACTTAATTTGCTCACAAGATACTTTAGCATTCGATATTTTCCACAAAGAAAATACTGTTAAAAGCACAAAATTTGACCACTCTGGGTGTAATCAATAGTTTATTTTTGATTTATTTAATCAGTTTTACGTAACGATTCTGATTAATTATCAGCTAATTATCATCTCGTCTAGAAACGCGAGAAAATTTGTTTTGATTTTGATTTTGCAGTATTGTCAATAATTATATTATTTAAAGCGAATTTAAATTTCTCATTTAAACTATGCATGTGCATTATGCAATTAATTGTAACCAGAAAAATTATAAAAAGCGCCTACTTTACCAATTTATTTCCTTCAAATCTCCTATTCCTTTATTCATACAAAGTGATTAAATATTTTTTTCTTTATGAGGACATTATTTTCGTGTATTTAATATGTAAATATGGGTAATGTGGGAGATTGAAAAACTAACGAAAAATTTCGTTTGGACCTGTTACCTTAACATTAAAACTACGTATATCTAAACTTTCTACTACAACATATAACTTCATTGTATATGATGTAACTCGTGCTTATAATATAGTAGGTAAATATTAGTGTAAGACATACAATTTTTTATGCGAACCCGTTGAAAACTGCACCGTTTTTCAACTGCTCTTTTTTTAATTTTTATTCAACATCTAATTAGATACTCGTGTGCGAACAATTACTGTTTATTAATATCAACGACGTACATTTTCGTAAAATACCTTAATTGTGTAATACAAATACAATACTGGATAATGTTTCGGTGATTTCGTTGTATCGACTAAATTGTTATCGATTAAATTAAACATTCAAGAAGGAGGTGTTGTTTCTTTCTTAGAAAATCTTTTCTGAGATTTACTGTGAAACTTCTAAGTAAGTATTAAATATTTAATAGTTGTAGGAATATTGTATATTTTATAAGGGAATTAGTAAAGCAATCATTGCCTGATAAAATTTTGATTTAATTTTATTATTGAATCAAAACGAAATCACTGAAACTGAAGTTATGTTATATACAACTCTACAAAAGCCTTTTACAGTCTCGTGAATTTTTCATTAATCTTTCGCTTCGAGAACGTTACTAAGCATTAAGGTCTCAACAAGAATGACTTAAGGGCTCAGGAAAGTCTTTTCCATGCGAGTCGTCGATTTTTAGTAACGTCAAAAGAATCGTTTAAAATGTACCTGTGTAGGGCTGTAAAATTAGGTTTTTATAATTTTTTGGTTACATCTAATATCATAGCGTGCGTGTAAAACAGTGGAGAGGAAACTATTCGTTATTTTCGTGAAAAAAACTATGCTTTAGGTAGAGGTTAAACGACTTGTGAGCAAATATCTTGAGCTAAACCAACTTGCGAAGGTAATTATAGTCAACATGAATTTGTAAAACTATACTATGACTATATACGCCAATTTAACTTCTAGTCGTCATCCGTTTCGTTTAAAGAAATGCCAGAAAAATATGGTGGGAATTTTCTGAATACACAAAAATTGAAATTATGAACTATCATACGTTTTATTTTAATGAATTATGTGCATTGTATATTTAGGCAATACAAATTTAGGCTTTTTTTTGTAAAAAATCGAAGCCGTTAAAAAAATAGCTGAAATATATACACCCTGTAAACCATTAATTATTCATCAAATTTTCGAATGTGCTAACGAAAATTTTCAACAAAATTGATGCACGTCTGTGTATTACCTTTTCTTAAAGACAAAAAGTAAAAACATCACCATCTTTTCTTGAAACATTTCTATCATTGGCCACTCCTTTCAATATTTCGATTTTTCACCGAGTGTGACATAGTACATAATACTTGATTTTTTTTTTCTATTTAGAGATATCCTAACGTTGCGTAGGTCTTCACAAAAGGAGTGTCAACTTTGCAAGTTTCCCTGCAAAATAATTTCCATCAACACAAATAGCAGCCTGGCACTTTCAATATCAGAACGATCGATTAGATATACCTATAGCAGCATTCTAATGAAACGTCAGAAAAAGCAAATTACTCTTACTCGTCTTCCCAGGGGCACACGTCGTTCGCCTTAGCTTCACCTTGTTCCTGCGCCACTTGCCCCTCGCATTCGCCTTGTTCCACTTCCTGTTCCCTCTCCAGCATTTCGCCCACTTCGGACGGGGGCAGTTCGCTTCCCGGCGACTCGCTGTCGGGCTCCGCCAGCGGCGCCATCGGTTCCTGTATGCAATATATCGACAATTCGTCCTTTTCATCCTTCCTCGTATTACTACTACTCTCTGGAAGCACACGTGATAATCGATTGTAAGTTATAGTCTGTTCGCTATCAGGAGATTGTAATGAAACCTTCTTGAAGGAGTAAATCTAACAAATAAAAAATAGGCACTATTTAACAATTTACTTTAACAATTACTGGTAGTGTACGCGGGGGCGGTGATAAATTGGGAGAAATATATTTATTACCTGAGAGTTTAAAAGGATATTTTAATCTTACAGGAAAATGCTTGCCGTTTTTATAGAATAGAGTAGGGTAGAATGAAGTAGAATGAGTAGAATAGAGTAGAATATAGAGTTAGAGTAGAATATAGAGTAGAATGTAGAGTGAAACATAGAGTATAATAGATTAGAATAGAGTAGAGTGCATCAAGCATTTAAAGGATTATTTAGGGTTATTTTCTGGGGACTCTGCGCCCAATTTAACTGTCAGATTAAAATAACCTTTCATTATCGTAAATTAAAATAAACATGACTCGATGGTACATTCCTAAATTTTTGATATATCACGTTTTTTTTGAATTCGTGCTGTATTTCTCATAAAAAAGGTTTCATTACAACCTTCTGATAGCGAACGGAGTATAACAAAATAGTACCTTCGCTAGGAACGTCATCCATAACCGGACTGACACTGATCGTAGGCGCATTCGACCCCCCTCCGGTCGCACTAGTAAAAGTTTTTAAAAGGCTATGGCTCTTTTTTAAAGTCTTTGAAACTTTTTCGTCGGTTTTATTGTCCGTCTCACTAAGGTTCGCCGGCGCGCTGGGCTTCGACGGCGGATGGGCCGCCGCCGACGCCGAACCGCCGGCGGCGGAGCTCTCCTCGAACGACGACACCTTGCGCCTGGAGGAGCCCGCCGGCTCCGAGGAGTGCTGGATGGGCACCGACACCGACGCCCGCCGCTGGGGCTCCGCCGGTTGGGCGGACAGGTTGCGGCAGCTGTCGAGCGTGTGCTGTTGCGTCAGCATGCAGGACCGTTGCACCTGCGGAACAATCGCGTTGAATTCGCTCGAATGCAGCTGGGAAATCGTACCTTTTCGGACACTTCGGTGATGGCCACGCTGAGATCGGACGAGGAACTGCCGGAATCGATGGCTGCCGAGTTCTTCCGGCTTCTCGGCTCGGCGGCGCCGCTCTCCCAAGGGCAGACGTCTTCGGACGTCGAGGCGCCGGCGACGATTGCTATGCTAGGCTTTTTCACTCTAAGGAAACGGAGATAATGCGTTATTAGGATGGTTATTTCATCGACGATTAGTTTAATAACGTGAATACATCGATTTTTGTTTTACAGATATTTGTTACATTGATTTATGTACAATAAGATGCAGTGTTGTTCAATATTATTATTGTTGGCTATCGAACTTAATTCATCACACTGAACAAAACTGCATTAAAAACATACATATACTAAAATATAAATAACAATAAAAATACAGTGCAAAACTATCTACATATTCGAAATAAACACAAATTACTTCTTTGAAACACCGTAATTGTGCTATTAGTAATAAAAAATTTACCAACATTGATGATTTGGGAAATACTGCAACTGCCCTACGATTTTTACCCTAATTCTTGTACAAATAAAACGTAGACAAAAACCTATAGGAACACCAATCATGCATATCCCAGATCAATGAAACACGTTCTGTAGAGCAAATGCTGGCTTAGCAACACACACAAATTGAAAAAAAATATGATTGTCCAAAAATATTCAATTAGAGTTGGTAAAAATGAATAAACTACTGAGATGGAAATTAATCGAACTACAAAGCAAAATTATTATCCACATGACAAAGTCCTATCATCGAAAACGAGTTTTTTGCCTTCATAACTGAATGGGTGTGATTTATGGAACTTCAAGAAGACTTCTTCTATATACAAAGGCTAGAAAAGTTGAAACCGTGTAAAGCACCGACCATTGCTTGACAACACCAACACAACATCGAGAACAATGCCAGTATATTAGGTATGTATGTAGCATCAGAGTAATTAATAGCTCAATTAAATATCAGTTTTAAAATTTACACTGCAATTTAACGACTGATACCACTGCAAAATCCCACGACACATTTATTTGATGCGATAATTTCTCTGACAACATAAGATGCCACATTGCCTATATCACAACAATTTTGAGTAATTCTCCTTAATGAGAATCAAGCAAAGAGTGGATAGGAACTAGAAATCACGTGAAATAGGCAATATTCGCATCGAAATAGAAAAGAGAACGGAAGTGTTGGCAAACGATGTCTTATGCGCAATTATGACTTACGGACTGACGTTTGAATGAGTCTGATTGCACGAAGTGACTGCTGTCACAGCAGGGAGCTTCGCAATGCGCGCCAGGTCTCCTCTGTAATTTAAGCATGAAATATCTACTTAACTACGCTAAATTAGAGGTGATGCCCGAATAAAAAAATTATAACTCGCGTGTCAGTAAAACAAACGTTCATGTTCTCCAATAAATTAAAGGCTACACTTAGGTACTAATATAGAAACAATGGAAATATATTTTGTTAATGTAATATTTACAAACGCATTTCGTTTGTTTCCAAAAAAGTCTTAAAGTTGGTTAAATCCAGTGCGCCAATTGGTATACTTAAATAAACGGGTTACCTATAAAGAAGCCATGCGCTGGCGCAAGCGTCGTTAAAAAACCCCCAAAATGGCCCGAACGGCTGGTAAATCGCCCGGCTCACCTGTAGGGTATGTCGCTGAGGTTGCTCTGCGAGTGAGAGTGCGGCACCTTGGTCTCCTTCACGCCGGATATGGCGAGCTCGTGCGCCGATCCCGACAGGCTCCTGTCGCTGCCCCTCCGCTTCGAGAGGGCCCCGCACATGACCACCGTGCCCTGCGACGATTGCTGCTGCTGCTGCAACAGCTGCTGGTTGGGCGCCGTGGTGGTCGACACTTTTTTCTTGGTTTGGCCGAACCCGAAAAAACTGCCGAGAAAAGAGATGTGACGGAGGATTCCTGTATGAAGGAATTAGGGAGGCTTACCGTTTTTTCTGCGAAGGTTGTATGCCGGTTGCGAGCAAATTTTTGTAATATTCGGACCTAATAAACCTAGGGTAGCAATCTTTCTTCAGCAGCAAGGTGTACACGTGTTCCTGCGCGGAGTCGAAAGTGAACCGAGTGGGAGTTTTCATTTCCTGCTGTACCTTCTCCATCGTCTTGCCGTCTATGTTGATTTCGCAAGGGGCGCCGGGCGCTAAGAATTCGCTGAAAACAATCGTAAGTAGAACCAAAACTTTCTTATCACCTTCAAATATATCACCAACATCTAGAGAATCCAAGCGAATACAATCCAGTAGCACTATTACATTATAAAATCACCTTTCTACGAGACATTACTCACTCGAAAATCTCCTGCACTTTCCACGCTATTTGAGATTGGGCGGATCTTCTTAAATCTTGCACGGCCATCCAGAATCTGATGTTCTCGTGGCTGTACTCCTTTCGGAGGTAGTTCGTGAATTCCTGCAGGCCCGTGGGATCCGATACGAGTTCTTCCATCGATAATGCCCATCTTCTGACCCGTTTTTCGGTCGGGACGTCCACCCTGTAAACAAACAGTGGACGTGTATTTCGGAATTGGAGATTTTGGTACGCGAAATGCCTCGAACAATGATGTAGCTTAGTTCTAATGTGTTTGGCATATTTTTTCTAAGTGAGCTCTCTACGTTTTTATAGAGCTTTGAGATGCGAGTGTAAGGTAAAGGGAATCTTCTCTCGCAGCTCAGAACTCGACTTTCATGGTGCAACTTTTGTACTATATATCTCTGTTAAAAAAGTTATTTGTTAGATACATTGTACAGGAAACACAAAATTTCATTATTTATGCGAAGAAACTATTAGACAGAAGCCAGTTCCTAAATGCTTACCGGTTTATTTGAGACGTTTCCTTATACACTTTTTAATTTTTATTATCTTATATTTAATGTACCTAACCCGACAAGTTATGTGGCAGAACAAGTTGTTACAAAAATTGGATATACGATGAATAGGAGCAAATAAAAATTTCCATTTTATCAACACGATTGGTTTTCTCGCTTTCTAACATTTTGATGACACACTTCTACAGATAATATTATCATAATACTTGCCTTTTAACCATAACTTCAAAAGATTTCCTTAAACGGTGCATCATTACCTCGCTGCAAAAAAATCATTTTCAATCATTTAATCATTGATTATTATCATGACGATGCTACTCGTTTTATCTAAAAAAACAAACCACCGCATGCTTTGATTATGTAAATTCTAAGTTCAACCCTTTTCTTCTAAAATTTTATTATTGTTAGTTAAATTTTATTAAGTTCAGTGAAATCCAATATACCTAACTATACAATTTGGAGTCTTGTCTTTCCAATTAATATTGTATTAGTTTTATAAGAAATAAAATAAAATAATAAATTCCTAAATTTTCCAAGTTAATTAATATTTGTATTTTTAATTTTAATAATGTATTAGATTTGTATAGTTAAGTTTGTTGGTTTCTTAAGTTTCATTATTTTCTTTACAATTAATGATGAGATTTCTGCTATTAATTTTGTATATTATTATATAGATATTTAATAGTGTATACGTTTTTTAAGAATTAATCAAACCAGGCAAAAATCTACTTAATGCAGGAGAACTATATTCGGGAACTACTTTAATATAATGTATAAGTATTATATATTTATATAATGTACTAAATTGTTATTGTAAAAATGTGCAAATTGGAAAAATTGTGTTGGATTACACAATGCAGCAAACCAGTAGATGTTTAAAAAGTGAAATTGATTTCGCATAAAAAGTTTAAATCGAAAAATGTGTTGTATAATTTGATTAGTTCCAATTATTGCAGTTTTAAATTGATTGAGTTATCAAGAAAATGTATCAATAACAAACTGCAAATAGCAACTATCAATTTTAGTGCCTTTAAAAAAGCAATAATAAAATGCGTTTGTAAAATTTCTCAGATAGATTATTCGTTGGTATGAATAAAATTGAAAAACAGCTTGTTGAGTAGAGAAAGAAAATGTAAAATGCTTCTTAGAAAGCAAATTGTAGATAAAAGTGCAATAAAACAAGTGTAATTTCGTGTTCAAGAAATATTCAAAAAATTGTGGTGCTTGTAACAGATCCTGTGACATCCAATAGTTCAATAGAAATGTAATCGATAGAAATATTTCAGTTACGTAGCAGACATTTAAATTTGTTTTATTCGGTAAAATGAACAAGAAATAAAACCGGAAAAATATTTAATTCAATACAAAAATACATTTGTATCAAATTTAAGTTAATAAATATCTTTCAATTAAAAGGAAATAAGCCACTGATTTGGAAAACAAGATGCTTTTGATTATATCCAATTATCACAGGGGATGCTTCTATCTTGAATGGGCGTAAAAAATAATTGTATGTAAAAGTGAGTGAGTTAAAATGTTTTGTTGCTTCTGCCCACTGTATTTTGCTGTATTTACGCATATTTACAATAATGTGTACAGAAGTCTCAACAGAAATCGTTCAATCGAAAGAAGATCGGTTAATGTAGTTAGTAGCTTTTATATTTTACACAATTATTTTTAAGCAACGAGGTAAGGTACTGTATAAGAGGTTCTATTTAATTTACAATAAATAGAAAAACTTGAAACAATCGTTTTTTAAATCGTCTACCACTACGCTGTTGTTTAAGAAGGAATATATTAGAACAATTGTTTAATATATTAGGTAAATTATTTTATATACACAATTAAAGTTTAGTCTATTTTACTATAATGGTGCTGTTGTGCTGAAAATTGTGCTTAAAGTAAGTTTATTTAAAGAGAAACCTGCATATTTAGTTAATTATAGGTATAACCCAAATGTAACTTATATGCAGGATTCTTCATACGCAGTAATCGGATACATTTCTGCAAAAATTACGTATTTACATTCGGCAATATTTTTTTAAAGTTTTAAATTCAAATTCATCTAAATCTTGATGCAGGCTCAAAAACAATCTAAGGGAGATACGAGATGTACCGTTATGTATTTTATTCTCATAAAAATGCCAAAGCAAATCTAATTTTAAAAATATACATCACCTTTCTAGTAAATATAACTGCGAATCTTGAGAAATAATTCGTATAGAATATGTTACTCATCGATTCCCATTGCTCAAGATAAGCATGTCAACTACCATTCGAAAATGCAAAAATAAAGCCAAGGCGAAACTTACAGAGGGCTGTTCAGCTGCCAATACGTCAGATCTTCGCTCACCCATGGATTCGACGGTTGCGTTGGGGTTATTAACGGATCGTATTCCATGTAGATTTCTACGTATTGTACCATACCTTCCAAAGCTTGCGATACCTTCACCCTCGTCCTGGACAAACTGTTCTTCAGTAGCTCCACCTAAACCGATCGTTTTATGTTAAAAAAAATATCAACGAATCCTCGAATTCGCCTCGTACACTTTCTCCAATATAATATCTCGATAATAGTTCGATATTATCGATAACAGTTTTACGTACCTCCCTTTTGCAGTCTTCGATAGTCTTTTTTCTGGTTCTTGTGCCGCCGTTCCAGCTTCTGGTAGGTACAGGACAGGGCTCCAAAGAACTTACCATTCCCGGGGGCGGCCTGTGGACTCTCCAATAGGCTCGTTCTTGCGAATCGCTCACTAGTTTGTCTGCTTTCTTTAAACCTTTAGATAGTTTTACCTAGACGCGGATAGAGAGTTCAGATTGGTTTGTTGAGGGGATGAGAAATATTACCTGTTCTTCTGCTTGCTGGGTGATAAAATCCCATTTGTTGGCTAGATTTTTCTTGAGATTGCTCATCGCCTCGATTTCGTACTCCTCGAGCCCGTGCCTCTGCTTGTTCCGGAGCGTTCTTTTCGAAAGGTATATGGCATACTCCACGTTATCGGGCGGCCTGTTCTGCCAGGGCCAGTAATATGGATTCTACAATCATCCGATAATTTTTGTATTAGTCACCGTCAATATGTACGTGTTTTGATAGAAACAGTGGTAAATTATTAACGGTAAGTGGCGGTTGCGAAGTGCTATCGGAGGATTTCAACGCCGCCATAATTGAGTTAACGATCAAATATTCCTTTCTTTCCGTGAACCGAAAAGAAATGCAATATTCATGCGGAACACGGGAATAAAATGTATTTTCCGCAATCGATATACGGCGATGCGCTTCGTTTGAATCCACTAGCGAACGAAAACATGTTGACGTGAAAACATTTGCAGGTTTTTACTATTTAATGAGGCATATCCTCGCCTAATTCTCAACAAGACTGAAAATTTATCACAACAAAAAGGTACCTAAATCACATACCATTTAGGAACGTATTATGTACGATATATTTACCTGAAATCGGTACAACGAACTATCATCTTTGACTACAAGGTTTTTGGAATCGCTTATTGGAAAGAAATATCCATACTGACACAATTGATTGGCGATATTTAATGCTTCTGAAAACAACAAGCAACGTTAATTGTAAAATCGCCCGATTATTCGCGAGTTGTATTACCGGATTCTTCAATTCCGAGACGCTCCATCAGCCATTCAATTAGGTCATATCCTGAAAGGATTAGTTAGAATAATTTATGAGGAATTTCAAAGAGAGCGAAATTGCGAAGACGTACCCATGAAAGCAGCTGGAATAGACGTCAGAAATAGTTTTTGGCTTCTGACTGGTACGCCCCCATGCTCCGTGTCCTGCATTTCACGAACCAGGCCTTCCATCTATATGGAGAAAAGGTAAAAATTTTCAAAATCCCACGCGTTATTCCCCAACAAACGATCCTCATTGTGCCTAACTACCATACACATTTATGTTCGGAGCTTCATTAAATAATCCTCTAATTAATAGAGTTTAGACCCTTTAATTTGCTCATCGAATTTGAGTGTTATTCATCGTTTTTGATAGGCAAAAATGTGAACATTCGTTCGACCATAATTCCGCATTGATTTGATCGAAGTAGAGGGAAGCTGACGTTTCGGTTCAATTTGTTTGGTATAAATTAGCCAGGATTTAATCACTGGAATTGTATGGAGATAGGACTGAAAACTATTTTTACTTTTCGAACAGTTCCATCGATCCATTGAACGAGCGGGCTCAATTGTGAATGAGAATGTTTAATTAGACCGGCAGTCCTTAAGTTTAATTAGTTCTATAGGGAATTTTACGCATTCGACGTTTTGAATGCGTTCTTAAATTTCGATAAGAATTGGGTTAGCGCAAAAGGGACCGCAACAGGGCGAATTTCCTTTCCGCTAAATTAACATCTCCCGGAGACAGTTTCGCGATTAAATTGGAAACATCTATTAGCACTTATTGACCATTATTCGAAGCATCCGCCGCGTCTTAGGAATAAAACGCAACAGACGGGAAACAACGCGAGCACAAAGGGCTCACAAACTGTGTTTACCGTTAACGGAATTAATAGAAGGTAATTGTTTTCATTAAGAACCCGACAACAAAAGGGTGGAATTATAAAGCGATGTTCGAAAAGAGGCTAAAATTGGAAAAATTAGTTAGTCTAAACTCTAAACCATAGTAAATAAACAAATGTACTAGTATACTGAGTGGTTTTTTAATTGTTTATTTGCCACTCATTATTATTTTTCCAATTTGTTTTCATAATTCCTTGGCCGATTTTTCTTCTGGTATTAAACATTGGTACTAACCTTTTGAAAGGCGCTGGGCCTATGACATTTGTGGTCGCGGTGGTCCGGCTCCATGCGTGCAGGGCCGGGGTGAGGGCGGCAGAGGGGCAGCCGGTGAGCAGCCAACGGTGAGCAGCCGGCGGGCGGCAGCCGCCGGTTAACCTCTAGCCGAGCTCCATGGGCGAGCTCTGCCCCCGCCCCATTGCGCCCGCACTCACCCCCACATAAAATTCAAAACTGCGAACAGAGAAAGACCGGTCAATTTTCGGAAATCGTCCTGCGATTCGCGTCATTCGCTGACGTCACGTCGGTTGGAATGCGGTTGAGCAATCCTCGGTAGTTTGGTGGCCTTGCAAGGGCAACGACTGGTACGTGATTGTTGTGTTGATGCGAGTTCGATATTGATTGGAAAATGGAAGAAAAATGAGGTGATGATCAGTCAATATGTATAATCAAATACTATACATTGGCTAGTCGAATGAACGAAATGGTTAACAAATAATCACCTAATTACATACTCACGATTTCGAAACAGTAAAAAAATAACAAATACATCTGTTTCTAATGAATTTATTTGTATTTTTAAGATAACTACGTCTCCTTTATTAGCTTTGTAGAGATTACTAGTTCTATGTAGTTTTCGATAGTATTTATTTAATTGAATTTGTTTAGTTTAACCGAAGAAGAAATATACAATTACAAAACAACGAATTCCAACATAATTCCTAAATTCCCGAAATAATAACCATCCACAAAGGTATTAGATATTACAAAGTGAACGTATAAACAAGCAACAACTTTTTGATTTTGTTAGATATTGGTTATTACGGTGTAGGCATGCAACAAAGCATCCTTTCATGAATATTTATTAAATATTTGTTGCAAATATGCTCACGTTCGCGTCCTCGCCTACCTGCAACTCAAAGCGAAGAAACTATAGGTATAAAACGGTTTTAATCGCTTATGCATTTATTGAAATTATTTGTGCATTCTTCGAGTAACTCTCTGCAACCTGGGCGGAAAATTTTAATATTTATGCTGACGACTCGGCTGCATCTGGAGCAAATTCCGGAGGAGGCGAATAACGTTAGGCAAATATTTGAGCAAAGCGGAATTCAAACTTCCCCTCTTTAGAATTTCGAATTTTCAATGGCACGAACTTCCGCAAGTGGTTGAAGAAGAGCGGAGAAGACGCTGGTCCGATGAAAGGTTAAATTCGCACGTTGCGAGTTCGAACGAAATTTTATATTGAAAACTTGCTTCGTCCGTTATTGAATTATTCAATCCGTTTTGTAAAATATTAAATTGGATTTAATTGAATTTAATCCCCAACATAATATTGCAAAACTCGATTTCAGTTAGGAAATTTCATTTTAATTACAAAAGGTTTTACAGTATAATTAATTGAATTTTCCGTTACGTAGAGAGCATGTAAGTACCTACATACATGCAGCGGATAAATACGAGTATATAAAACATGTTGTATTTTTCCAATTATTATCCAGTAATTCGGTTATACAATCAATTTGATCCAATTGTTTTGCTCATTGTTTATATCTGAATAGAGCAAATAAACAGACCATTGTCTGTTTGAATATTTGTTCGCTGAAATTCAATTTATATTATATATGAAATATATTTTTCGCAATGGTAAATTTAATATAAGTTTGAAAAGTATTTTACGGGGTTTGTTGCGAGGAAAACAAATGGTGAAATAAGCAAAAATAGATAGTAAAAGCAAGCTCAATTAGAGTAAATGCCACAAATAAATTGGGAAACTGCTGCAGAAAAGATATAAATCCAACAGCGTATACGAATAAAAAAAATCAATTCTACGCATTAATAATTCCCGAAACGAAGAAGAAACTCAAAAGTATCAAAGACATTCGATTAAATATAACGGGGGTTTAAGGAAATAAAAGAGCCCGAAAAGCAGATCTATCAATATTAGCGTCGACATGGATTAGCCTCGGGATTTTTATTTTTATCATGAATCTCCGCTCGTTTAATACACTTTTATATCAGCCTAGCCTGTAAAGAAAAGGAATTAATCCTCTTATAATTCTTTATTCCACATGTGATCCATTCTTATGTCCATCCGTCTGTAGTATGAACTATTGTACATTTTTTTGTTACTGGATACTATTTAAAATTGCATTTACTCGACCACACTAGGATCATATTATGTCTAACAATATTTAATTTTTGACTGGAATAGCCGGAATAAGGGATCAATATGCCTTCATGACTCACGATAGTCCTTGTCCAAAAAATCATTTTTGAAAAAGTAATATCCCCCGCCTTATACATATGTACCATGTTTTAGAATATTAGTTGTGTGAAAAACTCAAAATATCGCCACAAATTTTTCTAACAACAAAACTGACAATTCGTATTTTATTATTTTGTATGCAATTTGGCTACTTGGCACACCCAAATTATTCTCCTACGCAGAAATACATAACAAAGAGACATTTAAAAAAAATAAGTAGCATATCCACACGCTAACAGATAAATCAAACAACATTATTACCTCTCATTACCTACGCTTAATTGTATAGTAAGGTCTAAGTGATTAGGCATCTTCGCACAATAACAGTTAAAACATATGTTGAGCCAGCCGATTGCTCGATTGAATAAATTAATCCCGGAACGCGTAGAGGCAATAATGCGAATAATAAGGGGTCGTGGAGGGAATTCTGGCGAGGAAATCTGGATGAACGGACGGCAATCCAGTGCCCGTTGATCCAAAATTTGACCTTGAACCTATCGCTAGTTTTTTTGCGAGCGCACGATTCGGGCAGAATTTTTCTGATAAAATTCGACGGGAACTCACCATTTGAAGTTGCTACACGACTCATCCGAGGCCCGTACAGATTACACCATACACGAGAAAGAGAGTTTTTCGAAAAACGCACACGAATTTTCCGTTTATTGGAATGCGTCGGCGTTATTTTTAGTCTTCAACATGCAAACTGAACGTTTCCCTTCGATTTTCGAGCTTGGAATGGCGGACGTTCGGTGTTCAGTGAAAATTGGGAAACGTAGGCGCGCGCAATACTTTCCCAGGACCGGAGGAAATTATTGATTTCTAAATGGCGAAGCGGAATACACATGTAATGAAGATTGCAGTGGAATATCTTAGAATCAGGATGGATTCCAAGAAACCATTATCATGGTGACTCCAGCCCTTCGTGGAATTTTAAATAAAATCTATTATTGATTATCACATACTTGAAATTTTACTCTATCATTGAAACCATATTAATTATTATCGCTGTTGAATACCTACAATATTTTATTAATTGGAATCACTAATTTTTTACTCACACATCATCATTAAAACTAAATCAATGAAAAATAAATTAAGACACTCTTCGCATTTTTCACCCCGCGAGACCGTGCTAATATTGAAATAACTCTTCCAGACGACGAGCTGACTCTGGATAACCTATATCAAGTGGTGTAGGTCTGATAATGAGGCCAAACCTGAAGAAGTCGATTTTTGATTCCCTCTTCAAAAAAATTATATAAGAGACTGGCAAAAATGAACATAGAACAATACTAAATTAAAAAAAATAATTTGCTCTCTCAATCAATTTTTATGAATACGTTTTATTGAAATATGAGACACTCTGTATATATTCATTCATGAATTTTTATTTCGATTTCATGGACATCTTTAGCAAAATCAGTTCAACATTAACTCAACATTTCCTATAGCGTTAATCTACATTATTCATGAAATATCGAATTCTATCATATTAATAAAACCAAATTGATAGGGATTTTTATAATAACATATAAGCGAGCGCATTCATTAAATTAACTGTATAAAATGACAAATGACGACTTTATCTGCAACTGTCGAGTCCTACGAGCGTGCATTAATAAATGCACCGGGTCTACGGAGTTATTGAAATTCCAGATCAATAATCAATAAAAGACTGGAATTAGGTTCCGCTTCGATGGAAATTAAAAGCTGTATCTGCAATTTCCATTTAAACTAGACTTTTAGAGAGGTAGAATAATAAAATCGAGAGAGCCTATCATGTTACCAATTACAAGACAAATATTACAAAAGTGATTAAGGTTTTAATGAATACGTTTCAGGCTGGAAATTCGTTTCCCATCGTCAATTAAATTTTAGTAAGGATAAACAGACCTATATTTTTAATCGAAAAGTTCATCTCGATTCGATCATTTAATTTTTTTTATCTCAATTGTAGAGGTAGAGAAGCGTAGAGAGAGATTTAATTGGAATCGTTAGGTTACATATAAAACTTTATTTCTTATAAAAATAGATTTTCTCATCAATTAAAAAAATAAAACTTTTTTTAATCATTATTGCGGATATTAATTAAAAATATCCAAACTGAAAACAGTCTCCCGGGATAAGCGTGGATATAAACAGCTGCAGCAAATTCAGTATCCTCCTCCTTCTGTATATGCATGCCTATTTGCTTGATTTTCCTCATCAGATTGGAAAAACTCGTGAAATGCGTATTTATAGCGAAACCAGACACCTAAAAAAACCACCCTACTCCGTAATCTAATCGGACCCAACCACCCAATCTTACCGTATATTGAGAAATATCCTGGCACAATTCGCTGAAGGACTCGTGGTGATTCCTATTATACATGCAATTCAACTCGAACGTTTTCAAGACATTCGCCAAAACGCTGGACACGCCGCTGTTCCACACCGTCCTATCCAACAGTCTCAGCTTCGATATCTGCTTTTTTAGCTGCTTTTCCAGATTCATTTCGTACTTTTCCGTGTCGTCCGCCGCTAGATACGTTACTTTATCGCCGACGGGGTTCGTAGGTGCATGCATGCCGTCGCGGAAGAGCGGCAGCCAGTCGGAATTTCCGTCGAACTCGAACCTCGTCAAATACGGTTTATCCGTTTTCTGCACGTTCGCCCATATCTGGAGAGAAAAAAAATGTAGGATAAGTCACTCCCCGCCGGCGATATTCCGTAATAACGGCGTGAGTGAAGTACAATTTTTATTCGCTCGATGGTTTTCTCTTAAATAAAAATACTCACGTTTTTATTGTTCATGACGCAGAATATTCTTTGCAATGGACAATTTTCGTCCATTATATTGTACTTTTCGTTGTAAACCACATCGATGATATAGTAAGCAGGAATCGCGCTATCGTTAGGATACTCCGGTAGAAACACATACGCAGTATTACCGTGAGGTATTCCATAACCCAACAATAACCACACATCTACTTTCAAAGCTGTTAAGTAACAAGTTAACGCTATCGCATGGTCTATTACCGATCCCAGCATAAATCCAATCAATTGCTGAAATATAAACACAAATATACCAATATTCTTACAAATAAAAACTGTACCTTACATCCGTCGAAAGCCATATATTGTTGTAGAAATGATTGCAGGAAGTAAAAGGGATTAACGACACGTATCTGCAGCATTGCTCGATGCTAACGTCGAATTCCTCGTTATTAATTTGCGGCGGTTCCGAAGGTTTTAAAAAGCGCGTGGCGCAAGTGGTTTTACCGTTGCTGTCCAAAACTAGCGCGTTGAATTTTCTATGCGGGTAGGAGGAATTGAAGTTTTTGTTCCATTTCAGAACATACTCGTGGATGTAGGGAACATCACCGCAAGGGAATTCTTCCTACAAGAGTCTACTTGGTAATTATTGCAAATTATTTGAGAAAATTTGTACCATATTTGGGCTTAGTTTTGGAACAGAAGGCTCTACAAATATCTCCATTTCCAAGTACGTATAAACCGACTGTGGAGTATTCGGCGACTTGTGTTTTTCTATTAACGTCTCGTAATCAGTAAGTAGATAAGGAACTTTGATTTGAAACAACCCGCTCATCTAAAAATCGCACATGTTAGAGCAAGAATTAAATTGTTGAAGTAATTACGGTATCCGAGCAACAAACAGCAGACAACAAAATATCGATTCCACCCATCCAGTTGATGCATTTTTTATTCAGCTTGATAATCTCGTTTTCGCTTTCGTCGAATAAGTTCACTGAGATTATGCCGTCTAGTGAAGTGGGATTTAAATAGTCCGTGTGATCCGATCTGAAAATGCAATGGATTGCAATCGAGAGCGATTATACGGCGCGCATATTAACATCATTACTCTAATGGTATGACCAAATCCTCGTTCCACAAAGGATTTGTTCCTATGCTAGTGCTGCTTCTCGCAGTCATGCTTTTGTAATTAACCTCTACATACGGACGAATTTCGTTCGGTTCGCTCGCGGCATCGTTGAAAGTGCGCTTCTTGCGATTAGGTAGGTTCCTGGCGCCGATTAGGCGCACCGTGAGAGAAACTGTGCTTTTGGAAATTTGTGGATTATCATCCGAATCGTCTTTGGTTAAAACGGGAAGCGGTTTGTTTACTTTCGGGCGCCACCTAAACCAATTGAAGAAATTGCGGAGCAGCGTCTTTAACATCACGCTGAAATAGGACAAAAGCAGTTTGTTTAAATTCGAAAATAGATTTGCGGCGCGCTTACTGGAAGTATATGAAATATTTCTCGTTAACCACGCTTTCGTAATCCAGATTGTTTTCGGTGCTCTTGCACAACTGGAAGATTTTCAGGTGGATTTGCTGCAGGGACTTTTTGCCGAAATAGTATTGGCTTTTTAGATTTTCGAATACTTCGATTTTTAAATTCGGCTTTTCGCCTGCTTTTCTTCTACAAAGAAAACGTTAAAATTTTAACATTGTTTTAAGAACATTTACCTTAGATATTGTGATAAAACATTTGTGGGAATTTCTTTAATCCTATTAGGCACTAGCATTCCGTCAAACTCAATTTCCTTTTGGTCACGAAGTTGCAGAATTTTGAGCCGGATATTTTCGTCTATTTCAGAGATATCGCAAAACGAAAACAGGTGAGGATTCAATCTGAAATCGCCCGTTGCAATTAATTAAACTCTTATAAAACGCGCGAGAAATTTACCTGAAAAAGCTGCCCTCGGATCTTTCGAGACTCATCTCCACTTGCTCACCTTCGTCAACTTTAAACTCGTCGAATTTGCCAAATTTTTCGAAATTAACGACGAAACTTTTGTCGACGATTTCATCTAATTCCATCATTTTCGTTTGCATTGTATCCTTAGCCTCGACGGCTTCGTCGTTCTCCCATTCCAAACCGTATTCCAAATAACCAGAAGTTTTTAATTGGCTATCCTTTATGTTCAGTAATTTGACTCCGTAATAATCCATCAAGGACTGCAAGCCAACGCCGCTACCGACGCCTTCGTGTTTGTAGTGCACAATATCGTTAACGTGGAAATTTGCTCTACACTAAAAAAAAATACAACATGTGCTTTTGTGCATCCTTCACGTATCAATTAGTTCCCTTTATCGAAGAGTAACATTATAAAGCAACAACAGCCTTCGGCGTTCGGGTTTCTAATGCACATTCTAGTTCCTTGTTTTGAAAGGAATTTAATGGTTAATGGAAATATAAAAAAACAGCTCTAATGACCAATAAATTTCTTTCAACTAAAATAACGCCTATAATGTATATTTGTTTACTTCCTTTAACAAAATTAACTCAATTTTAGTGGGGATTTCGATCTAACAACGGTACAATAACCATTTTACAATTCCATTAAATCCAAAATAATAATATCGTTAAAGAAAACGAGTCGACGGCAATCATCGATTTTTCACGAGTGTTCTCAAACAATCCTTGGACTTAATTGTTCATTCATTAGATGTTAAATTCGTTTCGCTGATCACGTAAGAGTACAATGTGGAGGAAAAGCGGCAATGAGCCGAACAATTCGCTTAATAAACTGATTTTACCTCTCATCCGGTCTTTACGGCACTTCATAGGAATAACTAGCTATTCATTAGAGGAAGTTTATGGAACATATAATTAAAATGGACTATTCGAACGACGAATAGGTACTAAATTGAAGTAGATGCTCACCAGTTTAATGGGATTTTTCTCGCTGGGTACGTCGATATTGATCTCGCATATTTTTTTCTTCAGCAGCGATTTCGGTTGTTCGTATATTTCGATGGTCAAGTATTTCGGAACGTCGAAGAGTTGCAGGGAGAAAATCTCCTCCACTTCGAGCGCGAAGTTTTTGTTCAAATTGAGGAACTTCGTTTTGCACGCCTCGATGTTGTTGCACAGAATTTTCAGATAGAATTTCGTCGAAAACAGAACGTTCCGTCGCGTCGTCTCCTTGGAGAAATCGCTGTATTCTGTTAGAGTATTGGTGTTGGTTAGAGCCAGTATAACGTTCGGTTCACCTGGAGTTCGCAAAGAGGTTTTGAGGATGTTGCGCAACTGGTTCCTCATTTTCGCCGATCGGGATTCTTCATCCTAACGAACAGAAATTAGCTCAACAATGTAAAGATCTAAAACCACTCACTTTAGATGCTATTGTGGTTGCGCCATCGCTCTTTTCTTCAATACTATCCTCGCTCATCTCCTTGATGTGCTCGTAACCTTGCTCTCTCATCATTTCCTCTAGGCTTTGATCGAACATGTTCCTGTACTCTTCCTTTTCCCGATCGTAATCGCACTTTTCCCTTTTGATTAACAGCTTAACGTCTGTGTTGGAATATTTCTGGACGGATCTAATTTTTTTCACGTGCTTCCAACACTCCAAAATCGTCAGAACGATTTGCTTGTATCTTCTACTCTCTTTAAAATACTTCATTCTTACCCTTCTTATTTCATTCCAGGTACTAGTAGAATCCCCGTGCTCGTATCTCCTACGCCTCAACAGTTCCAGGCGAGCCTTTAAATGATTATGATTTAAAAGGAAGAACTAATTTCGCAGCGTTCGTACCTTAAGGTTTGAAACGGTTTTGTCCTCTTGTATCGCCTTGTAATCCTCGAATGTGGTCTTTAACTTTTCAGCGAAAATATCTTCGGTGCTGAACAACGGATGGTGGTGGAATTTCAAATGGGATAAATACACGTTCAAGACGTTTTCTTTGAGCACCACCAGCTCAGTCAAGTCTTCGCAGAGATTTGTAGAAGACGGAACGTAGTCAGTGAGGCGGTGGTCGCTCATCTGGTGCATAGATGGACGCAGAGAAATCGGCGTGACTGGATTTTCCAGCAGGTTTAGATTTCCTTCTGCATCGAACCATCTCCTGCGTTTCATTAACCGTAATCAATAGCATTATAAAAGGTCTTTTGTTAGCTTACCGGTCTTCGATAATGCAGAATCTCTGCTCTAAAATGTTTCGGTGGGAATCGCAAATTTGCGGTACGTCTGAATAGCACATTTCTGCTGTGCCTCTTTTGCTGCTATCGTCTATTCGTTGCTTACTGTAAAATATGAAGATTAAATTTTGAGGTAATTTTTTTTAAAAGTAGCTTAATACCGGTTTATGTAAAACAAACATTCGTTTTCTGCTAAAGTCATACTAAAGTCCAATTTCTCTGGTAGAGTGTATACTAATTGATCATTTGATTTGTTCGAATTAATTCCTTCCTGGAAAATCAGAAATTATGCACTATTCAAGCGCAAGGTAATTAAGTTACCTCCTTCTTAGGCTCAACAAAAGTAAAAAACGCTTCTATTTCTTTACTATTATTATCCCTTTCTTTAATTTTGCTTCTAACGTTATCGATTTCGACATCAATTTGCTCGCTTTCCCTTCTGATTCTCTCGATAGGCAATCTGCTTCTGGCCAAATCCGAGGAATTGATGGCCTTCTCCTTGATTTTTTTCAAGTGCTCCGAAATTTTATCCTTGTAGTTCCGTTTAATGCTGTTTCCACTGGTGGACTGCTTTGATTCCGGTTTTACCAAAAAAACATCGTCAGAGATCTCCGAAATCGTGCGTTGATCCGAACTGCTCGCTCTGCTATAATTAATCATTATTAAGAAATAGATTAAAGCAATCCAGTGAATTTTAGATACCTTCTGGAGTAAGTCTTGGCATTCACCGAGAACATGTTAACGATGCTGTCATCGTCCAAGCTAACTGTTGCGCTACCTCCGGAGGTTACGGAGTAGGTAGTGTTGGATTTTGGAGCCTTCTTTCTTCTCTTAGACGCCATTAATTTCTTGGGTTTTTCTTTGATCGGCGAGGTTAAATCCTCCAGCTCAATCAGCTCTTCCTGGAATCGATGCAAGTTTTATTTTAGCACATATCATTGGGTCAAATGTGTCAATTTGAACACCTGTCAATAATAACTGTATATGCGAGTATGTAGATAAGTGCATATTTATTGGATTTTGAGGTTACTTAATTTAGAAGAGAACCATTGCAAAGTTCTGGATCCTGTCATGCAAGCAGCGTTGTAAAATAAATATCAACTAATTGTGAGTTCAAAAAACATTGGTTAACTAGCTAGACAATACAAACAAACACTCGGCGGAAATATTACGTATCGAGTGAGAGCCCTTTGCAAATATTTTTTATAATAGGTGCTTCATTAAAAGTTTCGCGATTATGCACTGACTTTTAATTAGGTCCACAGCCATAATAATTTACAATATACTAACTTTCGAGTCATTCATGTTTAGTTGGCACTGTTTTTCGACGTAACTGTGCGGACTTGTTGTTTGTATGCATAAAGGTTGCCTAGGAAACTTCGTGTTAACTCTGAGATTGCTACGCATGAACATGGACTTGTAAAATCATATGGCATTTCCTAATTAGGAAATTATTTTAATTGAATTTGCAGGCGTTTTTATTTTTTGTAACAATACATATTACAAATACGAATGTTTATTGTAAAATAATTCATTTTCTGGTTATATTCTTATCAAGAAAGCTTACAAATTGGTATTTTTAGCGTTGTATTATTAATTTAATGTATTGTAATGTATGTATGTAATGTATTATTTATGTACGGTTCGTCAGGAATAGCTGAAGTCGCGAAATTGGAATGCGCAGTGTTAAAAGTACAACCGGCTCAATCGGTTTCGTGTTAATCGAAGTGCGATCGAATCGTCAAGTTCGAGCATCTCGCGGTTTTTGTGATCTTTCCACCGAACGCATACATTATACCTACTCTTTATCTAAATGTAGGTATTTCTTATCAATGTGTATGCATTACTTAATTGTAAATTGAATAATTTGCATTGGTAAAAAGTAAAAAGGTTTTCTTATCGTTGCTCTCGATACATAATTTATTGTTTATGATGTCGAAACGTTTTAATTGGGGGAATTTTTAAGTAATTTAAACAATAATCATCGCAAGTATGGCGCGAATCTAACAATTGTTTGGTTAATGGATGTTTATCTACTTCATTAGGGGGTTTTAGAAAGTTATGTCAATCTCGTTTTTATATTGTTATTAAATAATAACCAAATTATAGATATAAAATTTATTACTGAAATGTGGAGCATCGTCCTGATTTTTTTATTAATCTTTAATCTGATAAAACATTATACCTATACAGCGTGAGTCGGGACAAACGGGCCAGAGACTAATCTACAGAAAAGAATAAAAAAATTAAACTTTATTACCCAATTTAATCCGCAAAAATCGGATAAAAGTTTCGAGTATTTCCTTCATTTTTGCTTCTCTAAAATTTTCTGACAGTTTCGGCTGACTCCCCCTGTGCGCATTTATCTATTTTATAACATAAAAAAATCGTATTTACGAATTTAATTTCGAGATAACCTGATATAGGTGCTGCATTATTTATCTAATTCTCGAAATAAGATGATCGCGGTGTTGGTGCTACTTCTATCCAGTGCGTTCTGTACGGGCTACAGTAGATTTTTCCGGGAAAATGCGCCAGTGTGGAAAACCAACACGATTTCGCCTCAGTGTCAGAACAGTTTGGATTTATTCGTGATGAATTTGAATGCCACTAACGAAGACAATACGTGGGCCCTTCGAAGTATATAACATTCATGATGTGTTAGAAAAATATAACAAACTGCTTTTCAGTGCTAGACGCTAGCTCGAAAATACCAGTAGGGCTCTTGTACTACAATTTCGGAGAATTGGGAAATTTCAAGGAATGCGTCGAAATAGAATCAGCGACAGATCACGTCGCAGGAAAATACTGTTTGGGAAACATCGAGGTTAATTCCACGGCAATCGACGATCAATCGGTGTTCATCAAAAATCACGTAAGTAGTTCATTTGCAACGCGATGTAAAACCCACCTACGCAGGGAAACGATGTTAACTCAGAAGTATCAATTCTCTCATAGATGTTCATGAAAATTTTATTAACGAAATTAGCCGGCGGGGTTAAAACGAAAGGCAACCCCACGCTAGCTATTTGCATTCCGGATAACTGCACCGAAGGGGATGCCAAACAATTAATGAGCAACCCGCAATTAGGTATCGACGTGCAATCAGTAATGTGCCAAACCGCAGGAAACGTTTATCCTGAATTAACAACTGAAGCTGTCGCAGGACTGTAAGATATTTATTTCTTTTTCACTGCTGCTAATATGTTTATTTTTTTCTACTGTTACTATTTAATCAATAGTAGTCAATATTATTAGTAAATAGTAAGTAGTGGAGATAATGTTTTGATTATTTTAGATCGGTTTTAAGCGTGATAATAGTCGTTGTTATGATATCTACTATTTTTGATTTGTTTTACACAAAAAAATCTGGTGAGCAAATTTTATCAACTACTATGCATCAAATGTTTACTTTTATCTATGCAAAACTTTATTATTATTAGAACACAATTTGATAAATTTTTAGCAACGGTACATCATCAGCTTCTATTAGCTTTTTCTCTATACACAAACGGCAAAAAGGTATTTGAAACGTCGCGACGCCCTTCGAACTTGAGCTGCCTGGATGGGATAAAAGTAATTAGTATGTTTTGGATCATTATACTGCACACATACTCGGTTTACAGCTCTGGTCCCGTTTCAAACGCCATTGACATAGTCAATGTAAGGGAAATTTATAGGTGGACTCAGGATATTTAAATACAAATTGACAATTTTTTAGTTTACGGATTCTTTAATAAGTATGGTTTTTATTAACGGGGACTTGGCTTGCGATACGTTCCTTTTAGTAGGAGGGTTACTGGTTACTTATGTGTTTTTTAAACGGAAAAACGATGTAGATATGTCTGTAGCTTCTATATTCAAGCATTACATTCATAGATACATTAGGTAAGTTGGATAGTGCTTTGAATCATCATTTGAATCAACATTGGAATCGTCATTGGAATCATCATTGCAATCATCATTTGAATCGTCATTTAAATCATCAATTGAATCATCATTGAATGCTTTGAAGATTATCGATTTTAGATTGACTCCGGCTTTGGCTGGTGTGGTACTTGTGTCAGCCACTTTACTGAGATATTTAGGTTCGGGTCCGAAATGGCCTTACATAGTGAACAGTTTCGAAGGATTTTGTAAAACCTACTGGTGGTCTGCTATATTGTACATCCAAAACGAGCTCAATGTTGATAAAATGGTAAATCATTTCCGCACAATAATTTTGTAATTTCACAATAATTTTGCAGTGTGTAGGTCATTCTTGGTATCTCAACATCGACATGCAGTTGTACATTTTCTCGCCTTTGATATTTTGGTTGTTGAGAAACAGGGTCCGGACAGGAATTGTTATTTTAATTTTCACGATATTACTGTCGATGGCTGTATCGTTCATCAGAGCGTTCGATAACGAATTGTCGGGAGTTAAATCAACGTACTATCAGAAGTAAGATACGAAAATATAAAATTTAATTAATTTCCAGCACCAAGCGCTTTAATTTATTACCGATGAATATTGAGTTTAGAATTTAGATTTTAAAGAGGAAAACTTATTTGATAATAAATTTTTAACTTAAATAATTTAAAGTGCTTCTATGCTTTCATAGATTATTTATTGTTATAGATCTTCTTCTGATGCATATATGAATACGTATTATTTAAAAACTGAAACTAGAGCAGCTCCATGGTTAATAGGGGTTATATTAGGTTACTTTTTAACTAAAAAAGAACTAATGGAGGCTAAATTATCGAAGGTAAATTAAGATATTTCGTATAATTGTTAGAAATAAACTTAATTTTCCACTTTTTTATAGAAAATCGTTATAGCAATGTGGCTATTAAGCGCAACTGTATTGTTAACCTGTGTTTTGGGAGGACACAGTACTTTGAGACGTCCCGAATATTTCAAATTACAAAATTCTTTTTACATAACTCTAGTCAGGCCTGCCTTTGTTTTGGCAGTCGCTTGGATAATTTGGGCATGTGCCACAAATCGCGGAGGTAAATTTTTAAATCTACTCCAGACTATTTTATTTTCGTTCGATTTTTTTAAGACTTGCACTTAATCGCCTGCGCTTTTTTTAGGTCTGGTCAACGCCTTACTGTCGCTGCCCATTTTTCAATTCCTGAATAAATTTATATACAGCATGTACTTGGTGCACGTCACTGCGCTGTATATGATTGTTTTCGCTTACAAAACGCCGATTTATTTTAACGTATTCAATTTGGTAAGTGCAATAATTAATTGGCAATATTCCAGTCGATTAATTTAATAAAAAAATTGGTTGCAGGCGTATTGGTTTTGGGGTATTTTTATGTGCTCCTTCGGCCTGTCGATCATCTGGGTTCTGATATTCGAAAGCCCCATGATAGCAATAGAAAAAATCTTACTCGGTTGACTCTTTATTTATACAACGCCTATTAACAAACAATTCATAAATAACTACGTATATTTTTTGTAATTACACAATTTCGCAAAAATCAAGCGTTTTCTTTAACAGCACTATCGCCGTTTTCGGGCTTGGTCAGCGCGATTTCTTCGACGTGCTGCACCGTGTGGGACTTCCCGAAGCATTTCTTCAGCTCTTCGCCGAAAGTTTCGCCGAACGGAGCTTTCACCTTCCGGCTCAATCGGATCGCGTAGACCGTAAACTCTAGAACAGACGAGACGAACGCAATGGCTATGCCCAAAAACGTTATGGCAATTAACCCGTTCACGTGCGGCACTGTTTTATCCAGCGGAACTGAATCATCCTCAGCCTGAAATAGTTAATGCGATATTTTCAATTAGGAGTGTCGGTAATGTATTTAATAACTCACATCGCATGGATCACCGGCGTATTTTTCGTTCCACCAAACGTTCTTGAGCCTCTGAAGTTCACCGGAGGATTGCAATTTAATTATGGCTCTGTTTAGAGGACCCAACAAATTGGAACCTGATAGCAGTAAATGATGTAAATATGGTGTAATAATTTTAGTGTGATTCGCACCTTTTTTGACGGCTATTCCGAAGCCTTTGGAATCGAGGAGTCCTCCGTAACTGGTTAAATTGCAATGCCTCCTTACTGTGTAAGCGATTGTGGCTGATTCCATGAAAAATGCGTAGTTCCCTTCTAAAACTCGTTGGATTCCATCTGTTGTAGTCGCCATCATATCGTTCGGATTTTCTTCCATGTATTTCGCCACCTCTTGGTACACTTCCGACTTCGAATTCTAGCGAATCAACACGAGATATTAATCAATCGATTAAAAATAAATTCCAGCGTACTTTGAAGAATCCCTCTGTCGCGCCGTTCTTCATCGCCCCGAATCCGATCGAATTCTCTTCGGCGTATCGCAAGAATTCTTCCACGTTGCCGAACATTTCCTCCTTCTCTTCGACGTGGTTGTTGGCGAACGAGTAGGAAATGTACATCGCGAACAGCACGAAGCAGTAAATGTACCAAGCTCCTGCGATAACTTTCGCTGCAACGGAACTGCACCGAACAAAAACGGTAAATTTAATATTCCTTCATGCTCGAACTTACTTTATTTTAACATTGGTCGGTTGTCTGAAGAGCCCCGCGGCCGCAAACCAAAAGGAATTCAGCAGAGTCAGTTCGTTTACCAAGTATTTCTTGTCCTCTTTGCAAGTGTGCGGCCTTTGCCATTCAGAGGGCGATAATCTGCCGATCAGAAACAGCGACAGGACGGTTATCAAATAGGATCCCGCCAAGTATTCCCAAAATCTAATGGAGAACGGTTGGGCGAAATGGAAAAACGGCGGCGGAATGACGGTCGGTTTATGAAACAATATGCTTATACCTGGAATTAATTTTCAAGATACTGTTTAGCTCTGAATGAATAACGATAAACTTACCAACACTCATGAAAGGTAGAGTGAATTCTATAGGATCCACTCTCTCCTTGTTAATAGTCAAATCTGCTATAGCTAAATCAGCTCTCTGGCATCCAAAATAAAACTAATTAGTCTACTCACAAGTTTAAGTGCGTTTAATTTACCCCATCTATTATATCCCCGATCATGCCGTCCCATTTTCCGGTTTTCCTGTCGAAATTTCCGTGATTGTGATCGCTTCTCACCACGAGAGTGTAATCGAATCCTTCCATATTAGCTATTTCTTCTATTAAATCTATAGCGAACCCTTCGAATCTGCCATTACCTTTCAAAACCTCACCATCGGTAGGACTCAAACGAGCGTATGGTTCCGTCTAAAACCAACCAAACTAACACGAAGAAAGAAATTGAATTTATGGTATTACCAGCGTTATTAGAACAGTAAGCTCTTTGTTTTTAAGATCGCTGTCTTCTTCTTCCTTTTCGTCCGAATAGGTCAATTCAATGTCTTCGCTCAAACCGTCCGTGCTGTTCCAGCTTCCTCTAATGGTGGTGTTGTCTCTGATTTGATAAATTGTCAATTGAAACGTTCTCCTGAAACCGTGATTGTCGAATTCTATTTGCCCGGTAATGCCCTCGAACGATCCCTACAAAAACGCCCCGCCTCTTAATCACCAGCCGAAGGTAATTTTTCGCGACTTACGGTCCTCAGAGCGTTTATGACGCTCAGCCCGTCAGTCCATCCCCCTTCGCCGTCGCAATCCAAATATTGACCTTCGACTATTCCCAATGAATTAAGCGTCTGCAGGAATACATTAACGGAATCGATAATTAACGCCGTCTCGATGTCCAACTCCGGCTTTCCGCAGTCCAGTTTGAACGTGATGTTGTAGAGCATGCAGAGGTCCTGCGACGCCCTCAGGGCCAGCTCGTCTTTGGCTTTTATGAGGTGCACCTGCAGCGGTTTTTTACTGATTCGATGGGAATACGCGGGAAGGTAATTAACTTACCCCGGTGATGACGGCGTCGCTGTACTGAAATTGAGATAAATCCTCCGTATGCGCGTCCATGTTGGTCAGGAAGTAATTGTATTCGGCTGTCAGGAGTCCTACTTGTTGGAGTTGCGTGAGCAACGTCCTTAAATCTTGTATGGGACAGTCGAGGACGAAGTTCTTCTGGCCCGATCGCCCGGCGTTCCGGAGAACCGGTCTGAAATTTCGGGATTAAAACGGGCGTAAAATGGGTGAATATGTACCTGTAATTTCCATCTCCGAAAGGGTCGATGTTCTCAATATACACGATTATACCGTCGTCTTTCGCTTTCCTGATGAACTCGTTGCTTCTTATTAAATGTTCCTCGTTCGTGTATAACACTGTAAAGGTTTCCCATTCGAGGGCGTTGATAATATCCACGAACCCATCGGCTAGTCTATCGGGGTTCGGGAAGAAATTGAAGGTCTGCAATCTCATTTCCGACGGTCGGATCCATCTGGTGAGTATGTGAGGTATATCCTTCCTATCGGTAATAGCTTGGACTATATCGAAGTTGAGAGCGGATTGGGGACCGAATATTCCTGCAATAACAACATATTCCTGACCAACGCTCAATTTGTTCAGTAAATATTCGTTACTAACCGACGACGCTTTGGCGCAGGAACGAGCAAGTGGCTTTGTAGGCTGTGAAGGGCTCATCTTTAAGTACGTACGGGTCTATAACGGGCGAGACGATCACATTGTTAGGGGTACTTTTCAGGCTGCTTATCCTTTGAGAGTATTTAAACGCTTCTTGGTGCAATTGGATGTTCTCAAAGATTCCAGCTGTGAAAATATGTCGCTTTTTTATAAAGCTATAGGTACTATCATTTGATGGTGTAATTATTTTCGTGTCCCTAAATATTCATAGTTATTCATGGAACGTCGGAATAAAGGGAAATTAGATGCAGAAATAACAAAGCAAATTAATCAAAGGAAAATATTGCGCTCCGAGTAGAACAACACTGGGACAAAAAGACATCGATATAGATTACGTTAGTGAAAGTTGGGTTGAAGACGAAATAAAAGAGATAAAACTTAATGCTTTGGAAACGGAAAGTTTATGAAGAATACTAGGGAAAGCGAAATGGAACCAAGGGAAGGACATGTTTATGACGGATAATATTAAATTATGATAGTTACCGATTTTTAAATACGTTACGTTGTCAACGGCACACAAAGCACACTGGAAAATAAAAAAATACCAAATTTTCGCTGGAAATATCATCGTGAACGCACCGTAAAATGCTTCTTTCTAAATAACCGAGCGAATGTGATGAACGTTTCTGTTAACTCTATGTTTAATTGCTAGCATCCGTTTTTCGTTAAATTATTACGTACATTTTTAGCAAATGAGTGCCCTGTGAATATCGAATACATTTTAGTTAAGCGAAAATTTAATTAGTTTAACATTGACATACATAAATTAACCACCCACGTTTGGACTTCAACGGCGATTAATTCGGTAGAGGAATTACCTATTTACGAGTAAAAAGAATGTTCATTAGCATTGCGGGACCGATTCGTTTGCAACGATCGATTCAACAGGCTGTGACGGCTCGAAATATGGTAGATGTATGGAGTAACAGGTGTCGGGATATGTTCTCGTTAATGTTTCTTAATTAATTTGAAATTGTAATAATCTATATTTAATTCATGTCCAGCATTAAATATAGATTATACTTAGAACCTAAGCGCCAAATTCTATTATGAGGTGACTAGGAAGTCAGCAGAAATGTGCACTAAACGCGTCCAGCTTTTTAAATTAGCTGAAAACAGTTAGTTACATGAAATATGTGCTTGAGTTTGTTCGCGTTTTGTGCGATAGGGATTGTCGCGTGCGAGAACGTTAATATAGGTAAAAACTGAATAATCCAACATTTCCTGTGTCTTGTGGTTTTCCCTAGAAGTGAGACAATTTTTCCGTTTGTTGTTTTTATTAAAATTATACGCAATACTAATTCTCCACCGCTTCGTACACCCTACAATCCCGTTCTTAGTAATTTACATACTATTACTAAGTTTTCAGACGAAACACCTGAATGGGCTATTAAAGTTTAAAGTTTAATCTACCATTATTCCAAAACTAACGGCCCCGTAAGTGCAGAACGAATTTATTACCGCTGATAAAAGTCAAATAAAATCTAAAGTTAGAGTTTCGTTGAAGGCGCGGTCTTCGAGGGCGACGAGGGCGTCGAGGCGGCGTTCAAATTCGCCGTGAAAAATTTAAACGATGACAATCCGGACGCCGAGTTCACGTTCGACCCGCTGGTGTACGATAATTTCGCCGACGGGGACCAGTTCGTGTTGATGCGAAATGTTTGTTCGATCATAGACGAGGGAGTCGTCGCGATATTCGGCCCGCGTTCCTACCGGAATATCGACGTCGTCCAATCCATTTGCGATGTGAAGGAAATTCCTCACATAATCACCAGGTCAGCGCCTTAATTGATTATTTTCGCCGCTCGACAACTCCCGTTTTGCAGATGGAAGAGCTACTACATAGACGGCGACAAGACCATCGTAAATTTCTACCCCGATTCGAGCACCCTGTCGAGGGCCTACTACGACATTATCACGAATATGGGCTGGAAAACGTTCACGGTACTCTACGAAGGCGATGAGAGTTTGTTGAGAATTAAAAGTCTCGTGGAGACTGCGCACCAGGATGGAGTAGTAACGCAAATGATGCAGTTGGATCCGTTTTACACGGGAAATTTTAGGTAAGCCCGTGCATTTACTCGTGTAGAGTACAGGGCGATTTTTTTAGAGATACCATGAGAGACTTGAAGAAAACGCAACAGAAATCGGTTGTAATAGACTGCCACATAGACAGTCTTTTCCAAGTATTAACCCAATTACAACAAGCCGGTTTAATGAACGAGCAATACAGTTACTTCATAACCAATCTGGATACTCATACTGAAAATTTAATGCCATTTAAATACAGCAATGCTAATATAACTGGGGTAATATAAATGGACTATACTCTTGCTCCTTTCGCATTATTCTTCATCATT
Organism: Phyllotreta striolata; assembly: GCA_918026865.1. Taxonomy (NCBI): domain Eukaryota; kingdom Metazoa; phylum Arthropoda; class Insecta; order Coleoptera; family Chrysomelidae; genus Phyllotreta; species Phyllotreta striolata. The sequence goes on from OU900096.1 coordinate 7,803,014, forward strand.
TCCACGTTACAAGTGTGTTCTTACAGATCCGTCTGGTGAATCCCGACTCTGAGTACGTTCAAAAAGTAAGCAGCGACTTGCTATCGGAAAATTTAAATTTCCTGGAATCCCCCGCTTGGAAAATTCGACTGGAGCAAGCCTTAACCATCGACGCCGTGAACATGCTCGCGGCCGTGGTGATCGACAGGCAAAAATCGAGCGATGTGAGGATAATAACCAACAAAAACAGCCTGCTCTGCGCTGAGCCGGACAGTTGGGAGCACGGTTTGAGCATCGTTAACTTACTAAAATCCGTAAGAAATTTGCGATCGTGTATATTTTTTAACAGCGATGAAAACGTGGCTCTTTGGTAGTATCCCCACGATGGTCTAACGGGAAGAGTGATATTCGACAATCAAGGATACCGGAGCGATTTGATACTAACCATATTCGAGTTACTGGAAGGCGGTATAACGGATGTGGGTGTGTGGAGTTCCAGTTATGGATTGAACGCTTCCAGACCTGGAGATGTTAGTGGCATCGATGATCCGGAGAGTATGAGAAATAAATCTTTCGTCGTCGAAATTGCTCTGGTATGTGAAATTTAATTTCCTGAATTAGGTGTTATTGAATCCATTTTTCAGACTGAACCCTACGGGATGTTAAAGCAAACAACAGATCATCTGTATGGCAACGACATGTACGAAGGTTACGCTATTGATCTGATTGAGAAATTAGCGGAAATGGAGGGTTTCAATTACACTTTTGTGGTAAGAGAGGATAAAAGTAGCGGTTCTTTCGATAAAAAAACTCAAAAGTGGGGTGGAATGATAGGAGATCTTCTTGATAAAGTAAGCTTCTACTACAATCAATAATATTTGATTGTATATTAATAAATATTTCAGAAAGCCGATTTAGCTATTTGCGATTTTACAATTACATCTGACAGAGAAGGAGCTGTAGATTTCACAGTACCATTCATGTCTCTAGGTATTAACTCACTAACATCACTTTATAACCCACTGAAAATTTGAAAATTTAAGGTATCAGCATCCTATTCAGGGAACCGGAATCCGCTCCTCCGAGTTTCTTCTCCTTCGCCGATCCCTTCGCATTGGATTCCTGGATGCTGTTGGGCGTCTCGTTCGTGACCGTATCGCTGTGCTTCTACTTCACCGGGAGAATTTGCTCCGACGAATGGACGAATCCTTTTCCTTGCATCGAAGAGCCGGAGTATCTGGTGAACCAGTTCAGCCTGAGCAATTCCTTTTGGTTCGCCACGGGGGCGTTGCTGGCTCAAGGATCGGAAATAGCGCCAATGTGAGTTCGGTATCTACGAATTTTCGAATGTGTATCTCGAATTTTCAGCGCGATATCGACGAGAATGGCTTCGGGAATTTGGTGGTACTTTTGCCTCATCATGAGCGCTTCCTACACGGCTAATCTCGCTGCGTTTCTGGCTACTGAAAACCCCATTAAATTGTTCACTGATCTCCAAAGCCTCTATGACAGCCAGGACATAACTTACGGGGCGAAGGTTAATGGTGCTACTTTCAATTATTTCACGGTGAGTATTTTATTTTAAATTATTTGATGGTTTATACGATGTAAAACTTTATTAGACCGCCAAGGAAGGTTTGCTGCAAAAAGTCGGGAAAGTATTGTTGGACCATCCAGAGTACAACGTACTGGATAACGATATAGGTGTGCAAAGAGCTGAGGATGGGAAATATGCTTTCTTCATGGAGTCTTCTTCTATAGAATACGTTACGCAAAGGCATTGTAATTTGATGCAATACGGAGACCATTTGGATGAAAAAGGTTACGGAATAGCCATGAGAAAATGTAAGATTAAATAAAATTTCAGCAAATAAAGAGACAAATTAAATTTTTCTAGATTCTCCTTATAGAAAAAAACTAAGTTTAGCGTTATTGAAACTGCAACAAAATCATTTTCTGGATGATTTAAAGAAGAAATGGTGGGAAGAGCGCAGAGGTGGTGGTGCCTGTGAAGTGAGTCTATCAACTTAATTTAATCCAAAATTTAAACATAATTAATGTGTTTCCTTTAACAGGGTGTCGTTGAATCATCGGAAGCAGATCCTTTAGAACTGGTAAATGTGGAAGGATGCTTTTATATGACGGTTTTCGGCACGATCCTTGCATTTGGATTAGTTCTCATCGAGCATTTCCTGTATCTCTTAAGAGTGCGAAGAAGATCCGGAATACCTTTCTGGAAGATAATTAAGGCCGAATTAAAAGCATACATAAATTTCAACAGTCCCAGCAAACCTAACTTGGAAGTGTTGAAAAAAATTCCCGATGAAGCCGAGGCAGAGGACGATAAGAAAAGCGAAGATGATAAAGAAGATTCCGAAGAGAATAGGAGAAAGTCCAAGTCGGCATCGCAAACAAGGACGTTTACGAGGAGCAGGTCCAAATCGGTGTCCAGACAGACCAGCCATTCCAGGAAGAAACGTTCGAAATCCTCTGGAAAAAGAACGCCTCTATCGTACGGATTTATTATACCTTCCTCTTTGGAGAATTTGAAGGATATAGAAGAAACATTTTGAATTATCTCCGATACGAATTTACACAATGGTGGAATGACTGGCGACTTCTTATTTTTACAATAAACCTGCATGTATTGAAGAAACTAATTTTGTGATATTTGGTTGCTAAAAATGTTATCTATTAGTTTTCTTCCTAATTAAAGTACCTAAAGAATATTTAAAAATTCCCGCTGTTTGACACTTGTTGTTTTTTAAATTGTAGCCTTTGCCTTCGATATTTTACAATGAAAAGAAAACATACAAATTATGCTTTATAAAAGAAGAATCACGCAAATTAAATAAAGTAATTAGAAGTAAATAAAAAAAAATAAAAAATAAAAGAATTAAATGTGTATTCTACGTTAAGTATATTAGTTAATTCCTTAATTTTCTTCTAAGTACCTCAAGTATATTGAAATTCCCACTGTTTGACAAGTTTGTAACCTTTGCCTTCGTAGTTTTACAGCCATAAGTTGAAAGTGACATTTTCGATAAAAAAGAAGATTCATGTTAACCTCTAAAAATCTCACTCATAGTAAATAGAAAATAAACAGAATATTTTTAATGTTTATACGATAAGTACAATATTTAATTCCTTTGTATTACAATTAAATAGTTATAGTCTGCTCAGTTAACCTTACAAAATGGAAATAGACTTGGAAATGTCCGACGAAGACTACGTTATACAAAGAGCCAAAGATTCGTTCAAAAACAACCCATCTGCGGCGAAAGCATGGATGATCACGGCGAAAATTATGTACCCCAACAACTTCGAAGTGCAATTCGAGGCGTACCAAATCGAAAAAACGGCCAGGAACATCAAGGAAGCCGCCAAGTGTTTCAGCCAGTTAACCATAAAGTTCCAACAGCAGCCCGAACTTTGGAAGGAAATAGAGAAGCTAACAATCGCCCTGAGGGCAGAATCCAATAACGACGAGGAAAAGCAATTCATGTGCGACATGTTTCGACACCTATCCTCGGACGTTCAGCATAAATTACTACTGTTCACGGCTGATCATTGCGAGGATACCATGGAGCACTGTAGACTCTTGTTGTTGCTGTTACAAAGATTCCCCACGGCCATTTCGAGCAACGGACCGAGATTGGTAGATACGCTTATTAGCGCGGAGAAGCACAGTGTCGATGGAAATTACCCCATCAGTCCCTATCGAAAACTCCTCATTTGTGATTTGCTTCCTTTACTAGCGAGTGAAAAAGTAAAAGTGGACTTGTCTTCGAAGTTGCTGCAGAAACTGCTGCAAAAGGCCATCGAGTTTTATTTTTGTTATTTAGGTTTGAATTCCAGCGCGATTCAAGATAGCGAAACTAAAATCGAAGATCCCTGGTCGAACCTATTCGGGGTTATAGAATTTATAGGGAATCAATTGAACTGGGAGCCGCAGCTCCTCGATTTCTCCACCAACTGGTCGAAGGAAGGTTATTGGCAGAAGATCATGAAGTTTTGCCAATCGAAATCCAAGAATTATCCGCTGGAAGATAAGCAGTTGCTCTATTGCCTGTCGATATTCTTCGTGTACTGTCTTTTCGAGTACAATTCTAGTCTAACTCCTGAATCCAGCCCCGGGCAAACTTCTACAACTTTTATCATGGTCGAAGCCTTCTCCGATTCAACACTATTAAATCTAGCAGAGCCAAAAAATAAGAAGAGGAAAACCGATGTTGATGTGTCTCATGTTTCAGCTCCTTGCATTACAGCGGAGAAACCCCAATACAAACATATCCAGAATAATTTTTTGATTTGTATGAATTGCTGGGATTTGTTAAATTCATCCGAGAACCTGCAAAGGGAGTTCATAAAACTGAACTCGAATCTGAAATTGGACCCGCTACTGTCGAGTTTCGTAATAGACTACGCCCTGTACAAAGGCATGTATGATGAAGCCTTGATGTTCTTACATAAGGTCACAGAACCGCCTTTGTTGCTTCAAAGGTATATTAGGGAAGCTTCTATATTGTATTTCAAAAAGAAATACAGTTTTTGTTTAGAACCCATAACACTCGCTCTACCCTTATTACCGAACAACAAAGGAAACTTAAGTAACAACCTGATCATAGGCGGTAATCAGAAACACTTTCACTATTTACCTCTGACACGAATCGCTATTTTACAATTTTTAACCAAAATCCTCACTAGATGCATTAAAGAAAACATGCAACACCAGAGCTCCGCGGATTTATCCATCGGCCATATATTCACGTTAACGCAACTGGACTGGCCGCAGGAGGAAGACATGATTCCGCCTCTTCTGGAAAAAATCAAGCAAAGCAGATCGTTTCAATACCACAACTTCCAAAATTACATCATCAACGTGGATATTCTGGAAGAACTGACGTACCTCTGGACGAACCAAGGCGGTCAGATCCAGCTGGACATCCTCCCCCATCTAGGCCAAAGACGGATAGGCACCCGAGGCGCAGACAAAGGCGTAAAAGAAGAAATCAAGCAAGCTATCAGAAGACAAATAACCAGAAGTAACGAAAAACTCGACGATCTGCTCGTCAGCTTCATACTCAACGAAAGAGCGCAGATTCTCCAAACCTTAAAACCCCCGTTTAGCATGTAGTATAAGCAATCAATCCTGTATATAGCACTAACGTTTGACATTAAACATTTCGATTATTTTGTTTGTGTTTATCGCTTCCAACAGTCATTAAATATCCGAAAAAAATGTCAGCATGACCTACGCTGTCATTACCTATTTTAAAAATAAATTTAGATTTTTTAGAAATAATAAGGGCCATAAGAAACCGGCGAAAATGAGACCAGACTCGGATAACAGGGAGCGAAGGGAAAGCCCCCGGGCGCACGCCAACTTCCTCTCGGCGTTCACTTTCTTTTACAGCATCAAAACCTTCAGGGAGGGCATTAGTCGGGAACTGACCGAAGATGACCTCACCAAGCCTTTGGACGAGCACAAATCCAACATGCTGGGCGACAAAATCTCCGCCATTTGGACCAAGGAATTCGACAGGGCCTTGGAGCAGAAAAGACAGCCCAACATGCGAAAAGTAATCGCAAAGACCTTCTACAAGGAATTCATGATGTACGGATTGGTTATGTTCGTTTTAGAAGTCGCCGTCAGGCTGTTTCAGCCGATATTCGTGGGTTGTTTCATCAGATACTTTAACGAGAACAACAGGCTAAGGACGACCAAAGGAGAGGCGGTTAAACCCCCGCAATTTTTCTACAGAGTCTTGAATTTTTGGCAGCCCGACCAAGGCATTATCACTATAGAAGAAGCGTATTTCTTCGCAGGCGGCATAGCGTTCTGCAACTTGTTGGTTGTAATGGTGACCCACCCGTACATGCTGGGCGTCCTGCACGTAGGAATGAAAGTCCGAGTGGCCTGCTGCTCGCTGATCTACCGGAAGGCGTTGCGATTGAAATTCACCTCGCTGGGCGGCGAGACGGTGGGAAACGTGGTGAATCTAATGTCGAACGACGTGACCAGGTTCGATTTGGCGCCGATTTTCGTACATTACTTGTGGATATCGCCCATACAAATGTCCTGCATCATCTACTTCCTGCACAAGGAGGTCGACGACGCCTCGTTTTACGGGTCGTTTGCGGTCCTGTTCGTCGTTCCCGTACAAATGCTGCTGGGCTACAGAACGGCCGTGCTGAGACGATTGGCCGGCGGTCGAACCGACGAAAGAGTGAGGCAAATGAACGAAATCATCCAATCCATACAAGTCATAAAAATGTACGCTTGGGAGAAACCCTTCGCGGGGATGATCAAGAAGTTGAGGCAGAAAGAGCTGAAGGTACTGAAGCAAACCTCCTACATCCGAGGCCTGATCATGTCCTTCATAATGTTCACCAGCCGATCGGCGATATTCCTAACAGTCGTAACTTACATATTAATAGGCGAGCACATAACGGCCGAAAAAGTCTTCCTCATAATCTCCTACTACCAAATCCTCAGGCAAACCATGACCGTGTACTTCCCCCAGGGGGTGGCCATGGTGGCCGAGGGCTTCGTCTCCATCAGCCGCATCGAGGAGTTCATGAAGACCGAGGAGACGAACGTGGGCGATCCCTCGCCGATCGACCGCTACTGGCAGATCAAGCCGAAGAAGTACCCGAAGCGGCCGATGCAGAGCGCCCAGCGCGGCGACGCCTACATCCAAATCATTCACGGCCACTCCAAGTACGGGGACATCCTGTGCCTGGAGGATTTGAATTTGGAGTTCAAGCCCGGCCAGACCGTGGCCGTCGTGGGGCCGGTGGGCGCCGGCAAGAGCTGCCTGCTGCACCTGATCATGGGCGAATTGCCGCTGTTCAGCGGGAAATTGAACCTGCGCGGAGTGGTCTCCTACGCTTCGCAGGAACCCTGGCTGTTCGTCGGATCGGTCAGGCAGAACATATTATTTGGAAGGCGCTTCGATTACCATCGCTACAGGGAAGTTATAAAGGTTTGCGCGTTGACCAGGGATTTTTCCATTTTACCTTTCGGAGACAGGACGATCGTGGGCGAACGCGGAGTATCGCTCAGCGGAGGCCAAAGGGCCCGAGTTAATTTGGCCAGATGCGTCTACAAGGAAGCGGATATTTACCTCCTGGACGATCCGCTATCGGCCGTCGACATTCAGGTCGGCCAGCAACTATTCGAAGCCTGCATAAAACGCTACTTGCACGAAAAAATAGTGATCCTAATCACGCACCAACTGCAATATTTAAAACGGGCCGATTACATCGTCATCATGAACGAAGGGCTCATCCAATGCCAAGGGCCCTACAAAGGCTTGATGGAGAAGGCCGATCTCTCGTACTTCGCCACCATTCTAAAGGAAGCCTCCACCGCGTCGCCTATCGAGGAAAAGGAAGTGGAGAGACTGCTGCAAGGCATCTCGGTAACGAGCACCGTATTCAACAGCATGATCGACATCGAGGGCAAGAAGAGACGGCCCTTGATCGTTCCCGAAATGAGAACGACCGGCTCGGTGGATTTCGCCAATTACAAGGCGTATTTTCGAGCCGGAGCGAACTTTTGCGGCATCGTCTGCATGATAATCCTGTTCCTGTTAGCGCAAGTGATCGCCAGCGGCGGCGACTTCTTTCTGGCTCAATGGGTCAACGTCGAAGAGCTCCGCTATTTCAAAGGCTCCGCCGAATCGATGGGAATGTACAACAACCTATCGCGCGACAATTTCGTTCTAATCTACATGATATTAATGATAATGACGATAGTGGTGGCGATATTGAGATCTTTGGTGTACTACAGCGTATGCATGCGCTCCTCCCAACGGTTGCACAACAAGATGTTCGAGAGCGTGATACACGCCTGCCTGCTGTTTTTCAACGTCAACAGCTCGGGTCGCATCTTGAACAGGTTCTCCAAAGATCTGGGCGCCGTCGACGAGCTGCTGCCCAACGCGTTTTGCGACACCACGCAGCTGCTGCTCAACCTCATCGGAGCCATAATCATCGTGGCGATGGTCGAGCCGATGCTGCTCATTCCCACTTTCTTGATGGTCGTCGCCTTCTACTTCTTGAGAAGGGTTTATTTAGCTACCAGTAGAAACGTCAAGCGCTTGGAGGGTATAACTAGAAGTCCGGTGTTCGCCCACCTGAACGCTTCTCTACAGGGTTTGACCACTATCAGATCGAACGGGGCGGAGAAGATTCTAGTGGACGAATTCGACTCGCTGCAGGACATCCACAGCAGCGCTTGGTTCATGTTCCTCTACACTTCCAGAGCGTTCGGGTTGTGGTTGGACATCATCTGCTCGTGCTACATCGGCTTGGTTTCGTACAGTTTCGTCGTGTTGGGCGACGATTACTACGGCAGCGCCGTGGGGCTGGCCATCACCCAGTGCATAGGCCTCAGCGGGCTCGTTCAGTGGGGAATGAGGCAATCGGCCGAATTGGAGAACCAAATGACGTCGGTGGAAAGGGTGTTGGAGTTCACCCGGATCGAGCACGAGCCGGATTTGGAGTCCACTCCCGACAGGAAGCCGCCGTCGGTGTGGCCGAAGTACGGCAAAATCGAATTCATCGATTGCAGCATGCGGTACAGCTACTTCGAGCCGTACGTGCTGAAGCATATGAGCTTGGTGATCAAGCCCAAGGAGAAGATAGGCATCGTGGGACGGACGGGGGCCGGGAAATCCTCCATGATCGGCACCGTGTTCCGATTGGCGACCTACGAGGGGTTGATATTGATCGATAATTTGGATATAAGCATCCTCGGTTTGCACGATCTGAGGAAAAAGCTGTCGATTATACCGCAAGAGCCCGTTCTGTTTTCAGGCACTCTCAGATACAATTTGGATCCGTTCCATGAATTCACCGACGAGCAGATATTCACTACTTTACTGGACGTGGAAATCTCGATGGCGATGAAGAAGGGAATCGAGTGCTTGGACGATATTATGAGCGAAGGAGGCACCAACATAAGCGTGGGATCAAGGCAAATGGTTTGTCTGGCTAGAGCCATATTAAGGAATAACATCATACTGGTTATGGACGAAGCTACAGCCAATGTTGACGCCCAAACCGATAGATTCATTCAAACGACGATCAGAACCAAATTCGCGCATTGCACCGTGCTCACTATAGCCCACAGATTGAACACAGTCATGGACTACGATAAGATACTGGTGCTCGATGCCGGGCAGCTGATCGAGTTCGATCATCCGCACGTTTTGCTGCAGAATCCGAACGGGATTCTCACGGACATGGTCAGAAAAACGGGACCCGGCGTGTCCGATCGCTTGAGGGACATCGCGAAGGAGAATTTCATGCGGCAGCTCATGGTCGAGAAGAAAGTAATCATATCGAATATCGTACAACAAATAATGGACAACGTAGAAGCCGAAGAGGTGAGGCGCAACTTGAATTATATGAAAAATATGTAAGAATTTATAGCCCGATCCGGAGTTTATACGAGTTTTTACAATTAGAAATGTACATGGTTTTTTACGAGTGTGGATATTAAAGTATTTTATCTCTAAATAGAAACTTTTTTAAAGGCATCAAAAATTCAAAATACACACAATTTCGAAAAAAAACAACAATATATTTCAACGTAACAATGAACTACCAGATTGTGCATAGCGAGCTACAATTAACATATTCGATCAATTCTCATTAATTACTGAATTAAAAGCAGTAAATATCCATCTCCTTTCGATATTAGCGCCAATACCGACTAGCTCTTGCTTGAACACAGTAGGAAATCTGCTCATCAAAGACTCTATTTCAGACGGTCTTAAATTCGCTTCGATTTTACTAACGTACGACCAAATATAGTCCAAACCAGCACCAAAAGGATGCACGTTCAAAAACGTGGATATGATTCCGATTAGCTTAGCGTCGCTTTCTATGAAACTTTGAACACATTCCGGACTCTCTCCCACGCTCACCGAATCGCATTGCTCGTTATCGCTGCTGTCGATTATGACCACGTCTTTATCTTTATCGCTAAGCTGTCTCCCTTTCTCCGCTTTCAGTTTCATCTGCAGATCCTTCACTCTGGCCTCTTCCTCGCTTTGCCTTCTTTTCGTCTCCAACAGCTGCTGTTGCATGCCTTGCAGAGTCTGCTGGAGCACCTTGAATTGCTTCTCTTTCTCCTCCAGTTCATTCTTGTAGTCCGTTTTGAGCACCTCGACCTGGAAAATAAGTCGAACAAAGCGAGTAGTAAATCGCGACTTGTTATCCGGAAGTTTACCTCGTTTTTGTACGCTTCGATTTGGCATTTCAAAACGTCGTTTTCGTCTCTGAGCAATTGGCATTCGGGCGCCGGATCGCTCCTCTGTTTCTTCTTCGACGGTTCTTCATCGTCAGACACGTCCATTTCATCATCGTCGCGCTCTTTGGGCGCCTCGTCGAGTTGGATGTTTTTTATGTCCTACGAACACGATGCCAGAGTTATTTACCATTCGGATTTATCGTACACGTGGATTATATAATTTCGAAATAATTCGTGGAAATTGTAATGGATTTAGAGTACGAATTGAGTTGATGCTTTACTTTCCACCAATTACTTGTTTAGAAAGACTAATTTATATACAATTCGAAAATAGATTCTTGTTATTTAGCTTCGTTTGTACCATTTTTTTTTCTGGAGAATTCACGTTTTACCTAAGAAAAATTCGATATGTAATGTTGTGTTCATAGGCGAGATTCTGTCTCGATAAATGAATCCATGCATCCGGGCTGACTGACTATTTTCCTTATTTATTAACTTACCTGTTCTTACCTTTTTTTAAACAAGAAAATTACAATATATAACTCTAGTAAGGTGAACCAGAAAGAAAATTTAAGTAGTGTGTTATAAATTGGCTAATACTATAATCTAAACATGCAAAAACCTTGGACTATCAAATGTAAAACAACGTATTTAAAATGTATGTAACGATATTTACACCCTTTCAGTACGAATTTTTCACTACCACTTTTTTCTTACCTTTATAATACTTCAGAGATAACTACCATATTTATTAGCAAATTTAATTCTTTAGAGCTCTAACATAATCTTGCGTACATACATTTTTTATTATTAAAAAATAATCATTTCCAACAGTTATCTATGATTGATTGTGGAAGTTATAGTTATAATAGCTACATCAAACAAAATGTAATAGTAAAAAATTGGAAATGATCTCAGTGAAGATTATTTAATAAATTGTTAGTTAATAAACTGACTATGAGTACATGAAAACGTGACATTGACCGTCCAAGGTGGTACCTACCAATGATTGCCTTTTCCAAGTCTCTATGTTCTTTCTCTGAGCCTTGGTGAAATGGTCCCATACTTTCTTGTGACACGCCGATGAGAACAATCGCTCAATTTGACCGACTAACAGCACACGCAAAGAGTTTTATTAGACCATCGTTAAATACCATTAAATATTTAAAATCAACTACACCTCATCATCCTTTCATTACCGCCCAATGTTTGTATCAAAATTCATTTGCAAATTAATTTGATTAAACTATTCCGGTAATAATAATGCAACGAATTAGAATTATTATTTTACTATTTATTAATTATTAATTGGAAAATGAATTATTTAACGTTTTATTAATTTCCATATGTAACAGTTTGAAACAGCTATACAATTATTTGATAAGTATACCTACAAATTTATAAAAAAATAAACCAAAACCATAAAAATAACCACTCACCTTTTGTCAATTATGCATTTGATATAACCAAAGTGTTCACGTTTATTGACTTTACATTCAGTTAAATAAAAATATTATTTTGAATTTAATAGTTTCAAGACCTACCTCACCTTTACTAACGGAAAACGCTGTGCAAATATTCGAAATTACCTTAAAAAATTGTAGATAATTCACATCTAGGTGTTTCAAAGAAATATTTTCTAATCGACTAAACGTCCGAAATAGTTACCTTTACTTTTTACTCCATGTTAAAAGCCAATTTTTCTATTACTTACACAAACCTCAATACAAACCCCATTAGAAAATTGAGGGAAACGAATAAACTGAATAATTGAATAATTCCGCACATGTTTCTATGTACATTTGAAAAAAATATATAACTAAAATAACTTTTTGTTGGCTTACCAATAAAAATCAGTTAAATTCTAAGAGTTAATAAAAAAATATAGTACAAATCCTATGAAATATTTTTTTGTATGAATTTAGCAGCAAGCCAAGTATTGTTCGAAATTAACAGCACATTAATAAAATCTAATTTACATCACGATTTTCAATATTTACTCAATTAATTTCGAACGTTTTGCAGGTATACTTATTCAGATCCTGTAACATATAATATATTCAATGTCTCCTTTTTAATAACAGCATACTTACTAACATCAGACGACCAACTCGAAAATAAAAAAAAAATAAAATCCACACTTACATTGCAACAATATGCCCTGCATTCTTCCTCTCAATATTTCCTTAGCCTTCCGCAACTCCTCTTCGTACTGGCCTTTCTCATTCAACAACCTGCGTATATGAGAATTGGTAGATTGTATCATCGAATAGAAATTATTCGCATTTCTTTTATTGCAGTCGCCTCTCTCTAACCACGTTATCACCGTCTAAAACATTTATAATCAATGCAATTAAGATATAAGTATGTACAGGACGAAGAATGCAATACTAACTTGAACAGCCTTAGTAAACGTTTCATCTTGTTTAATTTTCTCGGCCACCGCAACAGCCTCGTGGTCTGTATAATGCACTACAGGCGGAGGCGAAGGGGGCCTTAATCTCTCCTCTTCCATTCTCTCGCGGTGCCTCTGCTCCCTTTGGAGCTGCCTTTGTCTGCATTCCCATTCGTACTGATCGTCCCTCGCCTGAAATTTCTATTAAAGATAAAGATATTCCATGCAAGCGTTATTATTCAATTAAACATTATTTAATTCAACTCACCTGAGCATAATCGACGTGCAATCTTCCCGTATTAGCCGGTTCGCTGTTCGATCCTATTCTTACTCTGTAACCGGATAGGAATATCGCGGCGTCCACGGACGCTTCGTACACGAATCGCAGATGGCAGAAATTCTTTTTGCTCAATCGCAAGGTGGTTATTTCGCCGCATCGTTCGAATATTTCTGTGATTATTTTTTCAGTCATATTCTCCGGCAGGCCTCCGACGAAGACGGTCCGGCAGCCTGGGGGTCTCTCTCTTATGGAAGGCAACGGAGCGTTGGGGTTCGGCGGGAATAGAGTGCAGGATTTACAATGGATTATTTCTTTAACGGGATTCATGATCATAGTGGAGTCTGCGGGTAGTATGGATGGGTCGGGAGCTAGCATGGGAGGGATCATTCCGTAATTGCCCATTTGCATTAGGTTTGGGTCCATTAGCATGTTCATGCCTACCATGGGGTATCCCATGCCTGAAAATTTGTTAGAAGTAATTATTTATTTATGAAATTAAGTAATATGTGCTTACCCATTAATCCACTCCACATATTAGGAGGGCCGATACCAGGGCCGTTTTGTTGTAACGGTACTACATCCTGTGAGGATATATTCGAATCAGAATCAGCAGATTTGTCTGAATTGTCTTTTCTCTCCCTGTTCCGGCTACTCGTACGAGATCTTCTATCTGTTGGACTTTGACTAGATTCATCTTTATCGTCAGCCGAGCGACTACTTTTATTTTTCGAAAATTCTAATGGTGAATCATTCATCATGATTTACGAATACTAAACCCTAAATTATTTAAGAAATACTCCTATTGTTTAGCACGATTCCTTAGACAAAAGGTGAAGAATGAAAATGTTCATTTCAAAACTCACAAAAGTGAATATAATACAATACGAACGCTCCTATGTAGTAATTAACAAAATAGTGCAACAAAAGGGCAAATTTTTAGAATATTTCCATTTATATTTACTAAGCATTAAATAATATTTTAATTTTCTTTACAATGTAAATTCAATACATATTTTGACTTTTGACTTTGACAGGTTTGGAATGAAATGATCTAAAGTAGAGTAAAATGTAAAATGAGGATGGGAGAAAAAGAGTACTTGAGCATAATTAATTTTAAATACGATTTTCACTTTTGCGATATTAATTTGCTTTAAATCCAAATCTAAATGAAGAAATTTTGTAAAGATGAAATTTATAAAAATAAAAAATTCTTCTTCATTCTAGTTAGCTGCCTTTTAACAATGGGCATTCAGCGAGTTGTCATTTATTTAAAATACCGCAGTAGGCATAATTTTGTATTTATATAGTTGTAAATAAAAAAGAAGATATATATGTTTAAATTTTCTTCTCCTTTTATTATTTCTACATGTTTATAATTACAATATTTTATGCATGTTGCTTGATGCTTGATCTTGTTCTCTTTTTTGCTAAGATGCTGAATAAGTCGGTCACTTGCAGAACAAGAGCTTTAAGCTCTTTCTAATAAGTTACCAGTATTATTAATTGTTTCGTTTTGAACTGAAATTTAATAATTAACAGACAAAATGGATTTAACCGGTCAAAATCCGATTGAATTAACAACTTTCGTGAATCCGCATTTGTTTTGGTTTATACTAAAAACCGACGCACGTTCCGAGCAACTTAACAATTTAAACAAGCAATTCCAAAAGTTTGATACATTCAAAAATTCCAATGATTCCTTCGAAATTGGAGAGGTAAGGTGTCTTTAATTTTCTTGCAACTAACAGTTAAATTCCATATATTTATTCTTAGTTCTAATGTGTTTATTGCAATTATTCTAGATTGTAGCAACTAAGATAAGCGAAAAATTCTACCGAGCTGTAATAGAGCACGTCGAATTCGAAAACGATAAATTATGCTCGTACTTGCTATGGTTAATAGATTTCGGTTTAATGAGGGAGAGTAACGATGTTTTCAAATTGCCTTCGTCCCTAAGGAAATTTCCTCCATTAGCAATACAGGCAGCCCTCAATAATGCCGTGTATATTCAAAAGGTATTTACATTTACCAATACAAATTATGAATTCTAATTATTATAATTTCAGGTGATCGAATATAACGAATTCGGCCAACCTTGCTCGCTCAATAAACATTACTTAAACCCTAATCCGAGGTGTAGGAATGAGTGTTATCAATGGTTATCAAAAACTTGCAGTCTCACTGGTTTGAATTTTAAGTTTGAGAAAAAAGAAGAAGGCATAGCTTTCGGAGACATTGTTCTAAATGATAATGCAGTATCATTAAGAGATCATTTAACAAAAATTGGATCTATGGCAGTTGACGAGGAGTTGTTTAAAGGTATATTGTCTTACCATAGAAGTACAAAGCATGTATTAATTTTCTTCAGGTTTACCGGAATTTATTTGCAACTATAAGGAAAATCACTTGTGGTCGATTTTCAAAATTTGCAAACAGGAACCTTATCTGTTAGATAAGGAAAATCGTAATAAACTAGAAGATACCTGTTCGAAGATTGTTTCAAAAGTGCTCGATGAATTCAATCATTCCGATTTACTAAACATCGAAGATGAGGTATATCTATTATGAAGAAATTATAGACATTTTTGTATTAATTGCTTCTAATTACAGATGTCTGAGCACTTATGGCGGTCGAACAGATCTAGAACTGATGACACGTTGACTTCTATAGAAAGTACAACTTCAGATAACGAGACCCCGATAAAAATAAAAACAAAAAAGGAAAAAATGATGGAGAAATTGAGGCGACGCAACAAGCCCCAACTGCCCGATGTGCCAGAGAAGAAACCCATTGACGGTATGCTATGATTTTGTCCAGATGAGACTTCGTTAAATTTTAAAATGTTTAAGTATTACTTGGCCAATAAATTTATTCTAAAGCCACAAAAGCTGTTTTAGTACGAGCTAAATATAAATTAATATTATGTGGTAACCATTTTAGCTCCCGAACCAGCCAAATCGAGCAAAAAAATAATCTTTTGCGCTGCCGGCAGTGAAAGGAGTTTCAACAAATCTAAAAAACCCACTAGTAAGTACTCGCTCTTCAAGAAAACTAATTTAGAATCGATTAACATCACTCGATAACATTTTAGCTCCTCGACGAGACACCCAACACTCCTCACGACAATCCCCAAACCCTTCGAAGAACTCCACAGGACCCGAACAATCCTCATCGGAAGCGAACCGCTGCACTTCGCAAACGGAAAACGAAGAAAAGTCTTCGATGAGCAGTTCCTCCGAGCACCACGAAAACCTCCATTCGGACTCCCCGTCCGTGGGAAAGATTAAACTCAAACCGTACTGCAGCTGCAAGCAGTGCCGCGTTTGGACGCAGGAAGACAACGTTTTCATTGAAAAGTTTCCCGAACGAAGAAAAACCGAGAAAATCGTAGGCCGTAACGATCAATTTCTGTTTAGGGACTCCAACGCTGCTAGTAACGTTAAAATCTGTTCGTTGGATTACGCCTCGATGACCAAAATGAAGAAGCAAATGATGATGAAGCTGTTGGTTCACAGGTACATTCTATTTAGGCCTTTTGCTTGTAGGTTCTTCATCGCAAGATACTTATAACAGTGCTTTGAAGTATTTTTATTTGACTATGATTTTTTTTTAGCGAGAGTTACGTCAGCCCCGTTCAACAGATGACGACTATCGCTTTCCACGAAAACATCCTCAACAGTCTCAAAAAGCACGAGTATAAAGAGCCCAAGCGCATCCAAAAGTACGCTTGGCCGGCCATTCTTCGCAACCAGCACGTTTTCATGATAAGCGGGCCGCAAACCGGTAAAACCATGGCGTATCTACCGGTGGTTTGTACGTTTTTGATGGAGAAGCGCGAGAGATACAGCTCGTTGCTCAAAGTAGCCGGAGGGCCTATCGTCACCATCATCTGTTCTAACACCAGTAAATGCGAGGAGGTGTTTGATTTGACGAGAATAATCTTCGGGAATCTAAAATTAAATGTCGCCCTTGTGACCTATCCTCTAGCTCACGTCAACACTGTAACTATTATCTCATTATTTCTCAATTGTATCTGTTAAATGTTGTACTTTTTAGAGCCATACTGATATGTTAATCACGACTCCCAGCATCCTCATCGATCTGCTGAAAAATAGAAGTATTAATTTCAAACGACTGTGTCATTTGGTATTGGAAAACGGCGATGAGCTCTTACGAGATCATAGCGAAGCGATGAATTCTATTTTTGATTTGGTGCAATCGATGTTGAAAAATAGAGTTTTCACCAAAGCTCTGCAGCTTGTCGTGTGTGCTGAACATTGGAACTACCAGCTCAAATCTTTGGCGGGGAAATTGCAGCAAATTCCAATGATATGCATCGGTCATTATTTAGAAGCTGCTTTATATGGAAATCTCGAATTTTCGATGAAATTTAGCAACTCCTCGTGCAAACTGCAAGAATTAAAGAGTATTTATAATGATATTTCTTGCGTTACAATCGTGTTATTTCTTGTGTTTGTAGATTTGTTGAAAGACACTTATAAAACGAATAAATCCATAGTAATATGTAAAGAAGAAGATATTGAAGAAATTCACGATATATTGAGTCTGAAAGGAATTATCAGTATTCCGGTTTATGCCAATTTGTCGCAGGAAGAAATAAATAGCTACGAAGAAGGCTGGACAGAAGCAAAAGAAGGTGCCTTTTCGGGTATTTCTCACAGCCATTATTAGCAAAGGACTTTGAGTAATATTGTTATTTTTTGTAGTTCTTATATCCAACGACTCCACTGTTGATACTTTACTAAATATCACGTGTGCAACAACACTAATACATTATTCGTTGCCCAAATCATGGTCTAAGTTTGTAAAACGGTTTAGTTGCCTCTTGGAAAATTGCAGCAGCCCTTTGGAAAATAAGCCAGTGAGTAGAAAATGTTTCTAAGTATAACATTTGAGTAAATAAATGTTTTTTTTTAGCGTAAGACCGTTTCCAAGAGCATAGTTCTCTGTGATGAAAGCTGCAAAGAACAAATGTTCAAGTTCTTCAACTTCATTAACAGTACGGATCTTAAGAAACAATTACCCGAAAAAATTCAACGGTTCTCCGATGTAAGTATTCGAATTAAATCATAATTCTAGTATTAATCCTTTATAACTGTGTTTTAGTCGTTGAAGAGAACTGAGGAGGAACAAAAGCTGGAAAAGGGGATATCTCTTTGTGGTAATTTAAAACTTTTCGGTAAATGTACGAAAATGAATTGCTCCAGACGGCATTTAATCGCGGAAAATTCGGATGTTTCCGATGATTTACCGAAATCCGGAAAAATCAAGTTCAAAATCGTAGACGTTGCTGATGTTACGACTTTTTCAATACAAGTAATTATAAAATATTTATTAACACACTCTGTTATTTAGCATTGTATTAAAATTTTTAGTTACTTCAACATGTGGACAATGACAGCAAAGTCTACGAACGTGAGGAATTTGACAACGTTACAGAAGAATTGACGGCTACTCTGCGATTAGGAAGGAAAATTATGTATAATCCTGTTATAGGACATCATTATTCTTTTTATAATAGCGACGAGCAAGGGGAATTATACCACAGGTGCGAAGTTTTAGACATTAAAAACGACTGCATTCGAATAAAACTATTAGATAAAGGAAGTATTGTTAATACAACGACCAGCAGAATATATCGATTGCCCAAAGAATTCGAAACTGATGTAAAACCACGAGCAAGTAATTAATGTGGCATTTTATGTAATTTTAGGGCTAATTTATTTTATTGTATTTTCCAGCAATTGACGCTATTTTAGCGAATTACGTGCCACCGTACAATGACGAAAATTTCTCCGCCAAATCATTCTACAATTTAAAAACCCTATTAGAGGAGCACAATTACAAAAATATAATTTTTACGGCCGAGGTGCACCTTCAATTAAATCAAACTTTGTGGCTGAAAGACGTCCACGAAGAGGTCATTTTATCTGATAAAATCATACCCGGTTTCCAACTATCGAGGGAAATATTAACCAAGAAATTGGCCCAGCACGACTTAGGGCAATTGATTTATTTACACCAGCTGTGTAAAGACGCGAATATTGTTCTACCGGATTACGAAAAACCGAAAGTTCAGTATTCGGTGAAAAAAGAGGAGAAAAATTATCAATGGGCCTATCTGGATAATGATGAGATCAACGAAGTTACGTTTTCCTCTGCTTTTTCTCCAGAGGAAATATACGTCCGGTTAAATAAATTCAGCGATTTGTAAGAATCTCTACATGAATATAAAAATCTAATTTACTAATTGTAAATTTTCAGGCTTTATACATTACAAAAGGAAATCCAAGAGAGCATTAAAAGACCCAACTACCCGAAACTCCAAAATGTTAATGTTGGAGAAGTCTATTTAGCTAAAGACTCCGTTAGCCAAGAGTACTGTAGAGTATTAGTAGTTAAGAAAGAATTGGAGCAAGTATTATGTTTCTTCCTCGATTTTGGAGATGAAACAGTTTTACCTATGAACGAATTGAAGTATATTCTACCCATTTTTATTAGCAAACTTCCATTTCAATGCATTCAATGCCGTTTACATGGCGTAAAATCTCTCTCTGAAGAATGGGAACAGGAAGCTACGAATGTATTATATGATTATTCTACCGAACCTCATACTGACATATTCAGGTAATTTGCGTCTTCTACATATTTAAATAACCCCGTAGATTTTTCGTTTTGTTTTAAGATTGTTGTATGCAAAAGTGTGCAAGAAAGAAAATCCGACAACTGGACGAGGAAATAAGTATTCTATTTTACTAAAAGACGGTTTCGGTGAAAAAAAATCCTTGCTTAATCAGCTGCTAATTGATTGCGGATTGGTTGCTGTAGAAGAAATGGAGGAGCTTAATGATTTTGAGATTCCTGTGCAGGAATACGAATCGTCCGAACCCGATGAAGAATATACGAAAATTAATGAGATTCTCACGACTACTAAAAATCTGTGTAATCACTTGCACAAAGGTATGAGTAAATGAGACATATAAAGTGTTATTTAATACATTATTGTTATTTATTCTTGTAGATGAAGCAGAAGAACACGAACCAAAAATAGATGATTTGGAAATGTTTACGTATGGTGATCCTATGGACTTTTTTTCACAAGTAAGCTGAGTGTTTATTTATTCATTTTGTTTATTATTTGTTGATAAACAGAATTGGCCATTTGCATCTTTCCATATATTAACGTGTTTTCGTTATTTTAGTTGATGAGAAGAAATGAACCGCCTATACAAAGCAACAGAGAATTACCTGCTATAACTGCCGTTCCAGCAGTTGATTATTACACACCAGATATAGTTTGGTCACAAGATGATGATACTATTAAGCTTCACATTAAATTAGTCGATGTCAAAGATTACACACTAAATATAGTTAAAGGGAGGATCTTGAATTTCAGGTAATTAAACTCTGAATTTTTTATGTAAGATACGTAATTTTTTTTTGTTTCAGAACACTCAAAGATAATAAAACGTATTCCGTAAAATTTCTGTTATACGAGATAATCGAAAGTTGTCAGGACACGCTTTTTGGGCATGGCATAAAAGTCACTCTGAAGAAAATAAAGAAAATAGAATGGCCGCGATTGACTCTCTCGCATAAGAAATACAAAAATATAACGTATGATTTGCAGACGCTTTGTGAGAACGAAGAGGAGAAGAATGTTTTGTTGCAATTACCGAAAGATCTGGACATCGAAGACGATGATGAATTGGGCGAGGACGAGCCTATGTATGTCGTTGAATCCGACCTGGATTCCGACTTGGACGTGGAACTTCCTATGGATTTTTTTTAATATTTCTTATACAAACATTGCGTATTCAACGCCTCATTTTAAAAGTTAAAGACGCTTCTTTAATTTGGCAGTTGTACATTGTTGTTTTGGAGTAATTATGGATGTTGTTTACATTAAAGAGGCCCTCTAAAGACGTGTTTAAGGTTAAAGAGGGGCGCTGAATATGTATAATTTTTATGCTATAAAAATTTATTTTTTTTTACGTTTGCGTTTAATACATTAAAGCATGTTTTTATGTTCCATGTTTTTTTATGTATGCGCTAAAAGTTTTCGCATGGTTTCCGATTCAAAAGGGAGGTTTGAATTAAATTAGCTTATTTCACATTGTATACATCTGTATTGCGCTTTTTGTTTGATTTTTATACATTTATTAGGTTTGATACCGTTTGATGGACAAATTGTATCTTTGTGAGCCCTATGTACAATTTATTGAAGTTTATTTGTTGTTTTTATAGAATATCATACTTATAAATATTTTTATTCAAAAACTTTTTATTTCTTGAACCTTGTGTAAATATCCGTAATGTTTAAGACCACGTTTTTTATATATATTTGAAAATTATTAGTAGTTCATTTGTATCGAATTGATCATTAACTGTTAAATTTGACACTGTTGACAGTTCTCGTTTTCTTCATAGTTTGTTTACATTATTAGTTTGTATATTTCAATTTTTTTCTAACTTTTAAACAATGATAATTAATAAAGACACCACCATAACGGGTCAACGTGTTATTTTAATTCCGTATAAGAAATCGCATGTATTAAAGTAACTATTTTTTGTCATTTATAACCTAATTTTACTCAAAACTTTATTGTAGGTATCACGAATGGATGAAATCCGAATCCCTTCAGCAATTAACTGCCTCTGAACCTTTGTCTCTCGAGGAAGAATATGAAATGCAAAAGTCATGGCTAATGGATGAGAATAGTTAGTACAAATCCTTTATATTTCTTATCACTCAATTAACTTTCTTTATATATCTATATTTTAGAATTAACTTTTATAATTTTGGATCGACAAAAATTCGAGGAAACTAATAACGAAATAGGTAGCATCATTTAATCTCAATTTACAAGATATTGATTACAAGTAAATCACTTTTTAGAGTCAATGATTGGGGACACAAATCTGTTTTTTGCCAATGCAGATGATAGACTTTGTGGAGAAGCAGAAATTATGATTGCAGAAGACTGGGCTAGAGGCAGAAAATGCGGTTGGGAAGCAATGCTACTCATGCTTCTGTATGGAATTGATTACTTAGGTGTTAAGCAGTACATAGTAAAAATATCGTATATAAATCCAGCGAGCCTAAAAATGTTTGAAAATATGGGTTTTGTTGAACTTAGTAGGAGTGAAGTCTTTCAAGAAATAACTTTGACTAAGATGGTAGACGCTATGTGGGTTACGTGGATAAAAATGACATTAGGCGACTTTAAAATAATAAATAAAAACAGTACTGATAGTTAGTTACGAAGAATTTTATTTCAACTGTTTACTTGAAAATGGTGTATAAATTTCCTATTTGTTTCCATTTGAAAATTGTTTCTTTCCTGCTTCTATTAAAGCTTTGTTGACTCCATTTTTAACTAATATCGAGACTACTCCTATTTTCTTAATATCTCTTATATTCCGCTCTTCATCGTCAAAAAATATCATTTGGTTGTAACTTAATCCAGACAAACTCTTAATTCTGAAACCATGGAATTAATACAATATATTTAAAATTCCTAATACAAACCTATTAAAATGCGTAGTTTTGCTTCCGGGAAAAATTTCATAGTACGTAAAATATTTATTCCATTCGAATAAATTTATCAACTGTCTAGCGCCTTGGATTTCTGATGTTCTCGAAGCCACTGCTAAAATGTAACCTTCTCCATATAATCGTTTTAAAATTTCCGGCACCTCTGGGTAACACTGAATGTGTTTATTGCGAGAATCCACAACCTTACCATCTGGTCTGTAAAAATTAAATTTTTGTCCAATAGATTATTTGATTTTATTATCAAGTGGTTAATAAATGATATTTTTGGAAATAAAGCTAATAAAGCAAGTCATTATTACATAAATTTTAAGAAAATATATCCCAGCCTTTCGTATTATATCGCTTTATGTGCAAATTTTTTACTTATCTACATACGCTTTTTTAAATGGAGGTGAAACATGTGTATCTACCCAAAACGGCCACAATGTGTAATCTAAAATATTATTCACGTTAAAAATAATAAGGATTAATTAATCACAAAGCAGGGTTACCTAAATCAAACACTATTAATTTTAAATTTTCTAAACTCATTTTCAAATAGGTACAATATTTCAAAATTAAATATAACCTTATTCTTCTTTTTAGTTTAAACTAATTGGAAACTGTACATATAAAGGTTATTTAGTTACTAAGATTTTCGCTCAATTTGCATAAAAATCCGTACTACCTATTGCTTTCTCGAATATTTTCTTTTTCCTTCTTCTATTAGAGCTTTGTTCACCCCATTCCTCACAAATATGCATACTACACCAATTTTTTCAACATCGCGAATATTCTGTGGCTCATCATCAAAAAATATCATTTGATTATAACTGAATTTAGACAATTCTCTAATTCTGAAAACTGTTAAATTATATAAACTTGCTTCCATAGAGTTCATATTTAGTAAGTACTTATTAAAATGCTCGGTTTTGTTCCCCGGATAAATTTCAATGTAAGTAAAATATTTGTCCCATTCGAGAAACTCTATTAGTTGTCTAGCTGCCTCGATTTGGGGCGATCTTGAAGCAACTGCCAATATGTAGCCTTCGTTGTGTAATAGGTTTAAAACGTCTGGAACTTCGGGGTAACATTTTATTTTAGTTTTCTGGGAATCCCAAATTGAACCGCTCGAACTGAAATATGCTTTTAAACAGTCAACAATTTTGTCATCTACTTACGATTTTCTTAAAGGCGCTGAAATATGGGAATCTACACAAAATGGCCACAAGGTATAATCTGTAACGAATTCACATTACTCTTAATTAATATAGCATGAATTAAAAAAATACCCAAATCAAACACTATTAATTTTAAATTTTCGAGTCCCATTTTTTACGTCAATTGTCAAACATTCTTCTTTACAGAAATAATCTTTAATTATGAAAAAATTGGCCTTTTACTGTGAGTGAAACTGCTATCACACTATTTTTCTATAGTTTTTGTTTATCTTAATCTTCCATCCGGCATCCTGCCTGGATTTTCTGAATAAAGATAAATAATTCAACATAATAGTGATAAATAACTTCCCACGTCGATCGAGGATACGTATGTACATATTTAAACTCTATGAAAATAGATCTAGCTCTGAATGTAAGAGATTTGTTAGTATAATTCAGCCTTTTTTTAGTTCATTTTGAACTAACCCAGGTGGAAACAACTTATGATATTAATAGTAAGTGTACCTCATAATTTACCAGATTTTTTTTCTGTAATATTGTTGAATAATTGAAATAACTATTTTTTTAGGATTTCTTCGAACGTATAATTTAATAGACATGGCTAGACTGCAATGGAAGAAATACAGAACAATTGCATTCATTAGTGCAGTAGTTTTATTTTATTTAATAATTCATTCTCAATCCTACGAACACAAAGCTTTCATATTTTTGCCAAAAGTACATCCGAACGCGCCTTGGGAATTTGTAGCAGACTTTAGCAATATGAAATTTCTAAATCCAACAATGTGAGACCAATTTACAATACTTTTGAATGAATATAACTTTCTCATCTTTTTCTAGCATAAGCTTCAATATACTAAAGGAAAGTGGTAACTACGAACATTGGAAATACACGACAGAATATTACGAGAAACTGTCTCATTGGCCTTACTTGCCCAATTATTCCGTGGCCCACTTCAATGTTAAAGCCTCGCCCAAGAAGGATGTATATTTTATTAATTCCGTTCACCAGACATGTTTGTTTATGGGGTATTATTGCTGTAAGTATAGAAACTTAAACATGTTAAATTCTGGGAATAGTTAATTAAAATTAATTTTTAGTGAACTCGGAAAGCGAATTCAAATTTTATCACAGTAATTCTTCCAAAGGGGCTCTGTGTGAGGAGTTTGTCAGGTATGAATGTCCCTTTATTCTCTCATCATTTTGTAGAAGGGAGGTGCAATATCAAAGAAATGCCATTATGAACAATTTATCGAAGAAATTTACTGGAAAATCTACAAATATTTTAAGTTAGTGTTAAGATAATGTAAGCAATTGTAAGAAACAATAATTATTTTATATATTTTTATAAATGAACCATTTTAAATTTGCGTTGGTGGTTGTTCAACCTAAGCAGTCGAAGTCGCTAGTTGGAAAAGAAGAATGTTCCCAAAATGTAATATTTGGGTAAAAAACTGATAAACCCTAATGAATTGATTAGGGATTATACCTTAGGATTTAAGAGTCATTCCTTGTAACACTGTACAAATAAATAATAACCCCTAACACTTCTTGTATAGCTATCACTTTTATTCAAATGCTTTCCTTGTCGTACACATACCTTTTCTTCGCACAGAAAATATTTCTCCCCACCCACCTGTCATGTCATGTAATGTCAATTGTCAGTTAGTGTCATGGCATGGCGTTTAGTGAGGAGCGATAAAGCGAGTGTTGTTATTTAAATGATTATTGTGAACTTAATGGAACCAGAACAATTTATTTATCTGTGATACTAAATAATATATACTTTAGTGCTTCTTACAGACTTATTTAAAAATGGGTAGGCGATCAATTAATACCACTAAAAGTGGTAAATACATGAATCCAACGGACCAAGCTAGTGAGTATTCCTTTTTCCAACTAATTATTAATTATAATTAATTTCTATTATTTGCATTTTAGGAAAGGAAGCTAGGAAGCAAGAGCTGAAGAAAAATAAGAAGCAACGGCAAATGGTTCGAGCCGCTGTTTTAAAAGGAAAAGATCCCCATCAAATTTTAGAAGAAATGGAAAAAATTGATGAAATGGGTAAGTTAAATAAACACATCTTTAATTAAACTTAGCATATCATATCTTTAGAATTCAACGTTAACCAGCCATCCCCATTAAATGAAAAAGTATTGAAAGATAAAAGGAAAAAACTCCGAGATACTTTAGATCGAGTTCTCAGTATGTATGTAAGTACCTCAACATTTCTTCGCAACATTCGTTATTTATTCACGTTGAAATGTTTTTAGTACAAAGACGATCCTGAAAAATGGTCGGATTTGAAAAGGAGGCAAACTGATTACGAGCAGAAACGAGCCCAACTCGTCGCATTCTATGAATCTGTTAAAAGCGCCCAGCAAGTCAGCGTTGACGAAATTCCTTTGCCACAATTACCCCAGCAACCTGCCACTACAACAAATATCCCAGCCCAAATTCCCCTGCCTGCGGCCGAAAGAAAACAAGAGCACACCATCTATTCAATTGCAACCGCTCTCAAATTACAAGCCTTGGTAAGTGCTTGAGTAATTATTGAATCAGAATAACGTTAAATAATCGTGTTTTAGGGTCAACCGGTAAGAGAACCACCTGGATGCCCGCCCGGTCCTCCACCTGAAATAAACGAAGAAGGTGAAGTGGAAGATTTCGGAACAAGACTAGAAGAAGTCAAGGAAATAGAAGTAGAAGAAGCCCAATCCGAAGAATCCTCATCTGTTAAACCGACATCGTTACAACAAAAAATGGTGGCTTTGTCGGGTCAAAACGTCGATGAATTCATTAAAGAAATGGAAACTGTCCAGAAGAAGATCGAACTGAACAGGGAGAACGACGTGAGGAAGTTAACAGTGAATATAGAGCCTCTAGTGCCTCCGGGTACAGAATTACCCGGTATTCCTACACAAACATCGGCTCCACCTCCTCATCTATTTCCTTCTGCTATACGATTACCTCCTGGTCCTCCTCCGGGCAGGCCTCTAATGCCTCCAGGACCTCCTCCCGGTTTACCTCCGAGATTACCGCTTAGATTACCTCAAGTAGCGCCTAGAATGATCAGGATACCTGGACCGCCCCAAATCATCCAACCCAACGTTCTATCTGCCGCTCCACAATTAATAAATAGGTATGCAAATTCGATGTGATAAAAAATGGATTAGTTATTAATTTGTGTTTTTTATAAGGTCTGAATCAACGAAACAAGGGGCTACGATATCCGCGAAGCCGCAAATTAGGAACCTCAGCGCGGATGTTACTAGGTTTGTACCATCAGCATTGAGAGTGAAGAGAGAAGATAAAAAGCCAGCTAAGAATCCGAGCGCATTTGCCAGGGAGATGAAGCAGAAGGAATTCAATATGCATCAAAATGCATTGGCCGGACACACCAAAGACGATGCTTACAAGCAATTTATGCAAGAAATGGAGAACCTGTTGTAATATATTAGTAGGATGTATATTTAGGAAATATAACAATTTAATTTTTCATGAGTGTTGTTCATCATAAATAAAATGAATAGTGCAGAACAAACCGGTAATAGTCCTTCCACGGAATTTATGAAGGTTTTGGATTAAATGAATATTAAGTTTATTGCTAATGACTGGTCTCCAACAAGTACATTAAATTGGTTGATTTGTTATTAATAACTTTTAAATTAGCCTCATTCTCGATGTATTTTACAACAAATACAATTTATGAAATTTAGTTGAATTGTCTGGTGCTATTCACTTGGATATGTACATTGTACAATTCAAATACCGGTGGATTACTGTCGATTTTATTGAAATTATTAATCGTATTTATCCTAGTCACAGGTAAAATTATCAGGAACCGACCACCTATATCCAGCAATTAAATAAGTTAACAAAATGTATTAAAATAATTTATTACTGAGCATGTAGAAGTTATGAATACATAAATTCTAAAATTCATGGAAATTTCGAAAGTTCTAAATAGCATATCAAAGAGTAATTTTATTGTTTCGATAATACTGCGAAATGAAAGTTATTTTATACAAACAGTAAATTTTTGAATTATATATTTTAAAACATGCAAGTATAATAAACCAATAGTGTAATTTCGGATTACCAGCTCATAGAAGTTACCACACTAGAGTAGATAAAGTGTAAATATTTGAAGATTTAGAATATGTATGTAAATTGTATGTAAAAATTCGATCTTAATATTAATATTTTGCATGTTTGGAAAACTCTTCTCGCAGACCTACAATTTTTTTCCAATACAATTATTAAAAAATTACCAATTAAATATTGTAGATCGTAGGTTTTCAAGATTAATTTTCCCCACTTTATCGTCAAAGATAAACGCAAGTTGTCAATAATTTATTTTTTTGGTATAATCAAGATCTTACAACATATGATAAAAATAGCCATAATAAACAATTTTGGACTTACGCGAAGTCGAAAACCCTATAACTAGAAAAATAACAGTACATACAAACAAAGCAAGAACTTTTTTTACTTTAAACATAAGAAATATAGAAAAACAAAGTACAACAGAAAAGATATTCATAATCTACACATGAATACCCACATTTTTTTCATAAAACAGAAACGTTTAACATTACATAAAAGCACAGCACACAAATGTGTTAAATTCAGCTAAACTTTTAATTGTTTAATTAATATAATACCTATTAAATTAGGAATTAATTCAAAGTTCTTGTTTCGTGTATACATAGGTATTGTTTTTAGAAATGAAACGTAATACATAGCACTAAGCCAACTATTGAATGCTACCTTATATAAATAGGCCATTAAAGTTCAAAATATCGTTTTATAAAAACAATTAGATATGTTTACTTTTGTTAAGGAATTGAATATTACACGTATACTGAGTAATTCAATATGTAAATAGATAGAATAGTTCAATATGAATAGTTCTTGAAAGAATTTGATTAATAACTGTTTATTAAAAGCATGCAATTTTAATAAAAGAAAGTTCCATTATAATCGAATAAATTTGGAATTTTAAATAAGACGAGAACACCAGTAATATTGTGAATTACGTTTAGAAAATCTCGGAAAACAAAATAAAAATAATAAATAATTTAAATAATCATTAAAATAGTAGGAGCTTCAATAATTTTGACTCGTTTTGAAAATATAAAGAAGTAATTGAAAATACAGGAGAGAATGGATTTTGAGTATTGCTGACAAAGTTTAGATATTTTGTGATATAGTATTTTAACTACATTTAATACACGACTAGGTCAAATAGAAACATATTTTGTTCATATTCACGTTTTAACTACCTTTGGGAAAATATGTTTATCGAGTTTGTATTAGTTCGCTTCCTTATTAGCCGCCCAGAAACTGAAAAATAACACAAATAAATATTCTAAGAAATCATTTGTACACCAACGACCTTACTTGCTGAATCTTGTGGTGACAATGGTCTATCTAGCACTTTTTGTATCACTTCAATCCAATGGTCTCTATCGTGCTCGGTATTCGCAGACAAATTATATATTCTATCGGGCGTAGTTAAAGAAAAGGAAAAACCCTGATCCTTAACTCCCACAGAAACACCTATTCGAATGCTATAACCATCCAAGGAAGAACCTACAAAAACCTTATTAAATAACTAACTAATAAAAAGTATCAAAAACTATCTGGACTGTAACTCGCCTACAAATATCTCTCCCTTTGGATATGCGTCCAATGGGTCATCGTGATACATCAATTTCCTATTATCTAAAATAAACCATCGCTTTTTGAATCCATCCGAAAGCCTCGGTCCAGTCTTGAACAGCCACCCTTCCTTGGCGAAATCCTCTGTTAAGTAATTAACCAGGTCGCTCTCGCTAGCCGATGGATACGCCACTTGCAGCCTGTGAAGCTTTGCACATCTTATTGCCATGTACCAATTTACGATAATCTCGGCATCATCGTGGTATACGTAAATATGGCGCGTTGTCCCGTCCTTCAGGAAAGTCAGCTGCAATGAATTGGGAAACCTGAAAGGAGGCGAATCGATAGAAATAAATTAGCTTTTAACGGTGCAACTGACCCTGTTTTTTCCGGTGCAAATACCACGTTTATTTCCGATATCCGAAGGATCGCCTTGGGTTCTTTGTTTTCTCTAACAAAGTACTTGAGGGTGTCATCAGCCTCGCTCAAAATGAATTTCCTCGCTTGATATTTGCTGTCTTCTTTCCCTCTCTTCATCAAGAACCCTTGCATGTTTCCGCTCGTGTACACCTGCCTTTCCGGATGACAGAACTCTTCTCGCTGGTACTTTGCACGAATCCACTGCTCGATTAGCACCCTAACGGATAACAATGTAAAACAATGTTTTAGATAATAATCTAAAATCTAATAACGTACTGAGGATCGTCTTCCTTGGGCCTCCTGTAACAAGGAGGCACTCTTTCCTCGTATTTTAATTTGGCCTTTATGTTTCCGACTTCCTTCATCCGTTCCACTTGCGAATCCTCCCATTTATCCAATTTGAGATGCTTGACTTTGCTTATGTGAACGCCCATGCTCCGATGGACCCCCGAGCATCTTGTGCAGATGAAAATGCCTATGTTGTAAGAGGCCCATTCCGGATCTGAAAAATATTTTTTTTAAATTGTCCTTCGGAAAAAATAATTTAACTTTTAGAATCAAGTTCATATATTGTGAAATTGTTTTGTAAAACCTTGTTGTTTATTAATTGGTGTTAATTAAGTATTGCTGGAAATGAAAACAATATTCAGCACACAATAATATAATTAAATCGTGATTTTATAACACCTATTATGCTTAGAGCGGTATTATGTTAAATAAATAATGGGAGAGACCAATAATCCCAACAAATCAAGTGAAGTTTAATTGAGCGGAATAAATTTTGAGAAAAGAAATTTTATCGTATCTGGTATGTGAATGTCAGATAAAAGCGTTTGTTTACTTGGAATCGGTGGCATGGATGTCATGCCTTGGAAGAATAATTAAAATATTATCTTACTTTTGGCTCCACAATCCGCACAAACGCTATTCCCTGGATATTTCAACAATTCGCTAAGAAATTTTTCATTTCTATCGACCATTTTATTGCATTATTTACAAAAACTAATATTTTTACACAACAAACAATCACCAGACATTTACCATCGTCTATACTAGCACATTGTTGCCAGATGTGCACTCAAAAAATTAAAAAAAACTAAAAGCTGACTTAAAAAATGTGATAGTGGGAAAAATGGTGGAATTGATCAAATGTTGTACTTAACGTACGATTAAATTTTCTTTTATTAGAAAAGTTTTCTTTAATTTTATTTTAAAAAACATTTTATTAAACTTGGCAACGTAGCATACACCCAGTTTAAATGCGTTCTTTTAGAACAGTTTGTGGGCGCGTTCCGAGCTTTTTCAAAAAAAATAATCGTTTTAATTATTAAGGTAAAATAAAAGTAATAGTTTTAATTAATTATCATTATTGCATTTATTTTATTGCTTTTTGTAACGAATATTATTTGACTCAGTTTTATTAATTCAAGAATTATAAAAAAATATGATACGTCAACATGTCATTTGTCAAACGTCTATTGTCTAATAAGCTGATGACGTAAACTAATGTTGATAGTTGATTTTAGTTGGGCAATTTCTAATATGGCGGTTTTAGGAATTATAATTTTTCATACAAAATAAATTGGTGTTTATTCGTGTTTTTTGAACTCATTTATCTTGGTTTCTTAAAGTATATCCATGTATAGAAATCAGTAAATGAAAATATACACAGCTACATTTGAAGAAAATATATCATATTACAGGCAAGTACTTAAAGAATGTTTACTCTGCGAGCACATTTTGTTAGCAACATTATATTAGTCAATAATTGAAAAATTTGCTATATCATTGTCATTGCTAACATTTTTACAGGTCTTGAAACAATGGATTCTGTAGTAATCACCGAAGAGCATGAGAATCCGGATAATGTTGACCGCATAAATAAAGAGGCTTCTTATTCGACCAATGCGGAGAATTTCAGTCAGGATATCTTCGCTGAAAATCCTGCAATTACTCCAGACGACTTCCACGACTCCAATAACATTTATCAGTTGCAGAATCAACCGGAATCCGTCTATAATCCTGAAGTACCTGTTCAGCATTTACAGTACGAAAACCAAGGTCAGCATAACATCGAAACGATTTCGGCTCAAACCTATTATAGTACCCAAGAAGCTCCATTTACGAGTACCTACGTATCGGAGCAATCGCAAGACTCCACTATAGTCCACGTTAATAACGGGCAAACTGATGGTAATAATACTGAACATTATACCGTTGATAATCCTGACAATTCCAATGCTACAGACTATAATAATGCTGGTAAATATATATTTAATAAAATAATTCATAATGCAATGTTATAATCTTTTAATGTAAGTTGCATAATACAGATTTTAAATTTGTAGGTATTGTACAAGATTGTACCACAGTAGATGGAACGTTCCCTCAACAAGGCTCTGCGGAAAGTAATACAGGCGACAGTTTAAAGATGGATGATAGTAATGTTAGTGAAGTAATATCCAACAGTGAAAAATCATCCATTGATGAAACTCCTGAAAATATCACTTTGGAATCCGAGAATGAGACTATCAATGAACAACCGTGTGTTGACCAAAATACTGAGAAGAACACGGAGGATAATGGAGTGAATAAGAAAGAAAATGATTCAATTATCGCAAATGATGAACATACTGAAGTTGATGCGAAAGTTACAGAAACTGATGTAAAAAAAGCAGATGTTAAAAAGACTTCTTCTGATGGAGACATTGTTGTTGAACAGTCTCTCGAAGACACTTCCTCGAAGGAAGAAAACAACGAAGAACAGGCGCAATTTACTGACTTGCAGAATTATCAGCCGCAGCCAGTAAGAAACTCATTAATTTCATAACTAACTTGAATTCTAATCAATTCTAATATCTCTAGGATGAATATACTTTCGTTGAGGAAGAATCGTTCACAGAACAGGGGACATCGAAGGAAGATAATGAACAACCGGAGCAACCCGATGAAATGGAAGCTTCAGACATTTTAAAAGATGAAGAACAGAACGAATCCCAAACAGACACTTCTCTCAAAACCGACAAAGGCAAGAAACCCAGAAGAACTAGAAAGCCCATATTCGAAGTACCGATGCATTTATTAGGACATGACATAAATAAACCGATCGAACAAATTCAGAATGGGAGACCTTTGCCTAGACCACGATTGGGAGTAAAGGTATATACCACCGATTTTTAATTATATAAGTGTATTATTAATATTTATACACTATTCCAGCTGCCATGTCGTAATTTGACGAGTCAAATTGTGTCGAAAGCGGAGATCGAGCAAGTTATTTTAGAGAGAGCGAGGGCCAAAGAAGCCAAAGATGCTTCTCAAAAAAGCAGCAATAAATTTACTAAAAGCATGACTGAAAGGTTGACCAGTAAAATGTTAGGGAAGAACGTAAAAGAAGAATCAAAGAACAAACAATCCAATACTAAGGCAACTAAAGATGACGAATCTAAAATCAAAAATGATGATGATTTGTTGGCTATTTTGGAGGGCGACGACGACGAGTTATCTACAGTTTCTAGAGAAACGTCTAACGAGGTATTTTCTCATATTTATATTATCAAAATACTGCATATTTTTACGTTAAACTTAATTTTAGATAGACGATACTAATATAAAATTATTAGAACGCGAGATAGCGTTGCAACAGCTCCAAGAACTACCGTTACAAGAGCCTAAAGAAAGAATACAGAAACCCAGGTTTCCGACTGTTAACAGAACCTCTTATAAACGCGACACCCCGCCGAAATTAAAATCCGAAAATACAACACCGAAAAAAGTATCCACGCCAAAATCGGTATCCTCAGTACAGAAAAAGTCCGAAATCGATTTGGACCTTCCGCCGGTCCTCAAAAAACAAGTGGACGTCGAACCCCAAGTTCGAGTCAACATGGTATTGAAGACCTATTCTAGGAAAAGAAAGCCTTCCGATGTGCCCGAATTCGAAGTGACCCCCTTAAAGAGGCTGTCGTTCGATGATACCGATCTGCAAGTTGACGATTCCCCTAAATCTGATCCACTGGCCGTACAAAATGTTTACATGACCAAGAGCTCGAGGGTCATCAAAAAGAAAGTTATTTGGGATCCCGATGACGATCAAACGTCAAAAATTACCAAACCAACCGTCACGAAAATCGACAGTACCAAAATTCTGCAACCTAAGATCGTCAAATCATCGCCGATTGTGGAGAAAAAGGTCGTCGAGAAACCTGCGGAGAAACCCAAGCAAGAACAGAAGCCTGTTAAATCGCCTGAGAAGAGTACCGAAAAGGCCGTTATTAAGAAGGTAGTAACCAAAAAATCGCCAGTTAACAAACCAAAGAGGGGTAAGCATTAACTAATTTATTCTAACAAATTTTAATTTCATACCGTTGTAGCATTATCAGAAATCGATAAACTGCTGATGGATGAAGGCGCAGTAAAAATGCTGTACGACCTTAAAGGCGAGGCCAATTCGGAGAAGAGGAAAAGACACATATATTCGGTGGAGAAAGCTGAAAAAGATATACAAAAGAAGGCCAATTTGTTGAAAAACGATCTCGTTCAAAACACATCCACCGAATCGATGAAAACCCTAAGAAAAAAGGACAGTCCTCTAATATCCCCCGCCAGAACTCTCCCGGTTTTGGAACGCAAGATGTCCAAAGACTCCACGAGAAGTTCCGTGCATACTCCACCCAGATCCCCTACTATGTTCTCTTCTCAAGCATCGATGTTAATCAGAAGAAGATCGAGCAGCTCTGTGTCGAGCGACGATGAACTTTCCTCGAAGGTACGCAGTTCGCTTCGAACTACAAGCATCGCATTTACAAGTTCTACATTTCAGAAATCTTCCAAGCCCAAGAAGCAGAAGAAAATCTCGACTTCTACGGAAGAGGCGAAAGAAGAAGCCAACGCCTCGATCAAAGACATACCCAAGCCGGTGAAAGGGGCTCAATACAAATCTTTCGCTATGAAGAGATGCGGTAAACACGTTTCCATCGTTTTGAATTACGTCGACGATTATTGCTATTTTACCACTGAGGTTTGTGCTTTTTAATCGATGTATTCAGTACGTTAAAGAAGCCTTTTGCAGGTTCTCGAGGAGTTAATAGCGGCGTTGAAAAAGTTGGAGAAAGATAAGGAATGCGTTGTTGTATCTGTAACTTCAACAAGTACTGCTTTTTGTTTGGGTCTCGATTACAGCACGTTGGTATCTGATGATAGTACCGAACGTATTGATAAAGCTAAGAAATTAGCTGTATTAGTGAGGTATGTAAAGTGTATTTTTTGTGTATTCTATTACTATAATATTCTCTATTTTTCAGGGACTTGTTTTTCAACATCCTGAATTTCCCGAAGATACTAATTGCCGGAATCCAAGGCAAATGCGAGGGGTTAGGCGTAACGATGTTAACCCTCTTCGATTCGGTTATAGCCAGCGATACAGCCACATTTAGCACCCCTTATGCGCAATTGGGTTGTTTGGGAGAGGCCACGTTCTTATTATCCTACCCCAATTTGAGTAACAACGGATTGGTGAGTGATAAATGGATTCTTTCGAGTGGTTTATTACATCGGATTTGTTGCTTTTAGGCCGCGGAGTTGTTGTATGCGAATCAAACGCTGAAGGCCGATGAAGCTTGCAGACGAGGATTGATATCCAAATTGTGCTGGCCGGAGAAATACAAGGAAACTTTGAAGACTTTCTTGTTCTCGATTTCGAAGGGTTCGAAACAGGTGAGGCAACTAATA
The DNA here is from genome assembly GCA_918026865.1 of Phyllotreta striolata. Lineage (NCBI taxonomy): Eukaryota > Metazoa > Arthropoda > Insecta > Coleoptera > Chrysomelidae > Phyllotreta > Phyllotreta striolata. Next base: position 7,838,497 of record OU900096.1, read on the forward strand.
TTGAATATATCTCGAGTATTTAATGAAAATGTTTTTTTTTTGTAGAGTTTGGAGAGCACGAAAAGGCAGCTTCGAGTGAATTTGAAGAAGGAAATAGAAGAGACTCTTGAAGCTGAGATGGATACGTTAGTTGAACATTGGACGAGTTCGGAGTGTCAGGCGAGATTCTCGGAGATTGCGAAGTAAACGGAACAATGTAATAGAATATTCGCAAGGTACAAAAAAAATAATAATCAAACGTGGAAAATTGTGGAACGCGTTTAAAAGTGAAAAAAGAAAATCGTTCCGTAAATATTTATATAATTGAAAAAATATTTTTTTATATTTTCATAAATTAGAGTCTAAGTAAAACGTAAATTTATCCTGTTTTTAGGATTAGATAAGTCGTAGTTATGTAGTGGATATTTCGATTTTTAAAATGTTGAAATTTAAAAATTTCACCGACTGTTAGCACATTAGTTATAAGTTCCCAAAGATTGGTGCAATTTGCAATCATACGAAAACGTATTTTTGGCCTTTGTAACTTTATTGCGACTTAATATTATTGTTTTACAATAGTTTAATGCAATCGTTTTAGTAACAAATATACAAGCTTCTTATGAAAATATACTTTTACTTTTGTGCGACTATTTTAAAGCGAATCGGATTCATTTTCTTATAGGGGATAAGTATTTTATAAGATGGATAATAGTGTATTTTTTCTGAAATGTTATTAATTCATAGAAAATTAAATAGTGTTTATTACGATAAAGAGTTTTAAATGTTGTTTTCTCATTCTTGTATGTAACTTTTTTGTTAATTTTTCTTCATGTTTTAAAATTAATCTTTCTACGCTTGAATCAAGTTTCTTTAAAGTGAATGATTTAATTCGTGTAATTTACATTAAATGAGTTACTTTGCATTAATGAGTGAATACTTTTTAAAGTGCGACGAGCTGTATATAAAAAGAGATATTTTGTAAATATTTTGATTATTTTAAGGTATTTGAAAAATGTATGCTTATAGTTTTTTAATCTAATTTCAAGTTGGTCAAGTGAATTTCGTATATTTGGGTTAGTAGAAGAGTTCTTTTTAACATATCTCTGTTTTTAAAGCCGAGTATTTCTTTACTATGCTTGTTGAAGAATTGAGTTGTTGTTTTATTGGTAATAATAATAAATAGATTATACAAAAGTTGCTTTATTAATAACGTTATTTTATTACTTGGAGAGTACAAGTTCCCAATTTAAAGTAGTGTACAATATTCCATTTGGATCGAATTTCTCTCCCATTAATATTCCGAAATTTTCCAAACGATATTTAATGACGCGGAGCTTTAAACGTGAGCTTTTTCTTCGTTTTGCTAGAATTACGAATTAATTTCCACAATCCACGCGGGAGAGCCATTCAATGTTGAATTAATAGGCGAAAATGGGGAAATGATAGTCTCTACCAGTCCTCCATTAAGAGGGAATAATTGAAATTGGCAGATACACCGAACACTTAAATCTTCTCTTTCAATGCTTATTGATCTAACATTAACCGATTTACTTACATCCCATATTGATTGCGTTTCTATTATGAAAAATATCGATGCTAAACGCTTTTTGATCTGAAAAAGGAGATCAATATTAACCTACCTTCGTCGACCAAGTTTATTTAAATACAGTTTTCGAGATCCCTGTACTAAGTATCGAAAAAAAACTCACCCTCTATAATTCTGATGCTTCCGTAATTCTCGATAAAATAGAATTACTTACCTGCTATTCCAATTGCATACATAATATAATACTTAATAAAATCTTTTCGTTTGCCTAATGAAAATAAGTGTATTTACGTTTAAATAAATATTCTGGGTAAATTGAATAACTCACATGCTGTTCTATAAAAAATACAATACCAAGTAATTTTTTTTCTTTAGCTTAATGAAGGACCAATTTTCAAACTCTTGCTATTATAGTTTCTATAAAATAAATTTGGCTAGACCGCATACTAAACCGGATGCGGTTGGGTAGACCGGCACCCAATGTTGCATTCATAGTTCTAAGCCGTAAGTACAATAATTATGCAAAAAATTCCAAACATATTTTATCTGTTAATCCCATTAGCTCCCTTACGATACATCAACTGATGCGTATATTAGGAATTAGGCAGTGTCCTTTTCCGATATGCGCACGGGGCGCAAGCCCCAGCAGGAAGGACTCCTCTGTGGAAGGACCTTCTTCAACGCAAGAGTTAAAATTGCGCGCCGCTAGTGGTTGGCGCGTTTTCAAACTGGTAACACCGAGACAACGTAGAAATATTCCGTTGACGAAGGACAATCGGCGGGAAATTCTATCAGGAAGGAGCAGACATGCCGCCCGACAATAAGGACCCGCCGCTTTAGGGAAGGTATGGTTGTCTGTAATATTATTTTCTGGGAAAATTCGCTTCTGAAAGTTTAAAATAATTGCGGGGGTTGGTAAAAGGTAAAAATAAATTGCGCGTAATTTCTACTGAAAAGTGGGTCCCTTTGGAATCGCATAATTCCGATTAATTTTTGTTCGTGAAAATGAATTTTTAATTTAGCAAAAAACGGGCGTTTACTGTAATTTTCGCTTATCTAGCATCAGGACATTAAACACCTGTAATTTTATTGCGTTTTTCGCAAGGTCGAGGAGTTTAATATTTTCATTAACCCATTTACAATTACCTACTATGTATAACATTTCATAATCATTTAAAAAAAATAAAAACCGTTCGCTTTTGAATAAATTTAACGGGATTAATCAAACGTAAGAATCTTAAAGGGGCTTCTGTTCGAATGAGGATAGACATCGTTCTAATTCAGTAAATAATTTCAAACAGATCGTCCTTTTTGTGATCGCAGAACCGTGAAACAAAGCCGATAGAGATTTGAATGGCTGTTTCAACCCTGATCTTAAATGACCAAAGGCCTGCCAAGTATACGTCGTACACGAATAATCTCAAATTTTATCTTGGTAAAAAATATTTGCTTCATACAGGGTGGCTCAAAATTGACGCTCGTCCTTTCCAGTTATGAATCAGGAGACTGAAACAAATGTAATCGTAAGAACACAAATTTTACGTTTTGTCCTTCGATTTGTTGATAAAAAATATCTACAATTCAATATGCCCAAAAAATGCCATTCAATATGGCCAAACTACTTATAAAATTCAATTAACTTGGAATTTATTCTTTATTTCATTCGACAGATCCAAAACTACAGATAAGTATAAATTTGTATAAGTATAATTTTTGTACGCAAATTTATTTGCAATATGATGAATTCTATGAGTTGAACAAAGAAAAAATATTAAAATTACAGTGGTTAGAGTGAAAAAGTTGCCATTTATGGGACACACTGTATACTAAATTTTTCTGCAATCTTTCTTTATTGACATATCCCACTATTTTCATCAATTTACATCGGTTAAATTTCTGAGACACGAAACATCATTTTTATTTATGTATCATCAAACGCATCTTAAAGTTCCACTTATTCTTGTATAATGCCAAAAAAATTAATTTGTCAAATCTATTAGTGGAACAAAGAAACATTATTCAAATAACAATTGTTAGAGTGAGAAAATTGCAATCCCACTATATCACTCTTTCATTTTCCTTTATATCAGGATGAGACTAACGGAAGTTGTCTTTCTTGCACCCATAGACCAAACTGGCTTAATGGCGTAATGGTCTTTTACTGACCAAACTATTGAAATAACTGGCACATAGGTTACTATGATGTTAAAAATTTATATGTAATTAGTTATGTCAACTGGTCTAGTTGCAGCAGTGACATTATCATGCGAACCTAATAATTTGAAAATTTCAACGCATTCTCGATTGGAATAATAACGTTACATTTTTAAAAGAAACAACCGTATGAAATTATCCTTCTAAATATTTCTCAATTTTTCTTTTCCTATCTATGAAAAATTGAATAAATAAGTTTCCGTTTGATAATGATCCGAAATGTTGTTTAAAGCGAAACGACGCCAATAGGGCACGTTTCCTGCGTTTAGGCACGATTGCTGGAAACTTTTGCTGACAAATTCTTCCAATAATCTTTCTCGAAACGTCCGCAGAAACGTTTTTGGGCTGTTTCACTCGTTATCGAAAATCACCTCGACAGCCGGGATGTCTCGCATATCCCCCGAAATACAACCAACACGCGGCCTTTCGAGAAACTTCCGACGGTTCTAAAAGGTTTCCCCGACAATTTTTAGAGAATATTCTCGATTTAGTTACAATTTTTTTGCCGGAAATTTTCCAGCTCGCGCGCATTTCCGTTTTTTCTTTGTGCCCGACCGGCCGCTGCGAAATAGCGCGGCTGTTTATCCGAAGCATCCGAGCTCAAAGCCGAGCGTTCTTCAAAGCGTACGTGCTTTTCTTCCGCGAAGTTCCACGTGGAAGGCCTTTGAGCCGGCGATTTGCCTAAATAAACGCGAAGGTATACGAATGATGTATCTTATCGCGCGCTCCGGCCGCTCGATGTTTTAATAAACCCGGCTTATTTAAACGGCGAAAATAGAGAAATCCCGGCTCGCCGGCGAATTTTAAATTGCATTTTTTGCTGACCTTCAGGCGCGCTTGTTTTTCTGTTTTTTTGTCATTACGAAACGCTTTCGGAATGTTTCATTACTCGGCTTTATGGAAATGCCGGTTTCACGTGGATCAAAGCGACACACGACAATAATCCTCTATTAAATTACCTACCTACAAATGATCGTACATGCACAGCAAACATTTGTCCGTAAGCAAACACAAAAGCTCATCAGCAGGTATTATTGTCGTTAAGAGGATTAAACAGCACTTCGGTTAGTTTATTCGATGAACGGATGTAAATTGGCCGAAATATAAATGTTTATTCTATAGGTAAAGTAGGCGTAGAGTCCCCAGAAAATAACTGCAAATTATTCTTACTTTGCTCTTCTCTATTCTCACTACACTCTACACTCCATACTCTACACTCTTCACTCTACACTCTTCACTCCACACTCTACATTCTACACTCTACATTCTACACTCTACACTCTACACTCTACACTCTACACTCTACACTCTACACTCTACACTCTACACTCTACACTCTACACTCTACACTCTACACTCTACACTCTACACTCTACACTCTACACTCTACACTCTACACTCTACACTCTACACTCTACACTCTACACTCTACACTCTACACTCTACACTCTACACTCTACACTCTACACTCTACACTCTACACTCTACACTCTACACTCTACACTCTACACTCTTCACTCTACACTCTTCACTCCACACTCTACATTCTACACTCTACATTCTACACTCTACACTCTACACTCTACACTCTACACTCTACACTCTACACTCTTCACTCTACACTCTTCACTCCACACTCTACATTCTACACTCTACATTCTACACTCTACACTCTACACTCTACACTCTACACTCTACACTCTACACTCTACACTCTACACTCTACACTCTACACTTTACACTCTACACTCTACACTCTACACTCTACACTCTACACTCTACACTCTACACTCTACACTCTACACTCTACACTCTACACTCTACACTCTACACTCTACACTCTACACTCTACACTCTACACTCTACACTCTACACTCTACACTCTACACTCTACACTCTACACTCTACACTCTACACTTTACACTCTCTACTCACTATGTCTACTCTAAGTAGGACCCAAGGAATTCTGGTGAACCCCAATATAACTTTCTCTAATTGACTATTATTTCCAATATCCTTTTTCTTCTTTTCCTAAAATACTCTTCCAGGTGTAATAAATATATTTTCGCGCTCAATTTACCGCCGTTATATTCGATAAATATATTTAACAAAACCTGCGTGTTGATTCCAGACCATCGAGAGTATCACGGTAAAAACATATCGCGGAAAAAATGGCGGACTCGGATCCAGATGGGCAGAATTGCACGGAGAATTCCCACAAGCCGGCCAAGGGCGGCGCGGAGCCCGAGAAGAGATCGCCCAACAAGGGCAAGGAGAAGAATTCGAAGACCGGCAAGGAGAACGTGACGCGGGTGGTCGTCGTGGCGTTGACTCCGGAAAGGCGGAGGGAAACGTGGAACAAAAAAGTCGAATTTCTTCTCGCTGTTATCGGATTCGCTGTGGATTTGGGAAACGTCTGGAGATTTCCGTACATATGCTATCAGAATGGTGGCGGTAAGTAGTACAGTTTATAAACACAGGGTGTCCAGGACGTACAGAACATTCTAGGTATCCAGGAACTTGTATCCAGAAACCATTATTGTCAATTCTATGAGTTGAACAAACCAGAACAAATTAAAATAACAGTGGTTAGAGTCTGTCTACTAATTCGAATTTAACAGATATTTCAACAAAAAAAAAAAACTCTACAAACCCCCTCATTTTTAACTACCCTGTCATCCCCCTATATTTTCCAAACGATCTGTGCTTCCTAATTACCCCGCTGTTCGCATATATCGCAGCAGGACTTTTCAAGGGCCGCCGTAACTCAATAAAAACGGGCATAAAACGGGAACTAAACTTATTGCGACGCCCGTTTGCGAAGGATTCGGATTAGTTAATTCAATAATAGCAGAATATTCAGTGAATAGGACTGATTAACTACTTAAACGAATATCAATAAATAAATTTCACGTGTAAGGGGTAGATACGATTTGGCTCTATTCATGCACGAAATTTATTATAAAAATTGTGTATGTGTCAATATTTATGTGTTTCGAATTAAATTTGATGAAAAATAATAACTATATCTGCAATATAGTAAATACTAAACTACTGATGCAAATAAAAGTAGATAGAATTTTATTTAAAGTTTTTATTAAGGATTTTTCTTTCTAATTGTATGTTTCAGGTGCTTTTTTAATACCATATACGATAATGTTGATTTTTGGGGGGCTGCCTCTGTTTTATATGGAATTGGCGTTGGGTCAGTTCCACAGGAGCGGCTGCTTGACCATTTGGAAAAGGATATGCCCAGCTTTGAAAGGCGAGTGACTAAATTTTTCTATAAATTGCAAATATTTCAATCCCGCTTTTGATTTCTTCTCGATCTGAGAAATAATTCAAAGAAAAGAAACCGGTGAAATCAATTGACTGGAATTGTTGATCTCCCGCATTTACGATCGAGTGCAAGAGTAAGGTTTGTCAAGTGGATTCATTGTTTGCGAACTCTTTTATAACAATTTGATAAGAATCCTTTCCGAGAATTAAACGTCAAGAACCCCGATGAATACAGGCTTAATTAAATTTTGTTTACACCGTCGTGGAAGGGCGATTGAATTTCTATTTAAATTAACCCACTCGTTGGATTTAATACAATTTTTTTATTTTCATTTTTCCGCTACCTACTCGCTTTTACTCCGTGCAAGCTGGCGAATTTCCACATGCCTATTCGACCATTTTATCACCGTTGTTTGACCAAAAAAAATCAGACTTTCAAATGATCGACTTCATATGAAAGTTAAAAGTGGAATTTGGAAGTGAAACGTCGAAGAAGCCGCAAACAGCAGAAACCTTTTAGTCAGTATTGGACTGGTAATTTTCCTCATGTTCAATTCATTAAATTGTTTATCTTCGGCGCTTTTTCTCCTCTATATAAATGAGCGTATTGCCTTGCGATAGTGACGACTCGCTCTTTAATATTAATGGAAGGGAAAAAATTTCAATTTCAAATCATTGTTCTTATCGAGATTGCCTATCCCTCTTTGACTTCGTATTTCCTTCGGGTTACCGCGAAACTCCGGGCTAATATATTGTGTTAGGTGTAAATTCAGAAGAAATGTGTCGAGATACTTGATTGCCGATGAGAGGTATTTTTGGTGTTCTACGGCGAATTGTGTGGTCTTCGGTATAGTAATTCTCGAGGGGTTTCCATTTGAATTTTCCTCGCGTTGTCTCCTTCGCTTTCGAAAGCTGAAATTTTACACTTGTGTACGTAGTAAATACGCATTATGCATTGTGGCGGCTGCAGCAGATGAGGAATAAGCAATTTGCAAATTGTCTCACCAAACGTTAGAGCGGAATAAACGGCTATTGTTCGCTCTCTAAACCCTTACAATAAGATGCAATTTTTCAACAAACATCTCTGTATAAATAAATTTATTTTAACGTGTATAGATATTATCAGATTCGGTCGCACAAAATAGAAAAGATTTTTTTTTCTAAATGGACTTGTCAATTCCGAAAAATCCTCGGCGCATTTCCCATTTCAGGACTCTCGATGGCGTTTCAATAGGGAGGCTTCACGTATTAATTTGTCCGGTTGTGTGTGGTATTTTCAATGGCTCCAAGCTATCAAACTTGCGGTTAGGGCCGGCGACGTCAACACAAAATGCTGAATTTCAAAAATAGAACACAAAAGGCTACCTACGTTTCAGCGAACTGTCTCTGAAATAGATTCACCGCCGCCCTGAGCCTAAATGTGCGCTCATTCATGTAGATTAGCTTTATATCGTCGATATTCCATATGGGCGATGAATGGAGTGTAAATATCACCGTTTTTTAATAACCCCGCGTTATAAAAATCCGATGCAATTCCAATTTTCTACGCTGTTTAGTAAAGCGTAAAAAATATCCGTTTTTGCTCGACTATACCTCAACAAATGCAGCTTGGCAGTTAGAAAAAAGGGTTACAGAGAGTTCAATTGATTCTCAACGATCGAAGAGTAAAGATCGAAAGATTTCCAGTGGCGTAGTTGATTTATATTATCTATTTTCACAGCGATTTATTTACTTTTTTTCAAAATTTGATCATTTGCGATTCTAATGCAATTTCCAACTGTCAGGCTACGTTTGGTGAGGTACAATTTCGAGTGTTATTGACTCGTTAATCAATCCTTTTCAGGCGTGGGTTATGCTATATGTCTCATAGACATTTACATGGGGATGTATTACAACACGATCATCGGCTGGGCTCTGTACTACCTCATAACTTCCTTCCAATCGGAGCTACCTTGGACGACGTGCAAGAACGAATGGAACACGATTAATTGCAAGCCGGTGACTGAGCTGCTTCCTAACATTACTGCTTCCAGTCCGGCCAGGGAATTCTTCGAGTGAGTTGTAGATTTTTTATTTATTATCTGGATTTATTGCGGTGTTGTTGCAGACGAGAGGTTTTGGAACAATACAAATCCGACGGCCTGAATCGAATGGGTCCTATCAAACCAGCGTTGGCCTTGTGTGTTTTCGCCGTTTTTATACTGGTGTATTTTTCCCTTTGGAAAGGAGTAAGAAGTACCGGCAAGGTAAAAATTCATTACTAAATTAATATTTAAATTCTTAGCTTATTCGCGAGTGTAAATAGCGAAATATTGTCCTGTAGGGAGTGTTGTGAATTTATAAAACCAATAAAAGTGCGAAAATTTGTCTCGCGATAAAGAATTTTCGGCACCTGTGGCATTTTTGTTCATTAAAAATATTTTATGAACCCATTCCTCAGGGGATTTTATTACGAGCACAATGCTCCTGTATCGAGTAAAATTTTACCGATTCATTAACTTAATATTGCCTATCAAAAAAGAAATAGTTTATTTGGAGAAATTTTATTTTAATTATTGAAAAATAATTGTCCATTTCCATCAATTTAAATGCTCATTTTATATTAGGCTGTGTGGATTACTGCCTTGGCTCCTTACGTGGTTCTGATAATTCTGCTAGCAAGAGGAGTATCACTTCCCGGAGCAGCCGAAGGAATCCGATACTACCTCACGCCCGAATGGCACAAATTATACAACTCAAAGGTAACAACTTTCATCCCCCTTTTCACCAAAAATCACCCCTAAATACATACGTTCAAGGTGTGGATCGACGCTGCATCTCAGATATTCTTCTCGCTGGGTCCGGGCTTCGGGACCCTACTGGCGTTGTCCAGTTACAACAAATTCAACAACAATTGCTACAGGGACGCCATTTTAACCAGCAGCATCAACTGCTTGACTAGTTTCTTGGCGGGCTTCGTTATATTCTCAGTTTTGGGGTACATGGCTCACGTGCAGCACAAGAGCATCGAGCAAGTCGGACTGGAAGGTAAATGTACAAACCACGCGCTTGTTTCATGACTTGAAATCGATTTATTTATGGTAGGGCCTGGACTGGTGTTCATTGTATATCCCGAAGCAATAGCCACGATGAGCGGCTCGGTTTTCTGGTCGATAATCTTTTTTCTGATGCTCATCACGCTGGGTCTGGACAGCACGTTCGGGGGCTTGGAAGCCATGATTACCGCCCTGTGCGATGAGTACCCCAAAGTGTTGGGAAGACATCGAGAAACGTTCGTAGCAGTGCTTCTGTTGGGTATATACATTTGTGCCTTGCCAACGACCACATACGTAAGTAAATGCATTTTGTATGCGAATAGATTGATTTATGTGGATGTGTTTCAGGGTGGTGTTTACTTGGTGAACATGTTGAACGTTTACGGTCCAGGTTTGGCGATTTTGTTCGTCGTGTTCGTAGAAGCGGCCGGAGTTTGCTGGATATACGGAACGGATAATTTCGCAAGAGACATCGAAAAGATGATCGGCCATAAGCCCGGTTTGTTTTGGAGGATCTGCTGGAAGTACATAAGCCCTGTTTTTATATTGGTACGGTAGATATTTCGCGCGAAAATCGAGGTGATTGAGGACGTTGTCTCTTCCAGATTATCTTCATATTTTCGATGGCGAGTCACGCGGATATGCTTGGCACGGAGTACCATTATCCCGATTGGAGTTTGAACGTTGGATATGCACTAACTGCATCGTCTATTATGTGCATACCGATATACATTTTGTACAAATTTGCTATCACTCCGGGAGTTTTTTCGCAGGTATTATTTTTGCTATATTACGTTAGGAAAATACCAAGAAATCTTATATCCACTTGAATATTGATTCCATCTTGAGTCGTCTTGTGTAAATATAAGTTGTATCGTCCTAAGCAAACAACGTTTTCACTGCGATGAAAATTAATTTTCTATGAATTACCTTACTATTCGATCCGGTTCAGACTACTTTATTTTGGAAATATATAAGTATTTGCTTAACACTAATTTTCTAGCTACTTTAGTAGCTCATTTGCCTAATGAAATCCGCTTTAAAGTGTGTAGAACTTCTCGTACGCGAGTTAATTACCTGGCATTTTGTAATTTCAGAGGTGGAAAATGATTTGGCAGGCGGAGCATTCGTCCGAAAATAGTACCCTAACTTACTGTGGAGGTACAGAAGTGTGACCTGAGAACCTCACCAAGTCATATACAATCGAATGGTTAGTGTAAGTTAAAAAGCTATTTTCTAGATCAGTTTTTTTATTGTGAATTTTTCACCTGAATAAGGCAAGATACCAGCCATATTTTGTCGAATTTATTAATTCGTTTCTTTTATTGATATGCGCGTATGGTTAAAATGAAATTTACAAATTCATGTTAGAAATGCATGTGTTTGATAATGAAACGATGTACCTAAGTAGAATTAAAGCCTATTTAGAAAATATAGAAATGTATGTATAGATGTAGATTGTTTTATTGTTTCTACAAACAAATGTATTTAGCAGCCAAATATTTCGTTGAAATTTGTTTTGATACTTGGTTATATTGTTAGATGTTGTGTATATTTGAAATATTTCAAGCTAGATATGGAAGATCTCATTATTTGATCTTCTTTTTAAACATGTACCTATACGATAAATTTTAATAGAATAGTAATAGTGAAGATAGTACCTATAAATTGAATGTTTGTATTTTGTAAAAAACGTGTCTATAATGTAATTTCTATAGTTGACAATACATATTTGTATAGATTTATCTTTAGAGAATCTTTTGATGATAAGTCTGGTATTCAGCCAATATCAAACTTATCGAAAACAGAACATAGGTGCTACAAACTATATGTTAAATCTACAAATGAATATATAAATACAATAAAATTTATGTCATGTAGATTAAATTTATGTTTATGTTCCAATTTTTTTTGCTCGAAAATGAAAAAAAAATAAAATTATTATGCCAATCTTATATTGTTAATAAAATAATAATACGTTAAAATTTGATTTACTCATATATTATGTCGAGGTAACTGAAACATGAAGGGCCTTATGTTTAAGATACCTCTATTTTTAATAGATTTTTATTAACCAAGTTAGAGCAACTTTGAGTAAACCAGGAAACATGCGTAGCATCAAATTTACTCTATAAAAAATGATCTTTTTAGTTTTCTTTGTATTTACGTAAATATTTTAAAACCCCTATTTTCAAATGATAGACGATGTCTTTTTGCTACGTTTGTATATTTTACAACATAATTCTAATGCAGTTATTTCGTTTCGTATACGTATATTTTTCCATTTGCAAATTGGCACTAATTGTGAAATGTTCGACTAAAAATGAAAAAAAGTAATTTGGCACACGCGGACACTATTATATGAAATCCCAGCCATATTTCATTTAATACAGTCCAAAACCATTTTCGAAAAAATCGATTTGTAATTTAATCGCGAGGGTTTTATGGAAATTAATGTTTGTGCGGTACCTATAACATATTTGCTCTGGTTTGTACGATAATAAAAATACCAATTTAATTATACTAATATCCGACAATTTGCCTAATTCGTTGACTTTAATTGTTTTGCGCATTTTATGTAATTGTTATTTATATTGTAAGAAGCTTTTTTGGGATATGTACTAGCACATACTTTCAACGAATTGATTATATTATCTCCATTTTTACAATAGGAACTTAGTTATTTTTACACGCTCGATTTCTACTTTGTATATTAAATTTTCCCATACAATCATTCAAAAAACGAACAACGGTCCCTAAAATGAATTTCTAGACGCTTAATAAAATTATTTTAGTATAGATGATGTGATAGTTACCTTTAAGTTAAACAGCCATAAACTTAAGGGTAGCGAGTTGTTGAATGTTTAAGCTTCTAAGTAGAAAAGCATCTATTAAATGTGCGTTATCCGATGTAAACATACTCATATTTTTTGTAACGAGTTAACTTTTATTTGAATAAATGTTTATTTTAGTTTATTCCGAATCACCTACTCGACGTTCCCCAAAAAAATTAAATTTACGCTCCGACCGTAAATTATGCCGTGTACAAAATTAATTTGCGAAATAAATTCGTCCTGAGCTCGTAAAAGCTAAACCAGTTGCGGTCGACAGTCGAGTGTCAACTCATCAAAAACCCACCCCTAAATAGGAAGGTATTGTTTTTATAATAAAAATAAACGGTAGACCCGTGTGAAACGAAAATCCCAAACACGACGTCTTGTCCTGTTTGGGATCCAAAGCATATTTTTCTAACAAATCCTAAGTAAATAAATATCAGCTTATTTTCTCTACCATCAGAATGCATATAATTCCGTTTTTATTACATGCATACCTACTAATGCAAAGTTAAACCACATTCCATACCTATTTTTTATTCGCATATAGAAGTAAAAATAAAAATAAATCACTTCGATTTCGTCAAATCTTCGATTAAAGCTCCCGATGCCAGGACGGTCATCGATTGGCAGGACCTGCAGCTTTCGCTGTTCTTGTTTAGGAACAGGTCGCTGTCGAAGCTCGTGGATCTTTTCGATCGATAAGGCGCCGTTGTTCCTTTGTAGGAATGAACGAACCGCGGCGGTCGTTCCAGATAGTGTCCAGACGTTCCTATCTCGCTATTGTTCCTCGAATCTTCAGTTACCCTATCGAACGATTAGTTAAATTAGTTTTATTGGATGGGACGGGGCCACTTACCAGACTAAAAAGTTCGGTATATTTGATCTGTAAAGGTGTTGAATGCTGAGGATTACAAAGGGTATTAGGGATATTGTTAGGGTTATTATGAACAAGCAAACGTGCGTGAGGGTTTGGTTTAGGGTGATTTCGTCTTTAGGACTATTATCCTAAAATAAAATATTGTGTATATAAAATATGTAGATAGCGTTACAAGATTATTTACCTCTATAAATTGGTCCATGGAGGAAATTAAGTATCTCGCAAACTTAATAAAAAGGAACCATAATCTTACTGTATAAAAATACACCCAATGGAAGAAAACGTCCTGAAAGTATTCACGATTTAAAAACCGCATTAAATATGAATTAATCAAAAAAATATACCTTATATAAGCGTGTCTTCCATCTCGTGTATGAGCTCGTGTAATAGTGAAATTGGAAATAGAGAAGAACGAACATGCAAGACATAAAAACGAGGCTCGGTATGCAAGAGTACGCGTTTGCGTCTAGCCTTGCGGTGGAAAATGCATCTTGGACAAATTTATCGTGAATTTTGAATACGAAATTCATTTGAAATGAAATTCGGAGGTTTATTTTTCGTGTCAATTATGTCATTTTTTGAGTGAGATCTGATGAACCATTTAAACATTGATAGATAAGTATCGAATGTAAGATTACCTCGAGTCAGTGCAGTTTTTAATGCACCTTATGCTGCATATAGTTTGTCAAAACGTTCATGCGAGGATACTCATAAAAGAAATAATGAAAAATACACCGTTTTATTCACAATCCACCAAATTTACACCCGTTCCTGCGCCAAAAATTTAAGTAAAATTTTATTAAAGATAAATAGATAAACTTTCATACAATCCTTGTGCACACAACAAATGAAATAGGTATTAATGGACATGTATTAATAATTATTTTACTCATCATCATCTGTTTGTGTTCCTTCAATCTAAACAGAAGCGGAGAGGTGCTTAATTGTTTTTCTAATACGGTCTATATTTAACCTTAGGCATTCCTAAAGGAAATTATAAAAATAATCGAGGACTTCTACGAGCGCCTATTGGTGTCCCGGACGATTTTCTTAATTGTGGGTGGAGCGGCTCGTCAAGCACGCCTTCGGGATTTCTTTCGAATGTGACGCCCAATTAGTCAAATACTAATTGTGGATTAATGAAGTCGAAACGGGTGTGATTCTGTGTTGTTGGGTTATTGTTATTTTGGTAGGTACCCCTTCGTTATTAATATTTTTTTATAAATTTTACTTGTATACACTTTGATGCACCTGTAATTATACAATTCATATAGTTTTCTTAACAGTAAAAGTCTTTAACTATAGCTTGAACCGAGAGAAATTTCTTTATTTATTCTAAGTTTTGCTAAAGTCTATGAAATTTTCAATCGAAATATATTGGTTTGTTGCATATTTGGTTGTATATTCGATAAATATGATAAGTTTTTGATTGGTATAAACAAAAAAAATTAAATTTTAAAGATGAAGAATGCCACGAAAGAAACGCTGCATGGAAACAGACTCTGAAGACGAACACGACGAATCGAAACGTCCCCAACGTAATGCAGCCAACGAAAGGGAAAGGGCCCGAATGAGGGTGCTCAGTAAGGCCTTTTGTCGCTTGAAAACCACCCTTCCGTGGGTACCAGCCGATACAAAATTGTCCAAATTGGACACTTTACGCCTAGCCACCAGCTACATAGCCCATCTTAGGGCCGTTTTAATGGACCAACCGGTTTCGGATAGTTTGCCCAAGCACCCCTTAACACTGGTAAGGAATAGCCTAAAATTAAAATTTGTAAAAATTCAATGCTTAATGCGTAAAAAAATAAAATAAATGGTAAACCAGGGAAGGTAGAAACTCGAAAAGAGTATAAGAATAGAATTATAAATTTTATTTCCTGTTTTTACAAAATGATAGTTTAACATTTCTCTCTACTTCTATCTAAACTTTACTCTACTTTTACTCTACTTTACTCTACTTTTTACTCTACTCCACTTTACTTTAATCTACTTTATTCTACTTCTCTACTTTACTCTACTTAACTCTACTTTATTCTACTTTACTCTACTTTACTCTACTTTACTCTACTTTACTCTACTTTACTCTACTTTACTCTACTTTACTCTACTTTACTCTACTTTACTCTACTTTACTCTACTTTACTCTACTTTACTCTACTTTACTCTACTTTACTCTACTTTACTCTACTTTACTCTACTTTACTCTACTTTACTCTACTTTACTCTACTTTACTCTACTTTACTCTACTTTACTCTACTTTACTCTACTTTACTCTACTTTACTCTACTTTACTCTACTTTACTCTACTTTACTCTACTTTACTCTACTTTACTCTACTTTACTCTACTTTACTCTACTTTACTCTACTTTACTCTACTTTACTCTACTTTACTCTACTTTACTCTACTTTAATCTATTTCATTCATACTTTACTCCACTTTACTTTACCCTACTTCTCTCTACTTTAATCTACTTCACTCATACTTTACTTTACCTCACTTTACTTTACCCTACTTCTCTCAACTCTTTTACTACTTTTAATCTACTTTACTTGCGCAAAATGTACAATGAATTTTTCTGAATAAAAAATGTGTTATTTAAAGATTTTTAAAGCTCGTCTTCGCGGACAAACCAAACTTTTAGTAGTTTAGAATATATCATCTTACACGGGGAATTAACTGCTCGTACAACGCGCGTAAAAAACATTGTAAACAAGACACAAAGGCCGAAATGCCGGGATATAAATTTGATTTGGCACCGGACGGGAATCCGTAAAATCCGACAGCTGGGCGCATTTGTCGGGCGCTTCTAATTATTTAAAGAGCGCCCAAAAGACATTCAAGATGTTTGTTTAAGCGAAGTGCTGCCACTCCGCCGTATGCAACTTGTAAGCAAACGCCAAATTTATCCGGAAATACACAATTAATGTTTCCATCCGACATAACTCGAATATCTTTAATTAATCGCACACAAACATACTACTCGTATACTCCAAAAAATTACCTATTAGAAACTTTTGTTAATTTTCTATTAGGTTTTTCCCACGTTATAAAATATTTCTCTTTTGAAGTAGATATATCGTATGTGAAGCGTTCTATTTTCAGTCCCCAAACTGCAGGGCTTGTAAAAATCAATCATTCTAATTGTCTTGGAGTTTTTAATCTTCACACCTAATTTGTTGAGGTTTAAACGCCGAATTTCAACCATCAGTTAACCGAGAAATTAATTATGATTTGCAGACGTGGCCGTTTAGCTTCCAACGACCCGAATCCGCAACAGATGTAGTCGAAGAAAGGGACCCGCAATTTTGGCCCCACGACGGCCACATCCAGCCCATCATCAGGGATAGAGACAACATATCCTATTACTACTAAGTCTAATTTATTTTCTTTTGCATATGCACTGTTAGCGCTCGCCATAGTCGCGCGGGGGGCTACTGTGTTTAATATTAAATTCTGTTTTTTCGATGGCTAATTTGATTTTTGTGAACTGAGTAATGTGTTTCTACGGGCGTAATTATTATGTAATTAAAATAATGTGGTGAATAAGATTGATATGAGTGTTTTAGAAGGTTTTTATTAAGTGCGCCGGCTATGGCAAGTGTTGAAAACGGGGATGCAAATCATCCATCATGAGACAATCACATAAATTTGTGTGTAAATTCTATATAAGGAAGCGAACTTAACTTTTTTTATTTATTGTTTAATTTTTAGAAAGTGAGATATATTATACGTTTAGGATTAAAGTGCCATAAAGAGATTAATCCTTGTTTTACTAAAATATTACCTTAATAATCACTTTCATCTTTTTGTTCGGTTTTAAGTTACAAAGGACTTTTGTGTCCAGATTTACGTCAAACATTTCCACTAACAAAAAATTATGATCGAGAGAAGTGATTCTAGGAAGATTGACGTAAATTCCTATTTACTTGCTAAAATATATTTTAAAATATTAATTTACAGGTTGTCAAGGAACATCTCTAAATATTTCCCGAGTTAAATGTGTTGTAAATATTTTGAAAAATTATTAGGCAATATATTACTCAGAAAAAGAAAACTATAGTTCATTCGCTGAACTTATGCTAGTTTCTCCCTGACTTCGGGTCAATTGCACTAAATGGGATAATAAATTTTTGATGAATTTTAATAAATTAGGATATTATAATCAAGTTCCGATTTGTTTAATAAATACTTCTTATTAATTCGTATTATACAATTTAAATACAATTCGATTTTATTCATAATTATTTTGACCAGTTCGTACCAGCTAAAATATTTCAGGTAAATTCTTCACTGTCAATTCAGCGCATGGACTATAAAATACCCAAATAATTAAATAAAATATTTATTATAAACGATACAAATAAAGTAAACGCAAAATCCATTTTACAATCACAATAATAAATAATTAAACGCTTAAGAAATAGTAATGGCTGTTCTTCGTACAACAGCGCTCAGCAATTCGTTTTTATCGGGCTGCTCCGTCAAAACCTTAACTTTGACCCATTGCCTCGTTTGAGACGACTCTCTGATAGCGCTCAGAACAGCCTGAACGTACAGACCGTCTTCAAAGGTAGCTGCGGATTGGACGGGCTCCTTGATCCAACCCTCCTTCTCATTATTGGGCAAGAAAGCCTCCCTTAGAGCCGACACCATCTTGCATAAGCCCTTCACGAACGTTTTGGGCAATATGGAATTCGTCACGGGGCACTTCAAATCCTCCACGTCCAAATACAGCACCTCCTCGTTGCCTTTGTTCTTCCTCCCGAACAAGTCTCCGCCGCGTACCACCAA
The DNA here is from genome assembly GCA_918026865.1 of Phyllotreta striolata. Lineage (NCBI taxonomy): Eukaryota > Metazoa > Arthropoda > Insecta > Coleoptera > Chrysomelidae > Phyllotreta > Phyllotreta striolata. The sequence continues at coordinate 7,857,061 of OU900096.1, forward strand.
GTGCCCCGTGCTGCTGCAAATCATGACGTCCTGGTTGAAATTGGAGCCCGCCGTGTGGCTGTTGATGGTAGCGGTAACCAAAATGCCGCTTTGCAGCTCCATTTGGAACGTGCAAAAGTCCGGAGCGGATATGGTTCGGATTCCGTTGATGTTCGATGTGTTTTTCGTGAAGGTCCGCACGACCCCGTGCACTTTTATGGCCTTCTGGCCCGTCAGGAATGTTATTAAATCGACCACGTGGCTGCCGATTAGGTTTAGGGTTCCTCCGCCCATGGTGTCGTCGCATTTCCAATCGAAAGTGTCCGAATCGCTGAAGAGACAGCCGCTCTGAATTCTTATATCGACCAACGTAATAGGCGATTGTAAATAATTATCTTTGAGGGCTTTTTTCATTTGAACGAAAGCAGGGAGAAATCGAAACGAGTGGTTTATTAAGGATATTAGGGAAGGGTAGTATTGCCCGGCTCCCACCATTTTGAAGGCGTCTAGTTGGTTCAATCCAGCTGGTTTATCGCACACTACGTGCTTGCCAATTCCCAGCGATTTTACAGATATTTGGGCGTGTAAGCTCGGCGGGCATAGTACGAATATTAAGTCGACGTCCTTGCGAAGCAGCACTTCGTCGATGATGTCGGTGTAAAAGGGTATATTCAATTCCTTCGCGGTTTCTTGGGCTTTCTGCTTCGTACGGCTCCACAAAGCTTCTATTTTGAATCCGTTTTCGCGCAAAATCGGCACTAAAACCTTTGTTACGGGACCAGTGCCGAACACACCAATACCCGGCAGCATATTTGATTGATAACTGGGCTTTTTTCGATTTAATACGAAGGCATTCTACATGTATTTGTAATGTAAACAAAACAAATATTCATAAAATAACCAAAAATTACGAAATGTCAAAGTTGGCACAGCGAATAATTCTTCTTTTTTAAGAAGAGAGTAACATATTTTTTGAGGTTAGATTTTAATCAACAAACCAAGCTTCTAAAAAATATATTTTATAAAGGTAATTAAAAATGAAAATAGCTATAGAAGGATGTGCTCATGGAGATTTAGAAAATATCTACGACACCATTTACGCTTTGGAGCAGAAAAATGGTTTCAAAGTGGATTTGCTGATTTGTTGTGGTGATTTCCAATCCACTAGAAATCAAAGTGATTTAATGTGTATGGCTGTTCCTCCCAAATATCGACATATCTGCACTTTCTACAAGTGAGTTTTCTATATTTAATATATTCTTAATACCAGTATTAATTTCTATTTTTTCAGATATTACTCGGGCGAAAAAACTGCTCCGGTTCTGACAATATTCATCGGGGGTAACCACGAAGCATCAAATTATCTTCAGGAACTACCGTATGGCGGTTGGGTAGCCCCAAATATTTATTACTTAGGTTATGCTGGTGTAATTAATGTTGCTGGTAAATTTACTTTACTACTATATTAACTCAATATTAACTTGCTGTGTTATAGGTATACGAATAGGGGGCATTTCGGGAATATTCAAAGGCAATGATTACTTAAGAGGCCATTATGAAATACCACCTTATACAGAACAATCTAAACGAACTGTATACCATGTTAGAAATTTGGAGATTTTCAGAATAAAACAAATCTCCGGTAAAATGGATATATTTTTGTCGCACGATTGGCCTTCGGATGTTGTTAAATTCGGAAACGTCGAGCAGTTGTTGAAAAGGAAACCTTTATTTAGGTAAAACTATTATTATTTTTTCATTATTTATTACAACAATTACATTTCTAGGGAAGATATTGACAGAGGTGAACTGGGAAGCAAAATGTACAATGATATTCTTTACCAGTTAAAACCGAAATATTGGTTTTCGGCCCATTTACACTGCAAATTTCCTGCGCTAATCAAACACCTTGACGATTCCATCACGAAATTTCTAGCCTTAGATAAATGCCTTCCCAAAAGACGATTTCTACAAATCGTAGATATACCACACAATGAAGAATCAAAGGTAGAAATCAGTTACGATATCGAATGGTTGACAATATTATACAAAACAAATCATTTATTATCGACAAGAAACAGTTTCACCTACATGCCAGGTCCCGGTAGTGGAGAGAGGTAAATCAATTACATAATTTTTAGCAACAAACCAAGCTAATTGATTTTATTAATAGATACGACTTCACTCCAAATGAAGAAGAGAAAAACAACATCACTAAAAGATTCAACAGTAATCTGGTTGTTCCGAAAATTTACTACCAAACCGCTTCTCCTTACAACTCCGATACTCCATCGAAGAAAACTCAACCAGCACAGCCCGTTGTAAATCCCCAAACTACTACACTGTGCGAAATACTTTCCATAGACGATCCGCTAGCCGAGGCGTGCAAAAGTAACGGAGCTGAGTTAAATGTTACTGTAGATCTGAATTCTTCGATCAGCTTCCTAGACGATACTGTGGATATCGAAGGCTCTCTCAACTCGCCTCAAAGTGTCTCTCTAAGGAAACTGAGCAGCATTCACCTGCCGGATCCGAAACTCGACGAAAGCGACATCCAGCCAATACTCGAAGATGAAGATACTAACAGGAGCATTTCGGTTTCTGAAAAAATCGATTGCGAAGAAGACAAACTAGCTGAAGAAGCAATTAATCCTGCTGAAGAGATGGTTAATCAAGCTGAAGAAACAGCTAATCTAAATTCACCTACTCCAAAAAAATTCAAACGCAGGAACAAAGAACTCTATGCGGGAGAAAACGATCAAGGTAATAATTGATTTAAACTTTTTTATTACAAAATTATAAAAAATCTAGAACGATATTAAATTTGTAATTAACACTTATGGTGTTCTGTTTTCCTGAAAAATCGGTTATTGTTGTTTTAAAGTGTCGAGATTCTTCACGCTCGACGTAAATTCTATAATCTAATTTTTGAAACCTCTTCTTGCTTGTACAAAAATTCATTTTATCTATTCTAGCGTACAAAAATACTACATTTAAAGATGCGAGAGCGCTGATAATTTTTTGAAAGATTTGTTGAGCGTGGTGATAGTAGCTGATGTTGCTTTTCTGCTTGGCTATCCAATAATAAGCGCTAATGTTATCAATTACAACTAAATTAATATTGTCTTTTACTAGAATCAGCCTTTGGAGATTCATTATTGCTAGATCTAAATCTTCCGGGCTGTAGCAGTTGAATATTGTGAGATTCTTCAAAGCGCTTTCGAGAATTTCCTTCTTCGGGTCCAATACGTCGTTGCGCTTCAGATGAGCCTCGATCACTTTGATTATCTTAAATATATTCAATTGGTGTTCGCAAATTACCAAAACTGCTCCGGACGATTTCCATTGGGAGTTGAGATCACTCGGTAAAATGCATTTGACTATAAAATCGAGGAGCAAGTCCGTTTTATCAAGTTTGAGATCCCCCATAACTTCTATAGACTCATTAGGTAAAGGGCCACCATTTGGAAAGTAATGGCTGTTTATGCCGTTGAGATCGTTTTTTCTATTCACTCTGGTAAATAACTGGATGCCCGATTCAACTTGTGTTGTACTAGTATTCATTTTGGGTGAAATTATGTTAATTAACAAAAAGGATGTTGCATTTTTATATGTTTAAAAGTATTTGGAGGTTAGGTTAATTCGTTTATTGTAACTGTCAAATTCTTGGTCTTGTATTTATAAGGATATAAGCCATTTAAATTGTTGACCTATTTTTTAAAATTGTTGTGGCCTTGGACTATTTTGAAGTAGAGTGGAGTCAGGGCCGTAATGAAAATATTTTTAGACCTACACAGGATTGTTACTAAAATTTTTGGACTGTAGTAAAACGCGTTCTTCATTTACGTATGTATTTTCATTATCTTAATGAAATTAATACTTTTTTTAGTGCATAATTAAATTAAATAGGGTTCCTCATTTATCGCAGAATCAAGTAATTAATACAGACTTTCTGAATATTATTTCCATTTTTTTTATTTTTAATAATCCAGATCGAAGCATGATTGAATATGCCCAAGGTTGAACATCATTATACGACGGAATTATTAAAACCGTTCAGTTCTTCAACTATTCCTCACAATTAGTAAAATAGAAATAGGTATAGGATTTACTTTTGAAATAATACAAAAATCTGCGCCAAAGATACAAAATATATTTTTTTATTAATTAATCATCGATTTTACAGTAAAAATCTTGGCGCGTTTGAATAAAACGTGTATATTTTTTTATTATTGTAAACAATTTTTTTACATGTTTTTTTAATTAATTTGTACTTAAAAATGACTTAAGTCTATATTATTTTTACAAATCATGTAAAACCGCATTAAGATATATTTGACAATATAGACAATCTTAAAAACTATGTATATAATACTAATATAAATACTTATTCTACCAAATAAATATACACAATTGCAACAAAACGACGGCATTGACAATTTTGTCGTGAGAGAAACCAGTTGAAATAATTTTGAGTTCAAATCACCAGCCAAATCGTACAAAATCTCAACACTTAAATAACAGAACGTACAGTCCTAACTGCTCATCAAATTGTAATATTACAATCAGACTTCCAAATATCATGTTGACATTTTTAATCATCATTTAGACGCATTTAAATAGCGACCTACACAAAGTATATTTCGCTACAAACTATTGAAAATTTAACGATATTTGATATTCATATCTCTTCGTTTATATTCAATGAGTCTAAACGTATATTCTTTTAACGTACACAATAAACTGAAAAATAAAATAAAAAATCGTACATTCATATCCCATAAATCAAATGTTTCAAAAACAAAAACCAAAATAACGAAAAACTAAATTCACTTACATATTTATCAATTATATCACATTTTTTTATTTTCGATATACAAATATATTTACAAATCAACGGACGCATAAAAATATATTTTACGATGGTAGGACAGAAGTAAGTTTGTTGTAATTTTCCCTTTATAGTCATTAAAGAGTATTCGAAGATTCACTTTGATCTTGTAAATAACTAAATCATATTAAATAGAAATTACTACTAAATTTTAAGGATATTAAATTGTTCCGCTTTCATTATTTATGCATTAGTTGGACCAAAAGAAAAAGTTGCCGATCACAAGCGAAATGTAAATAAGCGACTTAAATAATAAAAATCTAATACAGGATTTAGAATTTACCTACAATCAAGTTTATAATCGCCTCTCCGCGGACTATAATAAAGAGGAATTTAGGATATTAGCGTCCCCAATGGTTGACGTTGATAATGTGAGATGATCAAGAATTTTTTTAGATATATGTACAGAGTGTAAAGAGACGATAATTTTGATTTAATTTTTGATTACAAAATACCAGCGAAACTTCAAGGAGTCTTTTAATTGATTGTTGTTGAGAATGCATTTACAGGCGTTAAAATTTAACTACTGCTGGAATAGTAAACAAATTATGAAGAAATACTTTCTTACATAATAGTAATTTATGATAAATGTTAAAAATAAGATCAAAGGAAACATTTTATCTGCTATATAAAAAGCCCTTAGCAAATAAAGATCTCTGCATCAATGATAAAATTTTGCTGGTATTTTTTATCAATTTTAGTACCTATTAAATGAAATTAACAATTTTTACCTACTTAATTACTATATTTTTTTGCTTAAAGTCGATTTTTTGATAGTATATACCAACTGTTTCTCTCACTTAGCATACAATTTGGCAAAATAAGCATAGTTTCTTAGCATTTTTATAAAAATTCATACATACATTACATTTTTTTAATTATCCAAAATTTGTAATTCGATAATGAATTATTTAAATAGTTACAATGAAGCCATAGTTTTCACAATTTGATGATTAATTTTTATCGAGATTTTTAAACCGATTTCCCGCTGATTTCCCGCGATTTCCGGCAATAAGTGACTAGTATATATTCAAAAAATCGACTTACATATTCTCTGTCGCAAAATAAATACCAACTATAATCTCGTTACAGACAAATAAAACGCATTAAATGAGCAAACTGATAGAATACAACACAAAAACCAAATCTATTGTTAGATTTACCCAAATTCTATCAAATTCTATTATATTCTATCAAAAAAAAGAGAGAAGTTTGTTAACATAATAAAATAAATAATAAAAATTTAAAGAAAATTAAACTTTTTGTTTACGTTTTTTTTAATCTTTTTTTGTTTTGTTCATTAGTTACTACAAATCTAAGGCATTATGTCGATTTTTATATTTTATAATTTTTTTTTCTATACCTATAAAACAACTTTTACGAAATTAATAATTTTTTTGGGCCGACACCTGCCTAATTCAAATATTAAAAAGAAATGTGCGAAATCATTTGAGTTACCGAATCTGATAAAGTTGATAGAATGTCGTTTACACGTATTTATATTGCTTTCTGTTCGTCAACACACCAGGCACATATGAAAGAAAAAAATCAACTTCGTTACGCTTCGTAACGCGGCAAAAGCGAATCTAAAATAACCAAACAGTTCTACTCTACCCTACCAGACATCTCGTTATTGCTTCATGGGTTTTTTACGTTTCGTTGAATTATTATTAAAACTATTGTGAATGTTCATGTGATGTCCGTTCGTGCTGTGATGATTGCTCCTGAAGCCGGACTTGTTCTTGAAATGCTGCACCTTCTGTTGGGCCTGGCGCCGCGGCGTGTAATTCATGTTAGGGGACGTGTCTCTCGTCGGTACGTCCGATCCCTATTAAATTCCATCACAATCACGATTTAGTATAAGAGTATCGTTGGAAATATCATACTCACTTCTGAACTAACGGCGCTTTCCTCGGTACTAGAACCAGTCGATCCGACGCTCGAAGACCGGGACGGTTTCAATCGAACGCTATCCTCCACTCGCTGCCTTTGAATTATCACATTTTTCCTCACGCGAATTATCCTACCCAGGATGGATTCGTACGTGCAATTGTTGAACATTGTGAACGGATGTACTACGTTCGTCAGCACTATGTAGGCGTACTCAAAGGCTCGTTTTACCTACAACAATTAACCGTAAGAATATTAATTCGTTTAAGGGTTGATAAAGTCGATTTATTATTACCTGTAAAACACCGTAACTACTTCGACCGATATCATTGGACGGTTGTAGGGGATCCTCTATGCACAACATGCTAGGCCGATGCCCGTCCGTCATCTCCTTCTGCATTTCGTCTTTATCCAAGTAATTGCCGCCGTCCCGTATCCGAATGCCAGTCTTAATGTAATTAAATTTCCGTCCGTACAATTCGAAAAATTCTATTAAAAGCACACCGAGATTCGCATTGTTGGTCCTTACGTTTTCCTGTCGGGGGTGCAACTGTAAAAAGCTAATGCACATTAATATCAAACTGTAACTGGATATGCCGCCGGTGAAGACTTCGTTCAAATCGCGTTCTAACAGGAACTGCTTCAGGACGTACACCAGTTTCGGTAAAACGGGAAATTTCTCGATAAACGTCTTAATTAATTCGGCCGATTTCACACCGTTGCACATGTTAAACGAAATGTCCACTTTGATGTCGGTTTTTTTGTCAGTCAGCTTTACTATCGGCACCGATGCCTTGTCCAAAACTTTGATGCTGTCTTGAACAGCGATGTCTTTTTCGAGGAATTCCTGTTCGAGCGTTCGCAACGGAAGATTCGCCCATTTGCCTGGAAATTACACGGTTTTTAACTATTACATCATTCGAAATTATGAAAAAAACGCGCATTTAAAACATCCCTTGTCACAAAACGAATTCCTTGTTCACTTTCTCTTGTTCCGCCAGCCATACGACGAATGCATTAAATATTTATGCAACAATCAACAAATTGTAAATGGAAATTTTAGAACGTTAAACAATCCAGTTTGTTTAATTAGATACTCTTTTTTGTATTGCAAAAAATATTCAAAACAATGATAATCACAATTAGATAGTACTATTGTTAATTATTTACTACAATAATAAGCGTAATAAGGCAAATATATGTAAAATGCTCAAACTACCTACTAAGGCTATAGACTTAGAAAAAAAAAATCAAATTATATCGGGTGAAATTTACGCTATGGGTGCAACAAAAACACCTTTCATTAGGCTCATATAAAGGAAAAAGAAGGAACGTTATTGTGGAATTTGCAATTTTCTCACTCTAACCACGGTTATTTGAATAATCTTTCTCTATTCAACTCACAGATATGGCCATATTGCAAACAAATTTGCACTTATCAGTATACTTTATGAATTACATTAGAAACTTACCTATGACTACAAGATCAATATCACTAGTGGGAAGATACAGGCCCGTTCTATACGAGCCGAAGATCTCTACTTTGGCTTCGGGCCATTTGGATATAATAATTTTTTCGATTCGAGCAACAACTTCCTCACGAATTTTATCCTCTGCTTCCGTAGGACTCATGTAATGGTAAAAATGCTCTATCTCTTGATGCAACCTAAACATAAAACAAAACGAAATTAGTATTCAGTTAATTTGAATATATTTTATTAAATTTATTACTAGTATAATTAAAAAAAATGTTGATATAGATAAACAATTATCTCACCTCCACAACATGTTTCAACGTTATATTTTTTTGGTAATTTAAAAAAATAATTGGATGTATTCCTTTGAGGCAATAAATTCGTTGCTAGCCGATATTTTTGCACGAGCAGCAGAACCGTTTACTAAATATTTTTGACTTTTAAATTATCAAGATAAATAACTTAAATGATATACTGTTTTTAAAAAACTTTTTATGCGAATGTATATTGATAAAATTATCGGTTCAAAAGTATTCTATTCTATTTCATTAGATAGGTGGATGATAAAAATAATGTATAATTTGAAATTGAGAACCAACGATATTGTAGAATGAGAGCGAGTGAGAGAGTGAGAAATGGAATAATTAACAAAAACCAGTCGAATGTATAGAGTGTAGTAATTATTAAAAATAGAAATTTAAGATTTTGTGTAGTAAAATATAATTTTTCGATTTTAAAATATAGCGTTTCAAAGTTACTATAAAATTGTTTGTAGTGTTAATTTATATTGAAATGAAGCTGTTAACACCATGTATTGATAAAATTTCGGAAATATGACCTTGTCACAAGATTTTTCAATCACCCTGTAATTATTAAATGTCAAAAGCGGCAAAGATTCAAGGCCATCTAATGACAACCGAAAGAATTACAAGTAGCAAGAAAGTCAAATAAAAATTTTATGGTTAGAATAGCGAAAATGAGCGGAAAGCGCGATATTGTGGCAATTCAATCGAACCGCTTACCCCATTACGCCCTTCGGATAGGAAAACTTGGGCTTTCTCCAAGGGCAACCTCCGAAATCGCCGCTCAACTTCCTATGCACCGATCTGCTGGCGGGCCTGTCTTTCCGGCGCCTCGAGTGAATGGCATTTTTGTCCGTCTTGCCGTTTATCAGGCCGACTTTGTGAGTCGCGAACCCGTTGATGACACTGTCCACTTCGACGTCGCCGTCTTTTAAGTTCATGTTATCGGATTCCTGTTGAGTCTGCCAAATGCGAAGCCACAATTGCTTGGCGGGTCCTTCTTGTTCCGGTTGCAGCCAGGAGATCGAAGGATCCATCAAACGGCGCGCGAGGGCTTTCACGAAATCGCCACCATCAGTTCTGTCTTCACTAAGTAACTCAATTTTATAAAGATTATTCCCAAACACGCTAAAGTCACACCTTCAGCATATCACACGACTGAAAAAAAATATGACAGGTTGGGCTAAGTCGCATTTTCGCCGCTTGAGGGACCAGCTGGCGACGTTTCCGCGAAATTTAAAAGAGTAGTTCAAATTTTAATTGTTAATTGTTAATAGACACTCACTTCGATGTTTGGCCTTTCTAACAATTCGTTAAATTGCTGTAATATAAAAGTCTACAAATCGCACTAACTGTTATCACAACCCACTCGCCCAATACAACAGAAAAGTCTGGAAATTTAATACTGTCGGATGCGTCCTAAAAAAGGTGGGAAATATAATTCATCCTACTCTTTCACAACGTCTTTAAGATTGCAACGTTGTCAAACTGTTAAGGAAATCATTGAACTGCCGAAATAGTAAAGAATTTTGCTTCAAAAACAAGTTGTAGCATTAGTATTAGAAAGTTTTCTGAAAAAAACTATATATAAGAGTCTTTTGCAAATCTTATTAAACAATATCGTAATATTTACAACACATTTAAAATAATATCAGAAATTTTCACTCGTTTCACCTCTACTAATTTTGCAAATATGACAACACTAAATATGTCAAAAGTGTTGCCTACATCGCAATAATATTCGAAATTATGGCTAAAATAAGCCTTTTCTTCGTGAGCCCTAGATCGGTTTTTACCTTTTTTTATGCACAAAATTTTCTCTCTACTTTCATGGACAATTCATGAACTTCGCAGCTGGATACTTTAATCCGAACATTATTTTCGCGATAAGCATTATAAATTTAGTCATTATTTAAATAATAAACATACAAAATACTACCAAATTAATAAAACATTAAAATAACACCTAATTAACACTTTATTTAGTAATACACATATAAATATTTTACGGATTATCTCATTTCTTATCACTTATCACATTGCTACAAATTATCATCTACACAAAGATCCACTCCATCAATACAGTTGATAATTTATTTCTATTCCCTCAATTATGATGGTATATGTTGGTATTAGAACGAGAGTCCTAATACTTGGTTGTCATTAAGCAAGATTATCCCATCCTAGTTTTGACAATGCGATTTTCGCAACATAATTTTCCTGAGCAAATCCAAGATACAAATGCTTCTTGAAGATAAATGCTTCAGTAATTCCTTTGATTTTCCCATTTGTGTTATGGACACTGTCCAATATTTTTCCATGCTTTGAAACATGTAGAACGGAAGTTCTGGATGAATCCATTAGAGAAGTTATTGGATCAATTCTGCCGACCTAAAAAAGTGGTCCATTATCAAATGGTAACATATAGTAAAATTAATAAAATACATACTGTGAAAATAACAAATTTGCTTATTTCATTCGGGAGATATTTATCTAATGTTTCAAATGTCCACTGAGTGATACTAAGAAATCTAGCGATAATTTTTCTACCCCAAGGAAATCTCAGTAGATATTTCGCAACATTGATCTGATTAGAATTAATCGGATAAGAAAGGGGTACCAGAAAACCACCGTGGTTATCGGAGTTAATGTTATCCGGATAGCCGGGTAAACCTTCTAAGAAAATATCATAAGTTCCATTTTTAGGCCCCTTTAAATAATATCTGTATATTCGGCTCGTAATCGGTTCTGATACTACAACAAACTCTTCGTCATCGGATAGAGCTACTCCACTAGCAGCACTGATGTTATCTATAAGTACCGTGTTGATTTTAGTCGCTGCATTATAATGTACTAAACTAAAACGAGAAGTTGGTTACTTAATAATTCTCGAAACAATTTTTAATCCACATACCGACCCGATGGATCTGATAATAATTCAAACAGACCATTATTTAAGGTGAATTCTGTAGAAGAAGCGGTCCAATAAATATCTCCATTTGATGCTAGACTTACTCCGCTGAACCATTTGGTCTTTTTACCTTTTATTATTTGGTCAGGGGAAACTATTACCTGCTTTTCACCTGCAATATGAAAGGCATTTTATATTACTCTTATTTATATGGCCGAACTTACCATCATCGACTAGTATTCTTAAAATGCCGAAATATGCATCAGCTACGTATAAATAGCCGTGTTTTCGGAACTTCATTCCTAACGGTCTCCCGCAAATGTGCTCCTCGTAATGTGCTTTACATGGTTTACCGGTCTGAGCAACGTGCATTATATGCTTGCCGGTTAACATGACGATATCGCCCCCACTGACACCCGCGTACAAATCATTGTTGTACGTTGCGAACGTCTCGGGGCCCTGCAATTGATTTTTGTATAAAATTTCGACATTATTTAATCGAGAATTTAGCGCGAGGGTTCCAGTTAACGGCTTAGTCGGAGGCAAACTACAATTAAAAAGCGAGGTTATTTAGTTATTTTAACTATGCTATCTGCGTAATTACCTTATCGATTTCGAAAATAGTGTATGAGGCGGTAAATTGGGCGTGAATAATATCACCGAAACTATAAGGAAATATTCCAGTAACCTGTTAAAAATAAAATTAAAAACTTGCTTGAAACATTTTCTAAATTCCATTTAAGGGAATGTTTTAATTTTCATTTAAGATTATTAGTTTGTTTTCTTTTATTACTTTTTTGATACAAATATGGCAAATGTCAGTTTTTGGTTGACCTTTGATTTGACATTACCAAAATATTGACGTAAAATTCTTCTTACTGTTGACAAATAACTACTAAGTAAAAGGCATAATTTACTATTTTTACAGAAGATTATTTACGAATTCCCGCCAAAACAAAACGTAGCCTAGTTTTATTGAGCTTTGGTTATTCCAAACGAATTTTCGATATTTTTAAGTGCATAGTGAATAAACAATACAAAAATGGAAGGTTTTGATGATCCTGGAATGTTCTACAGTGCCAATTTCGCCGAAGACGATACTCCAGTTGGAACTGACCAAGTTAATTTACAAGCCATCAAGAAGAAATTCAAAGACTTCCTTCGGCAATTTCACACCGAAAATTTTAACTACAAATACAGGTACTACTTCAAAGGCTAATTACAGTCGAGCAGGTGATTTACAATTTATTTCTCTAGGGATAATCTAAAAAGAAACTACAACCTTCGCCGGTTCTACCTCGAAGTCAACATAGAAGATGTGGGAAGCTTCGACGAGAATTTAGCAGATAAACTGTACAAGCAGCCTTCAGAGCACCTGGCCTTGTTCGAAGAGGCAGCCAAGGAGGTCGCCGATGAGCTAACAACCCCTCGACTAGAGGGCGAAGAAGAAGTGGAAGATATCCAGATTATGTTGTCGTCCGATGCTCACCCTTCTGATCTGAGATCCTTAAAAGTAAACTTGCGATTATTTCAATTTATTTCATTTTTAACTCTCCTCGTTTCAGTCGGACGTTGTATCTCGATTAATCAAGATACCCGGCATTATTATTAGTGCCTCGGGGATAAAAGCTAAAGCTACTAAAATATCCGTTCAATGCCGCACTTGTTCCAATGTTATACCCAATTTACCATTAAAACCTGGATTGGAAGGATATCTCTTACCTAGGAAATGCAACACGTATGTTTATATTCCATTTAAACTTATTGTTAGTAATAATTGTATAATATTTATTTAGCGAACAAGCCAACAGGCCGAAGTGCCCATTGGACCCTTACTTCATCATGCCTGATAAGTGCCAGTGTGTAGATTTTCAAGTACTGAAGCTCCAAGAGCTTCCTGATGGTATACCGCAGGGTGAGATTCCCAGACATATAACTTTATATTGCGATAGGTATTTATGCGAACGAGTTGTGCCTGGCAATAAGGTGCAAATTCTGGGAGTGTACTGTATTAAAAAAATCAGCAGACCCACAAGAGTAAGTAGTGGATTTTTCGACATATTTAAGTAGTAAATACGTTTTTGTAGCGTGAAGGTAGAGAGAAGGCTGTAACAGGAGTACGAGCAGCCTACATGAGAGTCATAGGCATTCAGCAGGATAACGAAGGTATGGGAGCGTCTCGTTTCTCGATCATATCATCAGAGGAAGAGACTACGTTTAGAAGATTAGCAGCGCTGCCTGACATCTACGAGAAGGTAGCTGCTAGCATCGCTCCGTCTATCTTCGGCGCAACCGACATAAAGAAAGCCATAGCTTGCCTGCTATTCGGCGGTTCGAGGAAGAGGTTACCGGACAGCTTAGTACGTCGAGGCGACATTAACATTCTACTGCTCGGAGATCCAGGTACAGCCAAATCTCAGTTGTTGAAGTTCGTCGAAAGAGTGGCACCGATAGCTGTGTACACATCAGGAAAGGGCAGCTCCGCCGCCGGTTTGACTGCCGCCGTTAAAAGAGACCCCGCTTCGGTAAATTTTATTAATCACGTAAAAATATCGCGTTGGTAATTTTTGTGTTATTTTTGCAAGAGAAATTTTGTTATGGAAGGGGGCGCAATGGTGTTGGCCGATGGTGGGGTGGTTTGTATCGATGAATTCGACAAAATGAGGGAAGACGACAGAGTGGCCATTCACGAGGCGATGGAACAACAAACTATTTCCATAGCCAAGGCTGGTATCACCACCACGTTGAACTCGAGGTGTTCCGTGCTGGCCGCAGCTAATAGTATCTTCGGTCGTTGGGATGAAACAAAAGTAATTTAATTACGAGTTACTTATTTATACTGACAAATTATCGTTTTTAGGGAGATGAGAATATCGATTTTCTACCCACCATTTTATCTCGATTCGATATGATCTTTATCGTGAAAGACGAACACGACCAAAACAGAGACATGGTAAAATCTTTCTCGTATCTCGTAGTAAACTTTCGATTGATAATCTTTGTTGTAGACACTCGCAAAGCATATAATGAGCGTTCATATGAGCGCAGGGGAAATATCTCAAGAGCCCAAAGAAGGTGAAATGTCGCTAGAATTCATTAAAAAATTCATCAACTTCTGTCGAACGTAAGACACACATACACCAAGTGAATATTCAATTAATATTGTATTTTCTAGTCGGTGTGGACCGAGATTGAACAAAACGAGCGGTGATAAACTAGTAACACGCTATGTAAACATGCGCTCCAACACACACTCAGATAAAAAGCATTCTATTCCTATAACAGTACGTCAACTGGAGGCTGTCATTAGAATATCGGAGAGCTTGGCTAAAATGCAATTGCAACCTTTCGCTTCCGAAGCTCACATAGAAGAAGCCCTCCGGCTTTTCCAAGTATCCACTTTAGACGCGGCCAGAAGCGGAAGTCTCGCAGGTAAAAATTTTGTATTAAATATTATGGAGGTCTCTAACGTTGCTGTTTTTTGGCCAGGCGTCGAAGGGTTTACCACAGAGGATGAGTACGATATGTTGACGCGCATCGAAAAGCAGCTGAAACTTCGGTTCGCCATCGGCACGCAAGTATCCCAGAGTGTTATAATCCAGGATTTCGTCCAGCAACAGTATCCAGAAAGGGCCGTAACGAAGGTCATCCAAGGGATGATCAGACGAGGGCAATTGCAGCACACGATGCAAAGAAAAATGCTGTACCGCCTCAGTTAATTACTTTGAATATTATAAGCGGTTACATTTTTTTAATAGAAGTTTTATACAATAATCTTATTTGTCTCGAATTGACTTAACGTCCGTTGACATTACAATTAATAGTTTTCATAAATAAGAAATAAATGGGTATTATATTGGACAGATTGTTCGATTATCCTTTAAAGACGAGCCGGCCTTGCTTTTTTGAACCCGAATTGCCAGAAGGTGGAGGAGACTAATGAAATAATTGTATATTAAGAGATGTTAATATTTAAGATGAAAGTAGTGGGAATGATATTCGATCCAGATATGACCAAATCGTTGATAAAATAGAGAAGAAACTATTGGAAAAGCGAAATGAAAGTATCTCGAACGTTAATGAAAGGAGTCTGTTAATGAAATATCCCGATTGGAATGAGCCCACAATCGCTTACTTGCAAAGCCTTTTTTTAAATTTTTCTAATGAAGAAACTAAATTGGTAGATTTCGAGGGATTGTAAGTTTGTATTGGGGAATATTATTTATTCAAAATGGTGCATTCACTGAACTTTCGCTGCTCTCAGTTTAAAATTTTGTACTGAATTACAATGTTGGTACAATCCAAATTTTACCAGTTTCTTGGGTAAATATAATCAACCCATTTAGTTTAGTTGACCAAAATTTTGGGAAAAATTGACCATTTATAAAAATATATCTTGAACGAAATCTGCGTAAGTTGAGTGAATGGACTCTAGTACTTTATTTTTTTTAGCTCCTGTTTGCTAAAATGCCTGTCTCCAGATTCTGAAGTGAGTGAAAATAAATGCAGAAAATGTTTTTGTCTAGTCGATGCTGATCATGATGGATTTATTGACTATATTGCTTTTCTAGAAGTAAGTTTCATAAAAACAATCATAAGAAATTAAATTGCCAATTAAAGAGTTCGATCTTTTTAGATAATTTACAATTTCGAAAATATCGCAGCGTCCGTTAAAAAGATACCGGAAAAAATCGATTTCATAAACGAATTATCCATCGGCGAACAATTAGAAAACGGGCTATTCTAAACGAAACGCCAAAAATACAGTTTTTTAACAGGTTCAACATTTTATTCCGACTTTGTTTCCAGTCTGAGTACCCTCATTTTCCCCGAATCGACCAGTATGCACGCGGCATCGTTATTACCACCGCAATACTTCGACGACGAAAACACCGTCAAGAGTTTGCCCTTTTGCAACAGCTACAACAATAATCCCATAAAAAAAATCAAAACACAACGAAAGCGATAACCAATCTACCTGAAATCCGGCCACGGCTACCTCGTGAGCCCTGACGAAATGCGTCAGTTGGTTCACCTTCAAAAACTTCTCCAGAGCCTCCACGCTGAACACGTGAGCCGTACCCCTTCTAGTGTTCACCGCGAATCCTTCGTTCGCGAGAAGTTCCACTTGCAGTTTCTCGTCCATGTTTTTCTGCCTGCAATTACCGGCTTACAACAACGCACCCGCCTATCCAGTATCTGTTACCTGACCGGATCGTTCCACATGATCTCCCAAGCCAGTGAGCTCTGCGCGTCCGGCTGGCTCAGGGGCACTGGGATCTCGTTGATGGCCGTTATCACGGGACAAAGCCACGGCGGAGGCACTCCCCCGTGGCAACAAAAAATCTACAAGTAGAGCCAATAACCCGGAGCAATTTAATATATCGGTAACTGCACTCACTTTGCCATCAACTGTTGCAGCGATCGGCATGCAATCGAAAGCGTTGTTCAACGAATTCCAAACTTCCAATCCTAATTTTTCCCCAAATTTGATAGCACATTCCCTAAAAAAAATACTCAAACAACGAATGTAATTATTAACGCCAGTTATAGTCACTTTTGAAAGGTAAACATCTTCTGGATTTCCCTAATCTCGTGGTTGCCCCTCAACATGCAGATTTTCTTGGGGCTCTGCAGCTTGTACGAGAACAAGTACGATATCACCTCGATGCTGTAAGCCCCCCTGTCGACGTAGTCGCCGAGAAAGAGCAACGTGCACGGGCTCAATCCGGGGCCGATGTGCCAGAGGTTCTTCTCGAAGTAGAGCAGATCGGCCACGTTGCCGTGGAAGTCGCCTGAAACGGTCGCGTTCAACGCGTGAGCTCGAGCGCAAATTCAACGCACCCATAATGTAGACGGGCGATCGCAGCTCCATCAGCCTGGGCTCGGCCTTGTACACGTCCTTCACCTGGAACGCCACGTTCATGACGTTGCGCGCGAACTGGGCCGGGTCCAATTGGCCCCAGGTGTAGTTCGAGCCCGGCTGGGACACCTTGTTGATGGAGGTCAGGTAGCGCAGGCCCTTCAGGACTTCGTTGGTGATCGATCGTTGGCTGAAGATGTCCATCGACAAGCGGCGGGCTTGCTCGTTGAGCGGCAATTTCATCGTTTGCAGCGATACCGCATCTGCATATTAAATAATTTCGATTCGAATGCGATGGAAATTGGTTTATTTGAAGCACCTTGGATTTGTCGCAGTTCGTCGATGTTCAACGCTTGACCGCTCCTTTGAATCTTCACTGTATGATGCGCTATTAGATAATTTATGGTTCTTACAACTTGCGACTTTTCACCTAAGAATCAATACATTATATCAAAATCTATTCTGGATCCTTTTGGTGCATTAGAAATTCCTACCAGGTTCAGGTGCGGCGGGAGCGGCAGCAGGAGCTGGGGCAGAAGGGACCCCGGCGACCTTTGGTTTGGCACTAAAAATGGAAATTCGGGTGTTCGAATAGTTAAAATATCAGCGGTACATACGAATCTTTTAAAAATTGGAGGATTCCCGTGGGCGATCTGAACAGAGCGCCGGTTCCGCGAAGCTTCAAATCGGTGACGGCTTTGAGAAAATCGTGTTCAGTTATGGGATTCCCTTCGGGCATGCCCATGGATCTACAACAATTATTTATAGCAAACGAGTGGATTAGATGGGAAGGTAATGGCGAGTAGGCGGCTACTTATAGGACTCGGCAGCTTCTTTCGCGACGGATTGGGGATCCACCGGATTTTTTTTCACTTTCCTCAAATCCGCGATGAGGCTTTTGAAGTCTTCGCCTTTGATTACACCGTCGCGGTCTTTGTCGTAATATCTGTTGAATTTCTGGTTAACGCGAGTTTGCTGGTGAATTTTTTTGGATACCTGAAGATGTATTGGCTTCTAATATCAGCGTACGGGCCGCCGTGCGTCGTTTGCGGATCCACGCCCGCTATAAATACCAGAAATTCCTTAAAAGACAGCCCGCAACGTCTGTTAATGTCGGCCGCACTGGAATTAAAATCGCGCGATTCTAATGAAAATAAAGGGAGATAATCGGAGAGTCTAGTGCTTACAAAAATAGGCTTTGGATGTTGTCTTTACTCCACCCCAAAGCGACTGCAACTTTCGAGAACGGTATTAAGTTCATGTAATAGGCGGGGAATGTTAAGGTTACGAATTCCTTTAATATCATTTCTTGGCCTAAGGATGAATTGGTTACGAAAATGTAGAGTAGGACGGTAACGGAACGCACCCAGCATGTCGATTCCTGCGGCCTCTACCATTTGGGAGTATTCCGATTTACCGGTGGCGAAATTTTCGTCCGTAGTTTCCAGCAGGTTCTGCAGGTACACCACTTCCTTGGCGTGTTCGTAATTGCCCGGCACCATTTCCTGTCGTCCCAAGAAGAAAATCTCGATTAATTCGGGGCTCTTTAAACTGTGACTTTGGAGCAGCTTCGCCAGCTCGTTTTGCCCCACCCAGCGGCACTTTCCTCGATACTGAAACGGTTTCCACGTGGGAGTTTACTTCAAGATGTGCCGGTTTTGCTCACCTTTCCCATGGTGTTCTTCGACTTGCCTTTGGTGTTGTTGTCGACGTTTAATTGGAATATAACGTTGAGCACGTAGGGAACCGTGTGCCAGGAAATCTTCAACTTGGATATTCGCAGGATTTTAATTTCCGCCTTTTGGTCGGGTCCGAATATCTTAAAAGTGATCGACACGTGAAAATCTGACCTAGGATATTGGAGAGAAAATTTAGTACTAACTTCGGAGATTTCTTTCATGGCGGAGTTATTCCATACGCTGCCGATTTCTTCGGTGCATGGGAGCCAAAGCTCGTTGTTGTTTTCGATTAATAGCATGGTGTTGTCCGATTCGGAGAAAACAGCCAAAGATATGACATCTTTGAGGTCGTTGGCCGATTTGAACATAATTTTGAACGAAGGAAAATTGTTAACAAGGCGAATTTTTCGGTTTGTTTGACATGACAAGCCCTTCGACCGTAAGTCAACGAGCAGATTTTGTCATAATGGCGCTTAATTATATTCGTATGTGTTATTAAAGTTATTTTATACAGTGTGTTACACTGTAAAGAAGTATTAGAAATTCGAACTTTTAGTGCAGTTGTAAGGAAAACTTCAATATTTAAGGACCTTTTTTCCTGTTTCCAAATGCTTATATTACATAATTGTGTGCTCACTTGCAGTCTGAGATCTATAGATATGGACATTTTTTATTTTCAATTATGATTTATTAATGTACAGAAAATATACAAATGAACGAAAATCGCTTGGATTCATACAAACTCGTTCAGATAGTTCTCGAATAATATGTTGGACATTTTAACGATGTTACAGCGAACAAAAAGTTATAATTCGGAAAATTATGTAAGGATGTTTAATGCGAGTTACAAAAAGAAAAATTTAGAATTTCTATCATCGATAAACGAGAAATAACGAATCGAGTTTGTATAGATTTAATAGTTTTTTATTCAGTTAATACTTAACCAAATCTGGAAAACGTACGAACTCTAAAAAATTGAAAACCCCATTCGTTTTCCAGACGACAACACATTCCAGACATCCACGAGTTTCTAATAATTTTCTTCTCACCATCCGTAAGATAGAAAACTAATTTTTTCTTTTACGGGTTACAAACTTTAAAAAAAATTCTCTATTTCCAACGAAGAGTAACAGACAATAGTAACGAATTTTAATTATCTACAATCGATTTTTTTCTAGATTTTATATGAATAATTTGACTAATTTCTCCATAGAGTTGTAATTATGAAAAGGCAAGACTTAAAAACCAGATTGATTTCTAGGCAGAAATTTAAAATGCTCAAAATATGAAATATTTGTAAAATTGCTTGTGTTGTAATTAAAAACGAAAGAAAAATTATCAACTGGACATTTTTCGGAAAAATACTTTGATCTTTTTTATGTAACAGTAATAAATAACTCTAATTACAATATATTATCTTAAGCTGGTTGTTTTTAAGAAATAATTAAAAGAACAAAATGTGTTGTCTGGAATGCCGTGAGCCTTATTCGTTTAAAAAAGCATTACAAACCCACTGAAAAAAAATGTACAATTACTACTAATGAAACTAAAAAAATCACTTACATAATTACATGCGATAAAAATTGAAAAGTGTATACTTAAACTTTACATAACTGCGTACTAAATTAGAACTGGTTTATCATTTGGGCTGGCTAATGCTTTTCAAAACAAAGCGCGACTCGCAATCGATAAAAATCATATACTTTTTCATTTTATTTCAGGAAGCAGTGTCATGTCGTTCAAGAATTTTCATGAATTGTGATGGATGCTTTGATTCATAGCGGGCCTGCCCTCTAGTTTACTGTAGTCCAAATAGAATTCTTTAGCTACTTTCCGCCAATTTTGGGCGTCGAAAAAGTAGTAAGTCCCTCTCTCGTAAGTCGATGTCTTTTCTAACAGCACCATACCGGGCACCTGCGTGATCCAGACCTTCTCCTCGGTATGATACCTCCACTCTCGGCTATATCTGAAACACATACACCAATCAAAAATCCGTTCCATTGAGCTCCTCGATTCGGTTATTTACAATTCTGAGGCGGCTGCAATTTGAAGAATATCACCAACGTTATTATAAAACATGAAGAATAACAAGTCGTCTTTATATCGACTCAACTTCATAGAAGCCAGTTTATCCCTAAAAGTTCAAAAAATCATGTTAAAATTCACTACAACAGCAGTAGTTCACAGTAGTTCAATCGAAAGCAAGCTCACAAAGTTTTCGCAATGCTAACAAAGCCTAACACGTTCACTGCCATGGATAAATTAACGTTGTATTATTAGATCATATTTATAAAAAGAAGCATAACCTTTTGCTTTGAAAAAATGAAGGAATTAAAACCAAACCAATTATAGAATTGGCACCATGCTAAAAGGTTTCATGGTTTTAAAACCTTTGTTGAAGGTTCCTGAACTTGGTTAAAGTTGAAGGTTCCTGAAGGTTTGTTCAAGGAATTTTTAACAAAGGGTTTAAAACCTCTTTTTCTTTCTTTTTGCTTCTACCTTTTACTTCAAAGTAAATGCTTCATTTTTATAAATATGGAGTATTGTAAGGATGTAGAATATGGCTCCAGAAGGACGGTTCCTTCTTTTGAGGATCGAGCTTGTCCAAAGGCAGTCAACGTGTTAATAAATCAGAATCCTTTATACCTGATTGCGTGGTTAATAAGATACTCGGGCGGTACGTGATAGTCGATGTCCTGCGGCCGACAGGGGTGCTCCGCCCACGGTCCGGCGAACGTCGGATACAAGTTATCGGGCGAGTTGAGATTCAATCCGAGCGCCGTGAGATCCTGTCCCAGGGCGAGAGACACCAAATTCGGATCGGTCTCCGCCGCCCTGATGAACGTCAAAAGACCTACGATGCCGAACTGGTCGTTCACCATGCTGCCCGGGATGTTCGTCACCCTTCCGTCCGGCGATGTTTGTATACCTACGACGAATAAAACGAGTTTATACGCATGGTATGAGCGACGATTTAAGTGTTAATTACCCGATTTCGAACCGTTCTTTTCGCCCTCCCTCGAACTCGTCCCGTCGCCGGCGCCGCCGCCGGCGATTTTGTCGCCCGACGTGTTGCTGCCGGGCGAGGCGCCTTCCCTGTTCTGCGTGCCCGGCAGCGCGGGGAAGTCCTCCGAGGACATGGTGAACTCGCTGGATTCGGATATAGGCTGCTTCACCATGCCGACGTAGGGCTTCGCGCCGGGCATGGGGCTCGGTTGGGGCACGTTGTCGCCGGAGTTTCGGTTCGTCAGCGAGGGGAACTCGCTGAGGTCCAAGAGAGACGGGGTGTTGGTGTCTCCGGACCCGAACACCGAATTAAAGGAACTGTAACCACCTAATGTGTTCATGTTGCTCAGTTGATTCGAGTTCCTAGAACATAGAAATTTTTACGTTAATCGATATTTAATTTTTAACTGAAGTAAATGTCACATCGTATTGTCTCGAGATTACAATGATGTTTCGGATTATTACTCTTGTCATAATAGAGTGTGTGTAAATTGTTATTTACTTGATTGCATGATTCAACGAAGTAAAAGGCCAGATGATTAAATGAAACCGATTCTTTAAGCTTCGATTAACTCTCCGCACGTTATTAAATTAAAGAATTAATTACAATTATTACTGTTATTTAGAAATAACGTGAGATATTCCAGATTTGGCAGTGATTACATTATTGTTGATTTGCTTATTCTTCAATTCTTGCTAATACAGGATATAAATAGAAAGTGAACAAAAAATTGAGATTTAAATAAAATACCATTTGCGCAGTTTTAGCGTGTAAACATAAAAACTTCTCATTGAAGTAAACATGCTTGATAATTCCAATAGAAATTTGTATTAACGACAAATTTGTGTACTGATACCGTAGCTGCGTAATTATGTTAATAATATTATAATTATATTAAAAACAAAACAAACATAAATGCTATTTCTGCAATAATTAAAAACTTTTAGAAGGTTAAATTGTATTATTTAATTTCGCAAGATAGGATAGACAAACTAACTGACTAATTAACAATTTTAGCGATGAAATCCTGTGGAAACATAAAAATTTCTTAGAAAAGATCGTTAGAAATAGTGTAAAGTCAACAATTTGATCAAAAAAATTAGCGTACCTATTTTTTTAAATTTTATAAAATACATAAGTTAGTACATAGTAGATGAAGTAATAAATTTTTTATTTACCCCACTAAAGGAAGCGTTCTCCTTTCCGAAGGTGTTCTTTGTCCGAAAACTGGAGTAACATGTCCTGACATGGAATTATTACCGAAACTAACAGTTGTTCGTCCGATATTGTTACCTCCAATATTCCTCGTAAAGTTTAAATTCGCCATAGCTATCTTCGATAAAGTAAACTACATTCAAGCATAACGAAATTGACAAAAGGTCGGTTGATTTATTTTCGCAAAATATTTCAAACAGTCCAATGAAATAAAAATGTTTCACGATGACATTGTTTGAAAGGGTAAATCGCACCGGAGAAAATGAACTGCAACTGAGTTGTTTTGATGAGCACGCGATGTTTAAGCCTTTTTCGCCGAAAAATAGTTTAAAATACGCTATCCGCAGAAAATTCGACTGTGGTAAATGTTATTGTCCACCAACAAATCGCCATTAAATATAACTGTCAATGTCGTCAATTGTCATATGTCGTTAGTCTCTCGGACGTCAATTTTTGCTTTTAGGCAATTTTTCGCCACCTAGCTGGATGTCTTGGTTGATAAGAGGCACGTGAATTAAAAGGAAACGTCAAAAGTCAAATTTAAATTAAGATTTCTAACCTCAATTATTGTTTATTTTAAAATAAAAACCGAAAAGTGTGTGTTTATTTTTATATTTTCTAATTTGCAAATTACTGAAATTCTCATTAAAACCATTTCCAATCCAATTATTCAAAAATATATGAATTAAACCACTGAAATTGGTGGGGAGCATGTGTAAAGGAAAAACACCAAATAGTGGAGGTGGAGAGGGATTTTACCGATATAATTATTAACATCTACATACCTATCTCAAATAATTATCTACCAGTTTTGCTATAAATAAGTGCGGTACAACAAATTTCGTTCCATAATCGAAAAAAAATAGTCATGAATCTAACGGGAAGAGCACTACATTATGTATTTAAAATTCCAAACAGGAAGGAATCCATGAGATTCTACAGAGATATTCTGGGAATGAAATTGCTGAGGCACGAAGAATTCGCTGAAGGTTGCGAGGCGACTTGTAATGGGTTCGTAATTAACATTAATTTTTTATTATAATTTAGTTTTGATAATATTTATTTAAAATTATTTATGCTTAAGAATTATCAAAGGAAGTTAAATCAGTTTGATTATTGATTTTTTTATAATTTAATTAGCTATTTACTCAATGTAAATAGTTGATTTTTTTTTCAATGGTTTACGATTGAAATTTTTTACGATTATATTTTACCTCATTCATTATTATTTAAGTAGGTTTGTCTAGATTATTTTAATATCATAGTTATTGATCAGACATTGTTAAGGGGATTTTATATCTATATACATGGAGATAAAGATTTTTATCTTTATACGTGATAAAGATGAATACTATTTTCCCGCTTTTAATTGCTCATTAAATGGGTTAGTTAAGACAATAATCGCCTATTTAATCCTATAACACTAAATATACAGTCTGGAAGTGAATTAATTACTGTTTGTCACAACCTGCAGTATATTATGATTAATAAGATTATTTTCCGAACTTACACAATTCATCCGTAGAACAATTAAGTTCATCATTGTTTACCTGACCTTGGAATATTTGCATTATTTACATTCCAATGATTTGAGTAACAACATGGAAAGGTTCTAACTGATAGGATTTTTTTACAGGCCTTACGATGGTAGATGGAGCAAAACCATGGTGGGTTACGGTCCGGAGGACAACCACTTCGTAATAGAATTGACCTACAATTACGGCATAACGTCCTACGAAAAAGGAAACGATTTCGAAAAGATAACCATCAAGAGCAAAGAGGCCTTGGAAAGGGCGAAACAGCACAACTGGCCCGTCAGTTTCGATAACATCCTAGTAGCACCCGGTGGTTACAAATTTCAAATAATCAATGAATCTCAACCGAACGATACCGGTAATAATCCATACGATTGTAGCGTGTATAGTTTAATAATTGTTTCGCTTTGTAGATCCTCTTCAGTCAGTTACATTGAATTCGTCGAACCTGAAAAATTCAATCGACTATTGGAATGGGATATTGGGATTAAAAATCTTCCAGCAATCTGATAAAACCGTTTTGCTTGGTTTCAAAGAAAACGAAGCTAAATTAGAGCTAGTGGACATTGGTGAGTGAAATAAAGCAAGATAATAAATTATTATTACAAACTGGTAATTTTTAGGTAAACCTCTCGATCGTGGACAAGCGTACGGACGTATAGCGTTCTCCATTCCATTTGCCGAACAGGACCCGTTGGCTAAGCTTATCGAAGAGAAGAATGCTAAAATATTGACGCCTCTGACGGTGTTACCCACTCCTGGAAAGGCTGACGTGTGTGTCATTATTTTAGCGGATCCCGATAGCCATGAGATATGCTTTGTTAACGATGAGGGCTACAGAGAATTGTCCCAACCGGATTACGCAAGCGAAAAAGTGCTGGAAATTCAAATGAAGAAAGATAATTATGACACGTCGAGCTAAATGTTTTTAAATTGTTATCATTTTTCGGATTTTATGTTTTACATTAAATGTTTAATTAGAAATGTTTTTGAATAGAATTTTTGAAATCCGGCCCTGGTAGGAATGCGAGTATTTCCATATTTGGTCAAAGGATGGCGATTTTTTGACAATTATGACATTTTGACATTGACGCAAGATTAGACATTGACAAATGGTGATATCAAAGTTTTGTTTTTATTGTTAAAGTAGGTTATTAAAAAAAGCTAACTAATTAGTTAATTGGTTCATTTTTACGCTTAGTTTAAGTTGATACGCCTAATTAATCGCCATAGCCATGGACGATCATCTCGGTGAGTAAAAGCTTTTATTAATCAATACATAACCTAATTCTTAGGTGGTGCAGTTTGTTATTGAAGGAAATCAGTTGTTGTTTCTAAAATAGAATCAAACCAAAGTAATTTCGGATGTTTATTGCTCTCTACTACAGTCGTTAGTCTCTCAGAATCACTTATTTTTAGTTTTTACGCTGATTGATGTCGTAACAATTATACAAACATATTTATGTTTCGCTCTAGCAAGGTGTGTAGTTTTAATGAAATAATATTTTTTTCAATGGCTACAGGCTATATTTACTTTTATTAATTGATAACACCTGCTCACACAATCGATTTGGTTTGAAATATTTTTAAATTGAAGCAAATTTTAACTTTTTGATGGGTAATCAAGTAGGAGCAGCTTATTTTATAATAGCGTAAATTTATTATAATAAGGAGGAGTGGCATTTATAAAGTAAAATCTCTTATTCTATAAGGTATTCGAGATTTTATAAGAAACCTGTAAAAATTGGAAGGAGAAAGCAGAATTAATTAACATTAAGAACTACAAAATCTTCTTTAATTTATATCTTATCAAGTAACATCATGCCTTTTTGTTATTGAAGTATTTATAACGCACTTATGTTGTTTGTTATTAACCTTTCACACCAATGTTGTTTCCATTTAAACTCGTTTAACCAAGCAAATATTTAATATTTATTACTTCACAACATGCAGGCAAAATGAATGTATTTTACCATTTTACCACATTTTGTGCACGTTTAACCAATAAATGTTTAGAAAACATTTCATTGTAATGTTGTAAATGTTGTATTGTGTGATTTTTACTTACATCTTGTAAGTATTCTAACTATTCAGATTTGAAAAAAATGTGGTTCCTTATAAGAGTTTTTCAAATTTGTGCTAAGAGTTCTGATAAGTTTGAGGCTAACAATTGTTGCTTCACTTTAGCTTATTACAACATGTCTCATATATACAGTATTGACCGATTAATGCGTTTAAAACTTGTTTTATTAACTTGACATTGGTAGTCGTTTGCCATCCAATTACTTCCAAAAACGAATCTAACACTTTCGTTTCGATGTTCACCTTGTATTGCTCATTGTTGGATAAATATCTCGTAAAATCGTGAGTCAAGTTTGATTTATCTGGGATCCATTATAGCAGTAATTCCTCGATTTAGCGAGATCACTTGAACGAAACAACCAAGCGTACCCCACACGGTTGGTGCTCAGCTTCGACCGAGCGAATTTGTTAGTTTCGATTTTTGTTTTTATGTTTTATACACACTATTGTGGGATCTTTCTAAATCTGTCGACGGCGAGAGTGCGCGCTGGCTGTTTTCACCGCGACAATTTCGAAAAATAAAAATACGACATGTAACTGTTAGGTGAATCGTTTTCGAATAAGTTTGAAAGAAGTGCTAGCGTGCGTTTTTGCATTTTCGATCACGTGGTTTCGTGCATTTGATCGTCGATTGGCCAAATTTTTGGGTGACGTCGCTATTTTGATTTATCGGCACCGGTCGGTGTTTTTTTTTCGCAATGGATCGGTCGATGTACGGGAAGTTCACCCCAGGGTCTTTGAAACCCTACCAATGCTCGATAAAAAGAGGGACTTCTCCTGGTTGTAAGTACATGCTTTTATGATCCAATAATTGTTTCATGTACTTATTTCATACACTTTTATACCTGAAAGCTGAAGAAGTCTAAGAGGATTCAGTTCTTCAACATTAATTCACTATAAATGCTTTAAAAGTTTTATTATTTCGCTACTAAATTGTCCATATTCTATCCCGCAAATTGTTTTTATGTAAAGTGTTATAAGTTGCTCATTTAGAAGGCAAATGGGTAATTCAGTTTATTCACATTTAAATTTATAATTAACACGTTATTAACCCTACCAATCCTCGTTAAAAAGAGGTACTTATCCTGGTTGTAAGTACATACTTCTAATCAAATAATTGTTTCATGTACTTAGATATTTCAAGAGAAGATTACGTTCCTCAACATTGATTGACTATAAAATGCTTTAAAAGTTTTATTATTTCACTGTAAATTGTCCGTATAATCTCCCGTAAATTGTTTGTATGTAAAACAAAAATTGCTCATTTAGAAGGCAAATAGGTAATACGATTTATCCACATTTGAATTTATAATTTACACGTTATTAACTCCAAACGTGCCGCGTCGATTTTTTAAATATCTTTGGAATGACTTAAGTTCCATTTATAAATAAAATCGAGCAGTAAAAATAAATTTATATGGAAATGTCGTACAAATCAATTTAATGTATTTAATCGACTGGTGTTTAATTCAATTTAGAAATAGAGAACGCGAGAAATTTTCAATCGATTCGGCTTTATGCTTTATGTTAGTTGGCTTGATTTTGCGCGGTTTCAAAAAAGATTTATGAACTTCCTATGCCAAATACACAACATAATACAAGTACTTATGTGCAGACGTTGTAATGCTAGTTAATGATCTCTACCTTTTACGTTTATTTCCAGTATTTTGTAATTTATTGTGCTTCCTTCTTAACTTTTACTTATTGTACGAACGGATTTACTAAAATAGAGTACAACATCCTGTTGTGTTATTAAGACACCGTTAGTCAGTTGTCACATTTTCGTAAGTTATGTGAAAAATCTCCGGTTAAAAATAAACGCTGTAAACATTTTTTTGCTCTGTTAATCTGTTTGTAAATAGAACGTTTACCTACGTAATTAGTCTGTGTGTAGTTTTGTATTTAATGACATTTTTTGTTGAAAAAGTGCGCTAATACTAGTGAAATATTATTAACCCTCTGGCGAGGGAAATTACGGAACCATCCTCGTATATTAAGCGAAAATCTCTTACTCAACAGGTGAAGGAAGTGGATTAAAACGGCGCAAGAAAATCCCGATTTACGTAGTGGAAAACCACCACGAGGTGGTACCCTTCTTGCACAGAAACATCGGATCTAAACGTTTGCCCATGGAAGGTTCCACCTTCGTCCATTTCGACTCCCATCCGGACATGCTTATACCCCTAGAGATGCCGGCGAACTCCGTTTTCGACAAGGAAAAATTGTACCAGAGCATCAGCATCGAAAATTGGCTGATGCCCCTGGTGTACGCCGGCCATTTCGGTCGCGTCGTTTGGATCAAACCGCCTTGGTCTCGACAGATCCAAGACGGCAGCCAAACGTTCCACATCGGCAGAGACAAGCACACGGACGAGATTAGATTAGATTGCAAGGAGAATTATTTCGTATCTGAATGCTTGTACGAGCGTAAAGAGAACATGGATTGCGTAAAGACTGCAAATTTAGATGTTTTAACGTTGGGAAACGCTATTGGCGGTGATGTAGATGATGCCAGCGGAATTATAAGCTTGCTAGGAAATTCGGATGTACCTTTTGTGTTAGATATCGATTTGGATTTCTTCAGTACAGGCAATCCTTTTAAGAGAATATACGAGAAAGCTGAGCTCTACAACAAACTTAAAGATATTTACTTCTTCAACGCCCCGAGTCTTCCAGCCGAAGATAATGTTATGATCGAAGCTACCGAAACCAGGAAGCGGCAGATTTCCACGCTCCGTTCGTTGTTCGAGCACCTGGAAAAGCACCGGCGCATGCCGGAATGCGAAACCGATTCCGATCTGTGGAACAAAGTGGACGCCCTAAGGAAATGCGTCTTGGACCATTACGACGACAAGGACGTGGATTGGACGCTAATCCACGACGCCGGTTGCACTTGCGACGAATCCGAATTGCCCGATCACGTTTCCACGCCGGAGGAACTGGAAATTATGTTCGGCGCGTTCCGGGCGTTCGTGGAAAGCGTCCCGAGCGTTCCCACGTTGATCACCGTTTCGAGGTCCTGCGAGGACGATTACACGCCGTTCGAAAACGTGGAATTGATACAGGAGACCGTGCTGAGTTGTCTCGCGAGCAAATTCGATTGCGACGAACCCGTCTTGGACTATTTAGATAATATCACCGATTAATAAACGATACTTTGTTATAGAATTGCATTCCATATTCCAGTCGCTTTATAGTGGCTTTTGAACTGCCTGTACTTTTTATGTCGTTATTTATAAATTACGTATTAAATTAAACGAATTAACCGAACGAGAAAATTGTTTTTAATCCCAATTGCTTCCACCCACGTGGCTCGATTTCGTCACGGATTTTCAACGAAGGATCGGAAAAACTATCGCGCGCAGTGACGCGATTTCGCTTTATTTACCAACACATTTAAGTACATTCGGTCGAATTATCTCCGCGGTGAAACGAATCGACGTTCAATCAATTAACATAGAATTAATACGAAAAGAAACGGCCCGTGGGAGTGCATCCTTGATCGAATGCTTTTTGGGAAACTCGTGTTCCTTCTTGTGTAAGTACGCACACACAAACACACCGCCAGTCGTGAACTTTTCTGCATTATTCATGCACCTGTTCGGTCAGCTGTGTTATATTAACTGCGTAACGAGTTGCATTTGCGAAGTTACGTTATTAATGAGTTGCGTGGAAATTATAGCATTTTAATTACGGCTAGAAAGTTACACCAATATCGATAGAAGTTTAATTAGTTCGGGCTCGTGAAAGTTACTCTCGTGCCGAAAACTCTGTTCACCTGTATACAATTTACGTAACGCTAAGGTGAAGTATAGTCGAATTCCCGCGAAGATCTATTTTTAAAATCCGCATCGGCCGACAAAACTCGCCAAAAATCCCAGCAGGAACGGTTTAGTCATAGCCGGGATCTTCCGAACGATTCGTTTTATTTACCCGTTATCAATTCGCCGATCCTGTCGCGTGTGACGGGCGCCGCGACGGTGGTGCCGAGTGAATCCCCCGAGAGTCGAGAAAAGAATCGAAAGATGAGCACTAAGGCGCGCATGCGTACGCCGTCGCCTAAAACCGTGACTTTCGATCCATCGCCGCCCACGACGTTGGAGCGGAAACCCAGGAAATGGGCGTTTAAGAACCGCTCCGAGTGGGAAAGATACCTCGGTAAGTTAGAGGGTTCTTAAGGAAAACTCTAAAAGCACCGCTGTTACTGAGGAAACCACTAATACTTCAAAATGAACGCTTTTTATCCGAAGAAATATCAAATCTTCTCAGTAACATGTCCTTAACTCTTCAAATAATAAGCAAATGAAACCTTACTTATCTTTAGAAATACCCTGTTTTGCATCATATGTCAAATTTTGCTGCAAGGAAGTATTAAAGAACGAGTTCATGGAGGATATTTTATTTATTTCAGATGCTCTTTTGGCCGATTTGCAGAACACCGTTTCGGGTTCCTCTGGAGTAGGATCGAATTATTCGGGTTATGGGCAAAGAGGTGTGAGATATTCGCCCGATAGCGAGAGTCACATTTCTAAAGCTGAGAGCTATGTCTCCAAGTCGGTAAGTTTCTGTGTAATTGTTATTTTTATTGAGTTCATTTTCCGTTTCTCCATATTTTTTTGGTTCGCAATAACATTGAATTATCGAATTAGTGGTTGTATTTTTTTGGTTTTGGTTCATTTGTGTTGTCGACATCTATCGTTCCGTTCATTGAAACATTTCGGATATAATTTTGAAAATACGATAGAAAATTTTAGTGCGTATTTTATATTTATAGAATGCTTTCGATAGAAATCGCTAGAGATCGCGATGAGGTTCAGCTTGCATTTTGCCAATGAGTTCGTGTTTTGAATTCTTTTTTTTTATAATTTTTTCGTCGGCTTTTCGAATTTTAATTTTTTGAATAATTAAAAAAAATTATATTTTCTTCAGCTGTGATTTCACATTAATATTTTTATGAATGATCCATCTGGAACATTTTTAAAAATAACTCCGTTTCTAAACAGAACTTACGTAATAATCACAAACGCAATAAAATGTAACAAATTTTTCTCGAAAAAACCCAAAAAATTCGCAATTACAGCATTGTTCGATCCGCTCGCAATTGCATCGATAATTTTTTGCGGCAACCTGTTGAAGTTCATCAACAGGTGCCTCGAATCTGGTTGTTATACCTTTTATTCGGAAAATTTTCGAACGCCGCATCGTTAAAAATACCGCCGAGAATCCGTAACGGAAAACATAAAAATATTCGCATCACGAAAATAGATGGCAAAGTCGTTTCCAATCCACCTACGTTGATGTTTTTACTGATACTCGTAAAGATAATATCTAAACGACTAAAATTAAAGAACAACCGTGCGCAAAAAAGTGTCAATTACGCGGATAATTATCCAAGAAATTGTCTTTTGTAAAATACTTTCATTGCAAATGCGTCACGTTTTTCGATATTTATTTGTTGATTATTTTTAAAATATTTTTGTGATATCGAATTCTTTGATATTAATCTTTCTTATCTTCTTTGATCTTTAAATTTTCACTTTAATCTGTCTTGATAATAAACTTGATATTTATTTAATGAAAAAAATTTATTAGACATTTTTTTAGTACCTACAAATCGGTGTTGCCAAATTCGTGAAAAAGTAATTGTGTCAATGATAATTAGAGGTCACGCATTTTAATTTTCTTTGATTATTATTATTCGTCTCATTAAAATCTAGTCAAATGTTGCCAAATCCAGACTCCAAACAATTTCAATGGCAACTGAAGGCTACGTTATTTTATTTTAAGTATTACAATTTAATACTAGAAACTAGACTGTCCTTTTTCTTATTTTATCGCCGACTTTCCATTCGCACCTAGCGCATATTTATCGCCACAGCTGGCCCGATTTTTCCGAACCTTCGATTTCGAAATTTCCGAAATTTTCGAAGTCGAAAAATTCGTGCCGAGCGCACCTCTCGCCCAATCCCGCTCGATCGACTCCTCTCTCTCCCTTCCTCCTTCGTCGCAGCGCCGCTCGTCTCCCTCTCGCCGACGTCTTTTTTCAATTCTAATATAATAACATAAACGCGTCTTTTAGCGATTTGCGAAAAGCCGTTCGCTCCAAATACGGATTGACCAAACACCGCTCGAGAACAGAATAGAACATACAAATGCGTGTGGAGCTTCGGGTTATTTTCGGTAACGTCGAAAATAATTCAATTGATACCGGATTTTCCGAACGGGCGGTATCGATAATCGTTTTGGATGTTCGATTGGGCAATTGTTGCGTCCGGAACTCGGCCCGGGGACGGCCACTTGTTGGCTGTTTGGTTAACAGGTGGTTGGTTGTTTGCACGAAAACGTCTGTTATTGCGATGCAAATTGTAACCAAAGAGTGAAATTTTAATATGCGATTTCCACTTTCCTATGCTTGGAACACTAAAGGACTTTCTGGTTGAATCGCGGAGGCTTTCCAATTACCCATCAAGTTTATAAAAAAAATCTTAGAATATAAAAGGTTGATTCAATTAGTTCAAGCATATTCAATCAATTTATCTTTATTGGATTTATTAACATCACTACCTACATGTACACACTTGTTTGAGAACAAATAAATTCCCATTGGAAATAGTGTTAATAAAACTTTTGGTTTATAAAATTTATAAGCAACAGATCTACATTATAAATATCCAGTTTTATGAGATGATTACAATTCGGATGTATGTATAAATTTTCGTCATTAACGCGTGGCTAACATTAAATTTTTAATCTTAACATGTGTATGTATCTTAATTTGAGATCCTTCTATTTTTGCTCAAGGATAGTCCTTTTCAACGGTCCACTAGTAAATAGAAAACGCCCTGTATATCTCTATAACTATGTAAATCTGATTCAATTTCGTTAAATTTAGCAAGTAAATCATAAGGTTACCAACCGGAAATTGTATTTCAGCGAGCATTTCCTGGAATCTCTTGCATATTTGAAAATTCGTTATCGAATTTTTACGAGTAAATAAGATTATGCGGTTTTGCAAAAGTCTGGTGACGCATTTTTTTCGAAATATCGATCTTCAATATCACCTCAACAACACGAAAAAGTAGATAGACGAAATAATACGTTTTGAATCGGCTTCGGTTCGTTGTAATTTTTTTTTCGCGATCATCAGTTGACGAATTTTTCGAAACCGCAATTTCCGTTTCCCGTTGCAGGGAAACTACGGCAAGGTGTCCTCTAATTCGGGCAGTAGAAGCCCCAGTTACGGTATGAGCGGCAGCGGCACTCACACGGGCCCCACGTCTACGCATTCGACGATGGAAAGGAGACCCTTTAACAATAATCTGGACGAGCTGGATTCGCTGCTGCTGGACCTTAGCAACAGCAGGCACAATGCATCTTCCGGTAGGTGTATATACTGTCGATTTTTGGCGAAAAATTCTGGAATAAGGTGATTTGTTTGCAGAAAACATGAATGGGTCTGCGAGTCCTTACAATGGATCTCTTCATGATTCTTTAACCCCTCGTAGTCCTTCTAATTATTCGAAGCCGTCGAGTGCCCAAAGTACTTTAAATAGACCTACAGTCGATAGTTTATTGGAAGAACTCAACGCTGGGTAAGTGAAAATTACCAGTTAAAAATATATCTGTATGTTTGTTTATACCTTTTGTAACATCGTGCTTAAATAGAACATCTGGACAATGACGAGCTAATTGGACAATGTCATTCATTATTTGTTGTTGGCAAAGGCGTCTATTTTTTTATTTTTTTTTTTTTTGTAGAATGGGCAAGTCAGATTTTTTTTGGCAATTAATTGTATTCGTGTTCATCAATTTCAATACATCTTAACGAGGATTCTCATTTAAATTTGTTTTCGGGGCAATTAATTTCCCGAAAACTGTTTAAAATATTTGGAAACAAATGAAATTTAAAATGCTACTGTAAATTATTACGTTTTGAAATTAGAGTATTATTTAAAATGTATTTTATGTCCATGCCAAATCCCTTCGAGCTAAAAAGTTTGTTTTCATTTGAGCATTATTTTCATTCTAAATGCACATTAAATAATGTATATTTACATATGTTTTCATTCGACTGTAATTTCGAATGCAACTCTGGCAAAAATCGCGCATAATACGCGATGCTGCATTAGAGCGATTAATCGAACCAAATTATTTTCAACGAATTGCATTTTAATGTGTTTTTTTTTTGATTTCGCTAAAAATATACAAATTGGCTTTCGGCTTAAATACACGTTTATCGGTTTCCATAAAACGTGTCAAGGATTGAGAAACTAAACGTAAAGGTTATTCGTTAGTTTTTATATTTTATATATAGAACGATCCGGTATATGACTCACGATATTTTGATTCTCCGATAAACTGGAGCGCTGCAAGAAAAGAAAACAATTAAATGTTATAATAGTTGGTAAATTTTCAAATTAAAACCTACAGTATAAAAAAATAACACAGATTACACCTATGTATTAGATAACTTAATATAAACTAGTTTAAATTTAAACGCTGCAAAAATCATGTTCTATTATCACCAGATGTTTCGAGAAAAATATATGTAGTTGACTTGAAACTCCTGTAAATTTTCCTCTTTGATCAACACGATGTACAAGATGTCCCGCATAAGAACCGACACAGGGGACAGAGTTTATTTTATAAGTACTTTGTACTTTAGGTTCTTATAAGTAAATATTTACATTATTTTAGGGAACAAATTTACACTGGTCCTAAGAAGGTGGTGATAACCGTGAAGGAAACCAAAACCGAAACAGGTTTTCCTGGGGACACTGACTTGGTTTCATCGCACGTAACCCAAACGGCTGCTTCTACAGCAACTAGAGAATTGGACGATTTGATGGCCAGTCTCTCCAATATTAAAGTAAGATTTCATATAAAATTAATTCCTTCGAATTTTTCAACGATTACAAAATGATTATTAAGAGCTGTGGTTTAGTATGTGGTTAGTTAAGTAATAGGGCGTGGAAAAATTGCATTTGAAAATTGTCCGTTTGAAATCCAGGGTGCTGAGCAGACCGGAATGACGGAGGACATTTTCATCGAAGAGAGAATTACCGAGGTTTGTCCAACAATATTTATGCCAGAAAGTTGGAAATTAACATCATTAAAATATTTTTTTGGAATGAGGACTTTTTGTACCTATTTTTTCCATTAAAAAGTATACAAAATCGGAATTCCAACTTGTTGAAGATTGGTTTATTTTGGGCAATTTACATTCAAAATATTTGAGTAAGAGATTAGATTATACTTAAATTTGTTTTGGTGCTATAAGGGAAACATATTTATCTTTTTGTAGTATAAAGAGTCCTTTGTCCAAAATTATTAACTTTCTAAACTACCGTATATTAATAAATATATGTAAATATGTTACAAATTAAAAATTAAGGCGATTAATCTGTTCAAAAGGTTCTTAAGGTAAGTAATAAATGTTAAATGTGTACAGGCTCTACTGCAATAACTTTAACACATCGAAATAACATTTGTTTATATGTAAAAACTTTGTATGTCATGGAAAAAAACTTATCCAGAAAACAAGAGAGGTTTCTTATTGAAAGTAACTTAGATTTCTTATGGAAAGTTACTTAATGTGATATACCAACAATAAACGTTTTAAACAGAAATAGTGCTCCTGTAAAACTATCGGAGCATGTTACAAATCGTCTGTTTATTTTACGTCGAAGAGACAAAATTAGATTTTCCGCATTTATTCGAGCGCTTTTCGCGGTTCGTTGGGCGCATTTGGAATAAACTTAATTTCCACTGCGATACGTATCTAACATACAAACGCAGGTAATCCATAATTTTAATAACCCAAGATTTCGCTCCGCGTCGGGACCCGTCCTATTATAATTTGTGACATAATTCGAATATTTAAGACGTTCCCGAAATAACGCGACTTATTTACCCGAAACTCGACCGCGCTCGTCCGTCTCTCTCGCAAGGCACGAGCGCGACGGGGACGGAAAATCGAACGTAAACTGTTCCATGACCCTGTGCGAAAAAAAGTGTCCAGGCGCGCATCCAGGATAATAAACGCGCAGAGGAGGCGAGATGAAGGGTAGGGATAGACGTGGGACTTACTTAACTTTGTCGAGAAATAAAACAAGCTGGCTTCACTTTGATAATATTCATCGACTGCGGCGGCGGTTAGTTACTAAACTACTATAATATCATACACTTTCGTAAAATCGCATCGTCGTCGCGTTCTAATTTTCTTTGGTAACCTTTTGTAGGTAAACCAAGGGCCGCAACACCAGACCGTCACCGATCACCAGTACGCCAAACCCATCAAGGCCACACGGACGCAGAGCGCCCCGCCGAAGCAGAACTTGGATTCGATGCTAGGCAACCTACAGGCGGACATGAGCCGACAGGGAGTCAACACCAGCCAGAAGGGCTGCTGCAACGCCTGCGACAAGCCGATCGTCGGCCAGGTGATCACGGCGCTGGGCAAGACGTGGCACCCGGAGCACTTCACCTGCGCCCATTGCAGCCAGGAATTGGGCACGAGGAACTTCTTCGAGCGCGAGGGCAAGCCGTACTGCGAGCCCGACTACCACAACCTCTTCAGTCCCAGATGCGCCTACTGCAACGGGCCTATTCTAGACGTACGACGCCTCGCACCGAACGCTCCGGCGGCTAATTTAAACGTTTGTTTGTTTCTTTAGAAATGCGTGACGGCTTTGGAGAAGACCTGGCACATGGATCACTTCTTCTGCGCCCAATGCGGCAAGCAATTCGGCGAGGAAGGGTTCCATGAGCGCGAAGGGAAGCCGTACTGTCGCGACGATTACTTCGACATGTTCGCGCCCAAGTGCGGGGCTTGCAATCGCGCCATCATGGAGAATTACATTTCCGCTTTGAACGCCCAATGGCATCCGGATTGCTTCGTTTGCCGAGTAAGTACAGCGCAATGAACGATGGTAGTTTGTTGCTGCAGGTTTTGAAAAATACGTTGTTGTAAAATTTGGATTACTAGGATTGCAAGTTGCCGGTACAAGGAAAGTCCTTTTACGCTGTGGAAGGTAAGCCAGTATGCCCGGGATGTATCGGAGCCGACGAGGAAGAGGACGAGTAGACCCCTCCGACTTTATGCCCTCTTCTATCTCTCAATTTATGCCCTCCTTGACCCAATGAACATACACAAAGCCACCCCGAATTTTATTGTATAAAGTATACGTAATGGTATATCGTTTGTATTTTATTTTAATAAAATAGATTTAAAAAAAAAGTAAATAAACAAAAAACAAATAAAAACACAAAAACACGTACAAAATGCGAAAGAAAGCGACCACGACGGGGCGATTTTACATTTTTTTTTCAAACGCACAAGCTCGCGTTGTACGGTTTATTTTCGGACGCGCCGGCGTTCGGATCATTTATTTTTAAAAAAACGAATCGGATCCCGCTCAGCTCGCGGTCGCTTTCGGGGTTTCTAACACGAACCAGAAGCCGTAAACGCGTGCATTATCGTACGCAACTCGAAGTAAATTGTACTTCGAGGCGAATATCTAACCGGGAGATATCCCGACAAGTAGGCTTTACTTCGAGTTGTGTACATTTAAATCAAAACAGTCATGAAAAAAGTTGGTAGGGCGCGTTGAACAAGGAACTTTTTGTTAGGGCGAGCCATCGAGCTGTCCATCATTGTACAATACATCTGATGAATGGATGTCATAACTTGATGTGTCGAATTTTCCTCAAAATTTAGGTTCCTCTCGTCGAGATATAGAAGATGGTAGAAAAAAACCTCCCACTGAATAATTTAATAATTCGACACATCAAATTATGGCATCTATCCACAGATATGTTGTTAATGAAGTAATGAGACAAAACAACCTTTAATATACTAAATAAATCTACATACTTTATACATTAAAATTCAAAAAAAGTATCCAAACAAACAATTTTTCTATCTAGAAATAAAGACTTATTACTCAAGTCTAGTCCCTTTACAGGCGGCCTAAACATACTCGTATACAGCCTTGAAAACCCCTCATAGAATCCAATGCAGTTTGCTAAATCTGCCCTGCCTTGTTTTAGGATTGCAGACAGCCATTCATAGGGGGTTCGTTCTTCGACCACGAGGGCCAGCCGTACTGCGAGACCCACTATCATCTGAAGAGGGGCTCGTTGTGCGCGGGATGCCACAAGCCCATATCGGGCCGGTGCGTGACGGCCATGTTCAGGAAATTCCATCCCGAGCACTTCGTGTGCGCCTTCTGCCTCAAGCAGTTGAACAAAGGCACGTTTAAGGAGCAAAACGACAAGCCCTACTGTCACAATTGCTTCGATAAATTGTTCGGTTAGAACAATGGGAGTTTGCGATGTTGAAATTTCGATTGCGTTGATTAAAAAGGTTCTGCAATTGCTATAAGACTACATACAATAATTTCGTTGCAGCAACGTTAATCGGAGATGGCTAATTATTTTGTCAATTTGTACTTCTCGAAGATTATTTTAAGTATTTGGTGCAATTAAATGTCTTCCATTCGAGCCTACTGTGTAACTAAATGTATCGAAATTTTGGCATCGTGAATTGTTAGTTCACGCTAGAGGTAAAAATAAATTGAACAAATTACTCGAATTTTCTGAATTTAGACTAAACATGATTCAATAAGTGCCATTATGAAAAATTAATATATCGGAGAAATAGAGGTGCATTTTATTCTTACTTCTAGCATGAAGAGTGCTATAAATGTTTTTATCATTCATTTACGTATGTATTTTGCTTTAATGTTTTGTTTTGCTTTTTAAATACTAGAAATTCGTGTTAGTCTTTTTCAGAATTTCTAGCAAATAATCGATTCGCATTTACATATTATAACATGATTTTTTTTTAATTTTACTAGTCTGGGTGTTAGGATGATGGACGAATTACATGAAAAAAATTTACTAATTTCGAAAATAACGTTTATTTTTATTATATTTTGTTTTGATTAATTTTAAGCGCAACTTTTATTTTGTTTTTTTTTATTATGTTGTATTTTGTTTGAAATGTTTAACTGTGATAGGCTAGGCACAAAAAACGTTTACTTAATTAACGAAAGCAATTAAGTATCTATACTTTATTCATTAAGAAAATGAGAGACATAAATCAGTATATTATATGAATTATATCCAATCTTGCCACGTGAAAATAAAAGTTTTTATTTAGTCATGTGCAATAGGAGTTCCACTCGAAGGAATAAACTTTACGGCTCGAAAAATGTCTAGGTGGCGCCACTTTGTAAAAGCTTTAGAAGCTGTTTGAAAAAATTTAATTTACTGATTTAACTAAAGTACTTTTATGTCACTAAAATAATATTAATTTCATACATTTCAGTTTCAATCAACTGCTATACAAATGTGACAGCTAATTTTATGCTCCGCATAACACAGGCTATTTTGTTATTGAATTAAATAATTTATTGATCGAAGCTCGTCTGCCATATTTCCATTATACGTATTTCATTCGTTAATTCGCACATTTTAATAGAAACTTTAATATGTCTTAGGTATTTTTCTAACCTGTTGATTCATTTATTGGACGTCGTCAATTTAAGATTTACTTGTACGAGTACTTAAATGGGTAAATAAACAGTAAAATTTTACACAGTGTTTCTTTGAGTGCTTTAATTTTATTTAGCGTTTATATTATATTGTAAACTATTAGTTCAGTGAACCGTTGAAAGCGGATTATTCTGTTTATTTTAGCATATTTTTTTCGGGGAAACAGTAACTATAACTTGAACAGTTTTTTTTGTATTTCCAAGAAGTTCCATACGAAAAAATCGCATAATTTTGCAATCAAGTCGCAATCGCAAACAATTTAAATTCAATCAATCTGTATAATGTCAGCCACAATACCCATAAAATAAGGTTTTCCGGATAATTGCCTTTAAATAAGCCCATATTAAGGAATTTTCGGAACGGTAGGGTAGGCAATTTTGGGAACGAACAGGTAGCTTCTAATGATCTCATAATAGGACGACAATTCACTAAAATGCAATTACAAATCGTTAAGGCTCTTTTAATTGTGTTCGATGTCCGGGGGGATTTTTGGATTACCAACCCTCAGTCGAATACATTCGGGCGATGCGAATAGTAATCGCAAGTTAGTGTGCATTGGAAGTTTGTTTAATTCGTTTTACATGTGAGAAGTTCTAGAAGAAAAAAAATCATGTTGAGAGACTTTGTGAAGCAAAATTGTTGTGTGTGTGTTAAAAAAGAAGTTAAGGATAATCCTCCAACAGAAGATATCAATGAAGGTAAGTTTAGTTTTAACATTTTTATAGAAAATATGGGCAATTTGAATATAAATTTCCCAAACTAGGAAGGTTGGACTATCAGTTGGACAATAGTTTGAACTACCTAACAGTAACTCCTTTTTTCCTTGTTTTATTTATTCATATTTAACGTGCATTAGCATATCGTTACGAATCCATATATTCGCGACCACGCGAATTCTTGCAAGTCGATTTTTTCGATAACTGTAGCGCAAATAAGGCAAGTGACATGGCCTAACGTGGGCTGAACGAGTTTACCTGTTCATTTCGAAAAGATCAAAATTAGCGTATAAACAGGTTTAAAGAGATCGGCATCTTTCGAGAAGCTTCGCCAATTAAACCTTAATTGAACATGTGCGTATGAATAAAACGTAAAGATGGGATATCTTATTTTTGTGCGGTTATTGTATCGAAAAATGCGCAACCACAAAATCAGTTATTGTGGTTTCTATGAGTCGCATTTCTTTGGAAAATCTCCTACTTACACTCTCTCTAGCTTAGTCTTGGAAGTCCCCTTTTATGATGTTCTCGGAACATTCAAATTCCAGGCCGGTTTTCGTTATTTTTTCCTATAATCCGCATTTTACGTGCATGATTAAATTTTATAGGCGATTGGAAGGGATTCAGGTCGAATCCTTTCTTTTGTATAGGGTTGTTAATCGCCTCTATCGCCTTTATTTTATACAATACTGCTTAAAAACCCAAAGACAGTAATTAAAAAAGTTACCGAAAGGGTTTTGTGCTTCTTTAGTTTGATATAGTTAGCCTTGCATGTCAAAATTGACAGTTTGCACAGCAATGCCATAAATTTAAGTAGAAATTTTGGTTTAATTGGTGAATTGATGGCACAAATAATTGAAATCCTTAATTTATTTTGAAATTGTGGACACACTTGAGTGCATACGAAACGCTACTTTGCATACGTTATTTGC
The DNA here is from genome assembly GCA_918026865.1 of Phyllotreta striolata. NCBI lineage: Eukaryota > Metazoa > Arthropoda > Insecta > Coleoptera > Chrysomelidae > Phyllotreta > Phyllotreta striolata. The sequence goes on from OU900096.1 coordinate 7,899,098, forward strand.
AAAGAATGTGGATGTGGATACATGTAGAAGATTAATATGGTTGGCCTTGGATGTCAAAATTGATAGATGCCAAAAATGACACTTCTACAACATGAGCACATAAGTATTTAAAGCAGAAATTTTAATTAGTTAATTCATTTTAAATTTCATTGTTATTCACAAGTTATGGACGCAACCGAGCGTATAACACGTTATCCTTTCGTTTGTCCACCTTTAGCAACGTTAATACGTTCAAATTTCCATGGACTGGTTCGATTTTGTTTCATACAGCGGCGACTCTTGATATCGTCAATATTACTCACTGATAACAACGGCTCGAGATCGGTTTTTGTTCGTTCGAATGCATTTAAGGTCGATTGCCCGCCGCAAAATCCCAAACACAACATTCCAGCGTTCCGTTCGTACGTAAGTTTACAAGTGAAAGTTAGCGGTCAGGTGACGCAAATCGCTAAAACGCCGAGCGATCTTAGGCAGGTTTGCGCTAAGCGAGTATGTGCATCGAAGTTTACGTTTAGTTAATAACAAAGTCTTCGGCTCGGTCGCCATGTAGCGCGATGAATCCGACTTGTTTTCGTTGAAAAATGGACGTTGTCGGTACCCATTCGAGAAACAGTTCGGGCAGCTTGGCTTCGGAAAGCTCCAATTGCACGAGGTACGTGAAAAATCGACGGAGGGACGTCGGGGATCTCGGGTGACCGTTGCGTCGGATTCCAAAGTTTATTTGAATTGTCCGGACGATCCGGGCGGAAGTTCCGGCGGGATTAGTGCGCGTGGTGGCCGCGATACAAAGGATTTCGATAGAGTCGGTCGTTCCATAAGGAAATCCAAGGATTTGCCTAAATTGAAGAGCAGGATTTTCGAGGATAGCGTTGAGAGTCAGGAAATATCTTTTTACATAGGTATGCTGGCTCATACACACTTTAATTCGTTATCTCTATTTATTCCGATATTGTTCGTAAAAAAGCTTAAGATAATTCGGTTTTTATAGGCCATGTTATCTCCCTTTCATATCATTTTATTTAAATTACTTACCTACTTATAACTTGAAATATACCATTTACATTGTATAATACCTAAACAAAATAACATATTAAGTAGGTACCTACAGAATAATAGTTTATCTCACTTTAATTAAAAAATACTCCAGGCTTTTCATGTGACATTAATTTTAAATCGTAATCCCGCCTGTTTGTTTTGAATACAGAGGTAATTTTTCCGGTGTAATTCCTTTCTGTGTTTCCTATTACGTCTAGTAATATGTGGAATTTAAAGCCCTGTAATTTAATTCTCTTTTAAATAGATAATTTTTGGATGGAATACCAAATGAACAATAAATTTTAAATTAAAATTGATCGAAATGAAAACATTAAAATGTTATTTATGATTATTGTTATGCAAGTAGGAAATTGAAACAGTTTTACATTATGCAGGCGCTGGTTAATTGCACAACTTATAGGCGAATCGCATTATTAAATAAAGCATGATTAAATAAATTAAACAATACGAGCATCAGGTAGTTGTTTGTTACTACATGTATAGTTCAATTATTTACTTACAGACCTTCTTATACATTATAAATTCTAGCTATGCAAATACGAATTTTGGCTTATCTCTATATGCCTTTATATTATTCTCAATACTTGACAAGTGATGACTTGAATGTTGATTAAATTCTCTACAAGTATAACCCACTCCTTAAGCAGGTGTTTCTAAACTACACCTGCCCAAGTGCCCAATTTGTCGCGCGTTTGCGTTTTCCTTAAGCAAGCAAAGGCATCGCCGATAAGTTGTTTTCTGTACTATTAATTCAGCTGTTGTAATAATAATGATTGAATTGGTTTGTAATTGCTGTTGTTCTGCCTTTCGATTATACAGTGTAGAAATGAACAGACAGACCTTCGTATTGTCGGCTATACAATAAATTCGTTCGCGCGAAATGATATCCATTGTTCTAATAAATAGACAGGCTGAGTATGAATAATTCGACGAAACAGCGTAATGTCGGAATGATATTGGGTAGTAGCTCATTCCCATAGAGCTCGGAAAGGCTTTAATGAACAAGGGTTTTCTCTAAAGCGCTTTTCTTATCGACATATTTCATGTTATGCAATATTATCTAAAAAAAATAGTCTAAGACGGATCTGTCCTCATAAGTTATTCAATAAATTACAAAATTATTTTTGCCTAACACGAGCAACCGGAACCGTCAATTAAGAAATTCCCGAGCAAGGTATATAGAAACGAACGAATTTTTTATTTTCCGAATAGAGAACGCAATAATCCTTTTTCGGATTTCTGCTTTCTATAAACACTATAGGTGGAGAAGTATTTATTTTGCTACACACACACTTGTATTAGTCACGCTTTGTGTTCCTTTATCATGGCTTTATCTTGCATTTGGTCGAGTGCTAACGTCTTACTGGCCTGAACTAATAAATATTTTCTAATTTCAAAATCTTTGACCCAATTTAATGTTTTTGATATTTAATTTAGCTTTACAAAAAGCATTGTTCGGTGGCACTTACGGAAAATAAATAATTAAATATAATTTGATAAACAAATAAATAATTTAACCTTCACTTTCTCATAATTTTAAGATTTCTTCTATTTTTTCGCGGCACTGGAAATTTAAATAACTCATTCTAAAAATACTACATACATAAATGTTATTTGTTTATGACCATTGTTGTAGGTTCCCACAGTTTGCATAATCCTATTAGAATTTTACTTTTGGAAAATCAAGGTAAATTAATTACGAAATAAAGTATTAAAGTGTAGGTAGTTTCAGAAATTTACGAAATCAAAATTATTTAATGAATGTATCGGCCAATTCTTACCTTCGAATTTTATTTACCGCATCTCTCGCAACTTTTCCACCGGAAAGTTCAAAAACCAATCGATTTGTTTGGAATATTCGTTTGACTAATAATAAAATTGTTATCGTTTCACCTTTTCGAACATACCAGTAACCGCCAGTCACTAGGCATGCAAAACAAAATGAATATTTTTTAAATCATTCGATATTCAACATGCATTCGAAAACTGCTAGTTTTTCGCAAGTTCGAGTTGTGTGTAGGCAGGAAAGAGAAATGGGCGAAAAGAAGGATAATTAAATTGCGATATGGGCGGTTGCAGTAATTTGATAAGGAAATTCAGTTCTGGTAAGGTTTATCGAAATTAACTACATACATAAAATAAAATAATTTAAAATTGTTCATGAACCTACCTACATTTATAGACAATTAATAATTGTGTTTATTAATAATTATAATATCTATCTTTAGGTATATTCAAAAATTAGAGTATTTAGTTCGTATCAAATAAAAAGTAGCGAAAGTATCATATCAACATCTCTTTCACGTTATGAATATGAATAACAAACGGAAAAGAAATTATTGGTTATCGACAGATAGTGCTCAAAATGAGTAATATTTAAATCGCTCGAGAACAGACGGTAACCTCAATCTTCCTATTACTTTCTTCAATGCTTTCCGGTCATTTTTATTTGTACTTTCAATACGTTTGACATTTGGAAGGCTTTTTTTTAATACGGTTTATCTCATGATAAGTAGAAAGCACCTGCGCTATATCTACAATTATTCATCTATGTAAAGACATTTTTCATTGTATAAATAAATTAATTTAATAATAGAAAGCATGTACCTAATGAAAAACTGTCTCATAGAAATTCTTAAAAAGTAGGTACATTAATAAGTAATCTCTTATTTTTATGAAGTATTTTTCCCATATGTCCTAACCTGAATCTAGATCATATCAAACAGATAGGTATCACATAATTTAATATTGATTTGATTTGTGCAAATAACTTTTTCAAACTAACACATGTTCTACTCTACTAATCTTCCTTTTGTACCAAATCCACTTCAATTTAAAAATAATCAATTGATTCAAGATATCCTCTACTTTTTTGAACTTCCATAGTTCCATAATATCTGTAGAGGCAAATATTGCAATAGATAGATCAATAATATAGATAAAATAATCAACAATAGCTAAAATGTAGATCAATGTTGCATATATTGTTTATAGGAAATATACCTATGTAATTGACATTTTTTTCTTTGAATATTTGAAATGGCTTTTTTGGAGTTATGTATCCAGCGAAATTTATTTGTTAGTCACACAAAGCCGGAATTACCAGCAATAAACAAACGCTTGGTATACAGAAAATAAAATGCCATAACAAAGACGATGATTTCATGTAATGTTTTCCTAATTGCATACATTGTTGTAACTGTTGCATTTAAGTAATCTTTGACGTGTTTGTTTTTTTTAAATTCTGTTTTTTTGGAAGCATGTCGGATTCCAGGATGACATTTAATATTAAAAATATACAGAAGACAATATCAGCTATAATAATAATTTATTAATCGTAGAACATGTAAATTAATCTCTTCGAAACAGTTATCTTATCTCATCGTATTGTTCCATTGTTATTACGCTTTGTGTAAATAAAAAATAGGTCGCTTTATAACATTTATTTAATTCTGTTGTACATACATATTTTACAGGAAAAAAATCAGCAAAACTGATGAATTTATAAACAAGTTCTTACGTAAGAAATAGACGTTGGTCTAGTATTATTAAACTATACCAACTTACCTACATCTGATAACCTTGGGAGATTCAGTATAAAGGCCAAAGTATGGCGAATTGAATTTCGTAACCAATGTTTCACTTAAATTAGATTTCTAACATATTGCTTCTTTAAATGATGTTTGTTGTTTTAAAAAATGTGTGTATGTATTTTGAACCGAATGTATTCAGGTTTAATTGATACAATGGAAAGTTGCTGGAGCAATGCAGATATCGATTCTAATTACTTATTGTTCTAATTAATACAAAATCCAGGTGGGTTTAAACTCTCTGTTAGATGAATTCACTAATAACTAAAGTGTGGTAATAAACATGAGTGAGCCCAGCCTCACTATTTTACATAATTCACTATCGATTCGTTTGAATAATGGGTCGTTTTCACTAGTATTCAAGAAATTGAGTTTTTTTAGAAACAATCAAACTTTCCATTTTAAATACGCCGGATGGAACAAAAGTTTCAATATTCATATTTTTCAGACAAATGTTATTGAAAAATTGACCGACATTACTCATATAAATGAACTCGAATAGACCGCGAATAAAAGATAAGATTTTAGCTAAAAATCCATTGCGGTATTTTTATTACAAAATTGTTTACCATTGCAGGCAATAACAGTGAAGATGAAACGACGTACGAGCATGTAAGTTACGACTCGTTCGGCAGCGATACCGATTCGGATTACTATCAAGTCGATGAAGTAAGTATTTTGCACTCTAATTTGCATTTTAATTGAATAGACGTTCCGAAATAAAATGCTCTTGAAATGACAATAAATTTCATCCGTTGTCGATTGTTTCGTAAGCAGTCTTCTTCTTTCTTCCGGTTTGTTTACCTACTACTTGATATTTCCTAATAGCGTTACTTCGTTATGTTATTTTTTTCTTAAAGTTTCAGATAGAACTTAGGCATAATGTCACCAATACTCCTTTACCCCCCGAACCAGCGACGGAAGCAAATGGATTCGACAAAATTACGAAGAACATCAGCAGATTCAAGAAAAATTTCTCCAGAGATATTTCGAAGTCATTGAGGAGGTTGTCGAAGAGGATCTACCAGACTAATGTGAACGATATGGAGAGTGAGTGTTTAGCAATCTTCTGTAATACATTTTCAAATTAATTTCACCTTTTTTTTCTCGCACGAAGAACCTGATCACAAGTCACTATCGGCCATAAATTCCAGTGATCCGATCAAGGAATCATCCAAAATAGATTTAAACGAAACTTCGAAATCCGATAGCATTTTGACGAGGATAAAGAGGAGCGTTTCGATGTCCACGGTATCCGTAATAAGTTTGACCAACTACTTCGAAACCCAAAATGTCCCAAACCAAAGAAGAAGTACGTTTTACCTGACCGATCCGATCAACTTCGACGATTACAGCAAGGGCATCAACATAGGATCCGCCTCTTCCGAGCAGTCAATCAACCAATCCAGCTCGAAGTCGAGGATTACGAGACCTAAATTACCGCCACCACCTGTACCCACCAAGGAATTCGGTAAGTCGATTTGCGTTGGGGTCGTTTGAGATTCTATTGCTGCCCGTTTTAGAGAACAAAAGCGCGATATCCGAGAAGGAGTTGCCCATAATTACGGATTTGGAGAAAACTTGCACCAGGAGGTCGTCCTGGTACGCGACCTACGACGCGGAAGAAGGCTACAAACCCTCGGATTATTCGAAAACCCTGCCGTCTAAGAACAAACAGATGTCGGAGAGGGCGAAAGAGCGCATTCGCCCTACGTCTAAACTGAGCATCTTCGATCCTACGAACAACAACAACAACAATAACAATCAGGCCTTCTCGAACGTCATCGACGAGCTCAACGTCAAGCTGAACAAGACCAACAACAGATTGAGCAGCGCGAATACGAACAGCGCGGACGAGAACGACAGCAACTACAACACCCAGAGCGTCTACAGTTTGAGCAGCAACGACTCCAAGAAGGACGATTCTTCCGTCACCTATTCGAAAAACGACACTACTTTTTTGGACGACGAACCTCTCTATCAATTTTACAATGCAGCTTTGTTGGATGTAAGCTTGAAATGACTTCCCGGCGCGCTTTATGGGGTTAATTTTTTTGCGTTTGTTTCAGTCTACATACGACGATTTGCCTTCGGATATCGAATCGGATATATACGAGGACGTCGAAGAAATGAACGAGAATTACGTTTCTTCGAGCGTGATCGATCAATCGGACGATCAGGCTCTGACGTCGCAGACGATGACTTTCAGCAGGAGTCTCTGGTGCGAAATACCCCAAGTAGTCAATTCGACTGTTCTGAGTAAGTACATTAACCTTGCGTATTGGTTAAAAAATACGAATGTTTCCAGTTTTAATAACATATTATTTAACGCCGGCTTCTCCTTCATGTAACGTTAGTGACTTACATGCTTAGAATTTTTTACGGATGTAAAAACATCTTGTGTTTCATCGAATGAAAAATGTCCGTTGCACTTTTGGAATAATTCCAGAGTGTATAAAAAAGAAATATTACGCTATCGAGTTTCAATCGGATTTTTCTAATCGAAGTGTTATGTCTCCGTTACCTTGTGGTCTTGAAGTTCTTTTGAAACTATGCCGATTGCAGGTACTTTGAGTTCGCAGCAGAAAAAGCTGCAGGAAGCCAAATTCGAGATCATCACGTCGGAAGCGTCGTATTTACATTCGCTCAACGTTCTTCTGAACCACTTCGAAACCAGTTTCAAGCAGTCGAATATAGTCAACGAGAAGGATTTGGACGTGGTATTCGGAAGGATAAAGGACGGTAAGTCTGGCGAAAATTCGAGGAGGACCTCCAATTGAACTGTTCGTGTTTCAGTAAGGGCCTGCTCGAAGAAGATCCTGCAGGATCTGGAGAAATGCTGGCAGAAAAACATCCTGCTCGACGGATTGTGCGATCTTATCCAGAGGCATGCAGAGGAGAACTTCCAAGTGTACATTCCCTACTGCGAAAACCAAATAATTATTAGCGAAACTTTAAATAGGCTCAAGTAAGTATAATAATCATTACGCCAGTTGATACAATAGTTCTAAATTGATTGAATATCTACAATTATTGTTAAACTACCAACAACTAATAGCTTGAAATTGAACCAGATTGGTTATAATTTAGTGCAGGAACATTCGTACGTTATTTGCTAATTATTGCTTTTATTTTTTTTAAGGGAAAATCCGGATTTTTCGAATTTTCTAGCTCAATTAGAATCTAGTCCAACTTGCCAGTTTTTGTCATTATACTCGTTTCTGATGTTGCCGATGCAGAGGATAACGAGATGGCCTCTGCTCGTAGACGCCATTCTGAAGAGGCTGTCCGAGTCCGATCCGGAATATCTCACGTGCCAATACGCCTTAGCGACTATGAATAAGGTAAAATAAAATCATTCGCATCGTAATTTAATCGTTAATCTAATTAATTTGTGGTTGTTTTTGAAGATCGTGTCTCAGTGCAATGAAGCAGCTAGGAAAAAGGAACAGGAAATCGAACTGAAGCAAATTTCCGAATCGATGGAGTTCGATAAGGACGTGCCCTACGTGAACATAGACAAGCAGGGCAGAGTGCTGGTCAAATCCGGTTCTGTGGTTTGTTATCAGCCGAGAAACGAAGACACGAGGATGACGTTCGGGAAGAGGTTCAGCAAAATCACCTTCCATTTGTTCTTGTTTTGCGATTTCTTCTTGGTTGCCAAAAAGAAGAGGTAAGGGAAACATTTAAATAAATGTAAATTTGGTTTTTTTACATTTTTTCTTGATTTTTAGTGAAACAACTTTCGCAGTACTGCATCATTGTCCGAGGAACTTGATAGAATTGAGAAGTGTGGACATGTTCCCGGCCCTTATGAAGAAAGACGCCCAAGACAAACATCTGTTGTACCTTTCGATTTTGGAGAACCAAAATGGAAAAATCGTCGAATTTGTAAGTGCCCATTAATTTTCTAGAACTGTTTATAAAATTTAATTTAGAATGGCATTTTATTATCTTTAGAGGAATTTTTATGTAGTAATAATATTGAAGGTAACTCGGGACAGATTATATTAATCTGTAGAGATATACGACGATTTATGAAGAAAAAAAGATGAGTAATTTATATGAAGTGGTACTGCGTAAATATCATTTTCAAAAAATTATCTACTATAATTATACTATTGTGATATGTGAATCATCAAATATATTATTTATCCTTTGGAATTCAATTACACATTAATTGATAAAACGCATTGCTATGTCCCTGTACAGTATTGTACTCCAATATCCAAGGGAAATTTTAATCAATCAACATTTGTAAATCTATAAATAACGATCATTTAAATCAACTATTAATCTTACGAAATATTGAGTAAAAAGTGAAATCATTTCACTCAAAATGTAATAAAGAAAGTAACAGTGATATTAATTAACATAAGTAAGTTCTCATAACCACGTGTTACACTTTCTATGTTTTTTTATGGTAAATGATATAATTACAGTCACGATATGTTTTTAGAATGTTAATTATTATATGACACTCAAATTAACTTATTGGATTTAATTTTTTTTAACATACAAAATGAAGTAATGCCAAGCTATGGAAAACAACGATAATATAATACTTTCAACTAAAGTACAGTATAAAATACAATTAGACAGGGGTGTTTATTCCTCTTTGTTACCACAAGAACTAGTCGCGCGAGTAATATCATTCCAACACATCGATGCTAGAACATTGTTTTATTTTTGCAGCTGTTGTCGTCTTCATCGGAATCGGAAAAGGAGCGATGGATCGAAGCTTTTACGCCACCGAAATCCGAGAATCCCGACGAGACTCTGTACGAGTGCTGGGATTGTCCGCAAGTGACGGCCTTGCACGACTACAATGCTTCACAGCCCGACGAATTGTCCTTATCCCGAGGAGACGTGATCAACGTCCTGAGGAAAATGAACGATGGTAATGGACACTTCGTTTCGTCGAGTATATTTATTTTAATCGGTGTTTGGTTTGTGTCCGCAGGTTGGTACCACGGAGAGCGGCTAAGGGACGGGAAAATGGGCTGGTTTCCGGCTAACCACACTGTAGAAATAGTCAATCCTCACGTCAGAGCGAGGAACATCAAACAAAGACACAGGCTGCTGACTTTCTCTGAAAATTACTTGAAAAGGTAGCCAATCGGCGAAGCTGTATTTAATTGATTTTTTGTAAAAAAAATGTATGATCGTGTTCATCTTGAAGTCCCAGACTGAGTTTTTCGACGTTATGACTGTCGGGTGTTCGCACGGGGAAATTCGGAGGCAAGACGAACACATATGTATGATGTAATCGTTATTTAATGGTGATTTATAATTTTTATCGATTGTAAAATTTTGTTTAGTAGTCTTATCAAGATCTAATCTAAGTAAAAGAACGCTTATTTTTATTAGAGTTTTTCATTAACACCTTTAAATATTTCCTAAATATTTCATATCAAATTTACTCATAAAAAGTTCCTGGAAAAATAAGTTAAAATCTGAATAATTATCATTTTGTGGGATCCATTTCATTAACAATCTTTTTTAGGTGAGGTGTAGTCGTAATTACAGGTAATCATCACGACTCTGTTCGGAAATTCGTAATTACTGCCCATTCATTTAGTCACCTGCCAACGAATTGCAAAAATTATTCTATTAATTAATACTGGATACTGGAATTTCAGCTGTTATTGGAAGTCCATGCGTACTGTGAAAGTTAATTTGAAACAACCTCCGAATATCATGTTAAATAAAAATTACTGGTTAATTCGCAGCCTAATTAAATAGTAATTGCTAATCTAGGTGGAAATTTTCGTTATAAAGCGAAATTGCCGAATATTCGGTACAGAACCGTCGTTTTTGATTTAGTGATTAATTCATTCGCCTGCCTTTGTTATTTCAATTGGTATTTTTTGTGTCGTATTGCAAAAAATTGAAAATTAAACATTTAGGTTAATAGATTTGCGAGTTTGAAGAATTTTCAAAATTGAAGTGGATATAAATTTATTGGTAGGGACCCCGGCAAAATAGCCCAAAACAAAATAGCCCAACACAAAACAGCTCTGACAAAATAACCCAAAGACAAAATAGTCCAAAGACAAAATCGCCAAAGACAAAACAGCTACGACAAAATATTCTAAAGACAGAATCGCCAAAAACAATTTTCTAGGGACATCCTGAAAGTAAGTTTCGTTTGGTAATTAAAAAAACCTGTACAGATTGTGCAGAAAAAAAATTTATTGCATAATAATCTACGATCCTTAAGCTACATTTCTACATAGGTACTGAAATTTTCCGGCCAGTTTTCATACAGTGACACAAGTTTCTCTATGCTTTTCTATTGCTCATCAACTCACGAAGTTATACAAAAATTATAATTTTACAAGAATTCGTTGACGATAGGCAAGTAATCCGTTCTATTTGCAAGTTATGCATCGCTCTAATTGGAATGTAAAGTCTGTTGTAGGTACGAGTTGTGATCCCCTTAGGTTCAATTTTCGTTTGAAATGAATACATTGTTTCGGGTTTTCAGTTTGCACTTGCCAAAGCCATAAATGAACTCTCACGTTGGTATTCATTAAAACGAAATGTATAAATTATTAAAGCATTTCGGAGTGGTTCGCGTTCCGTATGCAATACATTTTAATTAATATTAATTGTAGTTATATGTAGAGCGAAATGAATTAAATAAATAATTATGCCGTGCATGGGTATGGAGCTTGTGTCCAACAAAACGCACTACAAAGGTTTACCTGCATAACGAACAAAAATGGCATTATATGCTAGTTTCATTCACACAACTGAGGTTTCAACTAATAAATGGCTTTGTAATATTATTGTATTATATGCAGGAGGTATTGAAAATTGATCATAATAATTCCATAAACTTTAATTAGTATGAGCAATGTATTTATATAAGATAAATTCTACAGTTATTACAGGAAACTAAGTTTTTATAGCAATTTCAACATTAAAAATCTAATTAAACTCGGTTACAAATGGAATGGTCTTTATGTAAGTAACCCTAATCCATTGATAGTTTCTTTTTAAAAGGAAAATTCTTTCTGCAATAAAACACCAAGTAGGATACCTATCTTGCAGGTACTTGGAGTAATCGAGATAATTCCAATTTCGCCAGCAATAATTCATTCGGCACCGAGATCGCATATCAAATCTGATTATTTACTGCCATAAATCACGGAAGTCTCCACAATAAAAGATAACGAAATCAGAAAATCAACTGTACACATATACGAAAAACGAATTTCAGCAGCTAGAGTGGGACAGCAAAATTGTAATTCTTTCATAAATAATGCGGCATATTCTCGTTCTCTAGAAATAGTCGTAATCAGTGTCGCGGCAACGGCGGTCATCGGCACGCCACTTAACCATTCGCTCAGAGCGATGTGCGCGATTCGTCGACACGAATCTAGGTTATAGTTTCAAAATCTTATCTTCGCATTGTACATATCATGCCGCATGGAATCGAAACGGGGAAAAGGTCTTAAATAGCTGCCTTCGAGAGGACGATATCGACGCGATGGACGAGGGCGGGTTGCTGATGAAGGACATCCAGCCAAGGGACATGTCCGCCAAGAGGTTGCCGAAGGATGAGGTGGAACTGATACCAGCTGCGGAGGAAATCGACGGCATCCTTCTCGATCAGAAGCTCCACAGGATGGACGAGGGCGGTTTGCTGATGAAGGAGTTGAAACCGAGGGATATGTCCATGAAGAGGCTGTTGAAAAGTGATATGGAAGTGATACCAGCTGTGGAAGAAACCGAAGAAACCGACTGTGATATAGAACCTATAGAACCATTAGATTATAAGATGCCATCCCCAGCTGGTTCCTTGAGGAAGACTTCTAGGATACATCATACAGACTACCCGAATTACAGCTTTAACTCCATACCATCGCATCACAGCAGTCCGAGTTTCAGGAGGAACAATAGCGTGCGATCGCTGAAGAACTACCAACATTTGATTGGGGATTTCTACCAGAAACCGCCGAGTTCTGAGTCCGGGATCGTTTCGAAATCTTCTGATGCTGCTTCTTTGCGATCCTGGTCGTCTGTGTGTATGGGCTCGACTGATGGTAAGAAGATGATTGTTAGAAGAGTACCCACGTCTCCAGTCGAATTGTTCAATATCGTTAATCCTCCAACGTAAGTATTATTCGCATTGAGAAATGTTCTATTTATACGATTCGAGTGTGTACTTTTTAATTATCTTTTTTTCTTTAAATTATCGCAGATTCGTTTAAATATTAGGCAATTTGATTACTTTATATTTAATGTCTTAATGAAAAATTAATAGAAAAAGTCTTGAAACTTCTCAAAGTTTATTGATATTATGCATCAGGAAATACTTTCAGGAAATAAGTTTATTCAAGGTTATACATGGTGACCAAAGAAGTTGGAATTAATGCAATTTATTGCAATACTTTAAAAAAGCTTCGATGTGTTTTTTTAAATGAAACTACAAAACTAATTACTAAATTAGCTAATTAACTGAACGAGTTAGTTTTTTGCAAAGCTTGAATTTCGAGTTAAGTGAATAATTAAATTGCAGTTAATTGGAACAAATTAGATATCTAGGTGAAATATTACACTTTTAGTTCAAATATTTTAATTCCTAAAGTGCAATAATTTGATAATAAACGTACACATATGAACTTGTATCTAATCTAGAAAAAATAAACAGTCAAAGTTTACTTTGTTATTTCTGTATATGTGAAATTATTATTAAATTACTTACATTTATAATATAAAACTACGTATATTATACAATTATTTTAAAATTGGTAACGATTACGATTTCAATTCTTTTCATTTTTTTTCATGTTAATAAAATTAATATAAATTAAAAAATTACGTGTTTCATGTACCTACTTAATTATCAAGGTTGACAGTTATAAGAGTTTGTTAATTTACTAATTACATTAGATTAAATATTTAATGTATTATCATTTTCGTTACTTTTTTGGAAATAATAGATTACCTACAGTCAGAATATCAGGCAAAATAACAATTTTTATTTATTCAAATCAATGTATTTTCTGGTGCATCGGATTATCTAATTGAAAATAAGTCGTGAACAAGTAAGGTGGATAAAAACAAAACGTGATAATGATGGATAATTAGTAATGCTAATTTATTTAAGACTATTAGTTGCTCATAAGCGTAGACAAAATACTCTCAAGCATAAACAAATATATTGTTTACATATGAATATTTTCAGTTAATTTTCAACTTTTACTTGTAATAAAGTCATACGGTAATAAATGTAAAGGAAAGGAAAAGGTATTTTATCAAAATTAAAATGGTTAGATATTATTATTATTATATTCATGTGAAGTCAAAGCAACAAAAGAATGAATTTTTGATAGCTACTGAGATTACGAAATGTTCATAACGGCCGACATGAATGAAATAAACAAATTAACGGACGGACATGCAGAGCAAAACGATAATATCCTGCAGAGGATACATTAACACGGTTAACCTTGGATACGAATTTGACCTCCAATTTACTCATCAAACACTAGAATATTGTATAATGGTTTTTGATTGTTTTACCCGAAAAATGGGTTTAATTAAGCCCTAAGAAACTCCTGCAATTTATAATTTCGTAATCTTAAGTTATGTTCAAACTTTTTCCGATACCTGCGAATTATTTTGCGAAGCTTTTGTACTTTGTATTTTGAATTGTGAAGAAGATTTGGGAAGAGTCTATTAAGCTTTTAAATTATCCTGAAAATATATTTCAAATATGAAAAATACACGTTGCATTTTGAACTCTTCAATTTTATGTTATAAATTTATTAATTTCTGCTAATTAAGTATTAATATTACATAGGCTTGATTCATATGTCATTATCCCAGACTTTATTTACAAATAAACAGCTCATTTTACAGTTAATTCGAATTATTTGCTTGGATAGGTAAATAATATTTTAATATAGATAAATTGTTTTGACCTATTAGGCAATTGTAACATTTGTTCAATATCGACAATTTGAAGTTACATTTATTTTTCGTTGATTATTCAATTTCAGCAATTTATTATATAATTTTTATGTCTTTTTAAAAATCATTTGACTCATCAAATAGTATAAAGAGAGGTAAATGATTCTTAGAATTTAAATTACCTAATATAAGTACAGGTACATACATGCATTTTTGTCTATACATATGTATAATTATAGTTAGTTACATTATTACATTTATAATAGTAGATAGGAGACAATATTCGAGTTAAATTTAATTTTTCTTCATCATCAGGAGGTTTGCAATCAAACATACCGTTACAAACAACGACCTATTTACGTACTGGTTCAATGAATCGAAATTAAATTATCTTTCTCACGGATGTAAATAAAATTCCATCAACAATACCTCAGTTTAATAATTTTTATATTATCGAAGTTGTAATTTTTATTTCGAATAAAACCTTTATCTCGATTGAAATCTCCCTATACAATAATGCATTTAATTGTTATATTGTTTTCTATTTTTTTTAACTTTTATTTTACATGTGAAGTGCGCGTTTGGCTATTTAATAGTAGTAAAACTTTTATTATTTCGTATTGAACTGAACTTTACTTACTTTTAGGTATGTAAGTGTGTATGTAAGTGTGTATGTACACACTTGGTTATATTTATTCAGTTAACCTAGTTGGCTGAGTTTAAACCAAATTTATATTTAAGGAAAAGTTAATAATAAACAGGCATAAATCTATTTATTTTTAATCTACGTTGCACCTGTTGCCATAAAAATAATACTGACATTAATTGTTCGAATCAAAAATCCGGAACAGCTTCCGTTATGTACCTAATTAAACAATTTTAATTATTAATTGGGGATTAATTTAGTAATTGTGATCGATAAAATCACATCTAATTATTAACACCTACTTACACGAGTACATTTACCTGTGTAGATGAGTCATATCCAGTTTCATTTAGGTTTAATGTAATATTAGTATTATGACTATAGTATTACGACTAGGTATAGTTTTTTTTAACATAATTTTTTCCTCGAACTAAATAGGATGTAACATGACTATTACAATACAATAGGAAGTATAGCTATTAATGGGTAATTCCTACAAGTAATTTTTTTTATAAACCTTTGAAATTAATTTATCTTATCTTGTATATACAGCGGTTACCATTGTAATGGGTGTTTTGTTGTATAGGACTCAATATTTGATTTGTTTTATATTTTTTTATAATAATTGTTTCAAACGTTATAAAAAATACTTACACTGCAGTAATCAGTAGATCGTGAAAACCGTTAAAAATTAAATGAAATAATTTTTTATAGATAAATTCGTGAATGATATTTTTAACTACTAAATCGGCAGTTAAAACAAAATCATATCTCTCGAATAACTTACTACAATTTAATTTGTTGTTTTTGGTAGACAATTAAATTTCATTTCTGATATTGGAACGTTGTATCAAAATTAATTAAACCCATATGTACACAACTATAAAATAAAAATGTCTGGTTTCAAAATCTGTAGAGTTATCACAGGTTTCACAAAATGTTTGCCAAATTATAAATATATATTTACTAAAAATAAATCTCGCTACCTCGTCGGATTCCTCCTTCGTATTTACCTACAAAATTACGATACATTTGCAAAGTATGTAATTTGTTTTTAACAATGCAAAATGCAAATATTGAACCAGATTTCAAGAGACCTACAGAAACGTAAATCCTGTGGCAGGATAAACACTTTTATTATGACAGGTGTAAATTATGTCGCGCTGTTTGTATACGCGAATGGTAAATTTTTAATGAAGGAAATTGTTGTTAGCATTGATTTCCGTTCGCCGTTCATTGTTCGAGTTATGTTTGTGTTTAATTAATATACCAGATTCATATTATTTTTCCAACTGTTCTTATGATATATTCGGCATTTGTCGTTAAAAAATTTCATCAATTTTAATGGCAAATCTTCGATTTTATGAATAATTTGTATAAATACCGTACCAAATTTGAAGCGTTATAAATGTCTTTATAGACGGCCATAAAAGAGAGTAATTACACATTTTCCTATTCAATGTGGAATTGCTTTTCTGGCTATGCATTCAGTCATCGACGTGGTAACTCAAACTATTCTCAATATTTCACGGTACATTTATTTATTGGATATTGTAAACGTGCTATAAACGCCATCGCAGAAACGAATATTAGGTGAGCTTTGAATACATAAAATTAATTGGGATTTTTTTCTAATAAAGTCGGAAAACTGGCGACGAATATATTGCTTGTGATATCTAATTTCATGTGTAAATTTGTAAATGCTTCATTGTCTTATTCATTGTCTTATATTGACGCCTTTCATTGCCAGTTTCTTTCCATGGTCAAGATCATTAATGTAAATTCAGAAAATTGTTAAATTGGTATTATAAGAGTCAATTTCCTATAACCTTCAAAAAAAATTGAAAAAACTCCAGTTTTCTTGAATGGGGATAAATTTCAAAATTTATTGAGTAGGTGGTTAATTTTACAGGTTTGATAATTCGTTTGGAATGAAGGTATTTAAAAAAATCACTATGTAGCTGCTTTGTTAATAGGGTATCAGTAGGGTAATGCGCATTTTCTTTATTTTTCTTATCCTAATACATGCAAATTTATTCCATTTATCGCAAATTACATAATGAAACTCGATAATAAAATCGATCAACATTTCCCATATACGAATTAACATTAAATTAATTAGCAGATCATCGAAGCAATAAAATATTTTGACAAATAGCTCCTTGATAATACAATATTCGCAAAAACTATACGTCACCTCGTCGCAAAATCAAATATTTACTAGAATTAGCGAGGTTACTTTAATTTGGTTTTCAGGAAATTCACAATAAAGTAATTCGAACTTTAATCAGTCGTCTCCGAAATTTCTTACAATATTGTGCGTACGCGATGCCGTCCAAGCTCAAAAATGGCTATTACATTGTACCCAATTCTTTGCAACAGTCTAAAGATGATGATAGCGTGTTTTTGTTTCCCCCTATAGGGTAAGGTCACTCCTGATATTTTCCACTATTTTAAATCATATTCTAAAAGTATATTTTTAGATTTGTACTTCATTCATGTATTCATTTATGCAGCCTGTAGAGTGTTTTAGGTGTCCAATATTTACTGCATATCTAGTTTATTTAAAAAAATATTTTGTAATTAGTACAAGGTTGTGGTTTTCCTAATAGACTCATTTAAAATAATACACTATCTCTTATCAGAAAAACCGTTCTATTCTTAATTATATCGTCTCCGCTGTGTATGGAGTATATTGATGATTACTGTTGTTCTATTTTGAGAATACATAACAAAACAGTTATTGAATATTAATCAACCTGGAGACTTTAAGAATTTATTGTCTTCATTTCATTACAAGGACTTATTTTTAAACTATTAATTATTACAGGCCACCTGAAACTACTTGTATGGTAGAAAATGACAGCGATGCCGATAGCATCGATGATGAAGATAATAGCGATTATGCGAAACCAAGGCGTCAGCAATGGTCCAATCAACTCCAGTTTGTACTCGCCTGTGTAGGGTACAGTGTAGGTCTTGGTTCAATTTGGCGATTCCCTTATTTGTGCTACAAAAGCGGAGGAGGTACGATTCATTTATCACTAAATTACTATTGATTTTAACACTCCATTTTTAGCTGTATTCTTGATACCTTATGCCATTATCATGGTGTTTATTGGAGGGCCGATGCTCTATATGGAGTTAGCAGTTGGTCAGTTCACAGGAAGAGGACCTATTGGAGCGTTAGGACACCTTTGCCCGTTGTTTAAAGGTAACCTTTTCTTTATTATCACCTTCCTTGGAACATATAATTAATCTTGTTTGTATTTGTTTGTAGGTACAGGAATAGGAAGTGTGGTAATATCCTTCCTCCTCTCAACGTACTACAGTGTTATCATAGCGTACGCGATCTTCTACTTTTTCACATCGTTTAGAGTGAAGCAGCCTTGGGAGTTTTGCAATCACAGATGGAACACCGAATATTGCTGGGATCGACAAAAGTTCCGAATGAACATGTCCAAGCCTCAATTCACTCATTCACCGGCGGAAGAGTTTTACGAGTAAATTAAACATCGCGATAACCGAAGAATGCCTGTTTCTATTTCGCCTTATTTTCCAGCACGAAGGTGTTGCAAATAAGTACAGGCATTTCGGACGTTCACACGCTGAGATGGGAGCTGGTCGCTTGTCTATTTTGCGCTTGGATCCTCATTTACTTCGCCATATGGAAGAGCATAAAATCGTCAGCGAAAGTTCGGTACTTCACGGCTACATTCCCCTTCGTCATCATCGTTATCCTAATGATCAAATCGTTGACTTTGGAAGGAGCTGACGAGGGAATGAGGTATTTCTTCAAGCCCAAATTCGAGTTGCTCCTCGAAGCGGAGGTGATTAAACCGTTATTTTACGATGGGTTTGTTTGTAATGAAACATGTCGATAGGTTTGGGTCAATGCAGCTAGTCAAACGTTCAACTCGATGGGTTGCGCTTTCGGATCTATGATCTGCTTCGCGAGTTACAACAAATACAATAACAGCATTTTACCTGAGACCATAGCAGTGTGGGTGGTAAATAGCATCACCAGCCTTGTCGTGGGAATATTCGCCTTTGCAACAATAGGAAATATAGCAGCTGAACAAGGAACATCGATTGAAGATGTCATTGATGACGGTACGAAAACGTTCATCAAATTTACACTTAATTCTAATGCGTTTTGGAATTTTTAGGTCCAGGTTTGATATTTGTCGTCTATCCTCAGGCAATAGGAAAAATGCCGGCTGCCCAACTGTGGGCCGTCTTCTTCTTCTTCATGCTGATATGCCTTGCCTTGAACAGCCAAGTAAATTGATGATTGTGATTCGGGTAAAGCAGCTCAATTATAATTTCATTAAGCTAATTTTATAGTTTGCAATCGTCGAAGTCGTGGTCACATCGCTCCAAGACGGATTTCCCGGTTGGATAAAGAGGAATCTGGTGTGCCACGAATTTTTGGTGTTGATCATCTGCGTGGTGTCCTTTATATGCGGCTTGCCCAACGTCACGCAGGTATTTCACCAAATTTACAGTAAATATAAACTCTCTCATTCTCCTGTTTATTTTTTAGGGAGGAGGTATTTACTTTTTCCAATTGATTGACCACTATGCGGCGTCTATCTCCATAATGTACCTAGCGTTTTTCGAAGTGATAGCGATCGCTTGGTTTTACGGAGCTTGGAAGTTGTGCAAAAACGTAAAGACTATGACCGGAAGGCATCCAGGATACTTCATTAAATTCTGCTGGTTGGTAATTACACCATTAATGCTTTTTGCGCTGTGGGTTCTCCTGATTATTGCTTACAAGCCGCCTACGTACAATAATAAGCAATATAATTATCCAACTTGGGCCAGAGTTGTGGGCTGGATTATCGCTTCTATTTCCATACTTTGTATACCTATAACTATGGTTATTGTGTTCCTACGAGCTCCAGGAGATAGTTACGTCGAGGTAAGTAGCTTTTCTAAATTTTTATATTCTTCATATATTGAATGCTTGCGTTTCAGAAATTCAAGAATAGCATAAAATCAGATCTAATGGAAAAGTGCCCGAAATGTAGCGAATTAGACTGTGATTGCATTATAGGACACGACGATGGTGAATCGATACTTGTAGTGAAACCTACCGCAGATATTCATAACATTCTTAAGGACAAAAAGGAGTCAGCGCCATTTTTCCCCGTGAACAATTCCACTTCGCCTGAATTTAAAGATGTCGATGACGTTAAACTCAGTGAAACGCTAAGTGAATACGACAATATAACAAATTTGGAGAATACGAAAATCGATCAAAATCTGTCGTAGCCGTAAAAAAATGCTCGTTTTTGAATTACATTCCATAATAAAGTATTAAGTTATTTATGTTCAATATCTATTTTATTGCATCTATTTATAACAGCTATCTTAATACCTAGCTAGTCCATCAGAGACTTCCACATCATGTTTGTGTTATCGAAGGTACGTTTAAATTTCATGCTATCCCGGCCGAAACACGAAACATACATATTTCTTAAGTGTTCGGGATAAGCTTCGTTGTACATGCTCCAAAATATCGAATGCCCTAATGCCCATTGGATCGCTGCAAAACAACAAACGCGCGGTAATCGTAAAGTCCTTAAACACAGTTGCACTTAGGTGGTATAATTGTTTGTGTGATCGATTCGAAAGTCCTTGCTTCGGATATTTGGATAATGGAAATACAATGCGATTTCAAGAGCTACATCACTTCTACATATAAGCGAAACATTGTGAACCATTCGAAAACGATTTTTTTTATTGCAGTATTGTTGAATAAATAAATCCATCGCTCAGACGCTTTTGTTGGTATAAGTGTGTGATTTATACATATTCATAAATATTCGGAATAACCACGTAATTTGGGAACTACATGTGATGAAATTCTCGACGAAAACGTATTGTCTAACAATTTAATTAGGAGATATGCAAGGAAACGAAGTTATGCGTTTACGCTAATCAGTATGATTTAATTCGCTCAGTGAATTGTGAAAAATATTGCTTTTTACTGGCGATGTTGGGAAAGACTATTGTTGTTTCCTGTTTTTGTATAATGTTTTTTTTCATCGTAAAATTTAGATTACCTATTTATGATTAGTTACAGAAGGAAAATAAATTTTATCTCATCTATCTACAATAAAGGTGGAAATTAGTAAGCTGGTTTTTCTACGAGAAATTTATTTAGAAAAATTGAGTTTAAAAATAATTGAAGTTGCCTTGTATCACATAACAGTTTTATCGTCAAATTTCTGGAGATATTCGTGTAGAGATCAGTCCAACATGTGCCAATGGCATTTAATTACATTATAAAGCGTATAAAGCTATAATTCTAAATGAACGAAACATTTTGTTATTAATTGATTGATAATGATTATTAATTGATAACAAAATGTCTATTAGTGTGATATAATTAATACCTATATGTTTATTTACACATTTCAACCGATTCGATGACTCCATTCGAAAATCCCCTTCAATTAAGTACGTCCGTTTTCCTGATTATCCGGCTTCGAATTCGCAACGAAAATTTATCGCCCGCGAAACTCGCTCAACATTAGTAATTTCGCATTTCCACGCGTTTCGAATTACATAAGAACACGTCGCCTCGGTCGGTTGTTTTCAAGTAAAATTTCAAATCGCGATCATTGAAGCTTCCCCTTATTTCCACACTCCAGTTGGTCTATAATTGCATTATACGCTCCTATTTCACGGTCATTTTCGAAAAAAACGCATCGCTCAATTACATGTCGATCGCGATTTCGAAATGCGAAAATTAGGCAAGCGAGAAAACAGATTGAAATTGGAAATATTCGCGAAAATTTCCGAGCGTTAATCTCGACGATTATCTCTTTCGCGATAAGCGAATTACCTGTGCAGCGGTTTTTATTACACACGTGAGGTGTGGTAACAGTTTAGAGATAGGAGATGTAGCACATGATCTTACAGTATCGCCATTATTTACTTCTAGCTCATTTCACTTATCGTTCCCATATGAACTCACACATTTAGGTATCTGAATACAATCAGGAAAACTTTTGCTAGCTATCGTTAAGTAATAATCTCTAATAACGAATGAGAAATGAGCTCAAATCGAATGTGCAATTACTTCTTTTTTTCGTGTATTCGCAGAGGTTTAATTAGTTTTTAGGTTAATCAAATGTAGAATAATTTTGTTGCTTTTGTTGCTGTATAACCGACGTCCTTTCCTACTGATCTAGTATTTGGCGGAGAATAAGAATAATTTCTAAATTTCTCCAGTAGGCTATATACCTGTTATACCTGCAAAGGTACTCACTCGTGCGTGAAGTCTTCATATCTATTCGTTCATTTCGGCGTCTGCATGTTTACGTTATGCTCTAAAGGTTTCCTTTCCGAGTGTCCCACCTAACACGCCTATTACGCAATTTATATCTATAATTATTTTCCTTTAAAGCGTCTATTAAGGCATTTTAAATTTTGCTATTCGAATAATTTTAACGGCAGTACACGGTAAGCCCATAAATATTCTTATTGTAATTTATAAATAACTGTAGCTTATTTATAGCCAGAAAGCAGTATTCGTACCCCATACTTTTGCCACTTTACCGTATTGATTGTTTATTCAGAGGATAATTTATTCCGCAGGATAAGGCATTTGCATTAAATATCACATTGTTTTAAATTATAGGTAATTAAGTTGGACGTTATTGTTATTAGATATTTACCTTCACTCTTCAATCAAACAAAAATACAAAAATAATCAAATACAATAGATTTTATTTTTTTTTGTGTAGATATACAAGTCTTACGCGGGTTAACAATTCATTATCCTATATTACATTTAATATATCACTTTCCTGCAACAAGTAAACTTTCGGCTATGCGGTTAACCAAAACGTTCGTCTCGGAACCGCAAACTCCGTTTAAGTTACTGAAAAAAAATTAGAAATTCGCCTTAATAATAGTGGTGGCCGTATTGTCCTGCCTTCGCGGCGTTGTAAGCAGCGAAATGCGCGGCCTTGGCGGCCTGAACTTCGGGCGTTTCCACTGGGCGACCATCGTGTCCTATCTCAGCGTACGGCCCGTGGTAAGCGGAAGCGCCGTGCGAGTACTCCTCCGTAGGGTAGTGAGCAGCAGCGGAGTACTGAGCAGGCGCGGAGTAGTGAGCGGGAGCGGAGTAGTGAGCGGGAGCGGAGTAGTGCTCCGGAGCCGCGGCGTAGTGCCCGCCGTGGGAGTACTCCTGCGTGTCGGGAATATCCTGGCCCGGTCGGGACAACACCTTGGCGTATTCGGCGAAGTGGTGAGCCTTGGCGGCCTGCACGGCGGGGGTCTCGACCGGCACGCCGTTGTGGTCGAGCACGGGGATGTGGTAGTCGCCGAAGATGCCGCGACGTCTCCTGTAGTGGCCGTGGCCGTGACCGCCGTAGGCGGCGCGGGAGGCGGCTTCAGCATAGGCGGCGAAGTGCGCGGCCTTGGCGGCCTGGACTTCGTGGGTTTCGAGCGGCTGGCCGTCGTGGCCGATTTGGGCTGGAGGACCGCCGGGTCCTTTGTAGATCAGAGGAGCGTGGGAGTAGGCGGGAGCGTGGGAGTATTGGACGGTAGCGGGCGCGGAGTAGTGACCGTGGGAGTTGTAGTCCTGTTCGTCCGGGATGTTCTGGCCCGGCCTGGAGAGCGTCTTGGCGTACTCGGCGTAGTGGTGGGCTTTGGCCGCTTGGACTTCGGGAGTTTCCACTGGGACGCCATCGGGGCCGATCACTGGGATGTGGATCGCTTGGTGATGCGGTTGATAGTATTGAGCCGCGTAGCCTGCATAGGACAAGGCGAGGGTGCAAGACAGGACAATCTAAATTATGAACAAAACATTATTAATCGTCTCAAATAATCTATTTTTTTCGGTTTAGTTTGAATTATTCATTCGAAATAATCCAACGCTGAACTTGAATAAAATTTCAAAAGGCTGGAGGAAAAGCGAGTAGGTACAGGTTTCATTGAAACCATAAGTCATATATTCAGATGAGAGCTGATCATGAATGTTGCATAAAGGTCTACATGCATGCGGTTTCGTGCAGGAATATATTACTTATTCGCATAAATTACGCAAAGATGGATATATTAATGCTCGTAAGTACATGGTTACTTCAGCACCCAGCAGGATGTTTCTTAAAAGCGATTTAAGTATTTGATTAATATGTGGTAACATTTCAATTAGTTAATTAATATGGAAAATGTAATCGGCTACTTGTATTTCCCTTTGCGGTTTTGTAAAAAAAATTAAAATGCCACTTGTAAAATTGAGTGCGGCATTAAAAAGTAGAAAAAAAAGACTTGAAAGACGCGATTTTCAAACCGATAACTGCACTGAATTAATTAAAGGCCTTGGTATACAGTTCGACACGAAATTGACTTTTAACGAATAGATCGGTTTCACGATACTTTTGAATTACTAAATTTTACGCTTAAATGCACTTAGATTTAGCGAACAAATTAATCCCTGAAGGTATCTCGATCGACAACAATACTTTTTCCACAAAAATTTGGAAAAACATCAATTAAATTAGATATTGTTAGTAAAGCAAACATTTTACTCGTAACTCGACAAAATTCTAAAAACACGACACTTTTACAAAATGCACCACACAAATCACTATAGCATATTCACCAACCACCACATTCAATTCGTGAATCGACTCACCAATATTTTCATATTGCTAGATGTGCTCGATGGTGTTTAATCCAACCTCCTAATTTCTAGGACTGTTTGAGACTACGGCTTAGGATTCCGAATTCGCGAGTATATAAGACATCCCCCCGAGTCGATAGCGGTACCTCCCCGTGACGAACGTACGCAAGGTCCCCTTTCACATTTCGTGGTTCTTTCGAGCCCCCAGCCCGGCGAAATGGACGGGCTCTTCGGAGAGGGAGTTCTCTCGTCGATCGCTTCTGCAAATCACTAATTCAATTTCCACGCAATTGCAATCGGCTTGCGTTAGATCGGGCTCTATTCGATAGAAATTAGGTCTAGGTATCGCTGTAGTATAATAAATTATTGAGGGTATATGTATGTAACTAGATCGTTAGTAGCTTGTTGGAGGAACATCAAATTTCCAAATTATTTGTATTGAAAAAATGGCCACAAATTGTAAAATATTTTATAGAAAAAAAACGAAATTCTGAATGCGGTAAATCGCGGTTTCGACATTGGGTGAAAATAAAACGTTTCCTTTTTAATATGTTTCAACAAATAATTTGGTAACGGTAAAAATCGCGTTTTCACAAGAAAAATAAAACGAAGATGAACGCGACAGAGCCCGACCGCAATAATAAAATAGAAAACGCGTCGCGTTTGCGTTTATTTCGTTAGCAATGTGAAATGACGTGTGAAAGAAGAGCAAAAAGAACTAAAAATTTACCATTTGAATGCAATGTTCTCGAAATTAAATTAGACCATTAACGAGGGCGCACCTGTCGAAATGTTTCTTTTCGAATTAGGGAAAGGTCTTGTTTTCCTTTTCACGTAAACAGCGAAATTACAGCTGTAAAATATGACGACTCCCTCGTTTTTATCTTCTTTAATCGTTTCGCATTTCGCAATTTTCGTTCGTGTAATTTTCGGATCTTTTTATCGCTGCCATCAACCGTCACGCCCGTAATTACGGGTAACTTTATAATTTGCTGTCAAAGTTTTTTAAAGCTTTGTTTTTGTGCGTATTGTTCGCCGGTTCCCCTATGATTAAGATGGGGCTTTGAGTAAATTGAGACAATTGTTTCAGTTTACCTGGGAGAAGCGCCGCGTTAATTAGTGAACATTTAAAGACTTTATTGGGGTGATGTTCTAAAGATTGTTAAAACATTTTCTTTTTGTTCGAAAATTATTCGTTCGTCGATGGAATTTCGCAAAAGCAGACGTTTCGTTTGGTGCACATTTTAATTGGACGAAATCGTCGGTATTCCACATGAATTATTAATTGAATAATTAATAAAAAAAAGTCGAAAATTTAATATTAATATCTAGGTTAGCTCTTACAAAATGCGTTATGCATACAGTAAGGCAATATTCAAATGAATGCAGATACACATGTAGATTCGTCGAGTAGTTTTAATTACCGGACAAAGGATAATTAAAGCGAATTTTTACACTCGGATATTAAGAGAAATTTATGAAAATGTTTTATGTAATTTGCCACTCCACATAGACATGGAAACATTGAATTTTTCACGTATTAATTTGCATACTTCTACTGTTACAATAATTAAAAAAAGTTGTGCGTTTTGCATTGTTAGTTAGATACATTCTTTTATAATTTACGGCCTAAAAAAAGTTTCTCGTACTATCGGATTTTATTGACTCAATTAGTGTTAATTAACAGTAGTTTTAATAGTCCATAAGAATATATGTATATATGTATGCATAAATAAATACTTAGTTAATATACAAATAAATGAACTTATCAAGTTGAGCTATACTTCGTATTTTTACTAAAACGTTTTAATATTTTAATAACAATTTTTTCCTTGGAAAATTCTTTAGTATTGTCCATAACATGTAAATATTCGCTATTTTACGAGCGCAAGCAGAGAAATTCTTCACAATTTTTCATTAAGCCATCTCCCTGTGTTCCTCTGCTAATTCTGTTTTGAACTTTTATCTTTCATAGAATCCGTAACTCATTGCAATTTCTCTAAATTAAACGGAAATTTACGCGAGCACTTGTTGAATTAACTTTTACGGAAAATCTTCGAATTCGCTAACGAGTCGGTAATTAAAGCGATTTCACCCGTTAAGGGATATAGTGGTGACATAAACTGCAATTAAATTAAAAACTTTATACTTCAGCTCGAGTCGCAGAAATTAAAAATAGCCTATATTTTCTCTTATTTTAAGACGCTTTGTAATGTAATTTCCTGCAATTGAGTTATTTTTCAGAAGAATTCCAGGCGTTTAATTTCAATTTAAAACCAACCATAAAATGTTTCTTGCATTAAATTAATTTGTTATTATTGGATTATATTACTTAATAACGCTTAATAAGGCAATTGGATTACAAACAATTTCCCTGTTCATATTCATAATTTTGTAACTGCAGTTTCGATAGAAATGTGATATTGTCAATCACGTTATCACCTTGGTTTTTTTGGATGTCCGTAACAAATGGAAAAAATCCGACCTGTCGGCTTTTTTCCCAATTCGCATTAGCCTTTTGACTGCGACATGCCAACGCCATAAAATAGTTCTGGATTAATAGAGCTTGAAACAATGAATCTTGCATAACCGGCGCGCTCACACTTTATTTAACGGCACAAATAAAAACTCTTTTCTCGGCTAAACAGTTTTTTCGCTTTGATAAATTACGTGCTTCGATTCCGATCGAAATGCGCTAGAAGAAAAATTAATAGATACGAATTTTATATGTGAAAAAATTAGATACCTAATATAGGTACGTTTCTTTTAATGGAGTTAAGTAAGTAGGAATTTATTCTAATCTATTGGAGACATTTCCCGCTATATATCTATATAAATTTAATACGAATTACGCATTAGCGCTTTTTTCTTGTATTAAATTTCATATTAAACTACCAAGGTTACCTGCGCTGCTTGTGTTAAGTTTTCGAATTAATCAAAAGACATTAAATTGGTAATGAATTTTACCGAGTATTATTTATTTCGCTGCAGGTAAATAATTCAATCTGAAAGCGCTGATAAAACGGCTTACATTAAAAATCGCTTGTCAGTTGGGTGTGTGCAGATCCGTTAAGTTGCATACCTTGTTTAATCTGTGCTTTTTTCTGAATATTTCTAAACATCAGTTCATGCTCAATTTACCTGCGTAGAGGCGCACATTTGTTTTACAATGTCTCAGCTTATCAGAAGCAGAAGTCCTTTTAAAAGGTCCTCCAGGTTGTAGACAATTTCGTATCGATTCATAAGTATTTTTGAGTATAGGTACTTCATAGACGAAAAGTTTCAGGATACTGTCTCAATCGTTGAGTATAAAATCCTTTATGTTCATGTCGATGATTTTACGAGCGGATTAAAGCAAGAAATTGATTTGACATTATAATAGGCGTTTCGAGAAACAATTTACCTAATTGGTATTGGTGTATGGCCTTTCATATATTCTTTTATGAATAACTTAAAACGCCATAAACAATAACAAGACATAAGGATACAAATACATTATTTGTTTATGAATATTCCATGCCTAATACGAAATTGATTAGCCAGGAGTACTATAAGTCTTATAGCATCAAAGTGGTTCCGCGAGGTTATATTCAAATTAGTACTGGGTACTTAAGAAATCGAATTTTTGTTTTCGAAAAAAATCGTTACATTTATGATCCATCGGATTCCATTCAAATTTTTACCTTGATGGGCGCCTACGGATGAAGGGTGTGCCTGGGTACAGATCCGAAGTTATGACCTCATTTAGTTGACAAAAATAGCGCCAGGAGCGTGAAACGGAATTTTCTTACAACTCTAATTAATTTAATTTGCGGTTTTAATATTTTTTAAATATACATGATTAGCATACCTATGTATATTTTCTTACTTATCACAGTGTTTTAAAGTAGAAATATAGAAACATTTTTGTATTTACTTTTATTAAAGGCAATCGAACAAATTTATTTTCTAATAAAACGTTTCTGCAATGCCTAAATAAAATTGGTTAACACCAGTGAAATATTGCTAAAATTTGATATAATAATCTCAATATTTACTAACGTAACCATTATATTTTACACAGCAAATGTTATACAATAACATGAGAATCACGTATTCGGTAGTAGTTTTTTAATCAATTTTTCTAACCGCATGATTGTTGATTTACTTTTTTTCCTCTATTACTATACTTTTTCTACCTTGTTGGTAATGTTGGTAAATTAGGTTGGCAAGCATTTAATAATATTTCAAAGTTATCCAAATTCCAAACGTTAATGAGAAACCTTATTGCGATGAATTCATTTTCAATGATTATTTACTGAATATCATATTCCAAAATTCGATTAACTTTATAATTGCATAATTATCCGGCTGAACTTTTAAATAAATAGGTAGTTTGGTACATAATTAACTAAAAAAACAAGTGCCCAATACATTAATGCTCATAAATAATAATACCTCAGTCGAGGAGACGAAAACCATGAATAAATAATGGAAAAACTTTGTCTAGGAAGGAAGCTTCGTGGAATTACTGCGTTCAGTAACGAACTTTTCTACTTCGAATTTTATTAATTCTATTAATTAGGTATTCTTAAGTACTGAAAAGATGAAACAGTAATATTTTTCTTCGACTATACACTACACCCTAATTTTCCACCTACACATATATCATTGTTCCCAAAATTAACGCTGCATAATTGATTGTAAGAACCAATTTTGTTCGTACAGATTGGTAAATTGCTACGTTAATAATTATCTATTCAGTTCTCTCTGGCTTAAACAACATGAATGATTTATTAAAGCTGTAACCGTTGGTTACGTGACCTTTGATTGATACGTAGTGCCGCGCAACATAAAAAAGATCATTTTACTTCGAAAATTTCGACAACACATATCTCATGTCCGGGTCAGTTAATCCGTGATCGACGTTTTCCCTCGCCCATGTAAATTACCGGGAAAATTGTTTCGTATCGAAAGCTTGTCAGAAGGAGTTTATTTTTTACGTCATTTATTTTATGTAAAACTCATTGTAATTTATTATGGCGAATACGTTGAGCGCGCCATTTCGCCCGCCTATAGTACGAAAATCGAGTTTACTTTGCCGTATCTTGCCATATATGCTCCCACTGTTGTGCTGGAAAAGCGGGAAATTTATCGCGTTAATAAATTCAATCAATATTCCAATGTGTCCGTTTATTTTTCTTGGCTTTCTAGATAAATCTACAATTTTTCTTCTTAACATGAATTCTATTAAACTATATGCTTAAACTGACCTTATTACAAATAAAGTATTGTTAGTGAAAAAAAAACACTTTTAAACAAAGTACAACCTAAAGCGTCTATAATACTTGACTTTTATCTCACTAGGATAATGATATCCTTCAGTTTGCACTAAAAATCCAGTTAGAAGTATTGTCAATGTTAAATAAACCATAAGATAAAGGGCGAGTATTATACTTATTTACATATGTATAAGTTTGAGCATAACTTGTAAGTACATGTAAGTATAGGTTTCGAATAAAGAAAACAAATTTCTGCCACATGCTGCTACTAACTCACACATATTGAACTAGTATCCATAATATATAATATAACTCGTACAAAATTATTTATTTATGTAATAATACTGTTCAAAACATTTATTTGAAAGGAACTTAAAAATTATATATTCATATAACACCGTACAAAAGAATGTCTTAAATTAAAATTCACTACTTAAGTTTTAACCATTGTCACACTTACAAACTTATCAATAGAAGAATGATCGAACTTTATCATTTACTCAAATAAACGTAAATTACCCTTTTATAGTACTAAAAAAAACGTTCAATTTGGCACAATAAATGATTATAAATCTAGTTTTTTGTGTCCACCATTAATTATATTGGTAAGTTCAGCTTACAATTACCTAAGTAGATACGTCAATAAGCGCGTCACGGCACGTCGATTAATTAATAAATAAATGAAAAAGGATCTACTGGTCCTAGCAGTTCTATTTTAGAGTCCAGTTTACATATAATATTTAAACGGTAAAAGGCAAGAGTATAGTTTGACTAGCGTGAAATAGTCATTAGCACACTTCCTAAAAAACCGAATCTAAATAATCACAGAAAAAATTGATAAGAATTTAGAGCGGCAATAGTGATTGATAATAGCCCAGTAGAAAAACCACTTCTTAAAACTACCTACTTACATAATATCATGACGATACTAATTTAAATCCTTAAAACGAAATAACGTATAATATCAACACAATCACTTTTTTTTCTTTCAAACAAAAAAAAGTACAGCTGGAGATCACAACAGTTTATCGAAACGTATCTCTAGCCGAAAATCACAATTTCGTTTTGTAAATCCCATCTACCGGCTCGTCCGGTGCGTCAGTGCTAAAAATGGGATTAATATTACCGCCCTTCCTGCAATCCTGCACCGAGAGGCTCGTCGACGGCTGCACGAAATTGTCCCCTTTGCCGGTTTTCTCCAGCTTCTCGTCCATGCAGTCGTCCTTCTGCGAGTAGATGCGCTTCTTGCCCGGAAAAACGTTGGCCATCTTCCTGGCGATCGGGTGGATCAGCTCCTCGTCGTACCTGTCTTCCTCGCTGCCGGTGAAATAGGACACCGCCCAGCCGAAGAGGATCGTGATGAAGCAGCCGATGAACGAGTAGTACATGTAGCTCACCGAGTACAATTGGGTGAGGGGATCGCTGCGAAATACGCGCGGTTATCGATAGAAAAAATCGATTTCGACGTGCTACTTACGATGGAGCGGCCCTCGTCGTGTTGAGTAGACTGTGAGTGTCGTTGTAGATGAAGTACGGCGACGGGGTGGTTGTGGGAGTCCAACTGAGCACGTTGTGCTCGGGCTTGAGGATGTGCGGATTGAATGACGAGTTACTGCAACCGTCCGTGTACAAAGCCAGCCGATTCGCCGGTGGTTTTTCTACAGTTAAACCGCCGAAAGTGATCCACAAAGTCACTACGTGTCCAGTTATCATTCCTATGCTGGCGCCCTTAAAAGTAACAGTAATTAAATGCTATTGCCTTTGGTACAATCGGTTGATGTTATGCGTAGGCGGGCACATTAGAATTTCCGTCCGAAATAATTTTGGATGATGATCGATTACTAATCTATTAGATATGCATTTGAAACAGGGTATAAATTCATGCTTTGCGAGATACGGGCAGACGCACATGCAAGCGTCGGTATTACCCTTTGTGTTGAATGAATACAGAATTCGCTTGTACGCGTATCCTACGGGGCGAAATATTTCTGCAATATGCTTAGACGGAACACTTTGTGAATAACTAAACAGGGAGGTTTGTTTCGAGCAGGCTTTAATCACGTCAAATGGCTTATTTAATGAAAATTAACCCAATTTAGGTAGCTTTACGACGGAAAAAATGATCAATTAAACCGTACTTAAGGGACTCCGGATACTAGCGAATCCACTTTACACTCTAAAAAAAATCTAATAAAAGCGTAGAAAAGAATAATTTATACCTTCCAATTGGCGCATGGTATCAGTATAGCCATGACGAAGACGCCGAGGAGAGGCCCCGAAGTGGCCGATGTGACCAATAAGGACGACTCTATTACGCCGTCCAAGAGCCCCACTCCGAAGCTGATTCCCATGATGATGAACCCGTAGACGACCCCGATGAATTTGATGGCCCAGAGCTGGTGGTGGTCCTTCAAGTTCCTGAGCACGGGAATGGGCCGGATGAAGTCCTCGAAAGTGACCGTCGCCAGGGAGTTCAGGTTCGACACGTTCAAACTGGAAAACGGATACGTTCAGGATAGCTCGTTTAACAAGGCGGAATTAGACGCGCGAGGGGGCTCATTGCATTATGCGAACGATTTAAATGAAAAATACTGTTTTCGCGACAGGAATTTATGGAAAGTTGTTATTCATTTTGCCGAGCAGAGCTGTTGCGTTGCGACATGACGAATGGCGAATTTTTTTACGTCCGGCGTGCTCGCGGAAAAACATAATTGCTTATATATTACTCACCTGAGGGCGCCGTTGAACAGGCTGGCCATAAACAATCCCAATATGCCGGGCAGATAGCTGAATCGGTCCTCCACGAAAAACGGCAGGATTTCGTCGTATTTGTCTATGTAGCCGGTTGATAGGGGATCGCAACTGGCGTACACTGCGTACACCACCATGCCCACCACCCACGAGAGACTGAATAGTACTGTAATGACGGGGATGTTCCACATCATAGCCCTAGGGAAAAATCGAAGTTTTAGTTACACATGAAATATTTTATTGTTGTTTTACGTACTTAGTAACTTGTTTTTGCGAGTCCATGCTGCAGTAGCGTTGAACGAAGTTTTGTTGGCATCCGAAAATCGAAAGAGACATAAACAGTTGACCTATCAAAGCTGAAGTTGTCGTAACTCTTGCAGTAAGATCCAAGCTGAAGCTAAAAAAATAATATTATTAAAAATGCGGATTTGACCTTAGAGACTTCAGCTATATCCCTGTCGATCTGTATCCACTGTCCGTTCACAGTAATTTAATTATTCATTTTAATTTTCCCAACAGAACGATTTTTCCATCAAACAGCAATTTTTTCGTCATCGATATTGATTTTGTAGCCATATTTTCAATCTTAAATCTAATTGAATTTGAATAAAAAAACGCCGTTCTCTACTCGAACCGATTTTTCGGCATTATTATTTCGTTGTAAGCAAAAAAAAAACTTTTTAATTTGTCATCAATCGGCAATTCGCCAACCCCCCGCGGTGCTCCGAAAAACTCCCCCTTTTTTTTAATAAACTCCAGTTTCGACGCCGGAACGCCGGAGCGCCGCCAACTAAAAACGGGACCCGACCCGTTTTAATAAAGGCACCGGATTTTAATAACGGATTTGAATATTATTGTAGCGAGGCAGTTGGAAATATTTGTTACCAATATAAATTGGACCCGAAATTATTCTGTCCTTCATGTGCTAATACAATTTGTCGAACAGTGGAGTAGTCCTAAAGGCGGAATTTTAAGTTGAGAGCTTAGGGAAGCCTTGGGTATCTTATTTGATTTTAAATAATTAATTACATTAGTTGGTATATTTGATCGAATTAATTCAACTTTTTTTAATTTATTCTAATTAATCTAATTGTTGTTGAAAACATTGGAGGCCAAATTTTATATTAATCTATTACTTTATATTAGGCATATTTTTTATGCAAATTTTACTGATTTATAGCTTACAGATTTTTTTAGATAGTCACTGTAATTATGTCAAACGTTATCGCGATTATAAAATCTCGATATTTAACGGTTATTTGTCGAATAAATATGAGCAGAACTGCGAAAATTGGGGCCCTCGGAGTAATTTTCTTCGGAACGCCTTTGGAGATGGAGACTCCGCTTAGTAAATAGAGTGAGAGAGGCATTTGCATCAGAAGTGTTTAATTATAAAATTTACTGTTTGAATTTGATTAAAATCCCGACCCGGCGAAAACAATTATTTCCCAATAGGGGTCAGTTTTCCTCGGAGTTTTCGGGTGAACTTTTCGCAGCCAAACTTCGGAAAAATAGGCGATTTCTCGTATCTGATTGTGCCGAGTTTGAGTTTTTTTTATTCGTGTAGCCGTATTTAACGTAAAAACCTCAGGGAGTTGAGAAAAGTTTAAATGTCTATATGAGAATTAATCACAGTTTTATCCGAGATATTATTTATGCGAATTCGTTTTTATCGTTTAATTCATTTTTAATAACATTAGGTAAATTTTACAAAATTATATTTATTTTATACCTTTCCGGTTTCAATTATTTTTTTAATTCGTTTTAATAAAAAATCGTAGTTACATAAATAAATCTGTTTTTAACATTAAACCAAGGTCGTTCACGACGAGTTCA
Source organism: Phyllotreta striolata (assembly GCA_918026865.1). Lineage (NCBI taxonomy): Eukaryota > Metazoa > Arthropoda > Insecta > Coleoptera > Chrysomelidae > Phyllotreta > Phyllotreta striolata. The sequence continues at coordinate 7,933,814 of OU900096.1, forward strand.
ATAATATTCGTTATGTTATTCCAAAGTCGATTTTATTCAAAGTGGATTATTTATTAATTCGGTTTCCTTGAATCATTTTTTAAATAAACATACATGTAGCAAATTTGTGGAATATTAAAATATAAGTATTGCGAAGAGCGCTTTTAAAACGTAATTTAGGAAAATATCACGCTTATGCAACCACTCTTTAATCATATTGTCAAGAAAATTGATTATAATAAATGGACAAGGAAATATAATAAGTCCAGTTTATTAATTGGAAACTTGAAAAGAACAATAGACACAAATCCGGAAAGTAAATAATTACTTAGAAACACTCATCTGACGCCTTCCATAACTAATAATTACGCATAATTAGATACATTATTACAATGTATCTATCCGCATCAAAATTACGGCCATTAATTATAATTATACACATATAGTACTGGTTGATATAGAAGATGAAAAGAAGTTTAATTAGCTAGGCATTTAATTTCTTAGTACTTACTTGAAAAAATTCAATCTGCCATCTTCCTTGTTAATGGAAACTACTTTACTAGGACCACCGGCTTCGAAGCATCCTTGAAATATTATCGCCATGCTGACCACTATCATTGTAACGCCCTGCATTACGTCCGCCCAAATAGCGGCCTTCAAACCGCCCTATAAAAAAATCATTTTTTATTCTTATATTTCATTGTAATTAATTGTTTCAAGCACTTCCTCACAAATTTGTTTTCTGATAAGATCAACATCACTTTTTTATCGTTTCATGACTCAAATTATAATTTGCCTGGCACACATCCCATATCTGTGCATAAACAATGTTAATTCTTGCTATCTCAAAGAAAATATTTTTTACTCGCAAACAACAAAAGTTAATTTAAACATAATTGTTTTGGGACTTGCTAGTTGTTTTTTTTTAATGTATTTGTCGGTGCGCCAATGGCGGAATTGTATCGAGCCCCGTCAATCAATCTGTCCTTGTTGAACAAAAGCGTGTTCAATAACTTACCAGCATATTGAAAATAATGCTGACTACCGAAATGCCGGAGATGGAGACCCAATAAGGAATTCCAATAACGGTGTTGAGAGCAACGCAAGGAGTGAAAACTGTCACACCCTGGTTGAGGAGAGCTCTTACTATGTACGTTCCCGACGCCAATTGCTTCACAAACTGCGATTTGAACCTAGAAATTTTCCATAGAGAGTTTGCGAATAAACTGGAAACCCCTGTGGGTTTTAAACAGCAATTTTATGTACACGATACTAAAAAGTTTAACGAACCTGAGGTGCAAATATTGGTAAATAGACGTTATACCGAGGTTGAAGTACACCGGAACAAATATGAAACAAACTATAGGATAGGCCAAGACCATGCCGTAGAGGGTCTCCCACATCGTCGCTCCTCTGTAGAATAGTTCCGAAGGGTAACCTGCGGGAAAAATGCTTTTAGCTAGTCCGAACGACAGGTAGCGGTTTTTAGGGTCGGTCGGTTATCGGCCGGTATTTAGACATTGTTCCAGACATAACTCCGAGGAATCACTATGCTGGAAATGCGACCTGGTCGAGCTTATTAATCTAACACCGCTCATTCCGATATCGTTCAGTTATACGGGAACAGGAAGGATTATTCAAAGGATTTCAATACTGACGACATATTGCACGAACTATTCAGTTTTAGTTTCTTGAAGAGAGCATTGAGTGTTGCATTTCTGCGGCTTACCTAGGAAGGATCTGACGCCCAGCGTCCCCCTGGCTATGCTCAGCATCATGGCCCCCATGGAGACCTTTCCTGCGGCAAAAACGTAGTCGGCTTTCGTCTTTTCCTTTGGCCCGAAACATTTCGAGTATACAGCGACGAACGTGCTGGCTATCACGAATATCACGAAGACTAGGTAGTCCCATACCATACTGTTCACTTCTTTCGACATTTTGTTTTGCTATTCCTATACTTGAAGATTCTTAATGATTAAATAAATATCTGAAACCAAAATGAAATATATATTTCAGTGTATTTTTTTGGTGTTTGTTGAGATAGTTGACCTAAGAAGATACTTATTAAAATTGATTGCAGTTAAAAAGTTTTTTAGAGATAAGACGCAGTAGTTATCGGAGATAGTAAATATCGAAAAATATTGCATAAAATTTTAGGGCTACTGACCTTAACATTTATCTTAAAAAATAGCACACGATAAATACGTAATATGCAAAAATAATTATTGTGACAATTCCATTGATAAAAATTTAGAATTAAATTTAGCGGTTTCTTTTGTTGATTCAACAATTCAAATGGCATTCTTCCCAAGTCTTCCATTACCGCACGGGTCTCTTACGCAAACAATTCTCGGTAGGTACTTAACGGAACTTGCGGAACTAAAATCTATTAAGGTAGGCTAGGCTGAGATTAGACGATGACCTTAAAACCTTCATCGGCTTTGAGGAAAAGCACGTACCGGCGAAAAATACAAAATGCAATTTTAATATGAGCTGTATCTTCGGAGCGAATTCGAATGATTATTGGTACTATTGCGCAACGGATTTCGACATGTTTTAAATTATGGTATATTATGCGAAAAAAGGACCACAATGCTGTATATAAGCATTTTTTGTTCAGTATTAGCTAAAATTATACCCATCAACCAAGCGCACAAGGTCGAAATATTAAGTGCATACTAATTTCGCATTTCTCCCGTGACTTTATTGAATTTATTAGGTTTTGAATTAGAAAAATGTATTTCCATACAATTAAAAGATGATGTATAAATAAAGAAAAAAAAAGTATGAGGAAAATGCACTTACTGTGTGAAATTTTTTATGTAATACAATTTTATTGAAGTGGTGAAAATAAATATTAACAATTTTGATTTCATTGGTTAAGTATCATTTTAAATTTTATAAAATATTAACCATAACAAACGTTTTATTCAAAGTAAATTGCTTATATATGTCATGATAAACAAATTAATTAATAATAGCTCATTTTTAATTAACTTTTAATTTCTTTATCAGTCACGACTTGAGTGCATGATTCTGCATTGGCATCACAAACTCACAACAACAAAATCAAGAAAATACATAAAATTAGTCTAATTACAAAAAGAAAAAAGGATTTAATAAAAATATTCAAAGAATCTCGAACTTTAATTGGTATACACCCGGAGTATGCGTATACTAAATCAAAATTATCAATCAATAAATAAATCTGGACAAGATAAACAAAGTCGAGTAAACAACAACAAAGAGTTAAAATAAAAATTACCTGTTTATTTCGATCGACTGATATGGCGAAATCACTGACCATTCTCTACTGAACGATCTCTTAAAATGATTACCATTCACCATCGACAATGTGTATTTAAACGGTAAAGGGGCTTGAAGAATAAATATTTAACGATTTTAACAATGTCTGAAATCAAAAACTCATACAACTATACTTATCTTAAACTACTCTGTAATATTTGTTTGTCGAATACACTGCTCGACATAAACATTGTATCCACATGCTGTATAGCATAAATTCGTTACTAATGTTGCTTGTTTTTGGGCTTATAACGTTATGTTGTTAATTATGAAATACAAATATGTTACCTAACGCTCTCCAACGTCTTAAAATAAATAAAAATGTAAGATAATTTACCTAACTGAGGTCGATAGTAATTTGAATTTTCTATGTACATGGATAGTATTGGCAGTACTTTCGTTTAACTTTCAAGAAATTATCAAGTTCAAGACGGCTAGTGTATGCGAACTAATTTATATAGGATAAAGAACACGCAAAATATTAAAACAACTGTATTAAAGAAGATATAAATAAGCAAACATTCAATGAAGAATTTTTTTTCTGAAATGTGACATTCACGTGACCATTTACGAGGTAACGCGAAAATTTCCATCATGTATAATTTTTACAAATATTTAAACAAATTTTACGTTGAACTCTTGTGTAAGACAATTGTTATTAAACTGATATTTAATCAAATTTCAACTGAATTTGCGCATGTTATACATAAATACCTAGAAAAATTAAAATAAACAAATATAATTAAATTATTGATTTGATTAATTAATGGTGTTCATAAAATTTGATTCGAGGGATCACCGACCTCTCAAAGAATCTCTATAAATAAAATTTTGCCGGTGATTTTGCAATGATTTTCAATAGCTTCAAAAGGGTGCATTGACAGGTAGATAAACATGTTTGTTGAAAAAAAAACATTTTTGCAAGTAAATAAAATCTTAAAAGATTATAAAGTACATTAGGAGAAATAATGTAAAATGTATAACAAAAACAAAGAGAATTGGGACATTTGCCCTTCGTAGAGATAACAGTTCGCAAACACACTGATGGTGACCATAGCCTCAATTCAGTAAACTGTTCATTCGGAACACGCATGCTGAAAATCCCTAACAAAACAAAATTTGCATAGAGGAAACTTTTAATAAAATTAAAGAAACAACGTTTTCCTTAGGATTTCGCTAAAATCAACTAGCAAATATTGATACAGGAATAAACGCGCAAAATCTTTTTCAAGAATTGTTTTTTTAAAGTCGGTTTATCAGTAGGTATTAACAAATCTGTCTAGTACGGTGAAATTATGTTTCAAGTTTTCTAATCTAAAAGAAAACTCCAGTTTCGAGGTGATCATTTTTGAATCTATCAAATATTTATTCAAAAAATTACCCCATTCATCTACAATGTCTAGAGTAAACTGAGTACTTTTCCTACTACAGAATTTATTGTAGTTGATTCATTGCCTACTAATGTTGTTAATTTTCCTTTCAATTAAAAGGAGTGGAATCGAATTAACGATACCGATTATTGCGTATATTTTATTGACAAATTGTTGACGAAACTTTCTAATTTCATAAAATGTAGACGACTTGGATTCAGTCGGTATTAAAATTAATGAGATCCAAAGATTTTACCAAGATTAAAAAATAAATTTTATTTATTGATCAGAAACCAAAAATCCTTGAACTTGAACTAGAGATGCACAATAATTACACGTCGAGTTTGCCAGATTCATATAGGAGATTCCAAACGGTTCATTGGTGCTTACTAATAGAAATTATACATGTCTACTTATTTAATTTATTTTATACCACTTTTTCTACATTTCTTTCGTTGCCCCCCGATTGCACCTTCTATTTACGATTTAACCAAGCGAACCGAATCATAAAACCGCGCCACGCTAATTCGAACTCCATTAGCGAAATTCGGCAAAAAGTTTCGATCGAATTTCGGCACGCAAGCATAAAATTCAATTCGGTAGGTATTAAAATTATTTTATACTTACAACTTCTCTAACTTTCTCGGGGAGTAAGCGTTTCGAATAAAAAAGAACTGTTGAAGTTAAAGAGCCAACTAACGCCGATTCGAATGGAGCTTGTTTATCTTCAATAGAGTTCAACCGCACCACACGCAGTAAACATGATCATATACGGGAAAGGTGCAACTGCACGGCTGTAGACTGTAAATTCAAATTAATTACCAAAATGAACAATTATTATAATTCTTTAAATAACTTGTTGATTATTTGTTCAACGTAAAATTTAAAAGGATTGGCTCTGTTATCTCCGTATAGACCGTATATAAATTAATCCTTTTGATTGCAAGCTATGTATGTATTTAATTGATTTATTCAGTTAAGTGTCCTGTTTTCAATTCTGTTATCACGTAAGTACAAAGCAATTTGATTTCCGAGTAATTTATGGAAAATTTCAATGCAATACAAATAGTCACAGCATTAATATTAATAGAAATCGATTTAAATTCAGAAAAAAAGTCTCCACCTTATACATGCTGAATCATAGGCATATATTTAAATAATGCATAATTGATAATGTTTAAAAAATATTTGCATACGCTTATTAAATTTGCAGGAATAACATTAATCGATCCTAAATGAATTGTATCTGTTCAATTTATGAATTATTCGTTACAGATATTTTGTTTCAACCAGCTACTTTGTAAATGAAATTTTATAAAAAAATTTACGAGGTGAAGACAAAATATGCAGGATATATTTTATGCAACCCGTTAACACGAATTTTTACCGGCTGTTATAATGTATAAAAGGGAGATTTAGTGCTATTTTTATTTTTATAGGTATTTTATCCTGTACGTATAATTTAGATTTCCATCCAATAGCAATAAAATGATAAATAAGAGGGAATAAATTGATTTATTATAGTCTTTAATGGACCCCATAATCATTTATTATTTTAATAATAGGTTTTTTATGTCTACAGTAATTTATCTTTGATTTAGTATTGCCAATTTTCGTCCATATCTTAAGGAAATCAATATGTTTAGTTAGAAATAATGAATTAAAATCGGATAATTATTGTTAGATGTAGATACTCACATTTGAAACAATGCATTGAAACCGTCAGATGTTGATCGGCTATTTAATTTCACACACTTACAAAAGTATTTCTTACGAACCACGACATTTACTGTATAAAATAAACGATAGTTCGCGTCGACATAATAAGTAATTAAAGATTAATCTGTGCACTACAATAGGAAAATGTAATGTTTGTACCAAACACTCCATGAATCACATTTAACATTTTTGTTTCCTCGGTATTGAGCAAGAACTGTTTTTGCGGTTGTATTAAAATTGTATAGGCTACTAGTAAGTACTACTGTTATACATGTTGCAGATAACACAAGAATTATAAAAATTCATAAAAACCGCAACAGGATTTGCATAAATTTTCATACCTTTTGAATGAATTCGACCTACAACGTGCTTCATTCATAGTTTCTGCTAAACGTTACTGTATGCTTTTTGTACTACAATTTACATTTGTAGCTGTTCATTTTAAAATGTTTTGATATGGGCAAGTTAAAAAATATTATTGGAAGAAGCATTACTTACTACTCTACTAAAAGTACGTAAAAATGAATGCAATTAGGTCAGTTATGGTTCACAATTTTCGCCCTAATAACAAAGCATAATTCAGTAGCAATTAGCAACATATGTGGTTAAGGTTCAGGTTTGAAAATTACGGAATATTTGTATAATCGTTGTGTAATATTAACTCAATTATTTATGCATATTACTGGAAAATATAGGTAGGCAATAAAAAAATTATTGAAAAATGAACTGTTAGTTGTCAGGATTATTTTATTTAGAATTTGTTGAGTCGATGCTAAGCAGAAAAATGTTTGGCAAGAAATCAAATTTCCTAAACGTTTGATGCGCTTAAATAGATTTACAGTCAAAAATGATGCATAATATAGATCATGGAGTTATTTGAAACTAAAAACACAGTAATTATATATATATATATATATATATATATATATATATATATATATATATTATTTGTTTGTCCTACATAATTACCCAATTATTTATCAGGAAAAGACCACCAACTTTTCAGTTTCTACGCACTGTCTATTTATTGTGGTAAATAAGACACAACACACGTAAATATATCAGATATATTATATTCTATATGTTAGCTCCTCAGCCCAGCATCCGTTTACATTTTTTTTATCTAAACATATATTTTTATGTTTATTTATCTCGAAGGAGTGCTTCAAAGACGGTTGATTTCATTTTTTTATTCGATGTAATTCCGTTAGTTTCCCCCAAGTTGACTGTTTTATTCGAATTGCTCTATCAACAGAAATACACCAATCGAGGTGATATCTTGAAATATAAATGGAGTTATAAAAATGTTTTCTGTTTTGTTTTTGTGTATGGTATAACATGAGGAAACCGTTAAAAGGATCCACGGATTTACGAATTATATAGGTGCGTATAAGTACCGTGTAATTAGATTTTTTACTAAGAAGATTTACTAATTTGATATCCTATTTTATAAACGGAACGTTCATAAGACTTTTAACAAGTCTGCAACTTTATAATTATATAATTTAATTAAATAACATGTCTACGTTTTATTACTGAACTTATATAGCAGCGATTATTTTTAATGAAATTCATTAAAACAATTTAATAAATTGTATAAGTGCGTGGTATCTAATTCAAGCGAGGTAATGAATAATAGTGAATAATATTCGTTAATAAATTATGAAACTATTGTTAATCGATTTATCGATTTTATGGCGAAAAACCAATAAATGAGTATTTAAAAAATGGTTTAAACTAATTAAGATACCTATAACTTATAGATTATTTATAAAAATTTACAATAATTCATCCGTTAAACATTCTCTTACCTTTTAATTAACACGGACATGATTTATTAGATATTTACAATTCACACTCGATTGTGAGTAATAGAAAATAGTGTAGTAAATAATAGGCTGATTTTATGTAAATGAATGTAAATGAAATTAGACTCGCCGGCTAAGACCATCATAATCAACAGCAATTCCATTCATTACTAATGCAATTACCTTCAATTCTATATAAATAACCAAGAAGGAACGGCCTAGAGGTTCGATGAGACAAAACAACGGTAAGGGGAGTTTATTTCTTTTTAAAACAGTAACATATTTATTCGTTTAAATGCAAGTTAATTAATCAATGGCGATTAATCTTCCCATTTTAAACAGGATAAAGTGATATTGAATTAAAATTTGAGCAGGAATATTATAAATTCGGAACGTCATTTCGGTTTACTTCGTCATTTTTACGGACGGAATAAGAGGAACGTAGAGGCACCCAAATTTATGACCCATTACGAAACTCGACAGATTCTAAGCTTTTACTTTGGCAAATTGGGCGATCAAACGAGATCAAACTCAAGTTACTAGGTAATATACGAGGGGCTGTTGCTAAGTATGGCAATATTCGAAGACTCGGCATTGCGACTTTTCTGCTGATTGTATTAAACTTGAAAATTCTATATTTAAACGTACGCAAAAAACGTTGAAGTGCATCTACAGTTCTCATAGGTTCGGATTTTTGTAACGGTGCATCGAGATCGCAGAAGTCTGAGAAGACATGCACATATACTACAGGGTGTGTTTAACTAAAAATTGTCTTTCGGAATGTATTTTGAAATTTTGAATCGTATGCACAAATTTAGAATGTTACCAATTCGATTCTCATACAATTCTCTTAGTACTTTCTGGAGTTTTGAATGTAGGAGCTACATGAGCAAATACTCAAGTCTTCTTAGATTTGTGTGTACATTGTAACATCCTGTAGATGTATAAATAGAAACATGCCTATAAAACCACCTTGTTTGTCTAGATCGAGCGCAAATATCGTTAAAGTAATCATTAGAGGCAGTAAAGGAAATAACTATTTTATAAAACCGGTCGCAGTGTGTTTTTGCCAAGCTTATGGGCTATTTTTAAACGTCTTCGAGATCTATTTTGAGATGCTTCGTGTAGTCTTAGCTTCTTTGTATTTAAGGCAAAACAAAAAACACTTACAAAGAAAGCAGGAATTTTATCGAGAATATCAAATGCATCGCGGAACGAATCCAATTATATGAAGATCATGAGAAGAAAATTCGCGTGAGCCACGATAGTAACCGAAAGGAATTTGGTTTGTATGTATAGTTTTTGATTAAAATTTTAACCAACATCCATCATGAGAGTTGCGTATAAAATGTATGAGTTTCTTCCTCGCGAGGTTTATTCAATTTCGGGTACATAATTTAAAATTCCAGCGTACACTTATGTCACTAGGACGAACTACTAAAGCTCCCTCGAGTTATCGAGATATTTCAAGCTAAACCGGCCCAGGCCGTTTCAGTTTTATTTCGTCCTTTTGCAATTCCAGCTCGTTTCCATAGAGCGAGAGAACCATCTTCTGTAAATATATAGCTGAAATACCGGTTTTTTTTATTAATGAAAGTTCGCTAGAGTTTTAATTTGCATATTTTCATGCAGTCCACAGAGATCGCTGACCATTTACATTCGAAAAACGTTAAGGAGGAGAATTCGCCCGAAATAATTCCTCTAAAAAGATATTCATTACTGCTAACATAAAACTGCAGGATTTATTTGAGTGTCTAGATACCTGGGTGTAATGTACAGGGTGAATCTTGAAGAACAAGCCAAAATTTATCCAGAAATATAAGTTTTTTTTCATTACTTATTAGTTTTTTTATTATCCCAACTTGCCTAGTGAAGGTAAAAATCAACGTTTAGAATCAAAACGTAAACATTTCAATTGCGTCTTTCTTCAAATAAAAATATTATTTGTCTAGAATTTAACTATTTTAAAACAATTTATGTTAGGAATTAAATCATTAGCGAGGAATGATGAAGGATGCAAATACTATAAATCGCAAAATTGTGAAATATTTCATTTAGTGTTTGAACAGTTTATGCGAATGCCAAATGAGACCAGTTAATGCGAATTTGCGCTTATCGACCGAGATGTCATTCCGACTGATTTTCTGCACGTTCAGCGGTTAAAAAATACAACGGGCAGTCCAAAGTTTAACTCGTTCTCATCTGGCTCGAACGTGTAATAAATGTAGGTAAATTTTCACCTTAGGGCTTTGGCGGACGACCTTGGCTTATGATGAAACAAGGTGAAATTTTTAACGCTATTCTCGGCTGCTTGTTGCTCATTATCATCCTCAGGCCGACGTTTCTGAACAGTGAACGTTTATTTTTAGATAATGGCCGAGAGGAACGTGTACTTATCGGTTTATTTTTGGAATTGTAAAAATTCGGTGAATGCTCGAGAAATTTCTACGCTTTTTTTTTCGCTTTCTTATCGGTTTGCTGTAGCTTATGTAATTTTTAAATATCTACAACCAGAAGAGCTAGGCTGAGTATATACTAATTATTGTTTTGAACTAATTTTAATAGGAAATAGGAAAATTATCGTTAGCTTAGAAACTTCGAGTCACATTCTCCGTTTTTGTAGAAAAGTTAAAATTCCAGTTTGCGTTGTAGACACCAGTCAATTAGGTAAAAGAGTTTCCGTACGAGCTGTAGTTAAACGGCGCCTTCTCAGCGAATTATGCATGCAACAGCTGTTTTCACCGTTGACGTCGTCAACGTAAGTACAAGAATAATCTCCTTCGGTCCATTAGAGTAATCTTGATCTTAACCTCAAAAATCCGCTGATCTATGGCTAGTAGCTGACGCGTTTCTATAATTTCCTTTATGCGATTTGTGGCTGCGCAAATTAAAGACAAAGCGAAGGAAAACGGGTTTTTCTTATTAATAACGAGTGATCGAAATGAGCCTTTGTTGTACGTTACCTTTGTTTTAAATTTACAACAACTACATTTCTGGAATTCGTGAATTTTTGATCCAAAACAACGCGAAGAAAAAATATTATGAAATAATTCTGCTTGTTTAAATATTTTACATAAATACACGCAACGACGATTCAATTATCTTCTATTATCTTACGTGAAAATGTGGTTTCACAATATTTTCATTATTACTCTCGAGTAATTTGCGGTAATTGAAGTCGTTTAATTGCACGTGAATTATTTATTAAATTATAGTTAATAAACACCTTTGTTGAACAGACGATTTAAATAATACTGATGCGCTATGAAAATAGTTTGATAGCTATCTCAATTTAATTTAAAGCGGGGGCCTCTAAAAATGTTCATATTCTCTCGCAAAAAATTAGAATGTTGGGAAAACTGTAACTGCGGAGTTCAATTAATTATAAGGCAATTCCACGCGATTATAAAATAGTTGAACGTTATTCGGAAATGGATTAATCGTGTTCCGAGCATTATCGACTGTTCCTCTAATTATTGGGTTAGTTAACTGATTACAAAATCCCGCAATTCGGATAACCGAAAACCACCCGTAACATTTTCATTTATTTAACAATAGAACCAGCAATTAAAACACAAGTGTGCGATTAAGGAAATCCCATTGTACACATATTAGGAAACTTCGTTACGTATTTTGTTAAGAAGCAAATTTTCTTAATGAAATTGATTCGATAAAAAACTCTTCCGTTATTCAATTTAGCTACTTCCTCTAGCCGAATAAAAAATTCTTCACAATTAACATGTTTACATTAAATAATTATTAATGAGCGCACTTCAATTTATTAATGGAAATTCCTCGAAACGAGCTTTTTCTTTCCTTGACATTTTAATCAATCAGACACGTTATAGCTTAACACATATCTCCGCATCTGGTATATCGAAGAATGATTCATATTTGCCAGCCATTATTTATATTGGGAAAGAGGAATATAAAAAAATACAAAAATGAAGAAAAAAGTCGATAACTGACAGGTCTTATTCAATTTAATAAATGTATTATTGTTATCGGTTACTTTTTACATATGAAGTGTATTCGAGTGTTAAAAACACGGAGCTGTATATTTCATTACATAAATCAATATTGGTTATATTTAGTAATTAATTTCTATGAAATAATACAAATAGATTAATGTCTACTTTATGGTTCATCTAATTACAAATTCTCCAATTTGCGGTTTGACTATAAATGAATTTTTTCAATAGAATTAATTAAAAATTTCGTTATGTAATGTGAAATAAATAATTGTCTATTCTTTACGTCATTATCAAAATAAAATAATTCTCGGTAAAGGAGTTTAAAGAAGCGCCTGTCTATAAAATTGTTCAAATATTTGAAATGTGGTTGTAGTAGACTGGAATATTATATCGCTTTAGGTGAATCATTTCTGTGGCTGCTTTGAATATAATTAATATAAATTTTGGTAAAACCAGAATCGACGTGCTTTGTTTTTACAAATCTTTTTTTGCTAAAACGATCGTTAAATAAGACTTGTTAATTACCATATAGAAGAAAAATAACCGACTGGTTCTTTCTATCCCGGTATTATTTATTTCCCATTCTAACCTTCAAATGTTACTTATTTTGTATGAATTTACATACTGTACATACGTATTTAATGAGTTATTAAGATTCATTACTTTACGAGTAGAAAATAAAAGTAATTTTAGTGAAATAGTAGGAAAATGTAGGACGAAGGATTTTATCTTTTTTGTTACTTTCACAATTTGTTAATTCCTGTTCTAAGGTGTACTGATAATTTAACAGTCGCTTCTGCATTGGTATAATAAGTTACTCTATGCAACTAAGAAAATTATTTTCAATTGGGATTAATTATGTACTCACCAAATCGATTTATTTAATATATTTTGAAATTTACGAAGTGTTTAATCTACCTTTAGTAGTCGTTTAGTCTATCTTTTGAATAGAATAATTGTTCAAATAAGAGATGTTTGTTTAAAACGTACAAATGGGTACTTAGGTTTTGTTTTGGCAGCACAATTACTTGTATTTATTATAATTAAGATAATATTCCATTAGACAATTTTACATAAAAATTACGCAGTCGTTTCAGATAATTCATACCGATTTTTTATGAATACCTACTCTTATAAACACGCTATTACGAACTTAATTGACGAGTCATAATGCTAATAGTATATTGAAAGAAAATTTCTGAAAATATAATCGATAACTGGTTTTGCGTAATCAAATAAAGTAATTCGAGACTTGTAAGAAAAAACATATTTAAGATAAACTCATTTTAAAATTCGCAGAATGATGGAGCACTTAATATTAGCATATATTCAGCAATTCCCAAAATTCTTTTCCCATTCTTATTTACTTTTGTATTAACATAAATTTAATTACCATAAAATTATAGAGTAAAAAACCGCTATACGCTAAACCACACTACTACATTCGTGTTTTGGTGCTAAATGATGATATTAATTAATGAGCGACTGATTAATTAATTTAAATAAAATTTATCAACAAATTTTTTATATATTTTTTTATTGATTAGAGGAATACTGGAAAGTCCACATCCGTCACAAGTCGTTTCTATACTGACCGAAAACATTTCGCAAAACATCCTTTTAATACATTTTTTATGCAAAATTAATAAACATAAATTGAACGGTTTCTCATTCATAGGTGTTGTTGTCCATTTAATCTTATAATCTTGCATAGCTAATTCAAAGTTAATTTTACCGTTTACCTATTTACTTATTATTTTTTATGATTAATCGAAACAAGATTAACAATTTAATAAAAACTGTTAGATTTCAAACTGTGTAGTATATTTTTATTTTCAGGGTCTGGAGTGTTTATTTTATAGAAAAAAATTCTTGCCTGTAGGAAAATTTACGAAAACATGCTTCAACAAAAAATTTGTTAAAGCATAATTTATGTAGGTAACAAAAATATGAAAATGTGTTTTATTAAAGTGTTTTTTCGTATACTAAAAGGAGTAGATATTTTTTTAGGACCGACGCCACACCCCACTAAACCACAATACAAGCTATTAGGTATCTGACAAAACATCAGATAAGGGGTAAAATCAACATAAAGGAATACATAAAAATATATAAAGAGCTCTATAAAAAAATCGGATAAATCTAATCTATGTATCAATGTGGAAATATAAACAATCATAAACACCCACTAAACAGAAGCATAACATGTACGTAAGTAGTCCTTTGGTCCACGGTCCTGACTGATGATTTATGAAGGTGGACTTTTGCAATGTAAACAAGTTTGTACCTGTTATAATGCTGAATAATTGAAGGGATAATTATACTAAACAAATATGTTATACCTGTGAACCCAAGTACACAAAGTTTGATTTCTATTGTGTGTGCTCAAACTTGGGTAAATATTTAAAGGTATTCTTTCCAATTATTTGCACATTTTAGGTAAATAAAAACTATTTTAAAAATTACAACGTAGCGAACAATTTTATTGCAACCTACAACAATGTGTTAACATGACCTCTACGGGTGGACTGGACTGTAGTTATTGTATATTGGATATTATGGGAGATTATCGTGGATAATGGAGAGCAACTATAATTCTTCACACAACAATACCTATTACAAAAGGATTTCGTGTTCCTCATTTTCAGTTTCCCAACTATTTGTTAATATTATCACAACCCATTGTCATTAATTTTTGTTGTCGTCCTCACGCAACTAATCAATAATAAACACAAGTCGGTGTATTTTATAAATATCTATTATTAATAAACACATATTTTGTGTAGATAGTAAAAAAAATAAATAAAATTACCTTATGTAGTAAAATCTTAAATAATTCCCAAGGGTACTTCGCACATAAAATCCCTCGAATCGTTTCGTTATATTCGTGCAGTAGGTAAATTAAAATATGAGGTAGTACTTTCTTCACGCACGTAGATAAATCAAACTAGCCGAGAGAGACCATCGACCATCTACCACATGGTCGGATGACCGTACCAACACAACTGGTCCCCACCACGACCGATGGATTCTTTTAAAGGGAAGAATAAAAACGTATTTGCGTTTTTGTCGTACCACCACGGTACCATGACCGTTCGAATTTTGGAAAACGACTTTACAAGGGTTCCTCGCCGGCTCCGCCAATGCCGTGGAATATTTTTGGACGCTTCCCGTGCTTGTTGCAGTGGCGGGTGTTCGAGGGGGCGGAGGGTATCTCGCTTGTAGCTCGTGTAATTCATCCAATTAATCAATGAATAATTGCAAATATGTGTAATGAGATAGATGAACATTATTAAATATTAACCCCTGCATTAGTGCGTATACATGTATAGTTACTACTTTGGCATCAAACAGTAATAAGGTAATTCTAAACGATGTGGGGATTAAAGGATTTTACATAGGGATCGAATGTCGATAATCTCATAAAGCCTTTTGCTAATGAATGATTTTAGCTTTTATGTCTGTGAAACGTTTAATTAGATGTTCTAATTATAAAACATTCCTATTGATCAGTCAGTAATTTGTTAGTTATTAGTATCGAATGGTCCCTATTAATTTTCCTAAAGCTTAATTTAACAAAGAAAATAATTGGAAACGAGTAATTCCATGAATTATCGAGGAGTCTCGTTTTATTTGGTTACGACAAAGCGCCATTCAAAATATTCTGTTATAATTATATCATATTTAATCCAATGGCAGTTGTAACAAGAATTTCTTCTCTAATTAGTTTGATTTTGTAAATGTATTACATCACGTACAACGCATTTTATAGATAATAGCATTTTTAAAAAATCCTTTTGCTGGCAAATATGTAATTACTTTTGGGTTTTACATGTGTAAGCAATAATACCTAATATTTAGATTATTTGGATACAAATATAATTATTATATAGGTATAATATTTCCGCCTAATCGAATCCGAATAATCGAAAAAACACAAAATTTCATGTGAATTACTGTACTAACTATAGCCTTTACTAGGTGTAAATTGTAATTAAATTCGTTTTTAATAGTATTATTTTCAACAAATTTTAATAACTACTTTTATAACCAAATGATATCACTACTTATTTTAAATGTATTTTTCATAACAGGAAGTAAATTCGAATTACATTGTGTGTTATTTTTTATGTACATAAAATATATTCATAACTATCATTGCTGAAACAAAGATCATAAGGTCAAATAGTAAATAGTGAGTATTAAATTAAATATAATGCGACAATGTGGAAATTCTGTTAACAAATTATTGTGAATGAAATAATGTAATTTATAAATTTTAGAGGCACTTTAAAATCCTTAGAGAAATATGATTACGTGTGATCATTTCAATAACTATGTATGTTTATCTAAAATATGTATTTACAGTACTTATTTCTAGCTTTTTAGCAATTCCCATTTCAGATACTAGCTATAATTATAAATATTTGAAATAAATTTTAAATATTACTCTTTAGGTGATTTAGAAATAATGATGGATATTTTAAATGATTCAGTTTTACTACCATTTTTGTCATAGTTTCATTGGATGTTTGTATTTCTTATTTTTCTCTTTTGCATACAACTATTTGCATATGTTTTTAAGTAACTAAAAACATTGCAATTAAAAAGTTTTAATTTTCGCAGAAATTATATTTATTTGTCAATTTTAAAAATTAAACACGTCAATTTCACACTAACTTGTCTTGTTTGGTTTGTTTTATTTACATATTTTGACGCACTATAATAATTTTATTTTTGTTGTTTAATTTTAGTAGTGAATAATTTTTTTAAATGTCGAAACTGCCGGTTAATTTTAACATATACTGGTAAAACAGTAGGTAAATCAAACAATTCATTTAATAAATCAATTAATTTAATAAAAAACACAAATTGTACAAAATTATAGAAAGTTAATAAAATTCATATATCTAGTAGTTTTCACGTAGGAGCGTAAATATCCTTTATTTTCATTTGCGATAACGTGTTCATGTCATAACTTTTTTTCCTTTTGAAAACGCCCATCAATTTCCATATCATAGGGTGAATAAGTTCATTATCGTATTTATCATTTTCATTTCTTGTGATATAGGACACCAAAGCACCGATCGTCACCGTAACAAAACAGCCTATGCATGTGTAATACATGTAGCTTATAGAGTAGAGAAAATACAAGGGATTTCTAAAAAAAAAATTAAATAGAATGTAGGTAATTAATTGGAGTCTACCCAATCTATGTTGTACTCAAACGAGAATGGCTGCAAAAACACGGAATTTTCATGTTTTTCTACCTTCTAATTTACCCTCACGAACGGAAACCTTTATCTAAATTAATTTATGAAAATTACTCACTTAGTATTTGCATTATCAACTGGGTAAATATCCGTATAATTAATCCGAGCTGCAGTAACGCCAGACGTAAAATTATCTTCCCTTCGTATGTAATTACTGAAAAACGTATCGTTGCAGTCGTCAGTTTTCAGCGGTAAATACGACGTATTCGGTTTGTCGATAACGAAAGCTCCGGTGGCAATCCAGAATGTAATCAGATGGCCGAGGATAATTCCGAATGATGCGCCCTAAAATGGCACCCCGAACTCTAACATCTATTTAATGACATCTACTTTAAAGCGTGCGTTAAAGTAGATGTTATTAGGTGTATGTATCGACAATAGGGCAAGCCAATGTTTTCATAATAAACACATTAAGCAATAGCTTTGCCAGTCTAATTATTCATACCTTACTATTAGCGATCGGAATCAACATGGCCAACAAAAATACACCCAAGAGAGGTCCTGATGTAATTGAGGTCACCAGCATGGAAGCTTCTATGACACCGTCTAGCATAGATACTAGGAAAGCCATTCCCATTATAATTATCCCGTATATAATTCCAATTATTTTGATCGTCCACAATTCATGTGACCCTTTCAATCCTTTCATTCCAGGCAGTAATTTCAGAAAATCTTCGTAGGTAACAGTCGCTAAAGAGTTAACGATTGAAACGTTCAAACTGCAAAAAACAACAAATCGCTATACTTACGAGTGAATTATTATTTTAAATGCGATAAAAAGTTAAACAATTACTTAATTTGTCGTATAATACTCGTTCGTTACAAAAGTATCCACTTAAAAGCGAATTTCATTTCAGCTGGAAATAGTTCACGTTAAACGAAAGGTAGGTCCCGGTTGTAATTGCAGTAAAAAAGCGTAATCTGGAGAGCGGTTATTAATATTACGAGTACGAGAAAAAAAGTTAATTGCCGCAATTCGTCACCAACCTGAGTGCTCCATTAAAAAGAGTGGCCATAAACAATCCGAGCAGTCCTGGTAAGAAGCTGAATCGATCTTCGACGTAAAACGGCAGGATTTCATCTATGTTACTGATGTAGCCGTAGGAGAAAGGATCGCAATGTTCATAGACTGCGTAGATGACCATACCAACCAGCCAGGATAAGCTGAACATGACTATTATCACAGGAATATTGTACATTAAAGTCCTAAAAAAAACTTATTTATTTAGAAACAATGGATTAGACAGTTAGTAGAAACGTGAAAGAAAATTCCTACTTGGTCACTTGTTTTTGTGATTCCATGCTGCAATATCTTTGCACGAAGCTTTGCTGGCATCCGAGTATAGAAAGCGACATAAACAACTGTCCGGTAACAGCGGAAATGGTGGTTACTCTAACAGTAGGATCGGGATCGAAACTGGAAACAGCACGGTGAAACAAGAGAAACTAATTTGCTGGGAAATTTACTTGAAAAATTCCAATCTACCGTTAGCTTTGTTAGCGTCAATGATAGTTTGAAAACCCGACATCTCAATGGAGCCGTAGATAATTATGGCTAAGCTCACGGCGATCATAGTTACGCTCTGCAGCACGTCGGCCCAAATAGCGGCGTTCAGTCCTCCCTGGAAATAATACAGTCTCCACGAACTATAGTCGAGCAAGTAATTGATTACTTACTAAAATATTAAAGCATATGCTGACGAAAGCCAGGCTGCAAATGGACACCCAGTAGGGCAAACCGAAAAGCGTCCGCATGGCGACGCAGGGCGTGAAAATCGTGACGCCCTGCAGTAGGAACTGTCTCAGGATGAACGTTCCCGATGCCAAGCACCGCACTAAACGCGATTTGAATCTCATATCCAAATATTGGTAGACGGAAGTGATTCCTAGATTGAAATATACGGGAACGAACACGAAGCACACTATGGGATAGGCGAGTAGAACGCCGTAGATGGATTCCCACATGGTGGCTCCTCTGTAATACAGCTCCGATGGAAATCCTGAAAGGTTTTTAGTTTTTCAAGTGCACTTCGATTTGAGTTAGCTGTTGGTTTAAATATTTTTCTGAAAGTTTACTTACCTATGACTGATCTGACGCCCAGATTTCCTCGAGCAATGCTCAGCATCATCGCACCCACTGATACTTTGACGGTGCCAAATACATAATCGGCTTTGGTTTTTTCTTTTGCCCCGCAAAATTTGGAATAAACCGCGACGGAAATTGTGATTAAAACCATGCCGAAGAACATCAGATACTCCCAGAGTAGATTTCGGTTAATAGTAGACATATTGATATACTTACACTACATTTACTATTAAGGCTGTAATTAAAAATAGCTTCAATATATATTATTTCTGGCGTTGTTATTGCATATTTTTGGGTGTTTTTTCGACATTTCCGCAATTTTATATTCATTTAAAATCCCGATTTTATTTAAATTTAGCAATCTTATTTGCGAGCAATGCGTAAAAATGAAAAAATATTTTGTGAAAATAGCCAAAATATTTGATTTCGTTTCATAACTAACTCAATGATTCTCAATATTATTTTTTCTAAATTATATGGAAAATAAAACGGTGAAAATTTTTACGCAAGTTTTCATCGCAGGAAGTAATGCCGAGCATACTAATCATAAATAAAATGTCATATTTGTCTGCATAATAAAAATATTTTACAAACGGCGGTGACTAAAATTTAATATTTAATTAAACTCACCGTATGTTCCTTTTTTATGCGAATTTTCTACGTTTCGGTATATCACCGTTCTCTTATTTAACCATTACAATTTGCGCAATGTCGTCAACTGGAGGAGTATAGTAAAAATTATACATTTTATATTCAATAAAGCCAATCCCTTGCGGCTTGCATTTGCTTTCTAATGAATTTACAATTATATACCGGAATTATACAGGGTACTACAATTTTAGTTCTCTAAAATTTGGGAGGTATTATAAGATTAATATTTCTATAGCGTCTAATATAAACATAATTTAAAAGAATACCTTATAAAAAATTACTTTATAATTAATTAAACTATTCCGCAGCTAATTTATACATTAAACTTAATTTTTATTAGCTTCCTAGCGTTTATTTTGATTAATTTCGTTCACTCTGTACGATGGTTATCCTGGGCATTGAAATCTCGTTATTTTTAATTTATCTACATTAATTTGCTACAAAGAAAATATTTTTAACGCAAATTACGATCGTAAATTGCCGTAAATGACGGCTCTTGATCTAATGAAATACTGGGAAAATTTGTGATTAAATTAATGGTTGTATAAATGTTAAGTAACTACAGGGCAAATGGAAATAAAATCAATACGTTACAAACAAAAAGCGTAATAAACAGAATAAAGTACAAAAATAAAAGTAGAAAATTCGATGTCACAATATTTGTAAATTAATGTTAGAAAAAAGTTACGAGACGATTGTCTTGGAAATTACATATTTGGTGCTCAACTTACCTTATGAAAAATCAATACAACACACAAATTACATTTGAAGCGATCGACGTTTTGATTACTGCTTCGTGAACATATGCAAGACGCTGTAGTAATTTCAATCACGAATGAAGTGTTCGAATAAAAATGATTTTTACGGAGTTTCCGCAATAAACAATTGTTAATGTTGATAATTACTGCCAGACCAGTTGATACAACGTGAATCAGAGATATTTTCCCTATTTTTGCAACGTTGCAGCGTTAATAACTTTCATTATCCATTTAATTATTTAATGTTGTAAATCCCAATTTAACAAGTTAACGAGGTAGTCCAATGAATTTTTATGCAGGTTATTTTTTTGTTAAAGTACTCGTTATGTGCAATGAAGCGTTTCCAATTGAATTTTTCCCAACGTTAATTGTAACTGATACGTACAATTGGTGTACCTAATAGGTAAAATTATATAAACATATTATTTTATAAATTTGTCGAACTTCCTATTTTCCAGCCTGGTATTTTGCAAAATAAGCTTCACTTAAAATATCTATAAATCATGCAATAGTTTTTGCCATATCCCCAACTCAATACTCTTGGATCACCAGTTTTTTACGAAAATAAACAAGGTCTTTAAACAATCCCACTCAATTACTCAATACAGGGGATACCTTGAATTATTAAAGAAATCGCACCAAGAAACATTTACCAAAATCACCTTGTATGTGAGAAGTATATAACGAAATACATAAACATCAATCATAAAATTAATCTATCGTTATATTTTTATTATCAAGTAGCGAAAAAACCTTTACCAGTAAACGCTTTTCCCCGATAAGGCGTAGAAATGAAGCTTGTTGCACTTTATTGTCACGCTATTGAAATTTCTACTGTAATATTTACTTACAATAGACAATAAAAATAATTAGTGCAGTTATTTCTGTATGGTATATTGAGCAGAAAAATGAGTCTATCCAATAATCGAAATTTAAATAAAGTTATTAATAAAACGAGAGATTTTAAAAAGCTCTGAATATAATGCAAGTATTAATAAGTATAATTAATCACTAAGTGACGAATAAATGGATCGGAAAATAGTCGACTGATTTTCACCTCATATTTCCATTAAAAACAAAATAAAAACCGCAGAAACTCCACATTGAATTTTCCAAGCGCAACAATCGCAAGTCCGGTGATTTATGTTTCGGGAAAAAAACGCCTTTCCATTAAATCCGCGTGTAATGTTCGTACGAATTCCGCTTGTGTAATTAAAACCGGCATCCCCTCGAAACATATTTTTTTAAAAATTGCATTTAAGTGCTAATAAGCAGAGAAATAATCGAGGCGTTAACATGGTCATATCGATCGGATGCTTTGTAATTGGTTTCGGTTTAGTGAAGTGCGGGATGGATACAGCATTGGAAAAACTGCGGCATATCTATTGATGAAAAATTATCCTGAAAACGATAAATGCAGATTAAAAAAAATAGTGGTTCTCCCAATGCAGGTTTATATGGCCTTATGTGATTGTAACTAGCTAGTTTTGTGCTATGGAAATATTATATTTATTACATTCATACAAATAAAAAAAAACTATTTTTTTTAATCATAGCTTCACCGATTTTCTCTTGAAGACAGACAAAAATTCCCTGCCATTTCTATTGTAACAATAATTAAATTTCTCTTTGAAATCATTTGCCTTTCAGATTGAAAAATTTTTAATCATTTCGAAATTTAATTTCCTCTTTTCGCCTTCGAAATGCCTTTCTCTTCGACGAACCTCAACAATAGGGCGAATTAAGTACGAAATAGTCCGATAATATCCTCTAACATCCCGACCCATGGCCCGATGGGATATTGTAATAGAACTTCATGTTCCACATTGTCAAGAAATACTCCGGACAGAATGCAATATCAAATCGGATGTTGGGTTAATAAAATGAAGTAGCAGCTTTATTGCATTTTTATTTCTAAATATACATCGTTGTTTGTTGAAATTTTGTACAGCAGTTAAGACAAAATGTTTCAATATTGTGGAAAATTCGGGTAAAGAAGAAAACTAGTAGATACACAACGAATATGTTGCTTTTTGCTTCATTATTTTGCATACTAAATCGTTATTTACATATATAGGTAAATGTAAATTCACAGCGATAGTAAAACCATTCATTAATTTACATTTCCTCCGTATTTTTTCATTTCCTCTTTATCCTTTGTGCTTGAACTTACTTTATCGCTGGATTTACTGGGATTCGAATCCTATTTACCACACTAAATATAATCGTGCATAATTCAGGCGTCGCCGGTTCTGGCTAGGTACTTCAATTTCCAGAAATTCCTTTGGGATCGTGCGGGTTTTTCGGCCTCCAAATCGATGACGAACTCACAAATGGAGAGCTATTATTGTTTGGACGTACAGTGAATAATTTATCGAGTTTGTCCCCTATTGTGCGGGCGTTCCGACGCTTCGTCACTTCGAATCAGTTGCCCTATTAGTGCATTGAAAAAAACTGTTATATGTATATAGGGAATGGAGGGAGTAAATGAATAAAATATGTTTAAAATTAACGTCCAATACTCATTTATTTATACTTATTATCCACATATTTAATTATTCACGAAAAAACGTACACACACAAATATAGGACAGTTGATTACATTTTAATTGGTATTTGTTTATTAATTTATATAATAATCTAAAGACTTAACAAGATAATGAGCTAGCTAGATCCAAATTTGACCATTTAATTTTTTTCCAAATATATCAGTTTCAAATTTCCCATTATAAAACTAACAGAAGAATTTTTTTTTTGATTTATTTTGTATTTGTACAAAGTAAAAGTTAAAACAATAAATTAATTCCTCATATTGTAATTTGAACAGATTATTATTTATGGTAATTGTGGATCTAGCAGCGCGGGGATTCACCAGTACCCGTTATAGGGCCGGCTGCCTTGAGCTGCTCTTTGAAAAATTAAAGAGCAACCCTTTGGCTAGTCATCTATGCTCTAATAACTGTACAATAGAACCTGCCGAAGGGCCTCGTCTGAATTATTAATTAATTTCTGATATAGATAAAACATTCGATATTAGGCAAATTTTAAATAGAAAAGTTGAGATAAAAGTGAGAGTTTTATAATTGTAGTCGTTAATTAGCGTATTTTGCGTAGCAGAGCCCTTCCGGCAGTCGATAGCACCATAATTTCGTTGCAAAATTTCTTTTTTCTAAAGTCAAAGTGAACCCCACGAGCTCGGGATGCGGTTGATTTAAAGCGTTTTATTTGTCTTTGTATCAATTGCGCGCGATTCAATTGGAAATTCCGCTGAATTTGTTGGAACGTTCTCCCGCTTCAAGAGAAATCTTTCCCACGTTAGTTTAATGAAAACACCCAAAGTAGCATTGAAAAGGGAATTTTGCGGGAATTTTTAAACAGCCCGAAGTTAGATTTTTCTGACCGAATTTGGAAGCACTCTAATAAAATTGACAAAACACAGCCTTGTGCTCGTTGAAGAGAAGAATGGAAGCGAAGAAATGAAAAAGTTAAAACCAGAATAAATACCACAGTGACTATGTTAATATTATGAAACAGAAACTCTAATTTAATGCAAACATTTCTAATGTAGGTAAAAATCTTAATTGGAAGACCTTAATATGGTGAAGCCAATTATAGCTTTAGGAAAGTATCTACAGTACAATACGAATAGCGAAATAGGCCAGTGGAAATTAGTAAAGAAATGAACTTTCTGAAATAACTAATCCTTCATAGAACACAATAATTAAAAAAACTGGAAATTAGAGATCGGAGAGTGAAATAGCAATAAAAAATTCTCTATCGAATATCACACAGTAAATTTTTAATAATACCTCTCAGAAAAGATGTACTTCATATTTCCTAATCTTCTGTAGGAAATGCAGGTATCTAAGAACTAAGAATAGATTAGCCAACTTGCATTTCCTATCCTTGCAATTCTATAAGTGCAGAGCAATGCATCCTCGTATTTTCCTTTCGGGTATCGAATATTTATGTATATTGGCGCCGAACGAAACAGATTTCCATTCTTCAGTTAGCACCAACAAATTGGTTCCATAAAACTTCGTTACCATATTGACGAGGCCGAAACTGTTTTATCGAGTCACATATCATTGTCCATTATTTTTAATAGTCGAACGTCGAGAAAAATTTACTGTCGCGTAATGTTTGATCGATAGTGTTTGCATAAACTGGACGGGCGATTGAGTGTATATTGTAGCAGTGCGATTGGTGAACGATTAAAAAAGGGATTGGAAAAATTAGTTCTCTTGAAATATCGCGAAAGGTATTCGATTAAAATATGACGCGATTTTATTGCATTGCGGATTTTCTGGTTTTAAATCAATCGCATCGACTATGGAAGACTTCCGCTGGAGACCTTGCAAGGCAACATGCTTATATTAATTGGAATAAATTATGTGCCTATGTAGATGTGTTATGTAATACCAAAATTTTGTTGACAACTGAGGGGCTCCAGAGGGTTTTGATATATTTACTCTTAGTAGAAGACTGGCTCGGGTAACTGAGAAACTCCGTTCAATTTTGGACCTTACTAATAATTTAATCAACTTGTCAATCGCTTTACTGAAGTAGTATCGGGAAGCATTGAAAAAATATTTTTGATTTCTCATTTCCAGAGTACAAATATCACAGTTTAAAGTTTTCCAGTTTTTGTGAACATAAAAAGTGCTTGTTAAATTGCAATGGCTCATTGAATTTTTTGTCGATTCGAAATTAATTTTCCGTGACAATTTCTCACAAGAGTTGTTTCACCGGTGCACCGATTACACCGGTTTTTGATGTGATAAATGAAGTCAGAATTTTTGCTTTTAAACTAGGTAATTTAACAACATAAGTTGAATTGCCTGTCGATAATTTTTCTCCAAAATAACTTTTAAATATCCTGAAAAAGTTTATTGCTCAATTAGTAACACATTGCATAGTGTCATTTGTTAAAATATACTATTATAACTGTTTGTGATGAAAGATATTTGGGCGAAAAATATACAAAATTTTTCTAACGTATTAATAAGGCATATTTTAATATTTGTACAAAAATACTGTTATACATTTTATGATAATTTCAAAAGATTAAATAATTTAAAATTATAATTTATAATTAATTGTGAGAAAAATACAAGTTAGTTTATTTTAAGTGTGTAGGTAAAGTAAACTTGAAACTTGTACTATCTTTAATTATAATAAGACAAAAAATTCTTCGACATAGTTTTGCATTAATTATTGCAAAATTATGTAATTAACGAACTTTATCAGTTACCATAGCCATATAATAGTAATGATTTTCGGTATTAACATTTTCTATTGGTATTTAGAACAGAAGAAAAGAAAATGGCTAGTTCATAATATTTCATAAATCTTATATACACATTTAACTATCATTTAATTACCTAAAACATGAGATTTTCTTAAATTTCTTTAGAATATACTGTAAACAGTTACTTATTATAGGTACATAGAAAATTTCAAATATTCGTATTTGTGAATAAACTAAAGAAACTGCTAAGAAATCTTATTATTTCTAAGGGTTTATTTACTCGTAATTTCTAGGTAAAAATAGACACACAAATTTTAAATAAATATAGAAACAATTAAGATCTTTTCGAATTATTAGGAAGAGTTTGTTCCTTCCATCAGGCACTTTTTAGAATTGAATAAGAATACATTAAAATATTAAATAATTTAAAGATTTATTTTTCAGCGTTCGAAAATAGTACCTCTACGTAAGTACAAAATTCATTACAGATCAAGAAATATTGGTTCAGACCTGAACGTTATACTAATCTACCCAATTCGCAATTTTTAATTCAATCAAAATTTATAATTATAGCGCAGGGCTCGGGATATACCTTTGGGAATTGAAAACATTATTCGTTTCGTAATACTTATGTACAAATTCATACAGTTCGCAAAAAGAATCCATGTAAACCGTGTACCCAAAGCAGTAACTTTTCCTACTTACTTTGATACAATAATAAAATCTCAAGTACAAGACGAATACGCATTTCTATTGGTCCCATTTCCCGCGAAAACTGCTATCCAAATTCTACGATCGCACGCACATTTCCTTAGGTAATTAGAAATCGAAGGTTTCCGGATAGGTAATAAGTAAAAACACTTATCGCATCGTTTTTTACCTATATACATATGAATCTAAAGGCACCTGTTATTTTAATCCTAAAATTCCAGACGAATAGTAATTACGAATAGTAATACAAGTAAAACCAAAGAAGAAATTTTAGTACCTACATTGCGAATATTAGTGAATAGTTTTACATTTCAATTCCTATTTTTTTGTGAATGTTGTGGTTCAATTGAAGTTCTCGCTAGTTGAGCCAGTTCCGTTGTGTTTGAAAGACGAATAAATTTATTGAAGGTATCCTATCTAAAAGTAATAGAGTACATTTTATCCTTGCTTTGTAACGACGCGATTATCAAATACCCATCCAGAAGCCATTTGATTAGAAAATTATCTCTGTACAATAGAGTTTTGTTGCATTTAGCCACTTCCTTTTCAAAAAATTTAAACATATTTTCTCCCGGCCGAAGGGAACATATGTATTTATTTAAAATTATTTTATACTGAATTTATTCCCTTTGACTGGGACAGGGTAAGTAACAAGTAAACAATAAATATTATTATATACAAATCAAAACAAATTTCTAGACATCCAATTTAATTTGAAAACACCTTAAGAATATATTTATATTTAGGATAAAATTACTTAGAATCAATACGAGAATAAAAGCGTTATGTTATCACAGTGGTAGTCATTGCTCCAAAATTGTATTAAAACTATGGCTGCATGAAGTGCCTAAATGTTGTATTGAAAATAGAAATTATTTAAAAAAAATGGTAGTTAAACACATAAAAGACTTTTACTCAATAATTTCTAAATAATGATGGACCTTTTCGTATACACAATTTGTTAATTTTCATAATCCAGAGTAAAACGAAAATCTATTATAAATGATAATTTATCATATTATCAACATTTAGTCACCGCATTAGCCCCGAATAAATTCCGGTAGAATGTTTTATATTCATACATAATTTATGTATATTTTTTTCTACTTAATATTTTAACTTTGATATATGAGTTTCAACCAATTTTTGAGCTAACATAAGATATATGTACATAATATATTAATGTTTTGTATAAAGAAGTACAAATTTTTAAGAAATTTTTACATACAAACAGAAACAAAACGGATCATGAGACAACTATTCGCAACATTTGGTCATACCTTTAAAACAGTATTTATTTATTTTTTGTACTTTATTGCGAACATTCGCTCTGCTGCATATGTGTCGTGGAAAGTGCTTGGTCGCTATATAAATAAAATATTAATTCCTTTTTATTGTAGGGATTACCTAAAGACAGACTTAATATATTAGTATTAGTATATTTTTCTCCCTGGAGAAGATTAAAGAGAGATTGCTATATGAAAAATGTATTTGCAATTGACAATAAGTTCATGACTTTTACTCTAAATGTAAATTAATTTTAATCCTGTTAAAACATAAATATATTTAGTTATCAGAAATTTAATTACATATAGATACAATAAATTTCAACGTTTCAACAAAAGCACTGCCGTCTTTGTTATCAATAATATTAATGTGGAGGTTTATCTGGAGAACACTCGAGTACATTGATAAGAATTATGTTTAGAAATGGAACAATAAATTTGCTTTTTAGGAATTCCGTAAACTTGTCCTTTTGAAAAATATAGATCTACTTAGTTTTATTGAAGAAATAATGGAAATATGGCAATTAAGACCGAAAAATCTTATGACCTAACAACAAACATTTATAGTCATATTAAAATATTTTACAAAGGATAAATGTACATGATTTATTAACCTTAAAATATAATGTTTATTTCCTTTGTAGAAAGTCTTGATTAAAATTTATGAAGTGTATTTCATCGACAAACTAATTTATTAAAAAGGTTTCTTAATTAGAAAATATTCTCATTTTCTTTATGTACAATTTCTATTAATTAAATCGCTTTTATCTGTCACCTGCACCTTTCAAACTCAATAGCACGAATAATAAAGGAATTCAATCGATTTTCTCGTTGATAACTTTTCGTAAATTTTAACAACAATCTACAAGTCGGACTGGCACCGTGGGACTCAGCTTTATTCAATTGTTAGTATATACATATGCACTTATATTACGGTACCTACCTAACAATTAATTTTTTTATACGAAATAATTAAATGTCAGTTTTCCTACTCGCTACACATTTAATAAGAAAATTATTTAAATACGTAAACTCCCACAAAAATATTACAAGTGCGAATAACGAGCTCGAATTGATTTTATAAATTTCTGATAACTCTATTATTTTAGTTTGTGTTTTGAGCACGTGTAGAGGTATCTAATAGAAGAATAAAGAAAGGATATAGAAGAAATAGAAGAATTTGAATGGTGCTCAACAACACTAATTATGCAGTGAACGTACGTTTTTACTTTTAACCGGAGATTAAATTTTAATATTTTATAATCAAAACCAGTCCGAATTGAATTAACGCAACCTACACTGAATATCAAATTTCGTTGTACATTTACAATAAACATAACTGTTTCCAATTTCAAAAACAATCACTCTAACCTACTAAAAATTAGCAGCATTCAATTTAGTTTACGAATATAATTTTTACGTACGAATTTCGTATGCCGATTTCATTTTTGGACACAATAAAAAATCCCTTTAACGGTATTATCAATTGAACATTTGACAAGGAATTATCAAAACAATTTTAAATATCAAAATAAACCTTTAGCAGCTTTTAAGCACTTTTCCATGGCGCACTTTCAGGCGAGTACAAAAATATCTGAAACGAAACATGTATACAATGTCAGTAGGAGATGATGATATAGGGCGAAGGATTGTCGAGAATTTATTTAGTGTCGATAAAGGGCGCTAGGTGCGCTGCGAAATTGCGCCGTCCGGATCCTCCGGCTGACGCAATCATAGCAGCACACGTAGGTCAAACATCACTTAAACAATATCCTTCTAAACGCCCTGCGGAAATCCTTGTTGAAGATGGTGTAAATAACAGGATTCAGGACTGAGTTCATGTAACCTGGAACAAAGTAGATAACGAATCTTTGGTAGAAATTGATGGTTCTCAGTTTGTTGAGGAATCGAGTGTAGAAAGAAGTAGGATTTGATGTAATTCTTGTGAGGAGAGTATAACTAAAAGAAAGTAGATGTAGATACGTACCTAACCAAAAGGCCGTAGCGAAAGCAATCATAGGAATGTTCAAGGCTAACCTCAGTATGTACATGAAGAAGAAAGGCAGCCAACACGCTATGAACGACCCCATGATAAGTCCCAAGATAAGAGTGGCCCTCTTCTCTTTCTGGCGCGCGATGCGCCGCTTCTCCCGCTCGGGGTCCTTCGGTTTGTTCACTCGCGGCACCACGAACTCGACCGACACTTTCTCACTGGTCGGCGACTTCGGCGGCGGCTTGTCGCCGCCCGCGCCGCCGTCGCTTTTGCTGCGGCCGTGCGACTTTTTGTTGCGCCCGAACAGCGGGTTGCAGATCTTCACCTTCAGCGGCTTGATGACGGTGCATTGGGCGACGACGCCCGAGTCGGAGCTGCTCGGATCGAACTCGCTGACCATGTCGGTGTCGATGCCCATGGAGGGCTGCCGGCTGCGCGCCGCCGCCGCCATTTGCTGCTGCAGCTCGCCGTTCACGGACAGCGAGGAGCCGCTGAATTGACACTGCGCTAGGGGGTTGCGCACCACTTGGCCCACGTTCGGCGCGAACACCTGGAGCAACGGAAAAAAATCGTTCTATATAAATACATACGGGATTTCGGAGCTGAAGTGCCATTTACATAATAGCTCTATTCATACATTCGACTTACACGAGAACGTTCTTTTCGGCGAAGGGCCGGAGAGGCTCTCTTCGCTTAGATGACAAAACGTTACGTCTACAAATTTTTCGAACTCGGAAGGCCCTTCCACGGCGATCCTTGAAAACCGTAATGGCTAATACGAAAAGTGGTCCTTTATAAAGCCATCGCATGAGTGCCGCTCGATATTTACAGCGTTAAAGAACGATGGTAATAATGCAAGAGAGCGTCACAACACGCCGTCGAAAATACGATGAAAAATTAAATACACGAACGAAGGAGCTTATAACAATCTCATAAAACTTTTTCTATTCGAGTTGGGAGTTCACTTTTTGAAGGCGACCGAGGGAGAGTGATGGGGAAAAAAGAAAATTGTATTATTCGCGGGTGTTTATTTTTTCGTTACGGAACGGGCGGTGTGAAATTTATGGACAAAATATGGGATTAGCCCGGGAACCGCGTTTACGCTTTAAAATATGTGAATATTTTATCCCGAAGAAAATTCAATTTGGATAAATTACTCGGCGGAATTTTTAAATTGTGATGGATGATTCCAAAACTACAAACAAAAATATCAAAATATATAGCAAATTTAAAAATTTGGCGGACGGATTATCCCGTTACGCCGCCAATAATTACATTTTCCTCCAAGTTCCTCGCTCCTTCGGCATTGTTCCGCGCCTTTTAAACGAGTTTTTTATTTCCAAAAAGGTACGTGTCTCAGGATCAATGTTTAGACGAAAACCCCGATTTTTACAGCGACAATTTGACCCCTCGGATCAAACTACGACGAACGATTTATCGAAACTTCCATTCGAATCCTTATCGAGCCATCGCCAAAGAAGGTCTTACCGGCATTACAAGGCCATTCGTCAAAGCGTAAAAAATTTATCAGCATTATGTACGCCCGATCCGACACTGAAATAAAAAGATACGTTTATCGTTTATTTTCCGACATCTGTCGCGGACTTTGTGATCGATTCAGACAAATGGTCCACTCAAACGGGCGACCCGATATCCTCTGATATTGTTCGTTTTGCTATACACTAACTACTGGTAATTACTAGTTTCGTCTCTTATTTCCTCGATTTATCGCTTGTAGAGACATCTGGCCACGTTGTAATGATATTTCCCCGATCAATAACTGTGATTAGTGCAGATTATACATATGTGTCGTAATTGCTATATTGGTTATTGATTTTTAAAAAATGTTTCCTCTAATCGGATTTGGATTTGGCGTTTTTTGAAATTTCCTATACTTTGAGACCGTACGATTTCGAGCGGAAGACGCAGATGTGCTGCAGATCGAGAAGCGCTTGAATTGATCTGCACTTTCTGATTTTATTTTAAACGCATCTATAAAATCCGTAATGCGTTTTCTGATCTCTCGAATCCCAGCCACTGTTCTTTTCGAGAGTGATCCCGTCGATATCCAAAAGCGACTGTCTTTGGCGAGGAATTATTTCCATCGTAATGGAAATTTCAAGACCTTAGATTTATATAGAGCAGGTGATGTACCTATATACGTTTGGAGAAAAACAGGCAAATTCGAATTTAATTAACGTAAAAAGTACTGCTATTTATTAGTATACTTTTTAATTTGCATAAAGTTTAAACTTGTATCGGATGAAAATTCGAGCAGCGACATATCGAAAGCAGTGTAAGGAACTCCTAATTCGCGATGCTCGGATGACGGATCATGATTGATTCGGGCGCCCGGAATTATTCATGATGTATACACGCATTTGGATACCGGCCCCTTCTCTGGTGATCCTGGGGGGCGGTCTGAGGTCAATTTA
Source organism: Phyllotreta striolata (assembly GCA_918026865.1). Lineage (NCBI taxonomy): Eukaryota > Metazoa > Arthropoda > Insecta > Coleoptera > Chrysomelidae > Phyllotreta > Phyllotreta striolata. Next base: position 7,966,414 of record OU900096.1, read on the forward strand.
TTTTCGCTTTCGAGCGACTTTCGGCGGGTCGTCGCTAATTTTTCGCTTGTTTATTTGATTGAAGAGGACAATGATTGATGGCGCGAATGACGGGCCTTCGGTATCGAGTCGGTGCCAATTTTCGTTCGATAAAACATCGTTTCGCGATGCTGGAAACCCGCAGATTGTAGGAAAAAATGAATTTTCGAATTACACACGTACCCCTATTGATTTGATAAAAAGTATAATGCTTACCTTTAGAGTATCCTTCTGCTCTTGGAGTTCCTGAGCGGCCAAGTCGGCGTTATCGCTGGTGGAAATGTCGGATGCCAGGTCGCAGGTTACTGTTGGAATGGCCATGGGTGGAGGATGGGACTCGATTGTGGCTATTTGGCCTTCGGCGTCTCTTGCGGAATTATTACTATTTCTATCTACAATGGAACCTCCTGCTGGAGTTTCGCTGGGTTCGGCGACGCCGTTTTTCGCACCCTGCAACAATTTTACATCTCATTCAATACTAATATTAACAAAATTCTAGCAGACTAGAAAAAATATATACAGTATGGTCTATATCTAGAACGCTGCTTTGACTCTTTGACCACCCTATATAATTATCACGGGGTTATAATAAAATTTTAAATAAATTTGGGTTCAAAAATCACAGTATAAGGTCATTGTTACAGAAATGACGAAATTTAAATTCGGTTAGGCATTGAAAGTTAACTGGAATTTTCTTCATTTCACAATGCCTAGCTATTGTAATAGCGTGGAAAAGAAATTAATGGATTCAGAAACTTCGCTTTTTTCTCGTCGATCGAGTTCTCAATTGGGACGACAATTAAAATTCAATTTGTCGAAAATAACACATAAGTTTAGGCTCCAGTAATTTTGAATCGATGTCATGAAGAGAGAACGATTATTAAATCGTTGAATCGTTGAGAAAAAAAATATTATAATTTATACAAGAAAAATGAATAAAAGAATAAATCTTTATTGTTGATAAAAATTCAATTAGGAAGCGAAAGTAACCGTTTCAGATTTTTTTTATGTTTATGATCACCAATTTTCTCATCAAAAACAATTTTTATACTTTTTGTTGTAATGTATCTTTAATAAAATATTCTCTGATAATAATAATGATAATGCAGCGAAAATTTTTAACTAGTGATTTGCGATAGAGCATTCGTATTAACTGAGAGACCTGACACCTTCCATCAGACACCTTGAAGACGAAGTTCAAGCGATTATTTTCCGCTTGGATAGCATTTCTACCTAAACGAACTGCAAGGAAATTTATCTAGGATATTGCCATTGTAGCTCCAAAGTGCTCCACTAGGTACACAAAGAATCTCTCTCACTTGCTTAGTTAGTTTGACAGGGAACTAATGTAATATTATTTATCCTCTTTCTTAATAACATGCAAAATTAGTAGATAAAGAAGTATTTTTTGTCAAATAAGTGAGTAGAATATTGAGGTACTTAGAGAGGCTTTCCAGTGGCACATGGAAGAACATGATATTCGCTATCCTTCGACACTTAAACTCAGGTATCACCGGAAGCCACCGAAAGGATAAAATCATTGTCGTGTACTCACCCCGGGGCTATTGGAAAAGCTGGTGACGGCGTCCTGGGGCTGGCGTCGCGGCGGCTTACGGATCCCTCGACGGGCCCTCGCTTTAGCCGCATAGTATATCCGTATGTACACGAACACCATGATGCAGGAGGGGATGTAGAACGATCCCAGCGCCGAATAGACGACGTAGCCCGGCTCCTCGCTAAGCTGCAAGAAAAACATTAACATTAATTAGAATTTCGGAACGAGAATGGAGAGTGGATGATGGAAGATTATACGGAAAATATCCCAGAGGAGATTCGTGCGCCCCGGCGTATTTTCGATTTCGAATGTGCGATTTTAACAATTTTATACATATATTCGTCGAGTGATCGATGAAAATTTAATTAACGTGTGCGCGAATTTATAAACTGATTTGCTTAAACAACGGCTTACAAAGTGCGCTTTATCCACGGTTCAATGCGAGTTAAATTCGTGTCGAAATGAATTATTTATTGAAATATTGATGTTGCGTTAATAAGTTTCAATACGGCCGGGGATTTTAGTCAACAACGTGTTATATAGGGTTCAAACGAAACAAAATAATGCGTCGCGCGTCGACGATTTTAATTTTCGATTAACCACTTTGTGGTGAAGTTTATAAAACGTCGGGAAATTGGGATGTTTAATATTACTGCAAAGCCACCCTCTCTGTAAGTATAACTACATTTGTAACTGTCGCTCAGCCGAATAAACTACCCCCCATGTCAAACTCAGGCCGGGATATAATTTCGCTGTTTCGAAAAAGGAAAAAACCGAATGATGAATTACCGACGAAACGTCAAATCTAAGCTAATCGTAATTGTAATAAATGGTACGTACTCGGCGCAGCGCTCGGGTTATTCCGAGATAAATCTGAGTTCGCAGATTGCTGCGAACTTAGCAAAACTCCGGAGACATCTTATCTAGGCAAAATAAATCACCAGATGTAATCGTAGGCGCTTTCGACAACTCACTTCAACCGCACACTGCGCCTTGTACGCTGAAAAAATTTTGCCCGCCCGACTGGCTAGGATGTATAATTAATAATCGGTTCATTTAAGCGCAATTCAAAGAGGTGGTAAAAGTGGATGTAAAATTGTGCCAATAAAGTCTCAGTGCAATCGAACCAATTCCGAATAATGCACCGATTTCACTTCCACGAAGTACTTGCATATAATATATAGGAACCCGAGTGTGCATTTTCCAGAATGTTTGCAAAGAGATATACAACGTAGACGAAACGTGACTTCATAAGACGTGTCTGTCGGAGAGGACCGGGGACCGGATATTCGAAGGCGTCCTAACAGTTTTTCGGTATCCTTTCTGGTTGCAGTTTCAGCTAAATCCGACGCTCCGAAAGGATTCGGTAATCCCTATTCGATTTCTCCGCGTGCAGTTTCTCGTGCACTTATGTCGGTATATCTAGCGAACTCTAGATGGGATTCCTGCTGGTGTAAAGAACGCGAAAAATGGACCCATTTTGTTATTGAAAATTTGCTATTATCTTTAAGCACTTTATTTCGAACGGGTGGTATGAAATAATGACTGTCAAAAGTGAAACATTTATTTCCACAATAATGTTGTTTTCGTACATTTAATGCGGAAAATATTCCCAACAGTAGTAATTTAACTTTCATATGTGTATGTGTATCAAAAGAGATAACTTTCTGTTACGCTTGTAGCAAAAAATAATTTCCCTCATTTAATAATAAATTCGTTCTGCGAGTACAAAATCCAATTTCCTGAATTAAATTGGATGCAATTTCGACTTTATTATTTTTCCATTATAATCCACTTTTCTTTATGATGGCCCTTGAAATTTAAAACCGTTCAACTATCGATATGTTCAACTTTGCGAACGAAGTAGCAGAAGAGCACTTGAATGTTATCGCACCTTTAGTGGAAAATTGTCAGGTTCAAATTGACTTTAAAGAAAAATGTACCTCCTTAAATTGTTATTTAAAGTCCTTTTTATCGATCGAATGCATCCGAGTCAAATATGTAATCAATTAAAATCACACGAATTCAATATTTCTATATTTAATGTTAAAAATAATGTATACATTCGCAGCAGTCCTTGCCCTTTTCCTATTACCTATACAGGATTATTTATGGCTTACATAAGTTAGAACGATACTACCTTCGAATTTGCCTGCGCAATATGCGCTAAATTTATCGGTCTACAGTTCCCAAATATCGCAAGGTGGCGTCGAAGGCACGTACTATACGCGAGAAATATTCAAATGCAAACAAAAGGGTTATACGGGGATAATATATCTTATTAACCCTTCTCAAAATAAGCGTCAACTTTGTACGTAGATTATCCATCGATGGAGTTCCAAATGCGCGCTCAATAATTGTATTGGAAATGATTAAGTAGCACATAGCGTTAGGTAATCTATGTAATCAATAAACTATGTAGGTAATAAGCAGGTACGAACATTAAATTATCCTTTCGTATATTTGAGAATGGAGAAGAATCGTGCAAGAAACGTAATAGGGAAAATATATCTACATCTACCTTTCGGTATTTCGGGAATTCACGATTCCATTAGCTCGAACGGTGTCGACTTATATCCAAATGATGATATATGAAAAAAGGGCTAAATAGTTATTTTCTTTAATGTACCTATAGAATGATCAAAGGAGCGGAAGTAATTTTCATATGCGAGCAAAAAGGGATATTGGAATTCTTGCCTTCTGCAGGGCATCCGGAAGAATTCAATTTTAAATGTAATCGAAATGAATGGGAACGGTGCTTTAAGGAAAACACGAAAATCCGACCCTCTTTGGTTATCTTTTATAAATTGTTACTTTCCTTTTTTCCCCGGAATATGCACGGTAATTTAGTTTATATAAGTATACCCCCGCATAATTTCAAACAGCAGAAAAACAATATAAAATTAATGGGTTGAAATAATTCAATAATCCTACAAATAATGGAAGTAAAATGATATAATAGTTAAAGTAATTCCGAAATAAATTAGCACTATAAGCTCTCTTCCAAAACGGAGTGACTTAACTTGATAAAAGTAGATACACGAATTCTCTAAAAGAGTTCAAGTACCGTTTTTTTAGTGAATTCATATATATTCCGCAATCCCGGGAGACCAAAAAGGAGCTTCTCCTATGCTTTAAAATGAATCGCCCGAAATCCCGGCTGAATTAAAAATGGCGCGCGATAACAGCTTTTTTGACCGAACGCCGTAATGTTTTATTTATAAGTTTTCCGCATTACACGTACAAAATTCAACTGTAGATTTATTCTTCAGGTACGTCTTAAACTCTTAGCGTCAAATTCATGTTTAAATTCATTTCCTTTCGCATCAAAATCCGTGCGTAAGTTGAATCCTTCATATTGCATTTATATTACCTATTTATTGTTCAAAACATTTCGTTTGAAATTTTTATTTAACCTGATTTATAAACCGCAAATCGTTGAATATTGGTTTTATTTACCTTGTGCAATATCGCTGAAGCGAAGTGGATTTCTATAAATTCATTTATCCGTGGGATTAAATTTGACGGGAAGTTTTCAAAACTCTTTCCATTCTATTAAATTACCAACCCTCTTTGTGTACAATATTGACTTTGTTGAGTAAACTGTCCATCCTAGTTTTTCCAGTGGCCGTGTAACAACCATTCGGTGAATCCGTGGCACATTTTGTTCGGTCGAGGAAAAAGCAAACTGTCCATTCCAGAAACAAACGGAACGCATTAGAGACAATAATTTCATTTGTCGCGACCGCGCCGTGACACCTCTTTTTCTTCCTGTTCGTGGAAAATAGAAATTTTCGCCGAAAAAACTATTAAACCGGACGTGAACGCGATAAATGAAAATATAAGTTTTCGCTGAAACCGTGAGTTACTGGCAGGGCGTGACGCGCCCTGGAAGATATCAAAAACATGTTATAAATACCGACATTCGCAGTGCGCTTTGGCCATTTTTTACAAACCATGACCGTGGAAAGTGCGATTTTGTTAAATTTGGCGAACTAGCTTTTTTAACCGCCATATTTTACTTAAAAGATTACACACAAAAGACCATTATTTTAGAAATAGCTTAATGCATGAAGAATTCAGAACTTGGTACTTGAAAGCATCAACAGTGCTCTCTAAAGTGCTGTATAAATACTCTAAAAGTTTTCGAAAACTTCTTAATGACTGTATAAAGACTTTACCGAACATTCTGCAAAATTCTGTTATTTTGTGATCAAAAATCCGACTAAACCTTAAATAATTTCAGTAATAAATAGGGGCGGCAATTAGGCAAAGTGTTAAATCGCATTACCGGAATTAATTGGTAATTATTGCCGGCTCGTTCTTTTGCTAAGGCAAATCCCCGCCGCTGTTTTTTCTGTAAATAAACTGGAAGTAAAGCGAACCGGCCGGAAACGGCGTAATAAATACGGTCCGAAAAGTTGGAAATACCCTCTATCAAATACACGTGACTCTTTATTAAATCCAACTTGCAATCTACAATGCATTTTCAAACTTAGCGACTGAAATCAATTTTCGGGGACCAAAAATCGGAATGTGATTCATGGGAATAACGGGAAAAAAATCTTAGGTTATTCGCTCCGTCGAAATGTGTCCGGACCGCTGGAAACTTTACGAGGTTATTTAAGTAGAAAGCGGACAAAATATATAGTACATAAAAGTTGTATTGGAATTTTGATTGAACTCTTCTCTATTTATGCAAAAAATCATTCTCCTGAAAATTCTATAATATTTATTCTAAAAGTTACCAGTTAGTTGTAAATAAAAACAAAACTAGTAAAGTTGAGATATTTTGTGTGGAGAGTTTCGATGAAAAATTTTATTTACGTTTAAAAGAGCAAACAGTAAACCGGAAATTGGAAAATTAAATAACGAAATACGAGTCGAGTATATAGAGAAGATATGAAAGGAACTCGCCGGAGTGTTAGACATCGATTTTCGTTTATTTCATTTTTCACCGGAGTCCGGAGACCGATTCGGTCTTATTAGATTCCCTCTTTCGCCGCGTCGAACCGGTTTCTTATGCAATATTGAAAAAATCTATTTCGAGCTCGTTCCAGCTGCCTACTGTACCCTTCACAATACTTTTTCTCAATAACTCTTATATAATAACAATCGGATTGAGCCCCAAGTGAAATATATACGCCCATCAATTCCGGCCGCTTCCGTGATATGAACTTGTAAAGAGAAATATTTTCGGTAGAACTTGAATTCGACGTGCCGTAATAAAGAAAAAAATTGTACAACAGATTTTCTCTTATTATTTCGCTTGTACTCAATGGAAATTTTCTTATACGTTTCGCTGATGTAAAGGTATCTACACTCCTTAATTAATTTAACATCATCTATATGCTTTTATAAATTCCTACACGTCCCTCTTACGAATTTTTGTGAAATTTGCTAGTATAGGTATTGATTACTTTCATTGTTTGTTGGAATGCTATCACGAATTTGCGAGGTAATTGCGGATTATTCCATTCCATTTCATTCCATCCCCATTCCATAAGATATGAATGAGGTATCCATTAGAGAAGATAACTAGGTAAACTTCAACGATTTGGTGAACGAACACAAGAACATCATCCGCCAAAATGTAGACGATTCGAGGTATTCGAGCGCCGACTTAAGCATATGAAGCTCTAATTGCGTAAAATTCCTATGGCAATTCGACGCACGGAGTGCAAGCAGGCCTTTCAAGATTTCAAGCGGAGTGCCCTTGTGTGTTCGCGGCGCTCTTTTCGCGACTTCTCCTGCTAGCAGGAGGTGTGTTTGTACGTGTGGGCATGCACAGTCGAACGGTACGGATAACTCTCTAGACAAATGTTAGCAATTTAGAAGATGGAGCCATTAGGAACGAGTTTACTTCGCCCCCGAACTGTAATAAAATTAGTCACTGGCGAATCGGTATGCGGCAAATTATGCGGGACGGGATGAGGAATAAGTGAAATTAAAGGGCGACGATACAGAATACTTTGAATGCGGCTTTCAAATCGCTCGGTACTTCGGCGCGGTTAGCTTGGAATTAGAGAGATCGGACCCGACTTTCTTGACCGCTAATTGCGGCTGTTAGAATCCGTTTTTTCAGCGCGTCTTTATACGAAAGGAACATTCATGTTTCCCCATTGCGAGTTTTTATGTTTTTTTTTCGTGTGGCAATTTTGCGCGTTACGAGTTTCGGACTTCTATGACAGTCATTAACGCCGAAGTTTGTGCACACATGAGGGCCAGTCTAAATCAAAGGCGTATCCAAAAAAAAAACTCAAAAAACTATTCTCTCTATTAGTTATAAAATTAGTAATTTAATTTATGTATTAATGAATAAATTTATGCAACTTTTGTTTAGTATTTTAGTTATATTAACAAGCGTTTACTAAATCAATTGAACATTTCTAGTAAACGAATATTCCACCGTGTGGTGGAACCCATCGGGCGCGTCCCCAGGTGGCGGATAGGGGTAACCCAGCGTCCGGAAGGGCTGTCTGAGCGTCTAACACCGCAATATGGCAGTTCGGATGGGTACGCGCTGGGAAGTGTGGGCTATAAGGGTTGATGGTTGGTATGAGCGGCTTAAAACCCGCAAGACTACCAGCTGGACCTGAAGGCCCCACCGCGGACCACCCCCCAACCCGGCTGTAGTGTCGTGGCTTAGGGTTTGCACGGGGTGAACGATGCCAGAGGGCCCGAGTGGGACCTCTGTGAGACCGGCAACCTGGCTGACTGTGGTCATGTCTCGCGGGCCAGAGAGTCGGGGGTCGTGGCTTAGCCGCCTGGACTAAGAGGAGACAACCTCAACAAGAAACCTGAATCCTGAGGCGGGGGACCGGGCCCATAGGATGCGTGGTCGAACAGAAGATCGATCTTTACCGGTTCCGACCTTGGGGAACCGGGCGAAACCCCATTGTAAGTAGCCTTACCTCCGCATGCGGGGCTCTGCGGAGGTGGACCGAATACTTCCCTAGCTGCTCGTGGGACCATTTATGGAAACCATCAACAAACCTGACGGAGGGAGGGCTCTGGAAAAGGAGACCTCAGAGGAGACGCTGGAGATGGGCGACCTAAAAAGGGCCCTTCAACAGTCTCCCGAGAGGGATCCCGAAACAGGGACCTCGGGACACCAGGTGGAGGGAGCGGTTGGCGCCCAGGCTTTGCCGGGAACAACTGCCCCTTCATCTGAGGTACCTAGGAGGCGCCGCATTTGCGGCGCGGAAAAGAGGCGGAGACGCCAAGCTGCAAGGGCGGCGGAAGGGACGCCGAAAGGTGGCCCAACTGGCCCTTGCAAGAAGGTGGCGGCGGCAGGACCGAGCCGGGGCACGCACGAGAGTGCCGGCCCTAGCGGAGTCAAGCCCGATGCCCCCAAAGGGGGGACCAAAAGGCCCCGGGTGACTGATACGCCCCCGGAGGCCAGACCGGTCCCCAAGAAGGCGTGTACTGCGTCTGGTGGACCAAAGGACCAAATCTTCCCGGCTCTACTTCAGCAGGGCTGGGAGGCTATTGGTCCAATCTTAGTGCATATCTTTCGGGCCTGCTTGGCAAGCAGATATGTTCCTGAAGAGTGGAGACAAGTGCGAGTTGTCTTCATACCAAAGCCAGGTCGTACTACCTACACCGTGGCTAAGTCCTTCAGACCCATCAGCCTAACATCTTTTGTGCTAAAAACACTGGAGAGGTTGGTTGATCGGTATATGAGGGAGAAGGTTGGGCTCAGGTATCCTTTGCACAACAACCAGCATGCGTTCCGGTGTGGGAAGTCAACGGAAAGTGCCTTACACCAGCTGGTAACACAGGTGGGAAAGGCGCTGGAAAATGGCATGATCGCACTGGGTGCATTCCTGGACATACAGGGAGCTTTTGACAGCACACCTGTAGAATCAATGTGTAGAGCTGCGGTAAATCATGGAATAGAGCCAATGTTAATTCAATGGCTTGGGGCCATGTTACGCAATCGCACAGTAGAGGCCACATGGAAAGAACATGTGGCTAAAATGGTCGTCGACAGGGGTTGTCCGCAAGGGGGCGTTCTCTCGCCCACGTTGTGGAACCTAGTAATCGACGAACTCATAACCCTATTAAACGGTGAGGGCTTTCTAGCAATTGGGTATGCCGATGATATCGTTGTCCTTGTTGTTGGAAGGCATATCACCGTCCTCAGGGACCTAATGCAAAGGGCCCTGAATAGGGTACAGGGGTGGTGCAACGAGCACGGACTTGCAGTGAATCCTGCCAAGGCTGAGGTAGTTGCCTTCACCAAAAGGAGAGGTATAAGACCGGAGGGTCTGCACCTTGGCGGAATACCACTTCCAGTGGTCGAACAGGTGAAATATCTAGGGGTGATCCTGGATAAGTCACTGACATGGAAGGCCCATCTTGATAGTCGCCTAGACAAGGTGACTAACACGTACTGGGCCTGTAGGAGAGCCATCGGTCTGAAGTGGGGACTAACCCCAAAGACGATCATGTGGTTCTATAAAGTGATCATGCTGCCTATGCTCACATACGCGGCTCTGGTCTGGTGGCCGAGGGTAACCCTGGCCACGGCTAGAACGCAACTGACACGCCTTCAAAGGGTGGTCAGTTTGGGAGCAACTGGCTGCATGAAGACTACACCAACTGCTGCGATGGAGGTGATTCTTGGACTTCGGCCACTTCACTATGTGATTGAGGCCGAGGCTGGGAGGGCACTCCTGCGTTTGAAAAGTTTGGGATACGTGCGAAGTGAGGAAGGGTGCAGGCACGTCAAGAAGCTTAGGCTCCTGGGAGATGTCCCAGTCTTGGCTCGAGCGGCAGACGTTTGCCTGCGCAGGTACTCCTTTTCAACTCCCTATATGGTGAAGATCCGGAATAGAGAATTCTGGGAAAGAGAGGGAAATTCACAGCCTCATGGGATCGTCTGGTACACAGATGGCTCATGCTCCAGTAATGGGGCTGGGGCGGGAATTTACTCTAGGAGCCCAAAGACACAAGTTTGTGTCCCCTTGGGCAAGGGGGTATCTGCATATCAGGCTGAGGTATACGCTATCTTGGAATGTGCGCAGATGAACCTAGACAGAGGTTATGTGAACCGTCACATAACCATATACACCGACAGCCAGGCGGCAATCAGGGCCCTGAGTGGGTATACCATCAACTCTGAGCTCGCTGCTGAATGTCGGGGACGGCTCGCTGACTTAGCGAGGCGGAATGTAGTGCGGCTAGAATGGATTCCGGCCCACTCTGGTTTTGAGGGCAACGAGAGGGCGGATGCGCTGGCTGTGGAGGGGACGGCAACTCCTTTCAGTGGCCCGGGCCCGACCTTGGGCCTTACAAAACAAATGATTCGTAAAGAGGCGGGAGTTTGGCTGAGAAATCAGCATCTCGCTTATTGGAGTGCTCTGCATGGTCTTAGGCAATCCAAGCTCCTTCTTAGGGGCTGGACTGATGGACATGCTAGGGCAGCTGTGGAACTATCAAGGAGTAGGTTAAAAAAGATAGCAGGACTCCTAACGGGGCACTGTTGTCTGAGAAAACACCTCTATAACCTAGGTTTAGAGGAAAGTCCCCTTTGCAGGGGCTGTGGCATGGCTGATGAAACATCGGACCATGTTCTTCTGGAGTGTCAGAAGTGGGCTGTGCTACGCAGGCGAACCTTTGGGGTCCCTGTTATGGCCCCTGGAGACACAAATAGGCATCCATTGAAAAGGACTGAGGCCTTCATCGAGGGACTCGGCTTCATGGATGCATAAGCAGCAGGAATGGCACAATGGGCCCGCTAGAGGCCTCAGTGCCTGAGCCTTGGCTTGAGCTGTCTCGGCCAAGGTTCGCCTGAAGTAGTAGTAGTAGTAGTAAACGAATCTAGTTAAAAGTAAATGAAAGTTAAAAAAATCTACTCGGGCGCCAAGAGATAGCCAGTCTGTTTGTTATTTTCGAGATATAGATCTGGCGAATTAGGCGTCCCAGCACGTCTCTGGTCCTTTTTTACGTTCTCGTATATATTTTTTTGCGTGAGACGTCATTAACCGACCGCGTCACGGCGCGAACTAAAAGCGAAAATAACGGTAATCAGTTTAGTTGGATTAGATTTTTTGCAATACGTTTTTTTTGCACCAAGTGCCTATACGTCAAACCTGTGTAATGTATAGGTAACGCAATTTTCCACCTTATAGATTGCTGAAATTTTTGAAACACGAAGCAATTGAATTATTATTTTTGCCATCACAAATTCAAAAGCTTTGAAGTACATTTTTGCGGCATTTTAATATTCCCAAAACTAGCAGGCAACTGTCTCAATATCCGAAACAAAGCACCGACTAGCATCACAAATTACCATTTTCAATTTCCTATCCGCCCAGCCGGGGCGCAAATATTTCGCCCAACAATCTGTTGCGACTGCGAACAAAAACTCCACCGGTCGAAATTAAATTTAAATTATAATTGCCGAAAGCTCGAAATAAGTTGGGTAGAAAGTTTGGTTACAGGTACGCGCGCTCGTCTCGCCTCCGAATCCTTTCGGAAACTACACTTTCGAGTGCTACAAACGAGAGAAATTTATTTCGAAGAATTCAAACGCTTTGTTAAAGCGCGATTTTATTCGCGCTTCCGTCGAAATTAATCAATCGATCTTCGCACACTTTGTCCAAAATGTAACAGTATCAATGCGGCATCGTTCGCTTTTATCTCCTCGTCCCCGGTGCAAAATATTTTCCATTATAAGTGGCCGACACCGTTGCAATTAATTTTCCAAGTTTTCCGTTAATGGGCGTTACGTGCCTCTTCGACCGTGCTAATAAAATCGGAAAATGTGAGCGAAAGCATTATCGCTTTAATATTCTAATACCGGCCGATGCGCCGCGTCTTTTATTAGACGCCGATAAATTTCCAGCAGAATCCCGGAAGCCGATCGAAAAATGTCCAAACAAAAATATATGTACAAGCGGCGACCGGGAAAATCTCCAGGTGTTATTAATTTTTCGTGCTCTTCTACCCTACCTGTGAATTTGAGAATTTTATTAGGTATACGTTAATTTAACGTTGAATTTTAAAAATAATCGCAACAGATTTTTTACAGTATACGAATGCGTCCGTATAATCTATCATGCAGAAACGCTAATCCCGAATTTCAATTTTAACGTTAGTAATAGCGTCGGGAGTCGTGGCAACGGCGATAAACGAACATAATATTCACTTTTCCTTAATAAAGCGGCAGATATTTCAAGTTAAAAGCCTTCCTCCTTGCTGGTTCTCTCGAATTCGAAAGGCATAAAATACATAAATTCGTCGGTGTTTTGAGTCGTTCGTTCGCGTCTATAAGTTTATTGCAAAATAGGCATATAGGCTCTTTTGTCGAGCTCAAATTCGATACAATTTATTGCCCGAGAACGTTCCGGCAATTTGTAAAATATTTCCAAGTCGAAACGAAACCGAAAAAGCACAAAGAACAGAATCGAAAAAAACAGGATTTTGGAAACATAAAAGATCTGTAGAAAAATTGTAATTGTTTTAATGACAAACCTCCTATATTAATGAACTAAACAAAGGAACATTTTAAGAGCTCAAATAATATGTTCTATTTATTTAGGTTCACCATAAACGAATTTACCTAAGAGCGCATACAACAAAAAGCCTTAATTCGAATTATTGCTTTTGATGTTGCTTCGTAGGCAGGTAGGCAAATAGAGCCTAATTAGTACATAAATATTTAATATCCAATGGCGACTCTGGACACCCTGTTCGATCAAAAGTTTTAATGAAGACTTCGGCGCAAATTGCGGGCTTATTGTAGAATTAATACCAACAAATACGCCGATTCGAATAAAAAGCCCCTTTTATAACTAGCGAAACAGACCGAAGCTATTCGATTTAGCGTTGACGTTGTTTACAAAAGCGATTGCGAGCGACTGTAAACTTCAAAAAAAAATCTAGAGACGTAAAGAAAAATATTAAATCGAGTTGGATATAAAACTTTACAGCTCTCTCCTCTTGTTTTTCGGTATTTTAATTCGCTTTTGAAGCGGCGCTTTATTTATGACTTTTCGTTCGGTTCTCGTTCCTATACGCTGCGAGATCTATTCCACATTTGGATTTCGACAAACTCGCTCATAAATTTTATCATGTTCTATTTTTAGTGAGTTTTCTCTAGACATCTTGACTCTACAGAATTAATTCACATAATAATATGTATACAACTCCTATTGGCTCATCATAATGATCTTAATTCGCTGCTACAAAGATCGAATGTGACGTTTAATCAACGAATATCAAACAATCCTTAAGACAAATTCCTCGTGTAAACAGAACGTTAACAAGATGGAAGAGGGGAGTCCTTTGTTTTAATAATTTAGCTAAAATGTTACGCTTCAGATTAAATCATAGAGTGTGAGGTTACGTCTCTGCGTTTCTCTTAAACCCGACTTTATTATACGATGGAACAGTTTTCCTAATACCCCGATTAATTCGGTTAATAATTTCTGGCAAGGCGTATGTTAAATAATCTGCACGCATGAATAATACAACAGTTGTATCATCCATAAAGTAAGACAATAGGTTATTCTGACGCAACCCATCAGTGGTAGGACATAACTTGTTGATTAGGATATCATGAAATGTGTTTCACTTTTATCGAGCGATCGTAAATAAACTATAAATTTCTCTCCCTATTGAGGTATATTTTTTTTGGAATCGATGGATTTCTCTTGGCCCGGATGAACCTTATGCATTTTCGGTGATTTTTCTTTCCTCGTTTTTGTTTCGTCAAATTGATATCGTAAATGCGACGTCCCGGAAACGTTTATATTCGTATTCCTCACTTGCACCTTCCCGTGGGACAGAAATACAATAAGTGCAATGCAATAGAATCGATTCTACGGTGGAAATGCACGATAACACATCGGTTATGTTTCGACATTGTGAGCATTCAAGTTTCTAGAATAAAATTTCTGATCAATTTATTTTTAATTTCTGGTAATGAAGGGAAGAAAGGAATAAAACGAGAGCAGCACGTGTACATTAAATATTTCCATTTACATAATTATGTTTAAGCGAAGTTAAAGTTCGCAGAGTCTGGATTAGTATAATTTTATAAAACTCCGGATTCTTTATTTTTTTATAGTTGGTAATTCGGGAAGTTTACAGTATTTAATTAATTCAATCTAAATGCTGGCGTTTTAGTTAGGTACTCTTAAGCTTGGCGCAACAGAAAAAAGAAAGAGCGAAATAAACGACGGTTTTTATGAGCTCAGGAAAGATAGACAAATAATGGTCGATTAAACCGTTTAATGGCTACTGTTAAACTTCTTAGCGTCAGTGAGTTTCCTCTACAATTCTTGTTTAGTTTTGAACGAGTATTCTGTTTAGTTTTTGTATGTGCATCTACGGATATAATTAGCGATGGGTATTTAACTTTTATTTTATAACCCCAATAGAAGCCAAATTAAACTAGGTCAGTTTAGTAAAAATGAATTATTACCCCAATGAGTTATAACCCCAATGGAAGCCCAATTAAACTAGGTCAGTTAAGTGAAAATGAGGCACGGAAAATGAAAAATGTAAATCATTAGGTACATCCTTAATCCTTATGCATCCTTCTAATTGAATAAATTCGACAGGTATAACATATACCTACATAAATTCCGCCCTTAAATTACCCTTGTTTCGAATGCAATGTTCTCGCCTTTGTGTATACCTAAATAATAGGTAGTAGTTTCAATAAAACAGATTCTGTTCCGAGCCTAATAATTGGCTACTCGGTATCTCACTAAATTACATACATACGAAGCTTCCCCATAGGCTACAGGCACCTCTGGATAGCTCCGGCGAGAAAGTTTCGTCTTCATTAAAAATTTATAGAAAAGGAAATTGTGCATCAAGTTTGCACTGAAAAGGAAGCAACTCCTCCAAGATTGAAACTGCAAAGTTTTGCACATTATAATTACCTAAGTTGCAACCACTTCCACATGATACACGAATTATTCACGTTGTAATTAGATTGTAGCATTTAAAAATTTTTAATTATAAAATTATTACGTTTGGTTGTTGATTTTACGTTCAGTACACTAAATAACAAGTGCCCGTGCGACTCTTTTGTGTTGGGACGATTAAATACAGGCGAAAAAAAGTTCCGCATTTGTTAAGCCTCGCGTTTCCTGACGCTTTGTTTTTAATTAAAAGACATTTCGATGGAATCAAAACATTTTCCCGGTGTGTCATTAGGCGATTAACCTTTCGGAATGGCAATTTTACACCGAATTTGCGCCGTCAGCGACCCTAAACAGGGCCAGGACTATATATGCAAATATGCGGAAATTTTCCGCTCATTACGCTAATTCTAAAGTGTATAAACTGCAGATACCGATTTGGTGAATATTCCATACGCGAACGGACAGCGTACTAGTATAATTTTCCGCCACTCAGGAAAACACTTTTACAATACTGATATATTTACGAGTATGAACAGAATTGTGTTAAAATTTGTTATCAAAAATGTGAATTTTTTTATGGGTGCTGATACTATTGAAAATTTAGCTCCTGTAGCTTGTTCGTGTAGGTAATTCAGATAAAACGCCTCACTTACGTTTGAACGGTGAAAAATTGCGCTTATAATATCAACCGATGTTGTAACACGTTGTTAAGTAAAACTTATTGCGGCAATTTTCAGAAGAATCGATTCGTGTCAGGTTATTTCGACGAGAAAATGTGTTTCTTTGTAGAAAGGAAATTTACGATCTGTATCGCAACGTTTAAATATTATTAATTCTCGCACGTATGCTATCAAAGCCGTTTTAAAATATGGTTCAAAAAATTATTACTATAAGCTATTTTATTTGCTAATCATTCAGATATAAACTAGATAGGGATAAACGTAAGTGGAGTAGCAGTAAATATTCAACTGAATGAATTGAAGTTTTAAATTAGGCGCTGTAATTCGTACGGTCTGCGGAATTAAACGTAGCATAATTCGTAGAAAGAAAATATACATTAGAGAAATTTCGTATAATTCCGAGTATTAAGAACCCCACCTACAATTTAGCCTTTTAAACGAGTCCCTTTCGGTTCATAATTCCTAACGCAAAATCCCCTCGTTTCGCCCGGCTCCATCTCCACTCGTTTCTGTTATTCTGCCCGTAATCTTATCATATTTAGAATTATTCTTCAGCCCTCTTGGGCTCTTCTTTGCGCCCGTCATCCGGGAGTAACGACTGGTGCACCCACATAAGCCGGCGTCTAATGCTTCCAAACCGCCCCAAAGAGTGATTAATAAATCATTACAATAAAAATATCCTAACATGTTCAAATGTTAATATGCTCCATTAGTTGCTGCTTGCATATTGTAGAATTATTAGTGTTATAACGGAATAAATTAGAATAAAATGTCGTTATTGCCGGCTAAAATACCCCAAGAGTCCATTTAGTCAATTAAAAAAGCTCTCAGGATAATTACCGACTTAATTTCTTGGGGTAATTCGATTTAAAATGAAACAAACAAATTACTTATTCCTCTTAATATAACGAAAATAAATCCGATCGACTCGATCTCAGTCGACAAACGTTGATGATTGAATTAAAAGTTTCCTTTCGAAACAATGAGTTGTTTTTCGCCATTTTTTTTAGTTCATGCTTTTCTCCTTGAGTTTAGCTTCGTAAATCTTCTAAAGTAGGAGATAAACGAAAAATAAATTTACTATCGTCTTAGTTGATTAAATAATTAGGTATAAAACTTTTGTTCACTAAATATAACCTAATTTACTTCATTTTAAAGAGTAAAAATAAGTAGATAAGTATTTTTTTATTTGTTTGAGCTCGTTAAATTGATTCTTTGCTTATAAATAAGCATATTATATGAATTTCCTATAAATTTCCTCCAATTGCTGGAAGGAAATCTTAGCCTGTTTGCATTTAATAACGCTGTGCAAAGATTCGCCGGAGAATTTTCTATTCGCTGAGGCTTTTCTCTTATCGTCATTATAAATAAATTAAGCCCATTGTTTCACTTTTTCCTGAGGAATTTATTAATTAAACAAAGAGCCCGAAAAGTGGCTTTTGTTAAAACAGGCTATTTAAAAATATTCTCATTATCGTCGAAAAGAGCATTATTGAAGGTAATCGTTTCGTTTTCAACGGAAACAATACATTCCACAATGATTGATATTCCCTCAGCGATCTTTATACCGAATGGTGTCGATATAGAACGACTCGATATAAGAAAAACTCGGTGATCCAGTCGGTTCTTTCGACTGATAAGAACTTACATAATTTATGTGATTTCAATTCTGGGCGACGGAAGAGTAGACATTACATCTAATAAAAGAGAACATTTCCGGATAAAATATGAAAACAGACTTTTTGAAAGTTTGCGAAATGTATAGATTAAAAATTTATTTCCGGAAATAAACTACATCGAAATCGTCGATTGTCAGCAATAAAAGCGTTAAATTATTAAATATAGTTTTTCTTAACTACAGTTTCTTTAATAATACGAATTTACAAGATTAACTTGCTAACAAGCGACTGAATAAAAATGAGAAAAACGGGAAATGTTTCTCCATAAATATATCTAATGTGGAAGGCAAGCGACCCTCCTAAATTCTCAATTTTGTCGAAGCAGAATGAAAACAGTTCCAAAACATCGACAATAATTCAATTAAGGTAAACAAGATTAAGGTAGAGAATCCATTACTTAAACGGTCTATTCGAACCTCGGAATCGGACTCCTTTCGCCTATAAATCGAATGGTTTCGGCCATAATTATATCGAGATCCCGAGATTTACTCAACCGAAACAAACACCTAATTAAGTCAAAAATTCCACCCGCTATCCTTGATGGATGCTTCCTCTATTCGTCTTAAGTAGTATATGGGGCCTAGATAATTCATTTAAAACCCCAACATTTTCACCACCACATAAAACAACTTCCAAAAAGTTTCAACCACAAAAATCTCCAAAATATTTAAAAACGATTTAACTATCAAACCGTTAATTGTCGCTAGATAGTTCGGGAAGTTTGCCCACAAGTTCATAGCTCCCGGACTAATGATCCTGCAAACTAACGACCCGGATAACTCGTGTCATTTATTTCTGCTTCCGACCTAACTGCAACGTATTGTTTTACGAAGTGTCGGTCTCCGCGGTGAGGCCGAAATTGAAATTTATAGATTAGATATTTGTGTTTGTTCTGTTTGTAAAAGCTGCGGTTAGGGTGCGTTCGGGGACGAATAAAGCGGATTCCACATTTCTTTCGAATGGAAATAAATTGGCTGTGTATATAAATATGCCCGATTTGCAGGATTATTTCAACAAAATAGGGTCTATGGATACACAAATTACTAGTATTAGCTTTCATAAATTTTTAGTAACTCTAACTTCTGCCTATAATGGTGAATAAATGCGGGGAGTACAGTAAAAGCGTAACATAAACACTTCATTGTTCGAAAGTAAACCTACGGATCGACAACAGCGCGTAGAAAGTGCTCATATACGATTTAGAGATCGGGAAAAGCGGGAGAGTCCAATCCTCATTCTGGGAATATTAAGTCGAAACCGCGCTTAAGTTTTCTCAATGAAAGCAATTTGGATGTAAATGGAAAGGGTTGACCGTTCTACATACAGCGTCTCTTGCTTTGACGTTTCCAACTTTGGGGGTTTTGATTAAGACAGCTCGAAAAGTTTTCTAGACGTTATAGTTCGATTTGTCGAAGGATAATTATGACGAAATCTCGCCGCCGACGATTTATATCACTTTCGACTATTCGATATTCGGAAAGTTACACCGGAGTCCCGGAAGTTATATTATGCAATTACGGCGTTTGCTCGAAATTGTTACTGATCTGGGTGGAATCGTTTTGATTCAGACACAATGTACGATTTAAATCTAGAAGAGAATCATGTTAAAAGAAATTATTTGCAAAAAAATTTACAGGTCAATGGGATCACACTGCTAGGTATTCTATAGATCTATTGAAACGTGTTGCTCACGAAATTCCCGATTCAGCTGAGGAAGTTTTAATCTTTTTGCTCGACAATAAAATACGCTCGCACTTGTTACATCCCATAGGTGCACTTTTAGTCTCTTTAACGGATAGGAGAAGCATTAATTTAATTTGAACAATTCTAAATAAAGAAATATTGTGCCTGCGTATATACCTACTTGTAATAAGAGGAATAGGTACAACAACAACCGATTGTATTTACATCTCCAAGCATTATACCTACAACGAAATATTAATTAATTCGAAGCAATCAATTAATTAATTATTTAATAACAACGCTTCTCTCTCTCGCTCTCTCCGGAGAAATTCCGTATTTACAGTTTAATTGTAGGAGGGCTTTAAATGAACTAATGGCTCGACTCGCTAGAAGCTCAAGTATTTCGTTTCATCAAGAAAATACCTGCTAGTAAATAAGATTCGAAATTAGTTTGTTATTCTATTAGGCATCTGGAAAGTCTCAGCTAAGCCAATAGAGGCTAAGAGGAAATTGATTTATAATCCTCGAGATTAACGAGCAACTCTCGCGAGATATGTTAGTTTCGGATGTGAAAGGGTATAAGGTAAGTGCGAAGGTAAAATTTCGATTCGTTCAACAAAAGAAAACCAAATATTGGATTCGGAGTAGTAGTTTCTTGTAATAATTTAGTGTATTATATAACATTTTTCGTGAACCAAACATCACTTAATCTCCGAGCAATTCAGATTCTTCCGTTGGAAATTACTTTAATCCGACCGGAATCAATTAGTATAATTCCCCCGGAGCCCTGGCGTCCCATCGTTCTTGCTCGGCCGATTGACCGCGACCGCACTGTTTGCGGAAACCGAACGATTTCCTCGTGAACTTTTCAGAACGTCGCCGTACCGAGCTCATCCAGCTCTAATCCTATCCAAATAGAGGACGACGCGAACGCCCGGCAGATGGATTTAAACACATAATTCCTGCATTCTGTTTGGTCTCCGACATTGCGGACGGGCGTTTAATAGTTCGGATTGAAACCTGACGGCAGCAACGGCAAGTTTTAATACGACCCTCGCGTTGTTTGTTCGTTCAATTTTGCCGCCCGATTTTTTTAATTGTCTTGGCGATTTGTTTACCACACGATATTTCATCTTGCAATCAATTGCACTAACTCGCGGGAATAAGTAACGATCGTTTTGCGGGGATTCAATTCGTTGAAGAAATCGATTTTGTAAACGGTCCAGCAAGTTTTCGACCAGATTTGCCAATTTATGCTGACCTGCATCGCCCTTGATACCTTGGATATTGTAGGAGTCGCATCCTGCGCTAAACGGTTATTTCCATTAACCTTAACCGAGTGGATAAATATCCTGATGGCAGTGCGGAATTACTCTTCAATTCCATTTCGAACGAAATCCATTTATACTTCAATCATACGACTCCAATTATTTACTGATGCAGTCATACGACCCGGATTTTCTACCACTTATTACCTAACAAATAACAACACTATACCTACATATCTATCTATGAAAACTACAGGAATATTTTATTATTAGCTATACAAAATAGAAAATGTATTGTTCAACATCAACTAGACTACCATACGATACAACCTTAAACCGTTTTTACAACGACTTTATCCCTGTATAAATTTAAAGTAATACATTGTTGCAAGATAATTAAATAAGATAAACCTGCAAGTTTTCCTCCGTTTCCCTTCATTCATTTTCTCCGGCTTCTTCGCCCGGCTTTATTAGAATGTAAACGAATTCATTCGGGCTCGCGTAATTGAGAAGAGGGTCGTACGGAGGTCAACGAGGTTATACCGAATTCCCACATAGATTTCGGGATAAAAATTCCAAAGGACTTGTATTCTCCATTTTCGCGAAACGTCCCGTTTTCGTGCGATTTTCCCCGTCCAGTGTTACTTGTAAATGCATGAATTTCACTTTCGGAATAGAATTAACTTCGAGCCGGGGAGGATACGCTTGGTTAGCGACATCGAATTCTGCGTGAGAGATGAACTTGGGAAAAAAAACTTGTTTGGACTTGACAAGCCGTGACGGTAACACATTCTCGTTTTGTATCATTTTTTTGGTGAAATTTGTTTTTGGGTATGAATTGCGAGCGTTTGTCAGAAAATCGATGGGGGAAACGGGCGGTTCATGAATTATAAGAGTTTTTTTATTTTTATTTTTGTTGTTCTTCGGTTTCCAGCAAATCCGTTTGTTTTGAAGGTTGATAAATAAGGACAAATTTCGGCTATAATTCAAGCTTGCTTAATTCAACAATAGCCTTTTTTATGTGTTTGTTCTAGATACAGTTAATGAAACCTTTTTAGACATTGTCTTTACTAGATATTGATCAATTATTTTAGCCACCACCCACATTCGTATATAGCAATAAAATCGCATATTCATCAAGAAAGCGCAAAAAACGCCATCATAAAGATTACATTTTCGTCTCGGGAGCGGTCGTATCTCGCATTACAGAAGACCGGATCCCATAAAAAACCATTATCATCCCAATTTTTACGAGCAAAGTACTCCGTTTTAGTTGAAATTCAATCCATACCTGCTAATGTAATTGTCTTTTCGGGGTAGCTATACAATCAAGCTAACGATGTTGTCATTGTTCCGAACGTACCTCTATATTCGATAGACGTAGAAATCCTAACGCATGGATCTCCGGAGATTTCGATTGTGATTAGAGGGTTGAGAGGTCGTGAATGAAGGGTTATGTGAGCTCGATTCGGGATGGTTTCGAGTAGAAGATGACACACACAATGGCTATTGCCTGTTTTTTTTCTCCTTCGGTATGAGGTTTTAATGTTGTTTGTCTCGTAATAAAATTTGTTGTTGTACGAAGTATCTTGTATAACTTGGATATCTTTAAATATCGTTCTCCTCTGGGGGTACTTGTAAACGTTATTTTTTAATTTTTTTTTGTGGTTTTGCAAACAACGATTACCATTTGGATTTCTGCGTCGAACCAACGACTGTCCCAAGAGAATTTACGTTGAATAATCCGTGTTCCAGATTAATTCCGTTTCCGATGCAAAATCAGCATTTTTATTGTTTTCCTGATGCTCTAAAAGCGAACGACTTTTTTTCCGCCTAAGCAATAAAAATGTATATTTTTATATTTAAGCGCTCAATAAATCATAGCGTCCCCAGACACGGTTCGTCGTTATAAGGAACATTATATTGCTTTTAAGTTCAGTGCTGGTACCCACTTAAAAGTTACGCACACCACAAACACAAACGGGAATTTATATACCGTGTGTAATAAATCGGCAAACGGGTTTTCTCAATTTATTGGAAAATTTAATCAGCTTTCATTTCGTAAAATATGGCCTACAGTTATAGCAGAAAAATACCACTAAGCTAAATGCACTATAGTAATATTTTATTCTAGCATTCCATTTTTTAATATATCGTTTTTTTTTTTTTAAATAATTCTTATACACCAACAAAAAAAACCCAGCAGATAAACGCCCATTCTCCTTACGAACTTATTCATCAAGGTGCAGAAGTTCTCTACCTTTTTTTATTATTATTTAGCCAGACAACATCGATCGCGCTCCAGAAGCATTCCCGAACGCTTCCTGACAAGATCCCGTTAAAAACAGGTGATATATCGTGTTAGGAAATACCGTTCCGTGTGAAAATTATAGACCAGAAATAAATCTTCCAGGCCTCGACGTGAACCAGAAGTGAAAGTTGCTTAAATATTAATGAAACCTGTGAGCGCCTAACACACGAACAGGACTTTTTATGTCCTGTTGAATTGCAGGCGGTTAATGCTTACAAGTTCAGCGCTGTAGAATGAATGAGTTTCAACATGTTCGACGGATTGTACTCGCATCCAAGCAAGCACATTTCTTTCTACAATCTAGTTATTCAATTTTCGCCGAGTGCATAAAACGTTTGACTGAACGTAATATAAGGTAAAGTGAAGAGGATTAGAGGCGACCGCGTTAAAGCGAAAATACCTATTACCCATATTCTCTGAATTCGCGAAAAATACTTTCCGGGTCGAGTCGATTAAGTATGCATCACGACACCCGAACCATTATGAAAGTTTTCGAAGATTCCGCTAGACGAAAATCGCTCGATAATAAACCTTTAGGTGAGATCCCGACCGCTGAAGACCAAAGGAGCGAACGAGATGGAGAAAGTGAGTAGACGTCGTCGAATATACTGTTAGCGTTACGGAGTTTTTGAAGTATGTATCGGCCCATTGCCCTCTAACTAAGCACATTCGAAGTCAACGATGCAACTTCTACACTCTCTCGTACTTATGAACGTAAAAATTGATGGCGCTGAAATGAGAGAACACATTGTGCTTCCCGGTGTTTAAAGGCCCAAATAAAAGGGATTTCGGGAGGAATGAAAGAGTGATTTCTTTGTCAGTTGGGGGAGATTTTATGGAATTTCGCGAGTCCTCGAGGTAAATTGTGTAGGCTTTTCGCGCGTTCGTTTTATCCGCGCAATATGCTCCCGTTTTAATTCCGCACTAAGTGGAAAAATCCTATAAAATATTGTTAGCTTTACCAATTTTTTTGTCCTTTCCGTTCGTATTAAATGCATGGATATGTAAAAGCGAATACTGAATACTCCTATTCAGCATTTATTTCCATCGACCTATTCCTATATCCCAAAAACTAATTTATGTACCTACATCGGAATTCCCAAAGTTATTGCATTGAACGGTCGATTACGCAATACATTGATTAATTGGAATTCATAATTAATCCTGATATCGAATACAAATTGTTAATTTGCAGCAAATAATCTGCACCAATTACGTTTCATATTAACAATTTAATAGAGGCACAATCGGTCATAACGAATATTTTTTTGTCAAAATTTCGTCACTACATTTTACTAAAGAACCTTTCTAGTTAGTGAGAAATGTCAAACTAGTGTGACGTTAAGTTATTGCACGTAGCACGAAACTACGCCATCTCCGTTTAAGTTCGTTACTGTAAATTCGTCGCAGGAAACCGGGATAATTCCAGCGGTGCGAACGCAACCGCTCCCGAAATTATCATTCCTAGCTATTTCCTCATTACATACAAGAGCTGTTTATAATTGAGGTCTCGTTACGTAATTACCGATACGCTATAGGACCGACCCCAGCTATTAGCTCTAATAATTTTCTGCAAGTTCGACAATAGAGTTATTGATTTCCGGAGAATGCTCAGATCCTCTGCGAAACGGTGTGTACTTTTACTAATGATGGGCGTTTTTAAAACTTGTTAGTAGGGTATGTTTGGATCGCAGTAGTCTCTACGGCTGGAATCAATTCGTGCAATAAATTAGGTCTCCGCTTGTTTGGAAAGTCCCGATGGCTCCGTTTCGATAGAAAAAATTTAATAGACTAACAAAAATGCGACGAAAGTTAATAGTTGGCATCGGTTTAACTGGGAGAAACGCAAACTATTCGCCTTTGTTTTATTTTTCAGTTCTTGATTGGAATTCTGAATACATGGCAGTGACTGATGGTGCGGAATTGTTAGAAACGCCAAATTAAAGTCGAAGTCGAGAAGAGTTGGTAGAGCGGGCGGGAGTTTGAGCAGAACTAACGATTCGGCTTTTCGGAATGGAAAATTGGAAAAATCCATTGAACAATTACGAAGTCGAGAGTTTTATTTTTTACCCTTTCGGTCGAAGTAAGTTTTATAATCTTTTAACTTTATTTAATGTCCAAATAGTTTTTCTAGGTTGATATTTACAGAGATAGAAAAAAAAGATATCATTTAAAGAAAATGAATTTATTTGTCCAGTTTAAATTGAGAAAGTAATTAATTTGTATTCGCCCTTAGAATTTAATTTCTCTGTTTATAGAGAATTTAGCCAAGATAAACATTTTGGAAAATAATGGGCTTTAGATTGAAACTTTTTACTAACGACTTTGTAGTTTTCTATTAACTTTGGTTTCTTTGAAACATTTACTTCTTAGTTTCCTTCCTAATGTTCAAGTTTCTGCTGTTTATTTTCTCGAGATTCAGATTATTCCCTTTGTAAAATGTTTTTAATTTTTCGAAATAACTAATATTCTCTTAAACATCATTTTTATTTATACTCTTCATTATTAAAATACGTAAAAAAACAATACAGAAAATAGTGAAAATAACTTGCATTAGAACATCAAAATCGAATAAATAAAACTGATTATATTTCCAAAGGTAATATGCTGTGCACAATTGGTGGTTTACCCTATAGACTCTTTATTTTGTAAGGCTTATTTGCGGTATATTTTCAGCTCGAACCAAATTACAAAAATAATATTTGCTATTACGGCTTGCTCACTCTTTCACTCTCTCTCACGGAACTCGGCTACGAAATAAACGAGGGTACAGGAATGAAAAATACATCTGATTCTGTCAGTTTCAATAACAGTCCTGCATTACCGTCGTATAGCGGAATATTTTTGGGCGATTTAGTGCAGAGAGTGGAGCGCGCGTTACCGAGCCCGGTAATGAACTACCTCTATCCCGAACGTAATTACTGGAAAACAGAAATATATATAACGACGATTTTCTAGGGTTTATGCGTTACGCTTACGAGTTAATGGGTTTTTTTTTTCGTCGAAAGGAAACGTTTCGTTGCCGTATAAGCCATTTTGTTTCGCGATTACTTTCACCTCGGCGACCTTTCAGAGGTCGTCTCCGGAGTTGACGGTTTACTTCTCCTTTGTTTATTTTTTACGGTCTTCGTTAACGGTTAACAACTGTCACGAAATTAATAAAAAGTTATGCGTTTTCCGTTTCCCGGAGGATTTTATGGAACGGAATCATGAGAGAACAATTCACCGGGACCGTAAACCGGTAACGAAGAAACTTTTTAAAAGCGAGTCCTTGTGCAATGTTTACCCCACTTCTTGAGGCTACTTGTAGAGTTAGCAAACTTTAAATTGATAATTTTAAATTATTTAATTAACAAGTAGAGCTATCGATGGTACTAATTAGTTTTTATTTCGCCAGTTACAACTACTTTTAGAAATCGACTAAATTTTTTGGTATTAAATGTCAATTTCACTGTCGGTTGAGCTCAACATTTTCCGTTCTTCCCTTCGCTATACTTTTCATTAACGCTCAACCCTTTTTACTAACGTCCTCATTTCGCACATTCGGTTCATTGATTCTTGCCTCCCAATTCGCCAAAGTATCTGCGTTTAATTTGACATATTTTCATCTGTTCACGCGTTCACACCTTCGACCTTTCGAAAAAAGTACTCTTACCAAAATTTCCCATAATGTCATACTATAGACTCATGTAGTTGTAATAGTCTAAAGTTTATAGTTGTAATAATATTTTGAGCCAGATTTTAACTGATGAGCCATAACTCGTGAGCTCATCGGAGTTATTCGAATGAGACCGTATGAAAAGCATACAAAGTTTGTGAACTATCCGGAGAAAGATTGTCCAAAATGTTGCATGATAATTGTGGCGTTCTCGTTTTGAATGTATGGCTGGCAATGCTGGAAATCCTCGCGTTCCATTACAAACTTATTATGCCAATTTCCATATCAAACGAATGTCTTTCACACGCCGATAAACTCTCCCCAGCTCGGTTAACACGTGCTTTTCTGATGATCCTGTTTGTGTTTAATGATGTAAATTAGTTACACTATTAAATTACGTCCGTTTAAATTCTGTTACTTCGCGAAATAATTTTATTTGACTTATTAGGCGCAAATTGTTATTTTAATTTTGAACAATCACCTATATTGTTTTAAAAGTTGAAGTTCCCACCACCCTCGAAATTCACAGCAGCATCAAAACATTGGAATTGTTGCAGGAAACTTCCCACGAAGTTCGGTTTTGAGATAGCGCTATGATTTCGCTATAAACATTATTAGCAACTAATGACAATAACAAGTTTGTACGGAGTTTACTTTCGCCCATAGTTTCGATACTCTCCGATGCGATATTCGGTCGTATTGAAGTTAGACGAACGTCTTTAATATTGCCAGTTTATAATGAGCTTTAAGTTTTCAATGGACAATGGACGAGTTTCTCACAGAGAACAATATAAAATAAATACCTACTACTAGAAATTCGTAATGAAGTAGGGTAACAAATTCTTTTATTGCGAGCTTCCTGGTTGCGTGCACTTTCATCAGTATTCAGGATGTCGCTCCCCCGAAAATTCACCGACTCATTTATATCCACTTTCCTTTTAGGATTTAGACGAAGGGCGAATTAAAGCGGAGTGATAAGTTAGGAGTCCTATTTTCTTTATTTCTCGTACATTCGCCAGAAAAGCAAGCAACACGGGCGCAACAAATTGCGCCGCATTCCTCGCAAGAAGATAAGAAAGTTTTCGATACCCGGCCGACACGTAAATCGCGAGCGGTATCTTCCGAGAGGAAACTTTTTCAGTTAGCGATTTCATTTTCGCTTTCCAATTTATTTAATCTCTAACTACAACTAATGCGATCTACAAACAGTCGGACCGCTTTCGGGCGATGGAATTGGAATTGGACGGGCGCATTTCGAAGTTCCATTCAATTATAACTATTCGCATTTGCCTCGTATATATCAGGACGAGAGATCACGTAGTCGTACAAAAATGTTGAAAATTTCTGTTAGAGCTAGTAATATTTCAATTCCACTAAAATAAAATGGGCGAAAGGGCGTCTAGAAATTTATATTAAATCTTGAATGTCGGCATCGCATTTCGCTGGATGATCGTCGGTGATATATTAGTCGCTCTCGAATTTTATTGTTAATTATATAACAAAAGACATTTCTGTATGCCAATATTACCTATGTATTTATTGTAAACGTGAACATTCGACACTTTTCGCGCTAATTTAATCAACGTTAGCAGTTGTGTAAACTGAACAGAAATGGTTGAAATTTAAATCCTCTTAGCAAGCCATTAACAACAACAAACTTTGACATCGACTCCGTTCGAATTACCATAGCGCAATTATGCAAAAGCATAGGTAGATTTAATAGCTCTTATGTGTTTATATATACGGTCAAAGTTCGTAATTGTCGTTTAATCATCATGTCTGTAAACTACAAACAATGGAAATTACAAGCGACGAATAGACAAAAATAATTACAAAGCATCGCCCAGTAGGAAAATAATTGAAACCAAAATTGCACGTAAAACAGTGGACCTGATCAATTTAGCAGTAGATTACAAAAAAAAATTAATAGGTAGCCAGATATTTCCCGAGACAATTCAAATTGATTAAATTTGAATACTTGAAAGCCATGCACCATAATAATTTTACAAGATTCGAAAATTTTAGGTTTCCGAGCCCACCTAATTAGTAATAAATAATGAAATTTCATAACCCATCTCGGCCGCGTTTACCATCCTTAAGCGCAGGAGGAATTGTTAAGGATTTAACTGCGGCTCCTCCAGAGACGACGAACGGTTTTAATCCAATGTCCAGCAATCTACTGAACTTTTATATTTCCCTGGAGATCCAAACGCGACCTAGGGACGCGTCTGTTGTATTTTGTTTCGAAGCTCGGTTACAATTCGTTTTCATTGTTCCAGAAAATTAATTGAGGTCGTAGGAAATTAATATTACGCGATCGGTGTTTTTGTTTTAATAAATCGTTATTACCGCATACTTTGCGAAATTAACGTGTACCAACTGAAGATGAAATAGAGCTTCGTAAAGCGTGTATTGTTGCTTCAAGTCAAGTATTTTCTTGTTTACAAGAAAGGTGTTTTATTAATATTAATATTTTTCCCCGGAAATTGAAACACTGGTACAGATTTTCGTGAAAAATGTGCAAGATAAACGATTCGTTATTCAAAGAGTGTCTGGAATTTTTATTAACCTCCAGAATATTTCGGGTAAGCGGCCCTTTTCCTGTTGTTCACCTGATACAAGTACCTCTTTATATCCCCACCTAATTCCCGGCCGCGTTATTTACAACGTTATTAATTCCGCGGCGTTTTAATAATCCTCTTTTGAATTTAAAAATAGCATAGTTAATTGGCAGTGATTTATCCCGTCCCGTTTTCTTTATCGCATTAATCCGAAAGCTAAATAATCCGGAGATAAATAACGGATACGGTTTTCTTACGGGCAAAATTCGCGGGGCGGCGAACTTTCCGCGGAATGATGGATTTACGGGCGCCGTTTAGCCGGAATCAACTGCGCCTCCGAATGGATTTCTAATTAAATCGAAACGAAACGATGCACCTGGGAACGCATAACGACCTTCGCGGTCCGCCGGTAATCTCGGAAGGTTGATAAAGTCGCGATTTTCTAAAATATCGCTGATCTCGTGTACAATCTATGTCACAGGTCGCGCTTTCGGAACGTGATTTACAAGCACCATGTCTCCCGACACTTCTCCGAACTAATCTAATTTTTTCCCGATAAGAGTTACTTCGAGTTTACTCGATATTTATTCGATGTTAAAGACGCCATAATTTAATTTTTTCGACTTGCGCTCGTAATTAGCGGACGTATTTAAACAAGAATAACTGGAAAACTTATATTTAAACAGGAACCTCCGCGATTCATTGCCGGCCGTATTTTCCTTGTTCATATCCATGGTAAACCCTGGAAGGTCGTTAAGTTTACAACAACCGTTTATTTCTACGAATAAAACGAGTCCGGGGCGCTTTTGTTTACTCGCAAAGTCTGCCGAGCCGTCATTTTCATTAAAATAAAATCAAGTAACATCGAAACTCTAGCCCGGAATATTGCCCGAAAGAATCACTAGTTACTAAAACAGTTGTGAAATTTATGGTACAAGTAACTTGATACACAGTAATAATATAGCTAGTTGCATGTTTGCATACTTTTAATTCAAACACCAAATTTAATTAAAGAAGAAAGTGGTAGAGTCACGTCTGTTAAATGAAAAAAAATTTTACCTTAGCACGGTTAACTTTATATTCCGACGGGTTTTGTCCTATGTATTATATAATATACAGGAGTTATTTCAAACTTACGTACTTTTTTAATCAAACTCAATGGGGAAAAGTGAGCTCTGCATTTCGACATTCCCGGAATTTCATCTATAAAGACCGCATTTCATTTTCTGATTCGAAAGATCGAAAGTCAGTCGCCGACATCTTTAGCATTCGTTTAATATTCATTTTGTACCACCGAAACTGATATTTTCCTGATACTAACTCCAAACTAAACTCCAGCATTCGCAGAAAAACGGAACTGGGTCGGGCGCACCGGAGTCTGGATAACTGGAAAACTGTATTAATTTTCCCGAAGATGATGCACTTCCAAATTTATTATGCAATTCCTATAATATGTGGGCGGTATTAGTAGACACATTTTAAATTCTATACTTATCCTACCCTTCCTGAGCTGGTGTCAGAAAAATTTTAATAGGTTAATGCATTTATGTTGTACAAAAAAGGGAATAATAAAATCCTGTAGATATCAAGGGCTATTTCGGGATAATCGGGCAATTGAAAACGATTGTATTTTTAAATACCCGCAT
The DNA here is from genome assembly GCA_918026865.1 of Phyllotreta striolata. Lineage (NCBI taxonomy): Eukaryota > Metazoa > Arthropoda > Insecta > Coleoptera > Chrysomelidae > Phyllotreta > Phyllotreta striolata. Next base: position 7,997,362 of record OU900096.1, read on the forward strand.
TTAGTCGACGTCGAGATAAAATTAATTTCAATTAAACCGGCCGAAATCGGCGACCCCAATTTTGGTATTTGCATACCAAAACAATATCGATTCCCGAAAATGGACATACGAATGCACAAAACGGAGCGACCTCTCGAATTCAAACTAAAAACTAATGGCGCAGACCGAATTACCAAATCTTTCTGTGACACACTATCAAGCAAAAAGTCGACTATTCTCCGGAGCTTTTATTGATATAGCTTTCGGTTGCTTTAACGTTCCATTACCGATTTGTATCCAATCTACATTGTTCTTTTTTATTCGGGATTACTAAGGAACCGAACATAGCTCTCTTCTGGAACAATTGTATTTATACGCTTTGTTTCATTTACTTTGGAGAAGTGCTTTCTCGTAAGCTCCTTTGTGCTCTATCATGAATTGAAAAGCGGTTTTCTATTTACTTACTTTGTTTTTCATTATACCTACCACTACCAAGGTCAACGCTTTTAATCCCAAATATTATATCCCCACATTTTACATCACTTTACAAAAGCATTTAAACTCGTTATAAAATTTACTCATTTAATAAAAGTAGTCGAACCAAACATAGATCTCTCTAATAGCTTGCTCTAATATTAAACATACATTATATCGGTTGGATTATTTTCCAACAAGGCCTGATTATACCTAGTAAAATTTTTTTGAGCACAAAGACATCGAACTCATCCGCCTCAGTGAAAATAAAACATAGACTGAAAGTTATGCCTCGCTGCTTTTTCCGACCTCTCGGCTCGAAAGTGCTGCATGTCGGACCCGAAAATTTTTTGTAGGTACTCCTACGCCAATGCGCCCTATAAAATTATGCCGAAGGAACGGATTATCCTGGATTCTTTGTATCCACAACGGACGGGAGAAATAATAAAATGGATTTTCCAAATGATTGATTTCTACATGAATGGTCGTGTTTTTTCTCGACGAACGGTTTTATATTTATACTTGTATCTTTTTCGATTGTTCTTGACTTGATTGCGGAAGGATAAGCAGGAAAAATTGCAATAATTATTCCGGAATCAGGTCAACAAAGCTATAATAATTCTACGTTGTACATTACTAGTTTGAAGCATAAATAACTTTAAACGGACGGGATTAATCATGATTTAGTAGAAAAATTTCGCAGTTTGAAATCGATATAACCGGCCACTATCGAATCGAAACTTATTGAATAAATTTGTCGAATACAGCAAATATTGATTCGAATAAATCTTAATTCCGCTGCTGCCAAGAGTGCTCGCTTTCGGCCGTTCTTCGTTTTTTGTTGTTGTTTTTCTTTCCGCTCGTTCATTTGACTGACTTTATCCTGTTTCCAGTCAACTTAATAATAAATTCAGTTTGAACGAACTTTTTCCCGAATAACTACTGAAAACTGAAACTCACTTTGTCCTTTCCCTCCGATTCCGACGGGTTGGTTCTTCCTCTTTTTTTTACTTCAATTTCTAAAGTTGAAGTAGACAAACTCTCGCAGCTCATGGTCATTTTACATTTCTTTTGTTTCTCGAAAAAAAGTTTTCCCCGCGCCTGCCCCCAACCTTTTCCCTGCGGCCAAATTTATGCGGCGATAGTTTTACTTTCCCAGAACACCAAAATGGTTTCAAGCGCATATTCATATCATAAAGCCATCAAGTATCGCGAATTTTTCTAAAAAATAAATCGCAGGAATTTCGTCTAACTTTAGAAGAGAAAATAAGAAAGTTTCCTCTCAGTATATCGGAGGAAGATGCGATAAACAAAGCCGTAATTTATTGAAGAGTCGCAACCGGCAATTTATTCCCGAAGCCATGACACAGTTTCCATCCTCTCCGAAGCGATTCCGCGACAGGAAAGTGCGTACGCCTAAAAATCCTGCTAATAACTGGTCGGGCTTCGGCTCGTTCGGATCAATTAGATAAGCATCTCTCGTATATTATATTTTCGGGAAAATATTCAGCCATTCATCATGGTCTCGGGCGCGCAAGGAGAGGGTTTCGGGGGAGAAAGGAACTGCTGATGCGATTATTCAATTTTTGCCGACGATGACGACGTCGAATTGATTTAGTTTTTACGTGAGGAAAATTCGGACGAAAATATTATTAGAATTCGTCCCGCAGAATGTATGGACCTAATTTTTTCGTAAACCTCCAGCTTGTTTATTAAATTATTTGGTTTATATTTTCCTTTCGCCCTCGGTTTAAATTTAAAAAAAATGTACTTTAGGGCTGTTTTTAACTCACCTACGCTCTTGCTTTAATTTTATTATTCACAGGTTTTTTTATAGCAACAATTTACATTAATTATTTTTCAGCGGATGCTTTCTTTTTATTATTGAAATAAAACCAAAATTTTATTTTAGGGACATGTAGATAATTAACTATTAGTACCAATCGTTTTATTTTTAGTAGGTAATTTCGAAATCATTTTTATTATTCTTTTTATTATGAAATTTACTTGAAGAAAACGTTGCTATAATTAGAATGTTATTATTAAAGAAAATGTATACTCGAAGAATTAGAGAAAATAAGAAAGTTCTTGTTATCTTAATAATCTATCGTAAACTGTGGCTTTACGCAGTTTTATTTTATGCTCGTAATCAAATCACTTCTGTTTCTTCTCCGCATTCAAATTATGCCCTTCTCGAATAATAAAAAAACAGCGACAATCATTTCAATTTCATTAAATCCACCAGAGGGGAAAATAATTTCCAAAATCAATAACGAAAACGAGTCTCGCCTAAAGTTCATAATCTTACAAACAATCCCTAATATACTCGGCGAAAAATTCCAAATATTCTACCCGTGATCTCGAGCCTTCCCATTATACTTTTCCCAATTTGCTACCTTCTTTAATTTCGAACTCGGCGAAAATACCCGCCTATCTCCATTTCAAATGTCTTAAAAATGTCCCCAATCACTTTCAATTTCCATCCCGTTTTTCATTATTTGCTTTATTCGAGGAAATGTTCTTACATCGTCATGTAAGAGGCAGGAGATAAGAATAATAAGAATTGTTTCAAAGGGGTTTTTTTGTGAGCACTTCTTGTTGAAATTTCCTTCGCTAAGCATTATAAATTAATATTTTGTCGTGATAATTTAATATGTTAATTGGGCGTGCTTATTTATAGGGCTTTGTGTTCTTTGTAGAAAGCGATGGAAAGCGAAAAACTGAGAAGAATATTTGCATTAGTCTGTCGTGCCTTTGTTTTCATGGCAGGTAGTCAATAGATTTGAAAAATGACTGAGAACAAAAAACAATGTGAAATGTTCATCTCCATTATAATAGGTATTACCGTTTTATAAATACATATAAAAAGGGGATGTTTCACTGGGTAATTTTGAAAAATTTATACAATATGTATTCAATTATCGTTAGATATAAAAATTTTGCGTATGAAACATAATATTTTTCCAACAGACAATTTGTGAATTGTTAGTTTTTACTGATGAGGATTATAGTATACATAGGTATCAAATGTATTTGAGGTACATTTTACAAAAAAAATCCTTTTTCCATTAGCAACCATTAAAAATATTATTTAAATCATATTTTAATTTCATTTTATATTACGGGAAATAAGGTCATTTTCTCCGAACTTTCACGGACTCTGATGAATAATTATTTTTTTTGGGATCGTCTTTACACTGTTTTTCGTCAAAGCGAAAAAAATCCTTATTACCCGATCTTAAGCCGAAAACGCCAGTAAAAAGGGTACATCACACAATATTAAGTTAAATTCCACGTTTCGGTTTGTATTAAACATGTTCCTTTTATCTTTTTTATACGAAAATGTGTCACATAAAAATATGAGAAATTCGCTCAGAAAAAATGTAGCAGTAAAATCGAAATGAGATAAAATCAGTCTCTATAATTTATTCGTTTCGAATTTAGCGATTTGTCGCTCGAAAGGGTTGACTAAACATCTCATTTATTTCTGAAATAGTAATTCGAATTTTAAACGTAGCGAGTACTGCGCTTTTCTATTACCTACATATCTCGACGGAAAATTAAACGGCTACGTCTCGGATGCGTTTAGCATACGAAAATGTACTTTTCTAACGATTTATCCGCTTTGTCAATTAGATTTTCTTCTTCGCAATCGGGAAAACGTACTTACCTGGGCTAATACTCCTCGACGACTCGATCCCGCAAATATTTAACTGTAAAATATTACCTAACTACAAAGGAAGAATTGCCAAAGAATAAAACTGATGCTATTTATTACGACTCTATCAGCAAATATAAACTCAATCTTGTTAAAAAATTTTCAAAAGTAACCTAGTATTTTATGAACGAATATCATCCATTTTAGCAATTAAATTATATAGCTTTTCCCAGCCTTTGAAGGTCAGCGTTTTTGTCTTTTATATGTAATTCATAGAGTAATGAAAATATTTTATTGGAAAAATAACGAGCTGGCACTCACAAAAGGGAATTTTCCGCAAAGTAAAACATTTTGAGAAAAATTTTTAGTTTTATTTTCGTAATTTCTAGGGAAAATCAGGTACTAAAAACTGACGATTTCACTCGATATTATTACTCACTAAATAGTAAATGTATAGTAAATTCAAAACGTTCCCAAATTTAATTAGCATAAAAACCAATTTAAATGTTACTGGATATCCGATTTGGAATTAAAGCGGTGTTCGCATTAGCATTTAGAAAGAGGCGTGAAGATAATAATGCGGATAAGCATGTTGAGTTTAAATTAACCATCCATTTTAAAGCACAAATGAAACCATTTAATGAAAACATCGGATAATAAATAACGACCATCTAATTACTCATCTCGAAAACTCCACGTGAAAAATAACAAATGCCCGCAATTATAACTTATTTGCGATGACAATACATGCAGTTATTGCCCAATAAAACTTTCCGAATTACTTTCCTTCACTATAGGAAATGTTTAATGTTCCTTTTAAAACATACAATCTAAAATATGGTGTGATATTTTAACGTGAAAATAAAGATAATGACTTTTCTGTTCCGTATTTCACGAAAATATTAACTCTTTATGGTATTGTTTACAGCCTTAGTAAAACGTTAATATTCGTATTCTACATGATAAAACATTTAATAATTTGTGTAGCCATAAATTAAATAATAGTAACTGAAAGGGGAGGAAATCGATAAATAGAGAAAAAGAGAAGGGTTTTTGGAGATACGAACATCAAATGACACGATGTATTTAAAAAAAAACGTGAAGATTCCTTTAGTCTCTATCACGTTTTTGAAAACGACCGTTTGACACGAGAATTATGATGTCGGGCCGATATTAATGGCGCGCCACGGCGTTCGGTTGACATGGAAAATAAATCGTCCTTAATGAGGATTTGAAGTGAATTTAGGATTAATCAAGATTAAAAGTTGCAACAAACTAAGAGCAAACAGTCGCGCTATTCGAGGGATAAAGTCGGCATTAGGGCGGGATATTGCCTCGATTTTTCATTCGATTTAGAAACGCCTCCCTTAATAACGACGATTAATTTTTTCCCTGATTTTATTTGACATCATTGTAGTCCTTGTAATACCCCTAATGCCATAACAAAAGTTTAATCCAGAAGTCGGACAGCGTTTTGCATCGGGTACCTAAGTTATTAAAAGATTCCTCAACTTCCAGTTTCTGTAAGGCGGACATTTTTCGAATGTTGCAGTCTACTAAAACAAAAATAATAACGCTATACCGATTCAATTTTGCATAACTACTAAATTTAAAAAATATCTTGCTAAATCTATCAATATATCACGACAAAAATAAATTATAGAGTTCGTTTGATATTCAAATTCTGCCCCTATTAATCTCCATAAATTGCTGTATGAAATCGTGTATGTTGGTATCTGCATACGTAACATTTATTTCATTTTATTTAATAAACATTCATTGCGCTTTTTGTTTAGAGACTTTTTGGAATGATCAACTTTTTGCACTGTTGACTGGTAAAACACGAGAATTCATTATTGTTATTTATTTTACTAACTAATTTAATTGCATTTCTGTACCTATCGTATGAACAGACAAATTTGAAAATTGCATTTGCTAAATTATCAACATCTGCAAACATATTGTTTATTATTTCACTGATTTTTAGTGTTATTACATTTGATGATTAAAGCTATAAATAAAACTGACTATAAATTACAGTAGACAATGTCGAGTTCTTTTAAATTTTAAATTCAAATTACACGAATTAAAAATAGTATCTACAGAAAACCTAAGAATTACGTACATATATCTTACGAATAGTCTAAATGAACCGACGTTTGAAAAACATGTAATATCCCATGTTGAAATGTAATATCTCCAATTATTTGCGGCAATTTGTTTACACACGCGAGCCGATCGTGTGATTATAATACATTAGGAGAGGAAACTGATACAATCTAATGGTCGATTATCATTCGAACTTACTTCCGAATCTCGAAAGACCATTCCTCGTTATGTACGTTTCCCGGCGTAATTGTTCTCTGTGATGGATGTGTTAATTCGAATAATAATTGCAGGAATTCGCCGTTTATCGAAGCATCGCCCTTTGCTCCGCAAATATTGATACAACTTTTTTTTAAACTATAGTTAACCGCTCAAAGAAAATTGAAAAACGAAGTCCTGTTTCGCGTAGCACAGACGGGAAATCGATGGAAGGTATCGATACCTGGTTAGTAAAACGAAAAAATACGGTATTTCTCTTAGAAAATCTTTTAACAAAGGAAGCTCTATAAGCAAGTCGAAATTGTCTTCGCAGTTTTCTCTCGTTCAACAGGAGCAAAGGAACACCGCTTTTCCTGCACGCCGAAATTTAAATAATTCTTTAGAGTAGGCAGCAACAGGGTTGTCGAATATTTTACTAGGCCATTACGTAAACAGGGCGTGCATTGTATTAGTTAACACAGCAAAGGGTCCGACACGCACAATCGATAACAGATGCTTGGAGAACAGAATCTACACATGTAGCAGAAGGCGAACTACCGAGGAATATTCCGGGAGAACCTACGCATCGGTAATACTAATTAGAAGAGCGAAGAATAAAATAAATGTACACGATGCAACTATCGATTTCATTAATGCGATAAAAGCGTTGGCTCTATTGCATTTTTGTCGATAAAGAGACAATGTCTTGATATATTGTAACGTGCCTTCGAGCAATAAATATTTCAGACGTTTACAAATTCAGTTCCATCCGAATAAATTCATTTTTGTAATGGAAAGTACGAGGTACGTCCCATAAATTGTTTTATATGCGACGTTAATATAATAAGGAAAACGAAACAAAGGACACGTATTTTTCGTGACAAATTTCCACGAAATGTATATTTTATATTAAATTACTTTTCATAAATTTTAATGTAGTTCGCGTCGAGATTAGGCCTAATGGGTCGCGGCGGAAATTAATTGTTTAAAAGAAGAAGGATTACTTTTTCCGCACATATTTTTATGTTGGTATACAATTTTCGTCATTCAAAACAATGCGGCTTTGAAATGGGATTTTTTTATAAATAAAAAATGTCCCCATTTTACGCGCCAGTCGATTCCGACGCCGTCATAACGGAATTCGACGACCTGCGAAAAATAAGTCCATATAGGGAGTCGGGTACTGAGGTGAACAGAACCGAAAGAAAAAAACTTTTAAATGAAATAATCCCCTAGTAAACAGATTAAAGACCATCGAAGGCCCTTCCTTGTTAATACCGTATGAAACGTGAGTTGTAGCTGCCTCTTTTCCTTTTTTTTTGTTCGTACGAAAATTACGCTATATTAGGTCAGAAGAAGGCCTTTTTAGAGGCCTTGGGAATTGAATATGCCCTAATGAAATTATAGAAGAAAATATACGCAGGATAATTTGGTTGAGATGAGAAGACGTTTGTTCATCAAGCGCTCCTAGGGAAAAAATTTAAAATATATATAGGAAGTCCCAGTTAAAGGATACACAATTTAATTGATAAAGCAAAAGTGTTTACTGTATATCAGATTTATACCACAAGTAGTATATTTAGATGGGACAGCTACTATAGTCGTAAAATACGACCGAGTTGATTACCAATTTTAACCTAATCTGGGAATGGTTTATTATCTACAAAATGGCCTAAATCAACATAAAATTCGAGAAGGTCGTTACTCAGCCGAAATCGGCCATCAGATTTCCAATAAAATTCAATCCAAACCTATCTAAAGGTTTCATAGAAACTTAATTAAATTATGCACATGTAAAAATCCCCATTTTGTTATCATGATCACCAACAATATTTCTCGAATATCTGTCGAATAACAATTTCAGACTTCTGATTTTATTCGAAACTGCCACGCAGCCGAAACTTTGAATATCGTTCCATAGAAATTCCAGCGTTCTCCACAATAGATTTTGTGTAAACATAGAAAACTACAGTCAGGTTTTGGATAGTCAAACACGGCATAAATCACAACATGGTTGTTCTCTTGTTCGATTCAGCATCCTTTCTTTCACTTTCATCTTTGTACAAACATTTCGCCGGCCCCTTATCGGCCTCATCTCCTCTCAATACCCAATATCTTTTGTTTACGCACTCCTGACGTCACGGAATTTCTTTTAGAAGAGAAAATAAAGTGTTTACTCTACTCTCGTGTGGATATTCCGCGTGTAGGCTATTCTTCTGGGCTTCTTAGCCCAATAACAAATATATTTTCCTCCTCTAATGTGATTTATATAACAATACAAATCAAATTTACTTAGCGCTTATTTAACAGTAGGGCATTAATAAAGAAGATTACGAGTGTATGTAAGAAAAACTTTTATTAGTCATAAATGATTTTCTAGCAAACGAATGGTGATTGTCCATCGTTCGCTAAAATTCCTCCTTTAAAGTCGGCAATTTTATTGAAAGTAATTACACGTACGGTATATTGAATCGTCAGGATCTCCTCCAAAAGGGGCATAAAACAGAAAACGACTCGAAATCGTCCCGAAACTTTCGTATAGCCTTAAATGGCTCCCGGAATAAAAGTTCTTTGACCAACTTCGTATTTACGCCGATCTCGGGCGTTTCAAAATCTCGCATTGTAATTTATGTGGTGGATTATTTATCTTGCTTCGTTCGACCATGGCGTGCAGTGATTGGTCGAACGGATTTCTTTGGACTCTCGAATAAATCAGTTAACTTTAGACCTTTGGGTGGTCGACCATTGCACACCGGTCGATTCGGTCTTAAATTAGATCCGATTTTTCCGGTCTAAAGTATAAGGAAAATCGTTTAAATTTGGGAATTGTTCGTTGGAATTATGATCCAATTGCCATTAGAAAACTTATTAACATTTTAATAAACTTTATGTATATCTTCCACAGTAAACTTCGGAGTAATCTGTACGCATCTGTGGATACAAAAAGATTTTTATCTTTAACAAACAAATAAATTTCTTTTGATCATTTTCGAACGGCCGTAGTTTTGCTTCGGCTAAACTGCGTCTTTGTAACGTGATCCGAATTCGCGGATAGTTTTGTTCCTTCTGTTCCGCGTCCCGTTTCGATGAAACTTCCCCAAATTAAAAATCGGACTTTTAATGGCCGCAGAAACGGAACAGTAGGCAAATGAAAGGCATTGTTTTGTTCCCGGAGTTGATTAACATTTTATTCTTGTTCCATTGACTATTCGGTTTTTCGCCGGTGCAGCAGGTACGCCCATTTTTCCTGAAGCATTTGTCGGCAGGAGTGGAAGCATAACAAACGCGGATGTTTAATAAACATGGTCCAGTTTTAATTCCACATTCAATACCTCAATCGATGGGACGATTAGTTTTATTGAAACAAACCGCACGGTGTAAATCACGCGGTAGGTATTTTTTTCAAAAGAGCGAATTTAAAGTGAACTATTTATCACAATTTAGATTTTAATAACGCTAATGTGATAAAAATAAAAGCCGCGTAATAATTCAGGGAACACACTAAAAATCATTTAGTAGTGGAAAAAAGTAGGCGAGGCGACTCGGGCTGGAGACCTCGAGGAATTTTAATAACCGAATTCCGTGGAAGTTGAAAGAAGGGAAACAGGGAGAGGCTCCCGTAGGCGAGAGTACAGGACGCATGTGTCGACACTTCATTTTCTATCCGTCGTTCCACAGATTTTCGGTGTTATTTCTTGAGATTATGCGACCGAACCTCACGATTTACTCGCTCCTAACACATAAGTTAAATACAGGATGTTGGAAAAATGCTTCTGCACTCGAGCATTTCTGTAAACAATTTTACATCTCTCGTTAAAGCTACCAATTCTATGAAGAAGCCTCACTTATTTAACGTATTTTGTCGAAATTTTATATTTTCTGGATAAAAGTTATCGGTAAAAAAACCTCAGATTGGGTACACATATAGGTACCTAATTCATTTTTTCTCTCAACCCATCGAAGAGACGAGCGCCTTCAAAAACATATGTATGAAATTATCCAATTTTTTTCGGGGCGGTCAGGTTTCGACGATAGTAGAGGTCCGAAACAATTTAATATTACCTCGGTTTTTTCGACGCTATATTCCCGTGCGTTATTTTCTGCCATTCCAAACTCAATTTCCTACGATAAAATAAATATATATTGGCCCAGAGCGGTCGTGCCATGTTGTTAAATGTAAACAGCCCTGTTTGAATTTCTTATTACATACCTACAGGGCTGTTTCCTCCGAACTATGCATAGGGAATTACGTTAAAAAACTGTCTTTTCGTCCGCTTTTTCCCAATACGTGAACGTACAATGTTCCATTCATCGAAATAAGCATTTTTTACATATTCTAAAACCACTTTTACTGTTTCTAAATAACTAAGTATTGCAACCTACTCTCTGAACGTAAGTGCTACATCAATTCCTTCAACATAAAGAGTTTTTTTTGCTATCTCTTTTGAATATCCTAAAGGAAAAAAGGAAGCGGGAAAATCTGCGGTCGGAAACAGCGAGATTCCGATGTCGAGAGATTTCGTTCGTAAAAAAATCGCAATCGCGACTGTTTTTTAATTAACTACCCGACTTGATCGAGGAATGTTGGGGCGTCAACAGAGGAAATTAATTTTTAATAAAAAAGTGGTTTAATTAATTCGAGGTGACTGTAATAAGGTAATAAGATTAAGAGAAAAAGTTATATAAATTAGATTGGAATTTGTAGATAATTGCGGAATAGAACCATTATACATTTTGTTCATTAGGAATCCGGATTTAATAACAAAAAGATTAAGGGCGGAAGATAAAAGATTTTCCAATTAATATAAGAATATCAAATTATGTGGTTCCGCTCTCAACAAAAGCCAAAACAATTTAATTATTTAAGATTGTCTTTTATCCAAATTAATCGTCTATTTACTGTTCGGCGGTTGCTCATTTTTAATTTTTAATGCTTCCATTAGGATTCATCATAATATATCCTTTCTTCGAAGGCCGTAATTTCCATTTAAATTAAATTTAATCTGGAGAAGAGGAGAGAAGACCGGCTCATCAGCGATCTCGGAATTGGTATTCATGGAGCCATTTTTTTCTGGCTTGATGCCTACTTACCACTTTCCCTTAGCCGGTTTGTTATTTCGCTGATGGCTTTATAAATTACGATCTCGACGAAGGATCCGTGCTTAAGAAACGAAAATGTATTAGCTCATATCTCTTGAACATAATACTTAACTTCTTACTGCGTAAAAACCTCAAGTAGAATACACAAAAAAATTCTTAATGTAAATTTAGCACTCATTTTACTTCACTTGTAAATACATAATTTTCAACCCTCCTGTGCTAAATAATTTTTATGTTACCTACCTACAGAAAAAAATGTGTTTGATTTTCATTTGAAATTTCTACGTTCTTTTCATGCAACAACAAATTTCATCAGTATAGTAGTGCTATTCTATGTTTTAAATTCTTAACGAGAAAAACGCTTTAATTTTAAGCCCTCGCTTCGTAACGTACGGAAATTTCTGAAAAGGGTTTTAATAAGATAAACAGAAGTACTACGTGATTTGCATAATAATTTGTATATTTAGGACTGTATTCAGATTGTTTTTAACGTAGTAAATTGAACTCGTGCGGTTACCCGACTGAATTCGTAATTCACTTAACTCCGATGAAATATGTCAGTCGCCGGAAAATTGTCCCCAGTAAAATCCTATCGTTTAGATACCTGTCAAAATTAATATTTTATTTTAATTATAATTGCGGAATGTCATGAATATATCGACGATAAATTAATTATAAACAGGCAATTCAGAAATATTCATTGGCATGTCTGATTAATTCTGATATCTGAATATTTGGATTTTACTGTAGTTAATACGTTTTTGTAATTTTATTATCCTTAGTCGCTAAATGAGAATAATGTGTTTAGCTATTGTCTTAGTTCTTTTCGCGCTCGGTGGTTGTTTTCTCGTAATTGTTTTGTGTAAGTTTGGCGCCTGGAATATCCTCTAAAAACAAGTCTTTCTAAAAATATCCGTAGGAAAATATATACAAACAGATCACATTTGAATATTCTTATCACGTTCGCAACTCCAGTTCCTCTCGACGTCGCTCGATAGTTGCAATCTGTGGTGGAACTTCGAAGTAAACGTCTGGACGGTTTTTCTTTTTGAGTATCGATTCGACGAAAAATACGCACTTTTTACTAAGTAAACATAAATAAAATCCCAATACATATTTGAGTTGTTACAGTCGCAAAAGTTTGTATAAAAATAGCGATAATCTGGAATAAAGCATCGCTTTTCAGCTCCAAACCTGTTTTTTTAGGATGTTCAGAATACTGAACCCCGCATGAATCAAATTTTCATCATACATTCCGTCCGAAATGTTTGTTCATAACTAGCAAAACATATCAAACGTCAAAGCAGTTCAGCAGGAATGCAACGTGACAGGAATTGCCGAGTTACGTTTCACCGACGGAATATATACATGTAATACTGACAACTTTCATTACCATAACCGAAGTTGCCTTATTGATAAACATTGTACATCGGCGTATAGGATACAGCAAAAACTAAAACGTTCTACTTCCCCGACCGTGCATAAGAATCCATTTTCAGACGGATACGGTATTATCTTCGCGTAGTTTCCTCTATCCATCACAAGCACTGGAAGCTCCCAACCGAATTTTTTCACGAACGGAGCTAAAATTGACAATGTTTGGAACAACTTCTAAAAATTTACTTACGAAATCGTGATTAATTGTATTATAGTACGAGCGTTTTCAAACAAAGACTTTTGAGCGAACTTGTTCTTTGTTAAAAATCAAACTAAGTTCCGTGAAGGCAGCAAGTTTATAACATAAAAGCCGGCAATTTCTCATAAAAATATACTGCGAACTGCCGGCGAAACCCAAGCTAAACTTCCAGTTCTTCTAATACAGACGAAGAGGTGTAATTAAAGATCATATTCTGCGAGTAAACCTCAACCCATTAAGAATATTTATGCAGGAGTAACCCTAACCGAGGAAGATGTACAATAGGCCGTTAGCCTAACCCTTAAATAACAGCGACGTGTTATGTTCGGAGCAACAAGCATCGATTTTCATGCGATTTTCCGCTATTTATAACAATTATTTAATCTATGTACACAGGTAATAATTTGATAGTGGAAACCCCTAAAGACCATTCATAATAAATTACATTATCTAACTCTGTAAAGGGTTACCTCTAAAATATACCAAATACGTTTTTATGACTGCACCACCATGTGCGTCCGATTATCCCAAAACCGTAGCACCACCAATAAAAATATTGTTCGTACAAATACACTCTAAATCCTTAATGCCACGCTCAGCGCGGAATAATCTCCAGAAAACAAATTTTTCATACCCCGCGAGGCTCATTTTGAATAATTAATACGAGCTGCTTCCCCGTTTACTCGTTTCCCTCCGTTTTTCTCCTTTTGCCGCGAACGTGTGCTCTATCATAACGGAATTGTCTGCCCTCGTTAACGAGAACAAAAAGTGCATCGTTATTCCGTTAGTGTGGCGGTCAGTAAAAATTAGCAGACATGACCCGACGGGTCTCTGGCTGCCGGATTAATACCGAAGTACGATGGTGTTAATGGAATTTTTAAATCACGTTTTAAATCACACAAGTAACAAATATAAATTACGTAGTTTTGCGCCAAACAAAAGGCCCATTTGCTTGTTACATGTTCGTTAACTGTCCTTTTTTTAGTTTCAATCAACCGTCGCGCAGCGTACAGAAAATCTCCATAAAGAATCCAGTAAATTGAAGGCAACACTGAAAGTAAATGGGAAAAGGACCACATTGATAAGGCCGTATAGAAATTGTTCTCTTAAACGGAAAATTGAACTTTCGCGTAGTCGGAACAAAAAAGCCGGAGAGAAAAAGGCCCGAGAAAAGATTTAACATCGGTACGAGAGGCACTTATCTAAACTCCAGCTCATACCTGCAGTAAACATAATACGTTCTCAACTCGAAACATATTTTATCAAAAAGTACGAGTGCAACATTCCGTGTACGCGAAGGGATGAAAACGCTAATCTTTCGAATTTACATTCGTAAAACTTTCAAACTTTAAAGAGTAGTCCATTTATTATATTGTGAGACATTTATCGCTAGAAATACAACTATTTTCCGCATAGTATTAAAACATTTTATAACTCAAATCTACATCTGCTTTAGAAACTTGCGTGTTTTACAGAAGAACTATTTTTTTATAGTAGACTCGCATAAATGAGTTGATTTCTGACGCATTATTCGCTCTATTCCTGCGAACAACTTTCATGGTCACTTTCCTCTTCTCCACATAAATATAAAAACGGGACGGAGAAGTAGGTAAAAGATTGAACAGTAAAAAATCAGGTTTTTGTATCAAAGTATCATTTTCGTAGCGGAAAATTCGGAATAGACCTCACGCGAGGTTCTTTTTCGTCGTCAATTTGTACCGAATTTATTATTAGGAAGCCATTTATGGCGATTTCCATAAGTTTTTTAGTCCGGTCACGCAATAACGTGTTGAATGTTGGTTTTCTTTCTGCGGAATGTGTTATTTTTAGATTTATAGATAAAAACTGTTTACTCAAAATTGCATGGAGCGATTCACAATGGGTGTGAGAGCGGAATGGTGAAAATTGCTCTTTCATTCACAATAGATCAATTATGAGTCATTTTGAATGTAGGTAAATAATAATTTAAACTTAATTTTAATTTTCATTAAAACCCTTACCTGTTTGAGTACGTAGGATAAAATGAAATTCCACTTACCTGAAACAAAAGAAAAATTAATACAGATATTTATGTTTTTCATGTCGCGCATTTGTTAAAATGTCAATAGTGAGTATCATATTGGTAATACATCAAATAGTTCAGCTGTAATAATTTATTTACCATTTGAATGATTTTTAATTCAATAATGAAATTAAATTTGCGCAATAATTTTCAGTTTAACATTCAATATTATTCATCATTCGTTATTATTTTAGGGAATTACTTTAATATAGCAAAATCTGTTGTACCAATTATTAATAGTGCTAAAATAAAGTAAATAAATATTCCAATTAATTATTAATTATTACAAAATTTACATTAAAATATCTATAATTATTTGTATCAACAAGAGTTATTATTGAAAAAAACTGAATCAATTAACACCTCAATAATAATAGTATTATATGCTATGCTCATTGATCTAATATGTACTCAACCTTAAATCGAACTAATAACCTGTAAATATCGACTGCCCGCAGTTAGATTGAGCATTGTTTAGAAACCATGAATAACAATGTCAAAGCATTTGAAACAGTTCCATTTAATTAACTATCGTTTGCAGCATTGAATATTTGACCAGTTTAATTGTTTGCGCGCCAAATTGGTTACTACTTTTGAATAATTAGTCGTCCATTATGTTTCATTAACATTTAATATTCTGTATTGCTTCATTTAGGCTAATTTAAATAAAAAAAACACCGCATAATTTATCGCCGACCATAATTATTGTATTGACAAATTGACGTGTATAAAACGTTTTCCTCCTGTATGTACACCTGCCTATACCTATTTGCTTTATCTGTGTTTGGATTTGTTCAATCAAGACAGGAAATGCGTCACTGTGCGAATCAACGAGCGATATTTATCCTTTTAGCCATCGGTCTCGTATTAACAGTTTAACTTCCTGACCGGATATTGCGCTGGAGCGGAGTCCTGGAAGTGGAAGTTGTTTTTCTCCCTCCCGAATCCGCATTATTCGCTCCATCAGGATAATTAAGTTACTATTTCCGTAAATGTCAAGGTTCATAGATGGACAGTCAAACACCAATCTAGGGATCTCGTTAATACTATTGATGGATTGGTGAATTTATTTTTAATGCACTCTTTGGTGGTTCAATTGAATTATAAAAGTTTGTGAATTAATGTCCACAGGAGATTAAAATACAATGCACTATTAATAAAGAGATAAATATAAGATTTGGTAAATTGTGAAAATATGTAGGACCATAATAAACTAAACGGGGTTAGTTCCTGTATAAATCAAGTTTGGTGTAAAAAGCGAGTGGAAAAAGATCCAGTTCGGAGAAAATTTCTTGAAGAAAAATTACTACTATAAAAACGTTGGAAGCGATTTCATGGAAAATCATTAATTATGGTGATTACTTTCTATTTTTCTGCGGAAAGTTTCCTGTGTTAAAGTGGCTCGCTGACGAAGTTGCAAGTTGCGGGTCAGAATAAAAACTTCCAAATAATATTACGGTCTTTAAAATATTTCTCAAAAACTCCGGGCTTAATGCATTTAGGGACTTTGCTTCCTTAAGGAACTTAATGGAAAGTATAAAGTGACCAAGTTTGGGAGTATACTAAAATTAACACTTTGTGCAACGTCTTCCTGTCGTTTTATTCGACTCGTTTCTCCCTTTTTCCAGCGATGCGATGGTCCTGCAGTTCTCCTTTTTGAAACACGCCTCGCAGGAAATTTTCTACGAGAATCCGTAAATTCGTCAGTTAGCAACCAAGACCGTCGGAACGAAACTTTGTTTCCTCGCTGAATATGTTCCGGAAAAACTTGTTTGCGGCGAATAAACAGGATAATTCCGCCAATCATTCTAACAAATAACGCGATTATTCCTGTTCCAAGGCAGATTATTTCCGAATTCAAACGGTAATTCGATGAAAGCGGGAATAACTGTTCACGGAAAATTTAGTAATGGTCGAGTGG
Organism: Phyllotreta striolata; assembly: GCA_918026865.1. NCBI lineage: Eukaryota > Metazoa > Arthropoda > Insecta > Coleoptera > Chrysomelidae > Phyllotreta > Phyllotreta striolata. The sequence continues at coordinate 8,014,496 of OU900096.1, forward strand.
TCAATGTATACGCGCTTTGTTCGGTCATCTCTAATTTAACGAGCATCAGGTGAAAACAGAGAAATTTTTTGTTACAGTTGGTAATTCCGATGTTTGTTGGTAGATAAAAGCTTTACTTTCAAAGGAATATAATGCTTTTTGTTAACCGACAAGTATTATTTATTTTATGATTCTTTATTTGTAAATATTCATCAAAAACTTTGATTTGACTCTGATTTTAGTTCTTTGCACCATCTCAAAATATTTGGTACTAACTATAACATAAAACAAAATGGTAGAATCATGTATATAAAGAATGTCCTTCATTTAAAATATTCTCCTCTTCTAATCCACTTATAAAGCTAACCACCTCCTTCAACTTCAATATTTAATGTAATGTAGTAAAAACAATATCTCAACGGGGATATGACGGAGATTCCTTAATCCTCGTAACACAGCTAATACAGAACAATAAACCAGGAAATTAAAACGGATCGCTTTAACCTTAAAACCGTCAGTTAATCGTACGAAATGGTTATGGGGACACGAATTCCCGGTCGGTTGAATGATAATAGCTGAATTTGAGCACCTTCTGCGATTATACATAGAAGCAATCCCGTGGAATATTGGAAAATCGGAATAAATATATCAAGTAAATTCATTCGTTTTTAATGAATAAATAAAATAGATTAAATAAATAAAGACACGCGCTTTATATAGAACTTCTGGCGAATTCTAGTAGAGAAGAGAAACACATGTCTGATGCACGTCTATCAATATACTTGAGTAATGACCTATCAACTTCACGGAACAATTCCTTAATTAATGTTATTTTGCTGAAGGATCTTTTAAGTAGAAAAATACTTGCTACGACTACCTTTCTCAGTAAGCGAACCGTAATATAGAGGAAACATTCTTGTAAATATTTCTTCGTGTCGGTTTACGTAAACTTTAGGGTCAGCGGTTTGGGCGAGGAATTAAGGAGGATTCCCAAGGAATCAAGACCGTGGTCTTCGGCGAGAATCGGTCGATGCGATAACCGGGGAAATATATTCAGTAATTTCGTGGGCACGATGCTGTCCACTAATTCAATTTAATAAAGATAAAAAATTCAAATATAAATCGCATAAATAATCATTTCGAGCGCAATTTTATAGTAAATTAAAATTTACGAGCGTCATAACGATACTTGTAGTTCCGAAATTAAAATCCGTTTATCTGATTCGCGCTTTCCATAAATATTCGCATTTAATCCCCATCCGAAAAATTAAATCGCAACAAATTCAATGTTTTATTCATGCGAACGGTTTCCTATTCAATCGCATGGACAACGGAATAACAGTAGAGATAAGTGCTCGCAAAACTCAGAAAATTGAATAATTTACCAACATCGGAAAATGGCGAGCGGGTTATTGTTGGAATGTTCTTCGAATTTACGGTTTAGTTCGTTGAAATCTACTCTTCAACTTTAAGTATACTTTCCTGATTGCTGTTGTTATGTATTGGAATAATCAGTTAAATAAACGGCCGAACGGAGCAGATTGAGCAATAACATGCTTTCAAAGAACCAGCAATTCGACGGATCCACCTGGACCGCGTTGAATTAGCGACTTCGGTAAACTGTTAGATGGCTACTCTAAAACGGGGGTCGATAATACGGTCCGTGAGAGTTAATTAGTCGCGACGCCGGCAACGCAAACGATGTTGATAAGGGTAGTTAAGATAACCTCAAGATCGTATGCGAATTTCCAAGCCGAAACTCAAAGTCGCTCTAAACTAGGATGAGGGATGGTTGTTGGATGATGGAAAGTGCTCTTTATTGGACGCGATAGTTTATAGTTAGCGGTAAAACGGAGGCTTTAGATGAAGTTTCCAACGAGGAAATTGCGTTTTTGTTTTATGATTTCGCTAAATAAAACAATGTTGATAATGACAATTTCCTCGTGTAGTCCGCGAAATGGACAATTAACCGCAAGAATAAAACTAAACACGACAATGTTTCTGTTGAAACCCACGAAAAATAATAAGGAATAAAAGCATCCAACTAGCCACAATAGAGTCGAAACGAGATAAAACATTCCAGCGAACCATATAAGCACTAACTACCTCGTTTCGCATAGAGAACAACACAAAGTATTAAATAAATAAGCGAAATTAAGCGAAGAACTCGAAATAACAAATAACATTTAGACCGAGAACTTCCGCGTTCGCAACTCGTGTTTACACTGGAGGTAATTAACTTGATATGTTGAATTAGGTAACGAATAAGAGAGAATCGACTAAATTAATTAGGCTGATAATGTATGGTAAAACGAGTTGATGTCAGAAACAGCAAAACTCATATAATCTTACATGTATTACAAGCCTTGTGCAAATATTAGATAGAATATATTCGTCTAATCGTCGCGCAGAAGGGGAAAACGTCGTCGTCGCCGCGTAAAGTTTTCCTTTTGAGGTGATAGCGAACCGTTTTTCGTAGACGCTGTGACGGATCACGTATGTACAAAAACAAATTAATGCCAGTTCGAGTATGTGTATTTCTGACATGCTGTTGGGAAACCGGAGACGTGATACCAAATCATTATTTCCAGTTACAAAGAGTGAGATTTTTTTTGAAAAATAAACGTTGAAATTTGATCTGAAAAGGAACATAAATATTCACAAAATAATCGTGATGTTTCTATACCTACACAGCCACTATAAAAACATTCCATCCAAACATTAATTAACTCTTCAATTAAAATTCGTAGGTAATTTAGTCGTATCGATCGGTTCGTTCTAATTTTCGGCGATTAATTCTTACATCGAGCCTTTTGTTGTCCTGCGCTACAGCTATAATCTTTGTTTTACTAATGTTTACCTTCAAGTTTCGTTAGAAAACTTAATAACTCCTTGATAAACGGCCGATTCTTGCGCACGAGATCAGATAGTCCTTGGTAGTTTGCGAAACTTTCTCGCTCTATCATTTGATAAACGTTTATTACAAGAATTATTGAGTAGTATATAATTTCGTGTAGATATAAATGTTCGGTGTACAATTAAAGGTAGAAAACTTTCGGATTTTAATCATCTTAAAAATGAAGCCCGAAAGGGGTCGAAGTTCAAATAGTCTGCACAATGAACCGGTCAATTCTTTCAAAAATATATTATTGAATTGAACATTTAGCCACCCCTCCTTAAAATTAAGTTTAATCAATTTAGATTGAATCGAGCAAATAATTCTGTTTCACAATATCATTGTAGCGGAATAGAAAATTCTCTGATTTTCCCTGCGGTTGCGGCGAAACGAGAGGAGTTCTTAGACTAATGGAAAATCTAATCTGGCCCAAAGTGTCATTCGCTGTGGGTTTACCAATCGTACACGTTTTTCTCTGGAATTCAGTATCGTCGAGCAGGAAGTCTTGTTAACTTTCCGGTTCAGGAAATTCCGCGATCGAGGTAATCGACTGCGATAGTTGTTAGTTTCCACATTTCCCTCTTTTTATATTTTCTTATGTGTCGAATAATGCTTGCACCTGCCGTAAGAGAAGTTTGATGATTATGAAGATTTTCAACGAATATATCGATTTAATCTTAAGTCGCCCTTTGAATGAATGATTTTCCCTTCGCTCGGCATTCTCCTGTCCTTTTTACAGTCCGGTTCTAATACAGTTTAGCGCCTTCGGTGACTTGGTCACTTAATTATTGTTTCTCGATAGGGAAACCATACAAAAGAGTTTATTTTGGTGGATCGGGGTTTTTCTTGTGCTTCCCTTCGATAATGATTCGTATTATTGCTTTCCTTTTTTCCTTCCTTCGAGAGAAAACGGACAATAAATGTAATTCGAGCACATGGAATCGACGATGAAAAGACAGTTCGAAATTGCTTTATTGGCGACTGTTTCAGCATTTATCGAGTTTTTAATTCCCTTCGATTTCGCTGACAGCGAAGCGGTAATAAATGTTTTCCTTCCGTCAATAATAGTTAATTAAAACAAATTACAAGGAACAGATTTTGTTGCGAACTAATTAAACAGTTGTGTTTCCTGTTGTTGGAAGATAATGAATGGGATTTTTAGCAGATTAAACGTCTCTTTTAGGAGATAAATAGTCCGGTAATGAACAATGAGATTAAAATGTTAGTTACACTACAAATATAAATAGGAAGTATTTTCGTAAATGAATTCATATTAACGCCTCGTGATAAAATCATCATTAAGATAAATTAGCGAATCGCATTTCTGAAACCTCACAGAAAATTCGCATCCACTTAAAACGTTTTCTCCATTTTCCAGATTTTGATTCATTCAAATCGTCCTCCAGTAACGTCGTCGTATCGCTTCCATTATCTTCGGGCGGCCTTTTAAGACGAGGAATCCGCAAAGGCAAAATAATCTCGTTCCAGAAACAACATTATCTTCGTCGGGGGATGATGTTCCCTTAGTTCTTCGACAAATTATCATTCAACAAAATACAAGTCGTGTTGAGGAATCGTATCTACCTAATTCATCTTCTTCTATAGATAATTAATAAAATAGTTGGGTAGTTATTAAACTATTGAAAAAGGAAGTTTATGAATAATCTATTCAATTATAAGTGCGGGTGAATTGATTTCAAAACTACGAATTCAATCGGATCCCGGACAACGCATAAAAAGGTCGCAATTAACTTCGACAAGAGTCGGCAGGCATACATGTTCCAACCACAAAGCAAACTTCGTAAAGTCAAAGTTAATAACTCAAATACTGATTCAGAAGTGGATTCGAAAATCCGAGTGTATTTGGAGTTAGGAAACATTGAACGTCTAGAGAAATATGAATATTTGTTAACGACTATACGTATAGATAGAACCACGGCTTTCACCAACGAAACCGTTTCGTATTGAATAAATTTAAATAACAAGGTAACAAGTCGCAATTAAAACGTTTTGTTGAAGCACAAATTTGCCATATTAATTTATGTAATTGCCCACACTGGAAAACTCTACTTTTTTCCTCTACTAAAAATTTTATAATAAAAAATTGTCACTTTCCCGTATGAAAATCTATTACATTTTCGCCGACCTGGTCGTTTATCATTTCTTTTCAGCGAAAAGAGAATATAATACGAAAAAATAAATCCAATTCCTTTCTGCCCGATGTTTCCGGTAATAAAGCCTGTCCACATATATACCTGTCAAAGAGAAATGAACAAATTATCATCACACGGGAACGCTTCCCTCCGAATTATTACACTTCCAATAAAATAAATAATACTCCATACGCCTGTACCGCTTCAAATTGACATAAGGACAAATGATGAGGAATGTGCTCCGAATACAAAATGGATAAACACGGCCTTTTTATAACATTTAATACACATTTTATATACAAATAGAGACGGAATTAGTTGTTAATTGGTGCTTTTTTATAGAATAAGTTATTAAATAAATATGTTAATTAATACATTGACCGGTCAACGCCACAACAAACTCATTCAATATACATACAAACACGTGGGTAAAGGTACTTCATTCGGCATATTGGTGATTCTGGCGAGCGCTGCATCGAATCCCGATGTCCGCGGTCAAGGTAGAGCGCACTTAATTTAAAATTGAATTACAGGACAAAGTTATTCCAGATCAGTAAATAAAACACGATAACGATATATATCCCGGTAACGAGGGAAATCTTTCGGGAGCACTCATTCGTGATCGGAATTTGATTAACGTTCCCCGGAGTTTTGATGAGCAATTAGTTTTGGCTCGTTTACGGGAAACGTAAAGCCCCATCCGCAGAAACTATTTCCTGTTGTTTTTCGTCCGGATTGAAACAATTCGGTTTGTTAATCAATCAAAAGTCGAAGTAAAGACACCGAATTGAGGGGATAGAACGGAAAAGTCGGTAAAGAACGGTTGGGGATCAAACGAAATTCTTAATTATTCGCCGGGAATGATAAACCCAGAGAACTTATTAATCTGTAATTAAATTTTGATTACGGAAAAAAAAAGATTGGTGTCGTTATAAAAAATTATGAGCTTTCGAAACGTGATCTAAAAATAACTATACATAGAATATTTTCAGGGCAAATCGCATTACGAAAACCTATTTATAGTAGATGTAGGCATTAATAAAATACATACATATTACATTACATAGGTAAATCTATATTAATAAATTAAAAAAGCTACACAACATGTAATGCAGGGTTTCATTATGGCAGGATTGTTATTTCTACAAAACTAGAAATTTCTTTATGCTTCCTCGAAACGTCATTAATTATCCTGTAATTCATTCTTTTTGGATAAGGTTTTCATTTTAATGGGAGTTTTAATCAATTTTTATCAACCTACATACATTTCTTTCTTAATTAAATTTTTATAATCTGTTATCGTCCAACAAACCAAAATTGTTAAAGAGGAAAAATAAACCAAATTTACCATAAACATGAATATTAGATGTGGTTTCTGATAAAAAGCATAATACTAGCATACAAAATTTAATACTTTCGTGCGTGCTGGTTTGTTTTCGGCGATGAATGCATAAATCTCGAAAGCTCCTTTTATTAGAATGCGAGTGGCAAATGTGCAATTTTTTCATGCGAGGTTAAACAATAATTCGGTAATTTAGTTCCCGTTTCACTTCCTGAAATGTATCCCGGCTGATAAAAAAACGCCAGCAGGTGCCCCGAAAATTACTGAAATTCGTCGGAGGAAACGAAATTCAACAAAAAATACCGACCATCAACGAGTGCGGCGCTGTTGTCGCGCTTCCATTCGACGCCGCAAACTGCCAGCTTTTCCCTATTAAAAATTCTACGCGAACTAGGATATGCAAAAAGTAACGGTTTTTTTTTTCCTCCTGAAAAATTGAATACACTTTCAGTAGTTGACGATTTTCTCTTTATATTCCAACGTTCCTCGCATGCCTGCCATTACAAAGGGTAGCTTCGGCAACGTCGGAATAGAGTAGGTAAAAGCGAGGACAACGAAAATGGCAAAACCTACAAAAACTTTAACTAGCCACAGATGAGACCGCTCCGCTTTCGTGATTCAACAAAGCGCTTTTCTTGCGTCATTTCGGCCATTTTCACTGTATATACAGCGGATTTTCCTTTCGCACGTGTCAAGCTCTATCGCTACCATTCACAAGATTTATAATAAACTGAAAACTATTTACAGCTTACGAATTACAAAACGTATCTCCCGTTTTCTTTGTTGAACTTTTATACGAAACTTTTCGGAAAAGATGATTTTAACTTAATTTACCACTCGCTAGCAAGCTAATTACGCTTAATTGGTAACTAATCTAATTATGGGTAATTTATAACCAGTTTTTTAATGAAATATTAGACCAGAGACAAGTGACTTGGCAGGAACAAAGGATAATAGATGAAAAGAAAAAAGGCGATTGAGTGGTGTCTACGACACGAAACGTTTAAAATCAGGGAAAACCCTCCATCTGGTCGGACAGCTGACCTAAAAAGAGTAGATAATCACTAATGGTTAAAACTATCGAAAAATCGTTTAACATGAAAAATGTCTTCTTATAAATACAGCTGGAGATTTACGATATACAAAGGAATCTTCCCGTTACCAAACAAATCGATCGTGTGGATTTAATAGGTAGAAATCTACTAATTTATCATAAGTACGCGCAATGCTAAATTAGAAATCCAGTATCTGGAAACGATGTAAGACGATTTATTTCTGATTGCACTAATTTACACAAGCACTTACTCCGCGCAGTTTAACGATCGGTTAACAAATTGCAAGGGAGAAACTACACGGTCGACTCCGATCCTGTGCAAATTTGCAATTGCTTAGTTTCGAAATTTATGGGCAGACATTTGGATTTCACGACTTCGGCCCGAGGTTAGGATGCTGCAAATTAAAGAGGATTTTTCATCATACCCGATTGAATCTACTTCTTCCCCTGATTTATGTGTATCCTGGGAGGTGAAACATCGCTCTCTGGCGCTGAAAGATTCGCAGAGGAAAGAAAATTCGAGTTCCTTCTCGAGAATGGAGCGAAAAACTAACCGGCAATGACGGTTTTGTGTTTTTTAAAAGTGAACTTTTTACGAAACGAAAAGTACATACTTCAAGATGCAAGATAAACTAAAAATAGGATGTCTGATAGCAATCTAATTAATAATAATGATTGAATGAATAAGTATAAGCATTGGAAAATAGCAGGTAGATTTGTTTGGAGAGTATAGGAATACCTATATGTGATTGTATTTCGCAACGAAAAAATAACCAAACTCTGCTTTACAATTCAAATAAACAATATTTACCGAACTCAAGTAAACTGATATCCTGTTAAGTTCGACCATAAACAAACAAACGGATCGAATGTAACTTGTATCAATTCTACATGTATTTACAAAAAAAGTTACCGAGCAAATGGTGCAGCCTTTTTCCAACAATTAATACACGAACCAATGCACAATAAAATTATCGATCGAGAAATAAGTTTGTAGAACAATCACCAATATGCGTCCTTGCCTTTCCAAACTAACTGGCCAACAATAATATATGCCCACAAAGGCCTTCGATTTTACCGTATTGTTGATTTTTCCCGAATTTTTGGCATCGAATGCGAACCCTTTTATTCGAATGACTTTTCAGCAACGTTGTTACAATGGATGGAAACGTCCTCAAAAGCGTTATACAGAATTTGTCTGGCAAAAAAAAAACTAAATCTTTTTTAATGCGACGAATAATCGACTCGGGTCTATGAAGGAAAACGATGACGTAAAACGAATCGTCGAATTCGAGAGAAATCACCTCAGCTTCCGTAATATTTTATTTTCTAACAAAAAAAATGGAGATAAGTCAGAGAGAAACAAAGCCGAATGTGTATAATGGAGGTAATATCGGAGCCTTTTCTATATGAATTCCCTTTGATATATCTGCGATAGTTGTTTTCACGTATAATAAAAATTGATTTTATACTTCCGTATTTCCGTTTCGGGAAAAGAGGATCGGTATATTATACATTCTTATAACTTCATCGTATTATCTAATTACCAAAATTAAATGAACCGTAAATTCCATAACGAAATGAACCCGGTTAAATCATGTTTCATTAACTTCTTGTCGAACAACAATTTCAATTAGTTAAGTCACAGAAGCGAAAATCTGACAATTCGGGCCAGTAAAATTGCTCCAGTCGCCGCTATCGATTCGGTTCAATTAGTTGCTCTTTCGGCGGGCACATTGTGCTAGTACGATCGCGATTATTCAATACCCATCATAAACGGTCGGAGAATTTAACAATTCGAAATCCAGACAGGACAACTTCGCGCGATCCATCATCATCAAAGCGCAAATATAAATCAAACGATGCAGATTTCTGGTTTTGACAGTTATCTTTCTGGTGATATATCCCACCGCTTACGGATGGGTTCGGCATAATGAATGCCTTCTGGGCACCGGGACGTTCCTCTACGCGTACTTCGGGTCGTCTCGATTCGCGGATCCCTTAATCAATACATATTGTTTTGACATGCTTAGGCGCCCGTTTCTATTTCGTTTAAAGACGTATAAATCGAAGTCGAAGCCGAGACTAGGTCTTATAAAATGAAATTGCATCCTCAATCACTGCGAGCTTCACCCTTCTCGTCTACATTCTCGCAGCATTTTTGATGAATGTCTTCTAATTAATGGAAATTTGTTTCGTAGCGAAATTATCCCGTATTAGATAATCTTGGGTTTCTATTTTTTTCATGAATTTTTCTGAGAAATTTTAGATGCGTAAATGTAATCTAAGTATACTTAAAAATATTAATCTTTCCAAGTAGTATTTAGTCATTTGGAAAATACTAATTAAATAACTATGAGATAAGCGTATACCTACAACATACACTAGAGATAATTCAAAATATTGTTGCTTGTCATGATAAATAGCTAGATAAGATACGATATTTTTAGTCGTCCATCAACATACATAAAGGAACGCACATATAAAGTATCTAATTGTATTAGCTATACACAATCATTTTACTAGTTCAACAGAGGTAAGTTTTTATACTTTCTTTTTGACATGCTCATAAAAACACAGCATAATTTATCTAAAAGCTCCACTTAACTGCAAGTACTTATCTACAGACTTCCTAGTTTTCACAGAATCTTCTTCCAAAACAATGTCGTATAACCAGCAATACGGGCCCAACCAGTACCCCCAAAATCCACCTCCACAAGGCTGGGGACCACCGCCTTCAAACTACGGACCACCACCGCCCCAAGTTTATCCACCCCAACCGCAATACAACCCGCCCCCGCAGCAGCCGCAACAAGAGGAAGACGGATGTTGCAAATGGTGTTGCGGCTTGGCCTGTCTTTCGTTGCTCTGCTGTTGCCTTTGCAAGGAGTAGTAGGAGTAGTACAGTTTTCTTCGTTTTAAATTGGTATTCCATAAGGTCTAAATCTAGGTGACTAGGAATATTATCTATAGATAATTGCATAAATACGCTATTAACGTGATCTAAGTACTTCTATTATAGTTTAGGAATAGATAAGGTCTCTGAAATTTAATTTATATGGACTAAAGAGATTTTATTATTTATACATAATTTCACCTGTGTAGTATTGTTTTATGTTTTGGTATAAGTACCAATTCCAATTGATTTTTAGGTCTAGAATTTTAATAGAAATTAATTATTTATGCGCATTTTAACGCTTAAGTTGTTGAAAAACTTTCTTTTATACGTCATTAAAATTATGTCAACTATGTAAATTTGCACATTGTAAAAAAGAAGGCGTAATAAAATCTTTTATTGTTTTATGTTAGAACAATGAATTAATTTTTATTGTTTTATTGCAACTTTTGAAAAGGGATCAGCCAGTAGTATTTTTTAAATTAAACAAAGCTCTTTCAGAATACACCTTTTTATAAAAGGTGCATTGATAGAACTGATATTTTTATTTCCCATAAACTGTCTCTTATTACCTATCAATTATCGTCTATAAAACCGTTATTATGATATCAATTGCGATTGAAGTTGTCATTACTACTCGGAAGTCACACAGAGCCCAGAAGCTCTCGTCTTTATACGATAGAAGTGTTGTCTAACTTCGGAAAGCTAATTATTCCATAGGAGTTGGTTTTCGCTGATAAAGCAACGCCTCTAGACAATAATGAGTTTCCATTCAAGATTCCATCCGATGACTGACAAATTATATCGGCGATATCTCATCTTCACTTTACCATACTCCCTTCGAATTGATCGCGGAGTATTTCCGAATAAATTATCGCCTCGAGTTTGCGTTATTATCGCAATTATTTTCATTGTTCTACGTCTACACGTACGCTGACATGTGTTAGGTATAAAGAAAAAATACTAAAGCATTAAACATTGAATTTGTACCCAAGTGGTTCGAATGCATTTGATTGATTGCCGATGTAAACTTTTTTACGTAGAAAGAAGTAGACGTATAGAAAGTAGTTTGTATTGTCGTTGGATGATAGATGACGGGTGCGAAGGAGTTTCTTATCCATACCCTTTTATTGATTTGGGCTTTTCAACGAGAGGTTAAGAAAAGGCCTATAGAGAAAAAAGTTCGAGATTGCGTTCGTAATACGCCGTGTATAATTAATCTTTTAATAACTGGCGTTTCCCTTTTCCTTTTCTCCGGAAAGGCGATAAAAGTACACAATGGAAACTTCGCTTTTTGTTAATATACAGTACGGAACGAAAGCGATCGTTTAAAATACAATACTAACATTATCTTATCGCCTTGCTTTTTAATCCGTATCAATGAAAATTGTTAATTGGTTTCTTTGATTCGATAGCGATAGGCTAATAAAAGTATGATAATTTAGACGAATTATTTTCCAGTACGAGTTTGAAAACCTCCGCAGGAATATCGTAAAAAGAAAAAAGCGCCATAAAAAATTTATTATAAGCGCTGCTGTTTGTCATGCTTTTCTGCTGAATGCGGCGCGGCGATGGCGATGGCGATGGTCTGACCTAGTTTCTTCTTTGAAAGCACTACCCCCAATAACTCCGGTTTATAATCTTATGTGGAGGTTTTGTAACACGTCGAAAATTTAGTTTACTTGCCAAGACATTTGACTGCTTTCATATAGATTCCTCCTTATTACCCCATGATTCAACACTTTCAGATATCCCTCATCACTTTTATGCACAATTTATGTTTACCCTATGTCAGCGATTTTGTATTCTTAAATTTTTATAGGAACTGATATGCACCTAAATCAAAGTTATATCTTAAAATTATGGTTGCAGCATAAAAGCTAGTTGCAATTAATAAACATATTCCTGTAGCCTATATTAACAGCACATGTTGTTTGTGATGTAATTTTGCAGTTAATAAATCAATTTATATGCAATATTTGCTTGATCGAAGAAACAAGATCGAAGCTTTAATAAGCTATTTTCATATTCATTATACCCGTTTTAACCGTGTGGCATAAGTTGAAGAATTTGTATATTCCAATTTTACGTTGTACAAATTTTGTTATTTATGAAGGTAGGTAGGTATAGGTATTTTTGATTTTTTAATCTGCAATTAAAATTATGCCCACAAGTAATGAATAAACTAATCTGCAAGCTTCAAATGGCAAGGGAGTTGATTATTGCAGGGGATATGATTACCAATATTTGGTAAAATTGGTTAATTGGATGAAGAAAATGTAAAAATGGGTCTAAATAGAAGTTCGGGAAAAAGAGCTAAAGAAACTAAGGATCTTCCGAATGGATCTGAAAAGATAAAAAAAAATAAATAAGCTCATTCGCCTAGCGATTTTATCCTTATGGGTTAATCTACTATTAAAATTGCTTTTACATAATCGTCAACAAAAATTAATGTTTCTGTAGATAGATTATAATCGCACCTTCCAAAGTTCCTTCACGTAGAAAATTTCGACGTAATTTTCTGGCAAGCTTTCAGCCGTCGTTTTTGTATTCTTTTAAGGAATCTTACACGTGTAATTTAACTCGACTTGGAGAGTTCGCTCGCAGCGCCAAGAAAGGAAACAAAATTTTTGTACAGACACCATAACGTACTTTATTTACTGGTATTGTTGTCGGAAGATAAAACAGTTCGGTTTGTTTTTTATTTATTTCGCTTCCAGAGAAAGTTATTTATGGCTTACGTCGAAGGATAATCGTCCCGCGAACGTCGCTTTTATTTAGAAAAATGTCAACTGTCTCACCTGTACAGCGTCGGTTGAATATAGAATATCCTGGATGGAATAAGGTAGGTGTATATGCTAATTTTAAAACATGATTCAAAGGAGACATCCAATTAAATATTTAAGTATAGATATGCTCAGTCTCGACGTTACGACTGACTAAATCCTAAGATAGCGAAATTCGACGTCATTTTGGGGTATCCTCCGGGGCGCGAGTGACAAAGTTTTAACTATCATTTTCCTCGACCCCCGGAAAGCGAATAACTCCTAATTTATTCGGCATTATGACTGACGGCGAATCGTCGAATCTGGCGTAACGCAGCGCAGGAAATATGAAAATTAAGGGCGAAAAGCGGGGCTGGAGAGGCTGCATTAGCGGATGAGATCGAATCCTGGCGGTGCCATAAAAAGGCGAAACAATCTGGTCGTAATGCGGTTTGCGCTTTGTTTTTTTTTCTCGTTCATCTCACGCATATAAAAAAAACTACACTTTCCAATTTCGTCGGTGGGCTCTTAAGGGACGATGAGATATCTTGGCCGGGCGGACGTTAAATTAAACGAGTTAGATGGTTCCTTAAGGGGGAAATTGGGAGAGAATGATCCGGCTAAAGGAGCCCATTTAATTTTTTTACTTCTTTCTTCTAACGCTTTTAGTTTGGCGTCCTGTCACATAACGCTACAATTATCCCATTGTATAAATGGATAGAATAAATTTCTATATACCAACTGTATAAAATAATGTGGCAGGAAAACCTTTTTGACAAGACCATAGCAAATCAAATTTATCTTTGATGGATATACAGTGTTTGCGCCCACGCCTTAAATTTCCAGTAAATAATACGGTAAACCGTTGAATTTTAATATCGTATTCAAATTTCGGTTCGGCTTTACTTTTACTTGTCAGTTATTTTTTTTACTGTTGCGTGTTTATGATATTGCGGATGTATTTTCATTGTTGGTAGGGAATTTCCGCGGTAGTTTCGGGACGCAATAAAATGCCTCCATACCAAGATTTTCGCTTCGTACGTAGGTCGAAAACCCGCACGATAAGAACGTAACGTTATGGGGAAATAAAAAGAGAAAACGGTGGGAATGAATATACGAAATATCTCGGGAAATCTAGGCGATGGAAGAGTAAACTGTGCTGGTTTATATAACACAATTTGCGTTCCGTAATTGTATATACAATTTTAGTTAATTTGCTACGACCAAGTTTGTTGTTTGTATTATGTTAAACTGGTATTTTAATGTTGGATGCGTGCATATAGTATTTTTTATGCCAAAACGGAATGTTGTGTTTATGGACCGCAAACAATCCGGAATAGACCGGAATAATCAACTAATCAAAATGTAACCATTTTACTGCCCCTAACGTGCATTTCTATTTAAATTCATATTAATTTCATTGTTATCATCGCGGCCAGTAAATTTACTTAACCAACCGCCGCCATAAATCAACTTAGCGTTCGTACATAATGCGATTTTATGTGGCTCGGTCCTTTGTTGTTTCATAACTGGCCATCGTTCGACTGATAGATTACAGTTTTATCGGAATTTTGCACAAATTTTTCGCGAAAATTTTGTTACATTTTAAACACTCTTAAACACTTACTTGGCATTTTGGATACTGCTCGACGTCCTTCGGTCTTGGTACCTTCCAGCCCAGCAAAGGGGGTATAGAAATGAGCGCTGAGAGCACCCACACTGCTCCAATCATTACTATCGCCCTCACAGGAGTCCGTTTTTTAAGATATTCCACGGCTTGCGTTATACTCCAGTACCGATCCAGAGAGATTAGACACAGGTTTAATATGGAAGCGGTGCTGAGCAGGACGTCAAGGGCCGAATGGATTTCACACCTGAAACATATAATTTTATTCCATCAGATAATACTGAAATTAACTATATCATTATCTGTTTTTTTTTTAATTTTGTTTAGTTTAGATGCAAAATATTACTAATTTGGCAGAGACTTGAAACGAGTTTCTACCAAAATTGATTATTAATTGATTTATAATAATATGCAATATAAAATTAAAAAACTAACACTGCATCAATATAATGTTAAAAATTAACCGGTTATCGGGTCCCACTTAGTGAATTATAATTAGCTTATTATAATTCGGCGCTTGAATATAAAAACCATTTTTGTTTGAATTACATAACAATTGTTAGTAGAGTGTCACTGCGTAATAAAGCGTACAGCTTTTACAATTATAATGGGTGAGTACACTTTTATAATTGTTTATTATTCATTCATTAATTACTTCATCGTAATAAATAATTTCCCTACACAATATCGGCAAATAAATGATCTAAAAAAATATCAGCTACATTACAAGTCGAATTATTAGTATCTTGTTATATTTCAGGGTTTGCAAAAGTTCCAGATGATCTCGAATTTATCATGCTGTGCTATATGATATCGGCCCTTCTCATGCCACTTTTCTTATTTCTTTCCGTTTTCTTCTACGTATTCAGATTTTTGCTGGCGGTATATCTGAAAATTCGTTACGGTGAAAAATTTATAGGGCTCATTAAGGGCGGCGATTCGCTTTGGTCGTTAGGAAAACCGAATGAATCGACCATAACAATCTTACTGGCCGCATCATTAAAGAATGAAGAGCTTCCTACCTTCATTGATGGAGTGAAGGAGAAAATTACAACGGAAATTCTTAACAAAAAGGAAAAAATTCCCAAATTAACCAGCTCGGTTCATTGTTTAATGGGATATGGCTACTTGTTGCGCAACAACTGCAAAGCCGAAGAAATCGTCTCGACGATAAAAATTGATGAAAATAGTGATATAAGTTCCGATGAATTAATTGGTGATATTAGTAGCAGGCAGTTACCTTTTAACAACCGTTTTCCATGGGAATTGGTAGCTATAGACGCCCCTACATCATGGAAAATTGAACAAAATATAAGCGAAAACCACTGTATGCTGGTGTTGCGGATTCACCACATTATCGGAGATGGCATGTCTGTAGCGACAGCCTTAGTGAAAATATTTTCAGATAAACCTGTAGATTTCGCCAAATACGCAATAGAATCAATCAAATACAGCGAACCAGTTAAACCTCCTACGTACGTAAGAATTTTGCTTTTTTTACACCAACTAATGTTGACGCCGGGATACATTTTTCTGAACAAACTATTTCTGTCTGATGCAAAAAATGGGGAAAAAATTTTCGAACCATCTCCCTTATCAAGCAAAAAGTACGTCTATACTGCTAGTGATATTGATGGGTCGATTATGGAAACAGTCAAAAGAATAAAAAAGAACATTGGTAACGCCACTTTTATTGAAATTATGCTAACGGCTCTATCCAAAAGTCTCAACAACTATTTCGATAAAGTAAGTTATAAATTATATTTATTATAACATAAATTTTGCAAATTTTATACAGTACCTAATAGGGCATATTTTTAATTCAATGTCTAAGTATATTCATATAGAAAATTGAAATACATTAAGTTAATCATAGGTGTAACATGATAACCGTAACATGTAGAGCGTAACATGTAGATAAAATTAAAACTCAAGAACGTTATATTAATATTTTTCATAAAAATATTACTGGTTGTGCGACCTGCACACTAAGACAGTAAATTTAAATAATAATGTTTAGACAAATTCAATTTTTAGCAAAGTTGTTTAATTGTCTATTGCTAATAGAAGTTATAATTTCCTTTATATTATGCAATTGATTAATTTATTTTCAGGCAGAAGACCAAAAACCTGATATACTTGTTCAGGCTTTACCGTTCATAACGAGTATGCCAAACAGTTCTGAATATGCCGAACTTTCAAATAATATTTCTATACTGCGATGTCCTATACCAGTTATAGTCAACTCAGAATCGTTTACAGTGCGACTGAACAAGGTTAAGGAATATTTGAGGAATTCGAGAAATATTATCGACACTCAGGTAAATTTATTCATCAAAATTCGATTAACGATTTACGTTTCCTACCAGACAAGCAGCTTGTGTTTAATTTGAGGTGAGACAATTTGGTTGGAATCATTTAGCCGGACTTTGGCCTGGACACGTTATTTTGCCATCTGAAAAATGGGAGACAGCGATGATCGTTAGTAATATACCTGGATGCCCAAGATTCACAAGCGTAGGTCACGAAATGGAACATATTTATTTTTATCCACCGCAAGTCAAAGCGATAGGTATAGTAAAATGGAATTTGGTATGAATAAATACCTACATATTTAATTTTTAGGGATGTTTTGTACATTTTTTACGTACGACAACAAATTGCAAATTTGTATAACAATCAACGAGAGCGCGTTGAAGTCTCGAATTCATTATAAAAATATAGCCAATGACATTATAGATGCTATTAAAAATTTCGATGAACAAATTTCTAATAAAGTTATGTAGGTAAATTTATTTATAAATTTAGTAATATAATTAGGTAATGAATAAATATTTTTATTGTCCATTGAAATATCATATTTTCTTTTAAAAAACAACCTATCTTTTTATTTTCTTCGCCTGCTATAACATAAAAAATAAAATATACATAAAATAATAATAATAATAATAATAAATATGAACTCAGGACTTGTAAAGCCAAAAAAAAAATTTTAAGTTACCAATTTAGAATAGGATTAAAATTTTATCCAGGAACTAACTATTTTTTTTTATTTGTGATCAATTATTGTAGTTCATTACGCAGTTTTTGTCGAATTACAACAGGTATCAAGGTTGTTTCAAGGTATGCATACATATATATTAGCAAATTATTCTTATGATTAATTGTTAGGGAACATTGAATTAATTGAATTAGCATGTTGATCATTTTAAATATACAGGTCTATACGATCTCTATTAATATGTATATAAAGTTACTTTTTTTCGATTTTGTGCAGTGTATTATTTAAAAAATATATGCACAAAAGAAGTATTTGCATTACCTATAATTCTCTTGTTTAAAAAGACAACCTTGTACATTTTCGCTGTATGTTTTTAGAACTAGTAACAACTTAATGACGCCATTGGACCACTCTGTATATTTACCTAATCAATTACACGTTACATTTTTTTTCTACCTAATAATAATTGGTAAGTTATTAATAACACATATGTATGTTACGCGGGATACAAAGTGCGTAAATAATTCAACAAACAGTTGGGTTTACAAGGATATCGATAGTGGTACACTCTCCAGCAAAATTATAGTACAAACAAATAAAACAAAACTACGTGTAAGACCTAAATTCAAATAGATGGCGCTAGCGAGATTGCGTCAATTCAACCTCGCTTTTCCAAATTTACAAACTTAGTAAATATGAAAGCTTTCAAATAAATTAATGCGAACACGACAAGACTATCTGCGTCCTGCGGGCCCGTCCTAAAAGTGAAAGTGTCCGTTCTAAAAGGACAGTTGCCCATCGCTAAGAGCGATTTTAAACCCCATTCTCACAAAGTTTGTTTCTGCCTTGCGTTACAGAAAACAAAAACACATTAGTACAACGGAGTGGAATACAAAAGAGATAAAGGTAGACTTTTTAATTGGAAAGGGTCCCGAAGTATCCTAATATAATTATTGTGTTGCGTGCAGCTGTATCGGAATGATGAGCAAAATATAGTGTTTCCTACTCGTAAACTTTGTCTCAAAGGATTTAATTTAGTTAGAACGAAAAACACAGCGAACGTTTCGCTTCGAAATTTCCTCAAGCACAGCACATTTTAATGCACAAGTGCAGCTAATTTTGCGACGGATCCCACAAAAACCACTTATTTTACAACTAAAAATAAATCCCAGAAAATACAATCTTTCAGTACAAATGCTTCTTTTGATTCAAAAAATTTGAACTATTTTTATCGCCGTTTAACTTTCATATACAAATAAATCGTATAAATAGAATTCACAAAAATTTTAACATAATGAGAATTTCCATTTGATTTAACTCTAGAAATTCTGGAAAAAATACCAATACTGCTACGAAGGGATAGTAGGTATTATATCTATACAAGGTCGAAATAGTACCATTTCGATAGTATTGATTTCTTCTCTTGCGTCTACACTTTTTTTGATATTTCCGATTAAAGAACACGTAATTCAATTTTTGATAACTTTTTTTGTGTCATAACCCTAGGAAAAAGAAAAATTACATGATCAAAATGATAAACTCACCACAGCTGTCCGAATATCCAGAACCCCATGACTTCATTTGCCAGCGAAAACGGCATGATGATGAGCCCGAGCAAAAAATCGGAAACGGCCAGCGACGCGATGAACCAGTTCTGAATGTTCTTCAACGCCTTTTCGGTGGCGATGGCGATTATGACCAGCATGTTGCCGACGACGACGGCTATAATGAGCAAGACGACGACCGCGGATGCGATCACGATTTGCGGCAGAGTATAACCGCTGGGATAGTGCGATACGGCCACCGTATTGTTCGAACCGTTGCCGCTGTTGTTGCCTTCGAATCTGTAAAGCACCTCTTCCATGGCACTTGTCAGTTTGATTAGAGTCGAATTTTCTACGGCCATTTAAGATCTGAAACCGAAAACGGATTATTTACCACGGGCAAACGGCGATGTTCGAGCGTCGAATATTGATCTAATAAAAAGCCTTCGGGGGAATTCATTTATTTATCTTGAGAATTATGTAGCGTCAGCTTCGAAGAGGTCAATTAAATATCGTTGGACTATTTATCGGCTGAAAACGCCCGAAAACTCCATCGCCACTATCACGGGATCCGGCGCAATAAAATACATTTTATGAGCCCGTATATTCAAATCATTTTAGTCTAATGCACGCGCGATCCAATAAAGATACTTTCTGGAAGTCACTGAACGTGGAGCTTTCACAAAAGTTTCATTTTAAGGCCGACGGACCAATAAAAGATTTTATACCTACCAGTAAAGCGAATACAAACTTGAAACGTTAGCTACTTATCGAGAAAACATTCTATTGTTAGACCTTTCCTTACGTCCGTTAGTACTTTGTAGGGAGTATGCATGAGCAAAAAATTCATGGAGCATTTTCCATGCGCTTCAACTAGTTATTTGCTTAATAGCATGGTATTATCATCTCACAATATTTAACTATACCAAACTATTACAGTTAAAGGCCGTTATCATTTTATTTTAGAAGATCTGATCACTTTCCACTTTCTTAATAAATACAGGTAAGGATCCAGCATTAGACGAAAATAAATTTTAACCATCGAATGGATCGAACAATTACGTAAATTAAATATTTGAAGAGATGAAAACCGAGATTAAAACCCTACAGAACGACTTGACGTTTCAGCGGCTTCGCCATCTCTATCCGACACACGTAATCAATTCGAAATGATAATAGAGCCGTTAAATTGAATGGCAGTAGCAGTTTTATTATTTACCGGCAGACGAGTTGAAAATAAATGCGGAACGGAGCGTTCGCAGAAATAATGGAAACAAGTCTCGAACGATGAAAAGATGATAAGGGATCGAGGTCGAAATCGGGGGCGATTTCCAGCGAAAAGCAGCTAACTGATAGGGATCAGGTAGCATTGTGCTCCGCGACAGGAATTAATCTGCTCTTAAGAAAAATTTAAAGCGTGAATGACGCTTTCAGCTCGCCCAAAATTTCGAATAATACGACTTTGCTACATTTTTACTCGAATAAATATAATCTTAGAGCATGATCCGGAGTTTTCTGTACTCTTCAGCGTAGAGTTTCTTAAAGTTTTTGCTCTAAGATTTATTTCAACAGACTCGATCTTACCTCTTTGTAGAAGCTTTTAGTTGTAAACGGGAAAGTATACTATTCGTGCAAAAACTAGATGCGAATGAAAGCTGCAAATACATTACGAAAAATACCAGGAAGTTAGAGTAAATATAACCATTATAGGTATGGAGGTGCATAATAGGGTAGGGCGGGGCTAGTTGAGCACCTTTTCACTTTAGCGGATATAGCTCATCAATGATATGTGTGAATGACTTGTTATGTGGCTTGATGGATTAGTAATTTATCCCTTAACAAAAGTGTCCATAGTAACTTTTTTGTAACTAGTTGAATTTAAGAGCTACAGCTGTTTAAATGCAGAAAGTCAAGTATGCTCAATGTACCCCATAGGTGAGGTAAGTTGAGCAACGGTATGTTTACATATAGGATATGTTTATTTTTATAATCATCTCTTTATTTATTGTGATTTAGTGACAAAACAACAAAACTTAAAGTAATTTACGAGCTTTCTGTTTAAAATCAGAATTAAATAGCTTAAAAAAATATTAATAATATATTAGCAAGTTTTGGTCGTTGTTACTGTTGCAATTAATACAAATGAAAGTAAGACCATAGCACCTGGAAGACATTTTATTTGTGCCCATTCCCTGCAAGCTTGGCAGTGAATCCAACTTTCTCCTGGTAAATTTCGCAGTAGTTGCTCAACTAACCCCAACCCGCAATTTTAAAATAAAAGTGAGGTCATAAAGAAATCGTAAGAATTATAACCAGAACATCTCTACATATCAAAAGTACAATAATTTTCTGGAATATTATCCCTTACCCCATTGAAAACGGATAATATTTGACTAATACAGACGAAAACTTGCGATAGACGACGTTTTTACTTTTTGGTCACAAAAAAAACAAAACGCACGGGGGCTTTACTCGCTTGTCGAGGCGCCACTTGCAATAGCTCTGTGATTAGGTCTCCCCCGACCCCTTCTTTCCGTCATAAGATGTTTATGCGTACGGTGAATAGTTTGCGAGATATTTCGATTGCACAACTTACCCGTATGCTCAACTAGCCCCGCCCTACCCTAACGTTTATTTGTACTTTGAAATTAATTCTCCATCGGGTGAAATTCAATTAATTTTAGCCCACCTATTGAAATCTGATACTATTGTGAATGCGTTTACAGAATTAGAACTGTGAATGCGGAATGGAACAAAGAGATTATATAATAAATTGGAGATATAAAAAATTACATTCGCGAATAATGCAATTTAAATTTGAACACATAAAAAAATAATACCTATTTACCTACTAACTGGTGCGGTGAAATTAAAGATTATTGTTAGTTTATATTTAAACTCTACCAATGAAATGGGTTTACGAATTCATAGGCTTGGTAGTAAAGCGGAAATTAACGATCTCTTTATTAATAAATAGTGCTTTACACGATGCTTCTGAGCGAACTGGTTTGGAGTTTATATGTGGTCATAACAACGTTTATATCGATAGCATACACTATAATGTTCTGAGGATATAATCCAAAACCTTATCATGGTTTAGTTAGTTTCACACAATCAAGTGAATTCAGTTATTCACATATTGGATATAAATCCTCCCCATAATAATATCTCCAAATAGAAGGTCCGCAGGATAATATTTTAACGCGTTAAACATACAAAATTAATTTAACAGATTTCCAAGGGTTTCGGTTAGATTTTGCCCCGCACGAAACCGATTAGCAATATCGCCGGAAAAAAGTCGTACAAACCCCCAGCTTTGATGTCTTATACGTCTTATACCTTTTCGCGTAGAGGCATTTTTTCCGGTCTCTTTGAGTTTCGCGCTCGAATTTTTTACCCCGGAATAGATTTTGGAAGGGGCCGCGGTCGCGGCCGGCGCGCTCTTCAACTCCAACGTTTTTATTGAATTTCTTATACGAAGAATGTCTTTACGATGTGACCGATGAAATTAAGGGGAAACGCTCGAAGAAAGAGGTGCCCGAGGCGATACGGAAAGGAGGAATCTATTATGAACGAGCGTTAATGATGTTTTCTTACAGCTGACTATAGGAAAATGTTGTTATAGTTGGAAGATTCCGAGAACTTCGTTTTCATGATTGCTGGTAAATGCCTATTTGTGTTTATTTTTTTTTGTTGCATTAACACTTTTTTGTAATTATTATCTAATTAATCTATTTTATAAATTTTGCTAAATGAATACTAAGTATGTGTGTACTTACTCTATTTCAAAAGAATATTGCAAATATAAGTTTTGTAGGAAAACTAGTTGCTCTAAGTAGTGGACACGCCTACTGGGAATAACTTTGAGAAACATAAACTTTCATATAATAAATCATAAAATACTTTTTGAAAGAAAAAATGTGTGGTTATTTTTATCTACAAATGTTTCATATACTATTTTTTTTCATAATTGTAACTTCTTCTCAGAGTTAAAAAAAACTAAGAAATGATAAGAAAAGACAGTCCCTAAAAGTGTTTTAGGGAGGTTATGTAGAATAGTGATAAAAAGTTTTTGTGTGTGATATTTTTAAAAGTATGTGTCTTACCTTTAAAATACACAAATCCTAATCGATTAAAAATTTAAATACACAGAGATATTTGGTCCCTAAATACACACTATGTACAGTACCCGTTTGACCCGAAGTCAGCGCTCGATTGGCGTCGAAAAAACTCCAAAAACAGAAAACAAACCAACGAAACAATGTTTCTCTTAAAATTACGCCTATACGTTTTTCCTATACAACCATGTAAGAAACCTAAACGCACTATCTAGAAGACGAGAATGGAGATTTTGGTGCCTCCTTTGAGGCCCATGTGTAGACGATCGGCGGGTTCGACGTCGTCCAGAACCGCGAGTCTTTCGGAGAGGAGCCTGCTATCTAGCATCTTAGCTCCACGATACGCGACGGCACACTGTCAGCGACCGCTCCCGACTCACGCAGGCGTCGCGACGCCGTGCGCTGTCATCGCCGCCAATGGTCATTCGGGCCGAACATTCGCACCATTCCTTTTGTGTACCTAATCGAATTTCTCCCGCAAAAAAACGCTAATTTCCCAAATTATTTTCCATCCCTAATACCATTTTATCAGTTAATAAGAGAAGTCTTTAATAAGACTTTTTTTTTGTGCGCTAAAATACTCTAAAAATAATAATCCAGAAAAATATTGAACAAAGCGCATTTACACCTGCCCCATTTGTGGAATTTTAATCGTTAATTCTCAATCATTTGGAGTGAGCCTGTGGTGAATAGAGCCCGAGCGCGTGTTATGTAAAATAATGACGTGCTCGAGCATACGTAAAAAAATCCGCCCGCTAACCTATAAAAGTAAAACCAGAACAAACGTTGTTCTCCTCGCTGAAGCGGCGGGATTATTCCAACTAAAAAACCCGACCTACCCCATAGCCGGAGTCGATAAGCGGAGATGACGTCAGTACGCTCGGCCCGCTTCATGGAAATGGGCTACTCAGTCACCGGAGCAAAATCTTTCGGAGAGAAAACGAAGGGGAGCCTCCCGATGTTGGGGGAAGAGATCCGGAATAGATAGTGCGTGAAAAATACGCGGAATCCGGCGTTTGTCTTTTATCTGATGAAAGGGCACTGTCTATATTCAAATTATTAAGTTGATATCTGTCGATCGATTGAGGAGAATTTAAGAGGAAGGTGCTCGTTGACAAATCGGCCCGAAATTGGCTCGAAAATTGAAAACCCTACTTTATGACTTCTCCCTAATAACTAAAATTTTTCTCATCTCTTCGAAACTATAACACTTCTCTACCCTTAAATCAATCGCAATTCCCGGCGAACGGAGCTCAAGTGAGCAAGTTGGGAGTGTAATTAAAAGTGTTGAGCAATCAAATTAACTTTTTCTCGATTATTTCGTCAATTAAAATAGCACATTTTCGAACTAAGTCGACTAATACACAACTCGATTAAAATAAATATAATTAACAGGTTCGCCGTTCATTATTCACATAAATGTAAATTTCTAAATTTAACCGAGTTGATTTTCTCTTTAAACTTCTTATTTAAATATACTTTAGAAAACTTCTTAATTTTAAGCAGAAAACGAGTTAATGCAATGTTCCCGGCAATATTGAATTTAATTGGTTTGCTTGTAAAAGTTAAACAACCGATGTCAGAGATAAGTTAAGGAAAATTCTTTAATAATGACTTTAAAAATAACTCTAGCTAACTAATCCGAACAATTATTTTTATCGATTTATTAGAATTAGCCATGTTTTCGCAATTCAAATTACCTCCAAATTCGAGCAGTCTCCCTATGGAAATTAAGAGTACAGAGAGAAATCTTAATGAGAATTCGCTCAAGAAACCGTCGTCATTACCGAAAGAAAATAACTCAGGACGCATGCATCACCATCAAAGCGCCGCGGCATCGCATTTTCCCATACGGCCGCCGTCCCCGGCGGCTCCGGCAACCCTTACACATCGCCATTTCCGGAATGGTTTGCGTTATTGTCGAAGGAGAAGGGGCTCGGGAACTGGAGCGACTCGAACTTGGAATTCCTGATTTAGTGCGAATTTTAGGGCTTCCATTGTGACGCTGCAAAAATTTTAATCCAGGGAAATGGTATTTCGCCACAACGGAACGTTGCCTTTATTGTGAATTTTTATAGATTTTTGAATACAAATAAACTTTTTATTACTCTACCGCATATTGAACGAGCGATAATTTCGCGAATTTCAATAGTCGCGGGTTATTTCTCTCAAACAATGCGCGGTTTTCGAATCGACGTCGGACCAATTCGGGAAAAAATCCGGTCTCGTTTTAATTCGCTCTATATCCGCCACTTTTCAACAATCATTCCAAATTGACACTTCCATCCAATAGGTTCTTCTACATCAGTGCGCCAACGTTTTCATCTCCATCTGGTATTCGGGTCGAGGGAAATTGCACTCCTCTCGTTAAACTTCAACTTTCAACAGAATATTTCTACTCTTATAACCACCTAGGAGTACCATAATACAACAAAATATACACTATGATATAGATAAAGAATTTTTCCTAAGAATTGAGCAACTCTTCAACTAATTTTGTTGAACTAATTCATCACTTATAACCAGTAAACTTTTTGTTTATCTACAAACCTTTCCAGAAATAGTGCATATTTATAGCACTTCGTATACAGCTACTGTGAGCAATTAAAGTCCGGGATAACCCAATTCCTATTTCGCGTATTAATTGGCATTCGCCACGTTTCCTCTCGGTGTAACTCAATAAATAATCTAAATTATTTCGGTATCGATTTGTGCATGTAATTCCCGCCCCTGTCAGCATATTCATCTCCATCGCCTCTAAAGAGCCCCAAGATCGGCCGACGCTCACTGACTGACGGCTGACGGCTTTCTACATCGGGCCTGCTTGATTGTGATTAATATTCGCAGGATTTGGACTTAGTGCCCGGATTAAGGGTTCGTAAGATGTAGGAAAAAACGAGGTCTACGCCGCTAACGCCGAGCAGACCTGTTTTTCGATCCAAGAAAGGTTGGTATATTCTATTTTTTTCTTGAATAGATACTTCTAATTAGTATCTCTAATAGTCCTTAATGAAGCTAGTTGAATAAAGCTTTTATCCAGTGCTGTGATCGCTCACTAATGGAATATCCCGTTGTAAATAATTCCGGCCGCGTCCGGGCTAAAGAAAACATTGAAAAATGCCTCCGGCGAAAGTAAAAATATTTACTAATTTTTCACGGGGACAGAAAGTCAAACAAGTCCACTTGGCCGCCGGACGGAGAAAATAAGTCCGTCGTTGCCGGCCATTATTTTCCGGAGCTTTATGAAAACATCGAATGGGTCACCTATTCGTCCTGACACTGAAACGCCATTAGGGCCATTGTACTAACTCGGCTTGTCCGCGCTAATAAATGAAGGTTATTTTTCTAAATCGAGCAAATGGTTTGCTAGCAAAATAACTAGTTTGCATTTGCGACGGAATCGCCGCAACATTTCCTCTACCCTTTCCATTAAATTAACCGTTAGTTTCAATTACAATCATATTTCAACTTTAAATTAATCGACAATAAAAACAAAGTGGTGATAATACAATAGCGAAGATATGAAGTTTGAAACCAATTAACGAAAACGATTCGGGAAAATTGGCGATTAAACACTAAAAACGGGAACGGTAGGTGCTATGAAAGTGGCGTCGTTATAGCGCTGAGGAGATGAAAACAACGAACTGTAAAATACGTAAGCGACCATTTTAAGCGGAAAATCGAAACCGCATGGAGGCAATATCAACGATTTAGAATACAAAGTGCATGTGCAAAAAGAACGCTATCGCCCGCTGGAGATCTTCCAACGGTCTCTTTTGATTTTCAGTTATCTGCTGCATCGCACTCGGTCGTTTCGTTTAATCGCAATCTCAATTTTCCGAACTGGAAAATATTAATTGTTCGCTATATTGGCCACTTTTTAAAAGCAGACAAAAACTAGTATCTAACTATACCATCGCAATAATTAGATAGCATTCCATTGCAATCTTCTCCATCAGAAAGAAAGTCTAGTTTCTTGTGACAACCCATTTCGTTTTGCATATGACGGGACTAAATTTAAATACAAATCGGCTAGATTTACTATTAGATATTCATAATAAAACTTCCGTAATCAAAAACGCGTCCGCATGTCGGGCGGGCCCCTTTGCGCCCGGAGAGATTTCGAGGGGTCGAATTCGGCTTTGGCCCCAAAGCCCTAAGCCGAGCCACGGGCGCCTAACTTTCCATCACGGCCGGCTTTGCGACGGCGACTGTTTAATGCAATCGGAAGTGGACGGTTAATGGTCGCAAAGATTGGTCCCCGTTTTATTTTATCGAGCAAAAGGAACCGGCTCCCGATCGGAAACTGTTCAATCAGGGACTCCGCCTCGCGGATAATGATAGATCGCTGGTAACAGATGCTCGGTGAGCGGCTTTGCTAGAGTACTATTTAATTGATGGATTGATTACATAGTTAAAAATCCCGTAAACTACATATCTAAGTAGAAAAATATTTGATACTCTTTTTATCTTGGTAATGATTTTTTGGTACTTGAGCGTCTTCAATCCGTCCGGTTTTCCGGCAGTCGGGAAGATTTGTCGAATGAGAAAGTTAAGAAATAAACGGGAAACTGGGAGCAATTAATACAGTAATTCGCCGTGATGATGAAATCGTCGTTGACAGAGTCCCGCTTTGATAAATCGGAGATTACTTAGAAATTGTAAATTAAAAAGGATACAAACTTCGTTTCAATGAAATCTAATTAGTTGGCGGCGAATTAGGAAGACCGCTGCAAAAGATAAGGAAAACCTGGAATAATTAATATTTAGAAGATGTTACGAGCACCTACTTGCAATTATAAAACCGTTTCCTCTGATACTTCTGCTTTAACTGCGAAAATCCCGAGACTGAGACGTATTTTCTGCATATCAATCTTAATTTCTGTCCGGTTAATTTTAAACTGGAATTTCTTAATGTACTGAAAACTTTCCAATTATCCGGAAAATCCGTTTTAATTAATTCCTCCGCTATCCGGACTCGAACCTGGCTCAAAAAATCGTACACATGTCTTCGTTCCTTCGATATTATCAGACGTCGTCCTTCCTCCTTTCAACAGCCTTTTTTTTGGAGCGATAATTGTTAATTAACATTCTTCGAAACTTCATTAAGGCGTCGCCGTCTTGCGGAACACTCGACATTTAATGTAGTGAGAGTCCAACGAATGAAAGGGATTATAAAAGAAATCTAATTTTTCAAGTCAAAAATCGGGGATGCTCACCGACGCGGAAATCGCGACGGGGTGTACAAAGAATAATTAAAATTCCTGCTGAAATTATTTTTTATTTCGCGCTGTGATATTTTCCAGTTAACCTTTCCGCGATTTTAATAATTCGCTGGCGCCTTAATAAGACAATTCAATGAAAATGCTTCTGTGGAAATTATCAGAGAAATAACATTGCAATAAACATTAATTTAAACAGCAATAGAAAAGAGTTGGGGAAATAAAACGATGATATTCAGCAACCTTAATAAAAACTCCATATTCTTTCTATTACAACAAAAAAAAACCACTATACCTATAGCTAAGAATTTAAGTTTCCCGACAATCAACCTCTGTTGCGAATAAAGTCGTAAAAATTCTTTTACTTCTCCGTTAGCGAATAAGAGAAGCAACATAATTTAAAAGCAAACTTGTATTTGATTACGAACTCCGCCGAAATTGGATCATAAAAGGAGTTTTGTTCATCGAAGCGAGCGGGATTTTTTGTCTCTGCTTTCGAGGATTGGAGAGACATAATTTAGAAACCTATAAAAAATATAAAACGGTTATGACTAGAAGAGAAATACTTAAATTCGTATCGTAAAAACGCCACCTTCGCCCTCACGGAAAATGGAAAAACACTTTACCGCGATTTATGGGGGCACGGCGGCGTTGCAATGAAATGCAAAGGTATCCGGCGCTGATAAAGCAATTAGGTCCGCTAATACAAACAGAATAAAAGTGTCTAATAAAAAACTTTAGTTGTTTGCTTTTTATTATCGACATTGCTTTATGGAAGGAGAGCAAATACGTAAAATTCTTATTTACGAACATTGCCAATTGCTCCACAACTTCATGAATTAAATTGCATAATATAAAACTTCAACAAACTCGTATTACCCAAACTGAGCTAACGTTTATTCCTTCGAACAATTTTACTGGGACATATAATTTCCCTCGTTTCGAAAAAATGGTTTTCATTGTTATTATATTAATTACATGCATGCACGTAAAGGGATACAGCAGCAATTAATCAACCAAAAATAAGTTCGGAACAATTCTATTTCAATTCTGTATACGGAAACATTTAGGTATTATTACCATGGAAGAACATTAGCATTTCCTTCCTTGAAATAATTGTTTCAGATAAACCAAAGTAACGGAACAACTGCTCTCGAGTCACGATGTTAATTTCACCACTTCCTTCTTACTATCGGACAATCGCTTTAAAACTATATAAATTATGAGTTATAATTGAAATTGTTTTACAATACAGAGCATGTTTATTACAAACTATGTAGTGGCTTAAGGTAGTGAAGGGCTCTCAAAGTTTATTTTCGAAATCAAGTGCAATTCTTTTCCCTAACTCCGGCACTAAACGGAATGTCCATGTCGGAATTTCTTCACCGTTAACAAATTACTCTCCGCGAACCGGGAGCGAAATTGCTCTGAAAATTTTGCTTGCATTCGAAACAACATTTATTTCGGAAAATAAACCGAAGCATTCGGTCATTAAAAGCGGTCTGCAATTCCGGCTTGATTACTTCGAAGGGCATTTATAAGAAACGTTGGATTTTCCCAGTTCCATTCCTGCTCGACCAGGATTAACGATGTAAAATAAATCGTTCCCGATACCAGCTACATTCTTAATTAACTAAATTTAGATCCTATATTATATTACTAGTACAATTATGAGTGTAGGAGTCCTGAACGATTACATTTCTCTCTTATTGAAAAATGTGGGATGTTATAAACTGTTGAAGTTATAGAGCACAATGGGAAACTGGAAGCTCATCTGTATCGGTTCTGCTGCGCTCGTTTTCCGGCTTTTCGCGATGCCAGATTTATGTTTTATGTTCGTTACAACAATGTGCGTCATGAATTTGAAACGTATCAAGGGGCGAGACTAGATAGTGGGAGCTCGAAATTATCGGATATATTAAGGGATGCCGGCGCTTTGGAAAAATTCACCGTCGCCGCCAAAGCGGAAGAATACAAAAATGAAAGGGATCTCGATAATATGTAATATTTATTGGGAGCCCGAAAGTTCGGTTTCTATACAACGGGAAAAAAGAGTTTCGGAAATTCTGGCGTTTCATTTTTTATTGAATGTAGCCCGTTTCGTTGATGCCGTAGATAAGTTTTTTGTATATATTCCGGAAAACTTAAGTTTACCGAAGGTGAAACTTTCTTGCAAATTGGATTACATCGAAATTTGAATGGAATTGTTTCCAATGTTTTTCCAATATCTTTTTTTAGGTCATCGGTTACTTCCACAATTAACCAATAGCGCTTATTGTGTTTATTATCGTTCTCACCAACAAGTTTTTTCGCTATTGCATGTTATTATGTCATATTATCCCTAAACCTCGTCCGTATCAAACCGCCTAATCCGAATCGGCCGTAACTAAACACTACTTTTTTGCGTAGGGATGTGTTTTTATCAAATCTTTACTGTCACGAACAAGCCGAGGGAAGCGGAGATACCCGGAAAATGAATAATCTCATTCCTGATGTAGGAAGATTGATAAATCCCTTATTTTCCGGTTTGGTCGGTATCGAGCAACAGGATCGGGCTTCGGCTGAAATCTAGGACAAATGCGTATGGATTTATCTTGTTCCAGATTCAAATAAGGAACGCTCACTTTGATACCATCGGATCCCTTTAAGTAAGTTTAGACCCGGAATTTAGAAATTTCATACTCTTCGCTACATTAATTAGTAGATCATTGTAATCAATTTTCCGGCTCAAACAATTTTGATTAGTACTATTTCCATTAAGAGTACTCTTATACTTGTTTATGAAGTTCGATTCTTATCCCTAAATGCGCTCCTGTAAACGAAGTCATTTTGCACGTGTAACGCATCTTCTGTATTAAAATGGCAGTGATGGAGCGCCCACTCTCAGTTTTTTTCAGATTTATCTTCGACGTCTTCCTTATCATACTTTCAATAATAGAGTGTTATATTTGATTGTGGGAGTTCAATTGCCGGATTCTGGAGGAGGGAGACGGGAGGGCCGCCACTTAATAGTGATTTATGTAAGCCCTACAAATTGGATTGGCCTAATTTGTAAGTCAAGATGATTCAGTTTTAGTTTAATTTATTAGTTCAGTAACGATCGATAAAGTCGCTCCTTGCAACGCTTCCTGCGTTTCCTGCTTGCCGAAGTAGGAATTATTCAAATGCAAAAACTATTGTATAGATTTAATTGTAAATTTTATGTGCCTCACAATTATCGTGGAGCATTTGCCACGTCTTTACATCGAAGTTCTTATCACAAATTTTACCACAATAAATTTTGTTTTAATTATTCGTTGAGGTGAAATGGAATAATCATCAAACTAATAATTCTTTCTTGAATTTTTTTACTGCTTTAAAATGCTCCTTTTTTGGCTGGCTAATGAATTCGGAGAGTATCGAACATTTGTTTGTGAAGTTACGTAATATTCCGCATAACTTCACATTCTCCCCGCACGATTTTAATTTAATTATGTGTTTAATAATTTCACGGTTGGAATTTAACAATGTTCTGCAAACAAATTGTTTAACCTTAGAGGAAAATACGGTATGCATAAAGAAGCGAATTAACTTTGTTAACGATGCAACGAACTGAAAATTTGCTGTAAAGCTTTCTCAATAACAAATTACATGGCAGGAATGCAGAGGAACTGTAGGTATTAGTATGAAACTAACGGGCAAAGTCCCTCACGTTTTGAGCCTGGAATTTGATCGAAAACTAGGTTTAAATATTCAGAAAATTTCATCCCGTTTTACGTAGATAAGTATAGCTAGTACTTATGTAAATTATATCAGTAAAGGTATAAATGATTATAGCATAAATAAAATAAACTTGGTAATACCTAGTTTTTTTTAAAGAAATTTTGGTAAAAAATGGCCATATAAAGATCACTTATGTGTACATAAACTAAACGGAATTCCTGAATTACGTGCGGCTGCATAACGCGATATGAGCGGTAAAATTCGAAAAGCAAAAACTTGGTCGAAAATTTATCGCATAAATATTTATTTTATATTTTATTTACGACCTCCAGGTGAAAACTTAAATTGAAGCGAAAGCCGAAGAGACGAAGACCGCGTCGTAAAAACACTGTGGAGTTTTGATTGGGTATCAATGTATAGTTGACAAGTTTTCATCGAAAAACTTTATTTATTACGTTATCGGAAGTTGTGTGTGGATGCGACGCGGAGTTTTACTATTCAAAAAAAGATCCCTAACTTTTTAAAGTTCTGTTCGGACCCGGGAGAAACTGTTTACGTTCGTTTTGCAAAAATGCAAGGTTGAAAAGTATTTATGAAATTATTTTTCTTTTCTTTCTTTGTACATACTATAAATTACGTATTAGAGGTAAATGTAATTTTATTTGCGAATTCTCGAATAAATCACGTATTAAATAATAAAATAAATTTCAAGGAAACAATTTGATTAACATCAAAGCTTTTATCGAATACCGAAATAATTTAATTTTATGTTGGGTATTCGGAAATAATTTGATTGGATTCAATCAATATACGTCTATTTAGATAAACTATTTCAAACTTTTAATGCAGCTTTTACAAACTCGAACGAAATTAATTAATTACATAGAAAGTATTCTGAAAGCATTTTAGCAGGTGAGTAGGTTTGGTAGATTATTAAAGAATTTGAGTGCAATTTAAAACAGATAAGACTCTGAATATTTTGGTATGCAGTTCTTTTAGAAATACTGTTATGTTGGGATCCGAATGCACAACGAGAAACTTTTAGTTTATAAATAAACAATAGTCTAACAAGAAAACTTCATGCAATACCTATTCCGAAGTTTCTTCCGAACTAAACTGAGGTAGAATTTTATGCATTTGTGCTTAAAAGTTCAATTACTTCGGAGCCATCGTCTCGATTTCAATAATAAATTATTTCCAATTTCCAATACATAAACTCCATAAAATATCATCGTTTGTAATGAGTTTTAAATTGAAATTATAGATTTACTATGAAGCTAAAAATATGCCAATAATATCTTAAAATTCAAAAATATAATAAATTTATTTTTATTCTTATCAGTGAGGTCAGGGACACTCTATAGATTTTTTGGAGCGGCCGAAAAAATAATTCAAATTAGAATTATTATTAGATTTAAAATAATGTACAGGGTACCCTTAAAAAGTTCCCTCTCTACGCGATCAAATTGAATCTATGTACATACATTAAAGTTTAAGCCAATTTATCCTGCCTATTTTTTAAGTTATTTGGATAAAAAGTCTTCATGAAAGAATTGTGTAGTTTTTATCAGTGTTAATGAAATGTAGATCAAAAGTTACGCTTCCACATTAACTTTAAATTTATTGTACCATATTTGGCAAACAATTTTAGATAACCTTCAAGTTTTATCGAATTTTTTCTATACGCCGAAATGCGGATATTGAAACAAACTTTTAATTATAAGTCATCAGTCGATGTTGAAAGTATTACAAAAAAGTGACCAGCATTCCCATAAATTTTAGCTGAAAGATGAACCTTTTAGTAATATTTTCCATTGTGTTTTGGTTAAAAATAGTTCATTGCGTTAATATATTGATTATTGACGACATACCTTCTCCTAGTCATCAATTATGGAATTACAGAATTGCGGAAGAATTACTGAGGAAAAATTATAATGTTACTGTAATCGGACCAAGAACAATCAAGCCTTTAGAAAATGAGAATTTTACATTGCTGGAACTTACAGGTAAATTCTTGAAATTGGAATGTGTACACATAACAGTCTTTCACAATTGCATTACTCTAAAATATATTCGAAAACTATAGAAATTTAATAATTTTAGGCATGTTTACTTCAATAGACGCAGACAAGTTACTGGATCCAGAATTTCTTCAATCTTTAACTTCGTTTGGTAACATTGATTTTTTGCAGACGTATTTTACATGCGCCTGTAAAGATTCACTTCAAGCACCGGCTTTAAAAAACCTCCTAGACTATCCTAAAGACTTTAAATTTGATCTGATAATCGCCGATTTGTCTGGAGGAATGTGCTTATTACCTCTCATTCAGAGATTCAATTATCCACCTGCCCTAGGAGTTGTACCGTTTTTGCTACCAACATATTCATCAGAAGAATTCGGCAACATTATTAACCCATCATTTCAGCCATTTTACTCTTCCAAATTAACAAACGAAATGTCATTTGCTGAAAGGTTAAAAAATTTTATTTACATACATTACGAATCTTTTCTTCGACATTGGTGTTACATGCCGCAATGGAATGCCATGGCTAAAGAAACATTTGGTAAAGACACTGAGGATATACAAACGATCGAAAAACATATACCTGTTTTGCTGGCTAACCTGATGTTAGGATTTCATTATTCACAACCGCTTACTCCGAATATTATACCCGTGGGTGGATTACACATTCGGTCTCCCAAAGGGTTGCCTGAAGTGAGCTGCGGTCCGAGATAAAAATATCAATTTAGAACAACGCGCTCTTGTTTCAGGATTTGCAGGAAATTTATAACGAAGCTGAAAACGGCGTCGTATATTTCTCATTGGGCACAAATATCAGAACCAACGAGCTCGATGTAGAAAAAATCGAAATGTTCAAAGAGACCTTCGGTAGGCTAAATGTTACAGTTATCTGGAAAATCGATTTTCAATTAAAAGATTGCCCGGAGAATGTTTATCTGCAGCAATTTTTACCGCAAAACGAGATTTTAGGTAACAATTATATTAAAATAAACAAATGCGTGCTTACGTTGTACTTGTATATTTTAGCTCATCCAAAAACGAGGGCATTCATTAGCCACTGCGGAGGACTCAGTACAATGGAATCAGTACATCATGGAGTACCGGTAATAGGAATGCCGTTTATAGTAGACCAGCATTTTCTCGGTACTTTAATAGAAAAACGCGAATTAGGAGTCATTTTGGAATATGAAACATTAACTGCTGATGTATTTTACGAAGCTATCCAGAAAGTGTTGAACAACGAAATGTAAGTACCACATGTTTTAATATGAAGTTATGCACATAATTTATATGCAGATATGCGAACAATATGAGAAAATTGTCCAAACTCGTCAGAGATCAAACCGAAACACCTATAGAACGTTCCTTATTCTGGATTGAATGGACCATGAGGAACAATGGTAGTAATTTGTACGAAGCACAATCAAGAAACATGTCCTACATAACCTTGTTATGTTTAGATATCTATTTATTTATTATAGTGTTAATTGCAGCATTTACGTTAGTTTTAACATATACTTTAAAAAAGTTATCATCAGTGTGGTGTAAAGCAACTACTCGCAGTTCAAAAGTAAAGGTAAATTAAAATAGTTTGTAATTATAATTATAATGATAATTATTATGATGATAATTATGCATACATTGTAATACATCTACATATTAATAAACTCTCTGATTAAAGTTTAGTAATTTAAAGTATGAATAGATTTCACGAAAAAATGCTTATCTAAAGAAATATGAACGTTTCAGAATTGCTGTTTTAAGAAGAATCAACGATTAATTAGTATTTCGAAACGTCGCCAGTTACCCGTTTGTGCGTATCTAATCCACATTCTCCATTTTTCTGCAATATTTCACCCAAATGTCATAGAAGCAAGACACGCCTTGGCAAATCTCGCCGAATTAACCATCGGGGGCTTCTAAACAAAAACCCGGACACGTTTCACCAAATAATTTTAATCCTTCGCTAAACCGCCCGTTTAGTCGAACAGATAGAGCCGAGGCTTTTTACATCAAGGATTACGACGTATTTACGTAATTATTAATTCCGAAGCGTGTTTATCTGTTTCGCTAAGCTTCAAAAAGACTAATTATTCAGTTGTGTGTTCCGCGACCGGAATTCCGCTGCTGCGAAAATTTATTGTTTCTTTCTGTCGGCTCTTTCTCGCTTGCAAGATTTGACGAAACCAGCGGGCCCGGTTTCCTGTTCAAATTAATGTTTTTTTTTTCATAAAATTGTTTATACGCCTTATTGGAAAATCTGCTGTTAATTAAATAATTCTCTCAAGTGTCTGAAATTTTATGAAAATAGACTTTTCGTAACGAATTTTGTGGTGTATTATAAAAGCATCCTTGACGTTATACACTAAATTAACTTCAGTTATCTGGTCTTGTTATTAACAAACATTTAATAACAATTCCCTTAGATCAGTCACTCCATTTGGTCGTCTAAAGTGATTAGCATTCCAGCTAGATACTTTCGTGTCAGGCTCATAGAAAATGTAATTAGTCAGTCAGCCCGTGCTCAAGAAAATTATATCAGTTTCCAGTCCTTCAACGCCATGTTTTCCTAATGAAATAATTATGACGTGTGTTGATCTGACAAAATGATAACTTATTCAATTACCGTCGAGTGCAAAAAACCGTAATTCGTTGAAAGTAGGACGGAATTTATGCCCTTAAATTAGGTATGATGAGACTTGTGCAATACTGATTGTGTCCTTGGGAAATTTCCTGGCAAGAACACTCGAAACTAATTTCGAAAAATAAAACTACGTCGTGCAAGATTGAACATGCCGTTGAATAAAAAGAAATCCTAGAATTGCGTTTCGAGGACAATAGTCCAAAAGGACCGCTAAGAGAGACGGGTGTACGAGCATCTTAACTAAATAATTAAATTCGAAGTGTTGAGGAGTTGTTTCACGCCCGGGGCGACCAAATATTTTGCAACTCCGTCGAGAAAGACGAATTTTTAGTACTTAAGGGACTGTTAGTTTTAATGCTTCGCAAAACTTTGTTCTTGGAAATTTAGTTCGGATAATTCCTAACAACTCAAAAGCGCTATTACTGACACTTGAAAGTCCGTCTAGTAAAAGATGGGAAATTCGCTCCATTCATATTACTTTTGACTCGTGCGGTATTATAGTCATACATTTAATTCTACTTACATTAGTAATAATTATGTATAATATTTGTAATAAAGTTTGTGTTTATTTCATCTAGACCTAAAATAGTAATTTAAAGTAAGTAGGAAAACGCGGCGAATTTAACTCGAAATATATTCGACCTTATTACCGAGGAAAGAGACTTTCATAAACAGAAAGCTAATTTCCACATAGCCGAAATATGTACAATCCTTTGTCCGCGGGGAAAATGCAAAACGTAAATGTAAAATTATTTCCTTTCTTGCAGTAGCGGGGCAAGGAAAAATTAAGGATTTCTCATTAAAACTTTACGGTCCTATTCGGGAGGATTATGATTATAACTGGTGAATAAGTCTAACGGAATAAACCATAAGGCTATACAGTGATACTAAAGAAGAGGATATACAATTTATGTTGAGTATGTTTCATCTTTCTTACTCGAGTTTTTCCTATTAGAAATTAACTCGAACCAGGTAACTTAAACGCAGTAATTAATAAATGAGGTAAATTAGTCATTAAGTGCAAAGGAATACTACTTTACTCCTTCTCCGTCTGACTTTCCTCTCCAGAAACTAATTCTAAATTTCGAGTGTACCCGCTCGCTCGTAATTCCTGCTAGGTATAACGATATTAATAAGGGCCTGCTTATCCGCAGTTATACAGAAAGGGATAGATTACGTGACGAAAAGTTCTAAACTGGATGCGATTCCGAAAGGATAATCTTACGTCATCAGGCGTGAGTTACTCTTATGACTTCGGCAAAGTATAGGCTCGAAAATTAGTATTGCTTTTGGGAGTTATTACTTTCCACTCCAGATCTCTCCCGTTGCGCAAACACACGCAGACGAAAAGTGCGTCGGAAACGCGCGAATAACCGAGAATGTAGTAACAGGCTCACGTATTAATTAATTATTCTTTGCCTACCTCGGATTTTCGATGTAAAAGTACATTAGAGAGTTCGGGCTTGATTAAGGTCGCTGTCGATTCGCACGGCGTAGATAATGAAATTAGCAATTTTAATAATGTTTTCATGTTTTGCGCGAGAAGAAAAACAAAATTTCCGAAGCCTAACGGCCGACCGAGCAACAATGGCCCCGTCGGAAACGCTTCCGTAAATTAAAACGAGTGCAGTAAGCTCATTAATGTGGTAATGCGGTTAGAGGACGAAAGGGCTTGTTTTTTTTCTCGGGCCGAAAAGGAAGAGCGGGCGCGTCGTCGGCTAATAATTTTATTAGGCGACGCATTTACATTTTCGCCCGCTTTTGTCGTGTAGGGCTTGATAGACGGAAAGTCTTTGAGATATTATGTTTATTATTCATAAGTTAACCGACGTCGATTCATTCAATAAACGGCATTGTCTAATGGAAGAGAACAATGGATTTGTTAAGTTGTTGGGGTATTTAATTTACTTGAATCAATAAGGCTCCGAGCCCACATTGGAATTTATTTGACGGTAACGAGGACAAATTTAGCTCTATTATTAAAGCATGTTCTTGATAACGGCATATTCCTAATATTTGCAAGTTGGAAAAAAGTTTTCTGCGTGAACATTGCGAAATTCAAGCTCACCTTGGACTAAAACGGTGACTTTCCAACGAACACGTACTTGCCCGTCGACAACCGCAAAACTTTATTCCGTTATGGGACTTTTATACATTCAGGAAAGTTTTACGGACGTCGGTTGGGAAGCGCATTGTGCCGAAATTTCTGATCGGTCGCCTCAGAAATTTCCACGGAAAACAAAGAGCGGTTAATTATTGTACAAGCCGCTGCGAGAATGTATACCTACCGCGCTATAGTGGAAAAATTTCGAAACTCTCATAAAAATATACTCGATTTTTACGATTTTTTTCGGATAATTACCGATCATTAGGATCGAACGCAATGCGGAGGCCTGAGTCGAGGAGCTGAGATTGCTTACGTGCGTTGTATTTATTATTAGATTTTTTGAATAAAATTCGGAAGCAATTTTCTAGGTGCGATATTCCAAAATTGAGTTTCCAACCATAATGTTGAGAGATCCAATACACAACACTTCAAAAGTATCATTTTGTCTTACACTCGTTTTATGCTTTTTTGCTTGAAAAATAAAGCCAAAGAAAATTGAAAACCACCAAACCGACAACTTCGACGAAAAATCGATACGCTACAATACAATGCAAGTTCATCAAAAACGAGATTATATACACTTTAAAGGTAGGCATTATATCACATATTTTATTTTTTGAAAAGCATTGCACTCTCAGAATTTTAAAATCGAAGGACTGCAGTCAACAGAGCTGCCATGTAAATTGCTGCAACTTTTGAACTCGGTAAGTACCATAAGAAGATACACCTACCTTCGAACTTTCTGCGCGACTAAATATGAATTTATGTGCAAAAATGAGCACGACTCGCTCTTTAGCCTGGGCATACAAAATTTCATTACGGTGCGAAAACTTTAAACGAGTAAACTCCTCGAGGTACATGCGTTGAACATTAGCGTCGGATAAGTTTCAGCTGAAAATTTCTGTATAAGTACGTAGAGGAATTTAACTTTTCAACCGGAAAATTTGCAATATATTTGGCTCGTTTTTGAGCGTTTAATTAATAGTTGCACTCGTACAACAAATAAAGTTAGAACTTATCTATAAGAAAAATTAGAGATATACTCTAATAGTCAAATAAATGAGTGGATGAGCTAAGTACTGATAAATTAACAGATCGAGGTTTTAGAGATGGAAATAAATTTATAACTTATAACTTTCGGCTAATTAAACCTCAGTTCATTTTTTCAAATTCCTCCAGCCGACATTTCTACAACCGCAACGTACGAGCCAGGTCCAGTCCGGTTCGGTCTAATTTAAAAAATTTTAATTAAATTTCTTCATAGGCATAATATGCGGACATCCCTGTCGACCGAGCAACTTCGATATTAAATTTGAGGAATTTAATCAGCAATTTTTGTAAACAGACATACTTTGCGAAAGAGAAGTGACTGTTGGGCGAAGTTCATTAACGATGTTCCTTGAACCTCCAATTGGATTTCATGCTGGAGAATTTGTCAAATTGTAAGTTTCTTTATTATTAATTTAAGATATTTAAAAATAAAATTATGTTGAGTGGAGGAAGGAAATTGTATGTTTTATATCTATATAGACCAGGTATTGAAATTAGCTATAAATTCCTAAGGCTTTCAAAGATTAAAATTAGCTGCCAATTACTCATAAAAGGTATCGTTAAAAAATTCTTTATGTTGAAGACGTTTAGACGTACTTTCGCTTCAAATTTTCAACAAAAGTGTTTTTTTCGAAGGCGGGCCGGATACGAAAATTATTAAAATCTTGAAGCTTTTCCCATTAATAAAAGCATCGAATTTTCAACAAGCTCCACGGGAGCTGGTAATTATTGGGCAAATTAAGGAGTTTATTATTTACCGCAAATTTTTCGAAGACTTTCCGTCTTGCAGGTTTTTCCCGTTCGAATAATAAATTTTCCACGCGAACAAACGCCGATATTGGAAAATCCAATGAAAAGTAAGAAAGTTTATATAACCTTATAAGCGTGCTTATTCTCCTAGAAATCAAGTATTTATATCTCAGTCCGGCACTCGAGGTGGATCAACTTTTAGAATAAATCCTTTGAATGCGTACGTATTGATAGAAACAAACAGCCATCTGGTGAAAGGATCCGACGATGCGGAAATATTAGGGACGTACGAGGAAGTAATCTTTGTCGAAATTTAAACATATATCTGTTACATTTACGGTTTTTCCGAGAATTCCCTCCCAATACGGATTTTCTGCAGCGGAAAAGAAAGCAGGAAAAATCTACTGGAAACTAATTAAACTTAGATACAGTTTTAGTTATCTCTTAACCCGGTCCAGTACAGTAAACAAGTTGTCTAGCTGTCTTTGGGTTTGTACTCGCATAACGAGACGTGTCGCCTGCAGGCGGAAAGAGAAGCGTCAAGGAGGAACGCAGACAATGGCTCCCGACTCGGAATACGAGTGGTCTTTAGACACAACCGCGCTCTTGTCGCTGGATTATATATGTTTGAAAATCCTCAACTATACCGTGGTGGTTAGACGAAGGAACGCTCCGCCGCTACACAGAACTCGACGTCTGGAGGTTGCCAGTTAGAGTCTGGTGCAGTTCAAGTATGTTCAAAACTATT
Source organism: Phyllotreta striolata (assembly GCA_918026865.1). Taxonomy (NCBI): domain Eukaryota; kingdom Metazoa; phylum Arthropoda; class Insecta; order Coleoptera; family Chrysomelidae; genus Phyllotreta; species Phyllotreta striolata. Next base: position 8,056,118 of record OU900096.1, read on the forward strand.
AGATGTAACAAGTTTGGAATAACTTCCTTATAGTTTACGCAACGCTCGCTCTGTGCTCGCCATGATGCTGGGTAATTTGCGAAATTTATTTTTAATGTTCATATATCCTGTTGGAGGGTTAAAAATGAATCGAATCGAATATTAGGAGGTCATCGATTCGAGTGAATTAATGAAAACCTATTTCCCAACGCACAAAACACCCGACGGTCCATTTAACGAACCAATTTGACCCAAAGGTAAACTGAATTAACTACAGTGGTTTCGTTTGTATTGTGAATATAATATCACATGTACCTACACGAGAAATGCTCGTTGGTTACATATTTTTTTAGTTCCCGAAACTACTTTGACAAATTAATTATTAAAGTATCGCTCGATGATAAATCTAGCCCGCGCGGTTTGCTCCGCACGAAACGCGAAATATTCCGGACCATTTTGAAATTTCATATTCACTCCGCGCGGATTTCTCCTACACAACTCCCGACGACTCTCCAAAAATGATTTATATGCTAACAGCGCCCGAATATATGTGCATGAACTGTACAACACATTTATTCGGTATGTTACTGAATTTAACGAGCCCGATTTGCATCCGCATATCTCGCACTCCGATGTTCCGAAGGAATTGTCTCGTATCCGATAGGAGTTGCATATTCTATGAAGCCGCGTCCGCGGACCGGCTCGGCGCTGAGCCCGACGCCGCGGGACTCGGCCCTTGTTTTATGCATATTGGCATCAGATGGATGCGAACTGTTTCCAGCACACGCGTAGGTATGCTTAATTATTTTTCAGGACGGAGTGGATGTTATTCAAATCGACGGAACTCCGAAATTTTGGGACGGAGTTCCGGGAAACTCGCGGCGAACAACTGGCGCAACGGGTCACAGATTCTCGGATTCTCCTAACCTGTTTTTTTGCTAAATACATGACTCGACGATTCTATAAGAAAGAGGCTCTCTTATCTTTAGTCATTTTTTGGGCTATAGATTAAAGACACTGTTAACTTTAGTCACTGTTTTGAGTGCACAAAAATGACTCTCTTAACTTTAATCAATCTTTTGGCTATAGGAAAAACCGACTCTCTAATCTTTAGTCACTTCTTAGGTTATAGAAAAGTGACTATTAGATACAAAATTTATCAACTAAATTGCATATTAAACTGTACTATAGACAGCAAATTTATTAAACCATGACCTCAAAGAGATCATCGAGTGCAAACAATTTGCAACAACAAATTTAGTCGGCGAATGGCGAATATTTTATTCAAATAGAATTCGAATCAATTCATTTCGAACGTTCTGTTAGGAGCACCTTTAAAAATCGGAGCGCGGCGTTAAGGCAAAAGAATGAAATGTATGTAAATGAAGTTATTTACCCACTTTTAAATGGGTTTCGCTACAATTTCTATTGCCAGATTGATGGATGCGATAAGGCATTATTTTTAGACGGTTTTTACGGGGTCAATAGCCGAATTGCATACGTTCTAATTAGAGCAGGTGAATGAGGGTGTATCAAAACGCAATATCGCTGTATCGATATGAATAATAATGAAGGAAATAATGATTTTTTTTGTATGAAAAATCTGCTTATTTTCGATGGAATAAAGGGAGTTATTTTGAGGCGACAAAGTATATTGGAAAGTGTATGCAAAAGAGGTGATTCCTTGACAAGGGATTCTAAGAAAAAAAGTTGCTATTCATATCACCGTTTTTGATGTATAGTATTGACATTCGACGTCTAAAGTTATGAAGATATTGATAAATTGCAAGATTTTTAAGAAAGAACCAATCTACCTAGTAGTCTAAAAGAACGTGTACAGTGTATTAAATAATTTCAATTAAAGCGCGCGAAGAGAAGGTAATAAAAGAGTAGGAACCTACATTTGATTTTATAGTAGAGCTAGTAATAGAGCAGTAGTAAGATTCGCATTCGAAGCGAGGAACAGCGCGTTTCGGTGGGTTCATTTACTAAATTGTCAATGTAATATCGCGCAACTTATTCGCTAATTTGTTCCTCCAACCCCTCGGCGCCACTCTTAACAGGCGGTTAATCAAAACTATAACAAACTTTGATGAATAATGAAGGTTAGCGAAGGTTGCCGAATTACTAGCGAGGGTTTCATTAAATTTGAATATTTCGCGTTGAACTCGCAGAGTCGAAATTATAACAAAGTCGGAGATGTGACGGATGGTTGCGTGCTATCAAAAATTTCGCGCGAGTTTCATTAGCACATTCGCCCGCTCGTTTCAACTTCCATCCAAGGTGGAGTAGTTGGACGAACTTCGTTTCGTTGAGAAAATAAAGAAAAAATTGTTACCTTAAATTTCACTAACAACTTTTAACGTGATATACAGGGTGTAAGAACTGATACAGAGCAAAGGCGCGTAAGAGAGCTCAAAATATATTACATAATTACAATCCTGAGAAGTTATAGGGCTTCAAATTGGAATTACAAATTAAAAAAATATCTCTGTAATACTCGAACATAAAACAACTAAATTTGGTATACTTTATGAGTGTACTGAGAGCATTAATCGCTATTTAGGGGAGATCAATTGATGTATTTAAAGGGTTCATCAAGGATGATAAAATGTTGAAGCCCCGATGAACACTGAAAAGGCTAAAGAATAAAATCATCACTGCCCTGTGTCGGTTCATATGCGAACCACCCTGTAAAATTCTTTGTTGTTTTGTATCAGGGTTTTTCGCAGCACTTCGGCAAACGCCGCGCCGTATGAATTATGTCCGGAAAACTTGATACATGGCGAGCGAACTATCTCGCCCTATTTATCAAATAAATTGAAGAATTTTTCTCGGGGAATTTTGCGGTCGAAAAACCACCGAAGGGGAATCAACCACTTAAAAAAATGGCTATTAGTTGATACGGATACGGGCAAATAGCTCCTTAATGGCTTATTTCGAAGCGAAAGGAAACCTCTTTGTGGAATTCCAAATGTTCCACAAACCATACCGATAATATGTATTATACAGGGTGTTAATTGATTGAATACCGATACTTCAGGATGTGAATATTGGGATGATTTTAAGAAGAAGAGTTTATATCAATGTATGTCCTAAACCTCTTAGTTTTCGAGCTACAGGGTGTTATAGTTTTAGAAAAAAATAATTTTTTTGTCATTATTTTCTTATTACTTTAGATATTTTTATGAAATTTCGCACGTGGAGATAATTGTTAATAGTAGAAAATTAATTTTTGTCCTATGATAGAAAAGTTATTTTATTTCTGAAACTGTAACACCCTGTAGCTCGAAAACTAAGAGGTTTAAGACAAACTTTTCTTCTTAAAATCATCCAAATATTCACATCCTTGAAGTATAAGCACTCAATTAATTACCATCCTGTATTACAGATAAAAAAAATGTTTTCATATCTAAGAGGGCGGTTGAAAATAAAACAAAATTAAAAATTAAAGTATAATTAAAGTAACATAAAAAACTTGTGCGCACACAACGTACAAATACACACACTGAAAAATGTTCAAGCACTCGTTTCATTACCCCAAGGATCTCTTTTTGCATTTAATAAGGCGACGGAACTTTCGCAAAGTTTCACCAACAACTCGCCGAGCTTCTCCTTCGAGTACACCTAACAACGAACAAATAGAAAAAAAATCGTCAGTCGAGTTTAAATTGCATTTGCGGGTTGTCTTTTTTACACAAAGCGCGATGGGTATTAAAAAAATATCAAGACTAGCGATATCTAGGCGATAAATATTATCCCAGCAAGTTTGTTAAAATGAGTGTAAACAATTCATAACAATAAGAAGCATTTGTTAACGAACTCACCTTATAAATTCCGTGTTTTTCCGCTGCTACGATATCCGCCAATTGTACCGCTTCCTCGTGTTGACCCGACTCCGATAGTACCGCGTATAACAGTAGTACTATTTCTGGAATGCAGGTGGAGCGCAGGTACTCGTCCTCATCGGCTCCTACTAACCAACCGTCGGGAAACAGGAGGACATTGTACAATTTAGCTTTCGCGTTCTTCGCTAAATGTTCACCCGTCAATTTCCACCTGAAATAATAACATCCCAATTCAAGAAACCACTCAAAACCAAATTGATTCAGCCAATTTAGTACTATTATACTCCGTTCGCCATCAGGAGATTGTCATATAACCTAATTTTGTATACAAAAGACAGCAACTTTGATCATACCACTTGAAGGATGTAGTACTATCTCCTGATAGCGAACGGACTATAATTATAATTTACCTTCCCAGTTCGGCCTTGTATTGTGACTCCCTGTGTTGGTAAGCGACTTTCTCCGGAAACAAAGCGCTTTCCGGAAGACTTTCCGGAGCCATCGGACGGCTTTTGCAGTGCTTGAACCAATCGTTGAACGCATTCTGAGCATCTAAGTACGCCTTGTAGCACAAATATTCTTCGATCGTTCGATTAATCGAGTTGTCAACCTTGCCTAGATATAATTTAATTAACCGATGAATGATATTTATGCTGTAACAACTTACCATCGGATAAAATCTTATCGACGGTATCTGTAGGTATTTTGTTTAGTGCCAGTTGGGCCGCATCTAATTTCCCTAAGGTTAGAAATGTGAATATTAGGGCGTTTATTTGACGCAATGCTTCAGCCCTTTGTTCAGGATAATACAGGATCCAGTCTAAGCAGGATATTTTATATTTATCTATTTCTGTAATTTTGTGCTAAAAAAGATATAATTACTTATTATATTCAAGTAGTTAATTATAATCTTATCTGTTACCTGTAAATTGCCGCTCTCTTCAGTTTCGTGGGGCATATTTCTGACATTTTCAACCACTTGCTTAGTAATGGCCGTAACGTTTAATCCGCTATCTTCGGCGAAAGACAGGGCGTTTTGCCGCTCTTCTTGGTCTATAATTTTTTCCAAGTACTTAGCGTAAATGTGGATTTGATTCAGGGAACTCAGTTTGCTGACGTAGAACGCTACCAGTTGGGTTTCGTTCATTTCCATTAACCTCTTAATATAACTGAAAATAAATTAGGATTAGACAAGAAATTATTGCGTTCGAAATGCTCTTACGCTTCCAGAACTTTCTCCGATACTTCTCTGTTGTGCCCTTGGCCGATTTGATCAAAGAACAGTACCAAATGCGAGAGGAATCTTAGGAAATTCGTTTGCACGTTTTCTTCTTCTATCCATTCTTCGAATTTTAAGTAAAGCGCCGGAATTTCGTCCAGAATAATGTGCTTTTGGACGATTTGATCGGGCTTGCGAGCCTCTTCTCGTACTCTGGAGTTTTTAGAGGCCTCGAGATTCGAAAATATTTCATTCAACGATATCCTAAAGTAATAAATACAAAAATTAAATTGCACAAATTATCGATTCGACTTAAATACCTTTGGGACCAATATTCCTCAGGTAGAGGCAAATAATCGTTGTTCCTTCTGACACAATCTCTTACTTCAGATTCCACTCGAATATCGATCATTGTCTTTAAATAAGCCCACAGGCAATCCTCCCAGGACACGCATACTTTCAACATGGAGTTCAAATTGCCGCAGAACGTGGCGATTGTTCCTCTTTCGTACAAATTCAAATATTCCTAAAATATAACACGTTAATAAATTCAATATAAAACGAATTTTAGCATCTATCGAGTACTTGTTGACAAAATTTCATCGCTATATTCTTCCAAATATCTCTATTACTGTTCCCTTCGATTTCCTTCATCTCCTTCGATCCCGAACCATCCTCGGTGTTCAATCCTGGATTGAGTTCATCGTCTTCTTCGATGTTCGGATTATGAAATAGTCGCCAACCTTCGTACAAAGCAGCTTTCCACGAATGACCACAGTATCGACACAACTACAATTTTCATCAAAAAATAACCAATTTATTAATCTAAAACTCATTAATTTATTACCTTTTGAGCCTCATCTAATTTACCGCACCGAATCAACCTGAAAATCCTCTCCGATAATCTTTTATCGTCCTCCACGTCGAGATCGTGCAACGGTTTCTTCTCGTAATTCGGAGCGTCAGGATCCATGCGAGAAACGATTTGCCTGGTGCTTTTGAAAGCAATCGTATCGGCGCTTTGCAATTGATGCAGCGTGTTTTCCCAGCCGATAGTACTGTCTGCGAAATGGAGCACCTCGTCGTCTCGATCGGCCGCGTTGCTCTCCAGCCAATCGATAATCAACTGGATCTCTCGAACTAGATTGTCTCGTTTAAAGAGGTTTTGCACGCACAGTTTCTCGGATCTGCCGAAATATTGTACTAAGCCTGGAAGAATTGATGTTTTCGGATTATTTCGAGCTTCTACAGTGATTTAATATCATTTACCTCCATCTTCCATGGCATTTTGAGACATTAATCTGTCTTGGTAGAGTACGAACAATAACCTCCAAGTGTTTCGTTCTTTTTCCAGGCTGATCTCTTCCTCTATGCGACTGACAGCTACTTTCGATTTCAAGCTTCGGATGATCTCGAGAGCGTCCGAGCAGCACCGTGCTAGGTCAGTTACGATATCTAATATAGCAAACTCGCCTGAAAAAGTGTATATTTAAATTAGGAATTAAATGTGGCTGTATTACTTACCCGAGTGTGTGGAAAGTACTTCGAAGAATTCAGTGTACAAACTATCGAAGGTACCCTTCCAGGGAGCGGTGCTAGATTGAAGAACGTTCCCTGTTATAGATTGATCGGATTGTAAAATTTTGGAAACTGTGCTATCGTATGTGGAAAAGTCCCTTCTGATTATATCCTTTAACGCCGGTTCTACTTCGGTGGATAGTTCGGAAATATTCTCATTTCTGGTGCTGGTGAATTTCTTTTTGAATAAACCTCTACTAGGTGCCGACAGAGCGTCTTCCAGAAATCGCACCGATCTTTCCAGATCGTTATCCATGGCTTTTAAAACTTAATAATTCAAAAAATAACCAGTAACTGAAAAACAAACCTCGCAAACATATATAAAAGCTAGGTTAGGTTAGTTCGGTGACAGGCGACAGTTGACAGCTGTCTTGTCTTGAAGGATATACTACATAGTGTTAAAAGTGTTGCCTATCACACAGCGAAGAATTTTTCTGTGATTCTTTGCTTCATTTAAAATATTTGGGAACATGAGGGGAGCATGGGAAAAATATTTCAATGCAACTAATTATCTCTAAAATTTCATCAATATTTTCTCGATATTTATTTCATTTTTCGATAGGGATATTTTTTCGAAAAATCTAAGTACCCGAAACCATTCACTGAGATATCCAAATACCATTTTTTTTAAACTTCTGGTTTCATGTCTTATTTTTTGTTATTATTTGATATATTGATGCATGTTTCAGATTTATTTACTTATTTAGGAATATGTACATATCATAACCAACTATTTAATCAGGCTTATTCATTTATTCCTAGGTGAAGGAACTTTATTTTGAAATGACTCTTACATACATGTCCCGCACTTATCAGGCTTATCGTTTAATGCACATAGCATAGGTAACCAGATAAAACGTATTATCTTCGTATGCAGTTTTTCCACAAAACAATTTATTCGGAACACCTACACCTGAACAATTCAAATGCGCTTTCTTCAAACGCGTATGCGGGTAATTTACGACGTGAAATTTACGAGCTTCTTCTAATATTAGCGTCGAACCGAAGGCGGAAGGCTAAATTTCGAGAATAGCATAACGAAAATCGTAAATTGATTCCACAACAAACACGGCGGCCGATGAGACTAGTCCAAGTTATTTGAGGGGGCAACGTCCTAGCTTGGCCCTCTTCTTCATATCTTCATAACTTCCAGGCGGAGAGGCGTGATCTTCCTGACAAAAAAAGCCACTCAGGCGACCTTGTGCATGCGGATTGACGTTGAGGAAGAGGTCATAAGTAATATTAAATACTTGCTAATAATTAATTAATTAAGATTTTACTTCAAAACTATAATTATATTTGAGGAAAACTCTGGAAATAAATGCGCAAAATGTTGGATCAAATCTACCAATCATTTGTTGCAAGCAGCGTTTTAATTTGGTATTTCGAATAATGAAATGGCACGAGGTAATGCATCTAGTAATTTTCACAAGGTTATCAATATCAATAAATGACATGAGAAACTAATTTGGGATTTTCTAATTAATCGGCTCCAGGAACTCTATCAGGATCACACGATTTGATCCGGTTATGACGGATATTTTTCTTTACACTCGTTTATTTGATTACATACCTAATAAATTAATAGATCATATGAAAATTCTTATATTTTTTATATCCTTAAATTGCTTCGATAATTTTTCCTTCGTTCATTGAGGAATTGGCTTTAAATTAAGAATGTTGTTTTCAAATGTTACAAAGTCGATTTGTGCTCGACTGGTAGGTGGATGGAGGATAGGAGGACCACCAAAACTGTTTCACGTTGGCGTTGTTGCGTTGTTTGTAAACATACTAGCACCGGGAGAAAGAGTCGTATAGTTCAAATAAGGCGGAAAGTAATAGACGAGAAAAATGGACATAAGCATGAAATATGTTGCGGCTCAAATTAAGTTCTAATGAGTTTTTTTATTGTAATTTATGGCGTGGTGGTTTTTTTTCTTATTATTTTATGGGACTGTGGGTATGCTCTATGAGTCTGTTAAACCCTTAATCTTTTTTATTGGTATTAATTTATTTCTAATTTTTATTCAAATTTTCAATAGCCTACTTTACAAAAAAAATACCCAGTATTATAATTTTTTATTACTATCTCCCATGCAACGAAACTGAAGCGGTTTAATTGTCACAGTTTCACCGGCTTTCTTTATCTGACCTACAAATATCCTAATCTCTAAATTGCCCAAGAGCCAGCATTTGACCTACGATAAAACTTTTACCTTTCTCCATTGATGATCGTCATAACTTTCATTTTTATTCTCATAGAGTGCAGGTAAGTTATTTGTTTGTGACGTATTTTATGGAATCTTGTGCACCAGTAGGCAAGGCGATATAACTTTATGAGTAGCTGTGTACTCAAAAGGAAAAACCAACACCAAAAGACATACAATTACCAATTTTTTATACGATTTGTAAATATTTGTTAATCATTTTAACTATTTATTGTGTTACTATAATTGCTAGCAATTTTAAAAATTAAAAATAAAGAAGCGTATACACACAATGTTCTTAAAATTACCCATAAACCATCGATGTCTTTAAGAAATAAACCGCCCTCTCGGAGCAATCGAACCAATCCGATGCTTTTTTAAATAACCCATTATCAAATTACAGCTGACCATCGACAATAAAATGGTAATAAAAAAAATACCTATGGGCTCAGTTACCCGTGAAGAGCAGTAACACGACCCGAAATAAAAGTTCCTGGCTTAACGATTATACCTATAGGATGTACATACGTACAGAATCCATCCCATAGAATTAACTGTTATATATGTACAGCTTACAGCTATCCAATTTAACTAGGTCCAAAAGAGAATCCCGCGTTCTTTTGGATAAGATAAAGCAACGTAAAAAAACAAAGGCATGTTTAGCGGGGGCCGTCGACCCGGGCCCCGGCCGTTCTTCACGAGGCCCTTATATTCTCTTACTTTTAGGGTTCACACTTCAACGAAGGCATAATTTTATTGTGGACAGCCCGATTGCACGGTTAGTTGCATCTTAATTCCCCGCTATCTAATTCGCTATATAACCTCTCTTTCTCTGGGTATTATACGATTTATTATATCCATGAAAAATACGTTCGAATTTATGCATATTTCCAATTTAATTCTACATAGATATTGGTAATTTATCCGAGGAGAAATCGCAATTGCGTTTAAAACTTTTAAATAACAGAGTGAGCGGGCATATTAAGAAAACTTTATTGCCTTTCGATCTCTATTAAACTAGATAAATTAATAAGATATGTACCTATTGCTGGTTAATTTTCAGGATATCGATCGATAAACTTAAAGACTCGAGACGAGAAATATTTATCGATAAAAATAAGACGATTTTATTTTTAACCCATCAAAGTAAAGACACAGAAAGAAAGTAATACTAAAACGACCACACAGCATCTAATCCTGATATAGTTCGTGCAGAATTTACTCTACTACATCTACTAAGGATAATTTAAGTGAGAACCAGATGATTGAGATGTTCAAGCACTATATTAAAGCAACATCAAGCCAATTCCACCAAGGATATTTTATATTTTAATAGAATAGTTATAAAGCGAGTATCCTTGGGCAAGGCAGGAAAGATTTCGCTCGCACTTTTAATTTCTATCTCGAATCATTTAGCATCGTCGGTTTCGAGAGGCAGGACGAAGGGGTTCGAGAAATCATGATGCCTTTCAATTTCACATACCTGGCTTTTAACTACGTCGAACATATTCATCGGTACTCCCGTTGAACTGAATTAATCGTTAATAGGTAGATAGATAGCCGACATGTTTCGTATTTTTTCTGTAATTGTATATTCGCATTCCTATTTGATGATATTCATGAAGTGCAATTATCACAGGCGTCCCCGAGGAGGATTATCAGGAAATGAGTTTCGGAAATTGGCGCTTAAGATATCAGTGTAAATGTAGTAAAAAATATTTTAGGAAGTTATGTGTTTGATATCTTCGAAAATTTCTGGTATATTTCGCATGAATTTTTAAAATTATCTGCGCTGTTTTATCCTCTAAGCGAAAATGATTGAGTTACGTCGATGGCAATCAATCTGAAGCTTTTTTAGTTAAATCGATAAGTGTCAGCTGAAGTTGGAGAGCAAGGTGCCTCTTTATTTAAACGGGAGGAGCTCCATTATAATAAAGTATAATTTTCTATTTCTCTCAATTATGCCATTTTTTATTCGGGCATAATTTCGCGATTAACTACGTGTGAAATCAGCTTTATTACCTAATTTCCATTAAAAACGTTCTTAATTCGTAATTCCGCGAAAGCTCGTTTCGTTCGCCAACAGCCGTATTTATTTATCCTTATTTGTTCGGTTTAATCGTGTTTACTTAGAGTTAAAAATAAAAAGAGTATCATAATGAAAGTGAAAGATGTTTACGAATAAATTATGAGCTATTTAAAAAAAATGGTAATGGCCTCACGAGCTGAAAAAAGAGAGGTTTTGATGACTTTATTAACGTAAGCTTTTCGAAAAAAATTGTAGGTAGGAGGCATTAATAAAATTGTGGTCAAATCATCTGCTAATTAATACCTTTTTTTGTGGGTGATAAAATTAAAACAAATTAAACTACTAATGCCTAGCAACTTTTAAGATATATTCTTTTTAATAGCTTCTCGCCAGGTATTTGTTTAAATAAAATTTGTAAGGTAGTATTCACAAATCGAATACTGATCAATATTCTAATATTTTAAAAGCAAAGTAGAAGCAACTTTTTAAACAGGGATCTGAAGTATTCATCTACAAGAAAATAAATAATCAAAACACAGCGAACTCCAATTTTAATTTGCTCGTTCAACAAATCGAGGCTTGTTGAAGCGAATGCCAGACTAATTAGACGTCGAACAAATATCCTCTTATGCATATATTCATGCATTACGACCGAAATGCACCATTTGAAGTCATCAGTGCGCTGAACGTTTAATAGAGAAAATCCTAAACGACCAGAATCTTCGCCATCAAACATTAATCATTCGCTTTAATCGCTTAGGTAACACATGTTTTCCAGAATGTTTTTTTTATATTTTCCATTAACACACGAATTTGCTGTTTTAATAACGCTAAAATAATTCGTAAAGTAAGCTTCGAAACTATCGGATACTTCTCACTATATCCCAAAAACCTAACGAATTCACCAGCTAATTTCGTATGGATCATACGTCGTTAACCTCTTCAATATAAAAGTAATTACCGGCCGGCGCGCCTCGAATTCGACAAACGGGCGCTGGGAAAGGAATGCGGAAGGCCGCCGTGCTCGCATAACAGGGTTGAAACGTAACGGTACCCCCCCTTAGGATAGGTTAGTGCAACCCTTTCTCATCTCGCCTCCTCGCCGATAGAACTCTTCCTCGTTTCGCCACGACGCAAGGTGGCCTTCGGCAATTTCTTACCTTCTCCTCGATTTTTTACCGCGTTTTTTATACGGGTTTTTTTATAGCGAGAGGGTGCCTGCGCTCGGAACCTTTTTTTATCGAGTTTTGATGAAGTGTAGGAGATAGAGAGATGAGAGGCGCAGTGGTAGGACCGAATGCACGTTGCATTTATTATTCGGAAAATTCCCCATCTTCCCACTAATGCGAATGATTGAATCTTCGACTCGCTTTTCCTTTCCTTCTGTAACTCTTCTACAACTGGTTTGTATTGAGCCACTTCACCAGAGATTATCAATATTATCACCTCTTAAGGTCCTTTTTACAGGTGTGTACGCCTATGAAATCAGGGATAAGGAATCGCGCAGGCAATATTTTTGGATGCCGCATGTGGCGTTTTATTTTTACCAATACATCTTCCTTATTCTTTCCGTCTTTACGGAGGACTCGGTCCGAGAAAGTGAAATGGATATGAAATGGAAATTTGATGTCTTCTGTGATGCAGGTGTGCTATTCGAAATTCAGGAAGAGGACCGTCGATCTCGAGAGATGATAATGCTTATGAATTAATAAGGATATGTGGTAGATTACGATTCATTAATTCTGCTAGATTTTCCAGTTTTTGTTTTGATATTTTTTAAGCGGCTTTGGGATGGCTAGTTATGGAAAATTAGAACGGATCGCAAAAAGCGTTATTCGATTTAAATTGTGTAATGGTAAAAATTTATCGAATAAATCAAACTAGCGATAAATTTATCTCTGAAAAATGTGTCTCTATTTAGATGTTTTATGATGATAATAATCGATCGAGGTGAATTGCGTGCTGAAAAAAAGTTGAAGCTGTTTATCATGTAAATTGAGAATGTACTTAATTAAAATGTACCTAAATGCGGCATTTTCATACGAAGAAGACGTAAAGGCATTTTCATTTTTATATCCTCCAAACCCCTGATTTTTTAATGTGCTAATAATTACTCATAGAACACAAAAAATGTCCAAATAGAATAAATTCAATCGCCGTCATCGTCACCCTTACAAAACGAGTATAAGATGCTCCTTAATAGGAACCTTGGCGAAAAAATCGACGTTTATAGTCATAACTCTAGATGTAATAAATTCAGATTAAGAGCTATAAAAATATTATTCGCTCTCTATAAACGGTACGTCTACCTTCCTTGGATAGGAAAGATCGCTTGTATGGTATATAGTAGGTATAAAAATATAAAAATTCAACTCGTCTTGGTTGTCAGAATGCTACCAATTTCGTACCGCATTAAAATAAAAAGGTCTACTTGCAAATGGGACTATCACAATTGTAAAATAATCCTATATAAATATAGTACAATATCAACAAACTAATTAAATTTTGAGGGTTCGAATTATAATAACTTTGCATGAGCCTGTGGAAAATGTTGTTTATAAATTGCGGTAGAAGACATTTTGCTGCAAACAAAATAATCATTTCGTTTATTTGTAAAACTAAAATAACTTGGAGTCTTTTAAAAATCACAGTAGAGCTGGTTATCCCAATTTGGTTTTGCTCGTCGAACCCAAACCTATTTTAAAATCAGAACACGAATTTCTCCTTCGGATAAATCTATTCATTGTCTCGTTCTAAGAATTGGTCATTAACATGAAGAAAATCTCGCTCTATATGGCGTTTATGATTGAAATAGGAACATATGTCGTCTCAAGTTAATGGTTTTAATTGTTATCAACTCGGACGTCAAGATTTATTATTATCATATTGAAAATTAAGCTATAAAGAACGCATTTAACTGCAGTCTCTATAAAAAGCTCGAAAAGACGCCAATAAAATAGAATTTATAAATGTCGATTAATTGCAATCGCTATTGAGATTGTTTGCGATATTAATTTTGTCACAATTAATTGGTGTGGATTCTCAGGAAGTATTAATTAAGATTCCAAGGCGATTGATTGAGCGATGTTCAAAGTTATTGATCACTGATAGGATATCAATCGCACGAATTATATCGAATTAAATAGAATATGAGCAAATATCGAGTTCACAACGAATTCTCTCATGCATTTACAAATAAGGACGATTACAAATTACAAAATGGGAAACTGAACGCATCACTTCCATCTTCTTCCGTGACTTACCAAACGAAGACGAAGAACATTCAGTGGTTTGTTAGTTTTTTAGTAGATCCTTTATCTGATCATGAGCTATTCAGGCGAATATTTAGCATTCTCATCTCGTACTAATAATAAATAGAATTGGATGCCAGTATACCTACATGAATAGCGTTCCCATTGTAGACGATGGGATAATTTTGTAGCGAATCTGGTTAGAATTATTGAATACTAAAAAGTAAGGAAACATATTATGCATTTAATTGTAAAATTACAGTTTAAATGCGGCAATTACACGGGTTTAATGAATGTATTCGAAGAGAAAAACAAAGCCATAAATTCGCGTTCGACGGTTTCGGTCATATTTATGAGCAACTGACACATGATCAAGAATTGATAATGCTAGCTGACCCATTGGTTCGAACAATACAAAAGGTTTTGTATTTTATTTATTCATCCAATAAATATTCAAAAACGGCTTTTCAGATATTAAAAGATGTATTGTTGCTCCATGAGAATTCTCAAATTTGATTATTTTATTTGTACACTCATGGTGTATTAAAAACATCCCCTAAGCTCATGAAATTGCAATTTTTATTATGTCTACAATCATTTCTATGAATAAGAAGTCATTTTTAATCGTACGATTCTGTGACTAATTTTCATGCGATTTTTTTAATTTGTGAATTTCCATTGAGTCCCCAAAAATTACCATGCCGCGACCATAAGGAAACCGAAACGGCAAGTCATGGACAATTCTTCGATGGATAAAAATAACTTGCACAGTAGATACACCATAAAAGGTCATAAGTAATAACATGCATGATTATGAATACCTACGGTTTCCGTTTACCATACGTTCTAAGTTATTAATAAAATTTAATTAAACGTCAATAATTAGGTTCAATTATTTTTCTATAATTGTTTTGTCGCTATAAATGTGGTTTTTTCTAGTTTAAATGCCATAAAATAATCGTAAATTAATTAGTTATTCTTTAAATTAGTGTGTAGTTCAGTATGTACATGTTAAAATAGCAATACTATACAAAGAACACAAAGAAATGGTAGAATTTGCTTCTTATCATTATCAATGATATTAATTTTCATAAATGCTTTGTATTTTAAACTGCATTGACAATGACAATAACAATAAAAACATGACCTTCATTGGGGTACAAAAAATTTGAAATTATAAGCTAAAAGCAATTAATTTACGAAACACAAAGTTAAATAATAGAATTAATTTTTGTGTATAATTATACCAGAGTTTTATGTGTTAATTTCTGATTATATTTTGGTACGCATTTGAAAATATAAACTTAAATTATAAATATGCAATATTTTTCAGATAAGATACCCTCATTACCTAAGTACGTATTAATTGGAGATGTAGCCTTCCTTTCATGATTAACTGCCACACTGATAAATCTTTGATAAGTTAGTAAGATGCATTTAACATCTATAACATATCTACTTAATTCATTATTGTATTTACTATAAAAATAATTTTGCATAATACTCACCATTACGACAATTAAAAAGTAAAAACGTTAATCGTCTAGAAATGAAGGTCGTAAACCAATAAAATATTCAAAATAAGATCATGAAGAAAATGTGGCTCGTGTTTGAAAAATGCCGAGATTTGTTTTGCTTCTTGTTTGTGGGAAAAGATCACAATCTCCATAAAATGCGATTGAAAATAAAACTTATGCATGTAAACCAGATGTAATTATCTAGCAACTGCAAGTTTCTTTAATAGACAGTATAACATTTATTGAATTAATATATTTTTTGTGATTTGGGCGTTTGAAAGTAGCCTGGGTCTTCTGGAACCCCGCCGCTCTAAATATGTTAAAACTATGGATAAAAAGAAAATGCACGTGTTCAGAGCAACCGTCGCATGCCGAACCATATTTGACGTTTGATAGCCGTCTGAAAGCCACATTTACTAATTTGGATTCGAACCAAATTTGATACACATTCCTCGTTCGGTAGAAAATGAGAACAATAAAAGGGCTAAGAACACGACGGACCGCCGGCTATAAAAGGGATGACGGTTTGAATCCGATCGCGGGTTTTTAGATTTCTTCCAACGTTTCGCATCAATTTTAGCAAACTTTATTGTCAGCTACAATCGAAGATTTTCAGCACTCCTTCGCTGAATTCAAAAAACAATCAAGCATTTCTACTTCTAATTACTTTATAAATTGAAAGTATTATGAATAATTTTAGAGTATTTAGATGGCTGGATAGTATTAACAATAACTATTTAGCAACAATGAAATTCTACATATCAGCTGAAGTTCTACGTCACTGCAACTGATATAAGGAATTATTTCCAATCCGGTGCAGTCAAAGCAGCGCGTGGATGGGTAGGTAGGTATCTAGTTGATAAAGCAAAAACTGGTAGAAGATAATGTCCCTTAAAATTTATAAATAATTCATCGTGGTCTCATCGAAGAAGTCCGAATCTGGTAAACGCATTGTATATGGCCACGTGCGTTTTCGATTTTTTTTTATTTTAAATCAATTCGAGCGTGCCTTCGCGCCCTTATAAGGAAGAAATACTACGTTTGGAATTCGTTTGGTATTTTATAGTATCTGTTTTTTTTATTTGGTTTTTGTAACGCCAATTTATTCTGTGAATTTTGGTCACTATTTTGGTTAATTTCCGATTTTAATACAATAAGTCATCTACAGAATGTTGCTGGATCTCATTTAGTGCATTCGGAGAATATACCTTCATCTAAGTAGCTTTAAAATTATGAATAAATTACTGATATCCGCTTCCTGATTAATGTCATTCGTGAAAACCCACTAATAGGATTTGTATTAGAGATTAGTAGCGGTAAATTTATAACCTACATTTTATTGAATCATAATATTTCAACACTCCTGCTTGGTAAAATTTCATCACTTCAAATCTTCCTGTAGCCTGCTAACTTAGAAAATCATCTGTTATTATTTAAGAATCAAGTAAAGAAAATCCGACCTTTCTCAAATTACTATCCTTCATCTATCTGTAATAAATCTAGTCATCAAAAGTCGCTTAAGGTCACCTACCTGAATACCAATATTAAATCAGCTGATGGCACTTCATCTGTCCAATTGGAACGCAATTAAAAGAGTTTAAGACGACATTAGCAGTTCCGAAGAAATCGTTGACATCAGACAGATATTATTTGAACAAATTGTTGACTTTACGCCAATTTTCTGTAAGGCGGGTACTGATAATTAGAAGCCATAGTTTTTAAACGAAGTAACCGGATTCGTCCAGCAGCCGATAGATACAATGTAGAAGTTAATAGGTTCTACCATTATAGGATAGCTGGTGGAGTTTTTGTTCGACGGCGATTAACCGCAATTTCGTAAAACGGCTCAACACTCTTAAGAGTGAAAGTATTTCGTGATAATTTGACGTTTTTATTATACGTATTATAAGTGGCCGTAGTACTTTGGAATTCTTGTTTTTTGGAATTATGCATTCCTAGATAAGATGTCGCTTTTTTATATAGCTACTGTATGCTAATATCTCTTCGATTTGCATCTTCATTTGCATGGTTTATACAGCATTTCGCATCTTACTTTTTAAACATAGTAAATATTATAATGAGTAAATGTTCACAAATAATTAGATAGATAGTGCAATTGATATGTTGATTTAAAAATCAATAACAATTCAACCAAATCCTTTATCTCCTCGCGGAACCTTGGTAAATGAAACAACGCAATAATATAAAAAAATATTTAATTAAAAAACTTCAAGAGTAGTAAATAAGCACGGAATGGAGACATATACATTCGGACACTATTGTCTTTATATACAACAATATAAAGAGAAACATACATTATAATCGGATGTAGTCCTCGAGGAACTTAACCTACATATAATTTAATAAAAAAACAAACTTAAAAGTAACTACAAAAAAACAACAAACATCAGTCTTCGAATATCCAGAATTAATTGGGTGGACAAAAAAGATTCAAACGGTAACTTGTGCGGCAGTGAGATGTTAATCTGTTATTTTTTTTCTTCGGATGGATCAGATCTGAAAACAAAATTTCAATTACAGATTGATTCATAAAAAAAGCGATTGTAACCTTAGTCGTCTATTTTATAACCTCGCTAATTGCAACGTTTGATTCGACCTTGTTTTCGAGGAATTTCGTTGCAAGGTCAACGGTACCAGAAAACAGATGCAACCAATTTAATTTTATTAATATTCCTATACATTTTATACGCAAAATGATTCCTGATTTAACTGATAACTTATCGATTTATTACGGTACTCTTTTTAAGTCTTGTTAAAAACTCCTCGATCCAAAATTTTTGCAAAGGACTAATCAAATTGAAACCAGCTTGTATGCTGTAAAACTGTGGTAGAAGTCATTGATCAAAATCCAACAGAACGTCCTCCAGTTCTCGACCTTGCAACGCGGAAACCGGGCGCTAAATTAGCCGATAAAAATAGTCAAGACGTAAACAAATCCATCTTGGCTTACAAATCACAAATTTCGAGCTCATCTCTGCTTCACCCACGACTCGAAAGCGATTTTCTCAAAATATCGTACACAAAAAACTGGACTAGCTGAGCAGGTTTCAGGTCAGTACACTTCAAATTACAGATCAACAAACTTTACTAGATAAATAAATAAAAGTGATATGCGCGTCGCAGGATTTCGTCAAGGTCGTTGCACCCGCTTATTAGGGTCCCATTTTGATGATTCTCTACTAATCCGTAAATCCCAAATTGTTACATAATAGATTTTTTAGCCCAAATTGGATTGGAAATTTCTCCTAAAGTCCCCTGGTGTCCATTATTATCAAGAGGAGTGCATCAAGAGAATGTTTCTAAAGGTTGATACTGGTTAATTAATTTAATGATATGAGGAATATGAATTAAAAAAGTCGTAAATAATTTGGCGCTCCAACGAAAACAAGCAAGTGCTGGGAACCTCCCGATCGGAGCTCATCATTTCCAAGTGTCAATGATCTTCGGGTCAATCAGCTGAGCTCATTTTCGGCGACCACGTGACGGGCATGGGCGATTCCTCGAGAATGATGCACGGCGAATTAGAATGGCCGCAGGTAGAACGCGAATTTTCAGTAGCATCAGGAAGTTCGGCGACGAAATAAATAAAAAATTCGCCGAGCTTTCGAGGCGTGTGCGTGCGAGTGTGTTGTATTTGCATTTCTCGGCTGTGAGACTTGAGGTTGCATACGCTGCGAGTTATGAAATTGCGGGGGTTTATGAGGTGGGCGCGCGACTTACAAAACTTTCGGTCAATAACCGATGGCAGCTGATATGCGGAAGTTTGAGTTGATGGTCGGGATCTCTCTTTGACATTTTCGGGCGTTACACAAACGCCCCGATCATCGATTATACAGCGCTTCTAAAGAACATTTTTATTTCTTTTATTAGGCGATTTAGAAGATGATACCTACAGGAGATTGTGAGGATTGAAAAATGAGCAAGTGAAACAGATGAGATAAGAATAAACGTTGATCTCTGATACACATATCCAGATAACAGATATAAATAAAAAAAAATCATTGATATTTTTTCAATTATTTCGTTGAATAATATCGCAATAAATTTTATTGTTGCGTACTTTTTTATTTTGATTTTTATCATTTGAATTAGTGATTAAAATTTTTGAATGAAAATGAACGCATTAGCAAAAACTCTTATTTGAGCTTGGAGCAGGTGCATCAGCTAATAATCCAAGAAAATCAATCGAAAGGGAGATTCGAAAAAAGTTTTTCGTCACAAAAAAAATTAAAATTAATTTAAAATGGTAGGTCATGGTAGGTGAGAAACCTTCACACAAGTAAACATTTACTATCGGTGTCATTTCACATTCTATCATATGAGATGAGAGAGTTCTTTTATATGATAAATTTACTAATTAAAAGCTCTTAAGTATCTTAGGAAAATTAATTGTATTGTAATTTGACTATTTGTATTCAAAAAAGTAGGAAATAATTTTGTACCCATAATTTGTTTCTAATTTGTTATCAATCAATAAAAAATATCTGGATATTAAAAATCCATTAAAGAATTTAAATATAAACATTTTTTATTCTTCGTAAATATGTATGTTAAACCAGGCAAATAGGATATTTTATTAACCAAATTAAATATATTTATGTGAAAATTAATTTTTTTGTAAATTATTGCAGTACTTACCATAGTCTTTTACGTCGGCAGCTCGTCGTTTTTCGGCCACCATTGCTCCCGTGGGGCCACATTGTTGAATTTAGTATAATCCAGTGGGGTCGAGACCCTTACCTCCTACTTTCGTCATTTTCGAGTCCCTTGTTTTTTTACTGATCGAATGAACTGTCACACACTAGTACTGTCCGGTCGGGTCCAATTTACCTCCGTCCATCATTGCAAATTTACTCGTACAAAAAAATATTAAATACTATAAGGCGATACGATCCCAAAGCACAGACTGATATCAGTAGAGCCCTGTAGGGTCGAGACCTCCAAACATAGTTGCTCAGAGTCGGCTCGGATGTGGCGGTTTCGCACTCTACGGGCGCGTCTCTAGATAGTAAGTACGTGAAAGCGAGCGTTGCGTGGAGTGAGCAGTCGGGAAGTCGGCGCTCGCTTAAATGGTCGGTGGTACGGCGTCGGAGTGGGGGCGTCGGGCGTCGCGACGTCGCCGCTCCAGCCCTGACCCACTCACGTCGAACGAGCCTTGCCACTGAACTTTTTCGCGGATGCCCCGGCGAACTGGTTGGTCGCTCGTCGGGCCCGGTAACTGGAGCATGTAGGAAGTTGGATATACTTTTTTTTTCTAATCCATTATTTATCTTAATTCATATTATAATAGATTTGTAAAAATTATATTTTTAATGAATTTCATTACGTTTTGATAGGCTAATTTTTGCTAATAATATAGGAGACAATAGTGCAATTAATAATTAAACAAAAATAAACAAATTGTCTAAATGAACGTGTAATTCAAATCCGCAGTCCTTGGAAGAAAAAAATCATACGTGATCAGTAATAGCTTATTTTAGATGAAGCAACGGCGTGGTCAATAGTTAGAAACCTTGTATTTATTTATAAGCCGGTTGTGCATAATAATTAAAATATTAAATAACAACAGCCGATGTTTAAAATTTTTCCAAATTTACATTCGTGATAAAAATTAACATTTCCAGCTCATTCAGTCTGGAAAATACCAAACGATTGTTGGTTAATAAATAATCTCACATTTTCGCTAATTTATTTATCATCAGTTTTATTGCATCGCTTTCGAAATACACTTTTTCTTCAAGAACATCGCCGTGAATGATATACCTACACATGCAGGATTTAACGATGCATTTATGGTTTAAGTTTATTTATTTTCTAATACAAAACTATAAAATTTACCTCGCACAACATCGGCTCCTCTGAGAGATTATAAAGAAACCGTCTATGGAGAGATTCTTAGTAGATATAATGGCGTTTTAGTGATGAATTTAATAAAATCTTCATATTACAATGTTTATGATGCCTTTAAAGCTCGATAAGAAGATTCAATTCAATCGTAAATATGTTGCAACATCTCTCACGGTATGGAAGAAAATTTTTAGAGAGAGATTATGCAAATAAATCATACCTAAATGTTAACAAAAACCGACAATATCTGACAAATAATAACAAAATAAAACAGCAATCACCTGGCATTCAGGCTGCGAAGGCAGTACTTTTTGTGGTACCAGCCACGAGCCAAGGGTTTAAATGCCGCATAACAAATGGTTTTATAAGGACTTCCGAATATGATGCTCTCGGACGGCGCGGTCAATGGGGATTATGATGGATATGAAGTGAAGGGCTTGCGTTAATTGGTCCAACGATCGGTCCCCGGCTCTTACAAGGTGTGTGTCCGGCCATTGAGCGAGACCGTGCCTTTGGTGGGCCCTTTGATGACGGATTAGTGAACTTAGATGCGTTTGTGGCCTGACCGGTGGTCATTCAGAAGATTAAAGCATCTGGAAGATGTGATGTGCATTTTGGAAGTGACGCTTCGATGGCCGGGCGAAGCAAATTGCCCGATTGTTCTCTTTTCAATACGTTCTTAACTAAATGTGGGTTATTCTTCCTTTACATTTCACCAACACAAAAAAATTTATTCGACGAGGAAGTCGAATTCGGATCCGTACGATTTACACGAGCAAATAAAAAAATATACAGTTAGCAATTTAAGTACTTCTTATCTATTTTTAACTGTATATTGACCCAGAAAAGAGGCCGAACACTTGAGCATCATATATATACTTATAAAAATAACTGTAAATTACGTTTAGCATGGCCAATGTGCCAATTTTAAATTACTTTTCGAGAGAAGTCCAGTTAACATGTGGTCAAAAAAAATTAAACGAAATTTACAAGCTATTGTTTATTGTATAAATAAGCCAAAAACCTCAAATAGGTATACAAATACTTTTATGGTATATTTAATAAATATTCGAAGATTAATTAAAAAAAAATTACATTAAATACAAAAATTGTCCTTATTTTCGCCAAGATGGAACCGAAGTCCATCGGGTCCAACTGCATTCATCGAGCGAACTGGAACCGGCGCGGTTGCAATTTAATTCGATTTCGAATATAAAGTAGATTGTGCAACTTTCCCGGAAGAGAAATGCGACGTGAAAGCGGGGAAAACGCGGAGAAAGTTTCTTCCAGCGTAAAAACCGCGGCTTTAATACGAGGAAGCGGTTTGAATGGGACTCGATCGCAAAAAATCAACCACGCGATCCATATTCTAAACTAGGTACTATAACCGTATTCTAATCATGTGATAAAATATAATTGTGTTGTACAGTGTTTTAAACAATGGTAGAGTGGTAGGTAGATTTGAGCGTTGAATGTAATAATAAAAAAGTCGTGAAAGAAACGAAGTAAATTAATATTCCAATCGACGATCGAGCAACTTAATAACAAAGAATCTTCTGTTGATCCCGTCGTCATCATCATCAGAATCTCGTCGTTTAATTCTCCTCTCGTTGCGCCTCGGGGTCATCGACACCGGTTAGTCACCCTTACCCCAGTGAACCATCGGTCAGTCGCATACTGACCGAAGAAGTCGAAGATGCCGAAGAGACGACTCTAGGTCGCGCTTCCTCTCCCTTCGACCTCTTCTCAAGGAGGTGGCAGTTGACCTACATCCGCGCACCGGGAAGCGCCGCGGCGCTGCGGTCGACGAACCGGCGCCGCAGGAGCGACGACCCATCGCGTCCACTATAATATATTTCATTTTCTCACAATGGCTTTCTTAATTTCCCCACTAAATAATGTATGTTATAATTTTACTAATTGTTTACTGCCAATTGAGTAGGTAAAATGAGTCAGTTTGGTGGATTTAAAATTATAATAAGTTTATGCAAATGCTAGTACACTCGATGATAACGATTGCCAACAAACGTGGTCGAGTTATAGAGATTTTTTTTCTTATGTTATACGATGATAAAGGCGGTATAGTTTTGAGCTTAAAATTGTTTAAATACCAGCGAGTTTTGATGCGCGATGTAGATGAAGACCGACGCGTAAAATCTTCATCTTCCTTCTTTGCAAAAATCTCATCTGCGAGTCGGTTGGAGGCTGTGGAGGACGTTGACTCGACGTTCGAAGGAAGGAGGAAATCGTTATTGGAGCATATGGTAGATAAATTTTAGTTATTTGCTTTGTTCGTTTTTCATTACAATTATTAGATTGTTAATGAGCTAACGCCTTTCCCAAGAACCGACATTTTCTACTAATTGGTGGATTAAAAAAATCTCCCACTGTAAATTACGACGGGTCCTCCTGCGACTGGGCAATTTCGCCTGCAGACGCACCTTATACAAATCCGTGACAACCAATAGTGTTTTCTGTTTATTTATTTGAACGAGTTATTAACCATCCGATTGAATATTCATAACACCCAGATTCGATTTTGAGGAAGTGTTTCAAAACGCCAAGTAATAAACGGCTGAAATACGATCTCCGTGTGGCAACCGAGTGGGCCGGCCATTCAGATAGCATCGATAAATAAAAATTGAAATTAGCAGCTTTGGTAGTGGCGTTTTAATAGAAATCTAATAAACCTCTAGCCCAGGAATTTTCCAGCACATTGGACAATATTGGACAATTTTCCTAATTTCCTTTCAACAACCACTCGAAATCGAAACGATCGGAAAAACCCATCGAATAATTAATCGATCGAGTGGATGTCGAGCTGAGGCCGATCGAGCAGACGTCGTCGCCATCGCGCTCCTCGCGATCGTCCGAACTTCCTCCTGGACCTGTTGCAACCGGCATCGCTATCTCATCTCCGCGTTTGACCGAAAGAGATGTGAAACTAGAATGGCAGAGCGTTGACCTCGCGAAGTTAGTGGGTCAGGGCTCGATGCGGTCGATGAACTCGCGGTTTGCGGTCATTTACCATTCGCCAGTTCGAAAAGTTACTCGGAGACACAGGGTCGGTCGCAACGCGGGCCATTTCTGGATAATTATCCAACGCCAGGAAGTGCAATACCACTAATCCATACCATAGACCCAGCCAAAAGATATTCTCTTGAGCAGTAGATACCCATTTACTGGGTACTAATTGCAGCCATATTGATTGCTATTGATGATTTCGGTGTGTTAAATCGAAAAGACGGTCCTGATATGTGACTTTTCACCGACGATTTCTTTGAGGAAGACCTTTGGCGAGACCTCTGAGAGCACCCGGGCCAACTTTAATCAGACAAGAAAGGAATGCTCTCGCCAACAACATTAGTTCGCGAACCATCTCACGATGTTATACTCTGTTCTACACTGCTCTACATAAATCGATTCGTAAGAATATTGCGCTTTCCTTGCTTAATAGTAGATTGTAGCAAGTGGAATCGAAAATATAGAGTCAAAATGTAGCTTAACAATTTAAGGAATAAAACGGAAACATGAGCAAACATTGAGTATCAGGAAAATCACCGTTTGATACAGGAATTTAGCGAACTAGTGTAAGTATAGGTTAGATTTAATTGGAGATCTTAATCGACTACCGTTTCCTTATTTAAACGTAACTACTCATATGCTTACGTGCCATTAAAATTCTTGAACAAACCGAGAGTAATAATAATGCGGTAGTCTGTTAAATTTCAGTAATTAAGCGAGGGGTCGGGTCGACTTGTTCTTCTCAGAAATCAATTTTTAGCTTAATTTCAGCGACTCGCTTTCCCATCGGACGCAAAAAATCGGCGCTGACGCTTCGAAGATAAATGGAAGAAAGCTAAATTGCACTCGACGTATTTATAATGAGTCCATAAGAGCATACGTATGCGTGCATATAAGTAAGATGAATGGACAGAAAGTTTCGATGAAGATAATAAAACGATTGTGGAAGTAATTAAATTAAATTAGACACTAATCTTTTAAGGATTTTAACACGTACATGGGCATAGAGGAAATGTTTACCTATTTAGCTAGGTATTGTTAACTGTTAGGAGCAGTTATCACTCGTATTGTAATAGGTATTACGCTATTTACACGAATTTTGAAGTGAAATGGTTCCTCTTGGAATTGTAACACACATAAGTTACTAATGATAAAATGTTAGTGAATTACTAAGTAGGATGTTTTGAAAAATAATTTAGAAATTTAGCCATATTTACAAGTAAATTCCAGGAGAAAAATGTACGTACTTAACTTCGATTTTCGTGCAGGCAGACGAACAACAAAAGTTCCTTGGTAATCCCTTGTGGTCGTTTTAACAATAATTTCTGGGTAGTTTTGGTGGTCACCGACTAAAGAGTTTATTGATTGAATAATCGTTTCGATGGCTGGACAAAGCTCCATTCACAAAAGGCACATTGTAAATTCCGAGATTAAGGGTTAAGTCTCTTTTGATGATTGTTTAAGAATGAGATAAGAGAAATTTGGGAACTGGGGTTTTACACTGCATAATAAACTAGCAATTTGGGACGTGACGTGTTCTTGCAGGTTGCTGCATTCAATTACTTCGATGAAATTCGTCAGGTATTTCTTTTTTCGTTACAAAGAATACTGTCTCTAAGTCATTATATTCTTTTATTCTATCAATAACATTATGCTAAACGTTATGCTTATTTAATTTCCTTTTGTTTTGCTCCCTAATGAAGGTATGAAGAATTTAACTATTTAAAAAAAACCATCGTTCAATGACTTTTCTATTAAACTATATTGCCTTAATGACTATATTTATCTTACATATTATTCATTGGGATAGGTTTCGCGGCCGCCTTGAAACCGATTTGCATACGCCCATCACCCTTGATTGGAAACGATTGGATTTTTATGAAAATGACAACCTGTACAGTTTTATGTCGAGTGCCTATTATACGAGGTTCCATCGGCTAGCGGATACGTAGGCAATTGTATATGACTCGGGGATATAGAGCAATGTCACTGACAAGGTTTTGCTCTATTTTTTAACTCAACTAAACTCGTTTTAACCGTATACTGACCTATTTTACAACGAAAAAATATTTGCTAGTGTGCCTACTTTAAAAAAAATATTATTCTACACTGAACGATAGGTGTTTCTAATCTATTATAATAAGCAGATATGCAGGAATTATGTAGTTACATATTATAATTATTCCATTTGGTTATTTCTTAATTGGCTTTATTTATAAAAATTCTTGTACTAACTAAATTTCGTAAAATAATGCAAATTATGGCAAATTTAGTGGTGTTACTAAAAATAGAAAAAATTAATAACATAAGCAGGTAGTTCCTAATTTTCTTTGTCCGGAATGGTTTCGTGTAGAAATAGCAGTTTTGCTAATTAAACGTTGAAGATGCCGAAATAGTTGATTCAACGTGCGTTCGAAGTTCGTTGAACCACCAAATTTAATTTAACGTGAGTCACAGCGTGTGCATATCTAAAAATTGTGCATAATTATGCAATGTTGAATTTGAATTTAATTGCCACGAAGAACAAAGGACAACTTCACAGATTATCGTTTACATTACAATAAGCGTGTAGAAAAAAAATTGGAAGCCCTGAGAAATACTGAAGAAGGAAGTTTGTGCAGCAAATTAATATTTTACGCATTTTTTAAGCGCAATTAAAATTTCATTGAACAATTCACCCATACGTAATTACGTACCGAAGGTATTCAGCTTACATTTCCTGCAAAAAAGCGTTTAATTTGCATATAAAAACAAACATAAAACGAATTTATTTGGAATAAATAATTTTTACGTCACATTCGCGTAACACAATAAAAAGTTTTATGAAAGTCCGGCGCATGCAAAGCCCTCGTAAAACCGAACGCACGAAAAAAGCTAAAGCTCATTCCTCTTTTGTCAGACTGTAAACAACCAGCAACTGAATATTTCGCTACATTTTTATGCAAATCAACGATATTTCGTTACATTGTTTGTAAACAAGACTTTCAAGGCTTCCACGAGGGTTATTACATAATTTATCAGCCGAAAAGTTTCCTATTTATATCAGCTACATTAGAGCTGAACAACTCGACTCGTAAAAGCCTTCCGGCGGTCTTTCCCCGACGATCCTGCGCTTCCAAATCATCAAGAGGCACCCGGCAACGCCGTGTACCGGCCAGAAGAATCTCATCTCTCGGCGACGCCTCGAATCTCGCACATTTTTGGGAGTGGACAGCCACTCCGAGGAGCACGAATACGAACATATGGCGAAGTGGATAGTCAGCTGTGTGAAGCGCGAGCATGACTCTTTCCGCGGGCCGATCGTGACGTCACAGGTGAATGACTCGTACGTCACATTAGTTCAATGGCAAATCGTGACCCAGATCTGGATGACATGCCGACAATGGTTTGTGCAAATATTAAATATAACATTCGGCATGGCGTACGAACTTATGGGCGAATTATTCCAAAGTTTATTGACATTGCCGTTGGATCGGATTTACTTTGTTATAGAACTAATTATGATCACCACGTAAATTCGCTTCAATTGCCAGCTATCAAAATGTACGTTCAGCGCAACTTGGGACTACATAGAAAAACAAAAATGAAGGAGTTGAATGAGAATTAGAAAAGATTATTGTTAATATGAACTTTATTGTGTAGTACTTTTGCTTGCTGAAGAAGTATAAGTTGTTAATAGAATAGTAAAAGAAGATGTTAATTCATAGATTAACCTATCATGATGAAGTTCTTATTGTTGATTGTCATTGATCTTATCATATTATTCCTAACAATGTTGTAGACAATGAAATAATATTCTAAAGCATTAATGTATCTCCTCTCATACATTGGCAAAAATATTCCAGAGGGAAATTCCAGCCCCAAAATATGAGGAAAATACTTGTGAAAGAATTTGTACTTTAATTTAGTTCTGGCTAACTTTTACTAGCGCCTTGAGGTGTTTATGGTAATTTATCACAGTAGGCAAATAAGCAGATGATTTTTGCCGAAGAAAACTCCGGGATGGGATGCATTTCGCTTCGTAATGAGTCATTCTCGGAGAATAAAACGAAAATAGGAGTAACAAAAGAGAATGGAATCTTTATGTTCATAGTTTAACACCACGGTTTATTGACCTGTCCAACCTTGTTTCTGTTATAGCTAGTACTACATCTCTAGGATGGGTTCTTCCATTTTATTATCTGCATCATGTTCGGGCACCATGATATACGGTGGTCGTATAAAAGTTATCGACTATTATAAACGTCGAAATTTATTTGGAATAAATATCGAAAAACTGGTACCTACTTGTATCTTTGCTTTGATAGAAAATTAATTTATTATTTAAGATATGAATATTCGATGTCATATTTTAGCCAGGTTGGATGTTTCATAATGTTCTACAGCTGTTATTTACATCTCATAGAAGCTTTTCATTTTATGTCTTTATACTCTGTGCCTATGAATACCTTTGGATGTTCAAATTTTATCTATATCACATTGGTACTTCCACTGCGAAGGAAAGTGAAGGAATTTTTGTGCCTAGAAGGTTCAGATATTTTTTCGTAAGGAATGTTTTGAAAAATCAATTTTTTAGCCTGTTTTGCTGTCAACTTTGTTGTTAGTCCTAATGTTACGTAATAGGGACGGCGTAGGCAAAAGGCGTCATTCGAAACACAAAACACAAGAACCTCATCATTCACACTTACCGAGAAACCTTAAAAAGAAAATCGTGGGCTGTACATTCTAGCACAAAAGCTAGTGATTTCAATGTGAGCCGATATACCTTCTTTGACGAGAAAAAAGAAGAGGAATCATTACGGACAGAGGTAATCAACTCAAGGGTAATAAAGTAGATTTGTTCGAGACAATTGATACCTTCTATAAAGCGGAAAAAATTCGCTAATGGTAGTTGTAGAAGCGCTAATTCTAAATCAAGCGACTCCCTTTTTAATGAAATAAATTCTGAATCCAAATTGTTCCACCATAAACCACTAACTCTCTTAAAAACTTTAAATCAATTTTTAAACTAGGCACCGACTATAGTAATTGCAGATGTTTCAGAAAGTAAGTAGGTACTCATTATTGGCTCAACTTAATTAATAATTTAGGTTGGAGATTTTTCAACTCGCAGAAAGCTCATTGTATGTTTCTCGTAGTTACGGATTACAGGCATTTTAGTTTAAAGCTCACGATGAGCCAGAATTAATTAAATATCGCACGCATATAACGATCAAACTGGTCTGGAATGGCGAAAGCAGTTTTCCTCTTTTGAAAAAATCTCTATTATAACCTTCCGTCATTATACCTCACAGGGACGTATCAAAAAATTTTCCCAAGGTACCAAAGACGCAAATTCTGAAGAAATAAAAATATCTATACTGTAATAATAGAAGATATAAAATAATTCCACATTTATTTTTTTTGTAAATCCCCTTAGGTTCATTATTTTAAGAGGTATGGATAGAAATGGAATTACAATTTTCCTTTGTATCGTGTCCGCAAAATACCCTTCTGAGCCCTTCTATCAAATAAAAGAGACCGGCCGGTCTCTTACCAGAAGAAGCCTACGATACGTTCAAATAATGACCTAGACTATAATAAGGCGTACGTAATTTCTTACTTTAACTATCTTCACTTCGTCTCTATACCATTCATTAGCCCGTATTTTAAAAGTTTTCTGGGTTTTACTGCATCACGCATTTACGCTGAATCTCATTTATGATGGTACAGTCGGCGGTAAAAATTAATGAAAATTACCTTCGAGTGCATCTTCAAAAAGTCAGTGAACCAACGACGTGAAAAATAGTTGTGCATCGACTAATGCTTCACCTTGAGCCAAGGTGGAAGATGAAGATGATTCGATTTCTTCAACAGGGTTAAAACCTTGCAATTCCCATTAATTTTTATACCAATTTTATTTGTATTAGTATTACTCTTGCAACAAATCTCCTAAAATATGAATGCGATTTTTACAATATGTTAGACCGATTTTTTATCAATTTAAAAGAGGGCCTATCTGATTTAATTCTCCATCGAAAGCACTTCCGCCTTGCAAGCTGTTGCAGTCAGGTCCCGTTCGATTTGATTGTGGTTTTTCGTTTTTTTATCTATATAATAAATATCGAAGGGGCAAGGTGGCTGTTAATATTTGGCACGTGCCATATGGCGGGCACCCTCTGCCTCGTCGATTTTGTTTACTTTCTACCTAGAAGGCCCGTCTTCCGCTTTTTCTTTCGTTCTTTATCAATCCGGCTTCGTAAAAAAATCTTCCTGGTTTCCATGCGACAGCGCGTGTATGTTTGGGCACACAAAAGAGGTTGGCGTATCAGCACGTGCGAATTTTTTGTCTTCTTTTTTATTAACAAAAATTGTGTAGGAAGACATCTGAACTACCTTTATAGGTTTTTTTATAGAGTAATCTGATATATTCCCATCTGGTTAGTGAAATAATAAACCTGCAGGTATCCCTCGAAAGGAATTAAATGTATGTTGTGCTAAAGGAGAATTACTGCAGTAAAGTTTATTACAAATTTTATTTATTTTTACCATTTCTGTTTAACTAATCCAACCCACTTCCTAGTAATAAATTATAACCATTGATAACTTTAGTAAAGCTTTGATGATTATAACAAAAATTAAAAACTCTTACCATACGGTTAATACATATCGCAACATATGTACAATTTTAACCCTTTTTTCGGCCATAAACCAAATACAATTACCATACGATTATCGTTCGATCTTCCAACGCACAATAACCGGCCACAAATACTCACCTACCAAGTGCCCTTTTGAAAAAAATACTATTAAAAGCTATCGGTCAGTTGAATCTCGCCCGAGGCGGCGTAAATCCATAATTACCTTCACCAATTTAACTTTACTATCTCGCCAGCCAATTACGTTGTTTAATTGAAAACCACGACGAGGTGTTGAGAACTGCCTCTCAGCAATAATAGAAAAGGTTGGTGATGCGCTCGATCTTCTTGCAACATCCGTTTCCGTTCGTTCGTGACGCTTCCTGGTCGATTCAAATCACTTCTTTTAAGGAAAATTTAATTATTAAGGTGCAATATTGATGGATGGCAATCTTTGGTAAGAGCACAATGTCTATTTTTTATCAAAGTAGGCACATCTGCTATTTTTTCACGAATTTAAGAAACATTTTTTAATTATTCTTGGCCGGAAACGTGGCCGATTCGATACAGTCAGACTCGAAAAGAACTATAAATTAATCGATGAATCGATTTGCTCGTAACCTAACGTCGCCGGTGATTACCAGCACAAAACATCAATATTCATAAAAAATCCCGAGGGTTGCGGAGATGCGCTGACCGTTCTTTTCGAAGAAACAACGGTAAAAAATGCGGGGTGGCTTCGAAACGCGGAAGTTTTTTTTCGGAAACCTAACGGGACTTTCTTTCTGTTTGCGGATGGTCCTTCGACCCGGCCGGAGGAGTCATTATTACTCAAGGGCGGCTGTTGCAGTCGTAAAAATACGGCGAAGAAACACCGGTTAACCCTTCATTATGCAATTTAATTGCATTATTAGGGGGTCTCGGGACGGCTCGATTCGGTCTGAATATTGCATATGTTGGAGAAGTGCAATCTGATGGGGAGCAGATGGTACTGAAGTATGATATTGAAAGGGAGAGAAATTTGGATTTTTGATTTAAAAAAATATAAATTGAAGAAGAAAATCTTTTTCAAGATTAAACGTGTACCATTCCAGTTCAATTATTTACAATGTACAAAAAAATAAACTTTTTCCAATACATTTTAACACATTTCGCTTCAATATAAACGCACAAAAGAATGAGTCGAAAAAAAAAGGAATAGATAATAAAACATGATTTCGAAAGCCCTTACAAAAATCTTTTTAACCCTTTTTTTGTGTACGTGTGACATTTCCAAGCAATTTGTGCGACCGAAAAAAGTATAATAATTGCGCAATTCCGCTTCATCTTTTCGTCGGGTTATTAAATCGTAAAAAAATAAAATGCCGAAGAAAGTCCTAAGTGAAGTTTCGGTACCAGTTCGTTTTTTCCGGCCATCACCAAACGCTCTTTGTCGGTGCGCAGAGCCCGGCCAGGTAAATAACGACCCCATTTTTTATGTTCGCAATATTCGCAGCTAATTTGAATTTTACTACCAGGAAAACGTCCATTTTCGCATTTTGCAAATCCGTAACAAAGCGTTTAGCATATCCGATTGAATAACAAAAAATCGGACGGTTTGTTTATGACCCTCGTAAATTTAATATACCTAGAATCTTTCCCCAAAAACCTTAAAAAAACTAAAAATCAGTCGTCTCATTGTTGAATTTCAATACTGCACTCAACAAAAAAAACTCTCATGTCCCAATTTGGAATAATTTGCACTAGGCTGGTCACACAAAACCAACAGTTTAGCCTGAATAGGGAAAACTACTTTCCATTTTCCTGTCACGTAATTTTTCTATCATCGACTATCATCTCGAAAGCGCTCGCTATTTATGCACCAAACTAATAACATACAAATGAAATCCCCATAGCATTGTACGCATAATCTATTCATGAACATTTTCCTGGTCAGTTTGCCAATTAGCACATCGATAAACGCGCTACGCCTTGAACAACTAACTGCGGCATTGGCACTGAATGAAAATGTTTTAATTTCACTGTCAGTCACGCCCAGATGCACAGGATGCGTACTTTGTGTTTAAAACGTTCGATGGAAACGGGCGATTTGACCTATAATCGACTCTATTTTTAACCATTTTGTACCGAAAATATAGAAGAAATTGCAAAGAAACAGTTCTTCTCCTTCTATACGATGTACAATTTATTATTCTTCCATTAAATCTTCTTCTACTATTCGATATCTTCTAACTGCCTTGGATCTCTTAGCCAAAACACATTGGAAGTTTATTAAAATTTTGGGTGATAATGTT
Organism: Phyllotreta striolata; assembly: GCA_918026865.1. Lineage (NCBI taxonomy): Eukaryota > Metazoa > Arthropoda > Insecta > Coleoptera > Chrysomelidae > Phyllotreta > Phyllotreta striolata. The sequence goes on from OU900096.1 coordinate 8,089,549, forward strand.
GAAGAAATGGTGAAAACATTTATGGTATCCAACATTTCTTCTTCTTCTACAAGATGTACAATTTAGTATTCTACCATAAAATCTTCTTCTACCAATATTCGATATCTTCTCCAAGACAACTGTCTTGGATTCTCATAGGCGAAATTTACTGGAATTTTGCGTGCTTTCTCCTGCTATCACCGGTGGGTTTTAACTAGAAATAGCAGTTCTCGATGTGGCATAGTGGCATAACTCTGCGGTCGAACTTGATATGCAGCAGGCAATTTCTCTATAAGAAAGTAGTGTGTTCTAGCATAAAATATATCCACCGTGAACGTTGAATGTTAATTAGCGTTTTCTGCCATTAAAAAAGAAAGTAAAAGCCAGGTCGTCTGTATGAAAAGAAAACTTCCAACTTACACGAATCTATTGGTAATTGGAATTCATTGGAATTTACATAGCCAAGGAAGTATTTAAGTTCATATTAAATTTGCATAAATTTGTTAGCAGAAGTAATGATTGCTCAACGAATTGCGTAGGTCAATAAGCAAAGTGAACTATTATTCGCATTTTTAACAGTAGAATGAGGCGTTTGAATGATTTGCTGCATATCAACGCAGTTAATAAATATTAACTACTACAATGGAAAAAAGGGCAATTAATCTTTTTAACCTACATTTTTATTCGCATATGCCAGTCACTACGCAAACAGGACCGAATTGGCATCGATGACTAACGTTTCCGGTAAGATTTTCACTTCGTTTTCATCCTTCTACACCTACTTCCAACAAGAATTATTGAATTGTTAATTTCCAGTTAGCATTTTATTGCCTTCTATTATATCTATTTTATTTTTAGATATCCTGTTACATTGATTTTAATGAGAACGGTATTTCAAAAATCGTTTTCTGGATCAGTTAATTCCTGGTACTTCATTTGGCACAAATTGAGTTACTTTTTTTGATATTTCTTGATTGTTTATGTCCTGTTATTTGTTATAAATTTTATGAACGCCAATGACACGTGAGGCGTTATTTATACGCTAATGAAACGGTTTGTATATCGAGATTTTTTTAGTCCGTTTATGAAAGTTATAAATAATCAATGAAAATCGTAATTACCCTGGTCGAGAATGAAAATTACCTCGTTTATTTAACATAATCGCACCAGTCACGTGCCAAATCCCGGTGTCTATTTCTATTAGTCTATTTCATAAATTAACCAACAGAAATTTAATTGTACAGTAATTATCGCAGCATTACTATTCAATTCATAATTGTGGGTTGCAGAAAAATAGCAAGTATTTAATTGGTTTTCCATATAGGTGTTTTGGAAGAATAATTAGTGGATTCATTTCCAAATTACACCCGAGTTGAAAAATCGTGTTCAGTCAGCTTTTAATTGGTCTACTTAAATATGCGTTTCTGCACCTCTCATACACAATTAGTATTAATTTAATGTTTCCTTCTGATGAGCGAGTTGATAAAGATTATGTATGCGCTCTAATGTGTATTATTAATGATTATCTAATATTAGCGAAGATCTAAAAACGATCGAAGAAGACGACACTCGGTGTCGTTGCAATTATTTTTAGAACGCGTTTCGAATATTTTTCGAGTTTGTTCACCTCGCACGAATGACGAGAATTTTTGTAAATATTAACATTGCCCGATCCGGTAGTTGTAAATACGAAAATTCGAATCAATTGAAACAGCGCCGATCTCATGTATATACATATATTCCTCAATGGGTGCTTAACTAATGTAAATGTAAATTGAGCTTTAGTAATAATGCTTTATCATTAGCAGAAGATGGTGCAAAATGAAGAATTCGGAGCTTGAGGTGGTTTTGCACTGTCGTTTAAAGCAATTGCATTTTCTTTTGCCAAGTGATATTTCATTTGCAACCTTCAAAAGTGCATGTAATGGATAGCTCGGCAGTCACGCCACGTATTTGACCTGCCCATTGCGGCCAGACGAACGACTGTGGATGTCGGTGTGCGAATTGTTATGTTGGTATTGCGTAAGAGCGTGTTTAGTTTATTTTATTCTTATAACCTACATCGTGTCAATGTGCTATTAACATACACTCTTCTTATCTGTACAGGAAGTTTTACTGTTTGCATACAGTGGAACGATTTACACTTTCCGAGTAACTACCATACCGGGTGTATGGGTATTGGCTCAGAGCCGCGTTTATGGGAATGCGAAGTGACACAAAAAGGTCGTTCGTATGGAAAAAAGCGAGCAATTAAACGCGATTTATGCAGAGATTAAGAACTTATTACTCTTCGCCTCTTCCGCGTTAGCACTTTTCTGTCGATCGTCGATTTTTTCGTTTTAAAAGTACTTATGATTGAAAGACGGTGAGAGATAAAAGTCAAAATGTTGGAGATAATATAAATGAATCATTTCGTAAAGTTCAAGGCAGCAATAAGATATTGTGTATACGTGACAAGTGCTACAAAAACTGCAAAAATCTAATGTAAATCTTATTTTATCAAGGCTATCATTAATATGTATATGCTAGTTATATTAAATATTCCCATTTTGCTGGGTAATGTGGAAACTTTATCTAATTAATATTGAGTTTTTTTTTAATAATAAAAAGTATACATTGATGCATATTCTAGTTGTAGCGTCGATCTCTTGCTAAACACCTTATAAGTACATACTTTGAAAAGTTTATAGTTCGGTTATATTAATTCTTTAGCATACCTACATCTTAATTTTCTTCCTGTCTTAGTAAAATGACAAAATATTTTATTGACTATTAAAAAAATGGAGCAATATTAGTGTCCCTGTTATTATTCACTTCCAATAATGAAAAAACGAGAATCTAATTAAAAAATACAAATATTAGATTTTTTTAAATTACTGTTATTATACATTTAATGTAACTGCATTCTCCATTATCCTTGACCGAGATTACTTGCAAAGTTATGCAGGAACAGGATTTTAAATAGGTTCATTATTACCGAACAAAGATAATTGCAAATTTAGTTTGTGTACTTGACTAAAACTTATAAAATTGCATTATTTTCGTGCAACATCAGCGTTTGGCAGTATCGGGTCGAAGAAATAAGATATTAAAAAATTTATTTTTTAATCGATGAGGAGTAATGTATAAATTGTATATATATTTAAAAAATTATGTAATGCGATCGTGAAATTTAGAAAAGGAAAGCCTTAGCTAAAGCGATTACAGGCGATCCAGTGGCCGGTTCAGGCAAGATTCCACTGGATGCGGCGATATCCAGATGAGTATACTTCAAAGGCTGCTCGTGTTCCGATCCGTGCTTGTCCAAACCACTGGCCATGATTAAGAAAGCCGCCGGTCCTAGAAAAAATCAATCAACAATATATTTTAGATTCATCTCCCGTCCATTTAAAGTTTCCACTGTTTTATGTAGGGTAGAAATGCTCACCTTGGTGACCTCTTGCTATCTGCACCGATGGTCTTGGCAGGCTCTGTATAACGTCGTCACCTTCCATTATCCCTTTGTAATTGTTGAAGTCTTCTTTTCTTACGACGGACACTTCGAAGGGATCCGCAACCACGTCCCCGGCATTTTGGAGTTTTTGGTAGGTTTGAACTTTCCTTGCCGGTCCATTGTCCATGGCTGGTATGAATGAAATAAATGAATAAAAGTGTAAAGAATTGAAGAGACATCGACGAATTTTTAGAATAAACGCAATTAAGAGAATCAACCTAGGATAACGTGGAATTACGTTGTTAATATTTTATTGCTCGTGCTGTAACAATTACTTCTATAAAATTAACATCGCTTACAAAGAAAACTGTTATTTCGTTGTTTGTAAAAAGCCGCTCGGTTGTTGTTAGACATATTTCGTCGATGTTCAATAATGCGAATTCTTTTTAATACAAGGTTACTAATTTTTTATAACATAAATTGTAAATTTATTGAGATATAAAACGTGAATACCTTTTTAATTTGACGTTTAACTACGCATCATCCAAGAACGTAAATAAAATAATCTGCAATTACATCAGGGTACACGAAAGAGGGATCAATTGAATGAAAAATTAAATAACCGATGGAAATAATTTTGCATCCGCCATCGGACATTTCGTAAGAATTTTGTCATAAGGAAGCTCATTGAAAACCAGCTGCAAGCAGGAGAGCCTTGGTCGTGTCAAGGGCCACAACTACATAATCTATTTTATAATAGGCTGACCTTGCTTCGATCGTATATGCAATATAAGGAGTCGATTGGAGACATAAACCAACTGCGATATCAATTAATCGGTACGAATAAAATCGACATTTAAAATTGCGATCGACGAACGCCATAAATATTTTTCAAGCACTTATTTCACGTCTAATTTATTCTCTGAAAGTTCCGGCAAATAACTTTATAACGTGACCGATGCATGGAAAACAGACGGAATTTCCTTATTGAATATTTGTTGCAAGCAAAGTATGTTGTAGTCTCGGAGGAATTCTTCGGACAATATTTTTGATTAACTATTTAAATTTATGATCTAGATCTGTAAAAAATTAACTTTGTTTTTGATGGGAATGGTTTTTAAGATGTACCCACAGCGATATTATAAATTTTTTTATTTCGGTCGACTAACGGTAAGCGCTCTCCTAAGGGGAAATCGATTATTTCGATCGTGTTATCACGAATATCTGCCGGTATCTCAGTGCTAAAATAACGCTAAAGTAACCGTTAAAAACGCACGTGTGACAATGGCGTTCTAAAATAAAGGTATTTTTCAGATTTGAAATTCGAAGATAAAGCAAATGAAGATTTTCAAGTTTTAAAACAATGTAAGATAAATGTTTGATTTTATTGCAGTAGGTATATATTGCAGGAATAAAATTGCACAAATTTTCAAACAACTAGGATCGTTCGAAGTAAATCAATCAGGAAAATCTTCAGTTGCGCTACTGAAGCAATGCTTCGTGTAAGTAAAATTAACGAACGTGGACCGCTATCTGTCCTCATTTTCCTTGTAGTTTACCGCTTTTCAACAACAAAACATATGGTCGGTTGTTATATATAAGTCTTCTTATAGGCATTTCCGTTACGAACCGATCGAATATTTTCAGGTGCAATTCCGGAAAACACTCTAATAGCTCCTGCAAATTTTTAATCGAGCGAAATGTATACCATCAGTTGAAACCGATACAGCGTTCAAACAATTATCTTAACTGGTAATAAAATTTTCAGTGCATATGAACATCACTTACCAATGGAATATCCTTCACCTACTGTACGGTGTGCATGACCAGTAAGCGTTGCAATTGTAAACAAGTGAGGATTCACAGCTTTAAGAGCATCTTCTTTAAACTGCAAGAAAAATACTATATAATAAATTATAGTCACAAATTTTTAGTTAATAACTTCAGATCTAAACATCGCTATTATAACTGTAATATATCAGATTGTGTATACATATCACACGAGAAAACGGATCCGTCGCATTTTTTTCGGGTTCCTCATTTCTCACGCAGAATTCGCACACGCATTTCATTCCGCTTAATTCCGTGGAGGTACCGAGAGGTCATTCAACGTATCGAGTTTACGAAATTCACAGAGTTCACGTACCTATATAGGTAGTTTTTTTTCGATACCCATATATGTCTCTCATCGAAAATCATGCATACGGACACACCCGTCGAACGTCGCTTATCTTCATCTTGCAATTACCCGATAAAAATTCAGCGATTGTGAGCTTCAAGGACGTACCCGCAGTTTTTTCCCATCCAGGATCAGGACCAACAATATTAATACTCAATCGAATATACATATAAATATTAATAATATTTTTTACTTAGTTAAAAACCAAAAAACAAACCAATCTTCAAACTTGTAGTAAGTAACTTTAATTAATTATCCTGGGGCAACTAAAACGTCACCAATAAAATAAATAATTTCCCCTTGTGCAACTGCTTTCTACACCAATGAATTCAATTGTGTATTAAATTTGAAGGGATCGTTAATTTATCTCAGACAGAGATCGAGAAAAGGGTTATTTGTGCACGGATTTCTCTCTAGGTGCCTAATAATAAAAATAATAATGATTTTATCGGTGGAAATTTGAATAAAAAGCGAATATTTAGATTTCATTAACATTGTCGATAAGATGCAGCTTTTAAAGGAATGCAACGTAAAAATCCATGTATGTTAACAGAAACTGGCGCTTTTTAAAATACATTCAAGTGAGGAATATTTTACATATTTTTGTAAAGAGGCGTTTTTTAAAATATACCTATTATAACAACTTTTTTTGCGCGCCCACATTGTTTTTTCAAATCGTTTTTTTGTAATCAGAAACAGATTAAAAAATCGCATGGGACAATTAGCCGGCGCCATGTTTCCAATAAAAAATGACCTAGAAATTAATGTATGTAGTTTTAATATTAATTCCATCGTATTTTTAAACGTAATTAATTTAAAAGAACAATCATATTATCACAGTATTTACACTATAATATTTATACAAATTGGCGAGTTAAAATCTTTGATAAATTTACCTAATATCTGCATATTTAAAATGCTATCATAAATAATAACTATGGATTAGAATAGTAATTAACGAGCTAGCTCATGTCTGGTCATGTGCACGAAAATGCAAATAACTGACCTCACTTACAAACTATTTTTGATGTACAGTTTGAATAGGCTAGGAAAAATTTCACCACAATCCAATAAAGCCAATATCGCTAGTTTTTTAAGTTTAATGACTAATTTTTTGATAAACGATAAAATAAATGCAATATAATTGAATAAAAAGAACGATTATTTCTAACAAAAAAAATTCATATTCGCTTGAGTGCAAAAATTATTTTTGAAATGCAGGGTGGTTAAAAAGATGTTGAAAAAGTTAGCCGTTGTCAAAAATCTGGATTTTTTTCTTTCCCTCATATTATGTGACAGATAAAATGACATAATTATGTAAACTACCCTGTATAAAATCGTTTCACATGAGTGGAAACTTGACACCTTTATTGAGGTAGTCAAGGAGAGAAATAGATATTAATGCATACCAAACCGTGATTATTGCATTTTAATTTCCGTTGTCGTGTTTTTGTTATTACAATGTACAGTGCGGTTTCGCAGATATTACATAAAAATTATAAACCAAATATCTACAAAAATATTTTTCTGGTAAATCACTTAGCAAAAATTGTTGGCGATGTTGGGCTTCGTAGAATGTGAAACTACAAAATCCAAGGAGTTATCCCGCATCATTTGAGTATAGAATATACCTAAGTGAACTGCCCTGTATTATGAATCTGAATGTAAGAAAAAGTACATATTTATAAAGAGAGAATTAGAAAAAACCTGGCGATTTGCAATCCAGAAAAAACGGCATTCTTTCTCAACGATTATTATTTTTTTCGATTTAAAATGTCACACGTGTTTCAGAAATCTGGCGTGAACAGCCTGTCGGATTACGTAAGCAGAAAACGTGAATAGTCGTTGGTACTCGTTTACACGGAGAAAAGCACGTTGTCTGCAAGGAATACTTTAAAAATTTATTGGAAAACTGGTAAAATCGTAAATCATAAAAAATTTAGTGGAAATTATTGCTCATTCGAATAACGAGAGGATTATTTTTTAAACACTTCATTTCGTAAGTGCGCCTAACACAGAAAATATGTAGATATAAATTTTGCAGTATTAAATTGAAATAAAAGAACATCTTGCTCACAGGATAAGGCCATAAAACGGTGCGCTTTTTATTTGCCCTTGCTAAGATTCTTTGAATACATAATTAACCCTGTTTCTAAGTCTTACATTTTAATTAATATAAAATCTGCAAGAATCGAAGGACGTTCGGCAAATCAGGAAACCAATACATTCGAACCGCAATTCAATAAAACCGTTTTGCGGAATTCGCTAAAATTACTGCAATAGTAAAGGTCGAATCGAGACCACATAAACATGAAACTTTTATTCTATCCCTTCCTTTTGCTCTTTGTTATTATTTCGAATAAATCACATTGATATACGCCCTAATGGCTGTTATGGCTTTTTCGCGTAAATATTAATTCATAATACTCCGTGTCTCACGATCCGTCAAAAACGGCGCCACAGGCAATAAGTTTTCCAGAATTATTGCTGGGGAAAAAATACATAAACAATAACCCATCACAAAACCATATACAACATACAGTGCATTTCTTTAATGTCCCCCCCCCCTTTTATTTTTTGAACGGATCAACTTAGAAAATTGAAATTTGGGATAATGAAACTAATGCATGATTACTATATTTTGGAGTAAAATTGACAGACGAAAATTTCAAGATGGCGACTGGGCGCCATCTTGGAAAATAAATTTAAATGGAAAGGGGGGTCTTGTGATACATCATTTTGAAGCTCCTGACAAATACTCTACAACCCTGGAATATAAAGTCAATATCTGCACCTGCTACAAAATGGCGGACATTTAATAATTACCTGAATAAATCGACGTTTAACGTCATAATTTGAGGAAATAAGCTGAGTTCTGTTCAAAAAAAGCTCGAAATGGTTGCCTTGAACTTCTTGATACAAGAACAGGCAATCCGAACATTTTCGAACATAGTAACGTCGATATTTTTACAAATATCTGTAATTATTTCTCGTATATCCAATATTGAAGCAGGTTTAGTTTCGTACACATTTTGCTTCAAATAGACCCATAAAAAAAAGTCTAAAGGTGTCAAATCTGGTCAAATTCTGCTCAAATCCATTCAGTAGGACCTCGACAACCAATCCAACGATCCAACGACTAGGGAAAATAGCATCCAAATAGTTCATTACTTGTCTGGTAATGGGGTGGTGCTCCATCTTCCAATGGACGAGAATTTGCCATTTTAGAGTTAGTTCACGTGCTACCTAACTGCAATGAGAACTAAACAACCGAAAACTAAATGAAAATACTTTGAACACTAGGAAAATCGAAAACTAAAGAGAATATTTTGAACACTAGGAAAACCAAAAACTAAATGAGCATATTTTGACTAAACAATTAATGTTCGTTGTCGTACTTAAATTTTTTGGAATTTTTTTAACCAAAAATAACCTGTCAAACCTTATCGGTTTGCTGGGATTGCTGTTTGCCATAGAAAAACAAATATTTCTAGAAAAATTGATATTATTTTGTTTGTATTCAAGTAATTATTAAATGTTCCGCCATTTTGTAGCAGGTGCAGATATTGACTTTATATTTCAGGGTTGTAAAGTATTTGTCAGGAGCTTCAAAATGATGTATCACAAGACCCCCCTTTCCATTTAAATTTATTTTCCAAGATGGCGCCCAGTCGCCATCTTGAAATTTTCGTCTGTCAATTTTACTCCAAAATATAGTAATCATGCATTAGTTTCATTATCCCAAATTTCAATTTTCTAAGTTGATCCGTTCAAAAAATAAAAGGGGGGGGGGACATTAAAGAAATGGACTGTATATTGAATTCCTAAACTGTTCTCATCTTCTGCCGGAAAAATCTCGATAAAAATTCTTAGGGAATTAAATCCTTAAACTTGCTGTTTATACCCATTAATACAAGGATATTATATTATATCATATCGCAGACATTAATTAAATAATACACATGAAAGTTCGCTTTGTTAACGCATTTTGCCACTTACGAGTATTATCTAAGGATTAAGTAATTGTTAGACCTTCAAGGTAGCAACTTTTCATACTTCTTGGTGCAGTCTAGATAATGGAGGAAGTCGCGTTTTTACACGTCGCAAAGTGGAAATTTATCAGTAAGATTGGAGATAAAAAATAAATTAGAAACATTCAGAGTTGCGTAGAAAAGTGTTGGTTTTCAACGTTCATTTGCATCAAATTCTGTTAATTGCACGTTACAATTCCTAACAATCTTGTTGATTCGAACACTTATTTATTATCCATCTGAGTTATTACTATAGCAATGCAAATGCAGATTTATTAAATAACAGTTTGACAATTTCGATTTCTTCTCATTTGAATAGGTAATTCTATTCAATTGCAGGAATCTCGCCGTCAAACGATAATATTAAAAAATAACGGATGGCATTGATATATGAAAGGTAAGTAATTGGTATAAATATAAGTAGTCGATCTTACCGTAATAACAGTAATTATTCAATAACTCTGTGATTTTTCTTTAACCTTTTGTATTTACCTTTATCGATTGTCCATTTTTTATTTCGCATTGATCTATTTAAATAAATCATTTTATATTGACGGAATACTTAAACAAACAATGATAATTTGCTGTATTTTAAATTAATTACACCTGGCTCTACGTGAAGCTCTTGCTTTTCTAGTTATCAATTCAAAATTAAAATATTCGGTTAATTGTAAAAATATAGAAAGAAATATATTTTCAGACAAATCTGGCCAATAAAAATTTTAAATCTTATTAAATTATTTTCTTGCAAATATTCCTGCGATAAAATCACATCAATTTATTAAACTACCGCCCTCTCTCGACGTTTGCCTCAACTACAAGTATTGTTAAAGCAAGATACCTATATTAAGCCGCCATTTTTAAACAACCGGCATTAGAGGTAACCTTTAAAGACTCCTAAGAAGATACCGAGTCCTAATTTAAGCTCCAATCCTACATATACACAAATAAATTAACTCCTTACCTTGCACAAGACATCAGCCATAACCATCCTGCCCTCGGCATCGGTATTAACAACACGTACTCTAGCTCCTGATCTGGCGGTGATCACCTCATCGGCCACGTATCCATTAGAGCCGATGCTGTTCCTTACCATGCTCATACCGGCGACCACTCTGAGACCTTCCGGTTGCAGGAGGCTCAGTAGGTACATGAAGCCTGCAACAGCGGCAGCGCCGCACTTGTCCCTCGACATACCGATCATCGCGCCGCTGATTTTGACGTCGATGCCGCCGGTGTCGTAGGTCACACCTTAAAGAAGAGAATAGATGGTAAGAAGAGGACCAAGGGATTCGCTTCATTGTACCTTTTCCAACAATAAACAAGGTTTCCTTGACTTCTCCGCTGGGATTGTATTCCAAGTAGATGATCCGTCCTTTGTGCCTGTCCTGCTGGCTGGCGCATCTGTTGACCGCCTCGAATAAGGGGTACTTGGATTTGAAGTCTCGTTCTTCCTTGACGACGGTCAGTTTGATGCCGGTGTTCTTGAAGGCGATCTTCACGTATTCCTCGACGTTTACTGGGGACATTCTCTCGGGATCGGCGTCGCCGATGTCTAGAGCGATTCTCCTGCTCTTCTCCAGCTTGTTGGCCAAGCTGACCAGTTCGTTGGTTTTGTCTGGATTGGGCGTGTAGACACCCAAGTATTCGACCTTCTGATCTTTGGATGGGTCATGTTCTCTCACTTGAATGGGCTAAAATAATAAACAAAAATGTATAAAAATGACAGATATCTTCGATAAGAAGTGGAAAGGTCGACGTTGTAGCTGTTTTGGAATATTTACCTACGTTATTTGTAAACGTGATTTGTGTTTAAACACAAATATTAATATGAAATTTTTGAATCATTGCTGATTAGATAAAAATATATATGGACAATTTCTTATCGTATAGTTGTGATAAAATGTAATAAAACAATAACATTAGGGTCCTCAAATTACATTGTAATTCAAAATTGTCAAAAAAATTAAGTATATAAATTAAGTTTTACTAATACTACGAATTTCATACGTTCTTGTATTAAAATTTTTTGTTAAATTTAAAAAAATATATGTACATGCATTTGCGTATAAATATGTATTATTCCTTATTATATTTTTAGTTTTTGTACTACTGTGCTACTTGAATATTTATTAGTATTTTTTGTAAAATACACTCGAGTACAGAAAATAAATTAGTCGCTTGTTAATTTTCTAAATACCTATTTTAACATTTTGCTATCACATTAGAGGAATTTTGCAAAAAAAAGTCACTATTCGCTCCTGTTATAATCTATGATCTGTTGCGAAATATTAAGTAACAAAAATTTAGTATCCGAGTACTTGAGTAAAAATACTAAGCACTTGAATGAAATACACTATGAAATACACTTATATTTAAAATGTCATACTTGGTACCCAGTACCCTTGTGATTAATAAATAAAACAAAGTAATACAACTCCCAAAAGTACTACAAAGAGCCTCTGAAGTACCACAGTTACATTTAACATAGTTCTTAAAACTAGTTCAAAAATCCTCTTACCGTATAGAAAACCTGTAGAGTCCCCAACAAAGTCACCAACTCCGCATGTTCGAATCTGGGATACTCTTCCAGGACCAATAGGGGCCTCTTGACGCCCGCCTTGAGCGCCCTCTTGGCCGCCCCGGCGGCACTGGTCTTGAATATTCTAACATCGTCATAGTCGGCATCGATCGGACCCGTAGGAGCGTGCACTAACCTCTTCGCTGGCAGGTCGATCGGCAAAACTGCAATCTCCGTTTTCAACGATGGATCGTATTCCAGAGCCTCGTCGAGCCGTTCCTTCAATTGCGTGGTCTTCAATGTCTGGTCGGGCGCCGTGACCAGCAGAATTGCATCGTAATCGGCCGAATCCAGGGATGTCTCGGCTCGCAGAGGGGTTTCACAAAAACTGAAAAAACAAACGTTGTAGTATGAGCGAAACGGATGAGCGAATTTTAAATGCGGTTTTTACCTGGCAGAAGCCATTCTGATCGAACTGAAATTAATGGAATAAAAGCGAACTGCGTTTGTAAGTACGTGCGGTTCAGCTGATTTCCAATTTTATGTATTTCTATAGCAAGTAGGAGAGATGTGCTTTATAAAGCCGGGTTTGGTATCAGTTAGCATTGTTGCCGGTTTTAGTGGTGAAAAAATCCAAGGACCAAAAGGAATTCAACAACCTTATTATCAGCTGTTGTACTGATTATTTTTTTAAATTTAATCGCGTATCATTTACCATATACTCGTTAACGATTTTATTATTTGCAACTGTAAATGTAGTTTAATTATATTAAAAAGCATAGGTAACTAAAAATCAATGTAAGCGATTATTATCCAATGGAATTTTTTCTCGAAATTAATCGCTCAGATAATTGGGACGAAAATAAAAGTCAATTATCTCTTGCGAAAATAAAATTCCATCAATTAGTTAAATTAAATATTAGTAAAATGAATATACTTTTCATTCTTCAAAATATACAAGAACCCATAATCTAAGAGTAAAATAATAATATATTTACTTTGGATAACCATCCAAATCATCGGCAAAAAGTTCTTCTGAATCTCCGCTAAATTCGTTTAATTTTCCAAGTCTCCGTGGGTACAGTTTTCTTTCTGCTCCACAAACTTGCTTTTTCTTGCAGGATCTTAAATAGCATGTTTAATTAAAAGCATTAGTTGCTTATAGCACTAATTTCTAACCCGTCGTTCGGTTCGTCGTCCCAGCTTTTATCCGAGCCCTTCTCGGTTTTCGTGGGCTTTTTGTTACAAACTCGTTTCGTCTGGCTTTTCTTCTTTGGACATTTGCATTTAGGCGTGCAGATGCATCTTACTACTACAGGTGGAACGTAATCACATTGGGTAATTGTTGAACAATCCACAAATTCTTTCTTTCTGGGCTTTTTCCTAGGCATGGTATGTTAAAAAAAAAGATTAAAAAAAGTAAAATGAACGGTATAACTTTTTGGCTAAACTATCATATTTTTTATTATAAACTAATTTGAAGTTTATGTCACCTCTCATTTTATTTATTAACAATTACATTGTTACAAACCTAACAGGATAAAAATATGTTAATAAAAATGAGTTTATTTTACTTTCTTCGAATTTCTTAAAATTATACCATTTTTATTCGAAGTAGTGGTTTTAATTTTTTTTTTAATAATTGGCAACACTGTTTCGTTATCCTTGTTTTGTTTTATTTTTGTAGCCTTGCTTGAAGTGTTGGTAACGAAATCTGTAGAACCAGTTAAGGGACTTTCACATTTCAAAACCAGGTGGAGAAACTGGTTTCTGATAATACAGTAAACTTTACATTTAGTTCAAATTTAACACATAGGTGGCAGGCACATTTTGATTAGGATTATCCCATAAAAAATTCTCACTACATAGAAAATAAATAAATAATTACTTTATTAAGTCAAGTCTAACAACAAGAAAACATTGCTTCATCATGGGCGATTCGTCGAAGAGCTACCTGATGATCCAGGAAAATAGGCAGAGTAAGCCATATTCTGAGGATCGCTGTTGACAGAGTACATTCTTTGGTAAGGACCACCGTTAACAGGTTCCCAAGAAGGATCGTAGGAGTTGAGAGGAGCTGGTGGAGGAGAAGAAGACGGCGGTCCATACAGAGGAGCTGGTGGTTCTGCAGGGGGCATCATCATCATTGGCATTGGCATACCTGGAATTGATAAAAGTACATGTAGTTTGGGGAATCACAGTTAAAAACATGAATATCTTACCAGATTTTCCAAGCAATTGATAAGCTATGAAACCGATCACAATTAGAATGGACAGTTTGCTTAAAATCAAAGCTTTGGTGGTTTTAAGAAGGAGCAGGATGTTTACAATAGGTTGCAGGATTTTCATTTTCAACTTGAGAAGAAGCAGAATGGGGAGCAGCAGTTTCTTTTTTAAGAGTCCTCGAGCTGAAAGGAAAAAATACGTGCCTAATCGACGTTTAAAGGTAAACAATTTACTTACACTCGTTTTCAGTGCTTTTGGTTTCCACATCTAATCCAGATTTTGGATTATAAACGATTTCGGTCCCTTCTAACAAACTTTCGGGTACTTTAAACCTGAATTCGTGCGTTTTGAGTACTTTTGCTACTCTCTTATAAATTGCTGCATCCACATTCTAAAAGCACCAAAATAATATTTCAATTTTGCCAAAAGTAGTCACTACAGTTACAAGCATACTAAAACAAAAATCACTTATAATTCACCTTGATATTTCTAACGTCACTCTGGATGTGAAGAACATTATCCAGGTATCCGAGCACGTTGTGCTTGACACAATCCATTTCGATGCAGTTGTCCAGAACGGTGGAGACGAGTTCGTCGCCTGACCTGGGGGTGCTTTGCCCCGCTGCAAGGGTGGCGAGGACCACGACGGTCGGAAAGTATTTCCACATGTTATCGGGACAATAAACTAAAATGATAATGATGAATCGAGATGGGCGCAGTTATATACAAGCGATTATAGAGGTCAGGGGGCGACTCTGGCGGAATTATTAATTAGCCGAAGAGATTCCTGAATGGGTTTCTTTTTCGTCGTTTATGGCGTTGTTCCGCTACTGAATCCGGTGTATTTAGTATTCCTTGTCGTTGTCGTAATGGAGATGTTCACTTTTTAATGCTTGCGTGAAATGAATTGGGTTCGTGAATTTCTGAAGCACGTGAAGAAAGCCAATTGGGATAGATAAAATAATAAAATAATTCCAATCGATCAATCCTATTATTTTACAATCGTCGTGTAGTTAACAAAAAACAAAAATATATTAATCTAATCTAATCTACTCTTGAATGTAATCTAATAAATGTTATTTCCTCAATACTGTATTTGCTAATTTGCAAGCATATCAAAATTCGATCAATTGTAGCATTTTCGTTAATTAGGACAATATTTCAATAATAACCGGATTAATTTTAATAAGTATCACGACCTAAACGGATTTAACCTTTTATAACAATAGCTTAAATAAAATATTAATGACATATTTCATCCATAAAAGGTAGTCAGGAATGCATTTAACACCTAATTTCACTTTTAATCCAATTATATTAAAGTTATATAAACAATAAGTTAATTTAAAATTGATCATTTGATTTGCTAAGGCTCATTGCTGCTAATCATGAACCCGGTGCATATAGTTTTAGTTTGTTTCATTGTTATAGTCTCAGCATCTCCGCTGATATCGAATAGAAAAGATAATGTAAGTAGATTTAAGTAGATAATTTACCAATGTTAATAAAACTTTTTTTTGTACTTCAGCAACATCATGTGTTATTAGTAGCTGAACCAAAATACAATGCGCTGGAAAATAATAGCTCTACAGAAGCGTATAAAAATGTGTTGCATATTCCCTTTACAGGACCTTATGTTGGACCTAGAATGATTAAACCTAAGCAATTCGATTCTAACGATGTGGTAGAAGGTAGATACAAAAATTAATATCAATAATGAATGGACTTTCATTATTAGTAATTTCAGGTAGAAAGAAATCCAAGTTGAAGAAGCTAAAGAAAATTTTCCTACCCATTATAATATTCGTGCTCGTCAAGGCTTTGGTGTTTATACCAATGGCCCTTTTCATTTTATCGTTTAAAGCCTGGAATGCTATACAGTTATCCTTTGTATCCTTCGTCGCTGCGGCTGCTGTGGCCGTCTGGAAATTCTGCACCAAAGTAAACCAGGATGTTTCACCGCCTCTCATCCACGCAGGTCCTGATTTAGATGGAATCGACCCTCATTTGCTGGCGTACAATGGATATGTTCCTTATTAGAATTTTATTGTTTATTTATCGCAATTTTATTTATTAAAAAAAGAACTAAAACATTTAATTGTTTCAATACTCTAAGAACCTATTCATCATTCCATGTCATACACTAAAATATTCTTAAAAATGGAGTATTTTAAATACTATATGAGAAACTACTTACTAACAGTTTTAAAATAAAAATTGATACAAGTGATTAGTTTGAGATTTTTTTCTGTTGCATGTGCAATTGCAATTAATTTTTAATTTGCAGGTCATATAAATGATAATTCTATACAGAGTGTCTATGTTCGAGCGCTGCAATCAGTAGAAAGAGAGAATCAGTCGAACTGCGGAGAGGCGCGGCTTCGGCGCGATGAATCGGCGGACGAATGTAGCGCTCGAAAGAAGACACAGTGTATGTTATAGATTCTGTGTTTTACCTCAAAAACCATACATGTATAATGTACATATAGGTACTCATTTCCAATGTTTAGGAACTATGTATTATTACAGTAGGTATACCTAAATATCATTTAAAAATAGTTAGAATAATTTATTCAAATAAAAGAATTATTGAAACGTTCATCTACCCGAGGTAAAGGATTAAGGAAAATTAGTAAGGAAACAGAATGCATAATAAAATATCTCAGGTAATTTTTTCACATTTCTATTAAAAAAATAATTTAATACACTATAAACAAAATTCACATTATCATTGCGGAGCGTATCCGGAATAAGCCATCTGCTGAGCCTGTTGGGCCTGTTGCGCTCCGCCATCTTGCCGGTCGTGGAAGTGGTGCAAATGGGGATCGTACGTTTGGTGGATGATTTGCGGAGGTTCGTGCGTGACCTTCGTGCAGAGCTTCCAAATGGCCATAGCTAAAGCCGATACGAACGACACGAACGACAATTGGGTGGCGTTCCAAGCTTTAATTCCCAGGATTCCTAAGGCCAAAGGAATCAGCGTCATGGCTTTGATCACAATGAAAACGAGAATGGGAACGAACATTTTCTTCAGCTTGGATTTCTTTTTGCGACCTGTAAAATGTGAGTTGTTTTATCTAATTGATGTAGTTTGAAGTTGTAACTTACCTTGAACATCGCTTCCGAATTTAAATTTGATGTCGATTTCATCGTTGTCCAGGTTTTTACCTTCTAAAGTAACTTTCGATCCGATCACAGGAAAATCGAAGGTAACCTCGTGATTTTTTATGTAACGTTCGATGTTTTCTTCGATTCCACCGCTGGCACTTCTTCCAGTTTCCACGATATTGGTTTTTATATCAACATCTGAACCGATCTTTAAAAAAATCTAAAGTTACAACTTTGTTTCAACTAACACTGTTATTCAAGCTTACTTTAAGAAGATCATTCCAGTAGGTATCCTCATATTTGGGCGTAGGATTAGCCGTAACCACCCCTATGAATAGAATCAAAATCACTACACGCCCCATTGTTCTCGCGTCTATTACTAATATATAAATAACGATAGGTTTTCGCCCCCCAGGCTTTTATACCGCTATAAAGGAAACACTTTCTTTACTGAGTACGTTCGGACTAAATTATTTCGCAGGCGTTTGTCGGACGTGCGATGAATACGCTTTTCGAAGAAGATGAACTTTGAAGAAAATCGTCATGAAAGCGTTTAGTACAACTACTGGCGATTATTTATTTATGGTGGACAGTACTCGAATGATATTATTTCACCTAGATTTTCGGACAAATATGCGGTCAATAGAGTGTTAACAAGAATTTTAAATCATATGGTTCACTTTGGAAATAATAGGTTATCGACTGGTCGGTTTCGGCAAAAATCGAAAGCGATTTAATTATACCGAATTTGGATGGAACTTTTAAAAGTTTTATAGTTAGTTGATTATCGATTAAATGTATTATAAAAAATGTATAATTTAATTAGTTGAAGATGTAGATTAGCATATGTAGTTAAGTATTGAAGTTACAGAAGATATAGAAGGTACAATCCTTAAAATCTTCTTCTGTTTGTCTGATTATTTGAATGTGGCTGCAAAGTAGGTAGCAATGAAAATTTTAAAACTGTAAATCTAGAGAATGCTTTATATGAGTTACACTGAAATTTCAAAATATGATAGATTCATACTCGTATATCACCCTAAGTAAATCTGCTACTACTTCCCTTAAAATTAAGGTTATTTTAACAAACATATTTCATAGGCAGAATATCTTTAATTCAACCTTTCTTTAGTAGTACTCTATGTTAGTATTCTTTATCTATCTTAAATTATTATCAATAAATATTACATAATTCTCAGAAGAAGTAAAATAAGACTGGTAGGTTCTGTCTGATCCTTATTCAAGTAGGTATATAGTGAGTTAATTTAATCAAAGTATTTTGTAAAATAAGAATGCCAATATTATTCAATAAATAATTTATTATCCTAAATACAACATTATTAATTGGTGTAGGCCGAATAAGCCAAGTTCTGAGCGCCCTCGAAGTTCCTGGCCCAATGAGTTTCCAATGGAGAAGAAGCTATATGGGCATGAGCGTGAGCGTTATTTTCCGCCAGTTTCTGACATAACTGGAATATTGCCAAGCCGGTGGATATAATGAAGGAGATGAAGGCCAGTTGAAGACCGTTCCACGCTTTGAGTCCCAATATTCCAATGGCGAAAGGTACTAGTGTGATCGCTTTGAGGAGGAGGAAGATCAAGATCGGGCTCAGGATTTTCTTGATTTTAGACTTCTTGCGAGCTGTAATTAAGAAAATTCTTCAATATTTTTGAATATAGGAATTGTTTGATTACGTACATCTTCCTTCATCTACTTCATCTGATCCGAAATTCAACTTGATTCCTAATTGTTCGTTATCTAAAGCAGTCGAGTCAACTGTAACATCCCCTACGAAAGGAATTTTAAATGTAACATCGTGTGTTTTGATGAATTGCTCCAAGCCATTTTCCCAACTAAGATCGGATCTTGCCGATTCTTCGTCTATTTGGTAATTATTTGGGGTCAAAATCACACTATTTCCAAAATATCTGTTATTTCCGTTATTTCCGTTGTTTCCGTTGTTTCCGTTGTTTCCGTTGTTTCCGTTGTTTCCGTTGTTTCCGTTGTTTCCGTTGTTTCCATTATTCCCATTATTTCCGTTATTTCCGTTATTTCCATTATTCCCATTAGTTCCATTATTTCCTACCTAAAAAGTTTATTACGAATAACGTACACCATAATTTATAATTATTTACGTACCTGAAAATGATCCCTCCAGAAGTTAACGTCTAAAAATTTGAAAGCTTTGTACTGGAAACACGCGAACATATTGCCATTGGAGCAATCGCTCCTCAATCTTTGAAACAGCAAGTCCAAGAAGGTCTGATTTGGTACCGGAGGCTGCGTTGTGGCCTGTTTCTCGAGAGGCTCAATGGCCACTGCCGCAGCAACGGCTATAACTACAAAAAACCACGGTAATTTCGCCATAACGTTCATTCTGGATTAATTACGCTGAGCGAATGGACGGGTTGGTTCCGTTTCAATTGCTTTAATACCTTCGTCGATCGAAAGTTTCCGTGCGTTGAATACCAATAATGGTTGAGGATGTTCGAGGCATTGTTTAAAATTTTTGGGCGAATGTGTTCGATATTAATTTATTAGTTTCAATAGGTTACTTCTAGTGTCATACATGTAACCAATCTAATTTCTTTGAAGTTCTTATAATATTTTGTAGATTTTATTATGTCGAGTTTCACCTGTTGGAATAAAATAATGTAATTCTCTTTTCTCTTATTTAACTTTTCGTTCCCTATGCCTACTTAATTTTTCTACATTTTTGTGGATTAAAATAAAATTTCAATTATGTAGGTACCTACTTTTCTTTGAAATATTGCCATTTATTATTTAGATTATTTAAAGTTTCCATTATTATTACTATTACTAAGTACTATTTTATTTACTTTACATTACTATTATTTCTTGTTTTCTTTGTAATTTATTTTAGAATCAGAAACTTCTTCATGATGAGCTGAATTCGTAATATAATCTACATATTTCAAGATATGTCTCAAAAAATTAGGTTCCAATGTCTTTAATAAATTAAATCATTATTAATTATTTAAAATGTTAGCCAATGAACAATTAAATTTCAGCGATAATTTTACTACATTTATTTTAACTCGATTAATACTTAGTTTTTTTAATAATTTCAATCTTGCATTAAAGAAATCTTAGGATAGGAATAAAAAGATTTAATAAACAATTAATAATTTTATTTTCGAATAAACACTCTCATTTTCTATAAGCCGAATATACTAAATTATGCACATAATCGGCATTATCAAAAGATCTTTGCTTGGCTACAGCTTGTTGTTTTTCCCAAGGACCGGGCGCTGCGATTTGAGCGTGTGCGTTGTTTTCCGCTATTTTCTTACACAATTGGAAAATGGCCAAGGCTGATGAAATAACGAACGCAAAAATGGACAATTGCAGAGAGCTAGCAGCTTTGAGAAGAAGAACACCAAGCACAAGCGGTACTAATGTCATTGCTTTTAGTAGAACGAATACTAATATGGGTGTCAGAATCTTCTTCAGTTTGGATTTTCGAGCTGAAACAAAAAAAAATTATCAATACTAAATCTATTTACAAGGTACATATGTACATAGTTTGCTTCATAATACCTACCCTCGTTAACATTATTATCACCAAATTTAATCTTCAATCCAACTTCATCATTTTCTAAATTATCACTATCGATTCTAACTTTTCCTACGAATGGTACATATAAATCATGAGTCTTGAAGTATTCCTCAATTTTCTCTTCATAGTTTCCTCCTGATCTAGATTGGCTTTCTTCTGGTGAAGCTTCTACTAATTTATTGCTATTTACTTCGACGCCTTCAGCAATCTGGAAAATAAATTCTCTCTAATTAAACCCATTGAAGAAATTCATTGATGTTTACTTGATTGTTTTCCTGATCCAACAAACTATGTATGAATTCGATAACTGTATCGTGGACGTAGCCAATTGGATCCTCTTCAAAATCATTCGATTCTTCCAAATCTGAAGAAACGGGTGAAGCATGTGCGCAGATAATGAAAGCGAAAAAGATAATAATTTTAGTAACCATCATCGTTAAATTACAGTTAAAAAATGAAACGGGGAAAAGGCCTCCCTTTTGTTTTATATGCAGATATAAAGGACGCTTTTCGTCCTAGTAAGGTCATGGCACTAAATACATTTGGATAATTGGAGCTCAACATCGCTTGCATATTTATAAAGCGTTTCCTTAATTAGCGTGTCAGAGGCGAATTCGATGTGGTATGCAGCACTTTTCCTTGTTCAAACCGATGCTGAATAAATAATGTGGCTTACTTTTATTTCGTTAGGATTTCCATACCTATAGGAGAAAAATTAACAAGTTGAAAATGTCATCGAATGATTACAAAATTTGAAGATTGAGGTGGTCCAAAATGATGTACTTATACATGATGTATAATGCAAAGAAATAATGATAATATTGAAGGGAAAACTTTTTATAGCTTTAAAAAATATGTATCTATTTTCTCTGTTTATAAAATTTATACTCCAAGTAGTAAAGTAAAATTGAGAAGTAACTTCACGCAAGAAAAATGTCCTAGATACCCAAATTCCTTTAAAATTCATATAAGGGATTCATACCTATCACTTAAACGAATCCTTAATTGAATTTAGGACACTTTCTGCTGTTTATTTCGTTCAAGCAGTCTTCCAAAAATGAACTCCTTCACCTAATGATATCATTACACTGTCCTACTAGGTAAACGCGTGAGCCCACGTACTTGGAACCAATATCCGTTGAAGAATCTATATATCAAAGTTCAATTCAACAATCAGTTTCATTCATTATTCTTCAGTACGAAAATAAGTGCTGCAATGAATCGATTTAGTTGCGTATTATTGTTAGCGCTGACTTTGGCAGTGAGTTGCACAGGCCATCAATCTGCTGTGGAGCTTGTAGAGGATATTTATAGGACGTGTTTGAGTGAATTCAGTCTATCTTGCGCCAAATCGAAAACTTTGGGATGGTTTAAAGAAACTTCGAATAAAAGAATTATCAGGATTACCGACGATCTTGATATCAGGAAGAGTTTTGATATCGAAAATGAGGTAAATTTTTAATGTAAGTTAGGTGCTTGACGAGCTGGTTTTGTTGATTTTTTTAGGTGGAAAGAGGAAATCAAAGAGATGTATTAGATAGATTTGAAGATTTCTTGCAATCGCACGAAATAGTCGCAAAGTTGCCTGGTTTACTTAGACCCGATGGACCTTTTGGCCAATTTATTCCTAGATCCTTCGAAGCCAGAGATATATCCCTACCGTTAGCTCCCAGAGGTACGTAGACGATATTTGTAATTTTCTTGTAAAAACTTTGTTATTTTTTAGGTCACGCTTCGAAACTTATTAAACGTGTAATATTTCCGTTTCTTCTGGGACTCAAATTCAAAACAGCTGTAATAGTCCCTCTAGCACTTGCTCTCATAGCTTTGAAAACATGGAAAGCTCTGACGTTAGGTTTATTGTCACTGGTGCTCACTGGTGCTATCACTATATTTTCCAAATTGCTGGGACCTAAAGTAAAGGTCACATTTAATGATATAAAGGAATAATTTAATAATTGTATGATTTTCAGGCTCCTGCTTATGAAGTTCTTCATTACCAACCTCACGTAGCTTACCCTCATGTTGACGTGTTACCGGCTCAAATAGCTCCAACAATTGCCCATCCTGTGTATGTTGGAAGAAATTTAGGCGGACAACACTTGGCTTATAGTTCATACATGAAGGAAAATCAATAACAAAATGTTTTGTAGTTTGTTAATTTATTTATTTAATTTATTAAATTATGTTATTATGAAGAGTATGATTTTTATTGCTTGAGAAAAAAGTGTTTTAATGGGTAGTCACTAAATTTGACCAAATGAAAAATTAGAAATTAAAAAGTTAAAAATCAAATACATATGTATGTACCTATTGGAAAAAATATCGAATTATGTAGTGTCCTACAATAAATAAATTAGAGTTCAAATTTTGAAGCGATATAATTTGTATGCAAAGGTTGAGTCTTTGCAGTTCAAATAGTTATTGAGATACGATCCTAATATTTTGGGAGATTTCAATTTTTTGTTACAATTTTTGTTACATTACATTACTTATTCTGGAATAGCAATATTTAAGTCTTGGTGTTTTTGCCATCACTTAAGATTTAATAAAATTTATCAAGACTTTCTTTGTGTGGTTTTTCCAAAACCATGCATCACATTTTTGCATCACTCTCACATTTTCTTTTAATAATGAAATATATTATTTAATAGTCCTTACAGCTACTTTTATTACCAATATCTTGCTACTTGCGTTAGTTCGATTTTCTTCGACATTAACTTTTTGGTATTTACCTTTAAGCTTTAAGATTTTGTTTGATAATTTATGTACGTTTAGTATAACAATTTACAGTAAGAAAATTATATTGATGTCACCTACCTAAAACGAAACAATGACTAAAATCGCTTTCCACCGCCACATTCCTATTGAAATCGAATTCAATAAATTTTACTCACGTCCAGGCCCCGATTTTGCACCAATACGTTTTCTATTTCCGGCCGAGCATATATAAAACATTATTATAAATAAATCAATCATTTACAGTTAGGGACCGATCGGTGCATCATGAACGGCTTTACATTGATTTTCGGGGTAGCAATTTTGGTGCTAAACGCGCCTTCTAGCCTAGCGAACCTCTCTGCAGGTGAGGTTCTGCAGGATGTGTATTACACCTGCGTGCAGGAGTTCGATTTAAGCTGCGTTAAACCGAAAGCCCTGCATTGGCTGAGCGACGTCGCCGAGGACGAGGAAATAAGAATCACGGAGAATTTGATGATAGTGAAAAGGGATAACCCACAGAGCGAAAAGGTAATTATCCAATCAAATTTATGGAGCTAATTGTAATGATTCTGTGATTGTAGGAACGCGGATTTTCTAATGATGTTTTCGAAAAATTCGAAGATTTTCTTCAGACCCACGATTTGGTGTTGACAGCTCCCGAATTTATTCCAAGATCGCTTGGAACTGGCCCGATTAAAGTACCTTTGGCTGAGACAGGTAAATTACATTTTAATCCTAATAGTTAATAAATTATTTTTAATCCAGGCAAATATTCTGTAGGTCGTTCATCAAAGGTTGTCAAAAAGGTTATCCTGCCTTTCCTCTTAGGGCTCAAATTCAAAGCGGCTGTCTTGGTACCTTTAGCCTTAGCGCTCATAGCTCTTAAAACTTGGAAAGCTCTTACATTAGGATTGCTATCGCTAGTTTTAACAGGAGCTCTTCTTATTTTTAAATTTACAAAACCAAAGGTAAGTGTACAGGCTAATCATATTCGATGTTAATATATAAATTATGAATATAGGTTGTTAACTACGAAGTAATCCATGTTCCTCCTCATGTTGAGCACGTGGAACACCTTGATCACCCTCCTACGGCTTCTGGATGGGAACATCCTGGATACGGAAGGCAGTTAACTGGAAACGAGATGGCCTACAATGCATATCTTTAATTTATTTAATAAATAGTTAAATAATATTTGGTTTCCTTTATTGTCCTTTTAACAGAAGGTTTTCTTAATTTTTTTTACACAAGTACTTGTGTAGGTAATGTTTATTTTATTTAGAAAGGAAGTTATCGGTGTGTCCAATGATTCGACAAATAACACCCATTTTACACTATTATCGAATATCACACTTTATTAAGAAAACATTTATAAAACCATTACAGAATATTTTAATAAATAATGTAATAAATTATAATACATGTAAGTAAGCTCGTTAAAGTTAAAGCTAGTTGTTTTAAACAATACAAATAGTTTTCTACGATACCTATACTTTAAATAAACATCGTAGAAAATAATAAATTAAATTATAAATACTTCCCCGTTTAAAAGAATTATACTCATAGGTAATGTAATAATAAAAAAGTATTAAATTACCCTTGATTTAAATGTAATTTTAATAATCCATTTAAAGAATTCACCACCTAAATTAACCTCACCATTTACATTATAACAATCGAGTAAATATTTCGATGATTAAAAAATAGTGAGGTCAATTTAAAAATATTTACTTTTACTATATACACATTCTCAAATAATCTATTAGACTACAATTTTACTGTATTTAATAGGAATAGTGATAGAGGAATACGAAGATGTAGGGAAATCGTAATTTAAAATGAGCAAGCTCTAATTTTAAGAAAATAAACCCTTATTTTCGTAAAGAATACCCCACACCTCAAACTTTGATATAATTGATATTCAGTTAATCAGTTGAAAAAAATATTTTGTTTGTAAAGAATTTAAGTTATAATTTATATGGATACAAAGAGGAAAATAACGAAAAAGTAGTTTAGAATGAAAGGTTTTTGATATGCACAAGCAACTACTATAATTACATAATTAAGCTTCAGTATTTATTGCACAAGCCGGGTATAATCTAATACAATCTCTTTGATCTTGTCCATCTCTAGCTGCTTGTACGTATTTGTAGAATCTCACAACAGCAACGTTCGTCGATGTCGGTTTCTGAAGGTCCTTAGAGTCCCTGAAACACCGAAAAAGTTTCTATTATATTCAATAGTTCAACTCGCGGATTGTTGCATCAAAAAACTACCGGCGAAAGTTTAAAAAATTATTTCCAGTGTATTTTTTCGAACAATTCGACGTTGATGTTACACTTTCCTAAGTTAATTCGATTCGCGAGTAAATTCGTTTTCTTGCAAGGATTTTCTCTAAATTTCTATTCGGTTTACGTGCAAACTAATCCGAGTTCGCGTGTTTTCTGTAGAGATCGAATTCGATAATGAACTTTACAGAAGTAGCCCAGCAGACGGGAAGGGAAAGGAAATATGTTTTCCAAAAAGTAATGATCCATCAAACATGATCAAATTAAATTAAACGACTCGAAGTGTATTTTAAAAATAGTGGGTATTTATCTTTGTAGGTCAGTAAAAATGTTATATTGCACAATAAATGTTATTCGTAATATAAAAAAAATAATAGGAAGTCTAAAAAATATAAATCTATTTCTTAGTATTCTTTAATTAAGCGCTTATATATTTTTTTTATTTTATTAATATTTACTTGAAGTAAATGTCTAGAACTTATATTTTTTTCTTTTTATTATCATTTCGACCTCCTTCATTATGGAATTAAAATAATTTCGGTATAATTTTAAATCTCACTTATGCTCATTTATTCGCAACGATGCCCCAGAAAACTTTTCTCCACGAAATGTGAACAACGAATGATTCAACAAGAGAGGAAGTTTTTCACAAAATCGAACATTAATAAAGAAATCCACTCGATTTAAACGAGGTCAATAAATAATTTTAATGTAATTTAAATTACTTAATATTGATGCATGAATGAGAAAATTGTTGTATTACAACCCGGATCCTACTAAGAAAAGTTCGTATAGTAATTAATATTTTTTGGTATTATATTTGGAAAACAAAACGAGCAGTTTAAACGTGAAAACTTGCAATCAGTAAATTAATCATGTTTACCTTGACCAAACGTTAATGCACTGTCAATAGGAAATAAAAGAATATCCCGGTCACCTACTCTTCATTCAACGACAGTGAATACTTAACGTCGACGACACGTCGGTGAAACGGTCTCCATTTTTTATGGTTATCATAATGACTGTACGCGAAATGCACTTAGGTGCAGAATTGATAACGTCGAGAAGGTTCTAATGCACTTTTAAATGAATAATCACATTACGCGCGGATCTCAATTATTGTACAAATATTTACGCACCTGCTGAGTTCGGCCGACAAGAGGTTGCTGTGCGGACTGAATTTTTCCGGGTTCTTGTACATGCTGCAAATCAACCGCTCCTTACAGGGCTCCTCGGTGAATTCCAGCTCGTTCAAAATATCGTCGATTTTCTGCAAAATCGGGCTGTAGAAAGCGTCGTACGTTATTTGAGCTGCCTTGTAGAATTCGTCTTCTTCGTTAGTCACGTCGGATTTTCTATTGGACATTACGTTCATTGGAGATGGCACTTGGTAATTAAATCCACCCGATTCTGGTGCATGGAATTGCGGCGTGTCCGATTTCGGGGGTGTCACGAAAATGTTCGCTTGCTGAGTGGGGTAGCTCACTAGTAATTCTTCTTCATTCGGTTTGTATGTAGGGAAATTCGTTGGATTGTGGCTGAACTTTTGATTCAAATAACCTGTTTGTATAAAAGACAAAAATTAGTTGATGCTTGAATGGGCATCTGGAGCAAACACTCACTTTTAACAGCATCTACAGTACTTGCTGGTAATCCACCACCGAGCACCCCGTGAGGCAAATCTTCGATCGAAGGACTCGATGGGTCAATTACTACATTTGGAGCGCTATTCGGGGACAACAGTTCGTTTTCCTTGGGAAAACTTTCCCCGTAATTCGCGGGGGGTTCCGCAAAAGGTCCGGAATGCGGCTGAACATCTTCTAGGGTGCCACCCAAGCTGGGCGGTTCTCCGACGAACTTGGGCGGCTCTTCGAATTTGGAGGGCGGCGACGGTGGGGGCGGCAAAAGCGGCGTCAGATGCGGCGCGTGCGAGAAGTGATTGCGTTTGCGGTACTTGCCCGGTTTGCGTTTGTGGTTAACCATTATGGCGTGGTGCTTGAGTTTCTGTTGCACTTTCAGAGCGTTGTTGAGTTGTTCCTGCAACCGGAGGTTCTCGTCGTGGATGCGTTCTCGTTCTTTTTGTAACCGCGATTTTATCTGTGGAAATAATAAAATTTGAAGAGGTCGGTATTCAACTTTACGATGCTTATGAAATGTTTATGGCATTTATAAAGGTATTCTTTATAAATTGCTTGGAATTTTATGTGTAATTAATAGTGGAAAGTCTTTTTGTGGTGTCATATGAATGAAACGCCTCCGTTAAAAATAAAGGTCAAAATAATGAAATATTTATTGGCTATTTTTGTACCTACTTTATGTAAATATTAACCCAAAAATACATTATTTCCTTGTCCTTCATAATTTCTCTAAAGTTAATCGGTATCTGAATGATTTTTGTTATTGACCTTGAGAACTACCGTAGTAAATTGGAGCATCGAATGGAACATTGACTGACTTTTTTATGGTCAATTGCACCGATTGAAAATAAATTTGTTCTGTAAATTACTTTCACCTATAATTTTACCTCTGCTTTGTTGGAATCTTAGTACTTAGATTCATATTTTTTTAAGGAAAATTAATGTGTCAGGTCACTTACCAAAGCTTCTTTTTCCGCCTTTAACACCATATTTTCTAATTCCAATGGTGAAAACGGTTTCTTTGTAGTTGTTTTTGGATTCAGAAAACTGAATCCCCAGAAATCATCTTCAGTTTCATCCTTAGGTGGATCATGATGAACTCTACAAAACAAAAAAGAATGAGAAAAAAATATAAAAATACATCCTAAGAGACAGACAATTTACAGCTATCAATTCTAAATGTTTACTATTCGAAAACATTTTACATTACTCCTTTTTCTAGCCATAAAAACGTTTGCAATAAAATTGAATCGCTTTCCATCGTAATTAAACATTTATCCACTAAACTACTTCGTGCGATATTTTCTACGAACATAGCGTGACGTTCAGCAAGTGTTAATAAAAAATGCAACTAAACATTGAAACATTCATTTCTCTACTTCTTACATGTCTCTCGTCATCCTTATAAAGAATAATATACCGTCTATAACGTATCTAAAAATTCTTACGGCCATCGTTTGGACGTAAATCCTACATTCGCTGTAAAATTAAATGATTAAAATTTGTGCTAATCCCAATTTTTATACATAATTCAATTTCAATATACTACGTAATGCATATTCTAATAACGTTTGCCAGTAAGATGAGCGTGACGAATTCCGGTACAAAACTTGTCCATTCGTACCAGTTCTTTCGAAATTTCCGGGTCAGTGAATAAAAAATGAATTTCATTTACCACGCATTGTGTACATTTTTGAAATTCAATGAAACATTAGGAATATCTTAATGACTTACTCATTTCCATACTCCGAGGCGCTAGCATGAGCATCAATCACTCCAGGATCGCCTTTGTGAGAGAAATGATAACTATCAGACGGTGGTTTGTCTAGGTAGTAAGGTTTATGGTGATGGTGTCCGGCTGCTACCTGGTGTATATGCGCTATTTGATGCTTGTGGATATGATGTTTGGCTCCGTAGGGCGTGTAAGCGCACAACTTGAACAGGTGATGCAGGAAAGGGAACAGGAACAGCAGCACCTTGACGATGAGCTTCTTGGCCGCGACCACTCCCATCATGGAGGGAAGAATGAATAAGAACTTAACTGCTAGAAGTTTAATGACTAGAAGAATGGCTAGGAGAGCTAAGACGAGTCTTTCGCTGATGAATTTCCCTGCAAATATGTGAAACTTCTTTTAGTAGATACCTATATGCGTCTATAACTTAATCTTCTGGTACAATTAGTTCTACTTAAATTACGCCAAAAATGATCTTAGTATACTTTCATGAAGATCAGATGAAATCACTAAAATCGCTTGATAAAATAATAACATACTTTTGTGTAAAAGCCTATCAGTGAATTATAACAATGAGATCTTTTTGAGTCAAACAAGCGGAAAATCATGTAAACAATTTCTTTTTCTATTATAAGGAAGCCATTGGAAAGTAAATAATTATAAATTCCTGGGTAGTTAAAATACATTCGGTCACGTTATGACTGAAGGTAATTACAACGCGACTAAACTCGTTGCCACTGTAATTGCATGATAGTGTGTGAATAATTGTAAAACGCGATTCCATTCATACAAATAGTGTGACTGATTTAAAAAATAAACAATGTAAATCAACTAAATTTTTATAATCTGATCAAAATTAGTTACATCTACGTCCTATTTCAACATGCATTTTATATAGAAAGTTTTATCGAAATTAATATTTAATTATCATTAATAATTATAATTATAAATCGAGCTCTAATTACATGGGAAGTAATAAGTAAGTAATAAGTACCTAATTCATAATTTTGACGCGACCTCGAATTGAGTGATCTACATATTCAATTAAGTATACCTACGATACTTATTTAATTATTACACAAAATAGTAAAAATTGTAACTGGTCAGTTACAATATTTAAATTCTTAGATACTAATTGTAACGAGTAAAAACTAATTTATATTAAACAAGAGGCAGAAGACATAAACTATTCAATGTGTAAGTAAAAGTGAATTGTCAATTAATAACTTGTGCAAACATTAGTAAGTGAGATTATGAAAATTATAATTATTAGACAACATTGTATGTATAAGTAAATAAGAAGCGTAAAGCATCTTA
This sequence comes from Phyllotreta striolata, assembly GCA_918026865.1. NCBI lineage: Eukaryota > Metazoa > Arthropoda > Insecta > Coleoptera > Chrysomelidae > Phyllotreta > Phyllotreta striolata. The sequence goes on from OU900096.1 coordinate 8,120,303, forward strand.
ATTATTTATTATAGGTACACAAAAACATGTAATTAAGCGGTGTTTTAAATTAATGAGCCGATTCATTAGAGACGCTTAAATCATTGTAAAAAAAATTGGACGGTCCAAGGCAATTTTCACCTCTTATTACCAATATTTTATTACTTCTTCAAATTGTAGACGTTAATAAAATTTGTATTTACCTAAAAATTTGAACGCGAATTTGCCAATTGACCACACTGTTCTAATTGCGTTTGTCCAAAAGAAAAATTGACTAAACGCACCGCCTAGAACAAACAATACTGTAAATTTTTACGAAAAAAATTATATATTTGTAATGATAACAGATGTAGAAATAGATGATGATAAGAGATGAATAGAAGATGATAATAGATGAAAATCATAGGTAGTAAAAATTGTATGTAATTATGTACATGTACAAAAAAGTGACAATATCGAGTATTTAGAGACATTACACTGTGTAGAACATGAAATTATAAAATAAATTATTACAGTTCCCGAACAAGTTTTTGGATATTTTCTCTTCATTTTTAGGTCTGCATTTATGTATGACAGACTGTTTGAAAAATATTTAACGATTTTCAGGAGCAAAATTAGACTTCATAGTCCCTTAATCTGGTTTACTTACATACGAGGAAATTCCAATGAGACCACTTTCACCAACGATTAATATCGCAGCAGCACTTGTTACTCGGACCTCGTTGGTCGGCTATCCGTGTTTTTAATACCGATTAGCGGCCGACTATTTCTGTTTAATTGCAGTTTTTACCGCGTTTAATTTAAAAAAATTTATCTTCCTTTGAAGATGATGTTAAAAATATCTGAGCTTTTCCGTTTCTGTCGAATAAAGCAACAATAAAAAAATGCAATAAAATTCCTTTTATTGAAAATGATGATACAAAATTTTGGGAATTTTGCATATAACAGTTCTGCATGCCATTTCAAACGTGGATAGCTAAAATTTTATTGTTTCTATGAGATAATTATGCTGATTTGATTACTTTAATTTGATTTTTTATCTGCCTTTTGCACATATGTCTCTTCTAAAAAACGGAATAATATGTTACATCTAGTATTATCTAATTTTATTACCTGCTGTATTAAGTATCTCTCTTGTTATACTAGTGAAATGGTCAGTACTGTTTTTATAATTCCTGCATAATTATCTTTAATTAGAATTACAATGTTCGATTTAATTATTGTAATTTTCCTTCGAGTTTGTAACAAGTCTTGAATGAACTCGTTGGTATTGGTATTATTGACAATCTTATGAAATCATTTTTTAGGAAACGTGTAGGTTCAAAATTTTCATATGACGGAACTAATTCTCGTGTCGGTACACTTTTTTCGTGTACCTATTCAACATCACGAATAATTGACCAATTTAAATTCACGCTCGATAGCCAAAATTATCTTATTTTGGCATTTCCAGGCAATAAAAAAGTGCTATGTTAATAGAATAACGGTGAGTTAAAATGAAAGTTGACGCAGATTGTAAATTGTAAGCCAAAGTTCGCGTACCTGTTAAAAATTTGTTTACATCCATATTCACGTGCGGTTAACAAAAATGGTAAATTTTGATTAATAGGTCACGAAACCATAGAATAGGAAAATTTATGGTAATTGGTGTCAAATTAGTTTAAAATGTGTTTAGAGTTCAACCTGATTCCTAACTTAATATAAAGATAATTAAATTTGTTCAGCGAATTTATCACAGTGATGATCCTTCAGTAATGGTCCTTGCTAAGAAATAGAGCTGTAAGGTTCCAAAAATTACAAAGTTATAGTTAAATTTATATACATAAAATCATTTAGAATACAAATAAGCATGCGTTAAGAGATTAGTTAGTTATTCAAGAATACACGCTGATGTATCAGACTGCAACCTCATCGATCTTGAACTACTTAGGCTGCCCTCTATAGACGAGACAGACAGAAACAGACGATGCCCACCGTCTTACTAAAGAACCTGTATGTTCACGATTACAATAAAACGGCACTTACCGATTTTATTGAAAAATATCCTACCCTCTCCGACTGATTGGTTGAGCGGCTTGGGCAGTAATTCCACCTTAAGGGTGGTGCCATTGCTGTCTAAACTCCGCGGCGAAATTTTCAAAATTCCGCCGCGAAAAAACACACCCGGAAGTTGTACTTCCAGGTCGTGCGTGAGGAAGAACTCCTTCGTATCCTCGCTAAGAGATCTAGATAATTCGTTAAGTTCATCAGTACTATTGTTAGTTATGACACGATTTCTCGGATAAGTTATTGAGTTTTTCGAAAACCTCACGAAATCCCCCAAGAGGAAATCGTCCTCGGGGATATTTAGATCGTCTCGTGCACAGGAGGACCCGGATTTTTCGCATTCCGCCACTAAATCTATCCCGGAACCGCCGATTGGAACAGTCGCGTTCGACCCGCTCACCAGAACATTAAACCAAATGGAAATTAGTGTGAGGTAGATGAACATACTGTAGATTTACACTTTCCCTTTACAGCATTCTAGATGCACGTTTTTTCGTGAGCTTCATGGCATGCTTCGACGTTCTTTCGCCGACCGGATCGCGACGAGGACTAAACCAAGAGCGGCCATTTACATTATCAATTCGTGACATACTTATTTCAATCCCTCTCTCTCTCTCGGAGGAAATATTATAGAATCTTCGCGTATTTTGCTATTACGAATTTGTCAATTTTTGGCAATTATGTAAATGGACGATTACACCTAATAAAAGTAACCCATAAGAAATATTTGGTCCTTCTACACCAGAAGAAATATTATAATGAGCATATTTTATTTAATCAATACAAATTATTAAATTAAAAATTAACTACTATTCAATTTTTATAATATTTTATTCTAATATGTAAGCATTTATAATAGGATAGAATTTATGAAAATTTAATAAATCAGTCTCATATACAGTTAATTTGGCCAGTTGGTATTTTTTTATAGATCAAACTGTCTGCCTAGTGCAAAAGTTGATTCCGCACGAAAAATATTCACCATAAATTATTATTCACTGAACATCTTCAATATGTAGCACACTATCTATTACGTTTGTAGAATTTTATTTAATAACCGTTATTTGTATATCGTGACATTAATTAATATACTTTTTAAACACAAAAATCAGTACTATCGGTTGTATTAACGATAACATTAACCAACTCCTCTATTCTTTAGTCCAAAATTTACCGACTGAAAAAATTTATTCATAAAATTTTATTGTCTAACTCGGGCCCACAAAATTTTATTATCCACCACCAATTAAACCACTAATTAAATTAGATACACAAATACATAAATTACTCGTATAATTTTAACCGGTTCATCAAATTTAGACTGACACAGGCGTACAAATTTTTCACATGTTTCTGATAGTTTCAAAATTGGATAAACAAAACTCACCCTTCGTATTTTTGCCACGAAACTATCAACATTCGTAAAGTTCTAAAAATTGAAACATATATTGGACGATCAGCATTAGCACTAGCTGCATTCTAATATCTCCGTAAATCTTATAAGATGCTTCGTGAAGAGGATATTAAATAAAACAGGTTTTACAGTTTTTTGCCGGCAAAATTATAAGGTAGAGATATTTATTATCAAACAGAATATTACTATTGAATCATCCGTTTCTTTTCTTTAGAAAGTGGCCAACTGACCATCAATAAGTGACACAGAAACGAAGGCATTTATAGTGCAAACTAGCGAGTGTAATTAATGCTGTTTCTTTTATAATCATTTATCTTAATGCCGAAAATAAAATTGATGTTAAGACACAATTGGCTAAAGTTTAATGATCTTTTTCTCTAAACAATTTGCAATGTCTGAATTAAAGAATGTGTGTCGAATATTATGAATTTATAAATTTTATTACATTTATTTAACTGTTTTTTTTCTAATAAAATGCTAATAATAAAATTATTATTAATATTTGAATTCCATTATACCACTTTTATGGTTTAACGGCTTTTAGTTATGTGATTTGTATGGGTTTACAGGGGTCCCATAAAACTGCTTTTAACGATGTACAAACTTTATTGTTGTATCCACAAGAAAAACACGTACTTATTATTGGAATAAACAAGAAAAATCATGAGTTGAGCATTGAGCGGTTCTTTTCGGCTCTGGTTGACAGATGACAGTTGACTTCGGATCTTCTTTTTTCTAACATTCAGTACGAACTGTCAACAGCTGTTTTCGGCGACTCACACGCCCTCTCGGGGCTAGCGGCAGAGTCGTTACCGGATCAGGTGGAGCAGGAACCGCCACATCCACTCCCCCTCCAGTGACTTGCGAGGGAGCTTGCGAAGAAGACGGCGAAGGAGGCTGCGAAGAAGACGGCGAAGGAGGTTGCGAAGGAGTAAGGAACGAAACCTTCTTGGCACGGGCGTATGTTCTCGTTGGCCTGTCGATATCCGTGGTGGGGTTGATCTGCGGAGTGATTTGCTCGTCTGATCGGTTGGAGTTGTCATCAGTCTTGGTAATGTAGGCGGGCTTCAGTAGACTGGTAGAAATTGCTTTATCCTCCCCCTTAATGCGGATGATAAATACTTTGTCGTTTAGACGCTTGATGATCTCATGCGGGCCTGAATAGGGGTGTTCAAGAGGCTTTCTAACAGCCTCGATTTTTCTGAAGACGTGGCTGCAGGTATTCAGGTCCTTTAGAATGAACAGTCTGGACTTCGTGTGGTGGGCTGTCGGGGTGGGTCTTAAGGTTCGAATGTGTTCTCGAAATTTTTCTAAAAAGAACTGTGGGTCCGCTTCGGTTTCCTCCGAAATAAAAAATTCGCCCGGTATACGTAATGGGGCACCGAATAGCATCTCCGCTGGAGAAGCCTTGAGGTCTTCTTTATAAGCTGTACGCAGTCCCAGGAGAGCGGTTGGCAGAAGGTCTGGCCACGGCGTTTGAGAATTACACATTAGAGCAGCTTTTAGCGCACGGTGCCAGCGTTCAATTAAGCCATTTGCTTGCGGATGATAAGGCGACGTATGAATTCTGTTTGCTCCAATTAACTTGGCAAGGGCCCTGAAAAGTGCGGATTCAAATTGGGTCCCTTGATCTGTGGTGATTGTGAGCGGAGTTCCATATTGACAAACCCATTGGTTGTAAAAAGCTGAAGCTACAGTGTCGGCGGATATGTTAGCGAGAGGAACAGCAGCAGGCCATCTACTGAAACGATCTATCATGGTTAAACAGTAACGTAGGCCTCCGACGGTCGGTAGTTCGATCAAGTCAAGATGAACATGATCGAAGCGATTATCTGGTACGTCGATGTGCATTGGGATAGTGCGGTTATGGCGATGTACTTTCGAACGTTGGCAGGCTATGCATTGCCTAGCCCAGAGAAGAGTGTCCTTTTTAATTCCTGGCCAGACGTACCTCTCTCTGATTTGTTTGACCGTAGATCTGCCACTTGGGTGAGATGAATCGTGAACGGTTTTAAAGGCTTCCTGCCTGAGGTTGGACGGAATAAATGGACGAATGCGGCCACTGGAAACGTCGCACAGTATAGTGTGACCATCAATTGTCAGTTTCTGTAAGGTAAGCGACGTGTTTTCCAGCAGATCGGCTAACTGGTCATCGTTCCGTTGAGCGTTGGCTATTGTTTCGGCATCTAGCTTTGTGGGCATATTTATTACATTAATTCGAGAAAGCGCGTCGGCTACTACATTTTCTTCTCCCTTAGTGTAAATAATTTCAGTCGTGAATTGCGAAATGTAGTCTAATTGTCTGAGCTGTCGCGGGGAGGCTTTATCAGCGCGTTGTAAAAATGCGTAGGTCAGCGGTTTGTGGTCCGTTTGAATGACAAAAGACCTACCTTCAAGTATATAGCGGAAGAATTTGATGGAGGCAAATATTGCCAGCAACTCCCTGTCATAGGTGCTATAGCGAGTTTCTGTCTGGCTAAGTTTTCTCGAAAAGAAGGCTATTGGTAACCACTCTCCGTCCTGAAGTTGTTCAACGGCTGCACCAATTGCCGTGTCAGACGCATCCGTCTTAAGCATCAAAGGCGAGTTTGGTGCCAAAAATGGAATTCTTACGGCCTCTATGATGCCACGCTTGCAAGCCTCTAGAGCTTCCTCGGCCTCTCCTGTCCAAGGGATCGGGCGTTTGTCTTTCTTTTTGGCGTCACTCAAAAAATTGGTTAGCGGGGCCTGGAGTTTCGCAGCCCCCTTGATAGACTTGCGATAATAGTTCATCAGTCCAAGGAAACGGCGTAGGTCATTGACGGTCGCAGGTTTTGGGAAATCAACAATGGCCCGGATTCTCTCCTCCGGTGGGCGGAAACCGTCTTTGCTCACCGTATGACCCAGGTATGCCACCTCTGTCCTGCCAAATTGGCATTTTGACGGGTTGATGGTCAGTCTGTTTGCTCGTAGAATAGAAAAAACGATAGAAAGGTGTTTGAGATGATCCTCATGCGAAACGGAATGCACTATCAAGTCATCAATATAGCAACCCACGAAATCCAAACCCCTAAAAAGGTTATCCATATGCCTCTGAAAGGTTTGTGTGGCGTTACGGAGACCCATCGGCATCCCCAGGAATTCAAAAAGTCCAAATGGGGTTGTTACGGCGGTTTTCGGTACGTCGTCTGGGTTCACAGGTATTTGATAGTAAGCCCGCACCAAATCAATAGTGGAGAAGATCTTGGAGCCATGGAGTCGCTGAAGAATATCCTCGCAGTGTGGAACTGGGTAGCGGTCTGGAACAGTAAGTGAGTTTAAGCTTCTATAATCCCCGGTGGTACGCCAGCCGCCAAGTTTCTTTGGTACCATATGAATCGGGCTGGCCCACTGGCTACTGGAGGGACGGATAATTCCATGGAGTAGTAACATGTCGAGGTCTTCTCTCGCTATTTTTAGTTTGTCGCCAGTTAGCCTGCGGAATCTTTCAAAAACTGGTGGTCCTTTTGTGATGATATGATGAGCCACAGAGCTATCTGCGCAGGTGGTGGGTGCAGCGTTAGGTCTAGTTATATCGATGTAGTCGTTCAGTAAATCTGTGTAAGGTTTGTATTCCACAGAAGAGGAATTAATTTGGTCGATTGTCGAAACACTATGTACTGCTGCCTGGAAAATTTGGCCCTTTGTGGTGAAAGAGGTGATCGGGTCTATGAGTCGACCACCCTTCAAGTCCAAGAGTAAGGCATGATAAGTGAGGAAATCCGCACCAATGATGGCAGATTGCACGTCAGCGATAATGAAGGACCATTTGAATGCCCGTCGTAAACCGAAGTCAAGAGTTAATGTTTTTTGACCGTAAGTATGAATCGTTGTACCATTTGCAGCGTACAGAAGAACGTCATCCTGCTTTAGCCTTGTATTAAAAGATGATTTTGGAACCAATGATATCACCGACCCAGAATCAATAAGAAATCTCATATTCGTTTTTTTATCGTGGAGGTGAAGACGGTGTTCCTGTTTCAGGATGTTGTTATTGCTGTCGCCAACCGCCTGAATTGACGACAGCTTTTTTAGTTTTCCGGCTGAGGTTGCGGTACGAAGGAGCACGGTTGTGTACACATGTTGGCTCTCTCCTTGAATCTGCGGTGATAATAGCATATACGACTGGGAGCTGGTGATGCAGGTCTGGAGCTTGCACGGCTGTAACTGCGGCCTCTTTGATTCCGAAAGTCAGCACGTTCTTTGGTTAGCGAAATGAGCTCCGATAATGAGAGTTTAATCGCCGCCATGTCCTGAGCTAGATTGTTCAAAATTGAAGTTGTAAATCCATTGCTGGGTGAATATGATCGATTATCGGCCCTGCTGGTAGACATTACATAAGAACCTGATTGAGTTTCCAATAGCTCATCTGCGAATCTGGCTTGCTCGTCCAGCGTTGTCGAACGAAGGATTTTTAAAAGTTTTTGAGTGCTTGGGGGAAGCAATGCCAACCAACGCACGCGTAGTACGTCTTCAGTTGCTCGGTCACCCGCCAAGGCTGTCATTTGTCGAAGAAGCTGGCTCGGTTTCTTATCTCCGAGTTGCAATTCTGTTAAAGCTTTATGCAGCTGTCGATCAGCTGAATCGGTGAATCTGTTGATGATTTCAGATTTTAAATGATCGTATTTGTTCGTCCTGGGAGGATTCCTTAAAACATCCGATACCTCTATCATCGTCTCAGCATCTAACGCCGTGATAAGCTGATTATATTTAGCACCGTCCGAAATGATTTTGTTGCATTGAAATTGTGCTTCAATTTGTATAAACCACATGTTAGGATGATTCTTCCAAAAAGGAGGCAGTCTGCAGGTAGCTACAGCGTCGACATTCATAGAAGGTACGTACGAACTCAAAAGTAGTGGTTCGCCTATTAAGCTTTGATTGTGACCTTGTGCTTGCTCTCCCGGGTTTGTGTTTGAGGCAGGAAGAAACGGGCAGTCATCCTCCGGAACAGGATCTGCTTGTTGTTCGCGAGACATAATTATTGTTTCACTCGAATCTGTAAATTTGCGTATAAGTTTAGTTGTTCGAGACAAAAATAAAAAAAGGTATATAAGTTCTTGTTTGCAGTACGAAGCGGCTGGAGTGGGCCAATTGACCGGCACACGATGCACACTATTGCACGAAATTGTTATAGTTTTGTATTGTTTGTAGCACGTGGCACGTCACAGGTCAACACGTATTTTAGAGTTTCTAAGTTCTTTCGGGGTCACCAATTATGGGTTTACAGGGGTCCCATAAAACTGCTTTTAACGATGTACAAACTTTATTGTTGTATCCACAAGAAAAACACGTACTTATTATTGGAATAAACAAGAAAAATCATGAGTTGAGCATTGAGCGGTTCTTTTCGGCTCTGGTTGACAGATGACAGTTGACTTCGGATCTTCTTTTTTCTAACATTCAGTACGAACTGTCAACAGCTGTTTTCGGCGACTCACACGCCCTCTCGGGGCTAGCGGCAGAGTCGTTACCGGATCAGGTGGAGCAGGAACCGCCACATTTGTCAGTATTATACCGCCATCTTTTGCTTAGTTTATAAGAACCCAAAGAGTAGCAATAACAAAGTAAAAGTAGGTACCGTTTACCAGATTGATGTAGGTGGTACCTTTTGAATGAAACTAGATGGAAACATGGAGACGAGTTTAATACTACATAGAAGAAACCGTCGTTTCAGCATATTCAACAGATTGAAAAATTTGGTGTATTCACTGGTGAGTTCATTAGGAATATGTTTTGTATCTTAAGTGAAGATGGAGCTTCGATGTCCAAAAGTTTCATAATTGTTAAAATTACTTCTTATTAATTTCATAGAGTAATAGGTAATTTTGCACTCACCCTGCATCTTTTTTACCTTTCTTTTGCTATCTATTTTACCTCGAATTTTGGTTGTTAATTCTTAGATACCTGTAATTATCTAGATACTTAGATACTCGTTATAAAAAATTCTCAACAACATTTTTTAATTAATAGCGGGATTGTTCATTACAGTTTGGTCAATTTTATGCCCGAGTTGCGCCTTCTTAAAAAAACTGAAATTCAACGTAGAAATTTTCCGAAGATATATCATGCTCAAGCATCAATTGTAATAATTCAGTATGAGGTATTTTTAACATTTTTACCAGGTAAAAAGTGTTACATTGGCTACAATCTAATTGTTTTCCGCGGCATTTTAACAGATCTTAATTGAAAAATACATACATCTACATTTTTCGCTTAATATACATAGTATGTTACATTACAAAAAAATGAACTTTACTTTCCTAATTATTAGAGCGGCTTTTATGTACGTATAAACGTATGTAGTAGTACAAATTAGGCTGGTTACTCTCGCTTTTATGACTCTAGTATAAAATAATTTGTTTTTTTACAATGTGCATTAGTCTTCGAGTGCAATTAAAACTGAAACAATGCTCCTGATATTTGTTAGTACTCTGCTAGTAACATCCAGCTTTGCTCAATTGAAGGGAGATAGGAGCGATTTTAAAAGATCCTTAGGGTTAAATTGCGGGAGCTCCTACTCTTCAACATGCCTAAAATTAGACATCGTCAACTTTATCGAAGGGTTGAACGAAAAAGGTGATATAAATATAGTTCACGGATTAAAATTAGTGCGGGAAAATGTTAGTACTGAAAACACTGCGGATTTAGTGGCCCATTTAGGCAGAGAACACCCCAACAATCCCGATGCTAGGTTAGACGCCTTCCTGCTAAAGAAACTCGAGGGCTATCTGGCCAGCCATTCGCTCAAATTGGATCTAATGGAAGACGAGGAAGACGAAAACGCCGTCACCGGGCGTAAGAAGAAGCGCAAAGGAGGCGGTAAAGGCGGCATGGGGATGATTTTTGCGGCTGCTGCTATGATGAAAAGCACGCTCTTCGCCGTGGGACTCGGCACGGTGGCTGCTTTGGCCGGTAAAGCTCTGATGACAGCCATGATTTCCCTTCTTCTCTCCACCATCATCGGCCTGAAATCCCTGAAAAGCGGGGGAGGAAAGTCCAACGTCGAAGTGGTGCACGCCAGCTCGCACGATCGCACAGATCCCCAGAGTTATTACCAAAATTTCAATAATTACGGTAACGGCAGGAGCTTGGATGCGCCATTGCCTCTGGGCTTGAGGGCGGATTATAAACCCGCTTAAATAGATGTATGATTGTGTTATTTATTTATTTATTTATTTATAGTTAGTATTTATGTAATTTATTGAACTTTTGAAGGGTGATTTTTGAATGATAGCCGATTTGAAATTTATTATTTTTCGTTTGGTAAATAAATTTTATGAATTTCATTCTGTCTTAATTTATTTGCTTGATATTTGATCCTTTATAAATTATTTTGGGCGAATGATTTATTCAAATACAAGCCCATAATGATTTTAACTCAGTTCCAGACAGTTGCAAGAGAAATATTTTTCAATTATTATGACTTTTGTTGCTTCAATATTAATTTGTTTGAATTTTTATAGAAATATTTCTTCTAATTAAGAAAAGTTGTTACCTTCGAAATCAAGCAAATAATCACTGCAAAAGTGATTATGAGATAGTGCACATATCGAATATTTTTGTGGCTTTTTGATTTCTCTTTTAGTCGAAAATCACTGGTAGGGTAAAACTTTCAAAAGTAAAAAAGTATAGATAAATAGGCAGTATTTTTGTTTAAGAAAGCCTAAACATTATTAAAATATTAATATAAATATTTGCAGTGATCATAATGAGTATAATTATTATAATATAAAATTTTCTTTTCGACTTTTTTATTCCTTCATTCTTCATCTCTCAACTCCATTCATAATATTATATTATGAAAATGTAAAAAAAATATTTCCTTATAATTATAATTCTTCAGCATTTTTAGCCTATATTATACACTTTTGCAATTTTGTAATTAAGTAATGTTCAATAAATGTTCAATGTTCAATAAATTCAAAATTATAGTAACAAATATTTTTTTATTTAACAAATAAATAACAATAAATTAATAAATTACGCTCGTGCTAAGTTCTTAAGCCGGTTTGTATTCAGGCCTCAATCCCAGAGGTAAAGGCTTCTCGTAACTCCTGCCCCATCCCCCGTGATGATCATCCTGCACTCCTGCGTGGACCACCTCGTGGCTGGAATGCCCTCCGCTCGTCAGAGACTTGAGACCGATGATACCAGACAATAGGAGAGAAATCATACCAGTCATCAAAGCTTTACCAGCTAGGGCTGCTACGGCGCCCAAACCGATGGCGAACAGAGTGCTTTTCATCATTCCTGCGAAGGCCAGCATCATTTGCATTCCGCCGTCGCCTCCCTTCTTCTTCTTACGACCGGTGACGGCGTTCTCGTCTTCGACTTCCTCGGCGAAATTCAGCTTCAACGAGTGGCTCTCCATGAAGCTTTGTACCTTTTTTAAGAGAAAAGCGTCCAATCTGGCATCGGGGTTGTTGGGAAACTCCCTTCCGATATCGGCGATAATGTCCGCGGTGTTGGCTGTTGTGTTGTAATTTTCACGAAGTATCGACACTCCTGGTATGACATTGATGTCTCCCTTTTCGTTTAAACCGTCAACCCATCCGACGATGTCCAATTTCAGGCAGGTTAATGAGTACGACTTGCCGCAATCTTTGCCTAACGATCGCTTAAAGTCATTTCCTTTTACAACGGCACTGGTTACAAGCACGAAATAAAGAATGGACCGAGAGAACATTATGACTAATTTAGAGTTGGCCGAAGACTGATGCCAATCTGAAAACGAAAACCAATTTATACTAGATCATCTTGATTAAAAAAACGAGAGTTATGAATATAATTAGCCATTTCTATTCATCCTATATTTGATCATTTCTAAAAACTGCTCCGATAATTTTTAAGAAAGGAGAACGCTTTTTATAAATCCGTTGACAAATGTATAATTTTGGAATAAACATAAACCGAATATTCAAAAAAATAAATAGGCTGTGGTAAAACGTTACTTTCGAGCCATTTCGTTGGAGAGAAGGATAGAAATTCGGAGATAATATTAGATATTCTTCATTTTCACTTTACTGTTTTGATTCTTTGATTAATATTTTTTTCCTAATCTGCTAATCTTTACACTAGTATAGTTTCATAAATTATTTATATTCTTTTCGAATTCTTACACACACTTAAAATTTGGTATTACCATTAACAATTATATTATATGCTAATGAATAATAAGTTTATTATACTGTTTATTATTAGTAGTACACTCAATAATAGAACACTTAACACGTCAATTAGTCCAAATAAAATTAATTGCCGTGAAACATTTAGATTTGAAAACGAAGATATATATTTGCTTGACCCACACTATTGTATTTATTTTATACTGTTCTTCTTTTTGAATAAATTATTAGAGTACTTAGATTAGAGTATTAGTGTGTACTTAAGACAGAGTAGTACTTAAATACTCTCTAAAGCATACTTAATACTTATATTTATTTTATTTATTCATTGTTTGCAATTTGCAAATCTTCTTTTAATCCTTAAACAATCCAAAAATTTTCTAAGGAAAAATGAAGTCTTTTCTAAGTCTTGAATAGGTAAAGTCAATGACAACCCTTAGTAATTCTAATTTTCATCAGAATTTTAGTAAATTATCTTTTAATCTGCAATTCTTTAATCTTTGCTTTTCATTGCCGTCCATTAATTTCTACCCTACCCTACCTTAACTATGTATATAATCGTTTGTGCTCAGGTTTACCTAGGTTTTCCTACTTATCTACTTATTAAGGTTCATCTTATTATTAATAATTTATTTCGATTTCTTTCTAGTTTATTGTTATTCACCTATAATATACAAGGTAACTCAAACATCTTATTAATCTTGGCGGTGGCAGAAGAGAGTCAAATAATAATAATCTACTCAATAAAAATCAGGAAAAGTTTCGTACAGAAAATACCAAAATATGCTGGAGAAATTACTTATCATTTATTTAGAATCTCACATATCACATTATAGCTTACAAATTACAACTACTACATAATACTGTTTCATTATAATCATCTAAACTAACAAAATTTTTTTAACGAACAAAAATAAATTAAACTATCTGCGATAAAATAAATAAGGAAAATCATGAGCGTCGACTAGTTTAGGCCGGTTTGTATTGCGGCTGCAATCCGAGCGGCAAGGGCCGCGGCCCTTCGTAGCTCCTGCCCCATCCGTGGTGGTCCTCGTGCCCCGAAGAATGGGAACTGGAGTGCGTGTAAACCGGCTTCGAAACGACTTCGTAAGTGGTCTTCTCGCCGCCGCTCGTCAGCGATTTGAGCCCGATGATGGCGGAGAGAACGAGCGATATCAAACTGGTCATCAGGGCTTTCCCAGCCAAGGCGGCGACCGCCCCCATCCCCAAAGCGAACATGGTGCTCTTCATCATCGCCGCGTAGGCGAACAGCATGCCCATGCCTCCGCCTCCCTTGCCTTTCTTCTTACGCCCTGTGACCGCGTTGTCGCCCTCCTCCGCCTCGCCGAAGTTCATCTTCAAGGAGTGGCTGCCCAGGAATCCTTGGATTTTTTTTAGTACGAACGCGTCGAGTCTCGCGTCGGGGTTGTTGGGGAATTCCCGGCCAATTTCAGCGACCAGCTCGGCTGTGTTAGGCGCGGTGCTGACGTTTTCGCGCACTATCGATATTCCGGGTAGTACACTGATGTCGCCCTTTTCGTTCAGTCCGTCCACCCAGCCCACGATGTCCAGCTTCAGGCAGGTCAGGCTGTAGGATTTATCACAGTTTTTTCCTAAGGATCGTTTGAAGTCACTTCTGTCGCCGGGCCGGTGGATGGCTTCCGCTAAGGCACATGCTATTAGAGCCGAACAAATGACTAGCCGAACGTGCCACATTTTGGTTTAGTTATTTGATCAAGACTGACGTGCTTCGGCGTAATGCGGAGTAATTTATAGTGGAGCATCTTGATTAGAAAAAAATGAGAGTGATGTATATAATTGGGCAATTTCTAAATCAACGTACATGCAAAAAAATTTTTACTTGGCTGCTCTGGTACAGTTTTAGAAATGAGAGCGGATTTTTTTTGATGATAATTTGCCTTAAGGTATAGTTTGGTCGGTGTCAATAGTTATATGTTTTGATCGAACAGATTAATATTTGGGTATAATATGCAGATTTAGTTGGACAATATTTTAGTCAAATTATTGAGTGTCGTGAATTGTGACATTCAAAGTTTTCCTCTAAATACTTTATATACAAAATTTAAGTCAAGGCAAATAAAACATTTAAAATATTATTTCCTTAAAATAAATCTACTAGGTACGTCGATTAAAATTTGTCCAGTGAGATTGGCAAGAATAACCAAATAATTCAAATGTAATTTGAGATTATTAGGCCTAAAATTGCCCGAGGAACTTTTAAAAAATATATTAGCAGTAGCAAAAAATGGAAAGAAAATAATAATTTAGGCATCTATATCATTATCTCGATGAAAGTATGCGCAATTTTTATGTCAATAGTAAATTAGTAAAAAAGAGCATCATTGTCGTGAGAAATGCTCAACGATTTAATTTTGTCAATAACGTAAGATTTCATTCAAGCTAAAATGTATTCAAATAAACTGGATAATTTGCAAGAGGTTAATTTTTTTTATGATTTGATTGAGCTCATTAAAAAAGCCAAACCATCAAAATTTAGTGTTGAAAATTAGATCATAGTTTATTTTTTAAACAAATTTATTTGCAATATATTGCAATAATAGGTTTTTATGTTCGCAAAAGTTGAATAATTTTTTGTTTTAAAAAAGCTTTACTTTCATTGGGTTTCTCTTTGATTCATTCATAATTTTGGACCTTTCGATTTCTATTAAGTATATCCATAAAATTTAAATGAATATTGTTTATTTGTTAACATTAGGTATAATAATTAAATTATTCATAAAATCTAGTTTAATATTTATTTTTGAATATGTTTAGGTACATAGAAACTTAAATAAATATATATAAATAGAAAAAGTCTAGGTAATATACTTAAATTTAAAAATTCTTAATAATCATTTTTATTCAACCATAGGTATCAATAAAAATATGTAGATGTAGATATGTATAAATAAATAATTTATTAACAAAAAATAATTTACATAAATAGTAACAATAAATTAGTTATTTTAAAAATCTCTAAGCAGGATTGTATCCTGGTTGTAATCCCAACGGTAAAGGTTGCTCGAAGCTCCTGCCATGTCCGCTGTGATGGTAATCTTCATGGCCGGATGAATGGGAACTGGAATGCGTGTAAACAGGCTTCGATACTACTTCGTAGGTAGTTTTATCTCCACCACTCGTAAGCGATTTAAGACCGATAATCATGGAGAGAACAAGAGAAATGATACCGGTGGTTAAAGCTTTACCGGCAAGACCAGCTAAAGCTCCCAAGGCAAGGGCGAAGTACGTGCTTTTCATCATCGCCATCAACGCGAAAATCGTTCCCATGCCGTTTCCTTTTCCTTTCTTCTTACGAGCAGTCACCGAGTTATCATCGTCTTCGGCGAAGTGAAGCTTGAGCGAGTGGCTGCCCAGGAAGTTCTGGACTTTCTTCGACAGGAAGCCGTCCAACCTGGCGTCCGGATCGTTCGGGAACTCCCTGCCTAATTCGGCCACGATATCGGCGTTAGCGGCTTTGGGCGAGCCGTTCTCACGCACTATTTTTACACCGGGAATCAAGTCGATGTTCTGCTTCTCGCCCAAACTGTCCACCCAGCCGATGACGTCCAGCTTCAGGCAGGCCGGCGTGTAGGATTTGTCACAATTCTTACCGAGCGATCGCCGGAAATCTGATGGATTTTCGGCAAGCGAAACGACTACGATTGTCAAGCATACTGCCAACCGAGCGAACCACATTTTGTTAATTAACGCTGGACCAAGACTAACTAACGAGATAGCGGAGCGAAATTCTTTTATAGTGGAGCATCTCGATTAGAAAAAATGAGAGTGATAACTAAATCGTGCCCTCCGGGCAGAAATTAACTTTTTTTGGTCGAAATTAAATGTGGAATACATAAATTGTTGTCGTTTTAAAAGTGTAGTGGTCGGATTAATAAGATTTTTATAGAACACCGCGATTACAATTAATAAAAATATTATGCCTAATTAATTCTTATTGCGTGACTGAATAGGGACTTTAATTTTAGTTTCCTGGTTACAGCGAAATTATTTTGTAAAAATTAACCGAAAAACAATAATAAACAAATAATTTATTGACGACAAATAAATAACAAACAAATAAATTAGAATATACCTAAATAATTTACGCTGGTTTATATTCCGGTTGGAGTCCTAGAGGCAGAGGCATATCAAAACTCCTTCCGTACCCCGAATGCCCACCATGGTGGTAATCCTCGTGACCCGTCGAATGCGAATTACTATGACTATACACAGGCTTCGAGACAACTTCGTAAGTGGTCTTCCCGCCGCCTCCTGACAGCGATTTCAAACCAATAATAGCTGAAAGTAGCAGCGAAATGAGACCCGTCATCAAAGCTTTACCGGCCAGCGCAGCCAGAGCTCCCAGAGCTAACGCCAACAAAGTACTCTTCATCATAGCAGCCGCGGCGATAATCATGCCCATTCCGCCGCCGCCTTTCTTGCCGCCGCCGCCTCCGCCGCCGCCTCCCTTACGCGCCGACCCGGCGCTCTCCTGGTCGAAGAGGTTGAGCTTTACCGAATGGCTGTTGAGGAACCCGTGGACTTTTCGAATGAGAAAGGCGTCGAGTCGGGCGTCGTGGTCGTTGGGGAAATCCCTGGCCAAATCAGCTACTATATCAGCTGTGTTGATCCGTGCACTGCCGTTTTCTCGCACTATCGTTACACCGGGAAACACACTGACGTTGTCGTTTTCGTTCATTTTGTCCACCCAACTGACTATATCCAGCTTCAAGCATGTCGTGGAATAGGAAGTGTTGCAGTCCTTGCCTAAGGATCTTTTGTAATCGGTCCTGTCGGTTTTCTGTGTAACATCTTCGGCGAGTGCGCCGGAGAACAGGGTGAACGCGAGTGCTATTGGAACGAACCACATTGTTGCAATCGAAGCCGGGGACGCACTGATATCGATTGCTAAAATCGATTTACTTTTATAGCAGGCAAACGGAAGGAAAAAATAAAGCGATTTTATTACTGAAATTATTGTCCAGCGTTTAGATGAATGGAGTTAGTGGAGCACAAAGTAATTGTGAGCGCAAGTGACGGGAGCAAATTCGATCGAATTTTTTTCTTGCAGAGACGGATTTCTTTAAACGGATACAATTGTTTTACTTGCCGGCGATTAGCGTCGCACGTTTGTCATGAGAATTCGGCAGAAGCCAATATTTGTGGTTCGATTTTCGTTGGTTTGTCGATACAAATTTTTTTGATGGTTAACAATCTTTCATCGATTAGATATTGATATAATAAAGTACCTAAGTAAATACTTGGTTTAAGAGATTGGAAAGTAATTTATTTTTCTTCAAACAGAAAATTCGATTCTTTGTAGTCACTATACCTACACTATTCTAGTTTATCTATGACGCTTTTTGTAGAGGTATCGTAAATATGTGGTGCCATTAATTTGTGTTTGTTCAAACGAAACATTTCACTTTTTAACATTGTTCCATCACCTATCCTATAATAAGACGTTTTATTCACACGCCAGTATAATATCATTATTATTCACCTATTATATCAAGAATAAAATTACATACGTAGGTATACAAAAACAAAAAGGTTAATAAAAGATTACCTAAATTTAAGAAATAAAATTCTAATCGTATAAAAACTTTGTGTAGAAACAGGTTTGATGGCCCATCCTAATTTCTCCTTTAAATCCGGGTTCTACCTAATAAGAACATTTTAGTTTAGCTTCTTGCAAATTAAAACCTTTTTTTTTGTTATACTAATCTCGAGTAATTAACAATAGAATGAATTAATGATGAATCGAAAAAAAGCTCAACACTTTCCATTTTTTGGCGATTTGCTTTCAAATTGGAAGACACTGCCGAAGATCGTGAGCCCGTTAATAGTGCATAAAACGTCCGATTTACTTTCTCTCCGGCCGTTCTAAATTTAGGGATTCAATATTCGATTCCATCTTGTCGAAACTCAAGAAGTGAATGTCAACTTTCCTGTCCGGATCGTTTTCTATTTACAAGTCGAGTTTTTTTTTCTCAATTTTTTTTAACGCAATTTGTATTCGTTTTAGATATCATCTCTGCTCTCCGTTGATGAATTGGCGGGTGTTCGTTTTCATTCGTTCCGACAAAATTGAAAGACCATCTAGAATAAATTAACTTTTAATAGGTACAACGATTCACGAATAAATAGTTACAATTTTGGAAAATATACATTTATTTGAACACAGTGAAAAAATACGTTTTTTAAATAAATAAATTAGTTTGGTATCTCTCAGGCGGGTTTGTATTCTGGTTGCAATCCCAACGGTAGCGGCATGTCGAAACTTCTCCCGTACGACGAATGCCCGTAACTAGGGTGGTGCTCTTCGTGTCCCACGGAATGCGAATTCGAATGACTATAAACCGGTTTGGAAACTATTTCGTAAGTAGTGGATTTGTGTCCGTGCGTCAACGCCTTCAGCCCGATTATCGCAGAGAGCAGCAAGGAAATGAGACCGGTCATAAGGGCTTTTCCCGCAATCGCCGCAATACCTCCTAGCGATAGAGCTAGGAGCGTACCTTTCATCATCGCACCCGCCGCCATCATCATGCCCATACCACCGCCGCCTCCGGATCCGCCACCGCCTCCTCCTTTGCCACCGCCTCCGCCTCCGGATCCTCCGCCGCCGCCTCTAGCCGTCTCCACGCCGTCCCTGTTGATTAAATCTAGGCGTAGCGAGTGACTGTTGAGGTACGACGAGACTTTCTTCATGAGGAAAGCGTCCAATCGAGCGTCTGGATCGTTCGGGAAATCTCTGGCTAATTCCGCGACCATATCGGCCGTGTTACTCTTGTCTCCATTATCCTCCTTGATGACGGAAACGCCCGGCAGGACACTGTAATTCTCCTCTTCGTTCAATTTGTCTACCCACGACACTATGTCCAGTTTCAAGCAGGTTGTGGTGTACGTCGTGCCACAGTCCCTAGACAGGGATTTTTTGTATTCACTTTTCGGTTTCGCGTCCGGTTTTTCGTCCGCCGCCAATACGCACAATGTCAACCACAACACCGACACAAGCGTGAGGTAATGTTTCGAGAACATCTTCGATGATAATGTTCTCTAATCTTACTGATAGTAGAGCAAAGTGGACAGCGACGTTTATATAGCAAAGTCGCAGGGCGTATTAGAAAAATCTGTTTACTTGTTTATCAAGAATCTGTGATTACCATTTATCATGAATGGAAATTGCTCTCTATACCAGTTTCGTATATGTACAAGCATGGGCGCACCGAAAGGCACATATGATAAGGTTTAGAATAAATATCGTACATCCGCGTTAAAACTTCTCCAGGATATAATCTTGATAACAATATAGATAACTATAAAAATTAGTATTTAATTTAATGTATTATGTAGTAAACCAGCAGGTAAACCGATAAATTAGATTAATTACTAATGATCAATGAATCTGGTAATAACAATGTTTCACAAATATTGATTTAAAAATTTATTGAAACGGAACGAATTCGATTGTTACGATAAATTTATTGCTTCAATAGAACCATCATCTGATAAAATTAAATTGTGTTTAACGTAGTTGTTAAGACTTGGAAAATAATTGAGAAAATAGACATCTGTTTGACATACCTATCATCTTTCGTTCTTAAATTACTCGTTTACAATGGAGTTCAATCAATGATAGGATATTCTACTTAGATAATTCATGCTATTTTATCCTAATTAATCAACGAATAATTTTCGTACTTCTTCAATAGAACCTAATTGAAGGTATTTCTTACTTAGCTAGTCAAATAGGTGATACCTTCGGGCCCTAATTTTGAATATTAAAACAATCCTCATCAGTAATTGATGTTTGTTTTAACCACGCCATTGATTTCTTGTATAAATCAGTTGGAGAGTAGGTACTTTCGGATTTGCGACAAAGTGTGCAAATCGATTCACATCCACGTCGAACGCATTTCTTATGATACAGAAAAATTTTAAAATCACGCAGGACTGTATACGCACTTTCGATTGACAAAATATCAATTTTAGTATCTTTAAAATTAAGTTAAAATATTTCAAAATGCTTCATAATTTTGGCTTATACATCGATTTTCTAATTAATTATTTTTTTAATAAATTAAAATAAATTTAATAAATTATTAAGATTATTTAATTTTTAAGCACCATTTTAGATAAAAATGAATTATGAAATCGTCTATTAAGAGTGTAATTAAGCTAATTTATTGAGAAATAAAGACATATAAATTAAGCCGGTTCTGCATCTCACGTAGGGAAACTGCAATATACGTATTTAAAAATAAAATCGCTCGATTAAGAAAGTACGCGTATCGAAATGAAACGTTCTATATTTTCCGTATTAAAGAGGATGTCGCTAGTTGCCCCACTTTTGCGTGGATGCTTTTTTACTCTCGTTGCATTTCTTATTAATTGATCGACAATAAGTAATTTGGGTCAGCAAAAGTTACCTACAAGAAAATTATATATTTCTGATTTAACTAATACTCGGTAACAACCGGACTGAACATCTTAACAACTAGTTCAGGATTAGTCCGTATATAATTAAAAAAGTGATTGAAAATAAATTTATTGCACATAAAATAATAAATAACAAATTGGGTTTTTGATTAATCATTTCTCTAACTATGGTATAGGTTGGTATCCAGGCAGAGCGAGCCCTTCGTCTTGAGAGGTCCTGCTCCAGCCGGAGCCGAGCGATGGAAGTATTTCGTAGGAGATTTTCGAATGGCCGTGATGAGAATGCTCCAAGAGATTCTTCAATGCGACCGCTCCGGAGATGGCGAGGGCGGCCAGACCGCTCTTGAATCCGGTGAAGGCCAGGAAGGATATGATTGTTAAAACTACCGGAATCACAATCGCCGCCTTCAATTTCAACAGGAGGATAATAGGCAGGATTAATTTTCGTAGCCTTTTCGAACGACTTTCTGGAAATAAAGAGGAAAGTATTACCAATATTATAAAAGCAATTGATTGCTTCTACTAATAGAAACAATGCGAGAAAATTACTATATTTGTTCCGTTTGTCCATTAAAAATTCTCCAACAAATCAAGTAGTTAACATTGCGAGATTTTAATCAGATTAATCAAATTGCTAATTGAAACATCTGCGAAACGAAACCTACTTAGTAATTAAATATTTAATTATTGCGTCCCAGTTAGCAGGTGAAGTCGCTTTAATTTCAACAACGAGGAAATTTCTAACAAATTAAACGAATTTCGGATTAATTAAACACGATACATTAGGAAAGGTTGGATGAAAAAGGTTGATGAAGATAGCGATTAGCTCTTCTGTAAAATCTTCAATAGATGCTACGTTAATTTAATTAAGGCCACCATGAATACCATAAAATATCTGTATACAGTATGTCCTTTATAATAAGTAATAAGTGGAAAATAATTTAGGAAAGTGTAGCAGAGCCAAAATTTGACATTCTTTTCTTGTTATTTTATGAATTATTCTTTAATTATTAGTAATAGGTAAAATTTTTGGCATATCGCCATTGAGTAAATAGCCTATTAAAGTAATAATATCTGGTAACTTAGCCAATAATCTTGAGGTTAAAGTCAAAACTAAATGAAGAAGATAACAAGAAAAGAAGAATACGAAATTTTAGACCAATAGGAAAACTCTAGGAACCTTGTGTAACCAAACTGTTGAAGAATTAAAATTTACCCAAAATTAATTCTTAGTATCATAATTTAATTGCATTTT
This sequence comes from Phyllotreta striolata, assembly GCA_918026865.1. Lineage (NCBI taxonomy): Eukaryota > Metazoa > Arthropoda > Insecta > Coleoptera > Chrysomelidae > Phyllotreta > Phyllotreta striolata. The sequence continues at coordinate 8,142,606 of OU900096.1, forward strand.
CCGGACATCTCGCAAAATCTAAAACAAGGAAAAACAACTTTCCATTTTGTTCCCTTAAATAGAATTATTTCCGTCAAACCATCGATTGCGATTGAATAACGCCTTCTATAAGGTTGCAAAAGCGTGAAGTTCTCCACGCCAACTGACCGAGAACTTGGCGTAGAACGACCGGCGAGAGAATTTAATCGAAACGAAGACCCGCCGGCGCGCTCTTGGTGGGAGGTGAAAAGAACGGACGGGAGAAACTGCAGTCGAAAGTCGAAGGAGGTCACGGATATCCGGAAGATCCCGCTCAGTGGGTCAGTAAGGCAAGAGCAGGTACGCGTGCGTGGTAATTCCGCTACTCCCAAGGCCATAAGAACTCGAATCCACCGGAGGATCATTCCACCGGCGGTCGATTACACCGGCGGTCGTACACACACTTGGTGAAGGCTTTGATTAAAAAAAAGTTAAATCTTAAAGAGCTTAATTAAAATTAAGTTCTTCATTGGTATGTGTGTTGTATGAAAGGTACATACAATTTAATAAATTAATAGAACAGTTGTTGAAATTGTTGATCATCCTCATTGCCAAGCAAGTTCAACACGTTCACTCGGCGGGAGAATCCGTGCGAACTAATTTTCTCTCCAAACAGGTTCTTGAACTCCGGTAGTTATCGATTAGTTATCGAGATAGTGGCAATGACAATCACTGTGGTCGCAACAAGTGAATTTTCTCAACAGATGTTGCCGTTACTCACGCGACTTCCTTGAAACTTAGATTTTTATGTACCGAATGATAATTCTAAAATAAACTGCTCCGCAAAAGTTAAGGAAGTTCACAAGTATTGAGTATAATTTAAAAGTTGCAGGTTTTTTGATCGCCAAATTTAGTATGAGTTGTAGAGGTAGGGGCAAAAAATCCACTCAGATATGAAAGAAAACTTTTAATTTCGCACATTTGAAAATTTGGTGATCCAAAAAGTCTGTAACTTTTAAAATAATCGCAAAATTTGCGAACTTCCTTAACTTTTGCGGAGCAGTTTATTTTTAATCAACGAATGATTCCAATTTATACCGGAATAAAAATTATAATAATAGACAATACTACGTGTTCTAGGCCGTAAAATATGAAAAACAAACATTATTCGATCTTATTTTATGTAAAAAAGATAACTGAGATTTTGAGGTGATCCACACCAACCGAAGAAATGTTAAGAAATTCCGATCAAACATTAAGGTCAAGCTTGAATAAATATCATTTGAATTCAACCAAAACGCAAATAATATTCGAATTGCGGTACAAATTTCTTCTGTTACAAACTAATCCCATCGAATAACTCATTAATAAAGTAGAGATAATAGGAAAAATTTACCCGATTCCAAACTCCTTTCCTGTCTTTCAGGCACTCGAATTCTCAACTCGTGTTCCATCAAAAACCTGACGCATCTTCCTACGAAATCCTCATCCTCGTTAATTTTTCTACTGGTTCTCGCAATTTTATGAACACTTATCCATTCGCCGTAACTTGGAAGTTCCAATTCGTTTACAGAGAGTTTTAATTGCTCGTCTAAACACTCCAAAGATTCACCACATGAGTTCAATTCCTTGCCGTTACCGCGAACGACCAAAGAAGACACCAAAATTAATGCGAATTTAATCATTGCTGCGGATTTTTTTCCAATTATCGACTAAATGATGTACGAAAACTTAAAGTTAATTTATATTTTTTACGGGAAACTCCAAACAGGTCCGTATTTAGTTGTAATGGACGTATCAATTAAAACAAGCTCAATTTTTTCAGAATTTTTATGGTTAAATTTATTAATGATAGATTTGTTATTATATTAAGATAATTTTTAGTGCGTATTAGGTAGTTTTAAGAGTATATTGTTAAATATTTTCGTAACTGAGCTCGGTCCTGTGGGGTTCCTCAAACGATTTTTGATAAAATATGTAACACGGTAAAGGCGAATTCCACGTTGCAAATCGTGTTTTGTAAATTAAAACGCCAAAAGTGTAGAATAGACAATACTTTGTAAGCTAATTTCTATATTGATTACTTATTCCATTCAGTTACGTTCATTTAATTTATTCTCCCTGCACATGCCATCGCTTCGTTTTCGATTTTTTTTATCGTTTTCTAATTGAACATTATATTAATTCATATAGTTTCTAATTAGTAACAGAAACAACTAAAAAAGAATAAGCGTCAAACAGACAATTCTAAAATACTGTCACTAATTTGAATCCAAAACATGTATAAACTGACTTATTTCGATATAACGGCTCTTGGTGAGCCTATCAGGCTCATTCTAACCTACGGGAAAATGGAATTCGAAGACAATCGCGTCACGTTCGAAGAATGGCCGATGGTGAAACTCAACATGCCCTTCGGTCAGGTTCCTGTTTTGGAGCATGATGGTAAAGTTATGAACCAATCATTGGCCATCTGCAGGTATTTGGCCAAGCTAACGAAGTTGGACGGTAGTTCCGATTGGGAGAACTTGGAAATCGATGCTGCTGCAGAGACGATTTCGGATTTGAGGACTAAAATCGGTCTCTTTTACTACGAGAAGGACTCATTGGTTAAGGAAGCCAAGAAGAAGGAAGTTTTCGAGGAAATTTTGCCGTTTTATTTAGAGAAAATCGAAGCGCAAATACAGAAAAACGAAGGTCATCTGGCATGCAAGAAACTCACTTGGGCTGATTTTTACTTGATAGGTATACTCGATTACGTTAATATGATGTTAGATGTGGACCTGGCTGAAAAATATCCAGGCATAAAAATTATTCAGGATAAGCTGCTCGATATAGATGACATTAAAAATTGGTTCGACGAACATCCAAGAATGGAGAGGAAGAAGGAGTAATAATTTATTATTTTATTGTTGACTTGTTGACTTGTTGAAATTGTTTTAATTTTCATTGTATGATTTATAATTACATTTATGTGCTGTTAGATTTTGTAACAATTAAAAATCACAAAACTATTTGCCACCTATCGTACAAATGCTAGTACTAAATAAAATTATTCTGAAGAGAAATTTATTCGGTCTAGTTTTAGCACGGTATTAAACCAGCTTTAATGCTTCGATGTTCACAATAAAAAAGTTAACAACTGTGAAATCCAAACGAGTAGTAAAGAGATTCTGCAATAGATTACACCAAATTCTGATTTAGAACTCTGCATTATTTGTGGGAAGAAATTTATTTCTCAAATAATTATATCAACAAATTAAATGAATAAATTAGGTGGTAAAAAATTATATAGCGTTTCCTTTGACTCTATCAGTGTCCTGGAAAGTCCTTTCTCGTGAAATGCGTTCGGGATACCAACCGTAAGGGTTCCATCCGCCCAAATGGTTTACTCCAGGCCCGTACCCAGAAAATTGCGATGGTACCGAATTCTGAAAAAATAAATACATTTCGTTCTTCTTGTATTCTTCACGAATATTGAAACATTTTCAAAATTTTTAAATTTTTCAAAATTTTTTAGGTACCTGCTGTAAATTTCTTTTCTGACTTTGTTGAATAGGAAAAGTTTTGCGTAATAATTATTATAAAATTGAATAAAAAATTGCACCGTATCCTAAATATGTAAATTTCTTTAGTACTTAAAGCTTTTATTTAAACATGGAAGTGATAAACATTTCTCGTGTAATTATTTTATGAGTTCTAAAAATAATCAGAAAATTATAGATTTTACCTAAATTTCAAACCTATCATTAGTCGTTTACTTATTTAGTATCCCAATAGCATAATTCAAAATTTTACGACAGAGCAAATCGTTTAGAAAAACGATAGTTGCTACACTCACACAGTTAATAATTCAAAATAACAATACACTTGGAAGCTCTTTTTTCTGATGAAATTTATCTATAATTAAAATTTACTATAGCAAATTTAGGAGTAATTCATGTACCTAACTCATGCAAAAACCATAATAAATATGTTCAACTAATATGATGATTACAGGTGGAACGAGTAACGTTAAAGTGAAAATTAGGTTAAAAAGTATCTTATTAGTTTGGTTTCGTGGAGTACAATAAACTTTAAAATTACTACTGAGAAATTTGTACGTATACTTAACAGTTTTTCGATAAATCAAGCGTAGATAATAATCTAGTATTTAAGGTTTCTTTAAAAAATTTTATACGAAAAATTTGAATAATAATATATAATATTATTGGCCATTTAACGGACTATATTTTAAAGTTTTCATATTTTAAAATACGCAACGTGATAAAATTAACTAGGCTGTAAAGTAGCAAGTGAATACATTTTTTTAAATACTATAATTACAATAATTTCAGTTTTATCAAAAAATATTAAACGCATTGAAATCTCCGCATCGAATTAATTCATAAATAAATACTTTTTCGCCGACATTTAAACTACCATTATAAGTCACATTGTAGGCCATTATAATAAAACACTTTTTAATAATTAATAAGACGAGTTGTCTTTACACGCGTGCCTGCTCTACAATTACTGACGTATATACCTCCAGTCATTATTTAAACGCCAGATAAATTAAAACGGATTGAGCTGTATTAAACCTACAAAGTAGGTTTCGAGTTAATCAAAACGTCTTCACTTTTCCTCCGGTATTCGTTCCGATCAATTCAAGAACTTCAACAATCGATTCATTCAACATTTAATTTCAAAATATTATTACCCTTATTATCTTTGTCTAGTAACTAATTTAGTATTTGAAATACTTACATTATTGTTAATGAAAATTCCTGCGAACAAAACAACAGCAACGATTAAAGCAGCTTTGGAAACAAGTAGAGCTTTCGCCGTAAATAGGGTTAAACCTCCTAAAACTGCCGGAATCATCATTAAGGTAGTGGCTCCTAAACCAACTGCCCAGGGGTTAGATACTCTTTTCATTCTTGCACGACCTAAAATTCAATTTTTCTGATAGTTTTAGTTCGAAGAATTTTGAATCCTTACCTTCTGCAACAGCTTTTGAGATTGTTTCAACAGTACTATTGTTGAATTTTATCACTAAACTTCTTCCTCTTATGAACCTGCTTGCTGCATTTAATAATAATTGCGAGAGTTTATCGTTCCTTTGATCAGGATTTTCGGGTAATGTTTGATCATCTGGTAAATATTTGGGCATTCTTTGATTGGATTCGCTATAAAATAAAGAAGATTAGACATGTATACCTATTAGTAAGTTTGATTGGATTATTGTAAATGATTCAGTTGAAACTAATATCTACCTTACGATCGAAACTCCTGGAAATAAATCTATATTTTTTAAAGGTGTGGCTATTTCTACAACTTTTAACATCTTTTCGTAGCCACAATTAAGAACTCCTGTAGGAGTCATAACTTTAATGCATCTTTCATCAGATTTTCCGTCAGCCACAGTCTAAAAATATATTATTTTTTAAGAATCATGCAAGTGTATTTATTAATATCTCTATAATGTGGAATCTTACCCATTTGATTGAACTGAGAAAACAACCAATAACAATGAAATACTTTAGCATCATCTTCACGTAAAATTATGTTTCGAAAACTGACTCAATCGCAGGATATCTTAATATTTATATGAAATTTTCTTAGAGCCCAACCCAACATTTTTACTATATCTGTTTGAAGAAAGAAATTGTAGCCCAACTAAAATATCTTTCTGCGGAAATAAGAAAACTGTTTGTTCAAGAAGTAGTCCGGATTTGGTGTGTTCGATGTATGAAAATAGTTAACAATTCCTTTTACGAGATTTACCATGTTAATTTCCTATTGCCTCATGTAATTAAGTATCTATTAATTTTTACGGTATATTTTTAATAGCGAACTGTGTAACATTTCATTTGTTGATTACATAGTGATTTTACAAAATGGTGGTATAAATAATAAACGCAAATTACGTGTCCACAGAGTGAAAAAGACACGCTTTACATCTCCGTTATTCCGTTCGAAATTATATTCTTAAAATGACAACGATTTCCACAACATCTAAACGTTCATTATTTCAGACACTGAAATGTATCACTTGCTACACATTGGCGTGGAATAAGTAAAGCACTTTAAGGTTTTTTTAACAAATTTCTCAATTATTAAAAATTTTGTTAGTAGACGCATTTAAATTTATTAATTGAACATAAAAAAATATTTCGACATGTGGTACTCAGGTGACTACTCCAATTTTTTTATAACTATTACTAGTTAATATATGTATAAGTAACAGTTTTTTAACTTGTATTTTCGACTTTATTATCGCAGAAACGTTACCTAACCTTTAAACGACGAAGATATACTATAAGAACGGCAGATGTTCAATAGGCTTCGTATTCTTTCTTGGAAGTACAATGATTTATTAATTGCTCTGCGTAAAAATCATTCATTTACAAACGCATATTCTAACTGTACAATATTATAAAATCTATTCTGCCATGATGTTTATTAGTTGTTGTAGAATCAAATAAGCCTAACAGTCGATTAAAGTAAGTACTTGTGTGTTAACGGTGCTATACGTACGACGTAATGTGTTCGCTAAACCTTTGTTCCTCAACAATTTTTGTAGTTAAAACGAAAATATAGCTCGAAGATCCAACTTATTTAACAAGATTTATAAGTTAATATTCTTTTAAAAAAATCTGCGCCTTTGTAATTTACATAGTTACACGCTCGGTACGCAATATCAAAGGAATTGAAGCGTAAAGCCCGATAATATTTGACATTAGCAGTGCCCATTTACATTGCCAACAACACGAAAAACTGTAGCACAATCGGCGGCGACTTAATGCCAATCTGGTGGATTTCTTCAACAGTGGCACCACTGACTTCTGCGCCGCGCTTCTTCCGACTCCTTATTTTGCGATAGAGTACCCGCAGCAGTCGCAGCTAAATGAAACGGATATGTAAATTTTCGCGGCAGTTCGAGGGTGCTGGTGATTTGAAGATGAACTTGTGTGTGTTCGTGTTGATGGTGGTTTGTTTGAAATTAGTTAATTGTCGCAATGGTGACCAGAGGGAAACTAGGGATTTGGCCAGCTGGGGTGGATCCTGGTCGATATATCCCACGACGGCCAGTTGGTCAATGCAAACTAGAATACCAATGACGGCAGGTAATTAAACATTTTTCTTTTTTATTACTACATTTTTCATTCAACTACAAAACAATTCAAGATGATTGTACAAGTAGATCCATTACTCTACCTCCTTAAATTTAAATATTTTTTCTCCAGCAATATTAAGCAACAAAATATTATTCTTATTACTACAACAATAACCTAAGAAACCCCAATTTCATCAATGAGAATACTCATTAGAAAGATTATTAATTATTGTCATCTAACCTTTAACATAAAATGAAGATTTTAATGGAACTTGTAATGATATTAAAGAAAAAATAAATTAAAATGGAAACGTCGTAGAATTCAACAGAAATATGGATTTTAACGGGTGATATCAAACAATAATTGACAGTTTGAGTAACTGTACTACTAAACCGTGATTGCTCTAATGATACAGTAGATTATGTATAATCTCACTGTGTCACGAACTTGCGCATTCTTTAGTTTATTTACAGTGATTTTCACTTCTTTAAAATTGTTTTAAATGCGATTTAAATCTCATTACTTATTAATTACGATAATTAAAGATTACGCTCTTGCCTCATTGCCTGAAAAACTATTTGAGACATTACCTGCGCGAAACAATTTTGTTTTGTTTAAAAATCACTCCAAAATTTTAAAACACTTGGTTAATAGAGCATGTTGCATTCTATTAACTTATGTTTATGCGGTGCTTTTAGCGTTACATGTGGAAGGTTTTCCATAATCAGCAGGACAAAAAACGACGACGCAAATCGAGTAAAGTGTGTGTAAAAATCTATCTAATGACCGTTATAAGCGTAATGTCTAAAGATATTGAAAGCAATATGAAGAGCCATATTACTTATCATATTGAGCATCAATGTAACCTCAACTTCAAGCATCATTTGTTACTTTTAACATAAAAATTTAAACCGTTTTATATTAAATATTGTTTTTGTGTTGTAGATTTTGCGGATACGGGTCGGGACGGTGGCAAAAAAGGCGGCAGAAACAAAAAGAAGTACAAGAGATTCATTCTACCACTGCTTCTAGCTTACAAGCTGAAGTTCTTCACCTTGATACCGGTACTGCTGGGAGGATTGGTGCTTTTGACGGGTGCAACAGGTTTAGCAGGATTTTTCTTCGCCCTATTCGCAGCAGTGATGGGCCTGAAATCGAGCAGTAGTCACAGAGCACTCTAGCAACCGTCTTTTTAATGATACTATTATATCAGCTGGGTCCTAATTTACAGATAGTTACGAAATGTTGTTCATAATATGTAAGGAGGTATATTTAGGTTAATTGAAATACTCAAATGAAATTAATAGTGTTATTCTGAAACTTTGCTGTAAGACATCTTGTAGAGACTCGAGTCATTTCAGAATTACACTACAAATAATAAAGTGCAATTTATTTATTTTATTTATCAAAAGTAATGTATCTAATAATTTTATTTTATTCATATTTTTAAGTATTTATTTTAGTGTCTTAATACAGGTACAATATTAATTAACCTGCAGGTTTTTTAAGATAAATATTAATTTGTTCGTATATTGTAAGAATAATAAATAAATCAATTGTATATGTAATTCAGGTAAAACTAGATTACTTTATTGACTAATATAATATAATAATATAAGTCGCTTTCAAAAGAACCATCCCCTTAATAATTCATTAAAATAATAAATATTCAACTACTTCTAATAAGTAGGTAATATGAATTACTTTAAGAAAATGCAGCTCAATTTTAATTTATCATGGAATTAATAATTAATATTTTATAAATCTAATGTAATTTTTGTAGAAATTAAATATACGAGTGGCATAGAAACGAGAAGAACACTTCTAACGAGTTTTCTTTTTAGTCATACATTTTGTTTTCTTCAAAGTATTCTGTTAGCATAGTTTCAACAGATTTCCTACAGGTATTTCAATTGAGAACAGAATGATAGATAATATTTGCTAGAATTTGCATATGTAAATGGATTCTAATAATTTAATTCCACTGTTTCCTCTTCTAATAATTTAGACCTATATATAATAGTGAAAGATATATTTATGCATCTATCTAATGTAGTCTATTAGAAATAATCGATAATTTTAAACAAATTATTCATACTCAAATAATTATCGTACTTTATTTCACGGGCTAGCAGCAATTATTATTTACTGTTAAACGTTGTTTAAATGCTGTTAATTCTTTATTTTCCAATTTCTTAATTATGTACGGTGGATTTCAGACAACTCAAGTATATCAACTTATTGTTAGTTTCGTTTGATGTGCCATCTGTTCGGTAAAACTGGTATTTTTTCTTTCGTACGAATTCACTGAATTGAAAAAATTATTCTAATTTCGGTATCTTTTACTCAATTACAAACGGCTCAAGCGAATTAATCTGAAAAATATCGATATCTTTATGATACAAATATAATATTATTCATTCTTCAATTCATGTGGAAAATAAGAGAAAAAAAAAACAGTTATATCGGAAACTTTATTGATATGAAAGATACATTTTTTTGAAAAAATATATTATTTATTATAATAGTGATAATGCTGCAAGCTTCCAGTTCCAATATCGTATCCGTAACCGATATCGTTGGTATCTCCCAAATAATCCAAACCGCCATTCCCGCTGTTCAATATGCTTTCGTCCTTGCTCCAAGGATCGGCGGCTTGGATGAATTTAATGTTAGGCGCCGCGTGCTGCCAAGCTACTTTCGAATATCCTGCCAAAGAGGAAACAATAAGGCTCATGACGCTAAGAACTACAGATACACTGGATAACACTGCCATAACTTTCAACGCAATTGGCACGAGTACACTCTTTATTATGAACAAAGCTATTAGAAAATTCACCACGAATTTTCCTTTCTTTTTCTTCCTGGTTTCTCCAATTGGACCTACAACTGGGTGCAATTCTAAATTTTATTTGATACGGAATTATATGTGTGCATACCTTGATCAGATGAAGTTCGATTGAAAATCGCATCCTTCTCTACGCTTGCACCGAAATTGAACAAGTTGAATCCACTAGCAGCTACAACGAACAGCAGCAGCAGGAAAACAAACACCAGAGCTTGCTTCCTGATAGGCATTTCGGAATAAAATACATTAGGTCTGCTTCAGTATTGCGTAGGGTTAGCGGTTGACCTGTTCTAAATGTCAATTTAACGCAAATTGATAAAGAAAATCGCGTCATTTAAGTGTTTTTCATGTAGAACGATGCGATTGTTGGCGGAAGTAATGTAAAGATAATCGATGGTCGTTATTCCAGCGTGGTTTTGTTCTAGGCAATGATTTGCAAAAAGAACAAGAATTCATATTGCCCGCATCGTAATACAAATTTCTATATTTTTTCTTATTCTTTTTAATTTCGTCCCTTGCAAATTAGATACAAGCGAAGTAGACCATGGATTTTCTTAAGATTGGCAAGATGATGAAAATGAAAATATAGTATTTGTTAGTATGTAAGCAATCACTTTAGCAGTAAGCAAACGCTAATGTTTCTCTTCTTAATGTTATTAATAACATAATTTTTTTCATTTATAGTAAAACATAAGCGACATCTATAGCCGTTTTAAATCTGAATTAAACGTTATTATTAAAGACATGAATATTAACTAAACTGCTACATTAGCGTATGTGAAACGTTGTTTGTAGATGGCAGCAAATGCTTTTTACCATCTAGTACAATTCAGTACTTTTTATTAGATAAAGCGGTACAACTATTTTGCGGTAGATGGAGAACATTAGAAACCGCCAATGTAAAGAACCGTAAAAGTAATAAGATGTTGCAAAAATAAAATGGAAAATTTAAATGCCAGTTGAAAGTAAATACCATCAACTTAATGATAAATATTAAAAATAATGATTAGTTACCAAGAAGTTAAAATTCAGCCGTTCTTTCAGTTTAATAATACCTACTGCAAAAATAGCTACACAATTAAAAGTAATGTTGGAGATTTATTTCTGTGACACGTTTTCTCAGTTATTATTCTCATTATTTCCAAACGTATGTGAATTTTAAATAAGCGTAAGCAATAAGTCAGCTGTCGTTAAGCATAAATTGAAAAGTAACAGTAAATTAAGTGAGGATATTAGTTTTTTTAGTAAATTGTAAATAATACTGTATTCATTACTTTTCTAAGATTGTATTATTTTCTTTAGCACTATTTAGTGACTAATGCGATTTTAACGGATTTGCCACCTAAAAACTCAAATTGTCTTTCGGTACTAACAGTAAATGAGCATATGCAAATATGTTTAAGTACTCTTTATTCCAAATGTAAGTTAGAATTTTAAATTTAAGTTCTTTTTTTATCAAATTGGAATTCATGTATTTCAGAAAACGAGTACCGTAGGTAAGTACTCATTAGTACTGCATTGTTCAAAAGTTAGCATTAAGTTGCAGGTAAAAATATTGGCTAGGAATGAGGAAAAATTAAAATAAAATTGCATGTTTTTCTAACATCATTTATTTTTCTTTTCAACAGAAACAAACTGTTATGGTAACGTAGTCAAAACGTCGAGTTAAAAGTCACAATGTCAGTAAAATAAATTAAATAAATATCTGAAATAAATAATTTAACAATAACAAGAAACTCTAACGTCTCTACAAAAAGTCAGTTGTCCAAACTGTCGCAAAAAAAAGAAGAAGAATAGTAACATTGACCAAAAAATCGGTCGAACATATTTGTACAAAAATATTAGCTAATGACTAAATATTTATGCACAGGCCTATTTAGGGCTGTAGGCGTTGTAAGCCAAGTTTTGAGCTTCATTGTAGGACCTCTTGTCCCAACCGCCGCCGCTGGATTGCCAGCCGCCGCCGCCGCCGCCGCCGCCGGCTTGCCAGCCGCTGCTACTGCCGTGGCCGCCTCCGCCTGCCTGTTTCTGGGCGAACAGTTTCTTGATGGCGATGATACCGGAGATGAGAAGGGCAATCTTGGCGGTAATCAAAGCTTTACCGGCCAACAGGAAAAGTCCGGCGATTGCCAGGGGAACTAAAGCGGCCATTTTAGCTGCAATTCCCATCATCATGCCGTTCATCATGCCCTTCATTCCTCCCTTTTTGCCTCCGCCGCCGCCGCCGCCGCCACCGCTTCCCTTGCGACCTGTAAAAGACGTACCGGTTTAACATACGAGTTGCTATTAAATTTGTTAAATTCTTATTACCTTCTTCGATGAGTTCCGAGGGGGAAATTTTGGGTAAAGCCACTTCTATGGTGCGGGATCCAACGAAGTTGCTGATCTTGTTGGCGAGCATTTCCGACAGAGCTGCATCTTTGGCATCCGATGATCTTGGCAGGGTGTTGTCCAATTGTTCCTCAGTAATAGCGGGTCCATCTTTAGGTGCTTCGGCTGATTTTTGTATTACAACCCCTTCGGTAACGGTGAACTTATCCATGCGACTTAGCCTGTCAACGAAGGTGATGGCTTTTTTCTTCAAGCACGACGTAAATCCTTCGGCTTTCGAACAATCATCGTAAATTTTTAATGCTACTCGAACACCGGTACTCTCGAAACTGTCCTGTGCTAAAGCACCGATCACAAAAAATAACACTAACACTATTTTCCTCATCGTCACCGAAACCGTTGCACTTGTGATGGACGGAAACCAACTGATGATCATCCCGATCTTTGTTTCTTGTTTTATACCATATCTTGACACTCGTTGACCTTTCTTTTCCTTCGGTGACCTCGTAAGATTCTCTCCGGCGAATATGTTCAGCGTTTACCCTACTCTTCCGATTGGTTGGATGGTTGACCTACAAAAGTTATCTTGGGTCGAGGATGTGTTAATTTTTAATGCCCACCTGTTCTTCATACTTTTATTCCGTTGAGAATGAAAATTTCTTCTTCGCAATTATCTTAAAGACAGTGAATCTGGTTTGCTGTTACTTACTTATTGATAAAAAAAAATGCGTTGAAATCGAACGTTTAGGTAGATATAAGTGTTTCGTTTATTTCTTATTTTGCCAATATGTAATAGGAGAGTAATGTAGTTTATAAGGAATTCTAAATCGTTATTAATACTAATAAGATTTTCCTATTTTTTTGTGGCGCGGATTGAAGAAATTTCTATTAATTAAGAGGATTATATTTATTTATATCTATTAAGATGTAATCAATATTATGCCTTAACGATGAATTAATCATTATTAGATATTTATATTAATCAAGTGATTTGTGAGTGGAAAAATATTTTTTACCAATTACCTTTAATGTTCTATGCCGTTCTCGGCGACAACAAATTAAAATTTTCAATCGCCCTTTTGCCTATAAATTATGTGAAAGCATTTGTCACTTTTTACGTGCGTATGTTAATTTAATTTCTTCAATCGGATCGGATTTTATTATCTAATTATTTTAGAACTATCGATGGTCTAGTTAAATAATCGTTCTGTAATATTCGTTAAACGAACCGGAACGTGAGGTTTTTTTTTGTAGGCACTCTTATTGATGTTACATGATTTAAGAAGTAGATTAGTTAAAAAAAAAGAAACAAATACTTTGTACAATATTAAACATTTATCGATCTTATAAATATTTTTATATCTTAAATATATTTTGAATTAAAGCTAGAAAAAATTGTAGAAAAAAATATAGTGAATAAATCCTCAGCGAATAAGTAAGAGAACAAATAAAAATGTAATAAATTTTCTAAATATCTCGAAATGTACATATAAAATGATCGTCCACGTTAGCGTTTGAAATCACTTTTACTTAGCGCAATTTCTAATTCGAAATTGTGAACTATTGGAAAGTTTAAACAATGTACATAAGTGCCATCTTACCGCTTATTACCCGGTTATCGTTCAATTTGGTTTGATTTTAATATATCTTGCGGTCCAGTAAACGTTTAGAAATTTAGCGTTCTCCTAACAGAAAAGAGAATATTCGAAAATTAGGTAAAAATTCATTTGTTTAATTTTACAAAAGTAGAGATAAGAAAAATTCTTTCTCCAAAGTTGGATCAATTTTAATTTTTTTGTTAAGTATTTGTTAATTTAGGGAAGTTATTGGTTGTCTCTAACAAATTTCCCTCAAACGTAATTCAACTAATTAAATAAGTGGGCATTTTTTTGATCTGATTATGTAATAGATAAAAAAATAGTAATTATTGTAGAACACCCAAAAAAACGAAATCGAGGTCAGTGAATACAAAATAGCAGATTTTTTGTCATGAAGAGCAGAGTCGTGATTTTGTTTAAGCATAAACTAGTAGTATTAGATGCTTTTTAAAACGGAGATCGAAAACTACTAATTCCAGCGTTTAAAGGAATTTCTCCGGAGTCGAAGCAAAATAACGAAAGTATGCTAATTTGAAGATTATTATTCAAGAACCGACCTCACACTTGACTCGGTTAAAATAAAACGTACCTACAATGCATTCTTCTGCGGACCAGCGGCCGTAAAATTATTTAAAAGAGATGAGTACTTAATGATCCTTCCGAAGAAATTGAAGTATTTACATACCTAAATCTTCTATACTCATAAAAAATAGAAAAATCTATTAATGGTGTAATTAAAAAGTTTAATTTACATGACATGCCAATTATCGCATGAATAATTTGTTGGTTCACGAGCTTCTGAAATCATGCGATTTGAATTTCTATTCCTACTGTTTTACAGTAGTTTTTATAAATTAATTTAAACTATAAATAATTGTGCATTAATATTACTGTTATTCGTACAATAAAAAATTACGTTCAACTCATAACAAAAACTAATTACCCCAAATCTTCGTAGATAATTGACTAAAATACTCACATTCAAATAAATTTTCGACAATTCCTCGTATAACGAATAAGATTATGCAAACATACGAGTATAAGTAGGTCCAGCATTTCAATTTTTATTTATTACATTCCTTCAGGCAACATCAGATATTTATACATCAAAGTAACTAATATTCAAGCTTTTTTATTCAGAATATATAATTATATTGCTAATAGCTCTCTATATTTTAGCTTTAAGCGTCCCTTAAGCTTTAGGAGATGTTCCAAAAAAACCATCACTGTAATTGATTACTATTCGAAAGTACAATAAGCCACACAGAAAGCGAACAATTAAAATCTACCAAAACACTAGGTCATCAGCAACAAAGCCTGGGAAGTGTTTGTGGGAAGTGGCACTATCGAATTATAACTATAATGCGATGAATTCTATAGTTTCCTACTGTTCTAAACAAAGGTATTTGTAAAACCGAAGAAAATTTGCCGATATTATTTTCTATTTCAAGATTACTAATTCAGTTTCCCTGGTATCAAAAAACTGGTACATATAAAACAAACTTAATAGGAAATGACGATGACATAATTTGATAAAATAATGGACGCGACTGAAAGAGAATATATTTGCTTGTAAATTGATTTGTTTTTCCAACCAGAAATCTTGTGAGTTACACAGATATAACTGATATGATCGTGGATGTACGGACATGTGCAAATACCTAACTGTAAATATTTTTAAAAATTTAATGGGTATGGCACATACTTTTCGAGGCCTCGGACTATCATTATGTTTTTAGCTTTCACTAAATATTTTTTTATATATGTATAATTAATTGTCCTGTTCCTATATGTTTAAAATCAATCGCCGGAGGGAAGTTCGGTTTTGGCGAAAAATGGCAATTTCTTGAAATCATTAAATATGATAAATTTACATCTAAAATATTTGCTCATTAAAAATAGATACTTTTATTTAAGTACATATCTACATATATTTGAAAATTTATAATTGCAAACCGAATAAAAAATAGTCCTGTAAAATATTTAATTAAACGAATCATTTAATTTAATTATCTCATAAAACTTTCTTAATAACTGGATGAGTAAGTTTATGTTCAAAATTAATAATATTCCTTAAGAGCATTCCTATTTGTCTACTTAAGTTTATAAGAAGCATGAATAAACATCACAAATAATTAAAGAATAAACGCTTTTTTTATATACTTTCTACAAACAACAATATTGCATCCGCGATATTTATGTCGCCTTACATACGCCAAAGAAATTGTTTCTCTATTCCTTTGTGAAATACTTATTTAAAATTATAATCTGTCGAGATGTAAATGTAGCACCTTCTCCTACTACTATTTGGACTTAATTCAACAACCTATTCCAATGGACATCGTGACCTGATAAGTAACGGAAAAACTAGTCAAATTAACGTATTCGTAATTTAAATATTTTAATAAATTAATTTCATTAACTTTTAAATATACGCCCGTATAATTCGTCTCGATATACCGCCGTTCGGCTCGTCGGACCTGTGATGGCTGTAGCCTTCTTCTTCGTCGAATGAGGTCGAGTGCGTATGAGACTCGCTGTATTTGGGTTGCTTTATTATCTCAAACGTGGTTTGCTCTTTATTGCCGTTGACCAACTTCTTCAATCCCAATATAGCGGTGAGCAGCAGGGCCATCTTGCCCATAATGATCGCCAGGCCCGACATTACTGCTATACCTTGGTAAGCTATCGCCAGGAAGGTTCCTTTTATCGCCAAAGCCCAGTACAAAGCGGCGTTTCCTCCTCCTCCTTGCCCTTTCTTTTTTCTAGCTTCTTCTTGTTGGTCGCTTAATATTTTTGGAACTTTTATTTCTAATTGATGCGTTTTCATAAATCTACAAAAATTGCGTAAGTAAACAATACTATAGGTATAAACAAAAAACCTACCTATCTGTAGTATTTTCAAGCATATCATCCAATTGATCAGAATTCAGATTTTCCAGTTTGGATTCATTAAGGTTCAATCCATTCTCGACATTCCGGCCTTCTCTTCTCTTGGTAACCAAACTAACCCCTTCGAAAATATTCATATTTTTGATTCTAACGGCTCTATCGACCACTTTGATGGCCTGGATTTTGAAGCACTTGAACATTTCATCTTTATTGGAGCACTGGTCCAGGATCCTTTCGAACATTCGCAGGCTGCTCGGCTCGATTGTAGATATGAACGTTAGCGAGACAACGAGTAATTGCGGTTTGAAAAACATCGCTGCGTCGGGAAGACTAACCAGAAATCGCGGGAAGAATTCCGTTTTATCCTACGAGGCTTCCGTGCACGTTTCAGAGCGTACTAAACGAATTTCTTCATATCATTAAAGAAAAACTTCACGCGATCGTCGATTTCGATGCAAAAATCAAGGAAAGAAAAATGATTATTTGGGTTATGTGTGGTTAATCTAGAACACGCTAATGAACGAATGATCCGATCGTTAATAGGCGATTTTATTCGTCGACGTGCTTTGGTATAATTGCGTTTAAAGAAAATTGGTTGAATAATTGGACAAGGTTCGTTGAAATATTTTTTATGTCCGGTAAAAGCGAAAGATGTAGGGGAAAATAAATGCTGGAAAATTTAGTAGTATTTTTATAATGTCGAGGAAAATATTTATTGCATTTCAATTGTGTGCAATATGTTATTTGTGATGAATTGCCGGCACCGTAAGTATGTTAATCCGTGCATTATCATTCGAAACGCGGCCGTTTAATTAAAGAGTGTTAGTAAAACACGGTGCTGCATGTCTTTGATTCTCATTTAGACAATGTACTTAAATATCCGTGAAACTTTTTACCATTAAATAAAAACTCGGTTTCGCATTGTTCAATGCATCTAATGCCTAATTTTGAATACAAATAGTTTTTCTATACAAGGAATCGTAATGCCCCTCTCATCCAAATTCACTTTATGTATAGATGCTCATGGTCTTAATATTTGCAATATAAATTAGTTGTTATTAGAAACCAAAAAAAATGGTCGAAACGAAAGTGAGTCGTCGTGAGTACGAGTAAATAAAATTCATTCATTTGCCATGGCGACCTAAACACACAAACGCCGAAAGAAAATGGGACGTCGGCATCACGATAAAACACAGATCTCCAGCGAGAAGTGAAAGTTATGAAGTCTGTGAGAAATCAGCGACCCAGAGAGCAACAAACGTACTGTTTAAAAGCGCTGGTAACCATCGGAAGCGCACTAACCGCCATCGACATCGATAAGGCAATGCCGCGGTCAAGATCAAAGAACTTGAACTCGACGAGCTGCGTGCTCTTCGTCAGGTTGTGCTCTTCCCTTCGTTGCCAATTCTCTCTGAACAAATTTAACTACCAAATTGTAATCAGAACTCCATAATCTTAATTAAATTTCATCGCATCAATACCCAGCGCAAAGATTCTTCCCTCTATCTTTATAGGGCCTTGTAACTGATCATCTTTACTATTTCTACATCTTCTGTAGGAACTTTACTTTAAAACTAGTACGAACAAAGCGATAATTTATGTTTAATTTATTATTGAAATGTATTCAAAAATTTAAATGAAAATATGTACCCCAATTCAATACAAATTTCGGTAACGGTAAAGATAGTAGGTCGCCGTTTAAAAAACTAAATAGGATACATTAATATGTAAGCGTTCTTGATAAAGATTTTAACTGGCCTGGAAGTCGGCAAGCGAAATCTACCCCGCGGCGCGACTTTTTTGGGCACGGTCCTGTTTTGTTGCACAACAATTATTAATACGACCCGCTCGTAACAGGAAAGTCGTTACGGTTTGTAGAAAGTGCTTTTGCTGCGGCATGTTAAATTCTTGCAGGGTTAACTCATCGGCTTGTACGAAAATGCTTTCGGTGAATCAGCCATCGTTTTTTGTCTCGTAATAGGTCTACTTTTATTTGCTGCGGATGTCCTGCTGGTGTTGACCATACAAGCAACGCAGGATTTAGTTGAAATGAAGTGCTGACCTACAGAAATCAAGAAACTATAAAATAAGCGAATACATATTGGGTTTATAACAGAAATCTAAGAAGAAAAGTTGCAGGATGAAGTGGATAATAAATTGATATAGCTGCGAAAACAGTAATCGTATTTTAATGTACTTTTAATACATATTTTAACTTTAAATTAAACTTTTATTGAATCTAAATAAATCAATCGAAATACTTTATCACATTTGTATTACAAAAATTAAAACGGGAATACATAAGAAATTCTATAAATGCTCAAGTAATTAGTAACAAACCTATACAAAAACTATTCTAATGATTGTGAACTCTGTTAATCTAGGTAATTAAATACTTTACATATTAGCGACAGTTAGTAATATAAATTAATAATAAAAATTAAAATGCATAGATTAATATGTACAGGAGTTTTTAATCGACTTCTACCATGTTTTCGTAGTTTTCCTGAAATAGAAAAACCCGTCGTCATCTGCAACAAAAATCAAATGTTAATTCAAATCTGCACAAACTAACAAATTTTCTGCCGATATATTAGAATTAATGATCCTTTATATTATTAGAACTGATATTTACCAATTTATTTAAAAGAAAAAATAGATTCCAATTGCGAAAAAATTGGATAAATCTAAAATAATTCAAAAATTCTTATTGTTTACAATTCGAACCGTTTTAATTGCTATTCCGACTTAGCCGAAGAAGGAAAAACAAGAAACTTAACTTTCCTACAATAGCTGTTCAACAACAAACGACTTAAGAAAGCTTTTAGAAGAGAAAACTGACATTAGTAACCTGTAAAAACAACGAAACAGAAAGTCGGTGCTAAACTGTTACAAATTTCCCTACTTTTCATCGTTTTTTTTTTCTTCTAATTAAATAAAATTTGTTGATCTAATTTCAACTAAACTACGCACCTTTTAACAAAAAAAATCTATATTTCGCCTAATTATTTTATGTGTCGATTATGAAAAAAATATAAAATACAAGCTGAGATTTGTAAAATAAGAATGAATGTATTAAACTTGAGTGTTTTAAAATTGAATGAAATGTGCAGAAAATAGAAACTCTACGATCTAACTCTACTTCCTACAATTAACAATAAGAAATCCGGATCAATTGAAGTAAAAGTTAAGAAATAAAAAGTTACTAAACCTATTCCATGCTCATACTTTATAAACCTGAACCATTATCTGATGAGGCAGTCCACTGGCCTTTGTAGATAATATTATGCGGATCTTCCAGACTCCTATGCCATCCTCCGCCGCCTCCGTATCCCCCGCCTCCGTGGCTGTGTCCCGAATCCGCGTAAACGATATGCTTCTCTTCGCCGCCGCCGCCTCCTTTCTCCTGCATCTTCTTAGCCAGCATAATCATCGAGAGCACGAGCGAAATCTTCGCAATCATCAACGCTGATCCCGCCATCATCGCCATCTTGCCCATCACCATGTTCACCATCATTGCTCCCATGCCCACCATTACCATCATCGCCGTGTTGCCGCCTTTTTTCCCGCCGCCGCCTCCGCCGCCTCCTTTCCTTCCTACGAAAACAGAAAAATTCTATTTGAAGTAAATTTTTATTTTATGAAAGTTTTGTGAAGTGTTATTATAGGCGTTTTACCTTCGAATGCGTTGGATAAATTGAGTTTGACTGTTCGCGATTTGAAAAATTCCTCTATTTTATCCATAAGAACGTCGCCTAGTCTCAAACTTCGTTCTTGTTCAGCAACTGGTAGCTCATCGTATTGAGTTTCGTTGATGAAGTAATCCGGATTTCTTTGTATTTCGAATACGCCCAAGATCATGGGTCTATCGTCGAAGATGGTTTCGTTTAAGGCATCCAAGGCTCTCTCCTTGAGGCATACTCCAGGGTTTTTCTGGTAGAAGCAATTCCTGTAGGTGTACAAGCCTTTCCAAAAATCGGTCACGTTCTGGGATCTGCCGGCTTTTTGCAGGGATAGTATTAACAATAAACTAACCACACTAAACTGCATCTTGGATGCAACGATGAACTGACTAAAAAAATCTTTAGCTGGAGCTGAACTTTATACTATTACGTATACAGCAGAGCGTGTCTTTTTAACTGATCATTAATCGGCTCGCGAATTTTTTTAACTATAAGTTAAATCAATTACAACTATAATTTCGCTGTGGAATTATTTCGTAGGCTTAAGTAATAATGTAGTTTTATAAAAGTTAATGGCTAATTTCATGGTCTAAATAGAAGATGAATCTAAGCCAGTGCAGCACAGTGCAACATTACCTCAGATCAGATAACTGTTTTGTGCATATAGTATAAAGATGCATTAACCTATTTAGCTTTAATATTACTAAAAAATATATCTATAGAATTAAAGAGATATTAAGCTTTATAAAATATGTATTTTTTCTACTATAAGCGAATACATTCAAATAAAGAATTAGATTTTATTTCCGGATGGTAGGTAATCGGAATTTTTAATGCTTCGTTTAGTGGTTTTTAAAAGCGACGTAAAATCGAAACGTCAATGTTTAAATAAAAATTAAGCGCTATCGGTGCGCATTGACCTACTCATTCGGAAAGCCTTAGGGTCATAGATATGCTATAAGTAAACTGTTAAAAATTTCTCCTAGGCCGAAGATCGCACCCATGGAAGAGTGTCGATATTCACATAACCTAAATTCTTAGATACGTGATGCTCTCATGTAGAATTGAATAAGAATCCAATCCATAATGTTCAATTCGCAGATATGCATACATTAGAGGTATTGAGCTTTAAAGATTTTACAAATATCTAAAATTTATCGATTTATTAAAAACTGTCTTACATTTATTCAAACGTTTCTTATTAATAATACTGATGGAAGATTTAACGTTAGTGTAAATAGGATAAAAAATGCCGGTGCATGTAATTCTAGTAATAATGTACAACATTTTGTAATTACTAATCTGTTGTTTTTATGCTCTGAATTGTTGCATCCACCGTTAGTTCTAGATCTCGTTCGTATGAAAGTGAACGCTTTAAGAGTTTTAATAATTACCCACGAATTGCGAATAGACATCATTTAAGTTCAAATTAAAATGCGTAAAATGAACAATATACTATTTCAATTTGAATATTCTACTTAATATACCTGCTCATTATTATTTAAAACAATTCTTCTTGATTTTCTATAATTACCCAACTCACTTTTAAATATCTCACTGTAGAGATACAATAATGTAATGTATTTAAACTTATACTAATTTAGTATATTTTCGGCGCGATTCTAAATCATTCTACTAATAAAATTAACTGCTAAACAAATTTAAGTCGGTTTGACATTTTTATTTGTCTCATTTTCACTCCATGCGAAATTTCTTCCTTTCTTCTGTTGCAATCGTTCTGCGTTTCCAATAGATTCAACTACATTAGGATAGACATTAAGTTGGTCCCTCCCGTTGGTTTCTCTAAGTATAGAATCGGAATAATCATCTTCCTCTGCCGAATACCTAAAATAATTAAATAATCAATTCCCATCAAAAGTCCTATACCTCTATGAACCTACTTGAATCCATGAACTCCGTGCCCGGCATGTCCAAAATGACCCCCGTGGATTCCCCCGTGTATTCCGTGATGGCCTCCGTGTCCAATGTGACCATATTGCCCATAATGCCCGTTACCATAATGTTGACTTGGGTAGTTTTGACTATAACCAAATAGCAGAGAACCCAACGCAAACGCACTAGAAACAACCAGAGCTAGTTTGCTCAATACAACAGCTTTCTTTGCTATCAAAGCAAGCACTCCGAACAAGATGGGAACGAGGCTTATTACGTTGAATTTGAAGCCTAAAAGCATGGGTAGCAGGAATTGCCTTGCTAAAAGTCTTCCTGCAACAAATTATAATATGTATAGTTCATTCATTTTCATCTAACAAAGCGGTTGAAATGTGGTACGGTATTTTTTCATTTATTTAAACCGACATCTACCGCTCCTACATTGAACTTGATCTTGAAAGAACTTTCACAACGTGATAAAGCTGTAATATACTGCTTTCTTTTCAATTCTCAATGGTAGATGTGGTTGGCCGCAATTATCGTCACGGAACAGTTCCTTTCAGTTCATAAAATACTCTAGAATGAATTTCTCGCTGTCGCCATCTACTAAAAGAACGAGAATTCCTGCTTACCAGTTCCTGCTTCTTTCAGTGAATGTACATTGATCGCTTCTCGGTGAGGGTCAAGAACAAACTCCAAGGTCCCGCCAGGTTGACCAGATGGAGCTACGTGCATCGCAAGACCGGGATATATGAATCCCATGTTCCATTTTAAGTTTCTTTTTGAAAACACGTAGTTCATACTATCAAATATGCCTCTGTTGCAACAAAAAAAATAGTGATTAAAAAATCGATTAGGAAGCGAAGATAAATAATTAATGGTATATCGTTGGAATTAGTTCTAGACATGAACAAATTAGGAGTGCGATTTATTATGGTTTTTGTAGAAATCGTCATTGAAATTAGATGGTTCAATGAGATATTCCCCAACAACTTCATTAAAAGTTGATTAAAAGGTACAGTTATAAAAAGTTTAGTTACTAAACGATGCTGATGTTGGTATGAAAAGATTTAACTTTAGTTCTTACTAGTAACTAAGAGTAAGAAATATTGATTGTGAATAATATTTTCTTAATTTTCATATTGACTTATAAATATATTTTAACACACTCGTACATAATTTAGGTTGGAATACATTATTTCGAACTAAGTGAAAGTTACATTGGCTTCTTTAACGCTTTAATGAAACAGTTACTGTAAAGGGCTTCGTCCAATTTGTAAAACTTCTGTTGTACATGAACTTTGTCTTTACCCAGGGGCTATCCCTTGAAATTAATTCCCTACCAGTTTTTGCGACGAGCTTCACCCGTTGATTAGACTACGCATAAAATTTCAAGCACAAAATTCAATAACAAAATAGCTAAAGTTATCGACTGCGTCAGGTAATTAATTTCCCGGCTCGGATATAAAGTGAACGAATGTAAATAAAAACAAAAATCCCCCTTGTTCAAACCTACCCACGCTCAACGCAATTAATTGGACGAACAAAACAAAATAATTACCTTAAGTTCGAAGGATCCCTGTCCTGAAAATTATAGGCGTCCCTGAATTCTTGCACGTCTCTTGTCAGCATCAAACCGTCGACAAGTTCGAATTCCGGGCTATTGTCCAAACTTTGTAATCTATCAATAGCACCGACGCCCAAACAATGTCCCAAGTTAGCCGGCATTTGGGACAACAAGCATTGTCTGAAGGTGTCGTCGATGGACGCGTTATTGGTGCACAAAACGGGAAGGATGGCCTGGAGGAGCGCGAACGCGAACCCGAGGAGCATTTTGGAAATTGTGAACTTGGCGTCGTTCCCGATATTGTTTTATATACTCGATGTGTTTCAGTAATTCCGAAGTTTCAGTGAAAGTGCTCTGGTAATGATGTGTTTTCAGACTTGTTACGTCTATTGTGTCGCTGGGAACGTTGTTTGTGCTCGTTCAACGGGTGTTTCGTTACGTAAAATGAGCTCGAATTAGAACTAATTTCGTTTCTTTTGCCTGCGATGATTCTTCGAAGATACGCTTAATAAGTGTAAATTACTTGCTATACAAAGCATGACTGATGTTGAGATTATGGTGACAATTACGAATATAATTTATATACGTTTAGGAGAAGACACGCAAAAGTTGAAATTTTTAATTCGAAAACACGACACAATCAAGTGAAAATATTTTTATTTTGCGCAAGACCACCCACGAGAAGTAAGCAGCGGCTCCGATTGCAGGATGCCAGCGACGAGTTTGATTACTTTTATTGAACTTTCGCCGTACTTCCTTTTTACCAGACTCCGCATAGTTCCTGTTAAATTTGCGAGATTGCAATTTCAGATACGTCGCGGAAAATCGTCGATGTTCATACGGTGGGGTGGGAGGATATCACAACGATATCACAACAGAATTGCTGAATGTAACGATTCTATTGTTGTTTTCTTTGTTGGAGGAATTGATATGAAATTCGATATTTATTTAAAGGGTTATTGACATTTTTACGTTAATGCCTGCATTCGAAAATTATTAATAATTTGTTTATCTACATATTCTAGGATAATCCTATAGGTATTGTTGAGTTTGGTTAAATATTGAATTATCTGCATATGTACTATTCTAATTACTCTTACGTAAATACACAATTCCCTGTAATTTTCATGAAAAGCCACTGATGTATTGCCACTCAGCCAAATTCATGTTTGTCTCTATTATACTACTGAATAATTCAACAAAGGATTGACTTTATCCTTAGGGCATGCAATGGATAGTTTGATACTCCACCATGATAAGTTAAATATGTATACAGTATTTATTTACTCTTAGGAAAAATTTTGCTTCGGCTATATCAAAATATTATCCGAGTCAGATATAACCACGGGATTTATTTTGATCCGGAGGATCATTTTGTGAACGAGTAATTTATTTTTAAATTCAAATTGAAAAATAAATGGCTATAAAATTATAATTTTTATTAAAATGTTTTCCCTGTACCAGTAAATATTACAACAATACGTAATACAAAAATTAGTAGTTTAAAAAATTAAAAATACATAATGAAATAAAAATCGAGATCTATAAAATATTGCACAAAATGTAGCATAATTAGATACATGTTCCCAAGAAATTAATGTACCACTAAAAATATTTAAATCACCCGAAAATTTTTAATAGTTTTATATTTAAAGAACAAAATTACTTTTCAATGCTAAATTAATTTCCTAGGGTAGTGTATTTAAAATTACCAACCCCATAAATATAATCTGAAACGATTACTTCAAAAGAAACACCACAAATTTTTAATCTACCTCTTTAATAAAATTAATAACTAAAGTTAGAAAAAGTTGCTTCAAGAACTGTCTAAGTATCACTTAATTGATGCCCATGATGATACTATAAATGTTAATAAAGTTTATAAATTTTCTGACTAGAAATACTTCTACTTATTTGAAATTCCATCACTTACCGATTAATGATTAAACGGAATTAATAAATAAATTACCTAAATATAACAATTATAACGAATAATTTCGTTTAATTTCACGAAATTGTGAACAAGCAAATCCCAGACTAAAATTTAGTTCATATCTTACTTTGATAATATGGAGTAAAATTATTACAAATAATATTGCACTTATAATAATAAAAAGTAGTAAGTTGGCAACACTATGTAAAATATAGTTAATCCTTAAAAAAATAAATAAAGTAGTTGATTAACAACTTTTAGAAACTTTTAATTACTACTTCTCCCACCTAAAGCATTATAGGACCTATAAGCGAAATCCTGCGGGTTAAAACTATTGAACGATCTATCGAAATGCCCGTGCTCCTCGTAATGCGGATGAGCCACGACTTCGTAAGTCGACGTGTGATGTTTCGATTCGAGCAACTTTTTCAAAGCGATTATACTGGCAATCGTAAACGCTATCTTAGCAATTACCAAAGCCTTGAAAGCTATCAAACCAATCAACTTCAAAGCTATGGCTCCGATGGTCGCAGCCTTGAGCTGCAGCAAGAGTAGCATCGTCTTCATCCTCATTCCGCCACCGCCGCCTTTTTTCTTCCGAGCTAAAAAAAAGTTTAAGCGTGAAATAAAATAACCTGGAATTGAGAAAAATTAATGACGAAAAACAGTATCAAGTACCTTCTTCGACCGGCTTTCCCAACAAATCGTTAATGGCCTCGTCGGGTATCTTGAACTCGAACGTGTGCGTTCTCATGAAGTTAACGACGCTCTCCCACAGCATATTCTCGACGGCTTCCTCCCTGGCCCGCAAATCGCTCGGCAAGTCGACCGTCTGTCTGGAGTTCCTTTCCGCTCGGTTACCCCGTATCTTTAAACCCCCGCCCAGATCCATGTTGGTGGGCATGTTGTCCAAGTATCTGAGAGCGCGCTCCTGGAAATTAGCAAGGCAATTTGAGTGAATGCTGCTTGTTTGGGATTCGGTTTCAATTTAGTGTAGTTAAAACAACGTTTTAGTAGCTTCGAATTGCTTATATAGCTTGTACAAAACGAATATTCCGGATAATTTCGACGTATATTACATCTTCTAATTATATCATTGTAAACATTGCAATGTTAGGTACTACAAACCTAAATATGCATGCTATACACCGTTGGGTAATAACGTGAGTTTAAAATAAAAATACCGCGCCAATTGCATACGCAACAATTTCATATAAATTGCATAAAAGTGGTAACGATGAGATCCGGCGGCTATCTTACTGTTCTTGGAACGTTTAACGGTTACACTTACAATATGTTATGCTCTCGCGAAAAATGTCGCGATTCCAGTTAGAGCTTTCGAAGTCAATAGGACGGACGCCGAAGGCTTTGGACTGTACCATATGCCTTGTAAAGAAGTAGCAGGAAATTACCTTTTATAAAGTTACTGTTAAGAATGGGTTTTGTATGTAGTTGATACGAGGGCGATATTAGCTTTAATATTTGTAGACCCTGCAGCTGCAGCAGGATGGGACGTCAAGATCAGGTTTTGTGATTTTGTATTGTACGACTAAAGTTTACCGGTTGTAATTAAAATCGATCTGATTGTGTTTTCTTCGCTTAGAAGTAATTCATCTCCGTTCTTTTGATGTGGTTTTTGAATAAAAACGGAAATTGGAAACTAGAGCGAGCCTAAATATAATTAATCGGCTATTATTTCGGTAAATTGAGTAGTAATATAAAAGTTTTTTTTGAGGTTTCAATTAATTTTTGGCGAGATATTTTATAGAAATACAGAAAAATAGGATTACGTAGTAGGGTAGGGCGGGGCTAGTTGAGCAACTTTTCACTTTAGCGGATATAGCTCATCAATGATATGTGTGAATGACTTGTTATGTGGCTTGATGGATTAGTAATTTATCCCTTAACAAAAGTGTCCATAGTAACTTTTTTGTAACTAGTTGAATTTAAGAGCTACAGCTGTTTAAATGCAGAAAGTCAAGTATGCTCAATGTACCCCATAGGTGAGGTAAGTTGAGCAACGGTATGTTTACATATAGGATATGTTTATTTTTATAATCATCTCTTTATTTATTATTGATTTAATGACAAAACAATAAAACTTAAAGTAATTTACGAGCTTTCTGTTTAAAATCAGAATTAAATAGCTTAAAAAAATATTAATAATATATTAGCAAGTTTTGGTCGTTGTTACTGTTGCAATTAATACAAATGAAAGTAAGACCATAGCACCTGGAAGACATTTTATTTGTGCCCATTCCCTGCAAGCTTGGCAGTGAATCCAACTTTCTCCTGGTAAATTTCGCAGTAGTTGCTCAACTAACCCCAACCCGCAATTTTAAAATAAAAGTGAGGTCATAAAGAAATCGTAAGAATTATAACCAGAACATCTCTACATAACAAAAGTACAATAATTTTCTGGAATATTAACCCTTACCCCATTGAAAACGGATAATATTTGACTAATACAGACGAAAACTTGCGATAGACGACGTTTTTACTTTTTGGTCACAAAAAAAACAAAACGCACGGGGGCTTTACTCGCTTGTCGAGGCGCCACTTGCAATAGCTCTGTGATTAGGTCTCCCCCGACCCCTTCTTTCCGCCATAAGATGTTTATGCGTACGGTGAATAGTTTGCGAGATATTTCGATTGCACAACTTACCCGTATGCTCAACTAGCCCCGCCCTACCCTAGTCACATTTGCTCTTTTTTGTACGATCATATGTGATAATTTACCATCGAAGTGAAAATTCTTTCAATGTGTCCATTCGACAAAAAACTTCTACATCAAAAAATTCAATTTCGTGAAGCATATTTTAGTAGCAACTTTTTTCAAATATTAGCGTACTATCTACCAACAATTTAAATTAAATAATAAAAAAATGCTTACCTTAACACACAAACCGAGCTCCCTGCCACCGCAACCTCGAACAAATTCCAACGCGTCCTTATACACCAGAATATCCCACCAAAATTCCTTATCTTCCTCCGCCCGACCTAATCCCACAATGCAAACCAACACAATTACCCCTAAATGCTTCATGTCTTCAACGGTAATGATTCGCACGTGGATGCGATTCGCAATGCACTGTGTGCAAATATCGCGGACGTCCCGGTTTTATCACAGCCCAGGATCTTGATTACAAACATTTAAAAAATCTATGCTGAGTCGCTTAACGGCTTCGCAGCCGTCAAATTGCAGTTTGCAGTGACCTGGATGGTCGACTTGCTGTGTAGGTGATTACGCACATATGAGACATTTTTTTTGGTTAGATTTGACGATTCTATAGTGACTTAATAGCTAATTAAAATTGGAAAAAACTGTATTAAATTTAACAACAGCAGGTAGGTATTTTAACGGGTTTTCTTCTTAAAAAATTGCCACAATAATAATTACCACAAATTTGGAGTAAGGTTTCTTGTACCCATATCTTTCTAAAGATTACTGTATCAATTATGAACGCGACGAATTTGTTATACTGTTAAATTCGTCGCTTTCACGTCCAAAATTTCTTAATGAGATAACCCAAATGTTTTTTTAGATGTTCTAGTTGATTTAAGGAGTTTTAACGACGCAATTTTTAAGTTTTAATTAGATAAACAGAGAAGCAAGCAGTTTAGGAGTCATAAATTTTAGAAAGGATCAATATCGGTCCACCAGTAAGGACTTGACTTGGACTAAAATTAGAGTAAGAAATGTCCATATTCTGATGAAAAGGGCTTTGCAAGGTAGGCAATTTGGAAAACATTAAATTTTCCATGGAATTCGTTTGAAAAAGATACTACATAGAGAAATTCCGTACCTACTTTAAATGTACAGAGGAACATTATTGTTCTTATTATTTTATGTTTCTTAGAGTTTAAAGAATTCTAATTTCAAACATGGCTTACTGATGATTTATTTCTGTATCTTGTTTGTAAACTTATATTGTAATTTTCTGTTGTTCCTAAATTGAAACAAAATTGTATATAAAATATTCCAATTACTTTTGCGGGAGAATGAGAGCATACGAATAAATGTGCAGTTATTTTGCATGAAGATATAGGCAATATGAATGGCTAGTGGTATTTAATTTTATGGGAACTGGGTAATATAGTTTAAGAAAAATTAATACTTAAGTATTTTCCTCAATTTGTTCTGCGGATAAACGTGCGAATTTTTGTTGAATGTATACTACTATTATCCCAATTGTAGTTACTAGAATGCATAAATTCATGCATATTTTGATTTAAATAATCATTTGTATGAACTGAATTGACATACATATTTATTAATTTTAAAAACAAATTTTATTTGTCAAAAAACAATTAAAATTTCATTAACATTGACATGGAATAAATTTCAAACATTTCGAAAATGCACAAACGTTTTTTGTCGGTTTTAATATCACATATGTATGTCTGTATCTGTCGGTAGTAATTCGACCGTAAATTTTAATACCGTTGTAAACTTTGGTATATTTTCATAAAATTTTTCTTAATTTGTACATTTAACGGCTGCCTTTCACCTTACACTGGCTAAATAGTGCAGCGAAATGCTAATTATCAATCGAAATGCATCATTACTAAACGTCGCACGCGATAAAATTGAACTTGTTAGTGCATATCAATTTTATACCGATCACGAAAAGCCATTTATGTATTTACTTACAGACGCACTGGTTTACTTTTTTTAGAGGCCAAGTTCTAGGATTCGTTTGCGATTATTTGGCATTTCTAGTTTTTTCTTTAATTGCTTTTAACTCCCATTGAGTTGATTTTTACTCCCATTAATTCAACTGGTTAGATTGTTAGATCACAATTAGTACAGGAAAAAAACAGTATTTTACAAAATGTTTATTACTAAAATTAAAGTCTTCAAAAATGAGCTCGTGAATAAATTAAAATAAATAAATATTAGAATTAATCAAGTAGAGGTTAATTATCTGGATTTGGCAGCGTACGCCGAATACGCCAAATTCTGGGCATCTTCCTTTGCGTCCTTAGCGTACGATCTTCCCCATCCTGAGTGTCCTGCACTGTAAACTTCGACGTGTCCTGCATCGTGACCTCCGCCGCCAGATAGCAACTTCTTCAATCCTATGATACCAGCGAGTACCAAAGCCAGTTTCGATACGATCAGAGCTTTTCCTGCTAGCAAAGCCAAAGCTCCCAATGCCAGAGGTATCAGAGTACCGCCAAGAATGAGGGGAAGAAGCAGCATACCTCCACCTCGGTTTTTCTTTTTACCACGAGCTTCATCTAGCGATCGAGCGGAATCCAAAGAACTGGGAAGTTTAATCTACGCAAAAAAATATGTTGTAAAGAATCCTGATTTATGGGAAATGTTGTAGTAAAAATTTACCTGTAGCGTGTGGGATCCTAAAAAGTTAGAAACCCTGTCAGTGATGATGTTATCCAAAGCGGTCTCTTTATCCTCCAACGATCGAGGTAGAGTGGATTCCAATTCTGCTTCGGTTTTGACTTCTGCGGCGGGCGCTTGGGCCTGAGGGTCCTTGACGAATTTAATCCCTTCGAATATCGGCAGCTCGGAGTAGGACCTGGCGGCGCGGTCCAGGGCCGATATCAGCTTGATTTTCAAGCAGGACATCGTGTCGGAGGCGGCGCATTCCTGATACACTTTGTACATATACCGCAAATCACTAACTAAGGTATTGCCGTCGCTCCTCGGCGCCTCGTGGAGCGAGTTCTGCGCGGACGGGCCGGCGGTGCGAGCGAGCGCCGCATGGGCGACGATAAGAAGAGCGATACACTTCGAAATCATGGTGCTCGAAAAACTGGTACGGATTCACTTACACTAGTTTACTTTTATAGGTGAGGTTGCTTCCCACTGAGCCGCGGGATTTTGGTACCCCTCTTAGTCGATTTTGGTCGACGAAGCGTGGTCCCTGCCCCCCGGTCGCCAAGGAATCTTCGTGTGTGTGCCGGTGCATCGGTCACGATGACCAGGTCCGGTTGGCCCTAGGAAAAATTTTCATCGTAAACAATAATCAGTATAATGTTCATTCACGTGCTTTGACAGGTATACACGTGTATGGTGTATGTTCGTTAATCGATTTGTTTTAATAAAATTGGAAGACTTTAGAAATTTTTCCAAAAGAAATTTAGATAATTTATTTTTTACTCGTTTTAGATTTTTTATGCGTCAAGAAAATTGTATCAAATCTATTTATTTAAAACAGCAAATTGTAGCTATGTTATGAATTGCTTGTATTGAATTGATGGTAGCTATGAATAAAATTGCTGGTTTACAAAATAAATTTATTACAACTCTAGTACTATTTTCTTGGGCGAAAAAATTGGATAATAAATCAAAAATAGACTTTACTTAATCAACTACAAATACCTTCTTTATAGCCGGTTGATGAATAGGATCGTAAGTAAGGATTTTATTTAAAGCCCTGTGATTTGTTCCGCGTCTCGAATAATACTTAAGTCCTTTTAAAATTATCCAATTTTTTATTTTATAAAATTGAGCGATTTATTCTGTAAATTCTACAGCAATCGCAGCCCAAATTTAAATTAATATTCAAGACATTCAGGTCTTAATTGTCAAATTAATTAGCGGCGGAATAAATTTTCTTGTGCACTTAGTAAATATTTGAGTTTTTAAAATCATAAATTCCTATCCTGCATATCGACATCCTTCGCATTGACCAAAAGAAAACAATCATTTCTATGCGCTCATCGTTCGTAAGTACTTTACGTCCAATGTAAATTATTGAAAATCCGATCACGACACGCGTATGAAAACACTTTTGACGCTCAAGTAGAGCGGATCCTGTTTTTCATTTTATGCCAATTTTAATTCTTCGCGGTTTCGTGGGACTTATCGGCCTGATGATGTATTTATTAGTAAAAGTAGACCTCGATTCGTATTTACGTTTTAACGATGTAAACAAACGAATTACTCTAACATTGACAGTTGGATTTATAACGACTTTTTTGGTGGTATTAATTTAATTGTGATTAGATTTTTTTACTGATCTACTTTAGGTTTAAATAGAATTTGTTAAAATGATAAATAAAGTAAGTCAATTTTACTTACTACCTACCTATTTATTGATATCCTATTATAATGCAAACTTTATTATATAATCAGCGAGGAATTCATAATGAATGAACGTAAGATGATGTTAGACGTTTGCATATGAATAATGAATATATTATTATCACTATAAATACTTTCACTATGTTTCCTCTTACAGTAGAAATATTTAATGCGAGTATAAACTGCACGGCTATCCATAAATAGTGAATTATTTCACACTAGTTATTATCGAAAAACGATTACATATTAATTCAACTATAATAGGACAGAAAAAATGGAAATCAAAGAGGAGCGTGTGGGGCATAAACCGGCCATTCACATTGAACATTATATTACCTATATTACACGCGCACGGGCGCATTCAGAAATAGAAAAGTAGGTGAAGGTTCAGGAAACGTGGGAACCGAAGAGTTGACGATGTGAACGACCCAACAGGGAGAATCCTCCGCTGTTAATACAGCGCCGGTTTGGCCGTGAACAGGTGACCAAGTAACCATCAAGTTGTGACCCCGAACCATCTTTCGAAGTATATAATAAACGTAGGTATTGAAACCTTGCAACGAATGGAAGATGCATCGCAGGAGGAACATAATATTTAGAAATATTATGCCATAAACCGAATATTTATCCGCAATTTATGAATTTTTAAACTAATTATTGGGCATTAAATTTACTTAAGAAGAGAGAGTCTTAAAACATAAGTATTCACTTTAAGTTGGTATGATTTTTGCGTCAACGCAAATTGTTAGAAACTTTTATTTTTCTACAATTAATTGTCTCGCGAAAGTTATCAAAATAAATAATGGTTCATCATGAAAAATAATAACTTATAAGTAATTATTTTTTATGCTCTACTAACTCTTATTTAAAACGACAATTTTACTGTTGCCCGTCTCATAAACATGTCATTGTGGAAACGTTTTTAAAAGTGGCCACTTGCAAATATATGAGATTTAAAAATTACATATATTCATATTTAAATATATATCAAATTAAATAAATATACCGACATTTACGTACTAAATAAATTATTGAGCTTTCAATCCCGATATTAAAATGTTTAAATGAATTTATAAAATCGACATTTTGTCAGTACAGCTTCATGGGATCCAGATAAACTCGTTTATTTCTATTGAAGCATGCAACTCAATTAAAACTCGCATATATTTCAGCGGAGCAGCATGAAAAGTGAAAACGAACCGAAACGATTCGCAATATAATCCCGGATTTTGCTCCGACTTTTACGATTCAAACCTAGCCCCACAATAAGAATAAATTTACAGGGCGTTGCTCTCCTTGGTCATAAAGATCTTCGAGAAGTTTCAGATCCGCTACAGTGGGAATTAACTTTCTCTCGTCCATCAGTTTCTCTAAAGTAATTCAGAGGTAAATAAAAAACAACTAACGTATTGTATGGTGTATGTCGCTCATTTGATTGTAAAATTCCTACTAAAGAAATTGGAATGCTATTCATCTGATAAGTCCCCCCGCCAAATTTCGAATAAAATAAATAAATAAAGATGCTTTAATAAGGCGTTAACCTAATTAAAATTTCTTTAAAACAACATTTTTTCTAATATTTATTGGCAACTAAAGTTGGTTTACGCTTTACTCGTCACTCGCTCGTTTACTCGTCTTGTGTAAACCATCCTTTATACGGTTGTGACTGAATTAAACCGGTTAGGAGCGAACGTAAACACTGTTCGGCCGTGCTCTTGAACTCAAATTCAAGCATTGGGCTGGCTGCAAAGTGACCATGGCCGAGTAGGGAATCTACCGCAACGCACTCAAGGTTTTGAACCAGAAATAGACTATCAGAAATATTCTTATATATTGTTATATAATTTTTAAATGCCGTACAGGAAAGGAACTTGGAGCACCTCCAGAGCTTGCTGAGTAGCGTCTCAAAAGAGTGACGTAATCATCTAGAAATTGTCTCGATGGAATTAGCGAAATATTTTTATGGCTATCAACACGATTCGCCGCTCCTACGCGCCTACTTACCTATATGCAAATTGTCATAATAAAGGCTGCATCTGAACGGTTTTTCGGATGACGCGCCCGCGTGGTTTCGGTGTAAAATATTTTCCATACCTCGGACGTGATTCACGACTTTCTTCGTTTGCGTTCGCGGAGGTTTTTCATCGGTGCACAACGGGCACCGATGGACCTTCAATGAGTGCACCTGCAATGACGGAATGACTACGCAGTGTTCTTTCGGGCATTCGGTCAAGGCAGTTTGAGTTCAAGATCACATCCGATGGGCCACAGCTCAAAAATAAATTACGATCTATAAATAAGCAACTTATAATTTAACCAAAACCTTTTACTCACAGGAAGATAATAGTAATCAGAATTAACAGGCACACATTTTTTTTAATATTACATGTAGATAGTTGTATTTTTTATATCCAAAAATTTAATCTTGTTACCTACATTAAATATACATGGATTTCGTTTATAAAATATACAAATCTGTCCCGCAAATTTCAACCGATTTATATATGAAAGGGATTATTTAATATTCCTTTTTAGCGCCTTTCTTAGCTTCCTTTTGTATTCTTTAAAAACGCTTGATTTGATTCAGAGTTTTCATAACTAAACGTGTCGAAATTTTTGCGTTTAACGCAGGGACCAGGCGAAACGCGTTATTATATTATGGAAGCATTATTTTCTGGTACATTAGCTGGAAAGAAGGAATGAGAGGTTTTCTTTTGAAATATAACAGGAGGCGTTTTACCGTGACGGTCGGGCGTTCGCGGGGAAATGACGAAAATGAAATGGGGCGATTAAGAAAAAAGTGTCAATAAAAGAGCGGAGGATAAAATAACTTCGTGAAAGTATTAAGTCACAAATGTTAAAATTACATGTACGGGTGGCAGGCAATTTAAAAATTGATTTGCTTGTGTTCATGTTTGTTGTTGGAAAATAAATGAAATTTATTGTGAGGCACGTTATACTTAATACTTGAATGATTATGTAGGATTTAATATTCATCACTGGCTCATAATTAACGCTATAGACAATGAGATGATTTTCATTTTTAATCCAACAATGAAAATGAATTTATTTAATAGAGTGGTAAAATTGGATAAGCTTGATGAATTTTATAATTGTGTACAACCGACGACTATGTAGGTATTTCGATTTTTCTAATAATTCAATTAGTCAAATAACTTTTCTTTCAAAAATTTTTCATTCTGTTTCCACAAATTCCCGGATTACTACAAAGCGCTTAGAATGAGTTTTTTAAAGTTTAATAATGAATATGATTGGAACATCTAGAAATTTTCTTCCTAGAAAATTCAATTTGAACATTCCTACCTACAAAAGTATAATTCAATTTTTTTAGGATTCTGAATACTTAGAAACTTTGATACCAGCTATTTTCATCGAAACGAAAGTGAGTTGTGGAATAAGAGAACAGGCTATGAAAATCGTAGAATATAACCCATTTTTTACCGATATAAGTAGGTATACTCTTGAATATAAACGGATTAATTTAATTTAAGCAGCTCATAGCAAAGCCAAACAATATCTGAACGTAAATAATGTTTCATCAATATGCAGCTAATGCTTCAACCGCAATTGTACCACACCTAAGTGCATTTACACCGAACAATGCACATAAGTGCAATACATTACTATCGAATTAAAATGCACTTAGTAATATTATCGATAGATTATTGGATGCTCAACAAGAATTGAAATTGAATTTTCCACGTCAACTACACGAATTAACCACATACATTATACCTACAGGTGGTATAATAAAATTAAAATTTTAGTGTAACTGGTTCCTTCGCCATTTTATAGAGAGAAAAAAATTGAAAAATATAATATATCCCTATTGTAGATAAACAAAACTTTGTAGAATAAAATAGATTGTGAATTACATACATAAAATATTTGTACAAAACTTAATTTTAGTGCCCTTACAAGTGTCCATGTAAATATGGAATTAAAGAATATTAACTCCTGGTGTTTATGCAACGCGTTTTACACAAGCTAGATGTATTTATGTGTTTTGAATTTTTATAAATTATGGATGGTATTTCCTATAAATTATTGAGTTATGAAAAGCGAACTTAAGATTTTATTAGGGTTTAATTTTTAACCTATTTTCTGAACCTGTGAAATTCCTTTGGGTTTTTACACAAACCACATATGAATAGACAAACAATTTAATATTTCATTAGGTACAAACCCCTCTGAGAGCGTAAGAATAATAAAAAAGAAAAATAATGAATATGAAAATATAATGTAATGTAATGTAATTTCATCTCTGGTTGTGTAAGCAGAAGCTTAATTAAAAAGTTTGCCATTTGAAAAATACAAGGTTCAAAAAAACATGCTCTCTAAACATTTTTTAATTGAACGATAATAATTCAATAAAACTTGCTTCATCTAATTTTCCCCTTGATCAACACTCATTAGTATATAAAAATTTATCCTAGATAATTAATTACCTTTTAAAAACCGCGTAGTCAACGTAGAATCATAATTAGCAATTGTGTTCAGCCAACCATATTATAATTGCCGTTGGGTATTACCTACTCGGTTAATTCGTTAACCTACGTTAATAAAATTTTAAATCGAGACCATAAAATCACACATTATAATTTGCTGATTAACAAAATATGACGGAAAAATCGCACAGGGAAGTTCCAATAATTTTAATTCAATTATTGTCTACATTAATATTCTTTGAAAGTATTAAAGTAGTACAAAAAGTTGATAATTTTTTATTGATCGTAAATAATTTATAATTATCCGCTGGTTAATTAGTGGACTCGAACAATTAGAAATGTTTCATTTCGTATCGCACTTTTGAACGCCACACGCCACTGAATCATGATCGTGTATAAGTATATTAAGGTGTAACTGAGGTGCGTTCTATATCCTCTTCGAATTATCGCTAGCCAATCAAAGGCATACTGATTTCGCATTACTGTAATCCGCAATTCCATCGTTAATTTGGTTGGTTGAGCACCGTTCGATTTGCTCTGTATCTTCGAATACCGACACACACGATACGGACGCAAGAAAGCGAGTTTTTTCCTGCAACAAGTGGAAGTAAAACAATTACATACAATTAAATGCGATATGAGTTCTCTGGGTTTTTTTTTAGGGTCAAATTGTATGTTCGAAAGAACAACGGGTTCCGGTTACTGGCGTTTACACTAAGTAATGGTTCCCACTGACATGAAAAAATATTTAGATATACCTACGTACATAAATTTGTTAGAACGTTTATCGCAAATTTCATGAAGATTTTTTTTTATTTTGGGCATTTAATTATTTCTTAATAATGAACGTATTGAGTTTGTTAATTACACGCCGACGTGAATTTAATGAACGCTAAAAAAACTAATTAACAACTTCAGCATGTTGAGTGGGAACAATTTTTTTGGTGGAGCACGCCAATGAAGAATCTCGGTTTTTAAATGGATTTTTTGAGAAGGAATCGATTCAGGTGCTCCCAGATGCGCCGGGTCAAGTTCAACGAGTTTAAAAAGAGAAATTAACCTTTTTCGTTTTTATTAGTGACCAATCGGCATACTTTTTTAAGTAACTTTCATCTGAAATTTCATAAGAATGTCATCCTAATGAAACCACGTGGTCGTGATTGGGAAAATCCGATAAATATATACGATTATTTGAGTTTTTTTGAATAATTTTTAGGAGCTTTTATCAAAAATATTCACACTAATTACAATAAAAAATAACTGCTTAGGATCATTTGATTTCTATTTATAGAACCTTTTTTTATTGGTAGCTTATTCGTTTTTTGAATCGTCATTATTTTTGACCAATTATGAGTAGATATTTATTGATTAAAAATATTTTTTTATTGTCTCTTATTTTCTTTAGGCTTTTAGTTTAAGTATAGGTATTAAGTATGAAAGGCATCAATAAAAAATAATCATTTATTGCTTTTAATTCGAATATGTGTCTCTATACAAATAAATAAATTAGACCATTTTGTTATTCAAATAGTTTATTTTCTTAAAAAATAACAATAAATTAAGTCTATCTACCCAGAAATCTGAGCCACTGGTAAAAACGATAAGTCTTTGTTCATCGACGAATTCAATAACTTACTATTACAAGAACAATATCAAATAAATTAAATTTCAATAAGTGTATCGTTGTTTATGACTTAGTCTACGCTCGCTGAGTTTTGGCAGGTACGTGAACCATCATCAGATCGTTACGCTTGTTTGGTCTGCTGGTGTCCCCTGTAGGCCAGGTTTTGGGCGTCGAAGGACCTGCCCCATCCGCCGCCGGAGCTGCCGCCGTAACCGCCGCCGATGTCACCGCCGTAGCCGCCTCCGTGGCCGGAACTGGCGATTTCGTGGGTGGAAACGTGCGCGGAGGAGTGCTGGGCGTGCGGTACGACTTCGTACGTTACGTGTTTCTGGCCGCCGCTGCCGAGGAGTTTCTTCAATCCAATGATGGACGAGAGTACAAGGGCGATTTTACCGATCAGAAGGGCTTTTCCGGCGATTAGAGCGATAGCGGCCAAAGCGAGTTTACCGAAAATGGCGGCTTTCAGGGCCATCAGAGCCATCAAACCTCCCATACCTTTTCCTTTCTTACCGCCGCCGCCACCCTTCTTCTTCCTGGCTTCACCTTGGTCGTCGGCATCGAATGAATTTTCTTCCTCTTCCAATGTTTCAGCGTAATCGTTCAACGATCTGGCCGTGGACGACACCGCGTTAACAATTTCACTTCCCTTCAGGTCGATTTTCAACGTGTGGCTTTCCAAGAAATCGGAAATTCTGTTGAAAATTACCGATTCGATGGTATCGTCACCGGAAATTGCACGAGGAGCACCTCCTTGTTCACCTCCTGTTTTGACGAATTGCACACCATCGGTCACTGTAATCGTTTCCCTATGGCCGAGCATCTTGTCGACGAAATTGAAAACTTTGTATTTGAGACAGGACATCGAGTCCTTGCGCAGGCAGTCATTGTAGATGTTGTCCAAAAGGTCGTTTTCGGTTTGGATGGCGTTGCCGCGTGGTTCCTCGCCTTGTGTGGGCAGAGCACTGACCGCGACGACGATGCACAAAAACAGACCGGTTAACTTAAAAAAAGCCATAGTGGTGAAGATGAACTCACTGATTGTCGTATGATGAACTGAAGTCAGTGTATGGATATATATCAGCGGGCCCCTTCCCCTGCGCGGCCGGCGTTTTGGGTCCCGAAGACCCGCGGGGCGCTGCTATGGACCGCTTTCTCAGAATAAGCGCCTAACCTAGTTTTCGGCGTCGTCCTTATGTATGTGTATACGTGCGATATGCAGTTGCGAGACCACGGATGCGTTAACTAGGTATGTGTACGCGTACTTACGTACATACATACGTGGGTGCGAATCTAATGGTATTTTACTTCGGTAGGTACTTGCACGCTCGATGTCACGGTCTAGGTTATTTCAGATAAACTTCCTTACATGTCGTTGTATCGCATTCAATGCAAACTGTATTGACTATCTGACGAAAGTGAAATTCTGCTTACACCATATACAGGGCGCGTATTATATATTTAAATAAATATACCTATTTTTTACAATTTTTATATGTAGTTAAAAATTTATTTTTGAATACTACTTATTTTAAATAAAATTAAATAGAAAATAGTACCTATCTATAAGTACTCTTGTATAAATTTAAAACAATAAAAATCCAAAAACTATTGTATTTTGAATTTGTACGAGTATTGTACGAGTATATAATTAATAATGTTAATTAGTAATAAAAAGTAAGTTAGAGATATTTATAGAATTTCATAGAAGTTTTTACAGGAAACCCTGCCAAAAAGTAATATAATATTTAATATATGCCTTTGCATTTTATATTAAAAGCAAAAGTGTACTTTCGATGTAGTGATTGAATGTATCAAATGATTTCATAAAATATACCTAATTAAATATTACCTTTTGGCTGTTATTTTCATTCATAAAAAACTACAACTCAAAAAAGAAAGTAACTAATAATATTTACTTAATTCATTTGCGCCTTGGATATTAAATAACAAGTGAAACTTTGGTAATACGGAATGAATTTTGTGATATTCTGCGATAATTGATATGTAATATGATAATCAAATTAATGAGAATAATCTGCCTACTCCAATGTATAGTTCGGATAATAAAATATGATAGACCTGTTCTAATTTTTTGAAAGAATCGATATACTAAAATTTTCTGGATTCTTGGTAGATATTTAGTGGTTAAATAAACATAAATGCAATAAATAAATTTTCATAGCAACAAACTGCATCTACATATATACTTTAAGAATAAATAGGTTGCAAGAGTTTGCAGGAGTTTGAAATTTGCTCGTGTTGTTTATATAAAACATTTTTCTTCATTTTACGTGCCTAAATAAATTGATTTATGCCAGTTTTAGGCAAGAAAAATTGTCATCTCGCCAAGGCGAGTCTGTGCTTATGAATATGAGTAACGGTACATGCGTTCTCACTGAAAAACTTTTACCAAAAACGAAGAACTCATGGTAAATACCTATAAACAGCAGGATATTTTGTAATTATCTTTCACTAAATTACAAAACAACGACTTTCATTGTATTATTCGTAGAACAAGATCAACGTTTTGTTCGCTGATTAAACTAAGATTAAGCATTATTCTAAACACCACGTTCAGGGATTCAGAAACTTTGTTCCACGTAGATGACAAAAATTAAGGTAATCTTTCATTATGATAATAAGTTACTGTAAACATTTATTCGTTTTCGACTATTTGAAATAACCTACCTATGTACTTTCCATACCACATCAGAATACGGCTAATAATTTATTTTGTAAAATTTCTCAGAATCAATTTTGAATTAGTTCTATACGTTTCAATTAAAACGCATAAAATTGATGCTCGATAACATATAATTTGTAAAGGTACGGGAAAACACGGGATTTTCTATTACTGTGTAATCAAATACGAAGGTTCTGTTTACAAATGCAATCTTAATACCTTATTTGCCGGTGTAGCCTGAGGGTGTTCGTTTCATGGACGAGTCAGTTAATCTGTGTCACACCAATTGCATCAGACAGCGAGTCTCTTATTTACGAAAGTTAGCTAATAAATTGTT
Source organism: Phyllotreta striolata (assembly GCA_918026865.1). Lineage (NCBI taxonomy): Eukaryota > Metazoa > Arthropoda > Insecta > Coleoptera > Chrysomelidae > Phyllotreta > Phyllotreta striolata. Next base: position 8,184,579 of record OU900096.1, read on the forward strand.
ATTTTAATTACATTGCATTGCATTGCCAAGTCCAAGGAAACTCGTTCATTACCAACTAATATGTACTTCATTACTTAATACGAATGATTTCCATAGATTTCTTCGACGAGCGAATTGTTGAGAACCATTGCAATTTCGAATGAGAGAAATATTTCTAATTATAATTTATTAATTTGCAAACAGTTTATTGAAATAATATGTGACATTCTACCGAAAACGACCATATCCGGCTTCTCACACGTCGGCAGTTCCTTTTCTAATTACCTAAATATGCAAATAATAACCGCAAAGTGAACGTTTAGAAATGGAAATGGAAAGCCTAGCCTTGAACGCATCGTAAAAATCTTTTATTGTTAACATCAGAATTGTTGTTTATTTAGGAGCTACACGTTTCGTTACTTCAAACTATCTATTTGACTTAGTTTTAGCGAGTATTGTTTCCTATACGGAGAAAGTAAAAAATATTTCGAGTAAATTTTAATGTCTGCGAAATGTAAACGATGTCTCTCAATTAAACATCTATTTATCGAGGAATAAATATGCTTAATTTACCATATCAATGAATTAGGAGTGTCTATATTGTATTCGAAAGGTAACAGGTGTTTTGTGACGTACGAATAAAATTTTATTTTGACCTGTATAAAACACAGAAATCCAGGACTTGAAACAATTAGCACAAATTTACAGTAAGTAACTGAATCGCATATTTTTTTTAATAGGAGTTAAAAGTTTCCGCTTTTAACGAATACCTATATCCTATACTACTTTAAGAGAGTCGTATTACAGCAATTTAGCGAAATAAAAGCTTTTAATGAAAAAACTTTCTAAATAAATTTCACAGAACTGTTTGATTGTTGTAATTAAACATTAGTGAACTCGAAGTTGCAGATAAAACTTTCGAATGATTAGAGTTATTCGGGTTCATTTTTGTTATTAATCATCTCGATGCATTACTGTTTTCTTCTTTTTAATCGATCACATGAATTTGCATAAATGGAGCGAAAGCTTACCTTAAATCTAAACCAGCAGTGATATTTTCATGAACAGTCCGCCTTAAATATTCGTATCCATTAGGGCTTACGGGTAAGTCGTAATTTAATTTCTAATTTAATGCAACGTGTTATTAAATATTTACGACAATAATCCTCGATTATCCTCTGTCCTCCTATGCGATATAGATTCCGACTACAACGTATCATTTGCAACGTTCAAGTGAAACCTTCTATGTAATAAAACTCAAATAGAACGAATCAAATACTTTATGACCGTGATTCTCGTATTTTCTGTCGTAAAAATTTTACAAGGTACAGTAATTTTAACGGATACGCTAATTAATGTGTTAGGTCTTAATACATCTGGACTGGTTAAAATTATTTTTTTGAATATCCATATCAATGCACCGGCTAATAATCATTGTTCTACTAACTTTAAGTCTTTAAAAGATAAAGTACAAGTTTTTAATTTTAATTTCACACTTTAATAAAAGTTCGTTGAACTTATTTCGTCTACTTCTAAGTTTTTTTTGGACTGGAGCATTTAGTCATACTTATTTTTTGCTCAATGTCTGATACTTCAATTTACACACTAACCGACATTTTGTTAGTAAAGTAAAAGTGAGGTCCACTTCCTTTACTTGACCCAAACTCCGAATTCTTTACATATTTTTGAAATTACTATATTATGTAAATAGCCTTTAATATTTTAAAAATTAATATCGACCTACATGGCGGTAGATGCTTACAGCTTTTAAAAATTTTACAACTCTGATTATCATTCGAACGTTAGTTTTATTCATGAAGTACTTTTTAGATTTTTTATTGCTAGAAATTAATGAAATTCAAGTGCGAGATGAGTTCCGCAATTTCTCGCGATATTTAGCAGGTAAATCGTAAAATATTTCATGAATAAAAAGTGGATTTTACCATAATTTGAATCTGCTGAGGCGGTTAATCACAACCCAGTTAGTGCGGGACTATACATTGCGTTTTGACGGGAGCGGTTAAACGGGACCCGTTCAACCGCATTTTATTTCATCGGTAGATACATCCATCGTCTATCCCGCTAAAAAGGATGCGGCTCAGTCATTTCTTTGTAGAATTTAGATAGAAAGTAGATGGTTTGATGAAAATTATCTCAAATATTAAAATTGTTAGCACCCTTGAAGCTACTGGCTTACTTAAAAAACAGAAAGAAAATACAACATTCATCATTTTCATGCTTTTCATGTTCTTTGACATACTGAATGAATTTATTAGTGTCGAATATGACTGATACAATAAATATCCAACAAAATATACAACAAATCCAAAATACTATATTCAAATAACCAAATTTTCTGTATAATGATCCCGTTCAACCGCACTGTGTATAGACGCTACAATTGAAATGAATGTGTTCTTGTCGATATGCGTTTTTAAAAGGGACCCGCTAAACCGCAGCAAGACGCGGTTGAATCCGGTTGCCGCAAACGCACCGCACATGTATAGACGATCTAATTTAAAACAATGTGTTCTATCTATCCCTCCAAACCGGTCCGGTTAAAACGCTCCCGTCAAAACGCAATGTATAGTCCCGCACTTAAGCTTGTAATTTGCAAATATTTTAACAGATGAAAAACCAAACGATACAGACGGTCCATTATTATTTAAATAAACGTTTCGAATTAGAAATTCGACGAATTGTACATGACATATTAAATATATGTCAATTCTCTTTTCAATATCTTAATATACCCATCTATATGAATCGATTTATAGAAGGAGTACAGAAAGAACATATGGCAAGCATGTTTCTAGCAATACCAAATTCTACGTGATTGCTTTGTAAAAATAACGCGATTGGGAGCGAGTCTATGTAGGTTTTTAGATAATTAAATGTGACATATAAATTCAGTTGACTTGTCGAAACTATTATACGTATTTTACATATCATCGTAATTGACGGAAGTGGAATAGCAAAGCGTTGTATAGAAATTACTTCGTTATTTGCTTGTATATGCTTGATGGAAAAATTTTCCTATTTACATTCTTCATTCAACAAAATAGCCAATAGAGAACAATACTTTTCGCCATCTAGTTAACTTCTTTTGTAGAATAAGTAGGTGTAAGAAAATTGCTTGAAAGAATAAATATTTATAATTTAAGATGTTAATAAAAAAGAGAACATTTTAATACAGCTTCTTGCATTATCTAAAATTAGGTTTTTTATGCATGAACTTTTCATTTTTATTAGGTACTTGAACTGGTTTAAAATTGTTTCACAGGGAGGGCAAGTAGAATAATTGTTTAAATAAAAACTCGACGTACTTATTTACATGTACTCAGTTTATAAGTGAAGTCATAAGAATCATCATGTTTGTAAAATATATTTTAGTAGTGTGTTTGTTTGCACTAATTTTTCACGAAACAAGTAGTTTTTCCTTACAAAGTTGCTTCGACAAAGACTCCATATCTTGCATACAACTGAAGGTAAAACGTTCTACCAGCATTAATTTTATTGATTGCCTGCAGAATAAATTGAATAATTATCGAAGTTCTCCATCGAATTAACTGAAACAATCAATCAATATTACTTCAGGTTTATCAGATAGCTAAATCGGCGTTCGGCTTATCGACAAGGGGCATTTCCGATTTCCTCGATCCATCTAAGAGTCCGGAAAATCCGGACGAAAAACCAGACGAAAAACAGAACCAAGCGATAATACATGCGGAGAATGTTGAACAAAGACAGATATTACTCGAGCGTTTCTTCGGGGAAAACTTACAAAATTTATGGAATAAAGTATCGGTTTCGTGGAGAAACGGCATTTTGCGACCGGCACTCGAACTTCTAAGCGGAAAAGTTACAGAAAATATTGGTAAGTAATACACTATTGAATTTATTGACTTCACTGTAAATATCTTTCTTGAAATAAATAAATTCGAGCCAACATTACCTGCATTATTCATTCGCTTAAATAACATTTCAGCTCGTTCAGAAGAAACTAAGCATCAGGACAATCAGTTGCAACTCCATATTTTAATCGGTGCTGCCCTTAAATTATCATTAATTGCTGCTTTGTCATACATGACTGTCGCTACCGTCGCTTCGAAAGCCCTTATAGCCGGTTCCGCGGCGCTTTTAATTTCAGGGTATTTTTTGATGAAAAATAAAGTCGATTTTACATCCGAAAGTGGCATCCAGAACAATTGGGGTGTCCAATCGCATGCCAATTTCAACAACGAAGAGAATCATTCCCCGTCGTTTCGATCGAGTAGATGAGTTGTTTGGTGAAAATTATTATTGTACAAAGTTTTTATTTATTGTAATTGTATGAATTTTTTTATAGTTGGTAATAGAACTGTTTATTATCATAGCAGAAATAATTATATAATAACTCGTTCCATTCGAACAGTGTTGAAAACGAATCCTTATAAAAAGATTTGTCTTAAATAATTGCTTTGGTTACTAAATACTTTTACTAACCTCCTTTCCGACCCTGAAATTCGTAGGTGTAATGCTATTCTTCCGTAACGATAATTCGGTATAATTGATCTATTTTTTTCCTCTTTGGTTCGTAAAAAATTGAAGGATACTGTGAAGATAAGTTGGAGACGTCTGGTGTAGTTTTTTTAGTAGGTACCTAATTTCAAAGTTTTTTTTTTATTTTTCTAATTGGCCTAGATAATTTCCATCGATTTGCAGCATCACGTTGTGATAATTTCGTCAATGAAATCGAAAATACCAACAGGATCAATATTTATTTATGCGTTACGAAAGCAAACATTACATTATATGATTAGCATATTATGGAACAATTACTCGTCAATTATAATTTGTTTTGTGAGCTGACGTGAATATATTCATTCGATTTATTCGTTACAAACGAATTTATAACTGGGTGTTTAAAAAAAAATCACTTGTCGAAGGCGCGTTTTGGGTCTTAGGAGCGTCACTTTCTTTTTTTTCCGGTTTTAAGGTCAACGTGAGCAATTACAAATTATAATTCGGATTTCTTCATAGTGGTTCCCAAAGTTTAATACGTCCCACGTTCACGAACTCTCATCGTTGTCTAGCAGGTTTCCCATTGATTTATGAATGAACGCGATAACAGGTCGTCGCTTCATCGGTCTAAAAATTACATTTTTTTAACTTTCATCGGGTTTATTGTAGAACATTTGATTGCACACGGGATATTTTCGAATTGGAAAAAATGACAATAATTCTTTAGGGCGGACAGGCTGATCCGATAAACCTGAATTTACTGTTGTAATTTCACAAAAAGTATGTAAAGGATTGCAATTTATAGCTGACTGGAAATGTATAGTCGAATTTCTAGGTTCGAAAACATTCAAATGCACGTAAATGTAAACCGAACAATATTAAGTAGGAGATTATAACAGTGTCATCAACTACACATAGTAATAATTATAATCAATTGCAATGCGATGGATCGCAATCAACTCTTCATTATGTTGTCCGATTAAAACCAGTCCTCGTATTAATAACCCAGAAATACATCAAACAATAGTAATTGCCAAGCGTATTAATTCCTGCAATACAATAACGACAATAATTCCAATTAAATACGTGCATCAATAATAAAACAGCGATCGGTCTTTCGACCCGTTAAATACGATTTCATTTCCTTTCATCGGACATCGGTGGGATTTAATGTAGGTCTTAAACTTTTGCTTATAAAGGTCGACATGTCTCTATTCAAATCCGCAGTAAGTATTTATCCGTCAGAGGTTTATCATGGATTTCTCTTTGTTATTTCGGAAAGTTTAAGGAAGAATATTTTTCTGTAAAAAGTAGATTTCTTAAGATCGTTATTTAAAGAGGGTTTGATTTACCCTATAGATTGCTTTATTAAGAATGTGCATTTGTATAGGTCAAATCTGAAATATATCTGAAATATTTGATTTTTCAGAATCGTAACTTTATTGCACTTGAAGTTAGGCAACTCTTATTGTTTAAATAAAGTAGAGCTTGGAGATATGAGATTAAATAATTACTAATAGAGCTAATACTAGAGAAGCTTTATATTAATTATGTGATATAGAAAAACTTAGTTAAAGCTCTTTTATAGTGTATACTATACAATAATAATTTATAATAATTTTATTAAAACATTAGATAACTTTCTTTAAAATATACTGTTTAATTGATTCAAATCATTTATTAATCATTTTTGTTACAATTTTTCGTTAATTAAACAGATTAAATAAACATTTAAACTTCGCAATAATTATCAAACCGCCAATATTTTTTATCAGCCACCGATGCATTAATTAATTAAATTCAAGCTAGCAGGAAAAGTGTTATTTATCGCAGGTAACCCACCGGTCCTCTCACGCCATCTGTCGGCATCGATCGCGATCGCCCGGCCGATTTCTCCTGTTATTATTTTTTATACGCGTTTCGGTAACCCGGTGTTCCGCTTTCAGTGAACACTTTCTAACTTCTTCGGTCCCACCCGAAGCGGCCGGGCGACCGTCGCTCTTGAACCTGTCGCACGGATGTACGTTTATCGCCTGTCACCTTGACACTCGCAGCCGTTCACCTTCCAAAGAGAATGACGAAACGTTTCCGTTTCGGCCGAACTTGCTCTCGAGAGTTTCGATTCCTCCGGCGGATCGATGGATTTTTGTCGGAGAACCAGCTTGCCCGCGCCAGCGGCGGAACCACGCGGATATTTAACACCTTCCAGCATCACACCATTACCAAAGAGTAGACAGTTCTATCTGATCTGTGCTATTACTCCCAAATAATACAGTAGATAATAAAATGTATCAGAAAATACTCCAACATACTACATATTGCTCATAAAATTTTGCGTATAGAAATTTCTAGTACCCAGACCTTTGGTACCTGGTGTGATCGACGCCACTGGAATATTTCTTGGGCATGCCACACAAACAGGCTGTTAAAAATGTAGGCCACTGGGTGACTGACTTCTGTGAACTTGACTATAGTATAATTGAGAGAAATTTTCGAATGTAGGTCGATATTAAAAGACGGATGCAAGAACAAGTTTTTTTTTTATTTATGTATTTAGTTGTTTCGATTAATTTGTAAACGAGATGGCGCATCTGGAGTTTGAAGTTTTTAGGGTGTACGGAAAAATTGTATTTTGGGGATTTCATTGTTTAATAGTAATGATTCGAGTTGAAGTAAATATTTGAAGGGCTACAAATACTTAATTGGATTCCATTTATAAAACTTTTAATGGAATCGAACTTTAACTTTGGTAAAGTAGGTATCCGTTTAACATGAGTTAATGCTCCTCGTAACTTCTTTCATTATTGACTACCTAATATAAATAAAAAAGGAATATAAGTACATAAAAGGAAAAGTAAGTTCGAGTTTTCCTTTCGAAATTACTTTAAAATTTGATACCTGTAGGAATGTTTAGTTAAGTATTTTTTATCTAAATTGTGATGCTTTAAAGTTTGTGAATATAAATTAGATACAAAATAAATGTAGTTCAATAAATGGAAAAATGGTGGATATCTTAGTAATCAGCGTATCCACCATAATTTTAAGTGTGTATATCTCGTAAGTTTTGAAATTGGAAAAAATATTTTGAGTAACAATTTTACAACAAATAATTATTTTTATTAAAAACATTATCAACTCATTATTACTTTCCTTTTTGTCTATCATTAGGGTAAGGAAAGTAAAAATCAGGATTATAACATATATTTTTTCATATTTATTAGGTCATTCAAAATAAAGAGTACATTAGTAAATTTAGATACTTTAACAACTAAAACCTGAGAACTGTTTCTAACTGTAGAGAAACAAATTGTAATTCAATATGAAGAAAATTTTTAGCATTTTTTGACAATATGCCAAAAAACGATTTTTTTTATTCAAAGTGAATGAATACACATAATGCGGATGATAGTGAATGAAGTAATTCCGTTAAAAATGAGTGATGATTTGATTGATGGTGTTAATGATGAAAATGAAAAGAAAATTATTTACAATAGAGAGTAAGTATTGAATATTGTAATGTCACAGTCTAATAGTTCGTACAGTTAATGTTAATAAACGTAAACATTGAATAGAAAGTCATAGTTAACAGTCCGTTAGTTTGTCAGTGGCAAAAAATCGACAAAAAAAATAAATAGCAATAAATTAACTTGTGAAAAAATCGTACCTTCGAATTCAGCAGTTATGCAAGTATCAAGAATGATTGTACCGAAATATTCCAACATTGAAATTACTTGTTATACCTCAAATAAGTTCTAAATTAAATATTAAAGTATTTGCATATTCACTGCTTTCCTCGTTACTGAGTTTTCTTGTATTCGGGCCAACCTTTGTACGCCATTTCGGCCGCCTCTCTCTTCTTCCTGTACTCATGTCCGTGCCCTGCATGTATCACGGTGTGACCCTCATCGTGGTCGGAATGGACTAGCTTCTTCAAACCGATGATAATGGAAAGCATCAGAGCTAACGCAGACACCATAAGGGCCTTCATGGCGAGGAGACCCACACCTCCGATTCCGAGGGCCGCCAATAATTTACCCATCATCATCCCCATCACCATAACGCCTCCCATACCACCGCCACCGCCGCCTCCTTTGCCTCCGCCGCCGCCTCCTCCGCCGCCGCCTCTGGCCGAGCCTGCAATAACGTACAATTATGAACTGCGTTTTAATGAAACCTTTTGCATGTAAATGCGATTATGTAGTAGTTTTAACGGTTGGTGTTTTAGGTATTGGCTAAGTGTATGTAAAATTTCCAAGCGGTGTCGGAAATTCGGGATAAATTTTAATTAAATCCTATTAATTTGTTCTAATTAAATTAATTTTATTAAAAATAGTTTGAAACTAGTGAAACGTGTTGATTCGTTTATATTACAACTCTTGCGTAAAGTATAAACGAAATTATTTTGTAATTTCGTATTGTAGTAGTAATTAAATATCTATCAGGTATTAAATTTGTAGATATTCGCAATTTGTATCGCTTTAAATTAACAGTAGCCAGAATAACGATATGGTTCGCAGATTTTTAATGAATTAACAAAAATAAATTTATATTACATATCTTCCTACATTTGTTTAATAGTATAAGAATGTTTTTGAATTATATCAACAGTACATGATTTGCTTGGGAATCACTCAATTACGAAAGGAAGGAACTTATTAGATCTGTAAAGTCCGTTCTGAAGGAGTTTTTAATAGATTCCTTGATTTGCGCAATCGAATTCCAGCGATAAAGGAGCAAACGTAATTGCAATGAGGGAGATTGGCCTCTAAATCTCATAAATGTAATTTGCTGCAAAATTGCGTTATAAGTATATACGAAAATGTCTGCCATTTAATTTCCTATAAGAAAGAGTATTTCAACGCAAATGCCAGCCTGCGTCAGTTACATTGCGAGACTTATTAAGATCTAAATGAGTTTTTGCATGAACCTTTTAGATGGCAACGTAGGTACTTAAGTGAATGTTACAATATAGTGACAGTGATAGATTAATATCTTCTCCCAGATGCTCCACGATGGTTATATAGTTTCATTAAAATAAATTTAAATTGCTATTGGAAGTTATTGTATATCGTAACCAACCCATAATAATAATCTTTAAAATTATTCACAATGATGTTATGCATCTAATAATAATAAATTTACAAACCCAAATATTACTAAAATAGTAGTAGCTTTTATCGATTTTAGTTACCCCATTGTTTACATTTCGTGACAATTATTCTAATTAACGGAGCTTCGTGCACAAAAAGCTATGTTTGTCCCCTCAAATTAGAAAATATATACACACTCGAACGTATTCAAATGAAGGGATTCCACGAATTGTCACCATGTTACATGGTATGCGTAACAACAAAAGTTATGTTTTAGAGATACATCCGCATTAATTGCTTCGGTAATGAATGCAAAATTTAACTAAGGAATGCGCAAACAATTCTGCTATTTATTTCAGAGATAATATTTCGGATGCTGTTTGATTATATACTACAGAATGATTTATTATAAGCGGATATTCTGTAGTTAATAAAATATATTGGTGATAATTATAAAACTCACTTTCATCTTGCTTAGTATCCATTTCGTCCATGGCCGTTTTGAATGCCCTACCGAATCCTTCGCCGGGCATCAGTTCCGGCAGCCGGATCCTGAGCTCGTGATTGCCTAGGTAATTCTCGACGACGCCCAGGATGGAGCCGTCGTCGACGTTGGCCCGGGCGTCGTTTTCACTCCTCGTATTAACGATGTAAACGCCATCGCCCAGCTTGAGGGCGTCCGGTTGCGACTTTAGGTATTGCCGGAAAACTTTCGTCAGAATTTGCAGGCCGCCGGCCCCGCTTTGAGGAGTCTCGGTCCTCACGTCGGACAACAAGAATATAACACTAATCAACACCAAGTACTTCATGATCTGTGTTGTCGGATAAAATGTGAAAATCTAGCCACTTGTCCGCTCTTATATCTGAGAGCAGATTAAAAATCATGCTACTTTTTAAGACTTTTCATTATTGGCATTTAGTGGAGCAGAAAACGATGCAGAACAACAAAAAAAACGACTCGAAACGGACGCAAATGTGCTAAAAGGAATTAGATCGGCGAGATGAATTGACCTGCTTATCGATTAAATTTCTCAAAGTAAAGTGAGATTTTCGTATTACAGGGACAGAACAAATTGTTTACAATTAACCGATAGAATCTTCACGGTGTGGTCGCTTTATAACAAAAATAAAATTGAAACTACTAATGCATAAAAAATTTACCATGGTAATTAACACGCTATTATCGAAAGTATTAAAAGCCATTTAAGTCATGATAATAAATTAGAAAAACACATTAATCGCCATTTTAATACCCAAAGCACCCGAGAATATTTCTATAAAATTTATTAAATTAGTTATTCAAGTTCATCATATTACATACAATTTTCCTAGTAAATTGGGATTTTTTAAAGATTAATGCAACTAATATTAACAATCCGAATTAACCCTGTATCTATGAAATCTACAGAGAATTTGTTGTTTTCCAACTTTATCAAACTGGAACGTAGGCCGTTCATTAGAAAATTCTGATAAAACTAGTTTACTTTTAAACAAGACTTGCAAAACAGGACTTAACTAGAATGAATAAGGAAATCGAAGAACAGGTGAAAAAATATCAGGACCGGAGCGAGTACAATCAACACCAAGACATAAGAATGAATTGCAACTCCCAACAAAATTTTCTCAAATACAAAATATATTAGAAAATTAAATTGGGACAATAAAAACAATGCCTCAGAATGGTTTCATTTCGTTAATTTCTTTCATTCGTAATTACTACTTAGTTCTTCTCTGTTTCGTTTCCCCTTCTCGTTTGTCAACCATTAGTAATTACCTAATTAGGTGCAATGGGTAATCTGGTGGCGATGCTAGATTTGCTATTTATTTAATTGTTAATTTCGCTCCGTGGGTATAGAAATTAAGATCCGGCGCATAAGTGTTCCATTGGGTTGGATAGAGAAAGGAGACTGGAAAGTTCTCCGGTACACGTTTATGGATAAAAATCGGACTTTCAATGATAATGGGATTCAATTTTTATCCGGCCGGTGGTAATGATAGCTATATTCGTACCCCAATAGCTATCATTTCACGATACTCCTTACCAGCCTTTTAATATCATACATTTTAAAAAAGAAACCTATAAATCAATTTACGAGTAGATGCTTTTTTTGTAGTAATGTACTTACACGAATCTCTGGAGATTGGCGACACTCGTTGGCAATTTGTTATCGTAAATCTCCCAAATATGCCATATGAGTGGCTGTTATACCTAAACATAATAAACCTTATTTATTGTGCAGCATCAAATAAATAAATCTGAAGAAAATGAATGTGGAAACCCCGGGAGGTCCATTATACTCATATGTTTACTTCAACAAAGGAAGTATCTAAATCGAATTTAAATTATGGATCGCAAAAATAGGGAAATTTTGTTTCGCAATTAATTACTTGTGTTTTAAGAATAAATAGCGGTAAACTTAATTTGTTATATTTTCTTTTCTGATTAATCGTGACTCTTGTAATGGTTTCATTATATTGTCTAGCTATTACTTTCAAATATCCTAAATTAAATTTATAAATGTTTTCTTAAATTTTCTCTATCGACTCGATTTAATTCTCATCTAATAACAATAATATCTGCAACTATTATGATTCATAAATTTCATTGTAATAGTAACCTACAAATGCTCTTTCATAACATCGCCTCAAACAATGAATTTGTAGCTTCACTTTCGAGCCGTTAAAATCCTTTTCCTTTCCGTTTCGATAGACCAAAAAAGAGAGCAATTAATTAAAAACACAGTTAAAAGATAATAACTTCGAATTGGATATTTTTTGCAGCCTAATTTTTGAAGGTTTTAGTATTATAAAAGCCTAAAGTATTTGTGATGAAGTCATAAAGTATTCTCTATTAAATTTTTAGTTATACGTGTATTAAGAGACATCTCATTTTTACCTACTTTCTGGAGAATGTTTTTTTATTTTCAGTACTTAATACTTACAGCCAGTCATGCGACATATAATACCAATTCTCCATTTTCTGCAGATTTATTTTACCATAATTGTTTTTTTTTTCTATAATCCTTTTTCTATTCATATCTTCTATCCTTAAATTGTTAAAAGGACTAGATACCTACGTCATGATATTTGACCTAATTTTATTTTAGTATGCTATGCATTACATTTATGTAGCTCTAGTTTAATTTCTAATATAACTTTGAAATTATCATGAAATTTTAATCCAGTCGAAACCTATCCCAATGAATAAATTATAGCGCCAGAGTAAACATGGAAATTTTCCATTATTTAATGACTATGTAGGTACTTATTTAATAGTAAAATTTGTATCGTATCACAATGGAAACGAGCACTTACAAAACGTCCTGAATTTTCTCAATTTCTCTTCTCTTCGTTCCTAAAGCGCGCAAATCCATATCCGGAAAATTTCTATTGAAAATGTGAAATTTCAAATCCGGATTTCGTTTTACTTAATCTGTAACCAAGTAAGCGATAGTAGCGGAACGATTGAATTTCACATGCGATAAGTGAAAGAGGAGATAATGTAGATAAGGAGTATCCAAGTTCAAAGAGTCCTGTTTGAACCTTTATTACTTCATCCCTTATAAAAAAAATCATAAGGATGTAGAGCTTACAAAACAGTTCGAATTAAATGTATAGGTGTTCCAATGAATACAAATAAGGGATGTTTATTAATAGAATCCAATATTCAATATTGTTCATTAATTTTACAATTAAGGTAGGTAATTAAAAGAAGCATTACATTGTAATCTAGACCATAACTTTGGGTAATAATTTTTAATGTCTTCATCATGCTGGTTTTGCAGGGAATAAGACACTTTTACAAAGAATTTCTTATTTTGCAAATATGTAATACACATAAATTGTACATTTTTGTTATTCATGAACATTGTGTTCGATATGTAGGTAATTCCGGCTAAGAATATCGGAAGAGGCGTAAACGAAATTAAACGGCGAAAATCTTCTACATCCTCTAAGTACTCTCAATCTCGTATGAAATCGACGAAGATCAGCGGTTAACGGAGCGATAACGTACAATTAATTAGTTCATTACTCATTATAACCCGACATTAAAAAAATCATTTCACGCGATTGGTTAGGGTTGACTACCAAGTGTAAACGATATAAGAACTGCTTTATGGTTTTCTCTCATCATTTTCGATAACGCACACACAATGATACCAGTGATGGTGGTGTTTTGATGTATTCCATTCGTTCCGTTTGCTCGTGAGTGATTTTTTCGTTGCGAATTTGGATCAATGAGTTGATCCTGATAGCAAAGAGATGCTTTTAAATGGTTTGCTGCTTCCAATCGTATTTGCAAGTTACGCCAATGCGGTTTGGTACAAAGATATTATATCACCGAAGGGATGGGAATTCGGCGACGGGATGATTTTTCACGTCGAAGACACCAAAAATTCGAACTCGTCCTTTTTCGACAGGATCGCCCTGAGGGTAGATTACGGAAACGTCGCTGTTAGTGCGGTGCCCAAACCGGAGAAAGAAGCTGTCCAATTAGATTTTTTTGTGAAAGACCAACAAGAAGGTAAAGAATATATTTTCTCGAGAAACTAAGGAAATATTCGCATCGATTTTTTGCAGGTAGAAGTAAAAAAACAATGGGTAACATGTTAATACCTTTCTGGCTGGGGGCGGCAAAAGGCACCGCCGTAACGACCCTCTTGGCCGGCATGAAACTAATGGCTTTAAAATCCTTATTGATTGCCAAAATAGCAGTGATCATTTCAGCCGTGATAATAGCCTCTAAATTTTTAAAGAAATCCGAGCCCTATTACGTGGAAGTGGAGCAAAGCGCGGGTTCCCATCCCGTACCCGTCTACGAATTTCCAGGTAAATTCGCTGCAAAAAACACTGCAACCGCGTGATGTTTTATTTGTTTAGGAGAAAATCATGTGGTAGACCAGCAAGTATACGCGTATTCTCCTTACCATGCGTACGCGCCTTCAGCCAGCGACGCTGCAGGAAATTATGCCACGGTAGTGGAAGTCGCAGGTGGCGAAAACGAAACGGCTGCTGGTAAACAATACGCCCTGCCTGTGCCTGCGGCTGCGAAGAGGAAGGATCCCGCAAAAAGGAAATTTATACCCGCATCAACCGTTTTGACTATAAAACATTACAACAAACCCAATAGTCTACTATAATTTATTACCAAAAAAATTAATCTATAACATTAGCATATATTTCATATTTATTATTATTATTATTTACTTCCAAACTTTTTTCGATTATAATAATATTTATTATTGAAGCAAATACATGAAAGTTTGTAAGTCTAGTTTATATAATCAATAAATTATTTTGTAGTAGTTATTTTTACTTTTTTTTATTAATGTAGGAATCGCTGCAATAAACCGCCATTTTCACAGGCGTTTACTTAACACAACTTCCTTTGATTCGAACCACTAATTCGTACGAAAACATATCTCTTCTACTCTTTGCATACATCTAATTAATTAAAATGCCCTTTGGTGTGTATTTATTCATTTCATCAAACGAATTAGGGCATGTAGAATAATATTTATTATTTTCGAGTGGCTGGTGTAAGTATATTTATCTACACTCACGAATTTATCGGTAAGTATACCATTTCGTGTTGAATATCAGAGTTAGATGCTTAGATGGAAGTTTAAATTGAATTGCATTGGTTAATTGCACTTGTATATTATGTACAAAAGGAATATGAACGAACATGAAATGAGCTTTATAATCTACAGCACTTTATCATAACAAGCTTAAGGCAAGGTGTAATAACGTATTTATTTACCAATGAAAGATTAATAAATATTTCCTTAAATTAGGTACATTAATTATCTACTTGATATTTTAAAAGTAGAGATCTTTCAAATAAGGGAAAATAAATAAAGTTGTGGATCCTATTTGAAGAAATAAAGTGAGTGCGTAATGGAAAGATGGTATTGAAAATAATTTATTTAAATCTGGGAACTTCATTTTACTTCTATTTTCTTTCCTACGATGCACTGGATAGCTTTCATTTTAAATAATAGAAAAGCTTCCGCCTCTATCAGTCTAAAACTTTTCAACTGTAGCCATTTTAAAAACGTATAAAAATTACATTACATTATCGATCTCTTCTGAAAATTTTTCATTTTCGGAGAAAAACAGGCAGCGCAAACTTTCCGGACATTTAGTTAATTGCTGCTTGTTGTCTGAAACGAACTTTTATAAAAATTGTAATGAACTTTTACAAAAATAATTATGCAACTCTAATTATCTTGCCATTGTTCGGAATCATCCGCGATTCACCAACGAAAAATAAAAACCAAAAAATATGTAACAACTTGCTCTTTTTTTTATTGAAACAAACATCAACAAAACACGAATCGAATAAATATTAAATTAAACCAATAAATAATTAGGTTAACGTCAGATGGAAAACACCAATATGGTGCACGACCGATCGGATCACAATCAATTGGAGGGCACGTGGGCGCTGTAGGCCAGGTTCTGGGCCGCGTGGGCGTCGAAGTTCCTGCCCCAGCCGCCGCCGCCGTGACCGCCGTCGAAGCCGCCGCCCGAGTGGCCGTGGTCGTGGTGCTCGTGGTGCTCGTGGCTCGGATGAGCCACCACCTCGTACGTTACGTGCTTCTCTTGGCTCAGGAGCTTCTTCAAACCGATGATGACTGCAAGAACTAACGCCAACTGGAACGAAAAAAATAGGTTTATAGATTTGCTGCATTAGGTTTTCATTGATTTCTTGATCAATTCAAAGATTTGAGTAGGAAAGATAATTGAATAGGTGGTACTTAAGATAGGCAACACATTTGTAATGATGTTAGGATTATTGCCTAACTATTAGTATATCTATTCAAGAATAGTACTACTTGTAAAAAGTGTTGCATAGCTGAGTACTATTCAAGTAGAATATACATATGAACAAGCAAATGAAAGTAGTGACTACTTTGCGAGAGATCTATCTAAAATTCGAACTTACCTTGCTGACTAGTAAGGCCTTTCCGACCAGCAAAACTAAGGCTTTGAAGGCGAGGGCTTTGAGCAAACCGATTTTCATGACAGCGGCGGCCAAAATGGCGTCCATGCCGCCGCCCCCTTTGTTTTTCTTCTTACGTCCTTCCTCGACTCCTGCGGGACTGGGTTTCAGGGATAAACCGAGGTTTAGGCTGCCGTCTTTGTCGGTGTTGCCTGACAGAACGACGTCGGCTCCATCTAATGCCTGCGAATTGATAGTTAAATATTAGAGAATTTAAATAATATGTAGAAGGTGTTATTTTGTTTAGAAACTTTTTTTAAATACTACTTAAACGTACTAGTAAACAACGCTCGCTGATTAATTATTAATTTTCTCGATACATCGCATTTATGGATCGATAATTAGGTGTAACACACGTTAGATAATTGATTACCATTAGATGTAATCATAACATTGCGCTTAGAAAATTGTTTAAAAAAACTGATAGAAATTCTTCCTAGTTAATGAGAGCATCACGACAGTTACATTTTAATAATTACAAGCCGCTAATCGCCTTAGCGGAGCCGCATTATCATGACAGATAATGCAGTTTATGATTTATGCAATTACGTAAGCGTTAAGCATCGATTTTTTATTAGTAATTTAAGCTTCTTAGATTAGAGTTTTAACTCAACCGTCCACCGGCTACCTTTCCCAATTAATTTTGTAAAATTTTAGGTGCTACGCAGCAATTACCCACGCTGACCCCTGCTTTAGCGATACCGCTCGGGCGATTAGATTACATCGCAAAAAGCCGTAGATTTGTAGGTTGAATTAACAATTTAACGCCGAGCTGATGGCCGTTTTCGATAAGGAATTTCTAACGCATCGAGTTTCACATACGACCTTTTACGATGCACATATCTCGGATGTTCGCATTGTTCTAGCTTTCTTTCGATTTTTTTCCCGCGGTCGCTTTTTCCTCCGTTTGATCAAACGAACAAGTCCGCCGATGAGCGAGAGAAATTATAAAAAAAATCGAATAGATGGAGAAGTATAATCGACGCATTTAACCTCTACGTGAAATGGTAAAATGGTGTTTATTGGCGTTTAGAGATCGTGGTTACTTTTATTATAATACTTTCTATGAGATGTTATGAGGACGAAGGTCAAAAGATCCTCATGATCTTCATTTCTATTCATGGTTATTCGCTTGGTTAATTTGCATGGAATAACTTTTTTAACAGAGTTTTATTGATTTTAAGTCATCCAATAAAATTGGTACTATGTAGTATAATAATTTGTATGTATGTAGAGTGAATTTCAAAACAAAAAATCTAGTAAATGGCAATGCATTGTTTAATAATGCAAAATTCGCGTTTCAGTCATTTTACCTTGTGAGCGAAATGTAAAACTTTTACACATATTGAATTCACGTGGTATCCATCTTTTGATGTCTTATCCACGTAAATAATAAAATCGTATTATGCATGTATCAACAGAGCGAGAACACCAGAGAGACATGTATTTGTACAAAGTTGGAATATTTTTCCACGATTTTTTTCCACGTCCTGTCGGCGAGATAACGTTTTATAGATTAAAGGGAATATACGCAAGATTCCGCAACAAAGATGTATAGAAAGCATTGTATTGGATAAAATATTTCAATAGATTGCTAGAATACCTCGAATATAAACAAAATGATCGGTTTTTATACGAATGGAATTTATTTTTCTTCCGTAAAATAACAAACGCTTCGAGAAAATACTGTTTTATGAAGCGAAAAATACCTCTATAGTAAACTGTCTCGTTTTCATCAGTTTCTGTTTAATATTTCTACACAAATTCGCCTACTTTTGAAATAAATATTTACGTTTAATTATCGATAACTCACCCTCCATTTCAAGGACCTGGTCTGCATGAAATCGTACGCTTTCTCGGCCATAACATCGTACAATTGCTCGTCTTCGGACATCTTCTCCACGTCGTTAATGCTTCTCGACGTTTCCAAGTTAACGGTTTTCGTGGAAGTTTGCGTGATTTCGATGTCGCCGAATTCGATGTGAGACTTCTTCATTAGCCTGTTGAAGTAGGTTACCAACTTCAGCATCATGCAGGAGCTGATGTCTTGGTTGGAGCATTTCGTGTTCAGTTTCTTGAACAGCGACTCTTCGATGGTGGACTTGTCGGAGTGGACCTGCAAAGAGAAATCGAACGAATCCGTTAAATTGCGTAAATGGAATTGACCGTTGGGAAATTGAAGGTTTTGATGTATGCATTACAAATGGACGACAACAAAGAGCACTTCAGGTACTCGTGAAATCCGTGTTGTCCGTTAATTTAATTATCCGCTATAAAATTAATCTAGATAGAAAATAGCATTTTGTATTATAATTGAGGAGGTCTCGTTGAAAAACGAATCTAAAGCGATGTTCTGCGAAGTTTCAGGGATAATTACAGTTGGAATGAATGAAAGTTTCGAGCTTTGTTTTAAGAGTTATAATCCAAGAAATTGAAAACTAGAACGGGAATTATAATTATCTAAATTACAATCGACTGGATTATTCTGTCATAGTATAACAAAAATTGCTAAAAACTAACTTCAATTAGTATATTAATTATACGAATTTTTTAGGTACAAAGGTAAAACAGATGTCTAATAAAATTCTAAGTGAAACTTTGGGATAATTAATAGATGAAAATTTAATTAAAAAAATTTCGGCTACCTCCTGGCTTGGTACTTTCTTCTTTTTTTAATTAGTCACGAACCATTAATGAATATACTTTGTGATCATTCTCCAGATGGTATTCACTAGGCGAATTTGAGAATCATTATAAACGAATTAATGTTAAACGCTACAACGTGATCGAAAATGAGCATTCGTTTAAATTCATGTCGGTTGTTCCTTCCATTTATCATTTTTCTGTCGAATTCGAACTATCATCCGACTTGGATCGTTTTTTCTGAATCGAAATAAATTTCTATAAACAGTTGTATGTTTTCCCGTTTAATTGATTTTGTAGGTATTCCGATGATTACATTTGTATTGGTATCTATTTAATTACCTACATATAATTACATACATATGAGTGAAATTTCAATAGTAATAATGAGCACTGCTGACTCTTAATACGACAATTGATTGATCGATCGATATTTGATATGATTTTATTACAGCTTTTAAGTTATTTTCAGGTGCTGAATGTACTTGTGTTAAAAATAATTCCGATTGATGGCAGCTGAAATTCTTATTCTCATGATTATTTTTTTTGCAAACCAAATTTTTTTATTTGAAATTTATAATTGTTCTCCATGATATTTTAGGTTCAGTGCTCATATGCATTATTTTACCTACAGGTTATTGATTGCAGTGGAAATTTTGTTTAATATTCAGCACGTATTTCTGGAAAATGTTGACGGCCTGCCCGCAGTAATTTAAATAATTTTTCATTGAATTAGTAATCTCACAGCCTACTGCTTAAGACAACCTTCGCGTTTACACAAATTCAATGCGAAGGCGGTAAGAGGAATAAAAAGAGTTAATCAAGAAATATAAGGTTTCAACAAATACTGAATATTTTATTGTGAGGAGCTTGATTATGTTCTAACGAAGCGAATACCAATTTACTTTTCAACAAGTATATTAAAAATTATTTAGGTAATTTATTGGCTTGTAATACCCATTACAAAATATAAATTTAACGCTTTAGCGCTAATTATTGGAGGTATAATAACTGCACAACCTGTTATACTCATTTTATTGTTAGCGTAAAATCAAAAACGTGAGATATAATCACGTCTGAGACAACAGTAAAATGCACACGCTATTGTAAAGAAATGGTATATGAATAAAAATATTACTTAAAATAAAATTAAATATGTGTGAAATAAATTGAAAATATTAAAAATGCAATATTATTTTAATGATAAATAAAAATAGGGTAAAGAAAATTTCTTACCGAATTAATATGCTCTTTTCCATCTTCAACAACGGGTACAGCGAGTACGGAACTCACCAAAACCAAACTGCTTATCACAAAACAAGTCACTTTATAGTTCATTTTCACTACTGATTTTTTTATCGATAGGACTAATTAAAATAAAATAAAATTAATTTTTGGATGTCGGTGTTAAGGACGAAGCATGTCCGAAGGTAACCAATGAAATGGGATCCTCCGAAGAAGAGGTAGTTTTTATACGATCAGAACATACGAGGTTTTGACAAGTATGTCAAATGGACCAGTTGGAGAATGCCACTATCGCAGAAAATAGGGTCTCCCGCTGAAATCGTGGCGAAGATCGCTGCTTTGTTTGGTCTTCTGTAGTTGAGTCGTGAAACAAGGATACCATCCGCCATCGACAGTGAAATTGTTCCCACCGAATACTTTTTTTTCTAGTACAATAATTTATGAATGAAGCACCAGTGTCCGATTAACTCGACAAGAAAGTATGTCTTTATGGAATATATTTTTTATATTTAATTAATATGTTGTGTGAAATTTAAATACTTTAGACTGGTTTGATTTATGTAGGTGACAATATTAAATTAACATCCACAATAAACCACTATATTTACTACATTGTACCTGCGGGGTAATTGAAAGAAAAGCCGGCTATGACTTGCTCGGAAATTCGAAAGTTTGTCACAATTTTCAAAAAAACGTGTCGAAATGTGACCTTTTAAACAAAAATCAATGGATACAAATAGTGTTGAAAATTATACATTTTTTTTCATGATGAGATGATTTTCTTAATTAATAAAATTTTACTCCGTTGGTCATTTTTGCCAATTACTTCGACGATACCAAAAAAAGTTGGATTCAATTAGGGATTCAAATAATTGGTAATTAAAATTTTACGCCGAATAACCGAAAAATTACAGCATGCCTAATTAACCAGACAATTAAATCCCAAATATTGAAACTTCTTATACCTCGTAAATATAAAAAAATGTACCTATATAGTTATGAATATCTACAATAAAAACCCCGCAAAATAAGATTAATTAGATTAATTTAGTACCTTTAGTGGGTAATTGAGAATAATTTTAAATAACAACCGAGCTAATCAGCAGGTAAGCAATATTTTTTATGTAGGCTCATGCTCATCATTCCAAAAATTACTCTCAATTTTCTCACAGTAATTTTACCAAAATTGCGGTCCGGCAGTTTTCTTCGTTCGAATTAGATTTAAGTGAGTTAATTAAATTTATTAAATTGCCAGATTTAACAAAGGTAATGACTTTTTATTCACTTACCACGTTACATTTCGCTCTCTGGTAAGTAGCAAGTACAATGGTTTGTTAATTCCTGGTTCGTAATGAGATCGTGCGAAAGAATGGCAAAGGAATACCATGATAACTATAATTGGTTGTTTTGTATTCAAATTGTTTACATTTAAATAAAAGCTTCTATTCAAATTCGTTTTTTATCGACTAGGTGAAAATTAGGATCAAAGGAAAAATAGGTCAAATAATGTAGTAAAATAATAGGTCAAGTAATAAGTTAATAATAAATAAGTTTTTAAAAAAGTACGTGATATTGTGTTAATATTTTCAAGAAATTACCTGCATTTTTTTAGTCGTAGTTTCTAATAACTTAATAATAATCATTTTTAAAATTACAATAATTCATCGAGTTTCCTCGCACATCGTTAATGTTTCTTCTGAGCACATACATAATTGAAATGCGTTTATTGTTGTTTTTTTGTTGAACTTTATTACATTTTGTTATAAATGTTATTAAAAGTATTAATAAAACTTTTCCCATAAATTTCTACATACATATGCAGCAAAAGAAATGTCCGTAATCTTACATTTCCTATTCGAATTTTATAATTGTTCCCGAAACCTACAAAAAATTAACTGCCTATAACATCTAAAGAAATGAATGTCAAGAACTGAATAATCAATTAATTGCCAGGTAAATTGGTAAGAAATTGGAGAAACGTAGTCATTTTGTAAATAAATTGGATATTATTTGTTTTAAATTAACTGTTTTTATATACAAGAAAGTAATAATAAATTTGTTATTGTCATAAGTGCACAAATGAGTATCTATAATAGCTTATAGCAAATTAGTTTAATAACTGATTATAGTTAATAAAAAAACAGTAAATTATGTTAATCTGACTTTAATAGTTAATTTTTATATTTGTTTCAATGGAATAAATTTATTGACTTCTTAAGTAATTTGTAATATTCACAAATCGTGATATTATTTGCTTTCTTCGTAAATTCGTTAACCATGGAAAAAAGTAGCTTCATATATTTGAACTCCTTTATATTATTTACGTAACATGTAGCATGTAGGTATTTAACACTTACGCTATGTAAATTGACTTATTCAACAGGTGTCGTCTATTTATCTAAGTTAATAATTACCATCTATCAAATGAGATATTTTCACTGATAATGCAGGTACTTTCCTTAATAAACGAATGCTGTGCTCTTGATGTAATCAAATTCGCTCCATTTTCAATGTTATTTTCACTGAATAATTTAGAGTAGGAAGAAAGTAATTTCAATTACATACATATACATACATATATTAATTAAAAGTTTTTCCTTTTTAGGTTCTACTCGCGTAACGTTTAATTAATAAATAGCCCAGACATGCAAGCATAAAACAGAGTAATCCGATGGAATAATTTCACAAATGATCGTGAAAATTTTAATTATTCTGCTACAGTAGATTTATAAATTTTCGTCCAAATTAAATGCAGTTTTAGTTTCTTGGACATTTGCCATTTGTGAATCTAGGTATTAGAATTACATTCCGCTGTTAATTCCTGCTGACATATGTTGCATCCATAGTTTACATCCTTCTAGACTATTTCTCGTATCGCAAAAGTACTTTTCAGCGTTTTATTACTTCCATATGAAGGACTTTCACAATTTCATTTATAGAAAAGCGTTTCTCGATCCGGTTCGAAAACTGTCCTCGGAATTACATAGTTTCGAATTCGAACAAAATTATGAAATTTTCATCGAGAAGAAAGTCAGGCACTAGTTCGAAAAAAATGTAGGTTGAATTTCGAACCAAAGTGTCTATTTAACTGTTCATCTCATTTTGCCAAACAATAATTTGAATATATTAATGCGTAGAAACTTAAAATACCTAGGTATTAGAACTGGTCGTTAAAATTGCTTAGGCGTAAGGAGCTTTAAAATGGAGCATTTCATTGAAAATATAATTACGTAGATGATTGATGAATTCTTTTATTAACAACAAAATTAATAAAAAGTTTATCTTTGAAGTGGTGTTTATATTTTTATAGCCGCAAATCTAATGCCTTGTTAAGTTCTTTAAGTAAACAAATCGTATTTTTGCCAACTCTAAAATGCTAATTATCTCTTTGATCTCTAACTTAAATTACGTTGAAATTGACCTATCAGTACACGAAATGCTTTGAACAGACAGAACATACAACAAAAATGAAATCAAAATACTGAGGCCGCTCTTGATAACGATAATTCCAGCCAATAATCCAATATAAACTTTTGCGTACAATTTCTGATCTAATCTAAAAAAATGCGAACTGGAAAGTCATTTTTCATGAAACTAATACAAACTTTTAAAATTAAAATTGATATTTCATGTTGAAATTGGGTAGGTGTAATGCGAAAACTCCATGAACATGTCTTATACATATACCTACGTATGTACGTGTCTCGTGAAAGTTGTAACTTTAGGAAGCTCTGTTCAAAGTGCGATAAAAGCGCTCTTAGATATTAAAACAAAGTTTTGGAGACGAATTTGAATATATGTATGTAAGTATGCCTAGATACATATCGGCAGCTCCGAAATTCCCTATACTAGTTTTAGAACTACTTGTAACAAATATACTATAATTTAGAACTATTAAAATAATAAATTACGATTAATGTTTTTTAATATAAACAAACAGCAAAATAAATATAAATCTATGACAAATGTAGTGTCATACATATTTTTATGTCACACATAAATACATTTATAAATAACTATGTATGTACTTATAAATTTAATTCTCTTTATTTACCGTTATGTCCTTTAGCCTGAAGCTTATCAGAATTTGACCATAACGTTATAGAGAAATATAAAATATGCATCAACTTACCTATATGGTCAAGGTTACTTTCAGCATAATCTACTGAATGCATTAAATCAATGGCCTAGATAAAAAACCGAAAAAAAAATGCATTAATAAATTCTATTAATAATATTATTCAACAGAAAGATGTAGAATTCCGTTTTTGCTTTTTTTACTAAAAGAAAAAATGTATACACATATAAAAAATGTAAACATGCAAGTTTTTACAATATTTTTTTTGCAATAATTTTTTTAGGGAATATTAATGTTATTTTACAAAAAAATGAATTGCTGAGAGACAATTTAACTAGAAAGTCTATTGAATATAATTTTTAAGAAAATTTAGGAAGAGGGGATTTCCCTAATTTCAATAGGGGCTTTTAGATTTTTCTCAAATTGATGTACCTATTAGTTCCGCCTATGTTTTCAAAAGAGATAAGGCACAAATCGCAGAGAATCATATGGTAGTTGTTGTGTGCTATTAACCTCAAAATGTTAAAGGCAGTAAGATTCCTCGCCGGTTAATGGAATCAAGCGAGTACACTTGACATTGAATTTATCGGTTCACATCAATTGCAAAGTGTTGGAAAGGAATGTGCATAAAACATAAAGACATATTCCAACACGCCATGAGTAATGTTCCGGCTTCTTTATGCCAGCAAATAATCAAAATCATCGAATTCGAGAGAAAACAATTCTCAATCGATCCTTCATTTCTTTGTATCGTTTCTTGTTTGCTCAAAGTCGATTCGCTGTAACAATTTGGAATCGTGCCAGACGAATTCAATACAGGTTTATTATACTGGTTTTTAAATATGAAAACAACAGGAAATTATTTTCGTACGAGCCGCACAAGCGTGTTAATTCGAAGGTGCGGTGAGTTAACGAAGAGTACGTTCCAAATTCGAATATTGATGGTATCGATGAATATGTTTTTGAATATTTTTCATGTTTATGACCTACATTTCCCGCACACCGGTAGCTCGATACTACTTTTAGAACTAAATCGTAATGCGAGAGCTTTAAAGCTGTAATAACAGAGCTTTATCCGAGATAGGAAAATAACTGCGAGTTACTAAATACGCGTTTTAAAAAGTACCAAAATCGCATAAAGAAAAAAAAAAGAAACCGCGCACCGAATACAAGAAAACGCCAGAGAAAATAAAAGAAACCGAGCAGCACAATCCTTTTAAGATGAGCTTCGCATAATGAGAACACCTTTCGGTTTCACTATGCAAGTACCAATTCCGTACAGTATCTGTGCATGAACGCGGTACTATCTTCAAGTTCACGACCTCCTTTCCGAGCAGAATTTCGCATAAAATCTATGTTAAAGGTCAGCGAGATCTCGACGATTGGTTAGATGATGGTCGAAACTCGAACCTTAAGGTGCGTTATTTCTGATGGGAACGTTCCGTATAGGTGCTATTTCTGCATCATAATTTCTCATTGATGTTTCACAAATAAATAAAAAAGAAGCAGCACCGTTAAAAATGGTTATTCCTGCTACATTCCAAGTTTGATTTAAAGCACTTATTTAAAAGTCAAATCCGAATAAATTGCATAACTTTGTTAGTAAAGAGGTTTTATGATTTGCTTTTACAGCGACAGCGAGCTGGCTCTTCCGCAAAATGTGCTTGGTAAGGACGTGGAAAGTGGAAATGAAACGCTGCACGCTTTACGTCCGATGGAACGTAACATGCACAATAATATTCAAACTCTAGTGTTGGGTAAAAAAGGGTTTTATGCTCACTTTGCCAGGTTGTATGTTCACAACTGTAAAAAGTACTGGGAAATTTATGCCCAAATTCGCGCAACATTCTAGTCTAAATGTTGATTTTTAATGGTATAAAAGGCGCTTGCATAATCTAACAACATACAGGGTGTTCCAAAATGAAATGCTAATATTTAAGGGGGTGATTCTTAAATATTTTTTAAGGAAAAAAAACTTCTTTAAACAATCAATTTTTTGTAATAACTGAGAGTACCTACTAATGTAGTTATCTTTATGAAATTTGGCACGCGTCTTCTATGAATCCTCATTCAATTTAGAACAAATTTGATTTCTTGACTTTTTTCCGTACGAGTCATTGTTTAGCATTAAAAAAATAAATGCATTTATTTGTAGGTACGCTGTCGCTACATTAGGCGCTATGCTAAAATTAAAAAATAATAAATTTTTGATTTAGGACATGTGATGATATGAAGTTTTTTTCTCCAAATGGGTCCAAGAATCACCCCCTTAAATATTAGCATGTCATAATGGAACACCCTGTATAATATTCATGACAATAGCAGCATGCACTTGTATGTTCATCATAATTGTTTCGTATGAACTCCTAGGGAACTAAAGTATGGGGGGTATATGATAATAGATAGTAATTATTTATAAATTGGAAATTGCTTTGGATATATTTCAGTTAAATATGATACTATAATCAAACTACATTATTAGGTAAACAAAATTTTAATTGAATTAAATTCAATCCGGCAAGAATATGGAATTCGAATCATGTAATGCTGGTGTTGCATTCGCTAATATTCGAATTGCGTATTCCAGAAAACGTAGGAATATCTAATTAATATCACTAATGTTCCTAATAATTAATTAAAGGAACTCATAATTTATTTTGTTGATTTATATAAATCATCCAGGTACTTAAATATTAATAGGTATTCGTGCATAACACATAATTCAAATGGGATATATGGAATATACATATAACATCTCAATCAATTTTGCGGTGTTTCCGTTTGCCACTGTAAGAGCAGGTAAATAATTTGCAGAAAAAATAATGGATATGGCTTCTGGGACGTCAGCACAATTTCATTTTAACGTTCGATGTCACTTTAAAAATCAATACTATTTTTCTGACAAATTGGATTTTCCGGCATCTACGTGCATATGAAAATGTTACAAAATTTATGACTACGTTTACATGTGTAATCTTCGTTAAATTACACTTTTGTAATTTCCAGATTTATTCATTCTTATTTTTCTATACATTTTTATGGCAATTAAAATATGTTACTTTGTGCTAGTTTACAAAGGGTTTATTATTTATTTGCAAATAAAATTTAGATTCGTTTCAATCACTATAGGCAAATTTATATAACTGTATTATGAAGGCATAATATGCAGAATTAAATTTGTCATTCCATATACATCGGTAATAAAGTCAAAATAAAATTAAATAATTCGTAAAACAAATGGAAACTGTAATGGATTTACAAACGGCAATAAAATTATAATTTTTAATTCAATACGTATAGTAGTTTTTAAAAATATTTCATTCATCACTTTTTAATTTCATTACACAGTGAATTTATACATACCATATTCATTCTAAATCTAATAATAGTCTCATTGGCTCGATTTGATCGCATATTTGCATTCGATTTTCCTTTACATATTTACAAGCTTAAAAATAAATTAATGCCGAGCATAATTAAATGTCTTTCCTACGATATTCCCTAATTACTAAGAATCTGGTAAAATGGATTTTTTCGACGTCGTTTCCGCTTGAATATTTGATTCTTTATTTCTGTATTGGCTCCATCCATTGTAAGCCAAGTTTTGAGCTGATTCTTCATCGCTTCTAAAATGCACGCCTCCACCATATTGGGGATACTCTTGATGATGATAATGTGGAGTGTGATGATGTGGTTGATAAGCGATTCCGGATGTAGAGTATTGAGGGCTTAAAGGACCAAAAAATGAACCTAAAACAAGATATTAGTCATTTCAAAGTAAACTTATAAGAATGGAAACTAAGGAGGACAAACGAAGGAGAACGAACGAGGGAGAAAGAAAAATAGCAAATATCCGAGAACCGGGCGGGTTTGGCGCCTGCCTCGGTATTGGATTCAATTTCCCCTACGGGAAATTCCATTAGATCTGTTAAGAAGGGTAATGTTATTCGATTCGTTTCATAATATTATTTGCAACTCCATGTTCCATAACAAATTCAGCTCACAATCTCTAAATACTATAAAATTTACATCATATATTAAATATACCTACTGAATCCATCTGGAGTAAATATTTAATGAAATATAGAGTATATAAATAAATGAATAATGAAAACTATTTTTTATTTCAACTCACCTCCGTTTGGCTTTATGATAGGCTTGCAAAAATTGAAGAAAGCAATCGCTCCCGGTATAATTAGAGCCAAAAATCCTAAGAGTTTTTGAAACGAGGCAAGTCCCAATATAAGCGGCAAAAATAGGAGCAATTTCAATTTAAAGATTTTCAACACCAAGAGAAGCGGAATAAACAATTTTTTCAGCTGTTTCCTCCCTATAAATAAATCGTGAAATTACTTTTCAGCAACGAAAAATCATCGCAAGCGCTTACTAATTATAGAGTCTTTTTTATCTTCGATTATATCAATTTCCCCGACTATTTCATCGATAAATCGGGGCGCGTAGCGTCCGCTCTCCGTTACTTCCTGGTTGAAGTCGAGCTCAAAAGCGGTAGATTTCATGAATTTCTCCAGCTAGAAAATAAAATTTACTGTATTAAAAGTTTTCTATTTGTTTCAAAAGTTCTTCACAAATATTACCTTTCTTTTGGCGAATTTAATTAACTGATCCCATTCCGGTTCATCCGCTCTTGGGCTCTCCGAATATTCGTACTGTTCTTGGGACAGCTGCCTCAGCTGAGTCTCCGGCATTCTCCTAATTCTAGCCGTCTCGCTAATGGAATATTCAGGCTGGAAATTCAGAAATACTTTTGTTTATTTCCTATCGTATCGTATGGATCAAGATTTAGATTCGTAATTGATGAATACTTGCCTTATTGAAAAAATCATCAAAAGAAGCTAAGGCTCTCGATTTGAAGCATTCTGCTAGGTCTCCATTGAGGCAAGCACCATTAGCTCTGGCCAAATAAGGGTCTGTTTCTGGTCCCGTACCGAACCCAATCCAATCCAGTAAATTCCGTCCTTTTGATAACGAATTTTTTAGTAAAAAACCAAACGTATTTATAATTCAAAAGTTCTGTTTCTCTCGCAAATTTTTCTGCAACGCTGCCTATAAGTTCACTTACCTTCTCGACCATCGCCGGCGTAATCTTGAGACGGGTTCAAGTTGCTGTCTTGACCGATTGATTGCAGCGCCATCAACGTCACACCGAAGACTAAAACCAACCATTTGGTCACATCCGGCATTCTGATCTCTCGTAAAACCGTCGAAAAATCGAGCGAGCTGAATTTGTTCTGCACGAGCCCAATCGAAATTGTGCACGCACTGATGGATCGTAACTCGGGCTGGGATATCGCTTAACGGTACTTCAATCCGAATTAGCGCTTCATGCTAATTCGAATGCAGAAATGCGCTCGCTCGTACCGTTCTCGAATTGTATATATAGACTTATCGGGGGATGGTGTTGTGTTGTTGTTAGTAATTCGGAATCCCCGGTTATGTAATCGTTGAGCAAGAGGGGCAATACCCAGAGAAAGTTCGATCATAAGTCGTCTTATTTCGGTCTGTAACCTTGTTCTAGTCTTGAATGAAAGATCCTTCTAAATATCTTACATAATAATGGGAGTATGAAATGCGTGAATTAAACAAAACGTCTTCCCTGAAATTAAAAGAGCATGTATCGGGTAGCCAATTAGGCTAAAACTCGTCCTATTAATTTTCGCTGTACGTCCGTCAGCAAAGGCCTAATCCAATTTCATTGGATTTTATGCTGAATTAGTTTCTTTCAATTGAATGGATCACGACGGAACGCCGCGACAAGGGAACAGGACTTTCCAAAAGTTAACCGGATCTTGCAGGCCAATCAAACTTTCTCTTTGGTGCGGTTTTAACGTTGAAGGCATTTAATCAACTCGCCGCCTACCATGATGCCGTTCGGATAAATGAATTAGTCGTAAAATATTGTTGTAAATCGTAACGTTACGTAATAATGCATAAATTGTTTACTTTTTTATTCATTATGTTTTTTAAGTAAAATGGAATTTCTAAAATTTTCTCTTCAAACTTCGTACTTGTATCATAGCAAAAACGATTGGAGTTCGATATAATTTTATTTTAGCACAAACTTGCATCAAATTATCTAAATAAATCTAAATAAATTCAGAATTAAACTAATAACTCTTTCATACAGCAGAAAATATTTTATCGCAAAGATAAAGCGATTACGAAATCAAATCACAAACCCTGTTAAATTGTTCAATTAACAATATTCCACCAAAAAAGGCCCAATACCTGTAATTTGGGCATTTGTAAAGGAGTTCGCTTTGTAAAGTTGGGCCAGCATATAGGCTATAAATTGCACCTAAAAGGCTATATGTGGTATTTGAATTTGGTCAAAGGGTCCAAACTGCTTGTATCGTCTTTAATTTAAATCAACCTTCATTACAGAACTTTCTGTTTCGTAATTATGCCCTTATTAAAACTTGCAGAGTTCGTTATGGCATCAACAAAAATAAATCATGTGCTCGGACAGAGTTGTTAATCGAGGGTCCGCAGAGAAATTCGTTTAACCTTCTAATTTAGGCAATACAATCCTAATTTTTTACTTCAAGTCTTATTAAAATTGTTTTAATGGCCTTTCTTAGATTTTCATTTACCGGTTTATTCGAGCATACGAATTACTTATTTATTCGTTGGTATAAAGTTGGTATTATACCGCAGAATTTGGCTAAATACGAAATCTGTGAATCTGATGAATTCAATGCAGGCTTTTCCATACTCTGAACTCGAAGTTAAACGAACTTTTGGAGATTCTCATAACTTTAAATGGCTTCTGAAATGGGCAAATATCCATTTCCCAAACTCGTATTGCATTGAAAGCATTCAAGGTGTAACGGGTAGATTTGAAATATAAGCGAGTAATTATAAATTATTTAATATATCCCTATTTAAAATTATACATTTCTGAAGAAATAGAAGTAAGGGCTAAATCTACAATTCGAAATTGACTTTTAAGTCAAACACTTTAAATGTATAGCATTTTAATTTTGAATCGACATTATGACACACACGTTTTACCCAAAAACCGAAGAACCTAAATATGCCTACATACATCGATTTCAAAATTAATTATTCAACGACTCGTAACTAAAATTCTTCCACCTAATTCCTCCAATCACCAATGTATTTACAAATCTCATCTACACCCGGGCGTCCTATTGCAATTTCCTTGCCGAAACTAATTTATTAATGTCATTAAAAGTAGTTATCATAGCGGGACTAGGTTTGTTTGTGGTCAAAGATGGGCATTTTCCGTGCCTTTCGCATTTTACTCCATCTTGACCGTCTTTGGCAGCCTTCATGTACCTGAAGAATCTCAGAATATCGGGATTGTCGTTCGAAGGTTTGCGGAGTTCGTTCAATTCCCTAAAACAACAATACCAAAAGTTAATCAATTAATTATATTTAATCGTAATAATTAATTCTAACCAGTCTAGTCCATTTCGTAAGGCATAACAGTACAGTAACAGTAGGCATAAACATAAATTTTAAAAAAGATATCATTATAAGTTTATTCTCGGGCTATTCGAATTACAATAATAACCATCATTATATTAGCACCAATTTCAATTTAGAAAGTTGCAAAAACTGTAATTTTATTAAAGCGTTCATTAAAAACTAAATTAATGATAATAATTTTCGCGTTCATTATATTTATATCTACAGTGCGTGCATTTATTTTGGAGTCAAACGAAAATTTTAACTTAAAGTAATTCTCACGTGCTCACGCTTTAATGGGAAAATTTTTCATTAAAAGGATGAATCAGATGATAATGAATGGTTTCTTTACTTCCCCAGTGAATTCCACCGTTTCACGCTGGGATCAGAGCGTACCTAAGGCAATTATATGAGATAATATTTAATTTTTGTTGAGGAACTCGCTAATTTTGATTTTTTTTGGCTACCCAACCACCTTCTTAATTGAAAATTATTAGCCATAAATTCATAAATTTCAAATTCATAATTCTTGTTAATTTAAAACGGGCTTGCTAAAATTATTCAAATAGCAAATATTTAAAATATAATCTCGCTAATAAGATAACTAATTTTGCCATAGTGAAACCTTAATAGACTTAAGGAAGGTATTGTTAAATGCAACCTAATTTGATAACTCTATAGAATTAACGAATCGATAACACAACTTAAATAAATAAACAGCATTTAGCGAATTTTACCTTCGGTGTTTAACCTAGTGAATTTACCGACGATAATTGAATATTAATCGATCAATGCAAACTCAATTCTCTAATAATTAACGTTTCGGTGTCACGCCTTGTTATACCGAAACCCTTATTAGTAAACTTCAGGATTATTAAGGCTAAGTTTCAGAACTGAAATCTAAATGTGGCCTGCGGTTCGTTCGCTGATCTGCAATTACTCGGACAATTATCTTGGAATGTAGCTTTCCAGAAAGTTAACTGATTAAGATCGGCGTTTCCAAATCGTAATTAACAAATTCCTAGTTAATTGAACCCTCATTATATTATACTATATTGAATGCCTGCATGCAACTGTCAGATGGGATGTAACTGATACCATCAGAACGTAAAACAAGACAGTTCGAATGTCTATTTGATTTGAAATCCAGTATATCCAGATTTAATACGAAGTAATTCGAAACGAATCAATACATAGGTAATTAAAGAGAAAAAAAAAGGTTACGAAGCAGCATCACATCCGATATTGCGTTACAACAAAAATAAATCGAATTTATACTCATATATCCACAGCGAAGAGCAGCAGCCTCTTATATTAGTTCAATTATTTTGGAACTGAGGATAATTTTACATCGTACGTATTGAATGTACACATACAAAATAACTAAACCCATTATACGTTCGCAAATCAATAAACAACCGAATCCGATTCTCTTACCTGCTGAGCTGGGCGGACACCAGATTACTGTAGGGCGCGTATTTGGTCGGATTAGCGTACATCATGCACACCAGTCTTTCCCGACACCGTTCCGTCTCCGGGGACTTGGCGTTTCCCAAACCGAGCTGCTGGAAAATCGCATCGAGCCGCGACAACAGCGGACTGTAGAACGGATCGTAACTCGTCAGCAGCAACGACGACGACGGGATTTTGTGGAACACTTTGTAGTTTGTCTTCTTCTCGGGCCTCCTGAGATAGTAGTTGTCGCTGTGAGGCGTGGCGAACGAAACTCTTTGGTTCGGCGAAGTCCTGAAAAATAAACGAGAATTTAACTGGTGATTAGAAGCGAGTAGAATCGATTGTACCTGCTGTCCGTTGTACCGTCGTTTCTTTTGGCATCTAACGCAGCTAGCTGGTTGTTTGTATTGGAAGCTTCCTCGTTGAAATGGTGCCCCATGCCGTCGCCTTCGTTGTTGTACGGATCGACGTCTTTAAATTCGAAATCCTCCAGCTGGGTCTGTTGGTTATTGAAGCCCGTCGATGCGCCGGAGATGCCGGAGAACGTCGACAGGCCTTTGCCCACTATTTTGCCCAGGCCGCCCAGGATCGACGGCAGGAACATGGCTATAATGACGCTCTTGATCAGTTGGGCACCTATAACAAATGGCAGCAGGAGTTTCTTCAAGCCCAATGCTAAAAATCCCATACCGAATCCGGTCAGAAAGGAACTCTTGCCAGACTCATCTTTGCTCAACTCACCTGCAAATGAAGCGAATCTGATTATACGTATTGTCTAAGGAATGTTATTAGCGAATCTCCATGAATCTGGTTTTAAGAATAAAAGTAAAGAATCATGAGTTTACTGACCGCAATTTAACATTTGCCACGCTCCATTTTATCGACTAAGAAATCGAATCTTCCCAAACGAGAGTAAAACAGACGATTTAAAGCGTACAAAATCGCTGGAGAAAATTGAAAAGCTTGCGTGCTACACGATTATAGTTTCACTCATAATTGCAGTTACAAGAGTAGCTGGAATGATGTGATATTATTACCTGAAGAGAATAAGAACCGGGCAGTTTCTGGAAGGTTGACGGACAGTGCGTGACCCTCGGCGAACTGGTCGATTTTCCTATCCACGTATTCCTCGACGCTCTCCAAGCTCCTGCCATTCTGGCATCGGGCATCGAATGTCCCGTTCGTCTTTCCTTGCTGTTGGATCTCTTCGAGTCGAACTCCCGGCACTATGCTGAGCTCGTTAACACTAAACACACTGTCCACGTATTGTTTCAGTTCGGCGTCTAAGTAGCCGTCATCTTTACTGGGCGAAGGCAGCTCGCAGGTGTTGACTAGACGAACGCAGCAGAAGATGAGGAAGAATTTGGTTAGGTGGATCCTGCGGAGTCCGGTCCATGGATCGTCCATTTTCGGAATTGCATTACGTATATCTTCGGAAAATGAACTTGCGTTGTTTAAGCATTCACCACGTTATTTATTTCAGGTTTGTTAATTTTTACGGTATAGTAATTTCCATTTTTTTCGTATTGTATTGTATTGTAACAGTACTACATTGTAAGAAATGGTCTAATTTTGTTTTTTTTAACGAAGCATTACAAATTATAATTAATAACATTGCTGCAAGAAGAAACATTTTGTATAGATAATTATTTGTTTTTCTTCTATATAGAAAAACAGAACTACTCTAGATCTAAGATATGTCCTCAAAAACTTTAAAACGTGCCTTACCAGAATGAGTATAAATACATTCTATATTCTCAAATCGTTCGAGATATTATCAACGATTATAAGTTCTACTTTTATACGTCTTTGCATATTACAGACGAAAGGAAATTTTAACTAGAAACCAAGAGACCTACTAACCTATTGCGTGAATTTTACTCTTCAATCGGCGATTAATTAATTTCCCCGTAAGAGAGGATATCGGCCCGGGATGTCACAACGTTCTGTTAGATAATTGATTACTGGTTCAATCAATCACTAATTCGGGCAAAAACGGTTTTTAAGGAAGCAGACAATGCGTCTTCGTGTCCTTGTTCGAGGTTAATGAAATACATCAAAGTCGATGACACTTGTTACGAGCTTGTTTTGCAGCGAGAGAATTATTGGTTTCCACAACTCTACCAATGATTGATTAATTCGTTTATATTAAATTAATTTAAAATAAATATACTGATAAATTAACAAACACTATTTAAAAATGGAAGAATCTCCTTTATGAAGAGATGCACTTACCTTTCCTCAGCCGCTCATTCCGCTCGGCCAATGCACATGTTATCCCGGCGTTTGAGGCACAAAGGACGAATGAATAAATTTCGTTGGTTATTTTTGTGAGTCACGCGCGCGACTAGTACTTGCTATATCAGCGGTACCAACAGTTGTTAGACCCGATGGCAGCGCAGACCTGGCGTATTTCACTGCGGCCGAAGACGTTTACGATTGTTGACTCGAGGAATGTGGGTCATTGGGTCACTGGTCCGTGACTGGACTGCCCACTGATATCGAACAGTCCAAGTGGTAATGGAAAAATCGCATTTTTGCATACAAGAGTTTGGTTATTGGACTCGGGAAAATTGATAAAAGGCGGCGCACACTATGATGTTTTCAAACCAAAGCGTAAGAGATAATATTTACTTTTACTAAATTTTTCATAATTGAAAAACTTATCTCACTCGTTAAAATGGAGAAGCGGAAAATTGTTATAAAATATTCTATTATTTTTCGAAACGGAGAATTAAAATGAGTTGATTAATTAACCACTTAACTTTTTCTATCTGCATTCGATTTACTTGAGGAGGTTTGTTTATATTTCCGACTGTCGTTGATAAACGATGAAAATAAATTTTCAACCTTTTATAGTGAAAACTCGAGTTTTTAATCCCATTGTCTGGAATAACAAAGGGCCTGTGCATAAAGAAACACTCAAATGGATGAGAATTGAAAAATGAGCAAGTAATCCTGGGCTTCGTTTAATCTACTTTGTTTCAATTGATTTGAAATATTGCCGATTCCAGAAAATTTGTATTTTTTCGAACCGCCAGCACTACAACAAGATGACTCGAAGATATCAGTTTGTTTGAAGTTTAATTTGGTACGGTTACTAGTAAAGTGTCAATTTGAAGCCAATATTTTCAAAGGGAAACTTTTGATTTTCAAGAGCTGTAGTGCTAATGCTGTTACAAATTGTCCTCTTTACTGCTGTGTATTCAGTTGCACTTTGATGCTTTTTAAAGTGCGCTTTTGCCAAAGAAAACTTTACTTTAATAAAACGATGTACCTGTTACTCATCGTAAAAATGTCTATAACAATGGCTGATTTTTTCAAAGGAATGTGTCAATATTGAAGGAAAAATTGGCAAAATTGGATTCTTGTTAAATTTTATTCTTATCTGGAATAAAAAAATGTTTCTAATTTTGAATAGTGTGAAGTTAATTGACAAATTTAATCAGAAACAAATTTTAAATAATTAGTACCTACCTAAATAATAATGTAATACGAAAAAATCCAAATCATTGATCTATAAAAATATACCTAACTGTTTTATTTACCTTCCCATTGGTACACTGCTATAATATGCTATTAAATTGAAATATTAAATTTTCATACACTAAATCAACAATAAAAATAATACATGTTAAAAATAGGAACTGTAAATAAAAATTCTTGTTCATATTATACGTATTTAAGAAATACCTGAACCTTCACATAATATTTATAGTAATACCCAATTATAGATAAACTGTGGATATAATTTCAGTATGTAAATTGAATGTTAGAAAATCGACCAATAATTTGGTAAATTATATTTAAAGATATATCGGTGATATAATAAAACAGTTAGTTTAATAAATAGTTTATGACTAGTTTGGTAGATTCTTGTTTCCGGAATCTCCACAATTTCTCAAAAAAGCAATTATAACAGAACATATAGAACTACGAGTTTTTGGGGTTTCAAAAAGATTCCTTAGCTCGGATTTCAAGACTTTGTGCACGTTTATTCAACAAACACATAGTTTTGTACAACGTAAAAAGTTCCGCAATACTTATTGGGGCGATAAACGGCAAATTCATGCGTATTAAATGGCTACATCACACACATTATCGGATAATAAGCATGACCGGACGCCGGCGTTTTAACTATTTTCCTGTAATTTTACCATCAAGTCAAGCCAGCTATCTAATTCCTTCGAATGCTATTATTTTTTTCACCTACATTTCTTGTTAAGTGCGTTTAATAAAAGTGTGTCTGTTAATAGCATTGCATTTGGACACTAACATGTTTTAGTTTTTATAAGAGGAGTGTTTTGAGAATTTTGGTTATAACTTTATTTGTAAAGTGGACAAAAAGCGTTAAAATGAAATGCATCAAAAGAAGGTCGTTGATGAGGATAAGAGAAATTCGCTGGAGCAGAAGTTGTTTTTTACGGACGTTGTTCGTAATGTTAAATTAGCATTTTTACCGTGTTTTTAATTCTACTTTCAAGCTGACGCGTGCCAGTTACTAAAAATTGAATTTTTTTTACAACAAAATCGAAACTTGTTGAAACACCCAGTAGGTAGGTATGTACATCAAATTACGTTTATTAACATTCCTGTTTAATCGGCATACTCAATAGAACTGTTAAATTATCGTTGCAAATAAAGTGTAATTAAACTTTAATTTTCAAAGGGTTCGATTAAAACTCGTACATTCCCAAAATTTATTTCTAATTTCACCTGGGTACTTATTATATTGATCCGTGTTTATTAAAATTCCAGTTTATTCAAACTATGCAACGGACTTTACATGTAATTGAACGTAGGCGTAGCTCTCATTGAATTGTCGAAGGGTTCGGCTAAAACTCATAATTTTCTAAAAATTTAATTAACGGATCCTTAATTAGAGTATCCCTAATGAATCGCTCATCTATAATTAACA
Source organism: Phyllotreta striolata (assembly GCA_918026865.1). Classification (NCBI taxonomy): domain Eukaryota; kingdom Metazoa; phylum Arthropoda; class Insecta; order Coleoptera; family Chrysomelidae; genus Phyllotreta; species Phyllotreta striolata. Next base: position 8,222,951 of record OU900096.1, read on the forward strand.
ACTAGTTAAATTAGTCTTTTAATGGAAATGCGGAAATAGAAACTACTGAAAATATGGAAATTGCGTAATTAATCCCTTGTCGAGGAAACTTTAGTATGAATTCAAAATGCAATAAAAATCAAAGTAAGGACATTGATCCCATCTTAGCGCTCTAGACAGTAGACGATTATAAATAAAACGAAAGGATTGTTTCTGTAGTGACTAAAAGTGACTGAAAAGCAGAAAACTGAAACACCGGTCTCGAAAATGAGACGTTGCTTTTAGGAAAATTGAAACAACAAGGCGACACCCGGAGAATTGTAAACGGCAAAATAAATTACAGCTTGCACAACAATGGCTGCCGATTAATTCAATAGGCGTTATATATTAAATTCGTTAAGTATTCGGCCATTTCAAATTTTCAACCGGCTGCTCGTTCAATTTCAACCCTCCTGATATTTATTGGAATTTCGGTAATAGTACAATCAAACTGTTGTTTTCGCGTAAACCTTGAATGTATATTTGTATGTTTGGTCACGTAAAGGATAAACAGCTATTAAAAACAACAAATTCGTCACGTATATCAAATTAAAAACAAAACTCCCGCTGCCCAAGGGTATTTTCTAGAACGCAATCCTCTTGCAACACCCCTTAATTTAAAGGTTTCTATTGTTCCACCATTTTTAGTTAAATATGTTAGTCAGGATATGTATTTATTATTAACGAAATAAATTATTTAGATGATATCTGCATAGCAACTTCAGTGGAGAGCGCTCCCATTTTGTATAATGGAAAGAAGCAAACAAGCTCATTATCATAGCTGGATACAGGAGGAAGTCCTATCTAGGTTAATTAATATATTCGAGAAAAATGCAGTAAAAAAATAGGAATACCTTGGTAGCAAATTACTTGAACTAATTAACTGATGGTCCTTTTAATATTATGTATCTTATATTCTTTTAAAATTATTTTTTATATTGTGGTTCGCTTAAGTTTCATCTGCAAGCCAAAATTATTTTATGTATTTCATTTCAATATAAGGCAATGTAGTTTTCTAAGCTTTCCTTGTGCGTTGTAGGAAGCAAGGCATTTTTCCTTTGATATTTTTTACACTAATTCTTGCTCATTCTTTTGCGGATTCGTCGTTTTGTAACGTAACAAATAATTCTTATTAATTTTTTGTTGTTTCTTCGGAAGGCTAGAATGTCAAGAGGTGAAAAAATATCAACAACGTCGATTTACCAAACTCCAAAAACTCGTAATCAAAATTCAATACAACCCGTTTTGAAATCCGATCATGTTCAGTTCTATTGAATTTTACGAGAGCCCTTTTTTATCCGGTCCATGCTATCAATAATGATGTAGGTACAAATCAAACGAAGCTTTCTTTTTTATTTTTAGAGATAAAATATGCAAATAATTACCTTTTGGCGAACGTGATTGATATGGTTGACACGTACATACTGCAAAATCCCATCTATATAGCTTTAAAACGAACTAGTCTTTTTTTGGGCAGAGCAAATGCAGGAAGATTCTAGCTGTTTCAAATAGGATATGTATAAATATTTTTTTAGCTCATTTCGCTTATTGCTCATGAAAGACTTTCCAATATGTTCCCTATAATTTACGCGTACAAACACATGAGTTTTGATGGATCATCTGAACTGTTTCCCAACAAAATAGAAACTCGCAAGTGCTATTTACCCAATAATTTTCCGTTAAAGCGTCGGTAAATATTTGCTCGGCATTGCTTTGCATCGCATCAACTGTTAGCGTTTTTGTGGATTCGGGCACATTTAAATCAACAAAATATAAAACAGGTATAGATAAATATCTGGAGATAAATATATTCCTAACCATCCTTGATAACACAAGGATGTTCCAGTTGCCTCAATAATAATTATTTTGTAGAGAGAACGATTTGAATAGAAAACGCCAGCTCATCGATCTGCTTGTTCATGATGTATCTTGCTGTGGTTGCCAATTTTGCAGGATAAATGCCAACTTTCATTAATCATCACGTTAATTATGCTCTATATTCACATCACTTTCAGTTTGCGTTGAAGAATATCATAATTTATTCAGGAAAGGAAAACAAGAAAAGTGTCGACCCCATTAAATATTTTATTTCTTCCATAAAACACATGTAATGTCACATTTAACAAATACTAGACACAACATCTTCATGTTAACAGGACATTAATTTATTTACAAAATACAATCTCTTTTACAACCGTTAGTATCGCAGGCAGCGTACCTAATAAAATCACAATTCAATTTTCGATTTTCTCGACTATAATTTCCACGAAGTGGGTTTCTTTCCTCTTTTCCACCATATTCCTGGATTGCTAGGTCTTCGTCAGCACGGTGACGTCTGTACTGGCCGTGTTGCAAAGCTGGTAATCCCCGGCTGTTAACAACTCGGACCTGGCCTTATACTGCACTCGTTGCGACGTTCTTTTGAAGGAGTTTTTTTTTAAACCTCCCTGGTCGCTGGATTCGATGCAGAGGATGTCCTTGAACTCCTTCCAGAAGTTCTCGTTCAGGCAGCCGTAGAGGATCGGGTTGGAGCAGGCCGAGGACATGCCCATCATGTGGCAAACAGCGTAACATATCTGAATGAAATTAATGAATTTGCATGGAATTTCTATTGGAAAAATCTTACCATCATCGGCTGGGAGGTGAAGGATTTGCTGGTGGAAAGATCGGCTATCAGATTGAAGAGGTTCAAAGGTAGCCAGCTGACGCAGAAGATAATGGCTATGGAGCCGAGGAGCACGTTGGTTTTGTGCAACCGCCTTCCTCTTAGTTCTCTGCGATTGGTTTGGTTATCCTCTCCACCGATGAAGCCGCTGGCGAAACGGTTGCGCAATTTGTACGAAATCCTCGCGTAAGAAGCCTGAAAAGTTTTACATAATCCTTAACCAATTATATCGGAAAATAATGTTAGTTGTGGATTTTCAACTGTGGTGTAGGAGTAGCCTATGACCTTCATTCAAAAACCTACTCAAATATTACACAAGGATGATTTTACAGCCACTTGTGTGGGCGATTTAATTAAATTGCATATTTTCATATATAGGAAGCGAATTGTGTAGAAGCAAAAATACCTTGAATTTAATTCTCTTTGAGCAAATATTTGGAGCTCGTTTGGGAATAAAAGGCTGTGAAAATTTGCTTCTAGCAAATATTTTTTGGCTACTAAGGAAATAATTTGCCCTCATCCACTTCTGTCTGTTTATTTAGTAAAGGAGAAAATTTAGGTCAGCTTTCTGAATAAGCGAGCTTATTTGCGATGGTTGGTTTCGAATAAAAAAACAGAAAACAAATAAGGTTCATAGGGGAATGGTAATAATTTCAAAAGGACTTGAAAATAATAAATCAACGCTACATTGAGGACGTTTATACTAAGATCATTCACTTACCGATACAATTATGATGGGGATTGAATATTGAAAAATAACAGAGAATATGGAGTAATAAGCTCGTCCGTGTTTAACAGGCCAATTTTCTATACAAAAGTTGATATCTAAATAATCATCTTCCAAAGGAATACTGTGATGTACCAGATGCCTTATAATAAATAAGGGTAAAGCCAACCCAATAGCCAACAACCAAATGAGCACAAGTATACCAATAGTTCCGCGTAATTGGAGACCTTCTTTAGTAGGATACATGATGACCTGCAACAAAAAAAATCCAAAATTTCCCCAAGTCAAACCAAATTGTTGTGTTATTCAATTAGGAATTGTTGCTAATTCGCATTGAACCATTACGCTTCGAATACTGCGAACTTATTGGGCGAGTACAAGTTACCAATTGTCCCAATTAGCAGCACAATTAAGCGCCGAACGTCGTTGGAAACAATCAAAAATTATGTTCCCGAAAATTCAAAGAGTTAAGCCATCCAAGAGGGCGTCAAGTTTAATTTGAATTTAGTTCCTTGCGTTTAGTAGCCGTAACTCCATCGCTCGTCGGGAACAAGCGGAGAATAAATTTTAATGAAAGTAACTTCTGATTTGGATCGAATAGAATTTCGCAAGTTGCGCTTGACCATAATTAATCTAGTTACCGGTTAAATTGAAATTATTTCTATTGGAAATCAGTACTTCTGATGGATTCGTATTGTGAATTCTACTATTCTCCCCCATAAGTTTGGTGATATATCAAGCGATAAAACACTATAACCAAATAAACACGAGTTTTACCTGGTATCTGTCCAAGGCTATAGCACTAATGGAAATTGTCGAAACGTATATACTTGTAGCTTGAAGTATCCCGATAAACTTGCATATAAACAAATTATTTCCGAGTGGGAAATATTTCGTGAGAATTTCCATTAGCGTCATGGGCATTGTTAAGGTGCATAGCAGGAAATCGGCAACTGCTAAATTGAATATGTACATGTTCCTGGGCGTTCTCATCGCAGCTTTTCTCAACACCGATGCTATCTGAAAATAAAAATTAATATTTCACCTCATTTGTGTTGTTTTTGCGTGGAAAACGAATTTGATGGTTAGGTTAAGTAAACATATATCTTTTATAAACCCCGTTTCAGCATAAAATTTAATCAAAATGTATCTTTTATTTTTCTCTAAATGTGAATTTTCTGTTATTGTTGCCTTGTGGTAATATTCAACTTTGCCAGAGGGTTACACGTAACGTTTAAAAATTGATTTTATCGCATTATTTGTTTAAAAAATGCCATAATTTCTAAATAAACAGAATGTCCTGTTAATTAAAAAGAAAGATAAACCTCCCTATATACTTGTAAAAACATTTATCTTACTGGGGAGAGCAAATTAAATGAACCAACGGTATAATGAATTCCAAAATATAAAAAAAATGTATGAAATTATTAAATCACATTTTTACCACAATAAGTTCTTATAAATCGAAATCTAAAGTAGCAAAGAATTTATTCTGCCCGAGAAATCCTATTGTAAACGGTATTTAACCAGAATCCGATGGCATACATTTGTTCCAGATGCTTTCACGGCTGGAATTTTCAAGCAGGGAATTTTTATTAGACCTCCAGGATTTTTTCGAAACGCATTTCCTTTCATACTGCAGGAACAATTGGTATATTCTTTTGATCGTGCGAATGCCTTATGCATCCGGTATTTTATCCTACAGCCTCCTACAGGTTTACACAGGGTTCGTGTGTATTTTTGACACATCTTATTTATTAAATTTGTGAATACTTTTCGAAATTACCGCTAACTTAACCATGTAGTCTGTTCCCTTATTTTATTCCCCCACATAGAGATTGCTTGATGTTACTCTTTTTCCTTCATAAAATATTTAAAGTGCCACTTACCTTTTCGTTACATCTTGTGCAAAGGTAGAGGGAGTTGGCCGTAAAATATAAATAAGTTGTGTAGCCTTATTAAATTAAAACTTACTACAAGGGTATTTCCTACAGCTCCAACGACTATCAAAATGCAATAAAGTACGATAAGTATGGTATAAGCTGGTTCGTCTATGTCCTGGTTTTTTAAATATCTATCCAATAATGATGTATCCAGGTAATCGCTGTAATTGGTAATTATGTTGTCCATATAACTAAAATTGCCGATGTTGAACGTAAAGTTATAATCCATTGTTGCCGACCTTCAGAATCTGAAATAAAAGTTTCCATGAAACTAGCGCTATAAAATTAAGAAGTTTTGCTGTTGAAGAGTTTTTCTGTTTTAGTTTGTTCTTGAACCTACTTCTGAATGTTCCACTTCGCCTCAAAAAACTCATTAATATTTTATTATTCAATTCAACTTCTCACCTTTCCTAGTTTTAAGTGTTACTGCACTCGAAATTTATCTTGGAAAAAGTTGTTAGCGTTCCTGCGGGATTAAAATCCGGAAGAAATCGGTTGCTATAATGTTTCGAAATTGCTTTAAAACTCCTAATAAAATGAAAACTGGCTTAGTAACTTGCTTTCTTTTTGAACGTGTGCCAATAAAGTGCTTCATTAGCACGCCTGGTGTACTTACTTGTACATTATGAGTAATTTAATTTAATATTTTTTCTGGAAATTATAATTAAAATTCACACCAACGTTCAATTTTAATACCGTGTAAATGTATACTGTATCTAAAAATATATATTTTTCTGATAAAAGGTATAGTTTCTACATCATTATGTATCTAAGTTAAAAATAAATTGAATGATAAAATTATCAAATCAGTTTATAGGTCTTCAAACACTTAGAACTTTTAGAGATGAAGTCTTGTCGATGTCTGTGTCGCAATTCACAGCCTTACATTAAAAAAATATTTCAGACAATTAGGTAAATATTGAGAATCTAGAAATTATCTAAATAAGAGTATCGATAAAAAACCAACCTACGGCAGTGCCAAAGATCAAACACCACTTCATTCTCATCGATCCTCAGAGAATATGCCTCTCACTAAATTCGAGATTTTATTGTAAATAAAATTCCGGTAGATTGTTCGAGCATTTCCCACATCTATTTTCGGGTACACGAGAAAACTCTTATTACCGATATAAAATAACTAGACTTTACACGCCCTGCTTTTAGGGAAGTGTCGCTGTAATTCGGTTATATATCATGATTCTTGAAACAATGAAATTCATTTTCAGTAGTACGAAATTCGTGGGGTAAAATAATTTTTCTTTCTATTTTATTTACGGGCTCGTTCGCTTTCATAATTAATCTAATCTGAGTTTTTTACGGTGGAGAGTTCGTTCCCAGGGGTATGATGTATAAAAAACGCATTTCCTAATTTTTTCTTACTTACCCTCCTAAACCAAATTATATACACCCTAACATAATTACCTAACTGCTACTTGTAATTTGATTTGATACATCAAATAAGAACTTAATACAAAGATATATTTTTAGCACAAAGCATTTATCGCAGACAGCACGATTAATACCTAGTTTATCATTATTGACAGTTATTAATGTGTAAAAGCTTAATTAAAGATGGAACTCAACTTTTCGATGTTTATTAGAGAGGTTTCTGCTAAACTTATTTGTTAATGTAGCAAATAAATAATTTAGTAATGAATATACTATTATACAAATCTCTTATTAGTCAATTATGTATATCTTTCGAGAAAATACTTCTTTTGAATATCCGGGAGGTTCAATAAAGGAGGAAATCCAACACAATAAGGATTGTTCTAATTCGATTCAAGCGAATTCCGAAATCGGTGTCTTGGATATAATTAAGGGGACGTGTTTGCTTTAATATCTTCTTGCGTTTCAACTCGAATCCTCAACAATAGATACCCATTAATTAGATCTTTAGTAAATTTGAATAAGTCTTCACACAAGATAATTGGTACATTAGCATTCAAAATTCTTTTTTACAAAGCTTTTACAAGCGATTCCGCATTTTTTAGGCGCTCATTAGAATGCAATCAAGCTCTATTTCCACTAATGAAGACTTTTCGTCGCGATTAACATACTGCCCCGCGGAATAAGTAATTGAACATTTACACGGAAAGGGTCGTTCGAAAGCCATTCACCCTTTTCTGTCACCGCTCGTCCTATTTCCGCCGGTGAAGCGCTCCAATCCGTCGCACTATCTAAAACATTTCGGGCTCCAATTATTGCCGACGCCACTTGTTAACAACAATGCCTTTCGATTAACCCGACCCGATAGATTCGCCACTTGTGCGCTTCGAAAGCACCGACTAATTGCAGCTGCGGTTTTAAATTCACCTATATGCTCGTTATACGGTTTTCCGTTCGAACCGAAATTCAGAGCAAAGTATTTAACGAAAATGCCCATACAGGTCTGTAACATGTGTTTCCAGAGGTGTGAAATGTTTTCATTAAAGGATTACTTCCAATAGGGCCCTTTATGGGAGCAATAAATAGGCTTATCTTCGATATGTGCTCTGTATAAAAACGTATCGTAAATCTCGTCTCAAGGCTTTATTGGCCTGTTAAATCGATGGTCCTTTCACCGGCTATTGAATGTAATATACACATACACTTGATGAAAGCAATTTTCCGGAAAACGCGAAATCAGGAGTTCGAGTTTTTAAAAGATACCGCTCGTATTTTATACTAAAGGTTGTTTTTCTCGGAGAGGAAAAAAACGGGTCTGAAGGATAACGGCGAGTTGATATAATAAATAATAAATTTATTGGGAGTTTTTCTCGATTCCTTCTTCTTTTTGAGTGATCACAATGTGATACAGGACAGCGAACGGGCTATTTAATGCATTATATTTATGGCAAATTGTTCTCATATCATTCTGAATGTATTATGCTTACATTTAATGCCTGTATTGGTTTACAATATGAATACCTACAGGAGGATTAAATGAATTAAACAAGGATTATGCAAGTCATTGGTTGAATATGTATTTAAATAAATCATTTCAATTTCATCCACTGAATTGAAACTATTGTTTGAGTTTAAATTAGATCAATCAAATATAATTACGTTGTACATACAGGATGCTCACAAGGTAGCTCATATTAATTTTATTTTAGCAAAAGTTTTCTCAGAGAGGAAATAGAACCTCTTAGAAGAAATTTCTCTTGGAGACGGTAAATGTCGAGTAGAGTCAATCGACTAAATAATAACTGAATGGAAACTCGTTTACAAAGTTTCAGTTGCACCGAAGTGGCAAAATCCAGAGAATTCAATTACGGGATTCCCCAGGGTGTTGGGATTAATTTACAACACCACCTAATTGATTCTCAATTTCAAGCACAAGTGTTATGGTATAATGGAAGTGATAAGTAGTAAAAACTGCATTAAAATTAACAGGGTAGTATAAAGAAAAATAAAATAAAATTCATCAAATTTTTAACAAGAGTTTTATCGAATTATATCCAAAGTTCAGTAGAAATGCCTATGTATTCGTTTATTTTCCAAGCTCGATAACAAAAGCGTTAAAATTTCAATTTCCGAAGCGGTTATTCCGTGCCTAAATTTTAAATGAATTCTAATTACCGGTCGGATACAGAATACGCGCCTAGTCTTAATTGAATTTAATGAATCGATTTTTTCGACATGGTTTAATTAATTTTTTGCAAAACGTTTGTGTTAGCTTAAAGTACCTACATAAGTCAGTTCCTACTACTTAATTTATATTTGCAAAATATATTTGTAGTTGTAATTAATTCCATGTCCTACAAGAAACTCCATTTACCCTTCTCAAATGCGACTGAAGGATAGCAAGATTAACAAAGCGACCTGTGGAATTCGAGAATTCATCGCAAATTCCACTGCCATCATAATTAAAGTTTTTCTGTATTGTCAAATATTTGTTTAACAAATTGAATTCTGAAATTTCAGCCAAGTTTTTCCGGGAAACTAGCGATTAATTTACTCGTTAACAAGACACTCTTCCAAATGGATCTTTTGAATTTATTTTCCGAATAATCCCGAGTTTTAGTCGTTATAAATGATATACCATTATTTCGTTCTCTTAATAACTAGTTTTTTAGCAATTCTCGCAAACTTCATTATTCTTTATCCTTTTACAAAACTAATTAATATCTCGCCTTGAATTTTAAAACTCATAGCAGAAAGCTCTGGGATCTTTTGTAATAAAAATACTAATGTATCAATAGTGAAGGAAATTTGGGTTAAATTCGCAACTAATAAAAATTCTTTCCGGAAAATTTGTCTGCTGTGTCAATAAATAACTTCTCGGGAATGACGTACAAAAAGACCGGGCATAAAAAACAAGAACATAAAACCGAAACTTACTAGCTTTTGACGATCATCAAGCCGATTTTCTCTCTACGAAATCGTTGGAAGATTTATTTTTTCGCCAAAATGCCCAAGGTAATTTAATTAAGTTATGGGTGCTAAATTAAAATCTAGCGAGCATTAAATTTTATGTTCTCACTAAGTAAAAAATAATCTGATGTTTTCCTTATCTTCGCGAAATGCCCGCGAGATTGGGTTTCTGTGTATAATTAAATTTTGCTAAGAGACGCTGTTCGTTGGATTAAGAAAAAAAGTTTCGAATTTCTTCGAAGGCGCCGGTGAAAATCATGAGTAATTTAAAACAATTTTCTAACCAAGGAAATGCGTTAGAAGTATAAAAAAATAAATGCGAAAGGAATTCCAGTGTTTCCTTGAATCTCGGACAATTTACGGGATTTTCACTCGGTTTATTTAACAGAACTAATTTATTAGACAATTAAAATTCTTACTTGATGCCATAATATTTTATAAATATTTATCCAATTTTTTTTAATAAATGTCACATATGTTTAAATCTTTATTATTTCCCAATAATTATTTATTTTATGTAGCAATAAATTTAAAGTAAATCACATCTACGACCATTTATTCAACTATTAATTTTTTACGAAAAAAAATATATAATTACCTATCATAAAAAATTCTAAACCCCCTCACTTTGAAGAAAATCGAATGAACCATCACATTGAATCGCGGAAAATTCGGAAAATTTTATGTGCCCACGAGCTTTTCGAACGCGCGCGGAGCGTAAACAGTTCGCTGACTATCCACTCTTCCAGTGGATGTGCCCGGCAGGTTTCCCAATTGCAACTGTTCGATCCGACGATGCGTCCCTTCTTCCTATATATTTTCCCGAAACTGTTCAAGCGCAATAATTCAAACATCATCACCTCCTCAATCACGCAACACGCAAACGAGCCCAGTATCATTTTTTCATTATTTTTGTATACATAAAAATGTCGCATTATTTTAAAAACGAGTAAGGGAGTATGTTTTTAATTTTCAGGCGCAGAGAACATTTTATTTTTTCTATAAACTTCCTTAAGTGTTTAATTGGACAGGCGAATTTAACTGATTTTCAATTTTGAGCTCGGAATTCTTTAGGATCGCTTTCGTGAAAAGTGAAGTAAATTTAAGAAAATCCTGTTTTTGGGGCAATTATATCAGAATTCAGCTATATTCCGGTCGCTATAAAAAGTCGATTTTCGGATGCGGCGTGGTTGTTTACGTAGGATTCGGCATTTTTCGTAAAAAGAACAGTGAATTTTAGCCGTAAAAAAACTCCAATCAGTGAATCACACAATGCTTGCAGCTTTAGCAGCTTTTTCCATTAGATCCACTGCAGCTGCGGCATCTGCTTATTTAACTTCGAAACCATTAATGGTTCAAAGGAGAAACAGCTCACAGAAAATACATAAACAAGAAGGGACATCTCCGTGAGAATCTCGTAGACCTTCTAGAGCGCACTCTGAGAAGGGTAGTTGTACTAAATTAATTGTTGCCTTGTAAAAGGGGATATCATAAAATTAGTAATAATTAGTTTTCTATTCTAATTTTTTTCTAGCTGTTAATATTATCCAATTAGACTCTTTGTAATTTTCTATAAAACCCATATTTTTGGAGACAAATCTCAATTTTTGGCATTTATACAATTTTCAGCAAAGTTTGGAACATTTTTAACGTTATTAATAATAAGATTAATTTCATAGCACCTTTTTCAGATGCAGTTATTTCAACAAAAATCTCTATTAGTCAATATACCTACTGGTAGAAAATGCTAAAGTAAAAAATATATTTCAGTAATTTAAAGAAACTCTTAAATATGGTATTCATTATGATTAGTAAATAAATTTTTGATAAAAGTAACTTAATCTGTTAAAAAGGTGCTAAAGATAAATTGCTTTAAATTAATTTCGTTTAACAATATTAAACTTGATCAGTTTCAACATTGGACTCAGTTTAAACAAAGTTGGTAGTCATTCATAACCCGTTCAAAGAAGAATTTCAAAATTCGCGCCAATTGATCGGTACCGCCATCTATTGAGACTACTATTAACAATTGATAGATTGCTATTTATTTTCTTCTTTTTTAAACAAATGATGTGCAACTACAACAGATGACTCTGAGGATAGGGATTCAGAAATATCAGAACAAGAGTATATTTTTTACTGTAGAAAGTGGCCCATCTATTTGTCTATGCATAAGAGTTACGATTCAGTGGCTTGTGTATTATTCTGTTTCTCTCCGACTGGACATTGGCCTTTCGGGTTCGGTTTAAATACAATGCAAAAAACGATTATTCCAAAAACGATTATTGCAACGATTATATATAAAAGAATACAGCAGATTGAAGTAGAAGAAGCCGGATCATGAGCCACGTTAGAATCACTCTCCACGTTAGAATCACACTTTTCCGCATTTCCCAACAAGCTTTTGAAATTCTCCACCGGTTTACCCAATCCATCTCCGTCAAAAACGAATCCAAGAGTAGAATTCTGGAATAATTTATGTATATCAAATCATAAAAAAAACATACAATTTATAACTTACAGGAAAGAGCAGATCGGGAACGTTGTCGAATTCCTGGAACACTTTGAAAATTTTCCTGGGACTTTGCCCGAATTCCAAATCGATTCCTTTCAGAAGCTGTATGATGTTCGATCGTTTCACCGTGTTGTTTTTCACTACTATTTCCCCGGTGGTAATTTTAGTGAGAGCGCAATCGGAATCGGCCAATAAACCCTTATTTTTAGCCATAGATCCGTTACGACAAAAGACTTGAAAACTGTCCGTTTTATCTTTAAACTGCTCGATATCTGGAAATAATTAAACACGAATTAATTAATCAGACAGATAACGGAACAATAGGAAATCTATTGCGCAAGGACGTTCAACCCTGTATCGCGATTAATTCTAATGCAATTTTCGGTTTACCCGATATTGTAACAACGGCAAAATCAGCAGCATTATCTTCAAGGCACTTCAACGCACCATCCGTTGTGTAATACTTGTTTTGCTGGTCGTTATTGCATGTTTTTGGGGCTAAAAATAACATAAATTTAGTTGTTATCAGTACAGTTGACTATTGTTACAGAGTCAAAAGCTGAAGCAAATGCAGATCTAGACATGTCTTCGGCTTGTGTCCGTAACATATAGACTGAGCTACAGATAGAGACTGCAGCTTTTCTGTGTAAAGTACTTACGTCCGAAAACATTATTCGTCAGGCATTGCGCGCACAGCTTCTCAGCGTTCTTAACGTCGAAATACTTATTTTTAGCGCCGGGCACGCAGCTATCGCCTACGTACTCCTCGAAGTCTTCGTGTAAATCGCACGACTTCGACGTGTGGTTGTTCGATTTCAACAGGTCGATGAACGCCAGCCACTCTAAAAACATTATCGATACGAAGTGATATTACTTTGGGGTTTACCAACGACTTCTTTCCCTTCAAATTGACGACGTTCGTAACAGCTCGAACTGCTACAACTATGGCAGCTAGGTCTTTATTGTAGGTTTCTGGATAGGCGGCGTACGTTAAACCAGACCTTAAAATATATCGGTATAGAGCCGACATTTGTGTAACTATTCCATAATTCCAGGTGGTGGAAAGACGAGCATCTCCTCCAAAATGCTATTAAAGAAGCAAGCTCGTATCTCCACCTGGATTTATTCTAAGAGCTCTTTCAGACGTGGATACCGCATCGTATCATCAATTTAACACTGAGGTATCTGAAAGAGCTCTTAAGGTTTAATGCGTTTACCTCGAAGCACTGTAACCGTAGTCGACGTCGATGAAGGCCACATCAGACTTTCCGTTTTTTATATCATTAATGCAAGATATGGGGTCTTTGTCTTTGGTTTGTGCGCAATGAATGACGGGTTGTAGGCCCGCGTTCAGGGCGGCTTGTTGCATCCAAAGGCACTTTTCTTGTTCCTTCGTATCGACAGTGCACCAGTTCACTGTCTCCTCGCAATAGGTGTTCTTCGATATGCTTGGAATGTTCCTCCGATCTGAGTGTTTGTAGAATTAATAAGTCGAATAGGCGATTTTTTTAAGGACTTACTAGATACATATGCTTTTAGTGGTATTGCTTGTATAGTGGTTATGGCATCTGCATCGCTCAATTCTAGGAGAACTTCTAGAGAATCTTCAAATGGCAGAGAAGTGCGCGATTGTCTGACGAAACCATTAAGCGATTTATGTTTGGCCAAGTTTAAATTCAAGTAGTTTTGAGTCTTTTCCACTATAGACCTAAATGTATATAGTAGTAATGATCATTACGCATAACACAACATCCGTTTACCGACCGTTCGGATATAACGATCCTTTCCATTTGTTCGGTGAACGTGCAATGACCGTCTCGGGGTTTTTTCGGCCGTCCATCGGGACACACGTAAACGAAATCATCGATATTGTTCGAATCGTTGAAGAATTTCAAGGCATGCGAAAGACTGGTAACAGCCACGTCACCGCCATTTCTAAGGCACGTCAGGGCGTCTTGGAAAGGCTCTTGATAGATCACATTGCACTTCTCCGGACCGCATAGTTCGCAAAGATTTGAATAACTCTTTTCTTAAAAAAAGTAAATGCGAGAACGGGACTGTTCCAAAGTCTTCACAATATACTCACTTAAGGCGGCGTCTAGAGCGGGATCGTCGATAACCCATTCCCCGGGGCGGCAAGAGGGCCCGAAGAAGCTGGATAGCGCGCCCAATCGCTTCTCTAAGAGCGTTTGAGCGGCGCTCTGGCAGTAGCTATTGTTCAGTTCGATTATCTTCGCTTCGAACTCCTGCAGGACGTACCTGGTGATAAGTTCGTCGTGCTTGAAGCCCGGATGGCAGAAGCGCTTGTTCCTCAAGTCCTTGAAGGAGTTGTAGAATATCCGCGCTAAAACCACCGTTCGGTAAGGTCGTTTCTCTGGAAGAATATATGGTGAATGGCAGGAAACCATAGTAATTACTTTTCGAGGTATTTATTAAATATCTTACCCGTGGTTACCTCAGCAACAACAGTCACGTTATCAGACGCGAAACTCGCCGCTAAGAAAGCTTGTTCGGGTTGTAGAATCGCAAATTCTTGCTTTTCATTAATAATATTCAAAGCACAATCGGTCCTAAAAACATAATACGATTTCGTAAATTCGCAGTAAAAATGATTCATTGATAAGAAATCAGAGGTGTTTTCGGGAAGGAAAAATTGACTTGTGGAAACAGGTCAATTTTTATATGGAGGGGGACATCTTTTGATGTATAAACCATCATCATATTATTTCACCCCTTTACCCTTTGCCTAGCAACCCCAACCATTAAAAATTGAATAGAGAATACGGGTCGTACAATAATACATCATTAAAAAAATATTTGTTTCTGAAAACAACAAAAAAATATTAAAATCCGTCAATTCGTTTTTGAAATGGCTTCCAGATTGATGTAAGTCAGCCAACGGCATCAAATGTGGTACATCTTTGTAAGCCAAAAAATATTGAAAAATATCATACTTGGATAAAGTTTCCTCATATATGGTTGTTTTTCCTTTATTATTTAAAATGCTATTTAATTAATTATCTCTGACATTATTATCCTCTGATACTTTACTAATAATAGATATAATAGATAATAGATAACTGATTAAAAAAAATACTGATTTTTATTAATACCACACCCAATTGCACAATAACGATGCATTTGCTTATCTCAAGGTTAATTATTATGTATTCCAGTTTCGTTATGTATCCGGTATAAATCTGGTAGTTTTTCGAATTAAATTTTAAAATATTAATAGGCTTACATTGAATTAACATTTTCGGCGCATTCGAAGGTCTGGTCTAGTTCTATGTTGTCGCAGGCATCTTTGTTGGATATGTCCGTGCATAGTTTCCCTAGTAAAATAAAAAAATATACTATTTAGCGTACAATTGACAGTAAATGTATAAATGTTGCAATATTGAAGTACCTAAACTAGTTATACTGTGGAATAATACTAGATTTTTTCACCATCGATGTTAGTCTTGAACAAGGGCACAACGGGGACCTATTAATTCGATTACAGAAGCTAATAACTATACATATTAACTATATTTATTCTGTGTTACTACCGTCAAAATGCGTTCAGAATTTGAAACATTTTAACTTCTCTTCAGTTTTTGACCTTACTCTTATAATTATTTTTCGGAATACCTATTTTTAGGAGTTGTAATAAATAATACCTATTTTTTTCTTCTAAGACTCTTTATTGTATCAATAATTGACTCTTACATGTAAATAATCTAATAAAAAAATAACTCGCTAAACTCACCTGGATGATTGTCAAAATCCGCAACTACTATTGCTAGAGTAAGCAATATTAGCAATAAGAAAGGATGTATCATCTTTGATTCTTTAATAGCCAATGGCTTTCGTTGGAGCATTGGTAGACTAGATATACATATTTATACAAAGTACCTACTACTTTATAGATATTGAACAAATAATCTTAATTATCTCAATTATTTCTAAGAATTTAGTGCCTACTATTTTGTGGATGATGTGGAATGTAGTCACGGTTTGTAGAATAACATTAGAAATGTAGAATACATGTAGAAAACATATAGAATAACATTCTATGTTATTACGTTATCTAAAGGGTGTTTCAATAAGAGCGCAAGATTTTAAGGTTCTCAGAGTATCTATGTTCGAGCGCTGCAAACAGTAGAAAGAGAGAATCAGTCGAACTGTGGAGAGGCGCGGCTTCGGCGCGATGAATCGGCGGTCGAATGTAGCGCTCGACTTTAGACACAGTGTATATGAAACAAAATATCTTGTAAATGGCCCACGGCTTTGCTGGCATAAGCGTACTCTTTTGATAAAATTTTCAATAGCATTATTGTATACAGGGTGGCCCAGAACTCACGCCCCACCGGGAAATCCCTTATGGAAACGACAATGGAGATGCCAAATCTGCAGTCAAAGGCAGGAAAAAGTTATTCCTTTAGTAAATAAAGAGGTTCAAAATCGGCCAACACCAGTAGGAGTTCACAAATGCGAAAATGACGTGAATTAGCTATACACCAATTAGACATACGTATATGCTCCATTACACCGTCTCGCTAATCATCAAGGTAATTTATGTCTTATATTAAAATAATATATAAAATAAATATTTTAATATATGGAAAATATATGTTTTTTAGTTATTATTCCTGCCCATTGCCTCTATTTTTATAATCTTTTGCCCTGTAATTATGATTAAAAACATTATTTCCATTACTTGAGATGCTCGGAATTTGCCACTAGAATACTTGGGATGTCACGAGAGGCCGTGCGTGATTGGCTAAAAAAATGTATGCAACCAACTTTACCATAAGAATCATTTTCGCTATTCCCTAGCGACAATTCGATGAAGTATTTTCTAAATTGCAGACGATGCACACAGTTTGTAGAGTTATTCTAGAAACCGTGGACCACAGATTACCATATACTGCCGTGGACGATGCAGACCATAGAAAAGAAAAAAAATTATTTTGCTTTTGCCTAGGATGTAAATTTTATTACGGAATATAAAGCTCAAAAAATGTAGGGTAGGTAGGGTAGGGTCCACGGTTTCTAGAATAACATTTATTCTATAGGTAGGGTCTATCTTATTTTCATTGCTACCAATTCGATATTGGGTTACCAAAACTCAACGCCCCTCTTAAAAACCTTCTCAATGTTTTGTGTTTGGTACTGTTTATTAATTATCTAACAAAAAACTAGTTTTTTTGAAAGCAACTTAAAAATCTGCCTCTTCTTCTTCGGATTTGGGCACAATATGCCTAAATATGACATTTGACATTGAACAGATTGAAACTGTCATTACCGTCAATGTTTACGTGCGATTAATTAAAGATGGCGGAAAAGACTGTGTGTGTAATTCAACAACAAACTCGACCTATAAATGTGGTTAAGTTGAAAGTGAAGATTGGGACAACAGTTTCGATCGGTTATCCATTGTTAGTTTACAATTCGGGAGATTCCAAAAATGAAGAACGGAAGCTCAAATCGACGCACGCGGGAACTGTGCACAGGATTTTGGTTAAGGAGGGCCAGGTTGTCCAACCGGGGTAAATGAAATTTACTTATTTAAATCATGGCGCCAAAAAACCGTTTGAATTCATTCATGAAAAACGAGCAGCATTGTGAGTTTCTCGTTCATTAAAATAAAACGTTCGTTTCAGTGAAGTTCTCGTGAAACTTACAGCATGTTCTCACCCGACTATTATGAACGATATGTGCGCAGAATGCGGGGCGGATTTAAGGAAAAACGACGACATAAGCACCGCTTCCGTACCGATGATTCACGCCATTCCCGACCTAAAAGTTAGCGAAGAATTAGCACAAAAGCTAGGGAGAGCCGATAACGAACGGTTACTGAAAGACCGTAAATTAGTGCTGCTCGTAGACTTGGATCAAACCCTTATACACACGACTAACGACAACATCCCTCCCAACATCAAAGACGTGTACCATTTTCAACTGCACGGGCCGAACTCGCCGTGGTACCACACAAGGCTCAGGCCAGGCACTCACAAGTTCTTAACCAGCATACATGATTTCTACGAGCTTCACATTTGCACGTTCGGAGCGAGAAACTACGCTCATACTATAGCCAGTTTTTTAGATGCCGACCAGAATTTCTTCTCGAACAGGATTCTATCGAGGGACGAGTGCTTCGATCCCACCAGCAAGAAAGCCAACTTGAGGTACACCGTAACTACATAAATTAAACGAAAATAATCATTTCTATACTTTCTAGTGCTCTCTTTCCTTGTGGGGATAATATGGTGTGTATCATAGACGACAGGGAAGATGTGTGGTCGCACGCCTCGAACCTCATCCACGTAAAACCCTATCATTTCTTCCAACACACCGGAGACATCAACGCTCCCCCGGAAATGGACAAGCACGAAAGCGACCAGCTAGAAAAAGGCGTCGATCTAACAAACATCAGCAACAAACTCGCAGAAGTAGAAACAGACAAAGATCAGACGGAAGAAAGCTCAGAGAAAAGCGATGATAAAGAAAACAAAGAAACCGAATCGGCTCTTAACAACGGCGACAAATCCAGCGAAAATGAAGACGATAAACCTACAGAAAGTTGTGAAAAGGTACTAATTCTACAGATAATTAATTAATACTCCCTTAACTAATGCTATTGATATTACAGAATGTGAACGAAACTAGTGAGATTATTACGAATCACGACGCCGCTGTGAATATAGTGAATGAATCAAAAAACGATAGTACAAAAGAAGGCTTGAAAAGCCCCGACGACGATCTCATTGAGATCGAAGACGAAGACGATTACTTGATCTACCTCGAGGAAATACTGAAGCAAATTCACGGCGAATTTTTCAGAGAGTACGACAAATTGGAGTCGGGCGAAGTGCCCGATCTCAAGCAAGTCATTCCGAGGGTTCGGGGCAGCGTGTTGCTCGGCTGCAATTTAGTCTTCAGCGGGCTGGTGCCCAACCATTTGAAACTGGAGCAATCGAAGGCGTTCCAAGTGGCCAGAGGCCTGGGGGCGAACGTGACGCAGAACATCGGCGACGATACGACGCATTTGGTGGCGGTCAGACCAGGTAGAATGGCTTATTTATTTAACGACTCGCTGTTAATTTGTATTCGGTGTTGTTCGACAGGTACGGCTAAAGTGAACTACGGCAGGAGGAAAAAGAAGCTGAAAATCGTGACGCCCGATTGGCTGTGGTGCTGCGCCGAACGGTGGGAGCACGCCGACGAGAGGATATTCCCTTTGAACAGCAAAGGATCGAAGAACCGGCACCCCCCGCCGCATTGCAGCAGTCCCCAGCATACCATCAGTTACCCGGAACACGGGTTGCCGGAGATGAGGAAAAGGACACCCAGCGGAAAGTTTATGGATACCATTAATCCTCTAATGTCTTTTTCCAGCGATGATATAGCAGATATGGACAAAGAGGTAATTAAACTCACTACTAATTTAAATCCTACTAATTAAATTTTGTGTATTAAAGGTTGAAGATATCCTGGACGATGACAGTGATAGCAGCGACGAGGAAACTTCCAAAAAAGACGCCCCCAATCGCACCGAAATTGCAGCAGACGTTACTACTAATAATGTAAATGATAGCAGCAGTAGCAGCAGCGTCGAGTCCCTTTCGGCCGAGTTCCCCAGGGGGCACAAGAGGAGGAAATTCGACGGGTTTGACGACGAAGAGGGTCTTCAAGAGCACAACGGCAGCGATGGGGATGACGAATCGCCCAGTGAAAAGTTCAGGAGAGGAGAAATAGTGAATATATTGGACTATGAGCAAGACGATACCCAGGATAGCGTTGATCCTCCTGATGAAGTGGACGATGGGGAGTGGAATATGATGGGTGCAGCCCTCGAACGAGAGTTTTTATCAAATGATTGAACGTTTTTTACGATATTTTTTTTTGTATGATTTAGTAAGTTATTTTTACTTTATACATGACATGTTTGCGTAAATTTTGTTGTATGAAGTACCCGGACGAAATGATCTATTTTTTTAATGCGCTGGGGTCGTTTTAATATTACTGATTACTTCATATTGCAAGCATCAACTACAGTCCTCATAGCATTGTATTTAATAATTTTATGAATAATTGTTGATATGAACCATTTTTCGATGTTCTTATAAATAATTTAATGTTAAATATTGAAAAGTTGGAAGTTTTTTTGGGGATTTTGAACCGATGTAAATATTTTGTTTGTAGAATAAATTGAAGTTATACAATTAATTTGGCTGGATGAAGACTTCCCGATTTAAATTTCGGTTCAAACTCCTCGTTCTAGTCTTTTATTTAACGAAAATCGGAAAACTCGATTGTCATTATTGGAAATACTTGTAGACCTTTTAAATCAAATTGATGACAAAAATAAAATTTAATGACATTTATTATGACCATTGGTTTATAACATTATTGCTAAATTCTAATTATTCTACGTTAATTTATTACAATAGCTCATACTTCAGTAGGATCATTTCTACCATCATCGTGATATTTAGTACGAATGTCTACGTGAGTGAAATCTTTCTTATTTTCCTGCCATCCTCTTCTTGGAGCTTTCGCATACCTAAATGCTCCCTCATTTTCTCCGTAGAGTCTATTTATATCATCAATGTCCTCTCTAAATTTACTCGAGACGATCTTTTTGTTAGTAACCGGATCTGTTAGGTCTCCCAATGGATATAACACTTCTTTAACTTTGTGGGTTATGAGCCTAGTTAACTTCTGAGGTAAGCATTCGATGATAACCATGTCGCCTGTCTTGCAAATTTTCTCGGGGTCGTGGGCATAAACCACTTCGTGCTTAGGAAAGAACTGGAATTGAATATACGATTAAATTAGAATGTTCCTTCGAATTTTATACATAATCATCGTAAGTAGGATTACTAAAAAAGAGTTACCATGTTTAAATTAGTATCCAATTCCAACCGCCTTATTTTGAATTTCGAAGCACCTTGCTTGATGCAAGGAATGCATTGCCCTAGCAACATTTGAGCCTTGGTTGCTGGAGGTAATAGCATTTTCGGTGTTTAAAAAGAAAATTAAATATTTTATTCCAATTAATTGAATTGAGGTTATGTCCCATTTGACACATGACATCAGTAAAAGTCATTATTCTTTCAGATGCAGTCTTATCTTATTATAGTCATTAGCCACCTTAAAAAAATAACTTTAAATTAAACCCCTTATTTATTTGTTTTATTGCATGTTTGCGAATTTAGTGTCAATTACAAACTTTTTTCGATTAAAATTAAATTAATTATTAGTAGTCAAAAATTTTTAGACCAATTAGTACATCAGTCTGGTCATAGATGGCAGTAAGTCGAAATTGACATTTCAGCTGTCAACGCGACAAACGTCATTAGCCATTCTAACCAAGAAGAAGACAGCTGTGAGGGTTCGGGCAGGCGCTTTTCGTGTTGTCAATATGTGTAAATATCTATGTTTATAAATTTCGTATTCAAATTTCGCGTCTCCCGTGCAATTAAAATACCCCATTATGAATTACCGAGTCGTCGTACCGCATTAGTTAAGCGATCTGTTGTGTTTTCGCCTGTGAACGGATCGAGTTGGTTCATAAACTACTAATAATAACACCCGTTCAATTATTCACATTTTGTTATTCCCTGCTGACGGTGAGTGAACTTTCATTTATTAATCCTCATAGATTACGGATGAGAATTGTAGGTCTTGTTAGTCGCTTTGATTTGAGTCGAGTTGTTTTCGTTTGGAATTTCTACAAGTTCCATTTATTTTTTTGGTGTTGTTGCGTGCATTTCATTCCAGAATTATCAATATATGAGAGGATTTATACATAGAGGTATTTATTTTTACACTAGTTCAATCGTTCCGTTAATTATAAATTAATTCAGAATCTGGGAAATTTCATTTATTCTACAGTAAACAATTATTAATTACACATCGCCTCTTATTTAATAAATAGTTGTCATTACTATCAGCTATTTGAGATTCTTGTAATTGAATGATTTTTTTTGTCTATTTAAAATGCTATATTATAACATATATATTTCATCCCCGCACGCACGCATCAAACGATCCACCTGGAAATAAGGTTAAAAGAAAATCGAGCCGAATGAAAATGGCTTTGTCGGGAAACGCCATCGATACATTCGATGCTAATTCGAAATTCGTTAAAGCCGCAGTAGCGACGTCGAGGGATAATAGCCCTCCCGCATTATGTGACTAAATTTATGCGAAATTCAATCGAACGCCACGTATTTTTTCCCATATATCACTCGGATTTTTATAACGAAATATATCAATTTTTACAGCGCCTGCATTTTTAACGAAGCTCTGCATTCACCGATGCTTCTACAAGCAAATATATACACACCGAGCCCTGCCCAGTTTCCTGTCCATCGACCTATCCACAAGCAACTTTTCCACACTCAAACAAACTTAATATTATTTTTGAATACCTTTATTATAAGTAGAATTAATTACCCGGTATAGGCACTTTGAAGATTTACAGGCATAGGCGTTGTCGTCATTCATTAGAGCAGAATTGCGGTCTATTAAGGAGGTCTAACGTGCTCGACGGATTAACAACCCGCGGATGCGATCCGATAATCAATATTAACCCTCTCGGTTTCGCACATGTCTCTACCTTGCACAAACACCTGTTATTTGCATTATTATTGTATTGCACGCTCCATGCGGTGCATATCGTGTCTGCCGTTTTGGCGGATAATGTTCATTCCCGGATGCCGTACGTTCGTTATTTACTTAGATGGTACGAGAACATCAAAATTGTACCTTAATTGCAGCCGGAGGTATTAGTTAGAAGCTGGAGAATAAGCGAATGTTTAAAATCTCACAAATGGTATCTAATATTAGATTTTCTGGTTTCAATTTACGGTCGTATACACTCAGTTCGAACGCTCACTTTTTGCCTAATAATTCGATAGAGTTCGCTGAGAGCACTAAAAACCAGACGAAGTTGTAACTTAATTGCCATTAAACGTTATTAATGAGAGCGGGAGAATTGGAGTTCGTTAAAAAAATAAATAATGAAAGTTTCGATTTTTCCGCGCAACCGAATCGACAATTTAAAAATTTAATTTCCAGCGAAGGACGAGAATTTCCATTCGTTAAAAGTCCTTTGAAAAAAGAAATTCATACGCGGGGCCCGTCCAGCTTTTTCGCTTGTTTCCCCGGCGAAGTACTTTCACTTTTCGCCGGAATTAATCTAGCCTAACCAAACAAATTTTACTGATTGTTCTCCCTTAAATGCATTAGGCACGAGGGGGTCCCTTCGAGAAAAGGAAAGCCCTGCGCCGGGTCGCCCTACTCTTTGAACTTAAGAATTTTCACCGGTTAACTTCGGTCGCTTTGATCGTTCGACCCTAAAAGTACTTGATGGTTTCTTTTGCGAACTGTATGCCGGAGGTATTTAATGAAAATCTCTATCTATACTGAAGAAACGAGTAGATAACTTTCCTATTTCCCTTCTTATAGGCAATTTTCGGTGTTCTACTCGCGCGGATTTTGCAATTTTCGTCTTCTAACAACGCTACTCTGCTATATACGTTTTCTCGCAAACAAGGCTATATTTGTTTTTGAAGCGAAAGAAAAGCAAGACATTAAATATTCAATCTGACCCCTTGCATCGGCTTTTCTCCGGCTCTCGAGTATATTATGCGATATATCTGATGCCGCGGCGTGTTGTTTGTTCCCTTTTACCATGGAACATTGTAAATATTAAACGAAATAAGGGCTCCGAGAGTCAACTCGCCCGTTTTTCTAATAAAATCCCCTATACTTGGGCGTCAAGTCAATCGGAAAATGTAGCTTCTATCGCTCGAGATCGGATTTTATAATATTCCTAGATGAATCTACGCGCAACAAAATTGGGTTTTCATAAGCCGTAGTTTCTGTTTTTCTATTTGATTAAATAGAAGAATTTCGACTGATCATAAATCGAGGTGGTTTTTAATGAATAATTCATTCCATCGCTGACCATCATAGCGGAAATGGACGCAAAGACGGCTCCTTATTTACGACTGCCGGTTATGAGATGAACGTTTTAAATGAGATAGAATTTTAAATATTAAAAAGCCCGGAACGGCGAATTCATATGGCGCTGCTCGCTAACATATATAAGATTTTCCGGGATATTACTGCGCTTATGAGTGCAAACATAATAATAAGTTTCTTAATAATGAAAACAGTGTATTTGTGGCTACAATGATTACAACCCAGGGCTGGACTAAAAAAAATACTATATAAACTCCCTACAGACCCAAAATTACTGGTATAATTAAAGAGGAAAGTAGACAATCCTTAAGGGATATGCGTACACCCGTCTTTTCACTCTCTTTTGTAAACAATGATAAAGTGGTTTCATCGAAGTTCGACAACAATAGCCAATGTAAACTTGCAAGGGAGAAACTCAATTTTATTTACTTCTATCGCTGCGTTATCGATTTTGTTGCATAGGTTTCGCAAAAACGAGGAATACACGTTGTTTATTCCATCATCATCTTATCTCGAAATAATATCCATTACGTAAACGGCCATCTCGCGGGCCGTCTATAAAAGAGAAAAATTACGGCGACTCAGAAATTCTATTAAGAGTCGCGGAGCCGCAGCGATTACGATCCCGCCCTCGTAAATAAATTAGAAAAAATAGCGGATTGTCCTCTCCCGAAAATTTTACTTTCGCCCGACGTCGAGGAGCGCCCGACGAGGACGAGGGCGCCGCGACGGGGGCGAGAGAGAGAAAGAAAAGCCGCAATGTAACTACGGACTCTTTCATGAATGGCTGTTACAGTTCAGATCAATAGTGGAGAGGTCCGGAGGCGAAGAGGGAGCACCGTGCATTCGAACGAATGCTGCGTTATCTCTACAGGACCGGCCTTATCCTAAGCGATTTCGTTCCATTTTCTTAATTAAACGGGATAAATAAGCTGACTGCGCCACTTGGACTACCACTCGCATTGGTCTCTATTTATTTGTTGTGTTTTTAAGAGAAAGTTTGTGCGAATTTTCCAGAACTATCAAAACCATAAAACTCTCATTTATCTTTGGAATAATGTACCTA
The DNA here is from genome assembly GCA_918026865.1 of Phyllotreta striolata. Taxonomy (NCBI): domain Eukaryota; kingdom Metazoa; phylum Arthropoda; class Insecta; order Coleoptera; family Chrysomelidae; genus Phyllotreta; species Phyllotreta striolata. The sequence goes on from OU900096.1 coordinate 8,248,226, forward strand.
CAAGATAAATTCCCACTGGATTTATCAATAACAACATTAATAATCCCGAGGAATCTTCGGCTTTTATCTAAGCGTATATAAACGAAAGTATGGGATAAAAACGAAACGAATTTCTCAAAGGATATCTATATACGTTCGTGAAGCGTATCTAAAAATAAAAATGGGTTAAAAAATTCGTCGAACAGTCAATTTCCCTTATATCTACCGGGATAAATTTAATACAGCCTTAAAGTGTTAAACTATACGCATACATCATTAGCACCTTCAATGATGAAATTTCCATGATACACCGCCCATTGATCGGTGGCCTATTCTATTAGAAAACCGCGATTAGGAGCCGGTGATGAATCGCTCAATCCGGCTACCCGCGAAGAAAACGAACGTTGTTACGGGACCAGCCCGTATTTTATCTTGTCAACGAAATGATTGATGCGACTAGAGGTCAATACGGAAGCCGAGTCCTATAGATAAGTGCCAGCAGGGCGGCCCGAAGGGGTGTGTATGTGTACGTGTGTGTGCGCGGTTAAGTTCGAAACCGGTAAACACGGGTAATGATCCCTCGTGAGATTAACATCTCTACAGTGATGTTCTTTATTTCATGCAACAGAAAACGTTCATTATGGATGGAAGTTATTGTTCAAAAACCGTAGTGTCGCAAATATGTATCTCGCAGGGAGGTAATCTTATTTATTTTATTGTGGATTGAGAGGCGCTCGTGATTGGCCGGGCTTAGTGGAAGCTTTCGCTGATCTTTTCGAATTACGGGAAACGTCCCTTTTCACGGTCATTTTTCAAGACTCGGAGAGGCGAGGGGGGCGGAAATAATGCGATTCGATACGGAACGGCGGCCGAGTTGACAACCGCTAAGGGCCTTTTTGTTTCCGCCTTTCCGCCCTTTATCTAGCATTGTTTCAGGAAGCTATTTTGACAAACAACTGATTAGCGATAACGTGCAAGTCGGGATTCCCCTCTTTTGTTACGGCTCGGACGCGAACGGAATCGGTTCGAACCATCGGCCAGAACAAACGATTGTTTTTATCGCGAAAATTTACAATTCATTATTTCCTTGGCGCTGCGGAAAAATCGAAAATTGATGGCAAAATAACTCGCTGGAAATATTCGGTATATAAACTGTCCTGATAACACCTTCGAAATTATAGTGGCATCTCTTTCTCATGCGCACAAATATCAACATATTGTGAGGCAATTAAATTATTCTTCGTATTATCGTGGAGTACCATCAGCATACCAAAAAGAAGCGGAAACGACGAAGGGACAAAAGGGAGTCGGCCGGACTTTGTTCATTATTCATGACACGAATACGTTACGTTTCGATGGAACTTATTCAACAACAATCGACCCATCTCTAATAACTTTTCCCCAACTTGTTTGAGAGAAACTTAAAGTCACAGGAACAATACTGTAAATATGAAATTAATCGACTGTCGCTTTAACAGAACAAATACAGGCGTGTTGTTTGATTGTACAGTAATTAAGTGTTTGTACAAACCTGTTTTTTTAAGACAACGAGAGAATATTTCAGATAGTAGAAAATACATCAATCTGCACGCATTATTATTCTAGCATAACTGTCAAAACTGTAGGTAATTAATTGCTAATATCAGACGGGTTCAAATTACAATAGTAACCTTAATTGTAATAATGACTGCATTATTAGGAGCATGCTCGGACTAATTGCGGAAATTCAACGGCATGTTCGGCTGGCTTCGCTTTTGACCAGCACAAAACCACGTGGCACATGCTAGTTTCCGCCAAATATAAAATTATTCGGTTATGCGAAACATGTTCGCCCGTATAACTAATGGCAGTAAACACATCATAAATTGAACCAAAAACTAAATCAAATCATGGAGAAGTACGATTTATAAAATGTTTGTTCTACCATCCAATATCGGTGCGAAATCTTTCTAGTGTTGAAACGCATGAGAAAATAAAAACTAACGGACAGAAGCGAAAATAATTAATATTTCTTTTATGAATCCAACATCTGCTACGATTTATTAGATCACAAGTGGCCTGCACTTTTATGTTGTCGCAAGATGAACGTTCTCTTTGTATCAGTTTCTATTTTAATTGATTACAATGCTATTTATGCTCAGTATAAGCTTTTCAAGAGTATTTGGAAATGCTTCTGTTATATCATTATAATGTAATATTTATGTAGAAAACCTTTAGTTCTATCTCAAGGTGTTTTTATTACATGAATCGACGATGTAACTTTTATAATTATCAGTGTTTAAAGTTGATAATTTTGAAATTGCGGTTATTGAAATTCTCATAATGGTGTTCGTACAACGAGCTTAATTATTTATCGATTCATTGAAATCTATAACCGTCAAATTAGGGAAATAAATAGTGCCCCATATAAGCAAACATCAATTGAATGTAACCCTCTCTTTTATCGAAATGATTAAGATTAAATACGAATCCCGGTCGAAGCAAGCGGGGCGCAAATAAAATATAATGACCCATTGTCCCGACTCAAAAAATACTACATACTTGATTCGGCTCATGAACCTGATTACCCCCATATAATTGTTATGTAACCTATGACACTTCCAAAACTGTCCCCTATACTAAAACTTCGGGAGTTCGCAAACACGAAACGTCACCCCACCGCTACTACCCCTAATGCAAATTAATCTTCTCCCGTCCAATGCATACGTCGTGCTACGTTGCCAATAATATAATTCTCATCATGTTCGGATAAATTAAATTAAGAAATTTATGATAGAATAGGACAATAGAGAGATTCAAATAAATATTTTTTTGTAGTGGGTATGTAATATGATTCTTTAAAGAATTATATAATGAAATTTTATGTTCGAATAAGTCATCAAAAGTTGTTGCGTTGTAATTTAATCACACCATAAATTTTTTAGTTAGTTTTTAGCGGTACAATAGCCTTTGTCATGCATCCGCATCACGGGAATTTTCAGAAATTCAATGGAAATTCGAGTAGAATTGACAACGCTGCGTCCGTAACCCGTAACTAATTCAGAACTTCTCCGTTGCAGGTTGCCGGCGCTGGCATCGTCGTTGAGTAGAGGGGCAGTCAGCTGGCACGGTCGTCGCGACGCCGATTTCCCGAACAGTCGACGCCGAACGTCGTTTCGCGTGCAGTGCATATCGATCTTGTCTTTTTCACACAATTCGGGACTCACAGAGTGCGAACAGGAACCGTTCGTGATATGCCCACTTAGAGGATGTTTGTTGTTTGTGGTTCGGGTTCGTTCCGTTCGATTTGACATGCTGTAGCCGACGAAGAGAGCAGACGGAAAATGAGTGTTTTCGTAATACTTGCGGCGTGCACGTTTTCCTCGTGTTTGGCCGCTTGGCAGGAGAATGTCAGGCCGAAGATGTATGTCCAATTAGGTAAGTTGAAATTCCATTTCTATTGAATGTTCCGGCGAATTGGCGCAGTCGAAAGGATAGACACACTATTACACTAATTACATTGATAACAAAATACTGTTATACGACATAAAATTTGTAATTATCTAATACATTTCTTATATTTGCATTAATCTTTTTAATATTTTAATAGTAGGTACGTTCATGTGTCGAATTAATTATAACGTATCATTGGTCGATTTGGTATTTGGGTATTCTAACAAATACGATGCGATAAATGAAAATTAATGGTATAATTTTTAACGGGGCGGGCGCGAATGCGTCATAAAAGATTAGCAGGGATACAGGAGCAGGAGCACCCGCAGAGAAAATTGTAATTCGCAGATTGTAATCCGTTAGATAAAATGCAATAATCGCCGAAAGGGAATCCCTGGCGTTGCTTTTATTTTCTAAAATTAACCGGAGATTAAACGTTCCGATTTTCGTGTGCGGATAACTTTTCGAATCGAAATCGATTCGCCATTATTTATCGCTTTGTATCGGAAAAAGCGAGGAGCGTCAGATTACAAATTGTGGGATTTTAACGAATTTAAACTTAACGATCTTGGATTGAACTTGAACGAAAAGTTTCCATGGAATATCCGGAGGAATGTTTACGAAACCGAGAACGATAGATTAGTATCTATTTCGAAACGTTATAGGCCGCTTGTTGTTTCAACTGCATAACCGATCATTTATTTTGATGGCTCCCCTTCGGATTATTTCCCGGCATTAAGTAAACACCCAGAGCCGCCATTATTTCGGATGCAGCCGGGACAGTTACGGCCGCTATTTCATACACGAAACACGGGCCTTGTATGTGATTCAGGTAGTCGTTGGAATGTCTCCTTTTTCTTTTTACTCGAAATCTGAGGTGCGACACACCTTGAACTATTGTTGGGATCCCTTCAAATCGGATTATTACGGGCGATTCAATTTTTTTACGGCCGTATGCTGATTTATATACCAACACCAACTGTAGGTGTTGCTTCTTGTTCTACTATTTTATTTCAACGTAGATATTATGTGTTGTTATAAAATTGGTTTTGTTTTTTTAAGGCGTCATTTTCATTTTATACAAGTTGTTATAACGATCGCTTCCTTTACTTTTAATCGAGTTAACTTCAATTTTATTGTCATGCATAATACATTGTTACTATTTGCGCCGAGATTGTTTCCCTCCTGTCTCTCACTTAAGGCTTCAAAGATGTTAATTTGCATAGTACGCCGGACAAAACCGACATGTTTTTCGGGAATATTTAATAATAGATTTACTCGGTTTTTATTAAAAATTTGGTCGATTAATATTTTGCATGTTGTCGGTGAAATTGTCGGCGTTTTTAACATTTAATCAAAGCGCCAACATTGTACAGAGAGCTCAAATAGCGAAATATCATAAATTTCTATTTACCCATATATTTATTTCCACGTTTCGACAACAATGCGAATGTTGACGGAAGGCCGACGGCCCGTTTTGTTTACTTTTAATTTTGTCCCATTTGTTTACACCGGCCGTTTCATTTCTAATTGATGTAAATACCATGTGCATATAACCAATTAATTGATGTTGGCATTTCCATAGGCTACTCAAAAATATTATAAAACTACCGAAATTTTACAGTAGTTAAAATCGGCGAAAATTAAATAAAAAAATTTGATTTAGATTGTTTGACCTTCGATTAATAGGTGAACACGGGTCTGCAGTCGGATCGTGAATTTTACCGCAGAAGCCCTGTAGGTACACGAAAAGGGTTAAGGGTATAGGGCACATCTGCAAAGTCATCTATTATTTTACGGTCAAGCGGGCAAGTGCGTAGAATCAAGGTGGACTAGTACAAAGCACAAGGGAGCAAAAAAGGTATGGGTTGATAAACCGTTGAGTATCCCATCCTAAGAAAATAGCATAAGATGGTCTTAATGTAATTTTAGTTGAAAGGAAATTCTTTAAATATTTTAAGAAATATCCAGAATTTAATGAATTAATGGTATTTGAGTCTATTGTGGCAATGCACTTTTATTGTTTCACGCCCTTTTAATACTCTAATTAACACATTAACTGATGGTAATCGTCAGCGTGACGAAAAAAGTAATCGGGTGAAAAAACTCATCTGAATAAAAAATAACCTCATAGTCACACCCTAAAGTACTTATTGAGAATTTTACGACTTTATCGCACGAATTTCGTTAATCTTGATACACTAATGAATTCCCATTCAAACAGATTCTGTAAACAAAAACATGCTATTAATAAACCCCCAAAATCACACAAAAATTTATCATTTATCGACACAACCTGGAAGTATTAAGTAGTTAATGGAAATTCCCTATAATTCTGATTCCTTGATAACGGCGAATAAAACCGTAAATTCAAAAAGGCTCTAAACACGCCGGATAACTGTATACCTAACCAAAAAAAGTAAACCGGAAAAAAGTGACCGCCGGCTCGCGGTCAATTCGTACAAATCAAGCGATGACAGTGGGAAGTTAAACGCAGGTGCTCGCCGGTGTATGAGCGTCAAATAAACATCGGGTCGAGTGTAAAACGTTGGTTTTCTCCCGCAGAAATATGCGGCACGTACACGTCGGCCGGCCATGTTGAGAAATTTACGATCCGTCCTTCGAACGGCTCGTTTACTTGCCCGATAAATTCGCGTTACCGTCACCAGTAATAGAAAAAAAGTTGATGTATCGCCAGAGGTAGCGATTCCCGTATTTACGTTTCCGCTTTTAATCTAAACCGAGCTTAATCTATTCGCTCAATCAATCGATCAGCATAACTGGACCTATTCAAAGTTTCGAAATCACTAAAGGCTTCTATGTACCTACATATATGTTTGTATTTGTTTTCCAAACTGTTCCATTTAGTGTAGGTATTCCCGTTACGTCCTTCACCTAAACTGTAAAATTTCATTTGCAATTATTCCGGTACAATAATGGAAAAGTTTTGTAATGCAGGAATTTTCAAAATGAGCTGACAGCTGCAATTAGAGTTTTTAAATTAGGCTTCCGATGGCGACTTTGTCCGCGACTCGGCGTGAAAATGTAATGAATCGGAAAAAACCGGAAAAACTATAGAATGAAATTTCGAGAAAGTTTTCCCCGATCGCGAGTAGTTAATGAATCCGAATTATAATTTATAATGTAGCTAAAGTAGTTGCGTAATTAATAAAATTTTCCGTCTGGATGGAAATTTTATAGTTTTACTTAATTTCGAACACGCCCACGGCACAGAAGGATTAATTTGGTTTTGTTGCCGACTTCACTTTCATCTCGAATTTAAACAATAAATTCTTCGTTCGTTTTGGCATGGCTCATTTTCTTTTTCTTCGCGAACTATTCGGGAAACTTTGGCAAAGCGACCGCACGAATGCCGAGCGAAATGAGACCTAAAACTTCAAATAATACTCTCGGAGATTTCGCATCGGACTAAAAACCGAACGCCATATTCAATAACAGCTTCTTTATCTGCTGTTGGTTTAATTGAAATTGACTTGCCCATCAACTCGATTACAGAGCATCCAGGCAGAAGTTTCGCAGGCTATTTCCGGAATGGTTTTTATCTCTCATCCTTCACATTGATCACTTTATTAAAGCTGTATTTGAAAAAAAACCGTCGCGTTTCAATTTTTTTACATCTTCCAGGCACTTAACGACTATGCCTTTTCGGTGTAAATATAAGGGTGCGTAATAGAGGGCGTCTGTTTAACCGCGGGCGATGATAGTTGTTTTTTTCCTCGACTTGATCGATATCGAGCCGCTGCAGCGGGCCCATTGTCTTCAGATAATGTACTTTCTATAAAAAGAAATGATCAGATAATGGCTCGCAGTAAGTGGCCTCAGCCTGCCCTGCCGTTCTCGTTGCATTATGGATATTGCGAATTTCTTGTCGCCACTTTTTTTTGGGTTCTGAACGACTCAAAATACTACCACGTTCACTACACCTTTAAAAATTTATCTTACTCTATACTTACAACTAATTTCTTTTACGTATGTAATTGTATAGGTATAAAGCTTTAAAAACGATAAGCAATCAACTCTCACCAGCGAACATAATTAATAATTACTTCTCGTGAAATAATAACTTATCGTATTTCTCAATTATATTGTTGTGATATAACACTTCTATACGGCGAACAAACACTTTTTATGGCGCCATAAAAAGCGGGAATTTATCAGTCGAGTTTCATTAGGGATTATTTTTTGCGGAGACGCGTCACGTCCGCGGAAACCTCAAAAGTAAACAGAGCCGCTGAGGAAAATCCGCGAAAATTCGCATAGGCATCAAAAGAACGAAAACGTGCGATCCATACCGACGCATAGACGGGGCCATAAGTGGATCAATACTCGAAGAGCACTTTATTTTATCGCCAAGCATACGGGTGTGTGCGATACTGTAATAGGATTAGCGAAAGCACAACTAGACATACCTTTAATTATACGAAAAAGGCAGGAAAAATTACAAAATTCTGCATAAAGGGTTAAATGAACATCTACTATATTTGTATTCAATCATTGATTAGGTATATCGAATCGATTAAACTTTTACATTTCCCTCATACATGTGCACTTTAATTTCGCCAAACCCCATCGGGATTTATTATTTATCAGAACCGTTATCATCACGTAAAGCCAATTCGACATCCAAACAATATAGCGAGAGATTTATGTACAGACACTCCGCGTTTCTCGCTCTCTCGTAATGTTGTCGCAACAACAATACAACATGCCGCAGAACAACGCCCGACGCATGTAGGCGACATTTCTCACCGTTTGCAACTGAAAAGCAGATGCGCTTAATAATAATTATTTTATCGCGAATTACGCTAATTCCCGGCCCGGCCGGGAATACGGTCCCTCCGCAGGACCGTACTGAGCCGAATAATTGAAATTAATAATGCACTCCCGAATATTTCCCCTCGATCCGTGCATCTTTTAATCATCATATTAAATCTTCTCGTAGCGCAGATATTACGTTCGAGCTCCCGGCTGAAAAGCATCTGCACTTAATAATAATTATTTTAACTCGGCGGTAATGCGACTTGATGGCTATACACGTTAGGGTAACAGTGTAATGAACTAATGCAGCATCCGGACAAGATGTATACGCGATGTGTGCGGCAGATACGAGTCTAAAAACCGTACATACGAGCTTCGTTTAATGTTTGCGTATACGTGCGGAAGTGCAGCTCGCTCGTTACACGTAGAACTTTTTAAATTCATTCATGAATGCGGCGAAGGCTGGTTCACAATCGGGAAATTATTTCAATTCCACGTACATTAGTAACTAAACACTACGAGTTGGTAATGTAAAAGAGACGATAAAAAAACGGGATACCTAGCAACCGGGTATCCAGCGTTTTGCCGTTTGTTTTATCAACAAATCCGATAAGCGATCATTCCGTATCAAAATTCAGCAAGTCGAACACGTTCCCGCACAGCTGCGCTTCTCCCGCTGTTTTTGAGAATCATGGACAAGAACCCCAATTCCGGTTCCAAGTCTCAGAACTGCCCCAACCCGGCTTCTTCGCCACCGAAAACGGCCGCCAGGGAGAAGAAATGCGATTGCGACACGTCGAGATGCGACTGTGCAGCGAACGAAGAAAAATAAATCAAGTATATATCTATTCGCTAATTTAAATTTACCCACACGAAAATGAATTAGTTGGAATCACATTTTTGGACAAATATAGCAGTTGGAAAAAGATTTGTGTTGGTTTTTTAACGGGTTTTCTCGAAATTGAAGCTCCGGTTATTCGATTGAGGCGTCGATTATTGATTGTCTCCACGGGAAATCGGTTAATGAAGACTTTCCTTCGATTTACCATCGCCTGGAGAGTTCGAATTTGATGCGGAAGGTACTCTTTCCTTCGTTAAGATCTTGCAGGTCGGGCGAGCGCAATTTGCGACAGGAAACTGCAGGAAGCCGTTGATTACGCAGTTGACATCTTTGCAGGGCGTTTGTTCGGCGTCTAACGATAATTTTTTCTCTTCTAAAAACTCGTATACGTGCATAGATGCATGTCATTTATCATATCCGCGCGTCTGCGTCTGTCCGTAATGATTGTATTCATTTATCAAGCGAGGCGAGATGGAGTTTTTATCGCGCGACCGGGGAAAAAATAAATAAGTGATTAATATCTCGCCTCCGATATCCTGTTTCCTCGGAAAATTATTCATTCCCGCGCCCAGACTTTTATTATAGGGGCGGCCCTGTGATGGGAAAGTATTTGTTTGTGCCTCGATTTTTTCGCATCGACGTGAAAAACCGCCCGGCATTTTTTATCCGGCCATGTGTGTATTGAATCCTTGTTCGAACCCGAAAGTTGACAACCTAATAGATTGAAACCATCCGTTATATTTACTGAAATTTTCAATTGAAAATGTACATGACAGAGGTAATGCCTTATTTTGGAGAGAGCAGTTATTTAGTATCGATGTGTAAAACTAATTGGAATTCAGCGAGGTGAACCGAGAATTTTCCTAAACAGTGTAATTTAGTAACGAGTCTTAAACATCATTTAATTAAGGGGAGCGTAAGGATTTTTAACGGCCCGTTAAACTAAGTTAAAGTTGCGACAAGAAAACATGACGGGCTGGGAGTGAAGTTGCGCCCACATGACATAATTGATCTAAATTAGTGTATAATTCCGAAGATATTATGAAGGATAAGGAAGTTGCGGATGAGGAAACCCCGCATTTACCCGTTTCGCCGGGCTATTACATAACCTCAATTAGAGCAACTTCCACATTAGGGTTTACTGGGAAAAGGGTTTATACGGTTTTAAAGCTTGCCAGCTTACAGCTTCATTTGCTCGTAACTCACACCAAATTTCACGTAGACTAGATCCAAAACAACACTATTTTGTTGTTATTTCCCCGTTATCGATCGATCATACGAAACGAATCGACCGATATCGGACCCCAAAATTAACTGGTATCTCGGCTCCTCGTGCAGTGTTCCCCTTACAAAGGCAACCGGAACAATCGACCCGCCATTACGCTCATTAATAATTTGCACACCCTTTCAGTCCTCTCGTATTACGCTAATTAGATTAGTTGTTATTCCAAGGCTCGTGCTGAGCTCGTTCAATTCGAGCGCGGCGCAAGGAAAGCGAAGGCGAGGGATAGAGAGGAGGAAAACCGTGCTATTATCTAATCTATTGCTGCTAGTAGATGCATTCGTTATTTAGCTGTATCAGCCAAATGATTCGAGCGGATTGCAAAGCGTCCACGGTGAAGGTAGTGGATTTTAGGAATGTCATTTGATTGACACAAAATTAATACATTTTCCGACACGTAATAGGCCAAAGTTGTGTTGTTTTTTGATTGAGAACTTGATCTACTACTTTCAGTGACATTTTAGTTCTTTTAAAAAAATTGTAATTGATAATTTGGGCGATTTTTATGGGTTTTAACGAAGCCAATGGGCGGGCGGGAGTGTCTGTGACATGCTTCGAAAATAATGGCCCGAACGACAAAACGCCCGAATACCTGCGGGTGACAATAAAACCACCTCCGTCGTGTTTTCCACGTCTGAAATCGGATCTCGGCCGGTTGCGGAAAACAATATTTCAACAGATATACGCGTATATACGTAATCGGAAGACGTACATTCGGCTGTAAATCAAACAACTTTTTGACTTTTACGCTGATAAATTCATTCCTGCGAGGAGAACAGCGCCGCAGGAAAAATGTGTATTATGTTAGAATTGAAATGTCGCGTTATTTTAAAGTCAAACGGTATGTGATGAAAAAATATCGAAAAACTTTCGGCTACATCGCGCTATCCAGAAGAACGATTTTCTTATGGTGTTATAATGTATTTGATACGGTGTATAGGGTTTATTTTACGATTGAATTTTCTTACAAATTTTCCCCGGGGAACGCGATACTTGGTCCAATTAAATATTTTCCCCTTCTCGCCATCGAAACCGCGTGTACCCGAGTTTGTCTGACCCAATTATCAAGTTCCGCGATAAACGAAACTATTTAATAACTTTCGGGGAACAGAGAGCTTTTTGTTACGTTATTCCAATACCCGAAAGTAATATCGCAAGTTTGAAAACGCGGCTATTATATGCTCAGTGTATTCCCAGCTCCTGTATTTTAACAGCTCCTGATGCACTTTCGAATTTTAAACGTTAATGTTTTTCGATTTATTTCAAACACAATAACTTTCCATATTATATTTGTTGGATATAAATTGAAAATTGTATTGAAAACCCCACATTTATATTTGGATACTATAACTGATGGCTAGTTTTGACCAAGCTGTGGGCCATCATCAGACCGCTTGGTAAATATCAATAATAATAATTGAGTATTTGGTACATGCGGGGGTTAAATTACATTTGTGGATAATTCGACTGGATTAATTACTGCGAATGATCAAACTCCGATGTATCTACATATTGATAAAGGACTCGGTTAGTTTATTCCTATTAATATCCGAATTTAAATGGCCATCGTAAAGCGCCTCTCGTGCAATCCCCGGACGATTCCGGATTCATCAACGTCGAACGTTATATTTGATATTGGTTGTTCTATTCGCAACATTAACCCACTCAAATTGCATTGTATCATCCAATTTTGTATAGGTATTATACTAGTTTTAAAGGTATTTAACAACTGGCAATTCATCTATCGATGGTGTAGCATTAAATTTATTTAATGAAATTAGCGTTTCTCCGTTAGGTTATCGGCCTTGTAAGCCCGCTCATAATCGCACGGTATATCAGATTGATATTTACTGGGGAATGCCGAATGTCCCCCGAGTTTAGGGCACGATATAAGGATTACGGCAGCCGCCATTTTCATTGCTGATTGCTAATCTTAATTGAATCGAATGACACTGTATGACGCATACAAACGCCCGAACGCCTGATTTGAATATATGAATTTTAAATATTGAAAGACTTTCGCCGACGGAATTTAATTTGGACGCTTTTGTTTAATTAATAGGTTTCATTACCGAAATATAAAGAAGTGCTTTATTAAATTTTGGTGCAAAAATATGTTGCATTTTCTACAATTCACGTAATTTCAAATTATATGTGCTTGTTTTCGGATTATTTTTTGTTATTATAGCAGTATTGATTCGGTAAATTTAATTTAATCATATCGGAAAAGTTTTATCGATTTTGTTGCCAAACTTTTTTGCGAAAATGAAATTAACCCCGAACGAAAGTTGAGCGTTTTTTTTAATTAAAGTTTCTCAAACATGGCGAACCTAAAGACGGGATTTTTTCTAACTTTTTTGTTCTTACCATTATAATTCGTGAAAGTTAATTGAACAGAACGAATTTGTTTGAATGAATCAAATGGAGAATTAATTGGATAAAAGCTGTTAAAACAAGACCGACAAAGGTTGCATTTTCACCTTTTTGTGAGCAGAATAAACCCTAAAATGTTCCATGAAAGGCGATTTTTCGCCAACATTACTTAAGTACATGGGTCCTAATACCGGATATCCAGCAGTAAATAAATACCAGTTAGATAAGTTTTATGCGACGTTAAATTCGACGTAGCGAATTCGCAAAGTTCGGCAATAATGAAACCGAAAAACGGAGATATACGAGTGGACTTTTCCTGATAAATCGCCGCGCTTTTGTTCTGATTACTCGCGACCACGCCACAAAGACCGCTCGCACCGAAAGATATTACGGGCATTCGTTCCGAACGCTGGATCTATTTTTCAAAGGGACCGTTCCCCGCGATATCCTTCGATGAAGAGAACTTTTGTAAGATAATGGAGCGGCATCTAGATAATGGAATAGTTTTTCGTGTACGTAACGCAATTATATTCCGGTCCCCCTTCGATTTATCATCGGACTTGCTGTCTGCTGTACCTAATCGATAAATTTTATTCAAAAAACGATACATCAGTGCAACCAATAACCATTTTCCGTCGTGGAATATGAAATATCGCTGAGATCACTGGCTTTTCATTTAATAGAGAACTCCGTTCGGTCTGGGCTTATTGGGAAAATATAAATGCGTATGGCGGGAAGAAGAGAGGAGGGCTATAAAAGATCCGTTCGGCATTTATGCGATATGCCATTATGTATTGACGTATACAAATAAGTCATCGAATAAAATTCCTCCTTTCGATTTTCCTGCATATACACGAAAGGGTAATTTTTTTGCTCGTTCCTCGAAAAATTTCATTCCAAGCTCCGAAAAAACTGTCGTTTTTTCAACGGATTTGTCCATTATATTATTCCATATTTCCAGTCCTACCCAACACTAAACACAGACATACAAAATGTAAATTAAAATAAAAAAAGGTGCCCTCATGCTGTGTTATTTGAAAGTCGAAACCGCTTCGGAGACGCGACTCATGCTCTCCCTAATTTATTCCAGTCAAAATTAAAATATTTTTCGAGTAGAATTATCGTGAGACGTTCTACCCACATCTGAATTTAACTAGCAACGTATTGGAAATGCTTTGGGCTGGACAAATAGATGTTTTTATGACTAAGAAAATGTATTTATGTGCTATGAAAATTATGCGAAACAAAGCCTTTGGGGCGAGAACGTTAATTAATTGGGTTTCTTGCTGCGCGTTGAAATACGGTAGACAATGAAATGAAAAAGTTTCAAACCAATTTAAGAGTTTTTAATTAGATAATTTCTAAAATTACTCCAAAGTAATAATCTTTCACCTTTAAATTTACGGTTTATAAACGGCAAATAATCGCAATTTTATGCCCTAAACACATCCATTAGTACAGGTCCGTATATGAAATCAATGTTGATTCAATCGTAATTAAGCACGTTCTCCGATTACCATGGCCTGATAAATTGACTATCTAAACTCTTCAATGAACTAAAGTTAGGGCCATTAGTGCGACTTTCCGAGCGGCTAATTACTCAGGTAAGCGTTCGAAACGTATCTTTACAATGATTACCGAATTACTGCGGCAGGGGAGAGGAACTGCGGAGTGCGTCAGGTGCACGTGCATCACGAGAAGGCGCGTGTCGCAGTCGCATAAAGCCCGACCAAAAAAAAAAACACAACTTTGACCACATGTCGTTGCTGATGTACGTGGAATTTCAGGCCACATATGGAGGATACACCTTTAGGGGGCGGTTTTATGACTGCATTTCGGAATTGATCTTATTGAGTTTGTTCACCTGCCAGTGGTGGTACAATTGGGGTAGGTAACACAAATTTTAAGGGAGTTATTTTTCATCTAGTGGGTATATATTCTTGTGAGAAGAGATTTTAAAATGTAAATGTGCAAGTATCTGCATAGATAGTAGATATATCAATTCAATACTGTATTGTACTTGGTATTAGTACAACATCGTCTATTCCCCCGACGTTTTTTCCTATATAGAGGGATGTAAAAATTTATGTTCGCGAAATATTACCCCGTTTCGGAGATATCACGTCGCTCGGCGAGTTTTATTGCTTCTATAAGAAAATATATGACGTTTTCCCGTATCGAATAGCATTATTTAAGCGTTTAAATGTCGATTGAACTGCAATAAAAGCCCGAGCTAACGATTATTCCTTTGTTTTAAAACTGACATAAATTCTTATTAAATAAGGCGAATGCGACGCATTCGCACTTATTGCGGCTCGATTACCTATTTTTACAATCAACTTTGGGCGTCTATTTTTGAAAGTTTCGATATTCGTAGCCCATCCACATCCATACAATTACGAAACGCACGTCAGAAAGCTTATCAGCGCTGTACGAGCGCGGCATCCGGAATTGAAAATTATTTGCCAGAATTGTCGCCCGATTGCATTATAAACTTCGGTTTAGCGATAGCGGGCTATCGGCTTAAAACTAGCTTTGCGATTTCACCAACAAATACGCGAATTTATGCGTTCATCCGACGGGCATTAATTGCGCGAAACAGCCGATATTTTGTACAACAGTTCCTGTACAGCAAATATCAACTTATTTCGTTAGCGAGAGCATTGGATTATTTTTTATTGATAGGCGTTTTTTTTGGTTCGCGAAAATTTTATTCGTGCACTGAAAAAATTTTGGTACATAATATCAATGAACACCATGTTTTCAACTTGTTTTCATTAGCTCAATAAAATAATACATTAATCCAATAAATTTTCCTTCATTAGTTAATGATTTCATTTATTAACTCAATGTTTCTTGTAACATTAATTATTAATGTAAAATTTCATTAACTCAATAACAATTTTTATTAATTCAATGAAATTTAATCATTAATATAATAACCTAGTACATTAAAAGCGAATATTTCAGTTAATGTATTCGATACATTAAATCAAAGTAACTTGTACATTAATATAACGAATTGTTCATTCTTTTAATGAAATTTAATTATTGAACCAAAAACATTAATACATTAGTTCGATAAACCACATTCGTCATTTTTTATGTTGCCCGTACATTGATTCAACAAATTGAGTACATAAATCCTATGTTCGAGTTCATTGAGCCAATGAACGCATATACATCAATAGTTCGATAAAACACATTCGGCATTTTTAATGTTGCCCGTACATTGATTCAACAAATCTAATACATAAATTCTATGTTCGAGTTCATTAAGACAATGAATGCATATACATTGGTTCGATAAACCACATTCGCAATTTTTTATGTAGCCCGTACATTGATTCAACAAACTGGATACGTAAATTCTTGTCTCGAGTTCATTGAGTTAATGAACGCTTTTCATTAAGTCAATGAATATCAGTTTGGATTTTGGCAATACACACTAGAGTGCAAATCTATGCCGTTCTATTCTATTAGAAAAAAAGAAATAGATAGAGACGCTTTCGAAAATCGCGTTGACCGTTAATTACCCCTCTTTCTCTCCTGTTATTTCGTGTTGAAGCGTTGAACTGGAAGTGTTCTGTTTAGTTAATTTCGTTTTCGTTTTGTATTATAAGAAGGAAGAAAATTCAAGCGCTGTTTTTTAAGAGGTAAGCATTTTTTAATTCGGTACACTATAGGTTAATACTTATACATTTTATTTCTAGGATTTAATTTTAAACACAAACGTAAAGCCTAAGGGAGATATAAGTGCAACAACTTCAAGATTCATACAAAATGTGTGTAAGTTTTTATGGTTTTTACTACAGCTCATTAAATTATTGGATATATTAAATTTTTAGGCCCCAAAGACATTTGTGAAACGTGCATAAGACTTCTGAAGTTTGAAAATTTATCATCGGAAGAGTTCGACGTATGCAGCATGTATTGGAACTTCGCTTGAGTGACATAAAAAACGCACAAAAATTCAGATGATAAAATGAACTTATTACAAACGACCATCTGGATATAGCTTGGTGAGTACCTTCAATAGTATACCTACCTATACACCGTGCTTCATTCGCGATTGCAACATGAGCATTTCTATGAGTTGAACAAAGAAATATTAGTAAAATAACAGTTGTCAGAGTGAAAAGTTGCAATGACATAATATCATACTGTTTCTTTTTCCTTTACAAGTGTCTAATTGAAGTTATCTTTGTTGCACCCATAGCCTATGTTGCAATGAACAATGGAGCAATCTATATGTATACTTACTGGATATGTAGATAGGAATTTACAGTCTACTATATTAACCCATAATTTTTTTTTAGATCAATATGGATTTCGCCCCAGCGTATGATGCAAAGAATTTTATGGAATAATTCGAAAATAATTCTTCGAAGATTGACCAGTTTCTTCAAGCAATAATACAAAAAATGTAAATTCGTTAATTTAATAAATCAAATTCATTAATTCAATGTACTGCGTTCATTAATTCAAAAGCTAAAATTCCTTAATTCAATAAAAGAAATTCATTAAACCAAGATCTAAGTTTCATTGATTCTATGAAAGCATTTCATTGATTCTATGAAAGCATTTCATTGAATCAATGTACTACGTTTATTAGAAAAAATCTAAAATTTGTTGAATCAGTGTACACCGTTCATTAAACCAATGTAAAATATTACATTGAATTAATGTACTTCTTTATTGGGTCAGCAACTTTAATTCATCGAAACAATGATTTTCATTTCATCATATCAACGAATTATACATCACTTAATGTACCTCTTCATCGCTTAATGAACAAACGTTCATTGATTTAATGAAATCGTTTATTGGACGACTTTTAATGTAAAAATTTCTTGGATTAATGTATTTTTTCATTATCTGCACGTACTTTTTTGGTTCAGTGTGGTTATGGCGAGTTTATTTCAACGTTGTTAAGAAATTATGGATGAATTGAAATGGATAGCAGCCGAACGTTTAGGGCTAATGCAAGTGTCATCGTCCGCATTTGGTTTTTACGATCTCTCTCCATCGTCGCATCAGCACTTCCTAGGCTACCGATGGACGCGCGAGCGAATTTTAATAAAACCCGGCGTCGTATGGCGTCGCCGGATCGCGTACTGGCACTTTATTGTACGAGATGCGGTGCATCAGACGTCTCTTTCTTTCTTTTCTTTACCGTTGATGCATCCCAATTTTTCCACTCCAAGCGGATTTCTAAAAGGAACGCCTATTATCTAAATATAGTTCGAAAATTACTTCACTCATACTAAACCGAATCGAAGAACCCCCATTCGGTGCGATGTTTATGCACATCGGAATCGAATGTTGCGTGTAACTTCGTTTCGTGATAAATTTATACCCCATCGACGGCGTAATCCGACTTATATCTGCCATCGAATACGTACCGTCCGGTCCGAGGGGAAATATCCTGATGTCCTGCGAAGGCAGCGAAATACACTTGCGTTTGTGCCGGCCGTTTAATCATCGGCGCTCACGCCATAATAAAAGCCTCACTTCGCTTTATTACCGTTATCGATGTTTCGCTAATAGAAAATCAGCCCGTTCGATCTCCGATACCCGACGTTTTAAAATTCAATTTGCGCGGTGCAGTTTCTTATACGAACTTTAGATTAGTTTCGGTTCGATTTTAATTATTTTGGTGTTTTATTTTTCACTAAATAGTTGTATTTTCTACGAACTCTAGATGATTAGCGAGTCGCGGTAAATAAAACGATAAATAATACGAACTGGCGTCGGACACAATAGTTAAAATATTCAAATAAGGTAGCTTATATGGGAGAGCCGTAAAATGTAGTGTTATTGCGCGGGTTGTGATGGCGCTTTTCGTAATTGTGACTGTCTTTGAAAGAAACCGCGATTTAGCGTCGCTTCGGTCGTTCGATAAATATTCGCCCGTTCCCGTTTAGAGCCGGCACACGCATTCTGGGCGTATCGCCCACTCGGCCGGCCAAAGTAAACCGCTATTTACCATAATCTTCGATAAAATCTAAACGACGCGGGTCGGCGCTCGACGAGCCCGGTTCGATGGCTATTAAACGGCCGTTTTGCGATTTTTAATTCGTCGCCGGATTATTTGCCCGTTTGATTTTTATTAACTTCTAATCCGAGCGATGGCAATTGAAAAGAAACGCTTTTTATAGCCTGCACTAATTTTTTTACAGGTGAATATGGCGCAATGGGAATTTTCTAATTTTTAACGGGTTTTTTCTTTTACGTTTATAACAGCGAAATTATAGATTAAAAGCGGCAATTTAAAAGTTGCTATTAAATTCCCTGAAGGTTACCTCTACGATGTCGAATTCGATATATTTTCCTAGCAAACTCGGTAATTTATGCATTAAAGAACACGATCGGTTGCCGGTTTGCGGAAGAATTCCCGGTTATAAATCACCTTTAACAATCTAATATTAACCGGCGTCGCACGATAAATTCGTCAAAACACGTAGGAATTCGTTAAATTCACGTAGGACATTGAAAATTTTAATCAAGTCTCGCCCTCGTCCGCCCGCCGCTCGGCCAGCGCTCCCGCTCCTCGTCACATATATATGATGTCCTTATTGCGATTCCCTCCCGGCGGAATTCAGTCACGTGTTTCGTTCGGAGCTCGGAAAATAAATACCTTCATCAGGAACTGAGGAGACAATATCGCTTGGGATCCGAAGAAAATTGGAGCAGTTGCTTTGTTTGACCTCATCTTCACCTTATATTTGATGGAGCGGCGCGGCCCCGTTCATTTCCTCTTTCCCGGCAAATATTAAGCCCCATTTTCTGCGAAATAAAAGTCGCACGCTCGTTTTTCCCGTCGGAAAACTCGCAAGACTTTTCTTTGTTCCTTATATACGCCGACGAATTATAATTCGAATTCTTCGCGACATCGATATTCCTTTAATATAACGTGATTCTACCGGCAGGAGCACTTCTCTATTTGGTTTCCCGTCTTAATTAGCAACTCAAATAAGCGCATTGTTACGTAGAGTTTTGTTTGTCCACTCTGTAGTTACGTATGGAACTCGGCGGAAGGCGCGAGTTGGAACTTCAAAGGAGTTCTTGGCCTTACTCGATTTTCAAAGCGGCCGAGAGGTAACAAAAGGTGCAGTGAATTCGCTAGGCGAGCGTTACATTGCCTTCTGCAGAGGGCGGTAAATGTCCTGCTGCTAAATACTGCGCGTGCATTTGTGCGGAACTGATTTATTTATCGTACGTACCCGATGTCAAATTCCTGTACATATTTATTGTATATGGAGTATTTCAATAGTATCTTGTTATAGGAGAGGCTTGAAAGGTATTGAACAAAATTTTTTTTGGTGGAATAAGCTTTGTTTATGAGCTATATAAATTATGGCGGATGGAATTTTTGGTGGAGGTACCAAGCAAAACAAAATTTGTTTGAAATCTATAGCACTTGGTTAATGGCCCTATTTTTATTCGCTTTATTCGTGCGGGTTAAAAATAAGCAACCTGTAAAGTGTAAATTACACAGGTACTGACGTTTTTACCAACACGTATCCTTTTTGATAACGGTCTATTATCCTATTTGTGGAAATTGCATGTTTCATAATCGTTGAAATTACAAATTCCAGGCGCTGGGAAAAAAATATCAGCGAAGCCCTTGAATGCAGAGAATAGGTTAGGAAATTTGATTCAAATTTGGAATTTATGCGTTCTTTGTACGAAATTAAAAAATGTACCTATACAGGAGTATAATAAAAATGTACAATTTCTTCCAAACAGCATTAAATAAGTGGCCTATGGCGTATAAAAACTCTTATCGTATTTTATTAGACAATTTTCTAGGTTGTTGAGGGAACTGATGGTTTGGATAACTCTTTAATGCACTGTTTATTGCTCGTGTAATTTCTAAATGACCGTATAACTGACAATAACTCACTGGAACTACATCGGTGTATCTTAATACGGTAGTTATAAAAACATTTTTCCATTTTCTCCGCAATAATTTTTGGCAAGTATATTTCTGCATCGATATTTTTCCCTAATTTTCTTACATCATTTTTCCTACGCCATTACTGCGGCGCAGTACAAAAATAATCGAGTGCATTATGCATTCTCTGCGATCTTAATTGCAGCAAGTGGAAGTGGAGACGACGGTAATGTTATTGCGAATTTGCATATCGCATGGTGTTGCAACATACCAAGTGTTTATTTACGGCCAGAAAATCAACCGAAAGGTAACGTTTTCGTACTATCTGGAATTCGTTGTAAAAAAAAACAAAAGATAAGGGTGTAGTTTTTCATTTTTCTCGGTTTAATGTTGTACAATTTTATTTTTAATTATAGGAAGTGTACTCGCTAATTTAATATAAACGTGGTTATTGAAAACAAACTACCACATAATGCAACATTTTTGTTTGCCAATCGCGAGTTCATCAATTATAATTGGTAAATATTCCATGATTGGTTTCGACAGTAATTTAATTAAACATTATACTTTTTCTATCATAAAATTAATCTAAACTTTTTCCGCGTTAACTAAACAAAGTCCTAGTTCGATTTAGTTCGAAAATGGGGCTATTTTTATTCAATCAAGACGACAAAAACCCGGCTAATCCGATCGGGCGCACCTCGGCGTCTTCCTCCCATAAATTCTTAATTGCTTAAATGCATGATAATTGTAATTCGGAATTCAACCGTTCGAAATCGGATTAGTCGGTTTATTAGGAGTTGTGCGTCTAAATAAGTTATCTCCCGACTGCAATTTAATTGTATTTGTAATGGATTCTGTGCCGTTGCGGCGAGAAACGTGCGCGCGATTCGATTTTCCACCGTTATCATTCAATCGCTGGAATCATTACGAGATTCTAATTACTGTGGAAGGTTCCCATTAAGGTGAAGTGTCTAGGCGAAAGCATCAATCAAACATTAGCGTTGTTGCTATTTTTAGCCGGCTTTGTCTGCGTCCTTTCGTAACGACGCTATCTTCCCCGTCGTTTTTTCTTTAATATAAAAAATAAATAAACCATTGAGCAACGAAACCGCTCATAAATCCACGGATACAGCGCCGCGACTCTCCCCCTACGACCCTCTTTCATCGCAAATACGAGATCGCCGATACACCGGGCGAAATTGGACGTCCCGTATGACGAGATATTGGCCATTACTCGTTTCCCCCGAGTTAGATCGAAGGAAATTTCCGCACGAAAACAGGTGTAACATAATAGAGAAAATATCGAGTCGGATCGGATGATCCGAAGGTCCGTGGAAAATAACGAGTAATATCGCGTTAGCTCCGAGCCTTCGAAATTCCCGATAAAAACGCGACTATCGACTGCGTTTCTCGCTGAAGAAGGTGCCAAAATGAGTTACATATTCATAAGTTTGTAAAAACCTTTATTCCGATGTTTTTCGTTTCCTCTTGCGCTTTATTTCGTCGATACCACTGTGGTATATTTATAGATAGCTTCTTTTTATAACTCGTATATTTCTTCCATTGTTAGGTTCCTACTATAAAGCACAGAAGAAAGACTAATCATTAATCGACTTCTTGCGAGTTTCCCTAAACGAACTTCCACTAAATTTTGTACTCTTATCGACAAATTTATCATAAAACATAATGAACATTTTTCCTCGCTCCAGTCAGTGAAAACGGGCGTACATAATAAGTAAAAAGCCCATTCAACTCTCAATCAGTGCCGTCTAGAAACAAATTCAAAATTACAAAAAAATAACGGGACAAAATATAGCGCGCCTACAGTGGGTAATTAATTCGGAATTCGAGAGAGAATAACAAGCAAGAAAAACAGGCTAGCAGGCGCGCTCATGAGACCGTCCTCGCTCGGTTACACGCTCGCGCTGAAGGGATTTTCCTCTCTCATATATGCTAATGCTTTGTTGATTTTGTACAAAGATAAGCCACCGACGAAGTTAATGCGGAGCTTTTTCTTGGAGAAATTATCGTACGGGAAGGAGTTCATGCGCGACGAGCGCGATTCGATTTAACAGCGAATTCGATTGTGCGGCCGGAAAGAGAAAATTCGCCGGTTTTTATTAAACTTTAATGAATGTTTAGGTTTAGGCGGATGTGTTTATATCGTTCATTTGACTCCCCCTCTGCTTCGTTTGTTTCTTTATTTGTTTCCTTGTGCATGCACTGTTTGCTTTCGAATCTTTTATAATGGCCCTCCAAGGCATTCGTTATTTTTTATTCAGGTCCTCGTGACGTTTTCTTTTGGGATATTCCTAATTCGGAACACTTTTGGATAAAAAAAATTTCCCTAGGTATTGGGATATTCGGCGACTATTCTGGGATTGAAATGAACGAAGCGGATCGATGGAGAGCACTTTGCGAACATTCAAATAACTTAATGTCGAGATTCGGGAGATGAATCGTTGCTCTTTGTGTAGTAAAATTTATTTTTCTATATTCTTGACGAAACTCTAATATTGGCGTTCGGCCAGATCAATTTTCCCGACTTTATGCCCGCTATGTTGCCAATTTTATTGCCGGGCCGCGGAAAGTTCGATGACTGTTGTTCGATGGGATTATTCGCCATGCGAAGTTTAAACTTTAACAGCATTTTATCACGCTGAATTATCACTTTATTTTCGATAAAATATTAAGCTGCGAGAATTTATCGGTCGCGACGAGACTGTTATGTTGCGCGCGTTATATAAAAAAAACCGTCGGCGATAAGGGACAATGAAACAAACAAAACGTGCTCATTTTTTATTCCGTTTTTTTCCGTCGAAAAATAATTAAGTGCGCTCCGGGGTTTTTTTATAATGCGCGGCTCCGTCGAAAATTCGCTTTTCTTTGTCCCACCTTCTAATGACCGACAATTACTCCGTACAAGTACCTAAAAGTCGCGTGCGTCCCGCCTATTAAGCGACACCTTTAATGACACGCGCCATTTTTACACTCTTTACGCGTCACGCCACTTTACCAGGTCAAACTGCACAAAAACATACACCTCTATCATCTCGTAAATAACTAAAGCTAAAAAACAGGACGTTTCTGTTTTGATGCATTTGTCATTATTGTCATCATTCAAAATTTCACCGTTAGAAAATAAGTCGCAAACGGGGCCCCGACCTGCGGCGGTGGGCTTCAAATTCGAGCCGATATTGAACTTTCGAAACAGTCCGATAGATGGTCAACAGGATCCCGCCGCTCGCCAGGAACAGGAACGGAGATCGAAGCAGAGGATATTGGCCAACGTTTATTACATTCAGAAAGCTTTGAGCAACATGAAATGAGTAATTTTTTTATCATGTACTTATAAATACCATCGGTTGTTATGAGTAATAGATAAAGAAGTTTCGAAATAACGAGAATTTGTAGGTTTTGTATCGAATAATTTTGTACCATTAGGTATACGTTCCAATTCCTAAGTGCAGGAACATGAAAGCGACAAGAAGCTTTTACTGCTGCAATTTTCTAATACAATCACCAATAAGACACCGAATGCCATTTTCTCATACACAATTTCGACTTCTTTATTCTCTTGTTCTCGTGTTTCGCACTCGATCGATACCATCAGCGTAACATAAACCTAGGGTCCATTTTCCTTTTTGATCCTGGCTTCATCATCGAGTAGAAGAGTTTGCCGAGCACATGAGGTAACGCAATTTTTAACTCTTAAACCAATCCCATCTTATTCTACTAATGTTAGGATACTATTTCGTATTTGTTCATTAATGCTCGGTTAATTGCCGATTTCGGGGGAAAGGAGCTCGAAATCCCTTAATTATACCGGTCTTCACGAAGGCGAATCCTTCATGATTTATCTGGAAATAACGAGGCAACTGAGGTTCCCAATTACTTGATTTCCAAAAGCGAAAGTCGCTAAGGACAAACTAAGAATTATCGTTAGAACATCGATAATTAAGATATCCCGGGAAAATCGGATCTTAAATCGAAATTGGATTTTTTTTATGTAATTGAATAACCATTCATTGTTTTAAATTTTTATCTTATAATTGCCGCTCGGGTTTTCATATTTATTGATATTGAATTTGCAGATGCAATTAAAATCATATTAACTTTTACTTTACGTTGCAATAAACTCCATTAGGTCCAATAAACATTGCTATTGAGTTCGAGCGCATAAACAATTACCCTAAATATTTAATAAATTTTAATTACGCCGTAACATTTTATATCGAATTTTTCGCAAATATTCGTAATTCTGCGTGGAATTTAATAATGTGATTTAACAGTGTTTTACTAACGTTTGTTACATTAAATAAATGAAAATAGACGAAATTTTTCGAACGAACTTATTGATTTATAAAGTTGATCGAATCTAGATTAAAAACTTTAATTAAAGATAATTGGGCGTAATAATTTAATTTGAATCATGTCCGATACAGCTATGCCTCCATCATACATTTCAAGATAGTATGTGGATTTGACTATTATACGCTCAAAAGGACCCACAAACTTAATCTAGACATACGTAAAATACCGGACTGTCGGCTTTTCCATTTCGCACACAATGCTCTTCAGAATATAATTCTCCAAGTCCCTCGAATTCTTTAGGTTGCCACCCTCACCGTGTCCTATTCATTCACCAACCGGCCCTTAATCCTATCCTCGATAAATTACGCTCAACAACTATTACTGATTAATAGCAGGTTGATTGTAAATTCATGCCAAAATCATTCAATTAATTTTCTTCCGCAAGTATACGGATATTTGGTCCTAAAATACACAGTGTAACGTCTGTTTCAATTAGAAGGCCGTTCTTTACACCCATAATATATCGACATTCTGTAGTCCGCTCGCCCTATTGGAATGCAAATAGCGCGTGTTAACTGGTGCATGCCGGACAGATATATTGTTATCAGTAGGAACAGGGAAAAACAAAGCGAAACAGGTACCGGGTCGCTTATTGTTTCCTCTACTATTTTATTGCCAAACAATTCTTACTCCTCTATTGCAGATAGCATTAAATCAAATCCGTAAAGATACCTAACAGTTTATTTTCTATGGTCTTTGTTTGGTATGGCTTCATCTACAGACCGACAGAAATAACTATAGACGTTACCTGCGCGATTTTCTAATATCGCATAAATTGGATTTCGCATAAATTCTCGCGTCTAAAGCTATCACTATATCGTGAATAATAGCTATTGTACGGCAACGTAACAAGGGTACAGTGTTCACATAAACGTAAAAAAATTATAGTGACAAGATAATTCAGCCAGTGGCGTAGGATATAATGAAGACACTAAGAAAATCCACGTGGAAATTAACGCAGTAATTTCACAAGTACGTTTCGATCATAAAAGATTTATAGTTGAAGGATCCGGGCGAAAATCCCGTTCACCTGCCGTTCCAATTACAAGCGCAAACATCTCCCGCAAAGGGGGATGAAACATCACGAAAAGGCCAGTAATGGAAAAACACGATACGCACCCGCTAGGTAACCGAAGAAATTACACGCCATTATTTCCGTGCGCCTCGGCCGTTTGTTCGCTCATTTTCATTTAAATTGAATCCGACCCCCGAAAGTCGTCCCCCGGGACGCGCCGCTGGCCCAGTGAACTCGGCCCCGGGATCAATGCACTCGGATGCGGGTGCGTCAAAGGGCGGCGGGCCGGTCGCAAGGACGCGTTAAGGGAGCACTTTGTTCGACTTTTTAGGGGGCGGCCTAACGCGATAACTAACGAATGTTATCTGGGATGTTCTCCCCCCGAAATAAGGGAAATGTACCGAAAAAGTTGTTTGGACGAGAACCTGCTTTGCTCTGATACAGGAAATTATTTTCGACAAATCTTATTTTCACTCCAAAGTTGCTAATACTATAACAATGTCGTGGTATACTTACTAGGTAGTAGAATTTCAAAATAAATGAAATTATTTTATTAAAATTAAATTATTCTAGAGCGGCTTTTTATGATCGATTTTTATTGCACGTCAAATAATATGTGACCAAAAATATGCTATTTGTTGGTTTATTATGTGTCAATTTGTATTAATGTATTAACTGTTCTTTGAAAAATAAATACTCGAAATTTGAAATTTAAATGATCCTTCTGAGGCAAATAAATGTTTAACAGAAATTCAATTTTTGATTTTATCTGTGGGACTTGAAAAAACATTAATTGCATCATACATTTTAGACATTTTAATTGAATAATTATTGTATATTATTACTTGAACGTCGCATTAAACAATTGGTCGGTTTAATTATGTGCATAATAAATAACCTAGTTGATTTTGGTTGGATAAATAATATATAGTAACTAATTGAAAATATCCCTAAATACATATCTGGTTAATTAGGATTTTCGCAAATGGACAAAGCTCGAGTATATCCAGATTTTTGTTAATGAATTAACGTGTTTCGCGAGATTGTAGCATCAGCCGAGTTAAATGAGTTTTATACCATTTGTATAATTGTTTACTCGCATTCTCCGAATTTCTCGTTAAATATCTCGAATACCTCAGTTAACTGAGCAACCGAAAACAAGCCCACGTTTCGAAACCTCGTTTACGAACTAATAAGTTCACGAATTGATTTATGCATTCCTAAAAATTATACGACGCCATTTTATGTACTTCTTACATTAAAAACGAATGGTGATACTATATCAAATTTAGTCGTAAAATGCGATACTTTGCCTTTATGGTAAAATTTTGGAGTAAAAATATTTTTAAGACGTCACTGTAAAACTACACGGTATACTTTGTAGTATTCAATTTTATATCATATTATAAATGTATTTAAAATTATGTTTTTCTATTTCCAATGCAATTTACAGTATATGCTGGGCGTCTCGAATTTTGTATCAATCAAACTTTTCGAAATCGCATAAACAGCGAAAAGTTTTATTATAAATTTAATAGTGGGAAAAGTTTGTCGGGAGATTTAGCGGGAGCAAGAAAATTATGTGTTAAGGATTTATATACCGGTAGCGGGATTTATGTTCGGCTGCGCTGCCGTTGACAGTTCCAAATTAATTGCGGTACGTACTTAATTACTTTTTCTTCTTTTTATTGTCAGCCGCTTAATCTTGACACTAACCGAAATTCGTTTCACGCCTGTTATAACTAGGGAAATTGAGTGAAAAATTCTTTTAACTAATTTATTACAGTTTAACTTGTTATGTCAGGTTGGCGTTTAAAAAGCTCGCGCAGCAAAACAGATAATTTATTAGTAAAATGAGATAAGGAAGTGTTTGAATATTACATTATTTCGATTAATTGTTTCCTAAGTACATTAAAATCCTGGCAAGTTATAATCATCACCTTTCGACATTTTCCAGAGAACCGTTTGTCATAATTCATCGTTCCGGTTGTTTTAAGTCCGTTAATCAGCCGGGCAATTTTCCGGCAATTTCTCCCGTAAATATTTCATCAGTACCTTTAACTAATCTCTCCTCTCTTTTGTTCCAGGTAAGATTAATTCGGCATTTGCGCAGCGGGCGCGGCGAATAAATTTGACAGGTAACTAATGGAAATATCCATCATAATTAATGCCGAAATTCGAAATTAATTGGGTCGATGCGAAAAGTTAATGCCTTCCCGCCGAATCGGATCGAATTCGCGTCTCCTCCGTCGGGCGGAATATCGCGAAAACGGCGCCCCGGGCGCTGCAATACACTGTCCGAGAGGGTTAAGAATTAATTAAAATGCCGCCGGAGAGCGT
The DNA here is from genome assembly GCA_918026865.1 of Phyllotreta striolata. Classification (NCBI taxonomy): domain Eukaryota; kingdom Metazoa; phylum Arthropoda; class Insecta; order Coleoptera; family Chrysomelidae; genus Phyllotreta; species Phyllotreta striolata. The sequence continues at coordinate 8,276,544 of OU900096.1, forward strand.
TGTTATTCTAATTTCTTGAATACATTACTTTCGTTTTTTATTCGTTTATAATTTTATCGGATTTTATGACGGTTTTTATTGCCTCGTATTTTAGTTCCTCCAACTGGTGAACTTATTGCATTATTAACTGTTACACGATTAATTACATTACTTCTTATACTTATTTATTTATTTATGTTTAATTAACTAATTGCAAAAAACAAGGGGTTTAGCCGGTCGTTCTAAATTTTTTGTCGACGGGCATTTTCCGGCTGAACAACGAAAAGATAAACGACCCGGTCGGGAAAAAATCAAGAAATCCGGGCGGCATTAAAATCGCATGAATCTCAAACACCATCAATGCAAATTTCGGCCTAAACGTCCTCCACGTACATTTCCTTTAATTAACTAAGGAGTCGTTAAGTAATCGAGCTATGCAGCTGCGTCGAGATTGGATTAGCCCGGCAAAAACGGCCCCTTCTCTAATTGGACGCCGGCCATCGTTTCGTTTTTCTCCGGACGGGCTGGTGCGGCTGAAAAAGCGAGGCCGAATTGTTCCGAGCGCTGCGGAGGTTCTCACAAAGGGGGAAAAATGGAGTTTTTCGTGCGCATTGAATAAACATGCATTATGAAGTTGATGGAGCGTCACCGTTGTATAGTTACTTTTTTTTCGTAAATTTTACCCAGTATTTTGATGAATAAAACCTTCATAGAATCTACAAATTAATAGATTCCACGTATCGAATCGACTGGTCGATTTTTGGTATTTACTAAACTAGTTTTCTTCGAAACACATCGGTATAAATATTGACCTATTTAGATAGCTGAAATTCGCTGTTACTCGTCCATCAATACCCGGAAAATATGCACGTGACGATTTCGTTGCGTTTTTCCTGCGAACTGCTCGGCAGTCAAATGGAAGGCCGACCGAAGGGGGACGGGAAAACGTAGAACAAATAAAAACGAACTTTCCGGTTTTCCGGGCACGTTTCCGAATTCCTGGAAATCGTCCTTGTCCGTTTTCTGGATAAGTGTCGTTGCTTACGTCAATCGTTTGTCCTTTTGCATTTTTATTGGTTTTCTTTTTACCTGACAACTAGAATAGATTCGATAAATTGAAGATGCAAGAAAAATTACAATGAGCCCCTGCAATAAAACAAGAAGAAGAAGAATATTGACTAATTGTGCATTTAATCTATAATGCATAATGCGTATAGAATATACGTACATACATATTCAATAACAGGGTTACCCCGTACATAAATCTATTTGAATTGATAGCGAGTAAAGGTCTTTCTGAAACAGGCCGTATCGCGCCGGCGGATTTATGCACTTCCGCTGCAATATTTATGGCGAAGGAATTAGAGTGGAGGGCTCGACTACATCAAGTCGACATGTAAAGAGCTAAATTTCATTCCGATATGCAAACGAAGTTCGATTTTTCCCTACTAAAAGGATTATTTACAATGTAAACTAGCGGCAGCCGTTTTACGATGGGTTCCAGCGGGAGAACTAGACGAACCGAAGGGTTTTTAGTTTTTGTTTCGATCCGTTTTGATGCGGATGCTTTATGTTCCGGAAAAAGGGAGCTTTCCGTGCGGATGGTTTCGCCTGTATTCGTCATAAAAAAACGACCGTTCCTTTTATACACGCTGAATTTTCACTAATTTAGTAGCTGTAACAATCATTCGATATAAGCTTCGCCTCTTCTCCGTCCACCCCTTCTCGGTGTTCTTCCCGAATGATTAGTCACCGGCTTAATTGAAATAGCTGCGTAACGCGACCTTAATGAAAATTTCAAAACTCGATTATTTTCCGTATTCGTTAATCCCTATCCGGGAGTTTCCTCGGCGAAGTCCCAGCCATACTGAAAGAGATAATTCCGCAAATTAGGCCGTGTCCGAAAACTGAAAACAAATAATTTAGATAAAGCGAAGTTATAATTTGTTTTAATTTTCGGCGCGTTTAACGGGCGGATTAATAAGACTGCTAATTAACGACGCGCGATAATTCAATTCGCCGATTCCGTCGCTTCTAATTGGTAACGATTTCAACGCGATTAAAGCGCCAACTTAGCGGTAATTGTATTTCGGAAATATATTTCGCATTTTTGCAACAGCTCCTCCCGGAATGGGAGGGGATCAAAGCAAAGACAACTCGTTTCTAATTAATACATCAGCTTTAACTGTCTTAATTCCATTACGAACGCCGGCTAGCTCGTCTGGCACGTCACGATCTGGAACTGGATATCGGAAAATTCCTGATGGTTTTATTGTGTATTTCCCTTACAGAAGTAACTTTTTCCTTTAAACTTTAAAATGACTAGTAGAAATATTAAGAATCCACAATTTACTCCTTCGTTCGTACGACCGGAATATCCATTCGATTTTATTTCCATTCCTCGAGATCCTTTTTTCCCAGTTCGGTATATCAAATTGTCTGGCATTGGCGCACGTACGTCAGGTTATAAAGCGCTCCTGGTGAGACCGGTGTCGCATGTTCCACGTTCTCCATTCGCCTTTGATATAATCGGGAATCGTTCAATTTCCCAATCGGGAGACGCACAATGCTCGAAAACGAATTGGAATGAAGATCTTCGGGTTCCATTATTTCCTGGATACGCCGTCCTTCCACGGAATGCATTCGAATTGTTTACCGCCCTCGGACACTTCCCGCAAAATCAAATCTGCGGAGGGTTTTTTATCGGTTTTTTTCTCTTCTATTGTTACATCACTATGCATCGCTCTAATTCGGTATTTGCTCGATTCACATCGGTATACTGGAACAGTTTCCATTAGGTGAGGAGCTCTTTATCGAGCTTGTTTACGCCATCGAGCACGAGGGCTTTTGTTTCAGGCGACATTAACCTTGGGCTTTCGGTTGCTCGTCGAGGCGGCGGCGATTGAGCCGAGGAGGTTTTCAATTTTCCGTTTATGTTTCTCATTTCGCGGCGTTATCGAATTTCCATCGAGCGAAACGAGCGTCTCGAGTAGGTTGGGGGAAACTGCCCCGGCGCCTTGAAGTTGCTCGTTTGTACTTTGCTGAGTGGACAGCACGTAATCGCGCTCGAATATTATACAAGTTTCGGCGTTTAAAACCTATTCTTGGAAACAAATTTGGAAAAGAAAGCGTGGTTTTTACTTCTGACGGCGAAGTGCCTAATAAATTTTAATGAACACCAGATGTTACCAGTTCTTTTAAAGAGACGCGACTTTTGTGTTCTACACATGGTAGAAATTTGGATTGACGGATGATTGTTTTGAAACTAATTAATAGGCGGTAAATTAAGCACGAATTTATTACGATTTGTTTAAAAAAAACAGCTTTTTAGTTTTTACTGTCGTATTAGTTACTTGTGTGAAGAAAATATTATTTTTATGTGGCAACTAACATTTTAACGGCCACTTAAAAATAATATACGACTTTAACGCGATAAAAATGCCGCTTGATATTGATGGATACGTTTCTAAAAAGTGACACGTTCAATTATTAATTTCGCGCACAAACGCAATCAGGAATTATCCTATCCCAACAAATCCAAAAGTTAACCATTTTCCTCCTTGGTATTCCGGATACAAAAATCCAAACCAAACAAAAACCGGCAACATTTCTCGCATAAAAAAACGGGAGAAAAAGGGCCGGAGAGTTCGAACAAACATCGAGGAAATCTTCATGTCGAACGCGTCGCTTTTCCGAAGCCCGTGTGCGGTCTAGGGTAAATATACCCGTTCCGAGTGATAAGGCGCTGTGTTTATGGCATTATAGACACGTTTCGATTGTGTTTTCATTCCATTAGCAACGCTTCAAGGAGTATTGCTTGGCTGCCGCTCGGCCTTTCGATCCGATACCGGTCCCATCTAGACCCGCTAATATTAGTCCGGTTAATAGAAATTGCTTCTATAAATTTACTGCTAATCAAATAGAAGGGGTCGAATCGATTCGGAGCGCGTCAGTCGAAAGAGCTTCCGCTGTTTTTATTTTATTACGAGAATTAGTGTTTATTCGTCGGCCGGCTTCTTGGCAGGTGACAATAATTCACGCTTTAAATTAATCTATCCGCAGGAATTGCGACGAGCCAGCGCTTAACTTTTCTCCGCGCCTTTAAAGGACATAAAACAGTCGGTCGACAGTTTAAAATTAGTTTAGAAAACCCCAGTGATAATCGGTTTTGGCTCGCCGAGGAATTATAGCAGGAATTGTAATTGTGTTTCGATTAAGGGAAATCTTCTTCGCCTCTCGACTTTCCATTGGCACCACGCCAAAGCGAATCGATGGAAGTTTTTCCAGGCCTCTTTACACCAACATTAATTTTGATCGTTCTATAATTATATAGGAAAATTGATTGTAGTAGGTACCTAGCCTAAATTTATTGGTTAGATAATATTTCACGAAACCACCAAAATCTATACGGCTTCGCGCCCGCTTAATAGGATAAGTTTCGCTGTTTGCCGATGTATTTTTCGATACTCGAACGGAACAAAAGGAAAAAGCGCGCGCTCTCTCCGCTCGCAATTCCATTGAAAGCTGCAGTAAAATGAGAGGATTAGAGGGCGTCTTATTCGCCGATGCAGCGAGCGCTTTTCTTCTAAGTCGAACGGAATTGGAGTCGCCGAAAGTGAGAATTCCGGCGAGTGTAACTCGAACTGAGTGCGGTCGTTATTCGACCGCGAAACTCGAAAAAAGGAGCGCTTAAAATGGACTTTAACTCTTCGAGAAGCTCTCTTGCAGGAATTTCTCAACTAGCGGAGTTATTTCGTACCCGTAAGAGATCGAAATCTGCAGGACTCGTGCAGTTAATAAAGAGTTGTCGATGTAAGATTAACTAGTGTATCCCGGAAAAAACTGAAACACGCGCCACTGGGTTCATTAGCAAAGTCTTAATGAAGGCCGCGGCTTCGCGAGTTCTTATTCCCTGAATATTTAAACCGAATCAAGGAGGAACTGCCGTCGCAATTGTATTGCTCGGCATTTGCATGGAATGTGTTTGTATTGCCCGATGGAAATGTTTATTTTGAGCATGAATCCCGCCCGACTGTTTGCTTTGATGTTAAAGCGTTTTTACATATTCATGGAATATCAGCAGCAGAAGATTCGCGTTAAACGCGATTTTAATGCTAGAATTTCTTTTGCATTTCATGGCGGAAACCTAGCCCGGGGAACGGGATATCAAACTGTTTTTCGAATCGGTTATCGTCTAAATCGAAAGCTCAATTTTCGGGATAAGTGTCTGCGATAGCAACTTTATAAAATCAATCCGGGTAACAAATTGGCAGCATAAGTAATGTTCGGGCGATAAACTGGCAATTAATCAGGTGCGGTTTCGGTAAGGGTTGGGGTAGCGGGAGAACGAGAAGCCTTCGAAGAAGATTAAACGGGCGCCGGTGTAATTGTAAGGGATGGAATCCCATTTTTAGGCGACCGAGATGGGAAATTAACTAAAGCTGTTTTATTTACTGGTACATTAGCAGCGGGAGAATTAACTATATCGAAGATAAAACTTCTATACTGGCAATATCTACTCATTAATTTCTCGAATTGAACGAAATCGACTTCCCCAATCAGCAATTACCGAATAAGCAAAAGCGATGTACTACAGTTATATGTGTTGTAATTATGCAAACGCTTGTAGATGCCGCCATTGCACAAACATATCCCGTTACAACATTTACATCCCGACGAAACTCGCTATTTGCTCTGTTGCCGGCGGGGTAATTTGAAAATGTGACCCCTCGCGAAATACCGGGGCTATCCAATTTCAAGGTAGGCCTTTTATGTGCCACTTCAAAGTTCGCGTTACCCGTTTCCGGGATCGTCATCGCGAATTATCATAATCCGCATCGTTCGGGCTTTGTATGGTCGGCCGTTTAACTGGGTTATCCTTGCATAGTTTTCTTTGTGCGGTCGCAGTTCGTTAGGGAATTGTTTCGGACTTTCCGGCCGCTGACCGAGCTTTTAGTTAAGACGGCTTTATGTTTAATAAAGTTTTCGATTTGATGAGTAATTTCGGTTGAAAGCACTTGGATTTGCGTACGAAAATGTATTTTTGAGATTTTCAAATGAATAGGCGCAATTTTTTAAGCGTATCTCAAGCACGTTAATTTCGTCTTTCGTATAATTCGATATACGTAGATTTTAAATTAGAAGGTGCTTCTTGTAAACGAACTTACAATATTTAAATTTCCCTTAGCAGAAGCACCTGGTAATTCGAAAAATTTAATTTGAGAAGGTCTTTTTCGCACTAATGTGATATTTTTATACAAAATTTCACTGTATACAAACGAAACATCATCGTTTTGAATTTATTAAACTGGAAATACGCTCATTCAAAACTAGTATATCATGCATGCTTCCTGCTTTGAATGCAAAAGTATATTTTAGATACAAAGGTGGGCTATGCACAGGTAAACGAACGAAGTCGATGATATTAAACATTTTCACGGGAATAAAACACCTTTAATGTAGTGTTAGTAATGATGTTCCCGCGACAAAGAGGATCGATTGACGCACGGTTTGTTTGACAAAGATAAAGGAAAAAGTCCTTTTGTCCTCCAACAGGTATAGATAGGTACTTCAAAAGCGTATTATACGTGTTAATTCAAAGAATTTACAGTAAACACTGCAGTTAGGCGATTCGGGTGTATTTGTAAAAATTCGTATAGGTATCACGAAGAATTTTCCCAATTAGTTTCTAACCCTCATTTAACAAAATGGTTTTATAAAAAACCGATTCGGTTCTTTTAAGTGCATTCATCTGGCGGAAGCGAGAACTCTCCTTTTTCTCATTCGTAAAGTTATTCGGCGAATTGTAAAAACTCGAGATCTCTGAAATTTTAATCAGATAGTTTGAACTAGATTTTAATATTCCTGCGGAACTCCGCAGTTCAAAGTCCATTTGGGTAACGACTTGATCCTCGCGAATTCGACGTTTTTCTCTAATTAATCCCCCGAACCGGCGGAAATTTCCTGAATAAGAAAGCTCGACGATATTCTTGTAGGTGTACTGAAATTTCATAGAAGTGCATATTCGAGTTAAAAACGCTTGAACTTAATGAAGAAAATGTCCACTTATCCAGTTTATTTATTAAGTAATACAAATTCTATAGTTAGAGAGCAAATGTATATCTATTTCCTTTAGGGTTTATTAAATTCTTAGTAAAACACTTATATCAGTTAATTTTAGTTAATTGAAATCGAATGCAGGAATGCCTAAAGTCAAATAGAGAAAATTCCCTACGCCTTTGGTTGAAACCTACGTGCCTGCAGCGTATAAGGTGAGAGTCGCAGTTCCGACGAGGAATAATAAGGAATAATTTCAGAAGTTCTTAATTACGTTTTCTCCGGCTCTAAGACGGAGTTGCAGCTTTGCACTTTCTTTAATTTAATTTGTTCTTTATCTCGGATCCGCGGGAACAGCCATTTGTTTACGGCGCGACCGGAGAAAAAATAACCCAAAGCGGGACGTTTTTTTTCACCATCACCAGCTCCGGTTATTCCCGTGCACATATTCGAATTTGAATAAAATTATTTCATCGAATTATGTTTAAATCGTCGTTGTAAGTTGGTTTTTTCATTGCACAAATACTCGCTGGTTCTGTGTTTGGAAAATATTAAATCACTCACCGAAGGATATCGGCTTGTGTGTACAAGTTAGGGCATGAATATTCATATTAAACCCGAAAGTCGATCACGTTTCTAGCCGAGTGCAACACTCCGGCCCTTAACCGTCTTCGGATATCTCTCCAAGTTGTCTTGAAACTTTGCCGTGCATAATATATTTGGGGTCAGGTCAATGCATAAATTACCAACGTCAATTTCGGGGATATTTCACTAATACAATTTCCCTTATATACTTAACTAATATAGCTATACAAAAGAAACATATATCAGTAGAGGGTATATTTTTTTATTTAACTTATTTTGACTGGAATAATGGGTTAAATTCGACCGGTGACATTTAAAATACAAACATTTGTATCGAATTGAAAATTCCATTATTTCGTTCAGAATTCAAAATCGCTCGATGCCAAAAATTCATAACGAAACATGCACGTACAAATTCATTTCGCGTTTTCAATGGAAACGGTCGATTTGGCGAACGTCCCGCCATTTATTCGGGAATTTCGTTCGCTCGCGACATTACGAATACGGTATTTTTTTATGCCGACGCATAATTTACACTGAAATTTCATAACGTCACCGTCGTTACGTCATATATCAGCCCGAACGGCTCGAAGGACCATTTATTTGTTCGAATCCGACTTCCATTGCATATAAAGCGTCCGATTTTATGCGACTATGGTGGTGTTTTCGTTCTTTTATTACCGTTAATTGCGCCATGATGAGTTCAAATGATTATTTACCCGGTTGACGGAATTATTTCTAGTGTTCGCCATGTTGTCGGTCTCTATAAATTTTATTAAATATATGCTGAAAAATACAACGTTTGCAATAGGATATTATTCAAGTGTTCTGTAGCAATTATAATGTTTCAGATTTTGTATTTAACCATTGTTAATTTGCAATATAATGGTGCATTTTACTACTTTACAGATTAGACAATGACGTTGTATTGTTGGAATATGTAACGACAAAGGCATAACTTTTCCATAAATGCTCCCGAACATTACTGAGTTAATTGACCGGACGTATTATGTTCAATTAATAACCATAAAATATAATCGAGTTTAATAGCAGTTGAAATTTGCTTGTTTGGAACTGAAATTTCTATGGACTATTTGCAAAATCGCATTGGGTTTAAAAATTGTAAATGTTTAATCATCGAGATAGAGTCAAAGTTAGTTTATTTGCCGGGAAATTTTAATGAGTTTTTAGTTCGTAAATTACCAAACATTCTAGTTTACTAAAAAATTTATTTTAATGACATTCTTAATTGCTCGTGTATGTAGCTCTCATTAATAAGTTCGAAAAAGTCTTGTATGTTGTATGTGCAATTACCGGAGCGAATTTCTCTACATTGGCAATTCGCGACGCATGAATATGCATGCACAGTTGTTCGGTTTGTTGCATAATTTATCGCCGTCAGACGAATTTATATAATATTTATATTGTGAATGCACGTCAAAACAATTCTTGTTGTAATTTTCATATTTCAAAATGAAACGAAAAATCCGGAAACACTGACAAGCAAAACGTAATAACGCTTTGTTCGGTGTGTGTTTGTCCAATAAAATATTATTATCTCTGCAATAAATATTTATGGTTATTAATTAATAAATGATGAGCCGCAGTTACGTGCGAGGAATCGCAATGTATCGAATTATTTCGCCCGCGGGTTTATTTTTCCTCGATGAAATAAGTTTCTTCCGTTCATTATCGCAATATTTCAGCGTCGAGCCGGGGAAATATCGATAATTCTCCGGAGTTTTTCCTTTATTTTCAATTCGGACCAGCGAGTTGTGCAACTAAGTGCTTCGGAAACTTCGCGAGTGCTTTTCTAGACGTTCCTTTGAAAAGTTTTCATTGGCGGTTGCCACTGATATATGACGTGCGATATATATTGCGACACAGTTTACTCCTGCGCCGATAATTCCTCCTTTTATGAACCAAATTATACACTTTCTTCCGAGATCCCTTAGTCAATTTTAATCCCAACGTCCCACTAACGATACTTATTGTAAATTGTGCATTCGTGCTCTTCCTGCGGGATTTTTTGAAATGTCGGAATTGTGTGTCATTTAAAATTTATCGCGTGCTAACTGGAATGAAAACATCGGCGTGCCTAAATTAAAAAGTCAGCGCTCGTCGCAACTGCCACATTTTCTCTTCCCCTCGTCCCTTTTGCGTCCACACAAAAAGCAATCATAATATGCGCCGGCCTCCCTTCGGCCCCCTCGATATGCATTTCAACCCGCCCGTTTCCCAGATGCTCGCAGTATCGGATTGTCCGCGTCGCAGGAATTTTTCATTTTGAAATTTTTCGGGAATTTAGCAGATTCAGGTTTTCGATCGCTGGAGTTTTGTTTCGTTGTAACGATGATCGCGGATTGGATACTTTGCCGCATTTGTCAGGGGATGAGGGGCAATTAATGCGCCTAATTCCGGGTCTGGGATTTCCCGAAGCGAAAACGCCATGTGTTGGAAATATATGGTGAAATAAAATATAATCTATCAATAAATTAGGGGGCGAATTTAATTTCGCTAATGCCGGGTTCAGCAGTGGATTAGCACCGCAATGCTTGTAGCTGCATTAAAACGCTTATTAATTTCATAAATTCCTTTTATATTTGGTTTTATTGCTTGTAAAACGATTTTCGTTCTTGCATTTTCCGGCTTTTTCGGCGGAATTTGCCCGGTATCCGGTTGTTTTATGGTCCATCGACGAAAAATAAAAAAAAATTAAATCCTCTTTTATTGCCCGGGCTTTTACAGAACCCTTGTAAAAAATGGATTGTTGATATATGGATGGAAAATAATCCTCTTTGCTTTAATGTACTATATGCAGATAATCGAAAATTAACTGAGTACAATTGACTATACAGAGAGAATTGGCAATGGGAATTTTAATAATTAAAATAAAAAGTCGTGGAAAATATTCATAAAGCGTAACTTATGATATTAATAGCACTTTTGACAACGTTGTAACGGATGAAATTGGTCTATTAAATTTGAATGTCGATTTATTCGAATGGAGGAGACACTTATTATTTCGTGTCAGGTATTACCATAATTGATTTCGACAGGCCTATTCTACGGTCTTTTTCCACCGTTTCCCATCTAACGTACGCTTTCGCGATTTCTCTCCCTTTTTCACCCTTATATATCTGGAAAATTATCTCCAATTCTTATCTGGATTATAACTCGATACGAAGGGCGGAATGCTCGAGCTTTTTATCCACTCTGACCGTTACAAAGGGATCGATTTATACACCTACTTGGAAAAGTTCGTTCATAAATTTTTAAGGAACGTTCTATTAATCTGCGAAATGTGTGTATTATAACGATTAATACTAGAGAAGTATCTAATTTAATGACATAAAAAGAACATTTACTCTCGAGTTTATATCATTTTTTATAGCAATAAAAATTGCCTACGTGTATTTGACAAGCTTTATAAAAATCCCCAAGAATTTTCCATTATAGACAGTCCCTTTTTTTCTCCCGAGGAAAACTTTAACTTTCCGAGTAGGTCGGATAAAATCTCTAACGGGGAAATTATTTCTCTGTGCTTCGCCGAATTCGTATGAGCTTAATTGATGCCGAAGCATATCGGAAATTGGGATTTATTTCAATTATGGGATGCGACTTGTTCCGTTCAACCGGAAAAGAAGCGTATCGAGATTGGATTTGAAACGTGAATCATCGCAACTGATGGAGATTTACCGACGTATTTTTATCTCTTGTTATCGCAACATAAGCTCTATTTTGCTCGATAAGTTTGATTTTTCCTAATAACATTCGACTGAAGGAAACTGCGGGTATATAAGCGTATACGATTTTTCCACCGCCGCGTGAAACCGTCTTATCGAATTTTCCCGGTTGATGGCGTAATTAAATGTATCATTTCCTTGTCAGGTATACTCGCCCGCCCCAATTTACGCAGTAATTGATACACTTGGGGGCGACGCCGACGGTGTATATGGGTAATTTCGAAAACATAATTTTCCGACCCGGCAAAAATCCCGCTAAAAAATCGTTTTACAAGCAATAACACAGCGCCTAAACGACGTCGAAGATTTCCAGATTACAATCCGTAAAACGAATGAAGTACGAAGCGTTTCGGCCATGAATTATTCAAATAAAATCCCGATTTTTCTAGCCATCGTCCCTTTCGAATTCAACGGACGAAAAAAAGGTGATTTATGCATTGTAGTTATAATTCTTGTGAATAGTTTTGTGTATTAAGTTTTGAACGTATTTTTTGTGCCACTCCGTATATCAAACTAATGTCGATTTTATGTTAATTGGAGCGCGGAAATGGTTTGTGGCGATTATCTTTTGAATTGAAAATTTTACATGGCGATCGGGTTGCTTCGACGTCGGGACGCCGACCGACGCCCAATTTGCTCCCTCTCTCTGTAACTCGCTGAGTTGTTGTATCCCGTTTGCATTCGGGACTGATAGTATCTTTTAATTAATTTTCGGGGAGCGGCGATTCGGGTTAATTTAACTCGATCCTGTTTCCTTTAAAGTCCGTTTCTTTCGCCGACTTGGATTCTTTGTTGCTGGTTAAACTCAAATTAATCCGTATGTTGATTCGCTCGAGTTATTTTTTTTACTTTTATTACCGGGTAATAAATTCATTATTATGATTTTCGAGGCGAAATAGGCGATAATATACAAACCGGAGGTGCCGCTAGCAACCGACACCTAATAATTTAAATGATTAACGAAGTTAACGTGCGGACTCTGTATTAGTTATTGAATTATGGAAGAGCGGAAGCGAGGCGATCCCGGTTAAGAAATTCCCGCTCGAGCCGGTAGGCCCGATAATTAATAACGAAACCAATTATATTTTTGACGCTAATCACTGGAAGATGGAAGAGACGCCTTCGAGGTGATTTATACCGGATTATTATTTTTCTTCACGGCGATCGCTACTTAATAATTGCACATCGTCGGAAAACGAACGCAATTATCGGAAAACGTCTTCACGTTACGAAACATGTATCGTCGGAAAAACGCTAATTAAACAAATAATCTCGTGCGAATAAAAAAAATCACTCATCGCCGCCACGAATTAATGAAAAAGTAAAATCCAACGAAGCAGTAATGGAAAACCGAATAAAAAGTTTAACGAAACAATGAGCTGCTTGCCACATTGTTGCGGAAAGTACTTGAAGTGCTGTAACTAAATGATTTCGGTTTTGGAATTTACGATGTGTCCGGTGTGCTGCGACGATAAAAGCCCAAATTAAAAAATTTTTCTCTATATTCACTTCGTGGACACGTATTTTAGAGCGGGCCCGTCCAGGGCCGGCTACGGGATATTCTTCAATTGACCCATTGCCTCGTTGTTTGTAAATTTCTTAATAAAAAATCCAAGTCTTACTGCTTTTTTTACTGGTTTTTAATAATGTATTAGGATGAAAATTTTCTTGAGTATTTCAGTAATTAGAGCCGAACCTGTCGAATGACGCGCTATTGTCGGTTAGAGGGATATTTTCCACGCCATAAACATGCTTTATTATAGCGCGGCCATTGCTAAATTAAAATGTCTTCTGACTGATGGAAATGCATGCAGGGGAAATTTTAATTCGTATACGCGAATGTAATATTATCATTGTTAACTCACACAATCGGAGTTTTCCGTCTAAAATTTGGAAAGAATAACGCGCAGCAAGATCACCGATATCTTCTCCTATTCTCCGCAAAGACACCGGCAATCAATTTCACGGATACGCGACAATGAGAGACGAAATTGTCCTCGATAATTTCCGAACGGGCTCCCGCGAACGCCTCAATTTGTATCCCATCCTCGCCCTATTCTCCTGCCCTTCGGCCATTGATCGCCGTCGCCCCGCATTATCGCCGTCTATTCACCCAAACGACATAATTAATTATATCATTGTCCAGGTGGCCCCTTATGTCATTAACAAGCAGCTATAGTTGTACTTACACATATAACTAGTTATAAGTAGAAATATGATAGCTGTTGCGTACAGGATGAATTCCCTATGGTGGTTTTAATGCGAGCGACCAATTTTCCATGGAATTAGCCATCGATTGATAATGCCGGCGAAAAGTTCGATGATAATCGGAAACGCTGTATTTCAAAGCGGATCCTGCGAAGCGTAAAAAATTAACGCGGTTCGCTGGGAAACGGATCTATACGGGAAAACATGAACTTATTCGCCGTTACAAATACACCAGAAATCCATATGCCGAGTTTAATGCCATTAAAAAATGACTGTTAAAGCAAGAGGAATATTCATTAAAATCGCGCACTGTAATTCCGCAGAAATTATTAGACATTATACCCGCTATTAGAGGATTTCGAACTAATTGACAGGGATAGCCCCCTGTCCGCCCGGGGGCCGGCGTATTCGCGTAAATATTTCAATTAGATTAGTGCGGTATAGTTGTTATCACGGCATAGCCCTATGATTGATGATGTACTAATCTGTCACGATGCCGGACAGTGCACGCGTTGAAATTTATTAGGGAACACGGGACAGCGTAGGGATCCCGGGGGGCACGACCCGCACGTCTATTCTCCCCTTTCCTGCGGCGGGGTTCGACCAGGAGCGCACCGCAAATTATCGCCGCTATAATCGAACGATACTGCCGGCTGGAAGCGTTCGAAATATGCCGCTTGATTTAATTCTGCCGCGTGAATTAAATGTTTTCGAAATTCGTATCAGCAACGCCAATGGTCCGTGCGTTGCATAATGAATAATATGCAGTGAGTATAACTAGAAACTGTTTAAATAATAGATGAATTCGATGCGTATTTCCCCCCTTAATTGCAAGAGGGAAGCTCGAAGTCGTATTTGTATATCTACGAATAAATTATTATCGGATTTATTTTGTAAATGTGTGTTTAAATTATGTAGTATGCTTTTTAGTTCCCTCTTGACTTTCGAATTAATGATTCAAAAGCCGAATTTCCCTTATCAACTACAATAGGTTTTAGACTCACTAATTAAACTCGTATCGATGTAGATTACTAAGTAAGAAACGTTTTTAATCAAATTGCGATCCGATTTTATTTATACGAAATCGACTTTATGGGCGTTTTAAAAGTCCTTTACAACGTCACGATGGAAATATGTATATACGTAATAACGTAATTCAATTAAAATGGCAAGGAAGCGCAATAACATCGTTCCACCCTCTTTCCGAAAAACCTCCGAGACCAATTCCGCCCGATTCCAATCCTTACAATTCCGCGATATTCATCAGGAAACATTCAAATTACCTCCGCAGGCACTTGTTGTACTAAATTAATGTCGTTCTCCTTTATGAATTCGTCCTCGAGGGAGCGGAGCACTTTTATTTGAGGGATTACCGCAAATTACAAGTTGCCATGTCGAATAATATGCGATCCAGTTTTACGGAACGCCCGATATCTCCCGCTCGGGCTTTTAATCAACTAGGTTAATACAGTCTAATTTAAAAAAATGCTTTTGATAGGGACTTATAGTATCCTTTGATAAAGGTAAATTAGCACTAAAGTAAGCTTTTATGGTATATATACTACATCTTAAAACCTGATTAGCCTAAAACACCCTGTAGATTTTATATAAGAAATAATTCTCTATACAAGCCCTTGGTTTTTGATTTTGTATCGGATCAATCGCTCAAATGAGTGCACTTATTATGATTGTATTCATGTGGTTTTTGAGGATTCTGATTTCATCTAATGCGTACTATCATTCAACCCCACCGTTCTCATCGTTGCCTAAAATAACAGGAATCCCTGTTGGTAGCGGCGAATTGTTGAGATTGCTTTCGGAAGTGCCAGATTGCTCTGTTATTTCGACTATCCTATTATATTCCGTGAATGGTATGTGCAGACATACATGTAACTACCAATGATACACCCTCCCAGCGCTCGTCAATTGACTGGCACAAAGGGCGCCATTGTATTCAACCCTTGAATGCCGTTTCTCCTAAAATTATTTCTCCATTCGTTGTCGATTACAAAAGTGCATCGATAATCTCCCAAAATGCGTCTGGAAGCAGGCGAATCGGAGATCTGTCCTGGTGTATGGAAGGCCTCGCAGGAGAGGCTCGACCGCCGTCAACTGTCTTCGCCGTGAAGTAGACAATATTTGATTGAAAAACAACCCCTCGGGCGGGCGCGTCCCTCGCAGAATTCGCCGGAAACCGCTCCGGGGCCGCGGCGGTGTCGAGGAGAAGACGTTGTCGACTGCAGCGACAATATTGATGCCGGGAAAATAGATTCGGGAGAGAAACGTGCCTCCGGGGGATGCGAGGGTTGAAATATTCGCGGTACACGTCGATTTATAGAAATAGAATTTTTCGTTATTTACTTACCATTTTTTTGAATGAGTGTTTAAATTGTTATGCCTCTATAATAATGCGCTGGGAATGCAGCTAGTGTTTTCTATTCCTTAAAATTTTAACACGGCACGTATACACGGCTTTCGTACTGAAACTTTTATCGTCTAGCGAAAATATCGCGCTGAACTTTTAGAGTAAAATTTAAAATATGATTCAAACAAAACTGAAACATAAAACACCATTAACACGATAAAAGTTAGTAAATATTTTATCGTCGAGTGACTAGACTGGAAGTAGAATTTAAGTGAACGGAAAATGACGCTAAAAATGTACAAAAAAAATACGGCGAATTTCGGGAAAATATTAATGGGGAACCGGCTTTTACCCGGAGGTAATTAATTTTAATTATTCAACGGGGGATGGAACTTGCAAAAATACGGGGAATTCTTGAATCGGAAATGAGGTTTTTAGGCGGGTTATCTTCTGTTTTTCTATCCTTCAACTACCCTGTTTTATATAACTAATAATTAACAATTTACGAGGATTCTAGTAACAATCCTGCATTCATGTCGAGCATCGAAAAGTATCTTATTACAGGGTATTTCGTTCCGCTGACTGCGTGGAAAGTGTAGGATCGCATTAATGCCATTAAGGCTCGCCTAACTATCGGCGATTTACCGCATCTGTCCGCGCTAGGACATGCGTTAGCCGTACCGAAAAGATATACGCGCGTTAAATCGCTCGAGCATTCCGGTCACGTTCGAATCGGAGGCGGGGGCGCCGCCTCCCGATATTCGCGCCCGAATATTGCGGCACTCGAACGCGCCGGCGATTTTATGTTAATACAATCGCCCGTCTAATTTCGCCCGAAGGGCCGAGGGACCGGCGCTAATTGCGCCGACGGTTCTTCGGGGGACGCTGGTGCGTGCGGCGAATTCCCCGAAACGCAGGTCCGGCTTTCGCCCGAAAAATATCCTACAACGCCTCGCCTATACAATTATTGCTTATGGAAGCGTCTCGAATGGTTGGCAACACTGATTTAAAAATATATAATGCACGCATTCGGCCATTCTAGCACGCATTTGCTTGTGTACCCCTCCGGAATCTGCATGCAAATAGTAACGTACATAAATGGTATATCGGATGGAGGCCAGATCGGGATCCGCAGCTAAGCCGGTTAAGATGTGTGTTTTCGCAGATAGGGAGGATTATTATACGGCAAGTAGCCCATTTGCATGCATGAGACGGTACAGGATCGCGGAGACAACGGATTCCAGACATCCTGGTTCTAAACACTCCGGGAAAAAATACGTATATGTCACTTTTTAAATGAACTCGCCGGGTAATTGCTCAGAAAGGTCGCGGGAATCGGTATTTTGTCGTGCTAAAGCTAACCGTAATGCATTACAGTTTCCATGTATATCGCGTCAGTATTTCCTTAAATTACCGACGTAGACTTATCGGCGAAGTTGAATTATTCACAATTCGAGTGGGAGCGTAAGAAAAATCCAATCTCTCCGGAGTAAAACACGTCGTTCGAGAGTCGGAAGAAAGGGAAATGCGGAGCAAAAGAAATAAATATATTTCTTTGAAAGATTAATATCGGCATGTTACTTAGTCTAATATCGAGAAAGCAAACAATTCGACTGCTATCTAAAAGTCAAACCGGCCTATATACAGGGTGACCCAGGGTCGCGTTAAAGTCCCATAACTTTTTACCTAATTGAGATATCGACTTGATTTTTTTTTCAAAAGGTAGGTACAATAATACTGCGTATTATTAAAATAGTTTCGTCTATATACAGGGTGGCTTAGTATTAGAAATTCACTAAAGTTACCTTTTTTTTAATGGAACCCCCTGTATATTATAACATTTTTGAATTCTTTAGTGAATTTTAGTGTGACTTTATGTACCATACATTGTACCTAAAACCAATCGTTTAGTGGTAATTCGACATTTTCGAAAAAAGTAGAGGTTTGAAAAAAAATGAATATTGCCGCTTTTGTAAAACTTGGGAGGTCGTGACTCTGGGTTATTAGTAAACATGAAATGTACTACTGTGTGACATGGATTCAGAATTGAATACTGTTTGTGTTCTTAGATATCGATAAGCAAATTTACAAAATTTCAATTAAAGGTAACTTGATTTTTTTAAATGAAACTACCTATTTTTTTGTACACCATCTTGTAGGAAATTTTATTGCCTTTCTAACGATATAATATTGTCAATATTTTTACCTGCTAGTTTTCTCTTAATTACGGAATTTCTTATAATTCGCGGTAATTTTCAATTTTCAATAGTACTGTTCAAAGTGGCTCAATATAGTAAATTAAATTAAAATAAAACAAAAATTTTATAAAAGATAGTGAGTTATAAAAAAAGTATACAGATCAATCAATCAACTACAATTTATTTGATTATAGGGAGATAATGATAATGTACAAGGAATAATGTAAAGAACAGTTTTTTTGATAGCACAATAATTTTTCTTACAGTAGATGCTCAAAGATATTGCTATTATGTTCGATTACGTCTTCTTAAAAACTAATTTCTAAAGCGCGTTAGCATGTTTTAATCAATTGATCGAAAAGCGTCTCTTATCCGGATCTTCATGTCGTTAGCTGTTGTTGGCCTGCCCGTTCCCGCGATTTGACACCAATTGATTTTTTCCTATGGGGATTTGTTAAGGACAATGTCTATAGTGTTAGGCCAACAACAGCTAACTACCGCGAATACTACTAAATTACCGCGAATTATAAGAAATTCCGGAATTAAGAGAAAACTAGCAGGTAAAAATATTGACAATATTATATCGTTAGAAAGGCAATAAAATTTCCTACAAGATGGTGTACAAAAAATAGGTAGTTTCATTTAAAAAAATCAAGTTACCTTTAATTGAAATTTTGTAAATTTGCTTATCGATATCTAAGAACACAAACAGTATTCAATTCTGAATCCATGTCACACAGTAGTACATTTCATGTTTACTAATAACCCAGAGTCACAACCTCCTAAGTTTTACAAAAGCGGCAATATTCATTTTTTTTCAAACCTCTACTTTTTTCGAAAATGTCGAATTACCACTAAACGATTGGTTTTAGGTACAATGTATGGTACATAAAGTCACACTAAAATTCACTAAAGAATTCAAAAATGTTTTAATATACAGGGGGTTCCATTAAAAAAAAGGTAACTTTGGTGAATTTCCAATACTAAGCCACCCTGTATATAGACGAAACTATTTTAATAATACGCAGTATTATTATACCTACCTTTTGAAAAAAAAATCAAGTCGATATCTCAATTAGGTAAAAAGTTATGGGACTTTAACGCGACCCTGGGTCACCCTGTATAAATTTTAGGATCCCCACACTGAAAATAAACTCTTCCCACTTGGATTAGAATTAGACGAGTTTTTTGTTTAAAATGCAGCACAATCCTTCATGAAATCAAACGAACTCGACAGAACACTCCAACGTTACATTGTCGCATCTCTCGCGAAAATAAACAAAAACATTTATTTCGTTTTACAAAACTAGTTACGAAAATTCTCTTTTCGCCCCGGAATCGAATCCCGGAAAAGTTAATGCTTCGGCCTCGTCGCCGCGAAAAAAATATATATCCGCAGTAGTTGGGAAACTTCTCCGCGCCGAAACTTTCCCCATAAACGGAGCAAAACGAAAAATTCCGACAGTCATCCCGAATAATGCGCTTTAGTTTCGCTGTTTTATGTAAAAAACGTGACCCAGAAAATTGCGCACCATCGAAAGGATTGTTCGGAAAGTATTGCCTTGTTTTCCGGAATTGGATTGTTTTATTGCATCTTACGAATGAAAGAACATTCATCAAATAATTAATAATTAAATTGTAGAATATTGACGAATATTCGTGATGTCATCCAATACTTTAGGGCGTGCAGGAATGGGCAATATATGGTTAAATCTAATACCGAGGGTAACATACTAATGCGACATTGTGTGATTAATGTCGAGAATTGTGCGTCATCACTATAGTAATGATCGTATTTTCGGGGTCTAATGCAAATACTTAAATGGATTTATTAGGTTTTTTTTTATTGGGAAAATTATCGGCGCCCCCTGAGCCGCGTCAACTCGGGCGAGATAATAAAATAGCACTACTCTAATCGGATTTGAATATTTTTTCGTTCGATGCCGGAGCGACGCGTACATGCGATGGTTGCATTAGCGGGGATTTGGAGAAATAGGAAATACGGAAGCGCGTTTTTTTGTAAAAAAACAACGGTGATGGTCAATAAACCCCTGCATTTTACGTGGAGATTAACTTGACTCATTCCTACGGTGACTCTATTTTGCAGCCCTTAATACCTCTCAAACGTTCGTAAATTTTGCTACCCTCTAAAGTAGGTATACTAGTTTTATCTACAACTGATGTGTAGGTACCGAAAAGTATATTTCATTATTATGAGCTACCCGGTTTATGTGTAATGAGGGATAGATAGGGACTGGGAGGCAGTTCACCTCGCAGCTCGGCGTTTTGTTGCATTTTAATTTACGATTTTTATTTTCATCCGTCACGGTAATTATTCATTTCGCGTAAATGGCGCTACGTGTCAGTTCGTTATTCGTTTGTCGTTGCACTCGACATATGACAAATGAAGTGAATTTGGCCGGAATAATGTTAGCGTGCTTTTTTCGCGCGATTTGCATTGCCCTTTCGGCTCCGTTTCGTTTTTTTCGTTCGGTTAGTTCCGATACGTTATGATCCAGTTTATGGAAATGTTTTTCGTTTTTTTTTCCGCCCGCCCGATTCGTGAAATATTCTAATTTGTGCGTTTGTCAACGACTATAAAAATGGTGCGGTTTGCATTTATTATTGGCATTTTAGCACGTATTTTGTGCGACAGTACAGTAACTTGCGAAAGTCTGTTTAAGACAGCTCGGAGTTTACTTTACAACTTTGGCTGATTTAATTACATTTTCATCCGCAACTTTGAACTAACTTACCCGAATTTTTTGACCGCACTGTTCAATCCGCTCGTACATTCTACAGAATATAATATTTTCTTCGGGTTTTTGCACCAACTTGTCATTTATTTACAAGCGAATTTGTTGACGATGAAATTGGAAAACAATCCCTTTCGTTTCCTGCTGTTGAAGCAGATATTACAGCGAAAGCCTGAATGTTTAATCTGACGTATAAATTTTGGACGAGGGTGTATGTGCAGAGAGAAAGGCGAGCCGGTCGCAGGACACTGACCCTGAGGGGTCATTTAAATTTAAATATTTTTACATTGAAGGTCCTCATTGTTCGCGGCAGCGCGGAAGAGTCTAATCCCCGCATACATCTGGACGAATTTTACAATGCTCCCGCACTGATCATTGCGAATCTTATGCATAATTTTAATGAACAACGCAACTACAAGCATCATATTTTGTCTACATAATACTAACGGTAGTTTAATAGTATTACACCCGTCTTAATTTTACTCTAGCAAATTGATTTTTGGCTCCGGTTAGTGCAACCCGGGGCGCAGTTTAACCTGCGGTGTGGCGTTTGCGATTCGAGAGCCAGCCGACCGTAAACACATTATGAAATAAATATGAAATGGTTTTAATTTATTTTCGTGCGCCCTCAGCTGATTTAGGTGTCGTGCGTTTATAGCGATTACGTACACAATACATACGGTAACGGTAAAAGGATGCAATTCTATTATTTTCACACTTTTCGAGACAAGAGATTTTCCATTATTTATTAAGTGTTTAGCTACGGCAAATACAGTAAGTAATTTACATCGATGAGTTCTAAATACTTGATATAATTACCTACTGCTTTTATCAGCTTCATGTTTAATGATATAAATTTTTGAGCGGTTTGTATGCAATTGTATCGAAACATCAGGTAATTGGAGCGTTAACGTCATAAATAATAGATCAGGTAATTTCATTGGAAATTCAATTGATTATTCTATGCCTCTTAATTATTTACCGTGTTTCATGGGAACATATTCCTTGAATACGTATCAGAACTAGCTAATTATATACCTCGGATATGTTTTTTCTATACGCTTGTAATTTTAGAATACAGCACGTATTCAATTACCTCTGCTCGTATAAAATAAAAATTTATTTTAGCAAGTAAAATAATGTGTTTTTTTTTGTTACAGGTAAGCTAAAACACCGTACTTTGGGGGGTGAGTAAAGTTTAGTACACTTCATATTTCTAATGACTGACTAATCATCAGTATTATAGTCAATTAATTCCGTTACGTAACGCAACTGATTACATGGGAAGCAGCGTAATGAAAGCGGTAATTGCACGAACAGTAAAGAAAAAAAAGGTGAGAGAATACCGAGGGCCGGTAAGATAACGCTTATCAACGCCGGTAGCGCCATCTATCATAACGAAGCGGCGTGTCGGACGCTCCCTTATCTAGGCCGCAGCGGGGAATATGCCGGTCATTTGCATAATTCCCCGTGGGATTGGACTCGCCCATGGGGGGCCCTGTCGTTTCTTTACTTCGTCCTTTTTACAGGATATACCCCAGTAATCGCCTAATTTATTTTGATTTTCATTCGGGCTTTGGTGTATCTACCTGTCGGTTTTACAGCGATTTACTTTTTTTTAATTTTGGGAACAGGGAACAAACGAACGTTTTAATTTCTTACTAGAATTAGTGAAAACTTCGGATGACCGCTCGGTTTCTTCGCCTCAGGAACAACGAAAGTAAGGGGAGATTTGGATTAGAGGGAAATGCAAAGTTTTTCCTCGCATCAGACGTTTCAGTTTCGCTTCCCTGCGCTTTATTTAATTAATTTACTTAATAATGTTTGCGTTATGAGAACAAGCGGAATTAGAAAAGTACCGTAATCAGTTCAATTTTCTTTGCGAAATTGAGTTTCCCACCGTCCGGATCTTTCGCTCGTAAAACAAATAGGGCGTTTCTTTGGGTAGGAAAAAAACTTTTTCTGTTTTTAGTCTATAGATACGGAATTAAAATCCGTCTTTTTACGAAATTACATATGCTAATAAATAAAATGTTTGGTATTTTCTTAGCAATCCTTGCTTATACCTACGTATATCGCGTGTTTGTTTAGGTGGCGCCTTTCTCTTCTTTTTTAATAAACAGTTTGCTTTCAGTTCCGTTCACTTCCGAGCCGATGCGGGGGTTTTCGGCTTCTAGAAAAACAAACAGAACGAAGAAATATTGAAATCCGAGTTTTCCAATACTTTCTTTTCGACGTGCCGCTCCGAAAACACCCTTTTCCCGCAAACAAACATCCGCTGTTTGCGAGAAACTCCAATAAAATAAAAATATGGACCCCATAATTGCGTTATCGTAACCGGAAAGCAAAGGTACTAATCGATCCCCCGCGTCAAATCCCTTTGATAAGTTGCCGGGCACCATATTTAATGTATCTATTATTATTTAACATAGTTAACTTGTTATAAAACTTACTCAATCAATAGGTGTTTCAATGTTTTTGAAATTAGTTGAAAATAAATGCACAATTCCATGTTGAACGTCATTAGCAATGTTACAACATTAAATTGCTGTTCTTGTTATGAATATTCGTAAATTACGTTCAGTATGTGGGTTATTACAGCCGGAGCTTTTAACATTTATAGGTAGGTACTAAATTCGTTTGGCCATTAAAGGCAAATTATATCGAGTAATGTAACAGGGAATTTCGAAACGGTAATTGGATTGTTGAAGTGAAGAAGTATATTCAATTCGTCCGAATGAACGAGAAATTAGAGGAGGATTTTATGAATAATTCGCTAATTCGATTCCGTTTTGATTATTCAATTGGAAATCGATTTCTTTTCGCTATTCTCAAGGTGGCGAATATTTGTAGTATTTATAGAATATTCCGCTGAACATCTGGTAATTCGAAGACTAATTGAATTAATTACTTGTTTTCTCTTTTTACATGCCATGCGAACGTGATGATTAATTAGCGAAAATTAGAAAACGAAACGTTGAAAATGTGCTCGTTATCACATAGGGAGCTTTTGAAATTCCGAATGTTGAATAGAAAACAATGGACGAGCTGACGTATGAAAAATGAAATTATTCACATGTTAGGCGAGGACAAAAACATTTTCGAATAAAAAATAAAGTACATGATAAAGGGAAATGACGGATTACGCTCGAAAGTGCCGGCCCATCTCTAATTGTTCTCTTTTTACTTGTGTTTTTAAATTCTTTGTTTGCTCAAAAATACCTACCCCAACTGGCACTGTGTATGGCATTTAATTTAGATCTAACTCAAATAAAATTTAATTAGAAGTACAATAAATTCTGCTAGGTAATTTATTTTAATTTGGACCGGATTCCTTATAATCAAGCCATCTCTAAATGATGTTTTCATTAAATTCCCAACCTTGCACCAATTGAAATTAATGAATTATATTTTATATGTGGTGCAATGGAAGGACACGCGATAGATTTTCAATGTTGAGGAGGATCGAGCGCAACGAAACTCTGTTAAATAAAAGCGATGAAAACCGAAAGAGAATACATAAGCGAAGTTATTAAAGTTTTAAGACTACAAAAAGTTCCGGGTTTTTATTCTAAATAGACGGAATGGCAAAGTGAATAGATTAAACGAACCGCGTTAAAAAGTTTTCAGACCGGCGGATGCTCGAAAACTGTTAAATCAAAAAGAACGAACGAGATCGGCGGTTTTTCCATTCGGAGATTTAATTTAGCACGGTGTAGTTTTAATTCTTATCTTCGCTTCTTTGGCATTTTGTTATCCCGATCGATCTCCTTTTTCTTTACTCGAAAGCCCCGATTTTGTTTAATTGGTTTCTGTTCAACGGGAAGTTTTTCTTACTTTTTCTATAGCTAAATTTAATTTCTATAAGTTTATAAGATCCTTTGTAAAATAATTGGTTCCAATTCTACTGCATCGTGTCTACAAAAATCTATACAAATTCCAAGGAAGTATGTCTTGGAAAAAAGGAAAACTTTTTTTTTAATAATATCCGCGGAAAGATTCTCAAAAATCGGAACGACTCACAGAAAGCGCCATTCACCCATTATGATTACTGCTTGGGCGATCAAAGTGCCAATTCTAGTAACCTACTTTTCGGGTAAGCTCGCTACTGTAAAGACGCTGACCCGATAAAGACTTTTAGATTGGAGAAATAACCTATCCTCGATAAAAAAAAGTGAGGAAAATCGATCAGGAAACTCGAAAGAGATGAAAAAGTGTCTCAATGCGGTGTTTTTCTTTCGGGATGACTTTTCCAAGTCGAATAATTAAAGTCATTGTAAAATACAGCTCTTAATCTAACTTAAATAATAATATATACCATCCATCAGGTTTTTCTTCTAGATTAAAGGTAAAATATTTCCAGTATAGTCCAAATTGATGGAAAATCGAAAATATATTAACAAAGTTTGAAATAGGTACCGCGAGCGGTTTTCCGCGCACATAAACGACAATAATACCGTTAATAATAATATTTCGAGCAGGTAGAGTACATTTTCTTTGAAAGTTTGAAAATCACATTCTTATTGTTCGCGACTTTAATTAAAACCTAGCGTTCACGTTTTCTTTATATTCCGTTTCCCTTGGGGATACGAAAATTGTCGTACTAAAGTACGAGTTTCGAGTTGGATATTGTGAGAAAACGAAATTAATGCGGATATTGCGGATCGAGTTTTAAATTTTCCTCGGGAACGCGAAACAATAGAATTTTCCTTTTCAACTGTTAGTTTTTCTTACGTTCAATACCTGACTAGGTATAAGTTCTTTGAAAGGTAATTAAAACGGAATGTTCGAGGAATAACGAGAAATTGAAATCGGAAATGAATGATAGGAAACGCAATATTTTCGAGCATAATTCAATTTCCACAAAAAAGGCTCGGTATTAAATTTAAATGGAAAACGAATATTAACGAGTTTCTTGCAAAAAAATAAGGTTTAATTGAATTTTATTTGTAATATATATGGATCGAATTACGTTGATATTCGTGATGTATCTAATAAAAAAAACCCACCGTATATTTGGGCATTTTATCCGGCACCTATCAGAAATACATTTCCTTTCATCCCGTCAATATCCTCCTAAATCCGAACAAGATTCGGCACTCTCGTCGTTACGTCGTTTTCGCAGGGAGAGCGCCACACTTTCGAGACAATTTCCTCCGTCCCCGAATTCGGACAAGTCGATTCCGAACGTCCGGAAAACGCAAGAAAAGCTCTTTCTCCCGTTCGTTCGGAATTAATAACTACACAGCCAAAAATGAGCCGCGATTTAATCAGCACTCGGCGATTTTTATCTCTAAAACTAACGGTTGAATATTCATCACGTTCGGACAACGAATCGAGGAAAAGGGGAATAACGGAATCCTCTCCAATTCGTTTTATTCCGAGACAAAGAAAGGTCGCAGCCGTAAAAGTTTCAGCGGAATTGGAAGAGGAAATGCATCGCATCTTGATGCGACCTCGTCGGGGACCCGACGACGTCGAAACTGATAAGAAGGAGAGCGCTAAAACGCGCCAGGACAGGACTAGGTTTCTCAGAAGTTTCAACTTATATCTAACACTATCTATTTTACTCTTTCACAATTCAGTTTAGTGTAATCCATCTGCTGATAAAATTAAGTTACATTTTTTTTCACTGCACTTTAGAGATTCTAATAAAACCGTAAAGGGTGTTTTCGGGAGAAATTTAAAGCTTATTGATGAGGTTACATAAAACGGATATTTAACGCGATTAGGTATATTACAATTTTGAAGAAAAATTCCACAGTATCAACAAACCCCTTCATTCCGGCTAATTAATAATTACACTAATCCGAGTATCTGCTACTAAATTATTTAAAATTAGATCCCGGAATCGCGACAAGTTAGCCAACTTTTCGCCGCCTCGGCGAACTTTCGTTTTGATCGTGCACTCCGGTTAGTTCCACCTAATCTTCCGGTTGCGCCGCGAGACAAGCGAACTCGTTTCCCTAATATCTGATGAATGGCGGAAACTTTAATAAGAAACATCTGCGGGTGCATACGTGCATCCCGGGATTGCGAGACGCGTTCGATATCGCATGTCGCATTACCATTTGCATATAGCGGGAACGCATTTAAACCGACTCTTCCAATCAGACGATGTCAAATGGGGATTTGCCGTTTTGTCGTTGCGAATTAGTTATAAGGTGAGTTAATGAAACGTCAAAATTAATGTAATTACTTGACTGCATACCTACTATCACATCAGTTATAAATTCTAGGTAAAAAAAATCTATATTCCACTATTCTATAGTGATCCTTCAAATTAACAGCTTGAAACGTATTGGTAGATCTTAAATAAGTTAACTAGGAAGAAGACTATTCTACAATATTTATCTAGGAAAAAAATATCTTGGAGGGAGCTTCAAAGTGTTAATTTCCGTCGCATTGAAATGTTAATAATTCCTCTCGGTACGCACGACGCGACGGGAGAAACTCGAGCTTTTCGAAACTATTTTAATTGGTGCACGGGAGTCGGGGCTTTGCATTCGAAAAGGTGCATTCTGAACTTTTATAATATAGGCGAAGCTCTGTCGACGAGCGCCCGGATTCGAATTTATTACGACTTTCCGGAATAGTTTCCGAATCGATCGCGTATACGCGAATTGTTTCGAGCTCGAATAATTGGGGGTTTTATCGCTAATAAAATCGGCGAAAAAATGATTTCTTTTCGCGAACTTGCGGCGCGTTGACAACGAAAATGCACGAAACTTCGCCGAGTATAATAAATTGCGCTGTGTTTATATATAAAAGGCTGGAAGTTTTCATTGGAGTTGGTACTTATTCAGCATTAAAAAGTTACAAACTTCCGTAAGTCATGCCATGTATAGCTAAAAACTTTCATATTAGTTACCTACACACAATAACAACTCTAAAGGAACAATTTTTGTACACTTTCTATAACATTGAAATTTCGCTTGAGCGCAAATATTGAACTCAAAACAACGTTATTTATAACCCTATTGGGCTAATTAAATCAATCCGCAGTGGCGTTGCCGTTGTTGTCCTAACAGTATCTCAAGACGAGCACGCTGTTTGAACTTTAACTACTCGGTAAACAAGTCACGGACCCACATCAAACTTCGGTTAGTCGAATGAGACGTTCGAATGGGATATTCGGTCGACCTTATTCATATTTAGCAGATAATCTGCATCAATGCTCTCTATTATTCTCCACGAAACAATCGTTGGTATTCGAAATTTTATAGTATAGATCGTTTGGGTTAACTCTGCGATGACGTCACTCTTACGGGGGTTGCCCGATAATTAATTGAATTTAAGCGGCGATCGAATGGTGAAATCGTCGGAATTAATTTCGAACGTTTAAACTCCCCCTATTTGTAGTTTCTATTGACCCGATCGTTGGGAATCATTCCGGTCGTTAATGGCGAGACCTATATCCTCCGAATCGTCTGTGCAGTGTAGAAAATCGACTCCTCGTCGTCGCAAAACACGATCCTTCCATTTGACGTTATTAGTTGGCGTATAGGTTAACTGCCGTAGGGGTTGTTACTATTCAAATTGCCGTTCGATGCTTAATTAATTCGAAAGTAATTACGCGTTAATTGACGATCTGCGCCGCCGAGTTTTGATGGAAATAGGTGAAAAAAATAAATCGTTGAGGCAATTTTGTTGTTTACAAAGTATAAGCTATATTGCAGTTAATGATTAGCGTATTTAAGGGACAATGAGACAACAAAAGCTTTTCGTGCCTGGCACTGAAACATGGCAGGTTTTTTAGAAACACGAACGAAACGGATGAAAAATCGTTAATTGGCAGAATATTATAACATTGTAGAATCTGCTATAAATGAGGTTATTTTGTAAAGCATTCTCAACACTCTGTATAAAGCACAATAATATATAAGCATAGGGATTCAAATTAACAATTTCATACTCGAATGAACGCGATAAGGAAATCCTCGAATTAAAATTTACGAAAGATTAAATTCGCACATTTGCATAGTGCTGCATAATAACGTCTTTACGTGGTGCATCGCCTGGGATACGTCATTTATCCGGAATGCACAAACTTGGAACGAGTCTCATAGTTCCGCTGGTTGACTCTAAATTGCCCTGTCTTTCCAGATAAATATAAATTATACGGGATGTGCTCTAATTCCGGTCGCGCAATAACCGTCATTTCGGCGCTAGTTGGACGCGAAAATTCGAGTTTTCTCGCTCGGAATGTACAATTTACAACTGTTGTAATGTTCCGTAACGATCAAACTTTGTTCTGTATTTATATTTTTTGATGAAAAAAATCTTTGTAATCGTCGAGTTGGGAGTAAAAACAATCGTCTTGTTGTAAAAGCGAAGGTGTTCGTTTTCCGGGAAAAAGCCCGTGGTCTTCAGAAATTGAAACCTCGCGTTCGTACAAGCGTAAAACGAACAATGCGCCTCGACGACATCTTTTATTACGAGGAGAGAGATTCATAAAGCGTTATCTGTATTCATGAAGTTAATTAAAATGTCAACTTGTGGTCGCGAAGGCGCGAAGGCGTTTAATATTTTCCTCGCGGGCGTCCGTTTTTCCGTTACTTTTATAGCCGAGACTTTATTTTTTCCAATAAGTCACGTTGTCGTTGGATTAGTTGAAATCATTAGGGAGAATATCGCTCATTTTATTGCAGTGACAAGAATAATTTTCATAAAATCCCGGATTCTTTACTACCCTTATTACATTCTCTATTTGTGCAATATTATGGTGAATACGGTCACACCAAAATAACAAGTTCATCCACCAAATTTAATAAGGACTTGTACCAAACTCAGTATGCTCATCCACCAAAATAAAGACTGCAAATATTAATGTTACTTTTACTTAACCTTTAATTATATGCTTGGTAATAACCAACAAAAGATGACTAGTAAAACTTTATCATGAATAGACTATGTTTAACAGTATAAAACGGTTTAGTAATGGTAATAAGAACAATTCCCGTGGAGTTTATAACTTTGGCAAGGTAGAGCCCATAACAATTTGTCAGGGATATGAAGGTGCGCTATCTCCGAGCGCATACATTACACAGAAAGCAGCGTGCAATAATTACAGAAATTATATTCTAGATTAGCGATAATCCATATTAGCACATACCCGCTTATTTCGCAGGCGAGCACGCTGTAATTTTAATGAAAAGTAAGGAAAATGGGCGAACGCCGTCGCCGTCGACTTATATATTAATACGAAAATTGCCGAGTTTTCTCTCCATTATGCAAAACAGTCCTTTTCGTCCAGACGTTAGGAGATAAACGAGCCGCGCTAAAAATGAAATGTTTCGCCCATTATACCCCCAATATTAATATTTTTAATGCTTTAATGATACTTTTTAAAAATAAAAGGGACGGACGTTAATGCGTTTCTTTTCGCACTATTGTTTTTACTATCACCCTGAAATGAGCTTCTTTAATTACACTTACCATGGTGTGCACAATTTCACGATAAAATTATGAGAGTGGTGAATTTTTTAAACGCGAAAATCGCCTTGTTAAGCTCGATAAAAATTCGAAAATCAGCCCAATTAATGGGGCGAGCAGCGCCACCTGTTCGCCGGGCTTTTCTTCGATGAAAACTTAGCGAGTGTCCCGGTCCTGCGGGGCGTCGGGCGAAACACCTGAGGCCGTACGCTGAATATATAATTTGTTTGTCAGCCATTCCAGTCAGGTAGTCGGGCTCTTGACGAATTCATTGAATTTTCATGTCGGCCGTAATGCGGCCTCTCGCTAATATTGAATTCGAATTTCCCAGTTCGGTTTCGACGAGAAAATAAAAGGAATATTTCAGATTCTCGTTAGTTGCTAAACAACTCTTATAAACACAAATCACAATTAGCCGTATTTTCGTCGGTTGATCGAAGGATCTTCGGCAAAGGCGGTGCGGAGTTTTCACGTCGGCGATATTGCGTTAGTCGGGGCGCATTCGCCGAAATATATAGGTAAGTACGTGCGAGCGCTCCGTGAAATTGAATTTTCCGGAGTTGACAAAAGCGCCCGGCCCGAAGCTCGACCCAGATCTCGAACACGTTCTGTTATCGAACAAATCTAATCAGGCCGACCTCTCGCTAACGGAATCTTTAGTTTTTTTGTTCTCTCTTCCCATCCGATCTACTAATTCTTCGCGCCCGCGGAACAACTGTTGAGTTTGTCGCCTAGTTAACGAAACTTTCGAAGCTGCGCGATTAAATTAATGCATGCCATAGGTATATGAAATTTTTTGTTAGAAATATTTACTGGTAATTATAGTGAGCATTGGATTTTAATGGAATTACTGGCCGAAATTTCAATGGTCTTCGAATTATCATCGAAATCCTGCACCGAATAGATAATATATGTGATGCGGTCACCTATACGTAGCGAAATAACGGCAATGAATTATCATAATATTGATTTTGCAATGTCGGCCGTCCGACGAATTAATTTATTTTATCTATTAATCTGGAATTAGTTTGACGGGATAATGTATTACAGACATGTGCTTTAAGCGTAATGCTATTCTGACGTTGTTAATTATAAATAATGAACCGACGTTATTACAAAGCGAATACTGTACGTTATAAAGTTTGTATACATTACTGGGTGTAATTATTAACACCTACCTTATACATGTATTTACGATAAATTTCGCTAATCCCGCTGAACTTTTGACGAATATCTCCGGTCGAAAAATCTGATATCAATCCTTCTTCGCCTTGTTTGCGTTCTAGAAAATAAGACAATGCTAAATGGATCTCTATGGCGTCAACTCCCAGTGAAAAATACATATTTATATTTACAGTGAGGAGAATTTATGACGGCGGGCGCGGACGTGAATAATGAAAGTCGTGTTTTCGCGATTTGTGATTCCTGCTAGTCAAACGGACGCGATTGTGTATCGAAGATTTATCATCAGCCGGAAAAGCGAGTTTTCTCGCTATGCTCCGTAATTGCCACTTCTTCTGAATATTACTGATACAACGGAGGATTTAAAGGAACAGACGCCCATTTTAAAGATTTTAATAAATTATACAACCTACTATTCGTTAATAAATTTAAGAAAGCCTTATAGGA
Source organism: Phyllotreta striolata (assembly GCA_918026865.1). Lineage (NCBI taxonomy): Eukaryota > Metazoa > Arthropoda > Insecta > Coleoptera > Chrysomelidae > Phyllotreta > Phyllotreta striolata. The sequence goes on from OU900096.1 coordinate 8,308,501, forward strand.
ACATATAAAATAACTCATTGAAAGTATATTTTTCCTTATGTAATATAGCGTAAAGACTCTCCATTAGGATAATGAAGTAACTGTATATTCGCCCGGGACGAAACAAAGAGAATGGATTATAACTGTGGAAAATTCGGCGCTGTCTTTAGTGCATTCTTTCTACATTCTTTGTTATCTGTAGAAACTACAAGCCGAATCCATTAGACGCTTTATTCCGTTGTGTTTACGCGCAGAAAATCCTTTTACGAATTAGAATAAATCCCTTTGAACTAAACTCTCGATTATGTAGTAAAAATTCTTCGACCCCTGCAAAGGATACCGAGCGCATTTCCTGCACAACGAGAACGTTTGGACGCAGGCCAATTAAATGGAACATCCTGCAAGCAACGACTGTCGAAGTTTACGGGCTCCTTGTAGCGGTATTAGCGACACGCGCCGGTCCGTAAAACGAGCGCCGTTACCGTTATATTACCGCTCGTACGTTATGCAAAAGGCGGCGGCCATTCAATTTATATCGCCGTAAACGTTCGAGCATTTTTCAGGAGAAATCTCGACCGCGAGCTGGAGGATAATAAACAAAACGCTCCGGTGGAATCCCGGAAAGCTGATGCATTGCGGAAGCCGCCGGAGCATTCCGGTATATTCCTTTTTTGAATTTAGCGAAACGTTGCTTATTTCCCGTGGAAATTCATTAGGAAAAATACGAGTGGAGGAGCTGGATGAGTTATTATTTTTAATATAGCACCGCGCGTCGTCCCCTGAAATCGAAGAGGAAATTGAAAATCCCCGTTTATATTTGCAATTATCAGCTAAGGCTCGTTATAGTCGAAAGCGATTTTCGATATTTAGTAACTCGCAAAAGTATTTAATATGTTTAAAGATTTTTATGGGATTATTTACGGCGCGGTTCAGCCGCAATTAATCTCCCTAATTAGTTTTTCTCGGGCCGGCGGGTTCGGAAGTCGCGCGTAATTGATCGTACGCCGCCTGTCGTTGACAACAACGTATGGCTCTCTTCTTTTTTCCAGCCGGCTTTTCTTCGTTTTTCCTCGCCGGTTATATATTTGTGCGGTAATGAGGATTTTTTTGCCGGCGCCGCTCCAGCTCGAACGCTCTTCAAAAACCCGCGCCCGAAACGGACGAATTTTTCATTTATTTTTCGGATTTAATTCGTTAATTAGGAGACGTAATTTAATTTTGTTATTTATATCAACGTTTGTTGTTTAATATTTTTTTTCGCGTTTTCATGCGACATATAAGACGCTGGAAATACAGGTTTGTTGTCGGAATTAAAATTTTTCCGATGCCACGCGGCGTTTTCCCTCGAAAACGATCGTAATTAACGAATGTTCGCCCGCTAAATTTCATCTTTTAGTCGCGCGTTTCGTCGCGTCGAATGAAAAAATAATTCCATTGTGTACTCTCTTTCCTACGGCTTTTAAAATACGGCGATCGTTCTGTTTTACAAATGCATTTAAGCCCGAACTTTTCCCTCTAATCTGATAAAGCGATCCCCGCGGAACGCCGAATTAATTCTTCGCGTAACGAATTAGGACGGTTTTTATATTTGTTTTCTTATCTGTTCGCGGGAACACCGGCAGGATAAAGGAGCGTTCCGTTAAACTTTCGCGCAACTTTCTGAAATATTCGAAAGGAGATTAAAACCGAGTTTTTGGGAATTTCTTTTTCCTGCAAACGCCGAGTTTATCTGCTTTAATTAACAAGTTCTAAACTATATACCACACCTTATTCGCTAATCCTATGTAGTAATAAATCATACTAATCACCTCAAGAAAAACACATACAGAAAGAGCAAAAAAAATTACATTTAAATTCTATACACTTCGATTTGTTATTCTACAATCTACAGCATCATTATTTGGGGGTAATTAAATTCTTCGTTTGGTAATTCCTAATCCAGCGCCCGGTCGAGCGCGTGCGATTAATGAAAAACGAATGGTTTTGAGTACGATTCGGATCGGAAGCGATCCCCTTTCGCCCGGAATTTGTTCCGCTCCGGATTCGCCGCGACGGAGATTAACGAAACGCAAATCACCGAAAATATTCGAAACAACAACTAATACCCCGCATTAATTCGCTCGTCCGTATAACGGGGACCGTTGTTTAACGGAGATTTTACGGAAAAACCGTACGAGAATAGCGGACCCGGCGCATTAATTGACAATGTGTAGATGTAATCTTCGGATGAAATTCTAAACATAATCGATACCAGAAAACTCATTATAGTTGCGACGTTTTAAAATCAATCCTATCGCGGAGTTTCGTTAACTTTCCAGCCGCATGTGACGCGTGCCGAGAAGAAAGTTTGCGGAGTTAGGAAGCGATTAATCAAATAGTCCTTCATTCCGGAAACAAAGAAATCACTGTACAGGAAGCGCACACGCATTCCCGTCTCGTTTTAGTTTTTATTTTTCTGGTGTTTTTTCCCTTTCTCTAAATAACGTAGTGACGTCGTCACGTCTGTCGACGGCAGGAATTCCATTAAACGGACGTCTGTCGGGGAAAACGAGGAAAAACTGCCGAAAAAAAAAACGACACGGAGTCTTATCAACTGTAAATAAAGGGCGCCCTACTTGAATATGCATAGTCCGGTAACGTGCCTTAGCTGATGACGATTTGTTTTTATTAAAAAGACTTTCCTATTGCCTGCGATGTAACATTTTTTAATTACTTTTTTAATTTAATGAATATACAATGAATTATCTTAATGATGGTTATTTATTAACGAATTTTGGACGCGCCTCGCTATTTATTTATAAAACTCATTAACTAATTGAACTAATTATTACGATTAATGCCCCAATGTTATAGCTCTGATTAGGAATTACCGATCATTATTGTAAACAATATAATACAACAAATTTTCATTAGTCGTATATCCACTGGCGGGCCATTTCCACTATATTCTCGTTAATTATTTATGCGGTTTAATTATTTCGATAGCGCAAAAATTCCGCTCGAAACGTATTTGTTTAAAGATTCAACCAAACAATAAGCCATTACAATAATTACGATTCGCGAGCGATTTTTAATTTATCAATCCAGGTTAATTACATTAATTACTCGCGTTAGGGAAAATTGTTGCAAAACATGCAAACTTTTCTAATAATACCTCCTCTAAACATCCTATAGGTTTTGGTGTGGAGGGAATATGTAATGAACCTTTTTAGAATTATTAATGGGCTAATAAATTATTCCATAGAGACAATCGGATCAGAATCAGAGCTAAAGATATTTCGTATGTGCCTTGAGAAAATGAAACCCAAAGTGTTTGATGAGACACGTACAAAATGGCAGGGATATGATTGATATTCCTCCGCGTAATATCAATCATATTCTATGAGAGCAGCATATCTCGCGGATAAGAGTGCGTTCAACAATGCAAATATGCGCCATTTTCATATTTCCAGGATAAGGAGCCGCATAAATTACCCTCGTTTCGAAATAGATTGCGTTTTTACGAGGACTAATAAATAATACACTCGTACACCCGATGCGATTGTTAGGTGTTCTAATAATACCTTATTAGCGTTGCAGGGGCAATTTTTCTTCCTCAAATAAATCCATAAATTTATCAACTAATTTAATTATGGATTGGATTTGCTAAAAATTCAATTCCGCTTCGACGTTAAAAATTCATGGAAAAAAATTTAAAACAGAACGGGTAATTTGTTGGGTAGCACGCGATGAACAAGAAGGACAGGTCGAAATATGCACCCCTTCTACGTGTATATAACGATCGAAGACGATTTATAAATAATTCCGATCTAATTTAAATTGCCACACGCAACTTTCGAATCACGGACTCGTATAACGTAGAATACCTTCGAATTTTACCCTACACCTATATCAAACTTTTGCACAATCCCCATAACTATCAAGTGAAGTTGAGATATTTCAAGGCAAACAGTCATACATGGGATAAGAAAAGGGAGGAAGAACTATATTTAAACAAAAACCGGCTTCAACTTTTGATCGAAGCGGAAATACGAAGGCAAATAAAGAGACTAGAGGAGCGGGAATAACCGGCTTGTTTGATTAGGAGCCTTAATCGCGGAGCGGACGTGGAAATGCCGGTAATTACGCGACGCACGGGGCGATAAACTCCTCATTAGCGACTCGAACGCTTCTTCCACGGGTGGAGAGAGTTCAAAGATAGAGGATGTTGATGCACGACGAACCCTCGAACCCAACGAGCACTCTGACAGTGATGTAGATCTTTGTTTGCTCACGTAGGAAAGAAGATTAATCTAATTGTTAATCCTTTTTATCAACTGTTAAAGTTTGAAGTGCAACAAATTGATTTGGAGTAGGTGCAAAGCGAAGGTGCAAATTTGCAGGTATTCGTTCCCCCGGCGCGTCGCAAATTTAGCGTACGTATAGAAGCGGGCAACGCGAAATGAAATTGCCCGAGTGATTAATCGAAGCAATAGCTCTGAGGACATGTATATCCCGGAAAGCTGCTTCAATCATTGTGACAAATAAGCGGCGTTCCCGGTTGGCGCGCTCGAGGAGCGCGGGGACCTCTGCAGGACCGTTCTCAGGCCAATTAACCCTTTCGGATTTCATCAATTAGAGCAATTTTCCTGTAGTTGCTTATTACAAAAAAAAAGTTAACGAGTTGAAGTAGACATTTGTATTGAGAAATTCCAAATATCCCAGTGGAATTGGAAAATTCGAACGGCACGTTGGGGAATTGCGGACGATACCGGTATAGTTATATAGTGAAAAGTAAATGGGAATATAATGGCGCAGCTTCGACTGATCGTCCATGAATCGAGATTGCCTTTCGAATATATGTACTCCAATATTGCTCCCGATACAGCAAATCACTTCCATCTGTCTTTTATAAGCATTTTGTGTGCATGTATTTTATCTCTATGCCTTTTGAACTTAAGTAGAGACTAAACAATTTGAAATTGAGAGTAAAAAACGAGACACGTTAAGATTAAATCTGATATTGTTTTACGCTAAATCTGAAGTTGTGAAGGTGCAATTCCGAAAGCGCGTAATTCCTTAGGACTTAATGCCTTAGATACCCCTAAGATAGGAAGTTAGAGTGCTGTGACGGAATCGATATTATGATGGGAAAACTTGTAAGATATCTAAATGGAAGCTTTCAATCACATTTTCGTGTTTTTATAGAAAAGTCCGGGTCATTAATCAACTAGGCGACGTTCGCTCAGGAAAACTATTCGAGCCCTCTCGTTCGTATTTCAGCCGTTCGGAAGGTCGGATTTCGCGAACTCCGTCGCTTTTTTGCCGTATAAGTTCGAAGCGAATCCCCTACGAAAATGGAGTGTCGTCGGAGAGAAACTTAAATCCGGCCTAATCAGCAAAAATTCCCGAAGCGGAATTATCTGATTAATGTCTGAAATGGGTCTCGATGGTGCGAGATGAGAACGTTACCCAAAACGAAACAGTGATTAAATAAATAGCTGGTCTTATACCTTTTTCTCTACGAGTTTTCCAACTTTCAAATCCCCTATAAATTTTATACGTAGCGCACATGTATGATTTTTTTTCTGTTTTGATCTGGTACGCTATACCATTAGAAACAAAAACGACTGCACGTGTTGCATTTTTCGTTTGCTGTATGCAATGCTTCATCGATTATCCGGAGTAACATCCAAAATTCGATAATACATACAGTTTTTTCCTGCGAGAGCAAAATTAAAAAAAAAGCTTAAATACACTCGTGCATTCACCAAATTAAAAATCCTGCTAAAGCTTCCGTGCAAACATACACTAAAAGCAATTAATATTTAGTAATCACTTTTATTTGATAATGAAGCTTTGAGTAAAAAGCTTTCTTTTTCCGACTAAACAAAAGGATAATTATCATTTTCTTTCCCGATGTAAACCGTTCCGCATCTAATTAGAGCTAACTGAAGTTAAACGGGGAGTGTGTACGGAAAGACGGGGAGTTTGTTTTATGCTAAACGGAACGCTTCGGTATATTTCCGTCCGTTGTAATTGCGAATATTCTGTTTGCAGGAGCGGAAGATGACGTGCATCGCTTCAGAGGCAACGATACACACACGGACTTCTTCCGGCTGGTGATGAGGGACGGCGAGTCGCTGCTCGTCGGTGGAAGGTAAGGATTTTTCATGCTAAATGCTCTCCCTGCTGTACAAGTGGAGGTTTATGTTGTTTGTACTTCTCACATATTCCGAATAAGATTTTGTTGTATAACGACTTCGAAGTTTTCGATATAAAATATCTGCAAGTTTTCATTCGACGATTTCCAAAGTAATCTAATGCCGGAAAACTGACGGACCCTTTATATTCGATATCGTATGCAAGACAAGAACTCGGTATAAAGAAATATACGATACGGCAATACAACCGAATTTCCAATAGTACAAAGGGTACCAGGAATCATAAAAATTGCACAATGTATAATATGCACCCAATGCATCAACAAATTAATTAAAAAAGTAGGTAAAATTCCTCTTTAACATCACGAAGAATTATTCTTTAAAATTCTTTGTATTCCCCATTCTTTTAATTTTCAATGATTTACTAAAATTTTCCTGTATGCACCGCTCGTACTAGAATAGAAAGAGCGCGGCAGGAAATCGAAACAGCTCAATTTAACTTGGATGTTTGCCTTTGTCGAAGAGTTTTATTCGGCCAATTGTATGAAATGAAAGTTCTCGGATTGTATTGGCCATGTCGATAATAGTGGCTCCTCCGAATGAATAGCAAAAGAACACAATGGAATATTGTTTAATTAGTTTCGTAACCGAATTTTGTTGGTCGGATCTAATCAATCACGTCCTAATTCGTGGTAAATAAATTAATAAAGCTTCGATTTCGTGAGCGTATGGATGGTGGATTTTTCGTGGATGATCTTGAGAGTAGAAGAGGCCTGGAAAGAGATCTGATAATAGATGCATTAAAACAACGGAGGATGTCGGAAATGGGAGCGAAGAAAGCGATTTTTCGATAAATTCCGGTCGCGCGGTCAAAGTCATTAGGAGCAAACATCAAAGTAGCACGAAACCATCGAGTAGCAATATCCGATGCGAGGGAAACTGGCAACTCTAATCGCCTCGTCAAAGCAGCCTTTACCTTACGGTCTTCTATCGACGTATACCCGGGTTGTTTTCGAAAAAATTGACCGTAATTTTTCCAAACAGAGGAAACTCTAATTGGTTCGTCAACGCGTTTTGGTAGATTCCAGACTACAATAATTTGTTTATAATCGACATGCATTGTATCGAAACAAAAAACCGGAATTGGGTCTTATAACGTTCTGATACATAAGTAATGCTGAAATTTTCAGTTTACCCTACCCGAATGGAATAAAATATTTCACGTAGCGGTTATCAATTTTTTATAAAATTAGTAGGAAAGGATCGTTTCGTAACGGGTGTGCGCCGCAACAGAGTCACCTCTGGGGTCAGTTGTGTTTGTATTTACATGGCGAGATATATCCGCTTTTCGCGGACCGAATCCCCGAGGATATCGTATGCGGGAAGTATCCAGTTCGAAAATCATAAACATTGTTAAAAATTCACGGGTGTGTTGCCCCATTGCTACGCCAATCCCGAAGAGGATGGATTTCTGGATTTCCGACCATTTAGCAAAAATATTACACCCTTTTTAATATCGATTCGATGTGAGTATAGTCTAGAAACAGTACGAAATCGATCCTTTTATTTCAAACTTACTCTTAAATTAAATTTATGTTGCATAATAGAACGATTTAGGCATTCGGCATTGGTAATTTGGATTCGAAAACTAATTATCAGGTCCGCTTTGTGCTTTTTCATTTCGGACGAATGGCCGTATTAAACGAATCATTTGGCTGTACAAATGGAAAAATGGTGTTCGGGTTCGCCTAAATGCGAATAACCATGGTCGACATTCGAGCAACTATCCATATAAACAATGGGAACCGAACGAATCCGCATTGTTCCGATAAATCGAAAAGTTTTATTTTCCTAATCTGCGCCGATGGGAAAACGGGACAAAAAGGTTCGATGTGCGTCCGGTTTTAAAACGAATGTTTATGGTCTAGGCTAAATACCGGAGTAATATATAATCGGACCGATTTTTAAATTGGTTTAATTAACCTTCTATACTAAAATAGGAAACGATACTATCCTAGTTTATTGCGCTATTTCATCTCTATGTTTTATGCGCCTATTTGACCGTACAATTTATTTTATGTATTTACTGATTCTACCTGTTGTTTTGAAACTTTCAACAGATTTAATGCTTTGCAAAACAATAATCTCTCTAATCCCCTGCTATATGAGCTTTTACTTTATTAAATTAACAGTGTACTTTAATTAAGTAGTCTACCTAATTTTCTCAATTATGTATTAACTTAATTCATTTAAAATTCTTTATAAACGAACAGATTTGTCCGCTTCAGAAACCTTAATTAACATTTTTTTTAATATTCCCCAATTCGAAATTTACATAATGTACTTTTAATATAATTAAAATATATTCCGATGAACTAATAATACATTCTGTGCCAGTCGTGACAGTAAAGAAAATAATTAAAAAATAATTTACGGGATATTTCATTAAATTTAACGCAACCATTATTTTCCGTTGGAATCGTCGACGTTTTTTTAATTTTATTAATGAAGGGAAAATTTAAATTCGACTCGAAACAAACATCAGAGGGCCCGGAGTTTAATGAGAAACCCTAGAAAAACAGGACTACAATAATATTTTATAAGGGTGAAAATCGTTTAAACTCGAGTAATAATATCCTGTATTTTTTAAAACAAACATCGTTCTAAATTTCAAAATCATTGACCTAAAAACCGAAACCTATTTCGGAACTAACTTAATATTCTGAGTGGGCGAGCAGTCTTTCATAAGTCTTCTTGCATAGCAAATTTCGAACACGTCACCTTCCAGTAACAATATTCAAAGTTGCCCTACGTCGGCGCGCCCTAGAAGGGATAAATAGATTTCGGGGAATTCTCCTAAATTTTATTAGAATTTGCGCCATCGCGCCCGCTGAATTACAATACGGCCTCATCGAGTTAACAGCACGATATTCGGAATTAAAAACGTATTTACATCGAAGGTAAAAAAGGATATATAGAGCTAAGTTTTATTAGAATTTTGACGCGGCATCGCCTCCACGCCGAATCTCAATATATCATGAGAAGAATAGCACTACAGACGAACTTTATGAAATTCTACTCCTCGGGGACGGACAACTTAAGATCGAGTTGAAAAGTAGTTTTATGAAATATCGACTGCGAGTGTCGACGGAAAAAAGTATATTATTCCAATAAAAATATTGCTGGCGGAGAGTTGGTAAATTAAATTTTCAACTTTGTTCGATTCGAGGTTACGGTTATTGGGTCATCTTTCCATTTCCCGGTCGAGCAGACTTCTGTGCAACGTTGGTTGAGTTTTTTTTTTAAATTCGATCAGACTTTATTTTCTGAAAACTCCATGTACTTTATAAAAATATGTCTTTTCACACATTAACACCATCGAAATGTTACGGGAAATTACGTACACAGTTAATACTAATTAACAGTCTAAAGCATAATTAATTTATCGTAATACACGAATTCGGGTCGCATAAATTGAGAAATTAATGCCAGTTTATGACGTGAAATAGAGTTCCATTATGTCGAGAAGTCCCCAGGTACTGGGAAACCGTTCGGTATAAATACGTAGATGCCATATCGTTTATTTCTATCGGCTTTGGTGCATCGACCACTCGATTTCTTTTTGATCGTTCATTTTATTCCAACAATATAAACACGACAGTAATGCGAGAGCTTTTTACCATTCCAACGCGCTTTTCTCCCTCCCTATATTTACACGACACTAATAATTTATCGAGCAGATCTTGATGTGACTTTCTGATATCGTTTAATGTACGACTCTCCAATTTTTTTCCAAAGTATAACAAGTAAGTGCCAAGAATATTGTAATACTAAACCACGCCTTATACACACTTACTTCCGAAATACAGTCAACAAGGGATACCTTTAATGTGCTCGCGCTGAAAATATATCTCAATTAGCATAGGTGATTTTAGAGCGGAATTGTCGCCGCGTTTCCCCGCCCTTAATCCACCATATTAAGTTATAAAATGGGGATTTAGCCGGCCGTCGCGGCGCCCGCAACACCTCTTAATCTACCTGAGCATTAGAGAAACGTATGCGCTCCGAATGCTTAAACGACCCGGCTCGAAGCACCCGCGAAATACATACGCCCTTGCCGCCTTAATTTCACGTGTGCACGTTCCGGATTGTTTTAACTAATTAAATTGAGATTTGCGCCGACTAGCTACATCGAATTTTAACGTCGTTACGCGAATATATCACACGTATTTATGTAGTTTGTCGCCCCCCCTTTTTTGAACCAACCCAGCCCTGTACTTAGACAAGTATTATGCGTACTATGCGCGATTAAATTTACTGTATTATGCAAGGATATTTTTAACAATCTGTTTACTGGGTTTAGTTCGTTGTTGAGAAATAGTATAGCTCGTGCTGTCACCGATCGGGCTATATTTTAGCTCCTGCTGTGTTTTTATTGGGATCCCTGATTTTGAGCGTCTGATATATTGGTTCTCGAAAAGGGACCGGGCCAGGACATCCAGAAGGATTCATAGGATGCGATATGTGACCGCTGGGCCTGGCGAGAACGGTAACATGCCGTAATTTATTGGACTTATTTTCTACTAAAATCGGCCGAGTGAATATCGATTTGAACGAGGGAAGGCTGCTGATATTTAGATCACTTTTGTCGGTTAAGCAGTTTTTAGATTTTAGATTTTCCTGTATGCAGTATGAGAGAATCTTTGAAAATGAATTATAAACTTATTTATGCGCAAAATTAAAGAATAATATTTGTAATTTGGTGGAAAAAAGGAACGTTTTCAGGATTCCTACCTGCAGGCATTATTTTTTCTAATTTAAATGCGACCTTCCGTTTTTGTAATTCATTATTCAGAACAGGAAAAGCAAATTTGAATGTAAAATTAAATTCAAATTCAATTTGGAATTTACAAGAAGCCGAAATAAATAGGTAAGCGCAATTTTGCACTAACGAGTATAACGAACATTTTAGTGTTTGCAGGAATTTTATTGATTTTGCAGGATTTCGTTATCAAAGCACCTGTATACCTAATAAGAAAAGAAAATATATAAAAAGTGCAATCTGTTTTTTATCCACGGTCAAATAAATAGGTTTTTCTCAATAAAAAGATAAACACAAAAGGCCTTCTGGATATTGGCTCTAAATCAGCGGATTTAATAAATCCGGTGTGAGCGTATCTTCGCTTTTCAAGCCTTATAAATTTAATTGATTTTCTTTCTCATAATATCAGCGCTTCTTTGTCGTACTTCTTCAATGTTTCGCGTCTAAAGAAAGAAATTAGGATTAATTTTCCAGTCTTTCTACCTACACTGTTATCGCGTAATCCGATAAAAATCGCAATTAATAAAGAGCAGTTGTCCTTAGAAACTCGATTTTTTACGTTTCTTTCAACGTCTAATGGAAACAAAAAAAACATAGGTATATAATTTCCACTGAAGTTACCTTAATTTTTTCGCATCTTTTGATAAACAGCAGCTCCTCGTAATGCCCTATGAAATATGGCGCTTAGTTTACTGCAATAAAATAAATTAGCGAATTAAGAACGAAATACTTCACGAGAATTATAATGTCTCGCTCTATTTTATTTATGTGCAGAAAGAACTTACTCAAACGTTTCTATCATAGAGCTCCAAAAATAGTATATGAGATTATTTACCTATTGAAATAGGATTTATATTTTAAAATTGTAAGGGGATTTTATTCCATATTTCAAAGGTTTTATATCTTTCATCGGGGTAATCTACTAACATTTTGAGAAAGATTTAAAAAAGTTTAAAATTTAACAACTATCCCGCCCAACTTAACTCACTGGCTTGTTTTTTTTAACGAGGTCGGAGTAACGTAATTAAGATTTCTGTGTAGTTAAAATATTAACATAGTACTGAAATTTACGTAAAATGTAATTAACTAAAATTCGGATTTCACGAGGAAACGAGTGGAGTTCCTTTATTAACTGAAAATCAAAGTTCGCTCCAATTTCGGGTATGCGCTCGCACTCGAAAATTTTTAATTACACAATCTAGAAATTTTTACTAATTATCAATTGATATTTTTTTACGTAAGAATTCTATAGCTCAATTTTAAGCGGGGTTGCGTTTCACTCGGTAATTACTGTTCCTTAATCTTGCAGTATCGTTTTACATTATTATAAAGTTCGTTTCTTACTCGCGAATATGATGCAACTTTCCCAGCCGCAACACTAAAGCATTTTTCTGTTTAAAAATAGCGCTCGAGCGATATTTTAATCGCGGGTTGGGGAATAAAAGTTAAATTTGACGCGATTCCGACGAATTCGCCGGGCTGGTGACATTTAATATCGCGATGCAACGAGACTTAGATGCCACATCAACGCGAATTCGAACGAAAACAGGGGAAAACAACTTCGAAATGTCGGAAAAATTGCTACTTCCCCGGCGTATGTAAATGTCACCGCGGCGACGAATTCTCGACTACTTTCCCATCGATTTTTTTATATGCCGCAATGACGAATTCAAACAAATTATTACTCAAACAACTGCATAAATCTCGGCGTAAATTTAAACTGTAACGGTAGATAATATACATTTTTTATTTATCCCTGAGAGTCGGGAAGTGCAGGCGGCCATGAATCCTTGCTTTACGATCCGACGGGAAGCTTGTATTATTCAGATAAGGAGTGTCTACCGGGCCGAGGTCCTTATGCGCTTTTTATTTCCGCCGCTGGAAATTTCGTTTGCGCCATTAACTCGGAGACCGAACGGCCATAACGCGTCTTTATCGTCTTATTTTTCGCAGTGTAAGTGAATCCGGGGTCGACAAACTTCCATCTTATAGACACTATTCTACGTCTGCATTATAGTTACCAACTTCACTTCTTAATTTTTATCGCTCCACCGGAATTCTAATTCCGGTTAGTAGTTAGCGTGTAATGGATAGTCTTTCGCTCCTGTTTTCGTTAAAGTTTAATTACAACATACCGATTTCGGCTCCTGTTGCTCCGGCAAACTTGCAACGTAAATTTGTTTCGAAGAAGAAGTAACAAACACCTTTGGCATACGAAGAAGGCTATAGAGTAGTGACCTGTATAAAGAAATTCCTGCGAAAGGATAAGAGTCTTTCTCTATATAAATTACATTAGAGCTCGCGAATGAACTGGTTTATTCGGAGAGTAGATAATTCGTTTCTTAATTAACGAATTACCTACGTTTCTCCTAATGTTTTTATTCCTAATTACTACTACCATGTTAATAATGAGTTGTTAATATAACATTATTGATGAAAAGATGTAATTTTCCCCCCGTCTTCTATTTCTTAGATTCTCCTTAGCTTTTTGTAACGTTCGATGATAATTGGAATCGTTTTCGTCAATAAGGAAAGATATCCGAGTAATTACTGGCATTTTCGTGTTGTTTATTTTCGTACTTCAATTTAGAAGCGGGTTTGTATTAAGATAGAAACTTAATCGAAATTCGACTACAATTGCTTTTTCTCTAACAATCACCGCAAAGCTTCAGTATAAGTTTTCTACGCAAAAAGCTTAACTATTATAAAAAGTAAATGGAGACGTAGGAATTGTTGTATTGGAGAATGGATGGTTTTGTTTTTAAATACTTTTAAAGGATAATAATAGGGTTTTACTGTGTACGAAGTTGGGTGTATGAGAGAACGTTTCTCGTTTATTTTATTAAAACGGGACGATAATATTGGGCCATTTTTACAAGATAATGAAAGTGGCCGGACGTATAAGCTTCTGTCTCGTTGCCGCGCTTTTTATTTATCCCCCCACACCCAGATAAGTGTTGATACATGGCCGACTTTTATCCCAACCCGCAGGTTTTGGGGATGAGAAGATAAACCAGCGGCTTCCCATTTTCCTCGCAAAACAACGCTTCCATAAAAGTTACATATTTTTGTAATATCGCAATACAAAGTCCACGCATGTGTTGAATTTGAGCAAGCTGATACAAATACACTCTGGAAATGTTTATTATAGTAATTATTCCTGGATTATCCCAGTTGTCCCGCCGCTGGTGTTTAAGGGTCGGTAAAAACGGAGTAAAAATTCGGGAGATAGGCAAGTTTATGAGCGGGGGTAGGCCCAGAAACAACGCTCAATGCTGGCGTAACCTTAATAAATTTTGGGGAAAATGGGAGGAATGTCTTCTAAATTGCGCTTTGATGTCCTATAAATGGATGTTTTTTTTATTACAATATATGATTATTAGAATTGTTGTTGGATTGGATTATATACTTTACAAACAAAAATTGTCGTTCGTTATAAATATCATGCAAGATTATATACGGAGGGAAAAATAACGAGGTTGCCGCGTTCGCCAGAAATACAGCACTCCGGAGATATCGCGTAATATCTAGCGAGCGGAATTATTCCAACTTCAGACCATATTTCGTTCGTTCGGCCTTACGTAAGAACGCGAAATTATATCCGAGACCGTGTTATGGCATTAATTCAACTGGAATAATAAATTAAGGGAAATGTAGTAAAAGATAATTAAGTAAATTCGAGACGACCCGGATTATTTCGGGAGAAGTAGCTCCGTGAAGTCGCGACGATTACAATTTACCTCGGCGTAGCGGCGAAACGTACTAAGTTGTTTAATTAGCCATCTTAAAGTTTACGCGATAAATAGTCCCGTAGCCAACCAGCTATCCCCGGAATTTACCCATTAGCATTGCTCCCGTAGAGAATAAAACATCGTTTTCACTTGATTACTAGAGATTACAATATCTCACACTGATCAAATATAATCGCATAAAATTCCGTTTCTGAATCTCCTATAAGCTTCCATAACACTTTGTTGGGGTTCGGCTCCGGGTCTAAGCCTAATTTCCTCCATAATGTATCTGGCGTAACTACAGACAATGGGGCACAATTGTTGATTGCGACTTTACTGCAACGTTCCAGATAAGGAACTGTCTCTTCCAGAACCAAACGACCGGTTTGAGAGGAAAATCCCCGGTGAAATTTTACTCGTGCGTCACTTGTTCCGATAACGATCTACGCGGAGAAACTCCGGGCTTGTATTTCGCCCCCCGAATTGAATCTTTTTCGTTCGAGGTTTTCCAATCTCGACATGACTGTTTCAAAGCTTGAATTTATGAACGCAATTAACAAGCGTACCTATAATAAAGTTAATGTCGATCATGTCGGGTATCAATTGTGCAGAATCGCGCCTTAAGGCAGGCTTTTAAGCACAAGTTTATTCAAAACGTTCTATTAAACACCTGCAAATAGCGCGCACGCCGAAATTACAACTTTCGACAATGCCGTCGCGCAAATTGCTGTACCAGCGCCCGTGTTCTTATTCGATGAATCCGGGCGTAACAGATGGTCGGTTAATAGCGCACGTTGCATTATTCAGATATATGCAGTTCCCGAGTCGAAATTCGACAACAGCTCTCCGAATATGTGCAACTAGTAATGGCAAGTTGACATCTATATTTGCCCGAACTTAGTTAATTTACGACCAATAGGAATCGTAAGTACTTGCACAATGGATAATACGGATTGATTTATGGGAAACGGGCAAGTTTTGATTGGTCTCTATTCTATACCGACCAAGTAAAGTTTTGAGTCGAAAGAGAAAAATCTTCCCTAAATTACAACCAAGCTTTTATACACGCCTCATTCATCAAAATATGTAAATTTTCCTGTTTATTACACGGAACTAAACTTATTTACCGCCATAACATTAATTAAGTCGCGTACCTATTACCTAAATTTTCTCGTCTTGCTTATTCGCATTTAACACATTCTCTTGTTCCTCAAAATTCGCAACTTAATAACAACAGGAATTCTTGATAAACGCCGCATGATTTACTGCGAGAATTCCTTCGGCAGATAAGGAATTCTCATTTTAGCTCGCTTTATCTGATTGCTATATTTATCGAATTAATGCGTATGTGTGTTGTATCACAAGCCCGTTCTGACGCTTTGTATACGAACAAAGTCACGAAGAGAGATTAGTTAAACCCCGGTAAGATCCGAAACCGTTTCAAACCCGAGGATTATTTCGAATGACCGTAAGGATTACAAGGGACGCGATCGGTTCCTCTTCTAATCGAGGGTACAAGTTGGGTTTTTTAGCGAAATTCATCGACAAAGCGGTTTCGAAAGGACCTAATAGACTTGATACTTCAACCGGAAACAGTCTATAGATATAAAAAAACTAAAATAATTTAAACGAACTCATAGATAATTCGAACGAAGTTTCACGCTTGATTCGGGTACGCAAGGAAAGCAAACACGTGCATTCGAAGAGCAAATATGATGATTGTAATCTCTTAAAAGTCTACGAAATCCGATAAAAATGAACCTGGCTACCGGCGACTTCACATCGAGCGGAAAAATCACGTCGATTTCCCCGCAATCGCAATCATTTATTTCACCTTTTCCATCCAATAAGACTGATCTCCGCCGGCAGCGCATCGACGGAACCGAAATCTCATCGCGAATACCCGCGTTCCTCGCGAATATACAGCGCGATTAAAGGCACCAAACAAGGAACCCATTGCAGGAAAATCGGTTTACTTGGTGGAGTCGCGTGAAATAATATCCAGGAGTGATTTTTTGCGCGCCGCTGCATGCATGTTTGCGAGACCAATAGCACAATGATTTATCCAATCAAGCTGTTGCTTATCGAAGCGCACCGGAGTCCGAGTGCAGACCCGGAGTAGCTCGAGTGTGAAATGAGGCGGGCGGCAAGGGGGCGGACGGGGGGCGGCTGGCCGGCCGGCCGCCGCCGCTTCGCCGTGCAGGCAAATAGAAAAAAATATAATTTCGACCGGTGGAACGGATAAGATTCGTTTTGGAATTTCGTTTGATCCGCGCTATGTTACGGCGATTTATGTATAAAAAAATGAGTGAAATAGAGTAATGGAAAATATTGTCGAGGTATTAGAGCGGCGCACAAAGAAATTTTATGGATATAATAATATAATTATACCTACCTTTAGCTACCCTATCAATAAAGAATATAAGAAGAAAAGTTATTACTACAATAGTATATAATTTAACGTACAAGATATTGAATGAAGATTTGTTGTTTCTACATACTCGCGTAAAGTTTTCTTTTGGGTAAAGACTAATTAATCATATTTTATCGCTGAAGTATAAACTCGTTCGTTTTACGGCGATATCTTAATTAATACCTTTTTTCTGCTTTGTTCCAAGTGAGTTTCTGTCAGATGCATACGGTAGATAAGTGAGTAAGTGGGTAAATTATATGTTTTCTTCGACTGATATGACGTGAATCAATAGGAAAACTTGTATACATTGCCTAATTGTTAGGGAAAACTCCATATAAACTTCAGTAAATATAGGTATTGATTTATGAGAAAATCTTTATCTAATTCGTAAATTATTTGAATAATATCTTGAATATACCTTTTTCGAGATCGACTTACCACAAATTTTTTCCTCCCTTGCCTTTATTCCTCTTGTAATAATAAGGAAATTAACGAATTTTTAGCACCATTTAACATCCCCGCAACGTCCAAATTCGAACTTACGGCAGATTTTAACGCCGTTTTACGGTCGAGATATCTGAACGCGTGATTTATACAACTGCATCTAAATTAGGGCAATTTGTTTTCTAGAGAATGCAGTTCACAAATTTCGCGTAAATCGTCGTTGACAATGGAAAATAATGACTATAGTTTTATGGGCAACTCGTATAATTTCGACGCCGTGTCGCGAATTTTGCGAACTTTCAACGGGTTTCGGTGAATTAAAATTTTAGCATTTATGTCGATGGTAGAGAAATTATTCACATACGAAAAAGTCGTTATTAATATGTTTACAATGAAATGTTTAAAGAATTATAGATCGATCAAATCAAATTATATAAAAAGCTCTAAACACTGGACATAATTAATAAAGAAAACATTTCCCGTTATCATCCCGTCCGTTCGGAATATTTCCACGCGAAACGCGAGCACGTTCATTGTAATCTATTTCCGTTTAATGTTTAGAGAAACACGCCTTGTTCGCGACGATTCTATTCGCAATGTTTTTCTTTCCGCTACGCAAAAATACCGTTTTCATCAAATGAAAGCTCCCGTTGTTGACACAGCGACTGCTTGTCGCTTTTATA
The DNA here is from genome assembly GCA_918026865.1 of Phyllotreta striolata. Lineage (NCBI taxonomy): Eukaryota > Metazoa > Arthropoda > Insecta > Coleoptera > Chrysomelidae > Phyllotreta > Phyllotreta striolata. Next base: position 8,326,716 of record OU900096.1, read on the forward strand.
AATAAACAAACAGCGCTTTGATTGTTTGTCTGCGGAACGTTTCGCGAAAATTATTGTCATTTGATTATTGTCTAACAGTTTTCCTTCCAATTTTTGATGAATTACTCGGCCGTGCATCCACAATAAATGTTACAAAACAAAACATTTGGGTGGTGATTGTTTATGTTTGGTTCATTAGAATTGTATATACTGTTAGGGATCCTTCTAAAGGGAGGTTATTGTCCCATTAACAAATTCCCTTTCGGATCGACGCGCCCTTCCATCGGCGATTCCGCGGCGAGCCGATCGAATTGCTTCCATTTCTTCTCGTTACTTCTTCGTTCGCATCGCTTTCGGCACGATTGGAGCCCGCCCGGCTCGCCGACGAGACGGGAATATTGCGAACGGGGCTTGTTAAGATTTGGAAACGAACACTACAATCGTTGCGTGACCGGGATTCCTATTTTTCCGCTCTCAGACGGTCCTTGTTTGTTCGATATTTTCGACGCTCATTACCGCAACTGCTGCTACTGTTACTAAACCGTTAGTCTACTTCGCGGATGGATCTGCGTTACAAAAAAACCTCCGAATGTCTTTCTCGCATGCCGGGGTATTAGGATGATATTTGGAGAGGCAGCCGACTAAAAACTGGAGCTTTGTGCGCCGCACCACAATGCTTCGAGGATTACTTTATGGCTAAAAAGAAGTCGTTCGCTGAATGGGATCCGGATAGCTCGAGCCGAACGCGTAAATTTTACTTCTGTACGAAACGGGAATTTCAGAAGATAGGGGGGATTATATTGTACCATCGACCAAGGGCGTTACGATGGTTTTAAATCTTATTATATTACATCAACAGAGCTTTTTAAATTCCATACACCAAAATTTACTTATAAAGATTCTGCTCTATATGAGATTACATCTATATGTTTCTCTCTACAATATCCCCTTCGTAATTTGGATGTAATCGGTATTAGTTTCGAACGGGCGCCGCTGGTTTTAAGTTGTGCTTTATGCACCCAGTCTTTTTGAAGGCGTCTTAGATAAATCCTTGAGCTTCCTTTACCCATGAATATGTAACGAGACAAACTTATCTTTGGGATGTATGTCGGAGGCGTTAAGGGGAAATGTACAACGAATAATAGAAAGTTCCCATTACTTCGATAGGTTTATATTTTCCTGAAAATTCGACTCCGGAAACGGCGGAGCGGAATAGATGCGCTTTGAGGATTAGAGAAGGCTTCTTTTCGTGAAATATATTACTGCGGGTTTGCCGGTCGATTATTATAAGAAAGTGTATATAGTATAGAGTGATACGAGAAAGTTTATTTGGTACGTGAACTGTTGATAAACAAATAAAAGGATCATATATAAATAATAACGTTAGGAGTATAGGAAAATCCGGAATTCATCGGGGTATATACCCTTTAGAAAATCTATATTTATCGGTTTTACTGTCTGACACAATCGACGGTTTTTATCAACAATTTCCAACCCGAGCAGTAATAGACTGTCAGAAGCAGACAAAATATTGCCTTTAATGGATTAAATTCCTTGTTATTATATCCGTTCGATCGAAACGAGCTTCACGATCACATAATAAGAAGAAGTTCCAACGGAAAATCCCTCTAACAACTTATTAATGTCGTATCGAGAGCGTTTTAATTACTTACTAATTTCTATACTATAACCATATTTATTTATCCGCCTATTCAACGAAAATCGAAATACAACCGGCACGCAATTTCATCTCTAACGACCATTTTTTTTCGCACTCGGCCAAAGTGCAATGCGGCCGCGATCATTAAGAGACCCTCATCAAAATACGGGACACTCCTTCAAGTTTTCAACGACCTTTTTCGACGAGCGAATCGCGAAATAATTACGATTTCCTCGATGATAGTCACTTAGGGCGGCGCAAAAAACGTGCCCGGCCATTCGAGTGCCGCTGGAAAAAAGCTCTTCATCTCGCTAATATAATTACCCAAATTTGAGATTCGCGCATACGCCCGAAGAGAGGACTTTTCATTCGAATATTACACAACTCTCTAGCTCGATTAAAGGAATGTTGTTTTGTTATTTGCGGTGCAATTAAGAGGAGTAGTTATGCACTTATAGTGGTACTAAATTATTCTTTGTAGATAAACACTTATAAATAATAAAAACGTTGGTATAGCGAAGCCTGAGAGAGGTCCTTAACGAAGCGTAGCCGAATTGAAAGTTCCCCTCTTGATATTCCCGCGAACAACCGCGTCCTGTTCGTCCTATAAACACCACTAAAGACTAAGTTATATTCCGTTGGACAATGGCTGTTCGTCACGCACTCGAGCGCTCCTTCCTCAGCGCTCGAGCACCATCATAAACGTTTATTTATCGCTCTTCCACCGGCGGTTTTATTAAAATTCGGTATTTGTTACGCCGTCAAATCGGCGCGCTAATAAATCGGAATTGATGATGAAATTAGACACGGTGCAGGTCCGGGGTTCGTCTTTAAATTCCACCGCCACCTTTAACGTCGTTAATCAGTCGCTAAGTGCAAGGAAAACGCGGAAGGGCCGGCTCGAAATCGCGTACGCCCTTCGTTAAATGTTCACGTTCGGCTTCTGCAGAACAAGAACCGCCGCTCGGATCTCATTAGACTCCATTGGAACCGTCGGCTCAATTAATGAAGTAAGGGAGCGGATGAGGTGCGCTCGACTTCCTCCTTTCGGCGCCGGCCCATTGTAATGGAACGGAATCGCATTAATAACGCGCGGGTTTGTGACTTTTCGTTTCTTCGCCGCGCGATTTAATTAATACCCCTCCGGTATTTACCCCGATTGCTATACTTTTTACACTGGCTCAATACTATAGTTACTGCCAAAAATTCCATTTCAACTCATTCTAGTGTTTCCAATAAATCTAGCGTTTTTTAGGACACCCTGTATAAATGAAATTAATTTTATAAAATGAGCACAATATCTAGTTCCATCATAATTTCTTGGTAACTTGTACGTAGTAAAAAATCCTTATTATATTTAGCCTTTATGTGTTCATATTTTTATCCTGGATTCCAGGCTGGTCGGTTAACCTCGGATTATAACCCTCCTGTTTTATCTGAACTTGCTGGGCTTAGGAATACGTTGAGGTTACTCATTTCTGTGCTCGCTATAACAGAGGAGTTTCCCAGCAATATTTTTAGGCAGTATTTAAGAAGATTAGCGAGAATAATGGAAACGAAAGCTCCGGAGATTGTAGAGAACGTTGTGGAACAACAAAAGTTTCCGATTGTCCCATAAATTGACAATTAATATTTTTCGATTTCGTGTTATATTATCTTCTGTGTCGCACGTTTCGAATTTTCCCGTAAAGTTGTTAATTTACACGGACACCGCCATCAAGCGGCGATGTGATGTCTAAACTCTAAATTGCATTCGGTGTATCTAAACCTTAATTGGTAGCAATATAACTTCTGTAATTTTAACAATACGGTATTAATTCCCGGAAACGTCATAAAGAGAAGTGGAATTGCTTCGTTACGTATAATGTGTAAAGTGATTTTGCTTATATCCCAGCAATAATTATTCCGAAACGGTAGATGGACATTGAAATGTTTCAATGGGAAACCCAAGAAAGCTGCATAAACTTGGGCAAGACGTGCTATGCCCGTTGCATTTACAAACAACTGGGATATTGCCGGATAATAAAAATAATAATGGCGAACCTACATGCCTGACGTTATGAACGTTATGTTTAATAGGAAGCGCCCGGTTGTCTGGTTAAATTGAATTCAGAAAGTTTAGTTGGACAGTAGATTTCAGGGCGGTATTGAATAATTTATTCAAATACCGCTGAACAAACACTGGTAAAGATAATTCGATTGCATTAGATAAAGTTATTTTAAAACTGTATAAAATATGTGTTTATTGTAAAGTGGCTTTCGCCTTATTGTAGAAGTTTTTTGGGACACAGGGTGATGGGATTGTCTTTTTGATGCGGCTTCCCTTATTGTTCGAACGTATGAAAACGGGAATGGGCCGGGTTTGCATGGAAAGGGAATGCGAAATGAGCTCGACTTGAGTAGATAAAATATCCCTCTTCTCAGAGCAAATCCTGCACATTTTCATAATTTCTCGCTAGCTGTAAGTTACACATAAATCTTTTATCCGTTCGATTTAACTACAAAACGTCTAACGTAAATATAGGAAAAATCGAAATAACGTTCGGCGTACGGTCGTTTTCCGCGAATATGCGCGGTATATTATTCGAGAGTTTTTCAATTTTATAAATTTCAATTCGGCGAAACTGCACGCTTTGCTGGAAAATATATTCATCGATTCGCGAAAATCCAATTTGTTGTTCGAAAACGGGCGACAAATTTCTGTTTTGTAAATACGAAAAACGAATGTATTTCTGTTATGTTGCTCGCGCTCACTGTTCGTCTTCATAATCCCGCCTTAAACTAATGTACTCAACGATTATCCTATTAAAACTTTTATAAAAGCACATGACATCCTTCTACTGGTTCTGCATATATTAGTGTCCTTAAGCAGACATTCTAATTTATATCAAATACGTAACCAATTTTATAAAAGCTTTAAGGATATTATCTCGCTTAGTTTTCCGGTTAATTTCTCTGGTATATGTAGGAAAACGCTGGATCTGCAAAGCCCGAATTCTAGTTCCTCCACGCCCTGTTATTGACCTGAGTAAATGGTCAAATTTTAGTCGGCTGCTCGTCGGGTGTATGCAAATCTGTCGCACTTTGAATGGCATCAAATTGAAAAGCCGGCATTTATCTTCGCCTCTAACTGTCGTGGGGCGAGCGAAGGGAACGGGGCGGGTTCTTTTGCGTTTCTGCACCGTCATCCCGACCGGCTTAAGAGCGGAAATCGGGGCGACAAGGAAGCTGGGATAGTTGCAGTTAAGTAATAAGAGCGGGTTGTTTTAAAACTAAATATTTTAGAGACCCAAAGGAGCGTTTACAGTTGGATTTTCCTCGCTTTATATACGGATTTTTTGTCACCTTTCCGCATAAATTGACCTCCGCAGCTCGGTTTCGTTTCGAGCGGCAAAAAAGTGTAGTTTTATAAAAGGAGCGAACCCGCTTTTATGGCGGCTCTTAGTCACAGATGTGAATAAAAAGGACTCTGATAAGGTCCGAGGCTCTCGAAACTAAACGATCTTCTTCGATCGGGTTTTATGTTTGTTTTTCTTCCGCGTTGGAGTATCACTCTTGAGGGATTTAATATTCGACGGTTTTATAGTCGCTGAATCGAGAAAATCTTAAATTTTACTCGTAAACCTAACGTTAATAATTAATTATGATTCGTTGTAAAAGCTGAATGTTCTTGTAGTTTTTACTCAAAAAAGCCCCAGCTTTCTCGACTCTCGTCGAAAGTCTAGAATGTTAGAGTAGCAAAAAGCTCCGGCGAAGATTCGCCGGATAGCCGGGCAAGTTCAGGCCGGCGACGTGACGTTCGCAGGAAGTGTCTGCAAAAACGTTTAAATACTCGATGGTGCCGAAAAGTTTTTCCGTAATCGAAACGTTATTAGTTCGCCATGCTGCGCTTACACGGTACGTTTTTTAATGTCGCCGGTCCTCTGAATTACAATTCGGACGGGATTTTCCAAGTTTGGAAATTTAATTTTTATCCATTTTCCATCTAAATTGAATTTCTTCCTGCGCGATACGTCATACATAAACACTTTAATATTCCCGCAAAGGAGTTATTGGTATCAAAAAGTTGATAATAATCTTATTAATTTTAATAGATTGATGTAGTTAAAAAACCTTTAACTATAACCGTACAATATAAGAAAATTGACGCTATAAAGTATGCAACAAGAGAATTAAAACCCAATTTAGCGCGATGGTATTTATTTAATCGGCGCCCTCTAACAATTAAAAGTGTCTATTAAAAGAATGTAGCGCGGTCCTCTGGAAAGATAACAATCGGACGGGGGAAAATAAAATTTCCACTTAGTTAACTGTAATTAGAGCCGAGACATTTTAGTCGGAATTAAAAGCGGTTCTACCGTTTGTTTTCCGTTAACGGCCGGCCCTTATTAGGCGATATCCGAGGCGAGAGACAAAGGGAAACTGCAGTTGGAAATCTGGAAATTGCCCGAATGCACTTACGGCGTCGATGTCGTCCGGAAACTGTGATTATTTTACTTGTAAAAACGAGGTAAATCGCGTTTTCCGCATCCCGTACGGGTTGTGTTAATTCGAAATTACGAACATTAGAGTAGGTTAATAATTCCACGCGCGTTATACTTATGCAATTACAATAAAAAAATTATTTCAACCATAGAGTTAATGCAATACAAACCTAGCGAGTATGTATAGCGTAGGTTATGCGGCGTAATTTATATTCAAAATATCTACACCGCTCTGATATTGAACTATTCAGCTGAAGAGTATAAAAGCTTAGCTTCCGGCGACGAACGTAATTAGTTCGGAACAAATGCGGCTCGCTCCGCTTTTCTCTCTCGCCCAATTCTCCTCGATTCTCACGCGAATCGGATCGCCGAAATATTGCATTTCCTTCGCATATGTAGGTACCGAAATTGGTATTGTATAGGTACCATATCGGGCTCGATCTCTAAACTAATTCCTCGGCTTCCGGCTATTCCGGCGAAATTCCTAATTCTACGACGTTCAGTTCTAGCTCGGTTAATTCGAATGCAATTTTAATCGTACTTTTATTTTAGTAATTTCCGTTTGGTTTAATTGAAAATGTTGAAACGAATTCTCCGGATTAGGCAGCTGATTAATCGTACCCAGTTTGTTAATTAATGTGTTTTTGTTGCAGGAACGTCGTCTACAATTTAACGTTGTCCGAATTAACGGAGCAACAAAGATTGATTTGGTATTCGAACGAGCACGACGCCAAAATGTGCGTGATGAAGGGAAAAGACGAGGTAAATTTTCTTTTTTTTTTATTACATTTATAACATTTACAGCATTTCTTTCAATAAAGCTCCTCGAGATATTTCATCCCGGCCATTAACTTTTTTTTTTCATCTCTAGCATTGTGCAACTTTTTAATGCAGTCGCCTTTGCATCCCGATTCCGTATTATCTGCGTCTGCTATCTTCTTCGCAGCCTTAATTGCTTCCTTGGCTTTCTTTTGTCCCCTCCAGTACAAACTTTTTCAAGCGTAAATTTATGTACAGGGGGCGCAAATAACCGTTCCAAAACGAGCGGCGTAAAAATGGTGCGCCGTAATTAACAGAAAAAGCCAGCGTTTTTATAACAAAGGCTAATTCAATCTGGGATTATTAAAGTCCGGATTTTCCACATACGCAATGTCGTAATCGATCAATCAGTGGCGCTTTTCAGCGCTGTCGACACGTCCCGGACCGTCGACGTTACTTTTTTTCTCTCCCGCCCGCTTTATTCCTCGTTTTTTAATCAGAAGCAGGTTCGAGGAACGTTTAATGGCTGACAGCGATGCCTTTATTCGACTTCAGATCGCCCGATCGGCCCTTTTCGCCCTTCGGATCCGATTTACACAAAGGGAATTGATACACATCGAATTACGGCCTTCGTATATGCGATAGCAAAAAAAAGGGATTATGTAATCGAGTGTACGCGAACGCGTGTGTATTGTCCCAATTAAATTAATGCGATCCGGCGCCTAAACAGACCCTTTTTCCTCCCAACCTGAGAATTCGCTTAATTAATTTCGAACCTAACGTACGAATATTCTTTTATTTCTTAAAAACACAACACGGATTCTATTAATTTCCAAGAGGGCTTTCTATATCGACACACAAAGCACCTCTCATGTACGGAGGATACATCAACGAGATCTCATCGCTTATATTTACCCACTTTTTCGCACAAAAGCGTAAATACCGAAGAGCGAAAGGCCGCGCCGCAGATAGAGGAATAGAGCTCGAGTGGGGCCCCTCAATGGGGCTCCTTTCCACCTGAACGACGCTAAATAATAGCGTCATTTTCTCGCTTTTGTTCGAACCCATAACAACGAAGAACATATAGGATCTCGCACGCTGCGCGAGCTCCTCTTCGTAACTAACTTGAATAAATATAGATGGCGTTTTTATTGCATACAAGTGTAATCTATTCGATCGAGCTCGTGCAATAAGTTCCCGGAGTAAATCCTATAAACGTATCCACGACCTCCAGCCGGCGTGTTATTATACACCGAGATAAGGTAACGCCTCGCGGAAATGTAGGAAGAACGCCGGCTAACGAGCCAGATGATTTCTCTATCGAAAATCGACACAAGGTATGTCTCTTCCTCTCCGGGGCTTCCGGAAGGAGCGCAGGACCGGATCGCGATCGATGGAAACTTCGTTATTGGCGCAGATATAAAACCCGGAGCCGGATCTGCGAAAGCATTAGGGAGTCGACCGACTATCTGGGTAAAGGAAATTCCATGCCTCTTGGCGGGGTTATGGTTTTCGCGGCGATAAAACGCTTTAAGCGATAGTAGTAGGTGGAGGAGTCGAGGATTATGGAGTTATTAAAATCGACGTCGGCGATATGAATATTTGGAAAATTCCCTTTTCGGATTCGTACTCTCGACGGTTCGCTGTTATTTTGTTAGGTAATTTATACGCGACAACCGCGCCTAGGCGATCGATTAGCCGCGCAAAAACTATCAATTAGGCGTTCGTTCAATGGGAAAAGGTATTAGAAGAACCGGAGGCGTCGTAACCGCCTTCCGCCGACTTAATTTATTTCGAGTGTAAACTGCGAACGGTTTTAACGTTCCGGGCACGATGATGATTACATTAACGCGGTTAATTAGCTGCTCGCTTTTCTCCCGAGCTCTTCCAAAACAAAAGGTTAACGGCCCGATTGGAAGCAGAGCGGAATTTTCTAGCCCGTTTACCACTGATTTCATACGTTTATTTTTACAGTAATATAAAATAAAAGTTGGGTAGAGTATGTACTTTTTATTCTAATGAAATTAGAATGCTTGAATTATAGTCTTAAAAGTAAGTACATCCTATAATTTCAAAAGGAATCCAAAAGTAATCAAAGTTTTAATAAGCTTACAATAAGGCAGTTGATAGAGTGTAATTTTTTTATCATTGACCTGAATCAGCAAGTTTACTGGTGTCGATAAATATGTCGCAGGATATGAAAGGTTCCGGTAACTATTTGACATTTTCCAGTGAAAAGCGCCGTAAACTTATACGGTCCTTCGAGCGTTATCTCGACCGATATATATACAAAAGCGACTTGGGGGTAACGTTGCACGGAGATTTTTTAAATATTTCTTCAGGTGCATGCACATGCGACAGTATCGTAAACACGGCTTTCTACTTTATTAAACGGCGGCTTGGAAAAACCGGCTTTTCAACGGCATTTAACGAAACGGGCGGGGAATAGTTTATCTTATACTTTATTCGTCTTTGTATCGCATGTCGTGTCGCTGGGCTATATCCTAGCGAGAGCTCGCCTCTTTGAATATTTAGGTCGCAACCTGTTTGTGTTTGTTCTTTTGAGCGTCCAGAGAGCTTTTTTCAAACCATTGTGCCGCGAGTTTATTCTGCAACAGTAGCACGGAAAAACGGGCGCGATGAAAATATATTCGTTCCGGCGAGATTATAACACTTACATTAACTCATTGAAAACTTATTACTATTCTACAATCGACTTTTAAGTCTGTTTGAATTACTTCTCGTCTCGCGGACTCTCAGGAAAGTTTCTTCGTCATCACCATAATGGATGTTATTTTCGTCCTTTTCTTCTCCAGTTAGTTACGTTCGACTTACCGAGTGTAATTCGGACAAAAGAAACACAACGAATAATCTCGAGCAAAAAAGTTTTCACTTCCTCTTTGATTAATTAATTTTCGCGCGGGACTTACCGGGCTTTCCGTCGCTTCAGATGATGAATTATTTAACCACATCGAAGCCGAAGGAAAATGTGAAATTTTAATACAGTTTTTTTTTCATGGTTAACGCGTTTTATTTTCGATTTCCAACGACAATACGTTCGTTAAACCCGCCGGAAAATTCGAGTACTTACATCAAATTGCATCTTCCTCCATTTTTAATGCTTTGTTTTCCGAATCGGGAGCTGAATTCACAACGAGTACGAGGCCGGTGCGACGTACCCAATGCGATTTACTTATTCCGGAATTGTCCCGATAAATTTCCCGTAACTACGACTTGTTTGTTCTGAAACGAGGAATTCTCGAGCGAAGTCCAATCTGTACTGCACAGAATATACAACTCCCCCACATAACCCTCGCTGTTAAATTGAACTTGTGCGAGTTATAAATATGTACCTAAAGGGGTTAACAAGTCCTATATGTATATTTTATAAATTGTTATTTTGTGTAATTGTATATAGTCAAATTGGATAGAAAGTTTTGTGACAAATACGGCGGAAAATTCTTCGCGTAAAATTGCAAAAGTTTCTCGCATAATTTAGGCGAAAAAAATATTATATATCGCCGCGTAACGCCGCTGATTGCAACTGTGTTCGAATCATTTTATATGCAAATTGGACTTAGTCTGAGCATTCAGGAAAATATAGTTTTGGTATATTGGGAAATTACCAAGAAATGAGTTTTCAACAAAGTTTAACTCCGCAGGAGATAAAGCGTTCCATGGTCGCCTTATTCGAATTTAACTTTCGAAATGATATTTTCCTTCGAAAAGAATAACGTTTAACGTTTTCCCGGCGTTTCCTTTTTTCCCGTCGCGGGAGACTCGACTGTTTGATTGCGAAAGATTTAAATTATTCCCTTGTAGGAAAGGATAATTACTATGGAAATCTTCACATTATAATGTTTGCTAAAATCGCATGTTTAATCTATATTTGTTTGCTTAATGCAATTCATAATATACCGAACGTAACTGTCATCTTATCCTGCAAGACATGGATAAATAATTGAGCGATTTTGTGCCGATTCCCTGATAAATCAACTCCGTTATCGAGCCTCCCATGGTATTTCCAGAGTCCGTTGAGCATTGCTGCTCGGGGCTTAAGGTCTACTTGCCGGCGTATCGGGCGCCACTTCTCCTGAATTGATATACTCTCTGCTCGTAGCGATCCCGAGATAATTAGGTTAGTAATTTTCTTCGATTGTTGCAGGAAAACTGCCAAAACTACATAAGAATCATGGCGAAAACCAACGCGGGAAAACTGCTCCTTTGCGGTACCAACGCCTTCAAGCCCCAATGCAGGGAGTACAACGTGATGAATAAGAATTACACGCTGGCAAAAGAAAAACCCGGACAGGCCGTTTGCCCATACGATCCCCATCACAACTCCACAGCCATTTACGTCGGTAAGTAAATTAATAATTACCTCCTAAAGTTCATGCAGATTGGTTCGTATAAATTCGTGTTGGGAAAGTATAAATTGATTTTAGGACATTAATCATTGAATTTAAACGAAACGTAATGCACCGGTTTCCTCAGTTCGCTATTTCAGGAATGATCGAGCGCGATTTTCCGGCGTTGCATGACCGAATTGTAAAAATGGGATGTCTGGAACGATAGAAATCGTACGGAATGTTGCACCAGAAAAATGCCGACCGCTATTAAAAACAGCGAAACCGGATCGATTTTTATTCGAAGCAATACGCTGAGAAAAATATTATGCATTTCCGATCGTATTAAAGTTTTTTTTTAATAGCGAAATACGAGGAGATTATGAAAATGTCGTCGAGCGCAATTAACTATGCATAAAGTTTTCAGTTGAAAGGGGCCCGAATCGAACGCAAACTCACGCAGGATTTATCTTTACATTATGCATTTTTTAATTTGAAGCTGAAAAGCGGCGAGTTTTCGTTTCGAATCTCGCTCGAATTTGATTATAAGTTCGCTTTAAAAATTCATCGAATTAACGGATCGATGGGATACAAACGGATTTTTCCTATAGTTTTTACTCTCATTTCTAAGAAGACTAACAATAAGAAGTATCTTGGGTAAGTAGACTGTGTCGTATAAGCGCCATTAGCGTATGGGAAAATCGATTTTGCTTGTATATACCTAGCGTTACAACAAAGTTGTTTTGATTCAAATCCAAGACCAGAGCCGACGTTAATACGCGCGAGTGATTGATGAACCGTCTTGCCGGAATATGCCTGGTGTGAGGTTTCGTTCGACTGGAAATAAATCAACGACGAACATAGATGTTCCTCTCAGTTAATGGAAACGTCGCTAATACGAAGATGCGTGCACCTGATGCGAAACTATCGAACATCCCCCGTACGCGGCAAGTTTTTGTTTTAATGCCGCAGAATGGATTCGGCAGGAAAATTGAAATCGCTGCGGTTAGGTCGATGCAATTCGGCAATTCACTCTGATGGCCATTTATTCGCAGGACCGTAATCAACTAGCATTTTTAAGGAGTCTATTCGCAACAAAAATAATATTCGCATAATTAGGGAAATTTAGATAATTCTAACGTATTAATTCGGTGCTTGATAGTCCTGTTTCGTATCGGGGTGTATCAAGAATCCTCTAGTGCTCGTATAACTAAATTAATACCTAGCTAAACTGCGGCTTTGCTGTCGAATCGTAGCTTTGTAAGCGAATGCATGAGTGGGCTATTCAATGATTAAAACCCATTCATCATTAATCCCGAATTTTGCTGGCGGTGTTTGGTCCACGTGGCATTATGGCGTTACGTTTCTCGGAAAAAAAGCCGCAATTACGCCGGATTTAATGATGTATGGTTATTACACTGAACCAAAAAAGTACGTGCAGATAATGAAAAAATACATTAATCCAAGAAATTTTTACATTAAAAGTCGTCCAATAAACGATTTCATTAAATCAATGAACGTTTGTTCATTAAGCGATGAAGAGGTACATTAAGTGATGTATAATTCGTTGATATGATGAAATGAAAATCATTGTTTCGATGAATTAAAGTTGCTGACCCAATAAAGAAGTACATTAATTCAATGTAATATTTTACATTGGTTTAATGAACGGTGTACACTGATTCAACAAATTTTAGATTTTTTCTAATAAATGTAGTACATTGATTCAATGAAATGCTTTCATAGAATCAATGAAATGCTTTCATAGAATCAATGAAACTTAGATCTTGGTTTAATGAATTTCTTTTATTGAATTAAGGAATTTTAGCTTTTGAATTAATGAACGCAGTACATTGAATTAATGAATTTGATTTATTAAATTAACGAATTTACATTTTTTGTATTATTGCTAGAAGAAACTGGTCAATCTTCGAAGAATTATTTTCGAATTATTCCATAAAATTCTTTGCATCATACGCTGGGGCGAAATCCATATCGATCTAAAAAAAATTATGGGTTAATATAGTAGACTGTAAATTCCTATCTACATATCTAGTAAGTATATAGATTGCAACATAGGCTATGGGTGCAACAAAGATAACTTCAATTAGACACTTGTAAAGGAAAAAGAAACAGTATGATATTATGTCATTGCAACTTTTCACTCTGACAACTGTTATTTTACTAATATTTCTTTGTTCAACTCATAGAAATGCTCATGTTGCAATCGCGAATGAAGCACGGTGTATAGGTAGGTATACTATTGAAGGTACTCACCAAGCTATATCCAGATGGTCGTTTGTAATAAGTTCATTTTATCATCTGAATTTTTGTGCGTTTTTTATGTCACTCAAGCGAAGTTCCAATACATGCTGCATACGTCGAACTCTTCCGATGATAAATTTTCAAACTTCAGAAGTCTTATGCACGTTTCACAAATGTCTTTGGGGCCTAAAAATTTAATATATCCAATAATTTAATGAGTTGTAGTAAAAACCATAAAAACTTACACACATTTTGTATGAATCTTGAAGTTGTTGCACTTATATCTCCCTTAGGCTTTACGTTTGTGTTTAAAATTAAATCCTAGAAATAAAATGTATAAGTATTAACCTATAGTGTACCGAATTAAAAAATGCTTACCTCTTAAAACAACAGCGCTTGAATTTTCTTCCTTCTTATAATACAAAACGAAAACGAAATTAACTAAACAGAACACTTCCAGTTCAACGCTTCAACACGAAATAACAGGAGAGAAAGAGGGGTAATTAACGGTCAACGCGATTTTCGAAAGCGTCTCTATCTATTTCTTTTTTTCTAATAGAATAGAACGGCATAGATTTGCACTCTAGTGTGTATTGCCAAAATCCAAACTGATATTCATTGACTTAATGAAAAGCGTTCATTAACTCAATGAACTCGAGACAAGAATTTACGTATCCAGTTTGTTGAATCAATGTACGGGCTACATAAAAAATTGCGAATGTGGTTTATCGAACCAATGTATATGCATTCATTGTCTCAATGAACTCGAACATAGAATTTATGTATTAGATTTGTTGAATCAATGTACGGGCAACATTAAAAATGCCGAATGTGTTTTATCGAACTATAATGATGTATATGCGTTCATTGGCTCAATGAACTCGAACATAGGATTTATGTACTCAATTTGTTGAATCAATGTACGGGCAACATAAAAAATGACGAATGTGGTTTATCGAACTAATGTATTAATGTTTTTGGTTCAATAATTAAATTTCATTAAAAGAATGAACAATTCGTTATATTAATGTACAAGTTACTTTGATTTAATGTATCGAATACATTAACTGAAATATTCGCTTTTAATGTACTAGGTTATTATATTAATGATTAAATTTCATTGAATTAATAAAAATTGTTATTGAGTTAATGAAATTTTACATTAATAATTAATGTTACAAGAAACATTGAGTTAATAAATGAATTCATTAACTAATGAATGAAAATTTATTGGATTAATGTATTATTTTATTGAGCTAATGAAAACAAGTTGAAAACATGGTGTTCATTGATATTATGTACCAAAATTTTTTCAGTGTAGTTGCGCGGATGATTTATAATGAAAAGGTATACTCGTATATGCTGTGTGCTCGTCTTATTAGTTTTTTTTTTCATATAGTACTCGTATAAATGTAATTTTGGTGTATAAAACGCCGAATGAGGTTTTAAATAAAATAAAACGCTCACAAATAATTGATGCGATTTCTTTGCCTAAGTTTTTCCATTTGCTGAAACGCCGAGCGAGCGAATTTTTAAATATTTAATTCCGGTGAAACGTTTTTTTTTGTGGAATTTAATTTGCTAAAACGCGAACAGATCTCGATAATCGAGCGTTGTGTTCTCCGGGAAATTGCCGATCGCTAGATATAATAAATTTCCGATTGGAAATAGTTTCCTTCTAATAATGGAGTTCTTGGTATACTCTCGATTTACTCATGAGTGAGAAGATGTTCTCAATTCGCTGAAATAATTGGATTAATTTTTGTATGTATAACAAAAATCTTCAAAATATAATGATTAAAAAATAATTCGTAATTGTCTGATGATTACTCAAACATTGGCAATTAAAAAAGCGAAGAAAAAAATTCTAATATCCGGCAAAAAAAAAAAAAAAAAACGTTGGTTGAAACCCAGCACAAAATTTATAATTTCCCGGAAGTATTAACTGTTTCCATACCTCCCCAGAGATCGATGAGAAAAAAACCGTTTCTTTTTATTCTTCGTTATATCGAAGAAAGAAAATCAACCCGTCTCGATCGGGACTCCAATTTCTAGAAACAGATATTTCGTCAATTCCACCGCCCCTGTTCAAGGGCTATAGAAAAGTACCTATATACAGTGGTGGAGTTGGCAAAATTTATTTCTCACCTCTATTAAAACGCGTTTTAATCTGCATTATGTAATAAAAAATAGCTCTAATTGTGTTCTACTTTATCAAATATAATTAAGAGACAACAGGAAATTGCTCGAAATAAATTTATCGTGATATTTTATTGACTGAACGTCGCTGAATAAGTGGCAATAGTGTAAGAAAAAAAATGTCGGTTACAGACGGAGACTTGTACACGGGCACTGTGGCGGATTTCAGCGGAATGGACCCCATTATCTACAGGGAACCGCTGCAAACCGAACAATACGATTCGATGAGTCTCAACGGTGAGTTTTATTTTTTTATTTCCAACAGCGAATCGCTACTTTTGTTTCTCCTCGAAAACAATCGTTTTCGAGCGATATCCTTTTCTCCCGCTTTAATTTTTTACTTTGCTCACCAGTAAGGTACGATTACACCAACTTCACTGCTCGCTGTCGATTGTACCTATCGCAAATTTCCAATACCGGGCAAATACATTAAACCCAATTGGTCAACAAACCCCCTCAGGTCAATCTGTGTTTACCCCAAACTATGCCGATGCGTGCACACGCAACCCATTAAAACATTCACAGGAATCAGGATCGGATTCGATCCGACGTTTCCAAAGCAAGAAACTTCGATTCATTCAACCTCAGGAGTTCGATAAGCACTTGATTAATACGATTTTCCTTTTCCCCTCTTCGAATTCATTGGGTTTTAATGCTTAAATTCTACTCCATTTCCTTACTAATTATAATAGGTAGTTTTTCTAATTAATTAATTAATCTGATATACGTACATCCTTGATGCTCTACATCCTAGTATGTATGGCGTTGTTATTATTCGAAGGAAATACAATATCCAGCACCTCTGGGCCTTTGCGCGGCTGAACTAGGTTTAGGTGGCGCCGTCAAAGAGCAAAGAATCCGAAAATCCAGCCGCGTAATGCGGAAACTCTCCCGACTCGGGCGTTCGATAACGAGTTGATTAATGCCCGTGCTCTCTTTTCTCGTTCCGCAGCGCCGGATTTCGTCGGATCCATGACCCAGGGGGACTTCGTTTACTTCTTCTTCAGAGAGACGGCCGTCGAATACATCAATTGCGGCAAGGTACGTTGCGTTTTCTCGCTCTATAGTTGCTTACCATAGAGGGTGGGAAATGGGTGTTCTACCGGCCTAACGTCGAGCTTGGATATCGAAAAAATATAATTGCACGACGGAGTCGGTGGTGTTTTCGACGGGGGAAAGCCGAGGAACAAAGTTTCCCCAATCAGGAGAGTCGTATCTGGCTGCGGTTGGAATATTAGATTTCCTCGTAGATACAAATGAAGGCATTTAAAATTTATTTTTAGCCTCGGTCGGCGGTGATTTATATCTCCGTTCGGAACAAACAGCGAAAGCGAAAGCTCCCTTTGAATGAAATATTTATACGTTTCGAAAATTAAACGAATTTCTTAAGGCCGAGAGCTCCGTTTAGATGTCTTAAAATATGTAGTTGGAATTAAACAATTTTTTTCGCAGCGTTTTTATTACGTTTATCGCTCGTTTACAGGCTGTTTACTCGCGCGTCGCGCGAGTGTGCAAGAACGACAGAGGTGGGCCGCATCGTTTTCGCAACCGTTGGACGTCTTTCCTCAAATCAAGATTGAATTGTTCAGTCACCGGGGAATTTCCATTTTCCTTCAATGAAATCCGTAAGTATGGGAAGCTATTCGCAAGCAAAAGGGATATTTTTCGGTCAAATGGCGCTGGAAAAGTTTCGCTTGCACCTAATATTTCATGCATATTTTATCCTAAAACTATGTTATAACCTCGTACAAACTACTCGACTAATTTGTATGCGCGTTTTAAACTGGCTATAAAACAGCGCGGATTTACCCGAACGGCAGTCGAATTTTTCCTGAAGTTCAGTATGTAAAATTTTACGATTCAACGCGATGCGAGCGGAAAACTGAGCTGCAATAAAATAATTTCGCGAAAACACAGCGCATATTTGACGTATTATTCGCAGCACTAAAGAAGGAAGTTTTAATTCTCTAATACACGCCGATTAATTTACCAGTATACAGTATCCCGAATTGGATTTTAGAAGAAAAATGCCCTCCGCGTTTCTCGGAAACTCCGGGCGCGCGACGAATTTAAATTCGCGAAAATCTATCATCGCCAGTTCCGAGACTCCGCCGCAATAGATTCATTTTTCCGACCGGATTAATATTCTATTAACCGGCGACTCCGGTCCGCGCGTGATTGTTTTCAAAAATCAGCCCCGATGAAATATTCGCTACGATCGCTCGTCCGCAGAATCCGCCACCGAGCTGATAGACGGCAAGTACGGCGAGGACCAGGCCCAGCTCATCTACGGCACCTTCACCACGCCGCCCAACAGCATATCGGGCAGCGCCGTCTGCGCCTTCAGCCTGCAGGACATCACCGACACCTTCGAGGGCAACTTCAAGGAGCAGGCGGCCATCAACTCCAACTGGCTGCCGGTGCTCAGCCAGAAGGTGCCCGATCCGCGGCCGGGCCAGTGCCATAACGACAGCAGGACGCTGCCCGATTTGACTCTGAACTTCATCAAAACGCACTCGTTGATGGACGAGAGCGTGCCCAGTTTCTTCGGCCAGCCCATCGTTATACGGACCAGCTTTCAGTGAGTCTCCTCGCACATCAACCGGCTGCTTAACCACCATTTCTTTATCTTTCCAGTTATCGTTTCACTCAAATCGCCGTGGATCCTCAAGTTAAAGTACCCGGAGGTAAAGCTTACGACGTCCTCTTCATCGGAACAGGTACTTTTATCGAACACAACCAATAACTTCTCTTGCTTAATGCATTCTTCTGTAGATAATGGTAAAGTTATAAAAGCCGTTAACGGTTTATCGGCTGATGCAAGGCACGGGGTCCGGCCTGTGGTGGTCGAAGAAATCCAGGTATTCCCGAGTCACGCGCCGGTGCGCGGCATAAAAATACTGCGAGGCGCCAAAAGTAAAGACGAGTCGCGTCTGATCGTCGTCTCCGACACCGAAGTACAATCGCTCAGAGTGCACCGATGCGATAGCAACAAGATATCGAGCTGCAGGTACTTATTTACAACATTCTCATAGTATCGTGTTGCTTAACGGGTGGGTTTGCAGCGAATGCGTGGCCCTCCAGGACCCGTACTGCGCTTGGGACAAGGTCCAGGGCAAGTGCAGGTCGAAGGGAACCGGCAGATGGGGCGAGGAGAGCTATTTCTTCCAAAGCGTCGCCACCGGCGAGCACCAGGCCTGTCCTCCGCTCAAGTTGGGCAAAGACGCCGGATCGGTCGGCGGATTGAGCTCGAGTTTACCGAAATACAATTCGGAGCATTCGCCCAGCAACGACAAACCCGACGGGCAGGTGATCAACATCATCCAGGATAAACCCTTCGAGAGCAGCGGTGAGTACTGTTAGTAGTATATAGAGGAATTGGTGCGATGGATTTCGTTGCAGGTCCGGCGGTAACGGCGGCAGACGCGCTTCCCAACCAATACTCCGTAGAAACTCTTATCATGGCTGTGGTGGCGGGCTCGGTTTCCGCCCTATTCGTGGGCTTCTTCGCCGGTTATCTGTGCGGCAGGAAGTGCCACAAGGACGAGGACGACAACCTGCCCTACCCCGACACCGAGTACGAGTACTTCGAGCAGCGCCAGAACATGAACAGGTACGAAACATCATCATCTTAAAGCTCTTCGACGCTATCGTTTCACCCGCAGTAACTTCTCCTGCAGCCGGATAGCGGCCGAGCCGAAGCTGCTGCCGCAGGAGGAGGTGACCTACGCCGAGCCGGTGCTGGTGCCGCAGCCGCCGCCCAAACTGCACTCGCCCAAGAGCACGCTGCGCAAGGGGCCGCACCAGAACAACGCCGAGACGCTCTTCCAGTTCCAGACCGACGGCGGCTACAACGGACGGGACAACTACAGGGGTCGCGACAACTTCGGCACGCTGCGCTCGCACCAGGTAAATACGACGGGGATCGATCGGGAGCGATTGTAGAGTTAGTTTTTTTGTGGTGAGAGGAACGCGGGAAATACGTTTGAGCATTTCCTGTGGGTCTTCTTTAAGAAGGTATGTCAGTTTCCTCAATGTATAACTTAGTGATAGATATTTGCTATTATGCAAGAAGAAATGTTAAAGTATGTGGATAAGTATTAAAAAAAGAGTATATTTTTAACCAGGATTTACGTTGTTTTTTTTATTTTTGTCAGACTTGGGGTTACAACTACCCTTAAGTTAAGGTAATTCGTTAATTTATCAAAATAACTGTATCATCTTCTTTGTCTTGTCTTCTAAAAAAAAAAACATAGAGACTTTTATTGAATCGAATGAATTTTTGTAGGTATCTATTCGACTAAATGTATATTTTGCATGCCACGTTCCTTCCAATTTTCATTGAAAAGCATGAATTTCTTTTAGTTATTCTGGATTAATTACGGCTAGTCTGGATAATAGACTCTTAACCTAGCGCAGGACTTGTCTCAATAAATTGCTCTTGTCACATTTTCGTCCATATTTATAAAAATGAAGCATTTCCTTTGAAGTAAAAGGTAGAGGCAAAAAATAAGGGAAAATGTCTTAAAACCCTAAATAAAGATTTTAAAATCATAAAACCTTTTGCTTCAAAGCAACAGCAGGGTCCTCGAAGCAAAACCTCTCTTCCTTCTCCTCTTTTTACGCATTTACCTTGAAACAATTCCTTCATTTTTTGAAGCAAAAGGTTGTGCTTCTTTTTCATAAATACTGCCTATTGAATCTAGGTGTCCCATTGAAACTCTTCTAGTGGAACACCAATAGCACCACAGAATGTTTACAATTTGGGCTAGCCTTTTGGGGGATTCACCTAAGGATGATCCCAAAGTACTAATGCATGCTCGAGTACCTTCTCCTGGCATGCCACAATGACCAGTTCCATTGACTTTGGTGCTGCCTCGTTCGGAATCCAGTCCCAAAGTGAAAACCGGGGTTTTCCCGTTTAGTTGTTGCAGGGCGACAACTACCGCCGCGGCGACGGCTTCGCGACGACGCGCAGCGTCAAGAAGGTGTACCTCTGAGAAAACAGCGAGGAGGGGCGAAGCCTGGGCCGCGCCGCCCGTCCGGCGCCGCCGCAGAGGTCCGGCCACAGCGCCTTGCCCACCAGCAGCGGCTCGTCGAGCTCCCCTTCGCCGCCCTCCTCGTCGCCGTCGCCGACGCCCCAGAACACTGCCTCCTACATATACAGGGCGTAGCCGGTTCGCCCGACGGACTAGTACGGTCGAGATAGCACGACGGTGTGGAGCGCCCCCTGCGGGCGGTTTTCGGCAGCTTGATCGTTTGTACGATGGGTTTTTTTGGAGATTTTTTGGATTTAGAACGGAACGCAACTGGTTTAGAAAGCAAAGTAATTAGGCGCGCGACCTAGTTATTAGAGTATTGTAGAGGGCAGTACGTGCATTTTTTAGATACATACGTTTTTCGATTGTAATTCTCATGATTAATAAGTGCTTCTTATGGATGTGTTAGGTAAGATTGTCCTTATAAACAAAAAAAAATGATAGATTGTTATAATTTAGCGACAAAAAAAACATTGTGATTAGATTGTATGATATCCTTTAGCTATAACGTTGTTCCGACTTTGTTAGTCTAGTAAAATCGTTTCGACGATGGAATAATTGGTCGATTTTTATGCGAACTCCATCAGAATTATTTCTATCACTGCATATAATCTATAAGATAAAAAGATTATAACTTTCGAGCGCAGAATAAATTTCAATATTTACATAGATCTATGAGATTTCATTAAAAAATGATCTCTTATTCTATATGTTGATATATAAGAAATAATTCTGGTGTGATTATAACGACATTTTCAACACCTCGACGAAACTTTTAAACTTCAATAATAAGAGAAAAAAATAGATTTACTAGACTATATATCCTTGTTATGAAAATACGCGTATAATCTTCATATTATATCAAACGTGGTCCTCACTTTGCGACCGTCCATATTTTTTTATCTTCGTAAAAAAACCGAGAAAATACCAAAGTGAAAAGTCGCCGTTGCAAGGTGAGGAAATTTCTTCGCTTGGTTTTTCGATTAGTTTACCTATCTAGTAATGTACATAAGACTGATGAAACGAAAGAACTGTAATACTCAGTATCCATTTTTTACGTTAAAGTCATCAAATTAGAAGCCGAAATCGTTTTGATTCGATTGCGAGTAGATGAGAAAAACGACGAAAATGACAATGCTGTTTAATCGATTTTTTTTCTAGTTATTCTAGAAGCTTCACGGGGACGTTTTCGTCGTTTTTCGGCTATCTTAGTGGCTTATTATGATTTGTTAAACATTTGTTTTTCACATTACTCATACAGGAGTGTATAACAAATCAGCAATATGTCAATTATTTGGTGCTTAGCACCGGAACACTAAAGAAATTTCTCGTACTAGCGTAAGTTATTAAGTTTTTAATTGTTGCTCAAATGTTTATTTTAGTTTAAATGTGTATGATTTTTAGATTCGTTAAGAAAACCGACGAGACGTAACAAATTATCCGAGTTTCTCGTCGTTTTTCTCGAGTGATTTTTATCATTTTCTTAGGATATTTTCAGTTAAAACTTCCAGAACGAACTACCCGTGTAATTTCGTTGGCTTTCTGAAGGTTTTAAATGAAACCCACATATACCAAAAATCGTAATGTTAATTTACAGGTAGCTGACGAACAAAACTTCTCAATACAGCTGAAACTCGAACTGTATAAATTTGTAGATAGATTTTTAACGTTACATTATTATTATAACAATAACTAGTCGCGTTACGTATAATGCATTAATAAGACTATTTAAATTCGGCACTCAAAAATCTCATAGACTTAGAAAGTAGACTTTGAACTTTTTTATATTGTAAGAGTGGAAAATCGACTAAGCGTTTTAATGATATTTTTTATGGCTGATCGCATGTTAATGAGAATCGGATTTTTCTCGCTAGCATTTTTGAGGAAATAAATAGGAATTTACTCAAACATCATAATTTAGCTAAATGCTAAATTAACCCGGAATTATCAATTTCCTTGTGCGATTATTATCAATGAAAGTATAAATAATTTCATAGTCGCTTTTAGAGCACGAAAGGAGATCTAATTTCGAGTTTAATTACAGGGTGTTAATTAATTGAACGCCGATACTTAAGGATGTGCAAATTTGGATTTAAGAAGAAAAGTTTATGTCTAAAGTTTATGTGTAAACTTTGTTTATGTCTAAAGTTTATGTGTAAACTTTTCTTCTTAAAATAATCCAAATATTCACATCCTGAAGAATCGGTTCAATTAATTACCACCCTGTATATCTAATACTCATTAAAATGTGATTATAGGCTGAGGAATTGCATTTATTAATCAGCCTCGAGTGTTCCCTATTTTTTTATCGAATAAAAAAAAATGAAAGCGTTTTTATACGATATACAAATGTATTCAAATATAAGTTTTTACCGAGCTAGTGATTTCATATAAGATTACGGTAAAAATACAATAGTTATTTAATAGAGTTTACCTGCAAATATCCCGCTTCTTCCTATTTCCGGGTTTTCGCGTATAAGGCAGACGCCGGATTTATTTGAAACGAGTATATTACAAATTTACTTATACGTTGAGAAGAAAAAAATAGGTTGATAAACTTAGTTTTTAGTTAGTTCGTAAGTATTTGCAAAAAAAAACTCGTAATAATGCAGATATTGTACTGATTCCAGTCGACTTCGGCTGGATGTTCGCCTAAGAAGCCTTTAGATTATAAATAAAATTATAATAAATTATATATATTTATTAGGTGGGTGAGAAAATTATGCTGTGTCTTCAGGCTTCGTGCGTTTCATTAAATTCAAACCGAGTTTTCTTTTATTACTGCATAATCAAAGGTTAATTTAAAATCACTTAAATGGTTTTTAAAGGTTTTTGGAAGAGGTTGGAAGGCAAGCATAAGTTTCACCCGCTTTGTATATAAAATCGTTGCATCATTCATCAGGTTAAATATATTAACATTCCAATACTTGATTAAAAAGGTGAGATATTTAGTGCTCTGCTATTGTCCGAAAAAATGATTAAAATTATTGTCAATATATCTTTAGAATTCGTTTAATAAAAAATATTGAAAAACTGATTAATAATTCTAAACATAGAGAAAAAAAGTGCTGCGATCGTTAGTTGTAATTATAATAATTAAGCCTTTCGCAGATGTACTATATATATTTAAACTATTATGCTCACTTGATCCAGATGCGATTTTTTTTGTAATATTTATATAGGAGCGATTTGTTTTACTTCAGGGAAGTAAGTGCTTACATACATTGAGAAATTTTTCATATAATACAAAAAAAAACTTTTGGAATAACATCCATTTGGATTAAGTGTTTTCCCAAATATTTAATAATTGACTTTAGATGACACAATGTATTCTTTAAATAGAAATAAAAATATATACAAATATTCGACTTTTATTATAACTTTCCAGAAATAGAGCTCATCGAAACGTGAAGCTCAAGAAACATTCAGCCCCAATATCTTCATCTTTTCTCCATTAACTTCTTCATCGAAATCTTTGATAGCCCCGAAAACGTCCTGAGCAATTTTGCTCGAGTGCTCTACGAATTTCAACACATTCTCGTCGAATCCCACGCAAATTTGCAACTTATCGTCGTACGTAAAAAACGTATAAACGATACCTACAAGATCACTCTAATATTCGTAATGCATAAAGCATATACAGTCGGTGCAAAACAAATATCAATGCCCGTCACCTATGATTTACTAAATTATCTAAAATTGTCTAATGGCTAAATTACAAGAACAAATTGATAATTAGGGGTACCTCAATCATCAAACCTTTATCATCTGAAATATATTTAACAGTGCCACTAAAAAAATAGTGTATAATTGACCCTTTTGAATCTGAACTTTTGAATCTGAATTATTTAGAGCTCAAATTGTGTCATTTTTAACATGTTGAAAAGATAACTACGCAAAAAAATGTTGTCTTGATTATTAAGCTGAATAGACTAGTATTTGAGGCTAGTAAACTAGAAAAAAGAAGAACGTGCATTGAAGTTTGTTTTGCACCGACTATACCAAGCAACACATACCCGTGTTTAATTGAGGCGGGACGAAATAAACGTGATCGACTTCGTTATCCCAGATGCTCAATTTCGGACAACCGGGAATGTTACTAACGATTATAATCGTATTGTCGAAATTTTCCAACAAGAAATACAGATGAACGGGCAATATTTGGTTCAGGTAATTCCAAAAGAATTGTCGTGCCTATAACGAAGCTTCCACAGCGTTAGTATTCATAAAAAAGTGCTCGAGCGTACCTGAATGTCGATTAAATTTCTCGAATACCTCGAGTATTCCTTAACCTTATTCAATCTGGAAACGAACGAATCCGATTTTAGCGCTACCGGTAGAGGAAAATGCAGCAGAGAGAATGTATTCAGCAATTTCGAGTCTTCGGCGCTGCTTGGCATGGTCGCCATGAACGGTACTAATTGCAATATCTTATCGGGTGCCCGTTGATTTGTCTGCAAGATTCCGAATTAAACTTCCGAAATTAACAGGTTCCTGTACTTACTTTATCGAAGTAATTGTTAAGGCTTTTGGATACGGCCGTTAGCATGATTTCCAGAAAAGCGGAATCGCCCACTTTTCCCTTGATCCGTTTTACGGTTTGTACGAGCGACCCGTCCAAGTCGCTGCCCGTATAGAATGCCCGTTTTCTCGATACAGCAGGCGACTTGAACGCTTTTTTTCTCGATTTATTCACCAGTTTGTTCCATAAAATGTACCCAGGCGTTAGCAGAAACAAGTGGAGTTGGTACAAATGTTCGGATATTGGTAGCCTTTTCGGCGCGGGTCGTTTTTTCATCGATTCCGCGGCGTGTTTGATGAAATCTATGGGTTCACTGGATAATAATTTCACTAATAGATTCGTAACGGCTATGCCGTCTCCTACGCCGTGGTGCATGCGAACTATCATAACGACTTGGTTTTCTGTAAAGTTTTCCTTGAGTTTCCACGATGCTGGAGCGTCTATGATTATCATTTCCCAGGTTACTGTGTTCTTTCGAGGGAGATCTCTAGTGCTAAATTCGGCGAATATTTCATCGTGAGTTTTAGCGTAATATTCATTGTTTTTCTCAATTTTAATGGTCGATACCAGTTCCTCGGCTTTCAGGGTGGTTTTTAGGAAATATCCATAACCGAGAACCCGGTGAAACGTGCTGGTTAATTTAGGAAACGCCTTGCTTTTGCTTAAAATTTCGGTGGTAATTCTGTTTTTAATAGCTTCAACAAACGTGGGAAAATCGTTGTTTTTTAATGATAATATTATCATTACCGTAATGGCCATTTCGTTCGGTTTCGATATCGTCCAGATCGAGTCGGCCCCTCCAGCAAACCCTGCGAATTTACCGAAGTGCCGGAGTTTCAGGTACAATTTTAGTAAAGACTTGAAAACGTAAAAGAAGGCACAAAGATACAGGAAACTCGGCATGCAAATCATCGATATTAAATAGCATGATAGAATAACTCCGAGATTTTCCAACAGTTTTCTGATTTCTAGAATTAAGAGAAACAAAGAATCTTAAAATGTTCTTGTATATGCATTCCTTTAATTTGTAGATATAAATCTTAGTTGAAACTCTGCTTATCGCAATATGTTCACTATCAAAAATTCGTTCTGTATCAACTGGTACAATATTTTTATCACATTTTTAAGGAAGTGTACGAAATTTTGTATTTAAATTATAATTTATATTCAATTAAAAATTCTTTATTCTACCTCAAATGTTGAAATGACTTTAATTCAGTTCTTCAGTGTACAAAAAAAATTAAAAATTTGTAATCTATATTCAATTAAAAATCGTTTATTCTCCTCAAATGTTTCAATGTTCAAATGTTTAATTTAAATTCAATTAAAATGAAAGTTTCACCCATTTCATGATGGATTTAAGGATTTCATGGATTTCATTTAGGATTTAAGTCTTAAACGATATTACTAATAAAAATGTAACTTAAGGAGAAAATAACAGGAAATTTAGGCACATACCCATTTTAGTATCGACACTTTCAATTCTTTTACTCTACTGAACCATTACAAAACCGAGTGAACCCGTAATGAAATAGTTATCAATAAAATCGATGAAAATAGCTTATTTTTCAAGTCGATAAAGGTCCTGAGGTAGAGGCATGTATACGATATGTAAATCTACATTTATCGTTCATAAAAATTATCGTGGAAAAGTGAGAAAAAAACTCGAAGTAATTGCGACGACACCTTATAGGTATTTCCGTTTCAGGATTCGTTGCGACCGCAAAAGTGCCACGCACATGTGCCTGTACACACGCATATCAATTACCCTTCAAAAATAAGAAACTAAAAATTCAATGCACGTTTCTGTATTAGTGTACACTAGGCGTCTTTATTCTATTTTCGCTTTTTTGTCCCGCTATGCCAGCATGGATGTTTAGTTTTCACTCGTTAAGAAATTTTATGTTCTTGGGATTATTTTTACTGCGATTAGAATCCAAAATCCTGTTGCGAATTCGCATGCATTCATCTCCACTTTCTTTATTCAAATATACAATTCGTTTTACAAATCGAAATTCTGAAGAACCGTTTTCTAATAGACCGGTCCTGCGAGGGACCGTCGCGTCCGCAAATAAAACAAAAAGTCGAAGCCTTTCGACCGGTTTCGTTCGAAATTCACCCTAATCTCTTCGCGCGATAAGCCTTCTATTGGAAGAGAGCTGAGCAGGGAGAGCGTCGTGGAATATTTTGAGTCACTAAGCCAATTGTACACACTTGCTCTGCGTTCCAAAAGACTTCTTAATTCTCAAGCATTAAGGCTCCATGGTGAATTCGATATCTCTCTTAGTAGAATTATGTTTATTTTACTGTCGATTTAATGCTCCAAACTGTGCAAATATTTAACACACGAATACATTTTTATTCTCTTTAAATTAGAATATGCAGTTGACATGAAATAGCAGGATTGTAGGAAGATTCATTGGCCCTTAAAGGTTTGAACAGAGTGCGTTAACACCGCTCCCTGGTTAGTCTTTTAGTCGCTTTTTTGTTCTGTAATTTCATCGAGAGCCCAGTCGAGATGGAGGAGCCGAACGAAACGGCTGTCGCGGATTTTCCAAACGGAGAATTCGTTTTCGAAAATATCACCGAACAGTATGAAAATTCCGATTATTTCCTGCCCAACTGGATCCTAGCGGTTTATTTCGCGTTCGTTTTGATCGGAAGCGCCGTCGATTTGATCTACGTATTGGCCCTTTTGAGGTGCAAAAAGGACGGTAAGTACTTTTCCCTTTAATAAATCTGTTTAACGTTGCGTGATTGTTGCAGGTACGTTCGCGATAATCCTGCAATTGGTACTGGCGGACGCGTTAGCTCCTTTTTTGGCCGTCGTGGAAATTTTAACGATAAACAACAAGACGTGGATTTTCTCGCAAAACACGTGCCAGCTCTACAACGGCTCGGAGGTGCTGATCAACAGCCTGCAACTGTGGCTGGTGATTTGCGCGAATTTCCACGTGATTTCCTTGTGGAATTTGCGCCAGAACGAGCAGGCGCGAAAGCGCAACAACAACCCGCTGACGAGCTGCAGGGACGAGTCCAACGAATGCCTGGTGTCCAGAAGGGAGATCAACATCGATTACAGGCGAAGGAAGGAGGACGTATCGGTGGCGATACCGTGCGTATTGGTTTGGTTTTTCTGCTTGTCGTTGAGCATACCCAATTTGACGTTCTCCTCGGTCATCAAAACGAACAATTTGTCGTGCGTTTTGGTCAACAATTCCTACGGGTACTTCATTCGAATATTGATACTAGTTTTTAGAGTGATCGTACCGTTACCGCTGTTAGTATTTTCGTTGGTATGCATAGTGATAAAATTAACGAAATCCTCTCTCAACGACATCAAGAATATTTTAACCAAAGATATATCGGAAATGCGGCTGTTGCTCGTTTTTTGCGTCTCTTTGACTGTATTGTACTTATGCACGTCGTTTCAAAGGAGCCTTTTCCACGTTCTTCACATCAGCTTCGAGGACTTTTACGACGGAAAGGAATATTTGAAAGTAACCCCGCTTTACCATATACCTTCGAATATTTCGAACAAAATGAGCTTGACTATGCTCCATTACAGCTGCAACACCTTAAGGGTTGTACTGATATTCTGTCTTTTACCCAAATTTAAAGATTTACTAAGGAAGAAAGTGTTCGTTTGCTTGTAGTTTGTATTTCTGTATAAATAGTTAGATTTTTTAATGAATAAATTGTATAAATTATGTTTGTAATTGAGTATAAAGAATACCTATTCATCAATAACGCAAATGATGAATTAGAAGTTCCACCTTGAATTAAACACAACAAAGGACTTTAGCAGGAAAGGAAATAATTTATGGATGAAAATTTACGAAAACACCAACTTACAAAAAAGAAAAAATTATATAGACGTATTCTAATCAGTTAAGAACTATTGTAGTTAGTTTTCAACGGCATTACAACGTATTTAATGTCCGGATTCTGTTTTTTCCTCAACACCTCGGCGGCGTGCTGAAGCTGCAGGGCGCAATCCGGATGAGCGGTGCCCGGCAATTGCAGGCACTCCTGTTCGAAAATGTACGCCAGACCGTTCAACAAATCCAAAAACCCCAAAGAAATCGCCGCCTTCCTCAACCGATTCAACTCCTTCGCAGAAACACGAGCGTTAAAATCCCTATTAAAAACGAAAGATTTCGGCGCACTTACCTTGTAGAATTGCTGCGTCTTCTCCGGCAACTTCCTGGCGTGCCGCAGGATCTTCTGTATGTCGGACTGCAGGCCGGCCTGCTTGATCCACACCACTCCGTTCTGGGAATAGCTCCGCTTCTCCAACGGTTTCACGGGGAACCCTCCGACTTGCTCCGGCGAGAACGAATCGGCCGATCCCAGGTGATTCAAATCCCCCAGCCAAGGGATCGCGTCCGATCCGGGAGTCAGTATGGTCAACATCAAATTGGACTTCTTCTTCGAATCGGCCCAGGAGTACACGAACCCGAACCAATTCTCGCCTAAATACATCGATTTTAATGAAAGTTCGATCTTCCAATCTTAGGAAAGCTTTAGGTGGAAGCATTGGTTCCCAAATAGCCTTTCTCCTCTTACCTATATTAACCAGCGCTGCGACGTTCTCCACTCGAATGGCGCCGTGCAAGAGTACGCAGAACGATGGGATTCTGGCCTCGTCGGTGGCGTCGTCGTCGATGATCTCCAGTTCGCCGGAGGGTTTCTCCTGTTTTTTGGGCGAAGCGGCCTTGACGGGGGAACTGGCCGGTAGGATGAGGTGTCTGCTGACGGCCATGGGGGAGCCGACGTCGGACACGGAAATGAAGCCGCACACTTCGATCAAATCCGATATGATGGTGGTTGTGCTTTCGAAATCGGTGACTTGCGTGTAGGGCTGGAAAGATTGCGGGTGATTATCGAGTAAATAAGAATTTGTGGTTGGTTTACCACCGGGGCTGGGGAAAGGACTATTTTCGATTCCATGTTTCCGCATTTCAACGTTCCTTTGAACGTGGTGTACATATCGTCGGCTAGTTTTTGGAATAAACCGATTACGCTGGATTCGCTGTGGAGATTGTCTGGTATTAAAATGGATCCATCGCTGCCTGTGAGATCGATCAATCGTTGGTAGAGGGGTTTAGCTAAAAAAAATCAATACGATTATTTCGAGCTTTTCAATGGAATATGAGAAATTCTTACATTTTACAAAGTTCGAATCGCTCGGTGTGGTCAAACACACGATATGCAATTTCCCTGGAAACGAAAACGGCACTGGAAAGGGCAATTTTGCGGATCGTTGACTTAAAGTAGCCAGTGATTCTTTCAGCGAATTCGAACCTAATCCCGTATTACCGTCAGTGACTAATAAAACCTTAAAATAAGACATTTATTAATTGCATGCTAACGTTCGAAGGTACTTAAATACCTGACAAGCGGTGTTATTTCCCCATTCGCCGAGGACCATTTGATTTACACCGTGCAAAGCGGTTTCTATGCAAGTCTTATCGTAATCTTCTATATTTTTCAATTCCGCCTTTATCACGTTATAATCTCTAGTGAACGGGCACCTTTCTTCGTACAAAGAAGAAAATGCCATCTGAAACCATTCAATTGTAATGTTAAAAAAATGCGATAAAACCTTTCGTGTAGTAGTAAGAGGAAAATATGGAATAACACGCACAAAAAATAAAGTCAAAGATCTTTAATCGAATAACAAATGAAAGATGAGTGGCTATTTTGTATTATTGCTAAATAAATATACATTTGGATATCCTATAACATTCTGGCGTGTCATTTCGTCGCGACGGAAGCCTGGGCGGCCTTTTTCGCTTTGATGGTCTCCACTAAATCCTTATATCTCTTCATGCAGTCTTTTTTCGATCGGTTCGGTATGCACTCGGCTATTCTGTCCCATCTCTCCGCAGTGGAGGCCGGATAGGTTTTCAGGGCCTGCTCGAGCAGCTGTTGCTCCGAAGTGGTCCACGGGACGTCCGCTTTGGGTTTCAGGTCGCCGTTCGAAATGATCTTCTTCGATTTCTCGCCGTTTTCCGATATGCTGACTTCGTCCATTTTCTTGGAAATGCCGCCGTCGTCGATGTTCAGCACGGGTTTCTTGTCTTTTTTGAAGTTGTCGAAGGCTTGCTTGTTGGCCACCTCTTTGAGATTGTTCTTGGAGAAATCGGCGTTTTGGAGGTCTTTCGCCTTGGCCAGCACCATTTTGGCGTTGAATTTGCTGGTGTTTTGAGAGAAAACTCCGTGCTGGTTGATGAAATTGGCTACGACGTCCCATCGTTGGTTCGTTCCGGCCGGGAATAGATTCACGGCTTTGACTAACAGTTGGATGTTGTCTTCGTTCCATTCAGGCGTCACCATTACAACGGTGGGTGTGTTATTGTCTACGGTTGTCTTCTGTTTGGACGCATTAAGTACCTCTAATCTCTCTTTCTCGAGACTAGCTTCGTTTTCTTTGTAAGCTTTCATAAAGGCCGATTTACCGTTGTTTTTTAGATTCTTATTAAGGTCCTCCAATTCGGCTAGAGAGAGACGTTCGCAAATGCTTTCTAAGGCCGTCATATGCGCTAAATTTTGATCGGAATTATCCGAGTAATAGTTGTTGGCTTTGCAGATGTCTCTAAGGTTTTTCCTTTCTTTCTTCAGGGCTTTCTTCTGCACCTCGCGTTCCTGTCTCTTGGCTTCGATGCGCGCCCGTTCGGCCTGTTCCGCTTGCTCTTTGGCCAATTGGGCCTCTTTCAGGAGCCTTTCTTCCTCGTCTTTCTTGGCCTGGGCGGCGCTTTGTTTGGCCCTTTTGGCCGCCATTTTCTTCTCTTTGTCGTCCTGCTTGAATTTAGCGATTCTGGGATCGTTGTTGTAAGCTAGATCAACTAGTTGACGGATCCTAGACATTTCTTCCTTCTTTTTCCTAAGCCTTTCCGCTTTGTTCAATTTATCCACATACCTAGAAAATATAACATGATCATCTCGATATAAAGTAACATCGAAAATACAAACCTTCGTTCGTCTCTGTCCTGGCATTTATCTTTGTCCTCCTCATCTTCGTACGAGTACTCCCTCCAGGATTTGAAGTCGTACCAGAACGAATAGAAATGTTCTACTTCGGCTCGTGTAGAACCGGAATCGCCTAACTTCGGAACAACCCGACGTTCGGACCAACGGGAATTCAATTCAAAGTAATACTCGAATATCTTGTAAAAGTCTTTCTTTATATCACTAGTGCTGGGTATACCGTTGTCGAAATGTGGATCTACGGAATCGTACGCTCTCCTCTTAGCCAAATTCCCCAAGGTCTCGTAAGCCATTGTGATACAGGTGAAATAGTCATCGTCGGTTTTAATCTCTTCGCCCAACGCTTTCCGTTTGTCGGGATGGTGTTTTAATACTTTCTTACGATAAGCGGTTTTAATGATATCTTCTGAAGCTTTGTACCTCAAATTCGGGATTCCCAATACTTTATAGTGGTCTTGGCTTTTCCATTCTTTCGGGTCCAAGCTTCTCAAGTAATCGACATCGTCTTCGTACTCGACATTCTCGGGAACGTTTTCTTTATTTTCGGGAGTTACGGGTGGGTCGACTTTTAATTTAATTAGCGGATGGTGCAGGAATTTCAATTCGGGTTCCCCTCCGCCCACGTTTTCGTAGACGAATCTGTACCGGATCGCTATCGTCTTGCAAATATCGTTGCTCGCTTTCATTTCACCCATGTTTACTTTCTCATAACCTCCAACACTGTAGTCACATATAAGATCGTGCTTTCTTGAACGTTGCTGTATTTAATGTCGCTATTCGTGAATGTATGAAATAGAATGCGATTTTTAGAATTTTCACTCTTTTATAGATTTTTAACGTTCAGGAAGATATTCCCGCATGGTGAACCATAAAAACCCAAAAGAAAGAACTAAGCCGAAACGTCAAAGTTCAAGGTTGGTAGACGTGAGAGAAAATGACATTGGCAATGTTGCCGAATTTATAAAGTGACAAATTTTTTATTTCATAAATGCATAAAAAAGGCACCATACAAACATTAGAGAATAGAGCAAAAAAAATCAATCTAAATTCTCAAATTGTAACAATTTAATCTTATTAGATAAGGTCAAGTATAATTAAGGAAGCAAAAATCTGGCAACTCTGCGTTTTGCTTATACATCAGATCCTTCACTATTTCACTATTTATTGATTTTAAATAATAAAACTTACCAAAGATATAAATTCCAATTTCGAATGAAT
Organism: Phyllotreta striolata; assembly: GCA_918026865.1. NCBI lineage: Eukaryota > Metazoa > Arthropoda > Insecta > Coleoptera > Chrysomelidae > Phyllotreta > Phyllotreta striolata. Next base: position 8,360,180 of record OU900096.1, read on the forward strand.
ACTGAGGTGGTCCAAAAACGCACATATTCCTACTTCTGCCAGTTGCTTCCTAGTTACTGTCTCTAAACTATCTTCTATTTGAACAGGTTTTGTCATGGATAGAGACACATCTAATAATATTATTGTCGGCATTTTTAAAATGTTCTTTAAAACTCACAAAATTGTTCAATTACAATACAACCGTATTTCAATTAATTTCATTTTTGTTTTGTTAATAAAGTTTTTGGTTATATGTCACTTGTCAAATATCGCTTTAAATCTTCTTTTTCTTTATTTTTTTCTGAATATCTTCCTCAGTTGAGGCCTCCTAAATGAAGAATAACAAAATGTCACTGTCAGTTGTCAATACAATTGTCGAAAATGTCGAATTGTGGAAGGGAAAGGGAAGGGAAGTCAGGTGTTACGTTATTAGAGACTTTTTTTTGTGATATTCCGAACTACAATTCTTTAATTAAATTATATCTTTTATGGTTTCCAAGTTCTTTCATGTGAATAGTTAAACAGCCAATAACGCTGTGACGATGTGGTTCGAAGAAATTGAAGAAATATTCAAGGGCTACTTGCCTTATTACATATTAATATTTTTACCGATTTTCATCATCGTTTCTCCTGTTAATCCTGTAACGGGTTCGTCTGAATTTCCTGTATACAGAATGCAACAGTATGATTTACACGGAATCGCTCATGGTATGTCTATTTCACACAAACCCTACTAATTATAGAAATAAGAAAACTAGGTTATTGTAAATTGTAGGTTGTCGCAGTGCTGGGATTAATTTAGAGGCCAAGTCATTGACGGGATGGAGCACACCACGTCATTGCATTGTAGCAAAATTAGGGGATTTAACAGTAGATAGCTTCAAAAACATTAAGCTGAAGGCCGGGGCTCTTTTAATAATGCTACCAAATAACTTGGAAAATCTATCTCCTGAAGACAAGCAGGTTGGTTATCTTTCTTCGAAACCCTTCAGTACTTAATTATATCGTATTTTCAGCACCTTTTGATTCTCGAAAATGCTATGATAGCCCAAGAAATATCAATTCCAGTTTATTTCTCTAAATATTCCCCTGAATTGGAAACGATCGTTAGAGACATCGATATGAATTTAGATACTAACGATATGAGCAAATCTGCTGCCGAGGGAATTATCAATTCAATCGCCGCTAACGGTTATCAAATAGTTGTTTCATCGAGCTCCCCAAGTCTCAGAAACGATGCTAAAATAGCCACAATTCACGGATACATTCCCGGATATAGTTCCGATGGTAAAATCCAAACAATTGTTATTGTGGCTCATTATGATAGTTTCGGAGTTGCACCAGTAAGTTACAGTAATATTGTAATAATATTCACTAATTTATATGCTTTAAGGAATTGTCTTTTGGAGCGGATTCGAATGGGTCAGGAGTAGTTATACTTTTAGAGTTAATCAGATTGTTTTCTGGTCTCTATGCAGAACAGAAAACTAGAGGTAAATTTAATTTGGTGTTCGCGTTGACCGGAGGTGGTAAAATAAACTACCAAGGAAGTAAAAAATGGCTCGAGGATCAATTAGATTCCGTAGATGGTAGTATCATACAGGTAATAATCAGGATTGTTGGGATATTTTCTACTCTAATATCGAATTATTGTTTAGGATGCCTCTTACGTCATGTGTCTGGATACACTAGCTGCGAACGATTCGATTTACATGCACGTTTCCAAGCCCCCTAAAGAGGGTTCCCCATCATCCTTGTTCTATAAAGAATTAAAGGCAGCTGCTCATAATATACATCCTGCAGCTACTGTGGAAGGAGTACACAAAAAGATTAATTTAGCGGATGATATACTCGGGTGGGAGCACGAAAGATACAGCATAAGGCGATTACCGGCTTTCACTTTATCTACGTTGAAAAGTCACAAGGATTTCAGAAAGTACACGATTTCTGATACCCGAGGTAACTTGGACTCTGATAGGTTGATGAGAAATACCAAAATTATTGCCGAGGCTTTGGCTAGGCAAATTTATGGTGTGCCGTCTGGTGAGATTTTTGGAAATTCTTGGGTGAGTTTGCTTGCGATTTTTGTGAAATTTTCCCTACTCTTTAATATCTTTCAGAACATCGATAACAAACACATTGCGGCGTGGATTGATTTTCTGGCTAAGCAGCCGAGATCTCCGCAAATATTGAGTACAAAAGACAATCTATTAGTAGCTACCTTTAAAGATACCTTCAATAAATTCCTACGGGACGTTAGAATAACCAACGCTGTACCAGATAAGAGAGATCCAGATTTTCAATTTTACCAATTATCCAGCGGAACTGTTAATGTGTATAGGTAAAGAAAAATTATTAATAATTTTGGGTAAATATACTTATACTTATTTTTTTTTTAGTGTAAAACCAGCAGTGTTTGATCTCGTCTTAACAATAGGAATTGTAATCTACCTCTTAATTCTCTATTTGTTAATTGAACGTATTCCACTGTTGTACAATTTAGCATGTTCCTTTACCCTAAACGCAAAGATGAAAGTGAACTAAACCTTTTCCAAAAAAAACGAGTAGTGAATGTAGTTTTTTTAATTTTTTTTCTACCTTTAGTTTTTACATCGAATAGTCTCATCCTGTGATTATAAAAAGTAACACTTTCAATAGTATTTTAGTACAACTGTTTTCTCTTGCAATATTAAATTGATGTTATTCCATTGTTTAATTTTTATTACGATTACTTCCCGTTTGTTTAGGAGTTATACAGTAATAGTCTGAGTGAAAGTATTATAATAATTACGACTAGTTTGATGTTGGATAGGAAATATGTTCCTCGTTGCTAATAAAAAAATCAATTTTCGCAAGGCTTTTAATTTTTTCAAAAATATAAATTTTGGCGCTCTTACATAATTTGTACTTTAGGATGTTTATAAATTCTGATAAAAACAGAGTTTTATCAGAACATTCTTAGCATACTTTTCATTATCGATTTACAAAAAAAATTAAAATAATAATTTGGTGTCATGTTTGAAGTAATTATCGATTACAAACATACTTGGTAGACCTACTTTTCCTATTTTACATTAATATTTCACTTTGCTAGTTAAATAATCTATAAATTAAAGTACTGAAACTAACGATTTCATAAATCAAATAACAAAATTCCCTAACTCCCTAAATCAAATCTCACTCAATTACTTGGACAAAGCTTTCCGTTTCGAAGCTCCTAGGAGCAATTGAAACACGAAATGCGTTATTTTTTCGTAAGTCGTAAACATCAACGCCGTAGCAAACACGGTTTGCCACAATTTAGATTCCAGTCCCTTGAACAAAGCGCCGGGACCGTCTTTCTTCAACAACATCAACAACAGCGCCGCTGTACTTAATCTAGGCCCTTTCATGAGCCTCTGCCTCGTTTGAGCAACTTGCAACGGGTAAGTCAGAACTGTCGCTACAGTCTTCGAGATAGCCCCTAGAAGGAAGAACGCAGTGGCAGTTTTCACGTTGACTCTTCTCTTCAAAGCTTCGTATATCGTAAAGTGAATGGCTGGATTCGATACTAGAAGTAACGAAGGCATTACGCCGTTCCAAAGCGTCGAAATTCCTTCTGTTGTTGCTATATGCACCAAGCCATCGAGTAAACCCGTGAATTGCAAGTCCTCGTCTTTTCGTTTCAGCCTGTTATTGACCACCCATAAGGGATTTGTTGTGAGGACATTCACGACACCTAGCATTCAAAATTAATCGCGTAATTGGAAAAATTGTAGTAAAGTGTAATAGTTTAAGGGTTAATAAAAATGCAGCAATAAACTAAAATTAATTAGTTTCAGTAATATAAAAAAACTAACATGTTTGTTACAGGTCTATATCGATACACGGTACTTAACCTTTTGACTTGTTTATCAAAAAACGATATAAACTAAGTAGAATACAAAAAAAGTGGTGTAAGCAGCACTTTTAATTACGTATAATTATTGTTTTAATTAATAGAAAAACGACTTACCAGCGAAAATACTTAATAGCAGATCTGTTCGAGAACTAATCATTTCCTTGGGAATCAACGATTTGAACCCGTGGAATGTGTAGAAATATACGAAAGTTGACACCCCTAAAGTTTGAACTACCGGACTGATACCCCGGTACAGAGATTCTCTAAAAACAAGTAATTTATTAATGAAAATAACGCCATTTTAAATAGGAAAAGTCTACTCACATTCCTTCAGTATTAATTACATGCATTACAGCATCGAATGTAGATTTTTCCGTTACTTCTTTATCTTCGACTAAAAAAAAGTATTTAGTAATTACTTGGAAAAGTACAAGTTAATATACCTACGTTGTTTTTTAAATTTGATCATATCTAGTGGATAAACGCTACTCATGGCGATAATACTAGCCTGAAATTTATTGCAAATATTAAAAATATATGGAAAAATATTATGGATTACTTACAGCAGCCCCTGCAGTCGCATGTACCATGGTTTCGTAGGTAAATATGGTTTTTTGCGGCACTTTCGACATGATGCAATTATTAGGTATTTACAAATCTTCTAATATTGATTTAAAAATAGATTATTAATAATATATCAACCTAATAGAACCATTGAATTCTAAGGTCGCTTTTACCTATACTCGTGACAGAAAACCAACGACGAAATGAACAGACATCTAATAAAATAGTAATAAATGCGATTAAAGGTCAAAACGTTCATTATCGAAACGATGTTTCGTTTCTTTAATCAAAAACTCTAAAAAAATGACAATTACAAAGGTTGAGGTTAAGTAAGAAGCGAGATAAACAATGAAGAGAACTGAATAACTTATTTGAACAAGGCAAAATGTCAAAATAATTATCTTCTATTTTATGACAAATCAAAACATAACCTATTACATTGATTTTTTGAGAAATAAAATAAAATATTTATTTCTGGATACTGGTAGGTAACATTAAATATTTCTAATTATTTTATTTACAAATGCTTCGTTTCAGATTATGTTATATTCTGATCCCGGGGTAAGTTATCATTTTATTGAAAAATATGGACTTTTTCGTAGGATACTTAAGCAAAAACGTGAAAATACTTATAAACCGATTCGATTGTACAAAACCGTTCAACCTCCAGCTAACTCCACCTGGTTACGACTGATACTAATGTTCTGGAACGTGAAAGTGATGAAAGCAGCTTTTCGTTTCGTTGTAGCCGCCTTGATTATGAATCAATACGAAAGGCTCGGATTCGCGGCTTTACTGCTATGTTTCACAATATAGTGTAACTCCTGCGAGATATTATTGTAAAGAATTGTTATTTATTTAGGTCTATTGTGTTTTTTATTGATTTAGACAATCTATTTGTTACAATAAAGCAGTATGTTGAAATCTACGTGTATCTGACTGAATTATCGTAAGATAATTCAAAGGAAAGGTATAATAATAGCGATTGTATTTATATTTTTTTTGTAAAAATGCAGCTTTATTTAAAACCAAATTTTAACAACAGTTGAAACATTAAATTAATTGATATTACACCTCTAATAGTTGACCAAGAGAGTAGCAATGCGCAATTGAAAAGAGGCACTTTCTACAGTTATTTACAACATTTTTTTGTTATACTGAAAAGTTAAACTAAAATTATATCCAATTTTTATCTGAAACATCATTTAGAGATCACATATTTAGTATTGCGCAGGTACATTTACCGAAGACAACATTTTAACGCATAATTTTACCTGTAAACTGTAATTAATCAGGCGGATTATTTTTTTAATCCGCATTTTGCTGTAACGCCAATGTTAATGGTTTAATTAATTTTATTATTTATTTAAATGGTTTTTTTGCACTGTTATGTTGCTACTAAAATTCCACAGTAGATAAAAGTTTCTGAATTTTAAAAGTAAAAAAGCCATTTCGAAATGCTTGTTTGATTAATTTAATATGGGTAATCGGTTTTAAATTGATTATCTTAAACATTTTTTGTAACATTTGACATTACATTTTTACTTTTAAAAGTCGGAATTTAATAATGTGCTGTAAACCCAAACATGTTATATTATAGCTTCTCTCGTTTTAGTCTACATAAACATACTCTCTAGACATGATAACAGCATATGAGCACTTTCGGTAAAAATATAACAAAAAATTTCATAGAACGGCTAGTTTATAAACTATGTGAATTTATTACTTTTACAACTAAACCAAGGTTTTCTTAAAATATTCAATACTTGTCTACGAGGTAGTGTTGAGGTTTTTAATTAACTCCTATTCAAGAATGCGTCCGTATAAAAAGATTCGTTTCAAAGAGATGCAAATCAAACGCAGATTGTCTTATTGAAGAGTTTTTTGAAAGATTTTTTTTTTTTTGAAAAAAGCTGTATTTGATTGAGTAATTCATTTTTTATTAACTATCATAATTAAACTAGAGCGAATGGGAAAAGATAATTAAAATAGTCGATTTACGATTAATTAAAAAAATACTTGACTAAACATTTAATTATACATTTGAAAATTTGCAAAATTCCTCACAGTCCTTATACATATTAATTCTTTAGAACCCTGTATAGAATGCCTACTTCAATTAGAACTTACATATTTTTTTAATTATTATTAACAAGTCCAGTTATCTTAAGAAAACCTTTTGATTTTTTTTCTATAACTTCTCATATATTTTCTTTACTCTACATGTCATATTTAATAAAGCATCTCAATTTATTTTTCAGTCTATGCTAGGATTTCATCATGGCAAAATTGTGAAATCTATAAAATTAAAAGAATGATATAATTGATATTATTTCTTTACAATCTATATATTTAAATAGGTAGTACTAGTTATGTTGCACTGTGACACACAGTATCTCATGTGGGTTTTTTAGTTTTTACGTATACAATTTTATTAATGAAAAATATATATGTAGAAGTTCAAAATTTAAATTTCTCAATACACGTTCCGTGCATAACTGATTTATTAGATGATGAAGTTAATTATTACTTTAACGATTCCTATACTCTTTAAATTATCAAAGACAATGTTTCGTATAAAATCGAGCGTTCTTCAGTCCTTTCACAGTTGCAACATCCCGTAGACGTAACTAAAATGACACATACATTTTACTTATATTGATACTTCAGTCATCTACATTTAAAAAATCACTGTACATTATTTAAAACAAATATCACTCATCAATTTCGAGCATCCCGCACCCGAAATTTTAACTATCTTTTAATAATTGCACTACAATGATTTAAAATTCAGATGATTTTTGATTACTGAAGTCAATTTGCGTACCAATGGCGAGTGACTAATATAGAAAATAATACCGTTTTGCAGATTAGAAAAAACTTACTTAATTACAACATTAGCTAATCCTGTTTTTATCTAAATATTTACAATGAAATTATGAAGTACGCAGTGAAACGAATCATTTTTGGGCTCATTAAAAACGATAATTGATTTCCGGTCAATTGAATTTTAGATGAATGAGCAAATTTTTTATAATTCGTAGATAATTCTATTGAGAATTCATTGCGTTTAGCAATTTAAAAGTAGGTACTGTTTTTGTTGACAAAAAATTAGAATAAGTAAAAAATTGGTCCCAAGAAAATAGTGGACATAGCATAAAATAATTATTCCATGGAGTTGAATATAATAATTGAAATTATATAAATAACTATTTAAATATTGATACATTTTGATTTAATTATTATCGTTTTCAATGCACCCTTAAAAGTTTTTCTATTATCAAATCGATGATATAAAGCAACTTTAATAATACATCACAAGTATTGCATTTCGAAAATAATTTGTTTCTTCTGCCAGTAGTTTGATTCAATTGAACTATTGCTTTAAAGTGAGCGCCATCGGACCTCTTCGTCCGATAACTAATACGCTAACTCGACTCGTAGAGCACTATAAATATTCGAAAAACAACCCTAAATTCATGAAAATTGTAGGAATTCTTGTGCTCTTTAGTCGAAGTCGTAACGAACAAAATATTCTACAAGTCACTCGAAAAATATAAAATATCTAAATACGAAACAAGCGAAATCTCGATACCTCGTGTTCTTTTAACTTACATTCTAATTGTTCAATTCAAAAATATCGCAAGCGTATGACAGCTAAAAGAATTACAAATCGATTTTTAACATTGAAATCTCGAACGAAAAGTAGACCATTTTCAGACGTCCGTATTGTAGATCACAGCTAATGTGAAGAGTCCCTTCTTTAAATGTAATTTATAAAGTTGTTCAGTCATGCCAATCACCTGGATCTTTCAATATCCCATCACGCAGGTTTTGAAATATGCATCAATTTTGTTTGATTTTTTGCTTGATCGGGTGATTGATATGAAAAGTGGCTACTTTCAATGAAAAGCAAAGAGGGGAATAACAGATGGAATATTCAAAAAGTTCACTACCTTTAATAGTATTTTTTCATTTCTTTATCAACGAGTATTTAAATTTAAATTGTAGATAATATTAATTTCGAATTGCAAAAGTGTTCGTAGTATTTGGCACTTTTTAAATTGCTTAATAAACTCATAAAACAAATTTATAGAGCTTAACGGGTTGGGTAAGAACTTTTTGATTATCCTGGTAGAAAAATAACTTTTCCATGTTGACTTATTCCTCTCGTTTATCATAGAAGAAAGCACATCTTTGCGTTTCGTTCCTGCGGCGTCATAGGTACATTTGAACTCCTTATCTAAGAAAAACATTAGGCCTAACCTACTTTTTGGTTTCTAATGTATTTCATACCGCAGGAATGTTCATTTTCTTAACGTAGAGCCGTTGCACGTTTCGTAGAACCGCGGTTTCTGGTTGCATTTTCACAATTAAAATCTCCACCATCCCATTCGGATTAACTAGACTAGAAAATTTCAACAGGGAAAATTACCGAAATTTCATTATAAATTTCCAATTACAAAATAGTTTCGTTCGCTCCGGATATGTTATTGTTTTAGGAATGGCGATGGTAAGAGATTGTTGAAAAAGTAAACGTGAAGAGGAAATTACATTGGATAGTTGCTAGGTAGAAAATGGGTAATTAAAAATAGATATTTCGGGCACTTGTATGAGTTGTATGTCGTGCCAGTTGCCTTGTTAACAAACTTTCGTTCTTTAATATTTTCGGTTTTTATAAAATATTGATTTCTTCAGCGTTAAATTGACGTTATTTCAATTTTTCAATTCCTAATGCTTTTTTCCGAATAAAACCGAAGGTAAAGACAAAACCACCTTTATGTCTTTGGCCCGAGTTTTAAATAAATGGTTTCCACGTTTACTTTTTACAAGAGAAATAAAATATTTGCCTATAAAATTATCATTAAGCATAACTTTGTAATGTGCATTTTTCTAGTATTTCATTGCGTTTACAATATACGTCCTGTTTTTAATTTATAAAATGCTTCCGTATTTACAAGTTTGTAGGGTAATATATCAAGAGGGTTTTTATTCGTACTTTGCTATTACGTTACAATAATTGTGCAGGCTTTATTGCAGGGGTTTCATTAATGCAGCTTCTATGTTATTTATACTTAGTCAGACTGCAGGCATATTTATCTTGAAAAATTTATAAGATTAAAACGCATCTATTAAAATAATATTTCTTACAAAACGAGAATAAAAAATATTCGGATATGTAATTTTATTACTTTAAAAAATAGAAATAAACGAGATAGAATCAATAATATTTTTTGCTAAAACAGGTTCGCTAAGTTTCCCATTCGTTTGTATATTTAAATTTTTATTTAATCACAAATCCAGCCGTATTGCTTCAAAACGAGTTTTTTAAATATACACTAATAAAAATTGATGACGTTCACAAAATCATCACTGTCTCAGTCATCTAAACAGGCAAACGCAAAATCAAGAACGGGGAGTGCCCAAAAACCGGGTTTGTGTAGTCTTTAATATCCAATATAAATTTGTTGAGCACCTAAATTATTAAAGCTAAACTTTATAGTTCTAATATTGCACAATTCTAGCGAAGTGTCCGCTATCACTTGCTTCGAAAACAACGTGAAAATAAAACACCTTTTGCGTTATCGCACGCACTAGCGCAGTGTATAGCCAGATCAATGGTGGTCCGTGCGCAGAATCAGTGCCGCTGTGGCCACAGTCAGCACTGGCATCTGGCACAGTTGCTCCGACAACACTGAACACTAGTGCGTGGAGTGCCGTCATTGCAGGCTCGACTCCTTGTGGAACGTATCGGATTTGTGGAACGATATCCGCCCGTTGTTCTCGCTGCTCCTGAACAGCGACATGTCCTGCGAGGCGAAGTTGTTCTCCGACTTCGGCCTGGGCAACGTCAGCTTCTGCAGGTTCCAGCCAATCTCGCGCAGGTCCCTGTCGCTGGAATGGAGCCGCGACATTGATTCGTTGGACATATTTACATTATCCGCTTCGGCGGCGAGGGCGTTCACCACGGCGTTGATGGTCTTGCTTTCGCTGCCGAGGTCTTCTTCTCGGTGCACCAGGAGGTTCGGGTTTTTGCCTATTTTGTTTAGCCTGCAGGAAAGGATGTATCAAACATTTTCCGATCGTTTCTAAGCGAGCTAACATCGAAGAATTTAGGTAGGTTTTGCGGAAAATGTTGTATACACACTACTGTATCATAACACACTACTATTGGTTTCAATTTGCTACCTAAACAGCTTCTGATATTAGATCAATGGAGAAAACGAATGGTCTGCGAAATAAAGGTTGAAAGCTGATCAATGGGATGCTTTCTAAATCGATTTAGCTTCTTGTGTGTATCTGTGTGCTATACCGAAGTGTTTTAATAAATTATGTGTGTTTTATTCGAACCGCTACTTTTGTGTGTCTCGTGTAGTTGTGGTGTATTCTGAGTTTACCATATTATAATCGTCGATAAATTGATAATTTTAGAAATATTGTAATTGGTATTTTATAATGGTAGTACTTACTTTATGGCATTCGCTTCGATTCTGTTATGAAATAATTGGAACAAATGAAATTATTTGATATAAAATGTTCATTCTGATGTTAGCAAGTGTGGTTGTGAAAAAATCTGTAAAAAAATAAAAATATTATATAACCCACCGTACCGTTATGAGTTGCACATACCGACCCAGGTTATGTTTTTCACACCAAGCGACTTAAACTAGTTAATTATAAAGATGGTTATAATATGGTAAACACATTTGCATAAATAGGCTACATGGTTAAGGTGATATTATGAAGGTTAAAATACGTGTGTCACCTTAATAACTCAGAAAATCGTGAACATCAAAGGGTTAATGTTTGAAACACCAACTTTTAAACAAAAAAATTTACTTTCCCGTTTCCACCAAATTTTGATGCTATCGCAACATTTGCGTTTACAATAAAATCAAAAATTAATGAAAACTTCAATTAAAGATTTATAAAAACAAGGCAGTTGTTGTAGAAATTTAAAATGTAATTGTAATTTTATTGAAAGCAAAAAATAATTATCTACTGCCTTATTTTTGCAACAGTTACTCGTTAAGCTGATGTCGATTGTTTGCTACACATTGAAACTTAACTGTGAATTCGCAGAAATAACGAAAAAAATTTTAGCAAACGCATCGAACTTAACCGAACCGAATCTTTCATCTCAAGGAAACAAACCACCAAGATAGAGAATGAGAGCACACAGCAAGCAAGCGATACATACGAATATATATAACGAACATAATTTAATAAAACCTCTTCAGGTTCCTTATACCAACCAACGCACTGACCTCTCCGCAGCGACCGATTCCATTGTGCGACGCATCAGCGGGTACTGATCGAGTACAGCGTTGAAATGATCCACGGATAACGAAAACAAATTACAATAGGTCTCCGCCCTGACGGACGCCACCCTGCGGGCGTTCGTCAGCAGACAGATCTCACCGAAGTAGGAGCCGTCGCTCAGGCTGGTCGCCACCTCCCCGTTAGCCATCACGATGTCGACTATACCTTCTTGTATGAAGTACATCTTGGAACCGATGGTTCCTTCCTTTATAATAATATCACCTGCACAACGAAGCGGCGTTAGAAAAAACCGGGCGGCGCGACGGCTGGGTACTCACCAGGTTGGAAGACTTCATATTTCAGCTTAGTAACGACGTCGGAGACGAAATTGGAGTCGGCGTTGGCGAAGAACGGCACCGACGCCACCAGGGAGCGGCAGTTGTAGTTGATGACGTCCTCGCGCAGCTTCTCCGAGAGCTCGCCCAGGATGCACTCCTCGTCGAAGAACTTGCCCTGGTAGCGGTGCTCGAAGTACTCGGTGATGCGCTGGCGCATCTCGCGCGGCAGCTTCCGGTACGCCATGTACTCCTCCACTTGCTTTACCTGGTAGGTGCAGTAAGGAAATGTGCACGAGATAAGTTACTTAGGCTCGGGCTGCAGTTTTTTTTACGTTGAATATTTACCAATGGATTTGGGGATAGGAGGAGAAGCAGAGAAGTTGGTGGAAAGTGTTGAAAATGTGGTAAGTGGTGTGGTAAATGTGGTTGGTTAGCCAATCACCATGTATTTATATGGGTATGGCTATATTTTGGGATCTTATTATTTCCATTTGGAGTACGTTTTGTTACGTATTTGTTGTTATTTTAAGATCACAAAATATCAATATTTTAATCCTTACACACATGTCTAGTCCTTAGAGCACTTTTTAACTATTTTGATAAATACCTATTTTAATTATTGAACTTTGAGTATTAAAAAAGCTCTATGGACTAGCAAAAAACTTAATTTATCATCAATAACCAGTGAAATGAACCTTCACCATGTCGACGTTTTAAAATTTCCTGAAGGAAATGTACAGTTCATTTTACCAGCAAAAAATGCTATAGTGTCCAAATTATAGTTGAGTAAGTGATTGAATTGCTGAAAATGTAGTAAGAAATTTATCTACTCAATTTTAATGAGGACTCCATAAAATATATGTGAATAACATTTTAATTGTTAATGACTGCAGAAATTCGTGCTTATCAAAAGTGCCTGAGAAAGTTTTATGTACAGTTTATGTACAATTTGTTATTTAGAAAATGCATGTTAAATACATAATGTGTTAGATTTAGTTATCGAAATTCAAAAAGTAAGAAATATTAGTTTGTTAATTGATATTCAAGTCTTACACACAAGTGATTGTTAAATAATATAATATGAATTATTTATTAGTATGAATGCAAACTATTTAAAATTTATAATATTCACAATTATATTTTAAGTCAAATTGTAATTTCCATTCATGCTAATTTTATTAGTAATCTTTAATACGCACCCTGAAAGAAGTGAATCAATACTAAAAAGATAATAAAAGATTGGCATGCATTCGACAGCATTTTACAAGACCGATCAAAACAATGTTTATAAATAGCAGGGATGATTGATTGAATAACTGCGATAAATTGGCAGTATTTTCGATTTTGAAAGAATAATTTTACCATTACTTCGACTGGTCTGTGTCAAAATGGCGCCACCCAAAAACCAATTAGAAATAGAAAACAAATCCCCCATTCCATCATATCTGAACTTTCAAAAAAATTTTCATCTAATGCCAATCAAAAATTCGTTTTACATCAAATCTGTTCAACATGCTGCTGTTAACAGGCACAGCTTCAATCGCGTATTAATCATATTATAGTTCAACAAGGAGTAATAATTTGTTAGTTTCAGAAATAATTATAGCCACACGAAAGGCCTTCAAAACTATCTAAATTATTACCTGCATTTCAAACCTATAATATTGGCAGTACTGTTTTTGACAAACAAGAAACCGCAGCCAGATAGAGCCCTCTTTACCTTTTCTCTGTACTGCCTCCTGGACGAGTCCAAGCTCTGTATCAAATTGGTCGCGTGACCCAAGAATAAGGCATAACAGGTGGCGCCGGATATCATGGACAGCATCGTCAGCCACATGTCCGTCAGAGACTGGGGCGGGAACCTCCCGTACCCAATGCAAAGCATGTGGGACATGGCCTTGAACAGGGCCCAGGAGTATTGCTCTAACCAAGACACTTCCTGCAAAAGTTTTTCAGTGAACGAGTCGAGGATACAATGGGTGGGTAACCGACCTGCAGTTCGTTGATGGCAACCCAAGAATTCGGCGGGAATCCCTGCAGCATGGGCACTAAAAATTGCAAGCAGCCCGACCAGTGACCGATAAGAAGCATCATACAAATTAAGTTGAATATCCTCATAAAGACGCTGGCCATATTTAAAAACTGTAATACAAAAAAGAAGTGAGATTTTCGCCTGCGAAACGCGCTTTCATCCTGCTGGGGTTGATCTCATCCTGCACTAGAACGAGATCAACGATTCGAGAACTAACGAAAATGTTGTACGTGTGGAGAATTTTCGCTAGTTATAAATCTAAAATCTTATAACGTAAGAAACAAACTACAAAATAAAGTACATAATACAACGCCGCAACGAAAATTAAGGTAAGAACTTCAAAATGTTTATCGTGTCAACCGTGTAGAGTAAAACTAATTGGACCAGTTATTGGCATGTCAAGAACTTAACCATTATTTTGTCTGTCTTTCGAACCTAAAATGTAGCTAAACAAACGGTGTTCAAAGCACAAAAAAACTTCAAAAAGCAACCTCTCTTCTTAGAAGCTTCATCCTCTGAATAGATACGGAAATATCTACCTCTATACGTACGTAAATTTTTTCATTGGACCATCACAAAATGTTATTTGATTTCCTTCACAAGGATAAGAAGCAATGATGAATGATTGATAAGGCTGTTAGTAAAATTAGCAGAGGCTCATCTTGATTGATTAATTTATTTTTTAGAGAAATATAAATCGGTTGATTTTTGGAATTTATTCTAATTCCTAACTACCTATAGTGTATAAACTTACCTTTAATAAATATTACGATCTCGAGCAAATTTTCAAGCATGCACGGTACCTAATAATTATTAGAAAAACCAGTATTTTTCGTAGTATATACAGCCAATTTACCCCCATCTAATCACCTAAATTAATTACTTCATACACTCTACTAATTAAGCTGTTTTTATTACTCAACTCCTATATTTCATATTGGCTTTTCTATTAACTCTAAGCCTGGAATAAGAAGTGGAAACCATGTGAAGTGTTTTTAGAGTATTCTAAATCATGTGTCACATGCACAAGAAGCACTGTAGTTTGCAGTTAAAAAATACGTGGGCTTCGGATAGCTTGTATATTCTTCAGTAATTAATTACCCAAAGTAGTTAAAAGATAATTTTAATTACTGCCGCGTGGCTTAATAAGTTTTCGTAAAATCAGGTAGAATTGCCAACAGATAGAGCAGAATTGGTTGTTTTCCAGTGCAGTATAAGGACAAGTTAAGAGTGAAGGAGAATGTTTGAGGAATGTTTGTAAATATCTATTATTATGAAGATGTCGAAGATAATCTGTACGATATAATCACTTAAATATTAGTTATAAACCATCTCCTAAAGATAATAATAAATTCCATTGGATAAGATTTCGATAATATTTTGAAAATTTCTACCTGACCGATTACGAATAGTAGATACATTATGAGCATATAAAAAAAAGCTGAGGCGCCGCGGTACGGGCATGCGCAATGCCAAGCAAGTCCGAAGCGGGTTACCTTAAAGATGAGATTGCTTTTGGTGCTACTAAACTTGCTGACGTCCGAACTGAGGCGCCCCCTCCGTTCTGTTCGCTTTTTTTGAAGATTCTGCAATATCTAGAAAAAGCGGAGAACACAAGGTAGTAGAGAAAAGCGTGGCACGCTAGATTCCAGAAGAACGACTTAAATAGAGAGTAGTTAATAAAACAGTCGGTTGGTTTTCGTTTGCGATACGGTCGATTTTTCAGCACGTCTACGCACTTTTACTGCATTATTATGCACTAAAAACTCGACCGAATCGCTAAAGCTCGACTCGATTTCACCGTCTGATCTTCCGAAGAAAAGTCAGAGGAAGAAATCGTTCGGAAACTACAAAACCGAGAAAGCATTAGTCGTGATTTTGTTAACGATTTGCTCAAAGAACAACAGAAAATAAATAGGTGCTGTGCAAAGCGACACGGACAGAGCAACAGGCATGCTAAGATAAGACAGTATCTGATGGTGTGAAGGAGATATGAAGGCATTCAAACTACTCGGAATACTTCCAACATACAAATGGATTCGTTATCGAAGATGATTCACTACAATGGATTGTGAAGATATAAATATTTTGTAGTGTTCATTTGGATTTGGTAAACTACGTCTAATGGTTTCTGTAATATGTAATTCGCTTGTAATCGTATTATCACATTAATAAACCATTAAACAAGAAGATTATTTCAATTAAATTAAATAGTTTAATTGGCAGTTAGTAGAGAAACGAAAGATTAGTGGATTTATAGGTATAGAACAGTGAAGAGAAGCTTTAGAATAAATTTAAACTCATCTTGTAATAATTACCAATTTATGTCAATTAGTTTTGACATGTTCTAAATGAATGATAACTACTCTAGTGAATATATAAGATTTCTTAGCTATCCATCTATTTAACTATTTCGCTAACATGAAGTGCAGAATAGAACAGATTATTGTTTATTGTTACGAGTTGTTTTTGATTGTTTTCCTGCGTGTAACCCCTGACTTTTAAAACCTTCTTCCTTTATGCCTTCAGAATAGCAGGATACATAAAGGAAGAACCACCTAACTTCATCGCTTTTTCTATTAAACTTCCATTACTGCGTGAAACTAACGATGATCTAACACCAAACACCAATAACTTACTGATACTGATAAGCGCAGATGATCTCAATGATATGTTTTTTCGTATGCTACTGCCTCGGTATTAAAAAATAAATCTTCTAACACTGTCAAAAACGTGCGCAAACGTTTCCATTTTTTTTATAATAATTCTATTGTTGCTGTGCATTTGTTAAGGGTGGTAGTATATGTAGAACAAATGTAAGTAGTAAATTATATTTCTTCAGTAGGCACTTGAAATGGATTCATAAAAATGTAGAAAATAAAAAAAATATTGAGGAAATTGTGATGTAGAATTTTTAAGTAAATTCAGTAAATATCTGCCAATTGTTGGTAGAAAATGGAACATAAACTAGTGATTTTCAAATACACAGCAGCATTTAGGTAACTTATCGCTTCTAATTTCTATTAAACATTAACATTCACAATTTATAACAAGGATTCGATGCTTCGTTTCTGAGAAATGCTTGGCTTATTAATATTATTTTCTAAATTTCGCGCAAACTTTGAACAAAAAATCAAGCTCCAAATGAAATTAAGATAAAATGTCTATAAGATCAAAATAGTAACTTTGGAGACCTCTAAATAAATAGGCTTGAAATCTATTTGGAATCTTTTTTTTGATCGACTGAGTACCTACTTATCCAGTTAAAAATTAAATTGGGATAAATAGAAGAAACGATTTTCAGCACCATTTCGCATGAAAGCATTGAATCCGTCAGAAAATAAACGAAACGAAAAAAAAAATAAATAAACAACTTCAAGCGCCACTGCCATCATTCAAATAACCACCAAAAAACACCATAAACGGCAGACAGACAGAATATTATGTATAAAAATAGCACCTCGCTGGTCCAGTCACTAGGCGGGAGTATGGGAGTACCGTCGGCGGCTAATTGGGTCTGACTCCCAGCTGGGTGCTGGTACATAGGTATCTGCGCAGCCCAAATACTTAATTTTTCAAAATTGGGAAGTCTCCTATGCCACACAACAACTTCCAACATTTTTCATTTTTACTCTAAACACCAGTTTTTTACTCCTCAAATTACGCACTTTAAAAAAACATTCCACCAAATATTTAATTATAGGTATTACTTTGATACTCTTTATAATAAATTAAAACACCTCTTATTAATATTTAATTATGTTATATTAATTACTTAATTATGATTTAATAAACGTTATGATATTGCTGTGTGGCACAATAATTGGTTTCGTTTTCCGAGCATGATACCGTATTTAGCGATTTTTAATGAGATGCGATTAATAAAACAGCATTAATATCGTCTGTCACCAATAATGCGATATCGAATAAATAAAAATCGTGTCTGTAATCGTACGTGTACGTGTTCAAATAAGTCTTAGTGGAAAGATTAAAATTGAAAAAAAAAATCGGAGCAAGTTCGAATTGAATAGAATAAAAATAAGCTGAGGCTACTTTTACGAAATCATGACGGTTTTTGTATGTAGAAGGGAAATAATTCGCTGTACGTATGTACGTAGTACCTAGTTTTCCGGCTCATCGATGGTAAAATACCAATTATCAAGTTCCATCGTCTGTTTTTCTCCTCGTTAATCATAAGATAAAGTGCTGAGCATAAATCTGAGCCGAGCTCAGAGAATAGAAATCCGGCGATTGCGGTAGAAGCAGGAACGAATTATTCCCCTGAGTTACAAATTTCAGCTTGCGATCGCAATGAAAAGCCGATATAACGACGATTTTAAAAGGCTGCATACGTACAGGGTGTCCCAGCAATAAAGTAACAGGAATTTTGCAATTAATTAACCTATTAACTAAGGAAATACCGCTTGTTTGTAATTAAAAAGTCGCTCTTAAAAGCGCGCACTTATTGAACAAAAAATAACATCAAAGTTGTTTTCGAAACTATCGCGCCAGGGCGATTTTATTAGAAACTTTTACTGCTTTCCTCCTGCGCTTCAAATGCAAATTGAATTTCGAATCGACTACAGGGAAATTTTTCTTTTGATCTAAAACGTAGTGAATGCAAAATAACGAAAAAATGTTTACATATTCAACACCCAAATACCGTATTTTAATAATAAGATTCTTTTATGCAAATATCTATTATATTTCAACGCATTATAGGATCCTATTTAATTCTATTTATGGAAACATTTTATTAATAACGTAATGAAAGTACATGCAGAATTCTTTGGTTACTTTAATATTGAAACACCTTGTATCGTAAGCTGAAATGTGCGAACGAGTAACAATGAGAACTGTGCGGTAAAATTGCAAACTTAGCCTTTCATTCCAAGCACGGCTGAGCTCGATATTGCGGTAAGCTCCAAGCATTTCTTTCGCTCTATTATTCGATAATTTATTCAAGGAACACTCAGCTACAGAAATATTTTACCGGAAGAAATTTATAACAATATTTCTGTTAGGTTGATAATTACAATTTAGGCGTCAGTTTACAATTTTTTATTCAATAAATACCTGCAAATTTAAATAACAATGAAGGGCGTAAAATGACTTGCGCTTTAAGTTCGTTCGAATAAATGCGTAAAAGAATATAATAATTGTAGTACAAGAGTTTGCACGAGCGAAACACAGTTTTGAACTTTCCACCGTGTTTATGGTACCATTGTATAACGAATGCGTGAAAGCTCATGAGCGCGTCACTACGATAGACAGTAAAAAAATATAGGGACATTGCTTCAGTACTTACGTATACTTCCTCCCATTGGCTGACGTACCGCACCAGCCTAGACAATCGCAGCAATCGGACCAAGGACAACAATTTGGCGAGACGCAGGATGCGCAAGGCGCGTCCCGCGTGCAGGATTTGGAAACTGTCGCCGTAATCCTGGAACAGAGGTTTTAAAAGTACGGGTAATTGCAAGGGTCTACATACAGCCCAACAGATATCTAAACAGATAACAAACAGTCCAGTCCGCATTCCTTTGGGGTTAGTACGGTGTACGAACGAATAGGTATTTATGCACATTTTACTTACTATGTGTTTAATCGTAAAGAAATTTAGAGGAATTAGATTAAGGTGTCGTGCAGGAGATTTGTTAGTGTTTGAGTCAATACATGCGATTAGAATGATTTTGTAATTACAATAGTTAGACACTAATTAGCAATATGAAAAATTTGTTAAAAGTAAATGATTGTTTTATATGTTGTTTTTTATGTTCTCCAATCTTCTCAATTGAAATTTTCAATCGTGCATAATTGTAATATCAATACAAGTTGTTTACCACGATGACTAAGGGTCAATTAATAACAGCTACACATGTACTGAAATGTACTGAAATCATAATTTTTTTAAATCATTTCCAAAGAAACTACTATTCTCCGTTTTAAATGCACTATATTCAGTAATGCAAACCTAACATTTATTTTTGTTACACACATCATGCACAGAGGTAAACATTTATTTAATGATGCCTTGTGCAAATTCGATTCGGTTTAAATAATTATGCATTGTTAAATACTGAGTAATGCATTGAAAGGTTGTAGATTGAAGGTGGGAAATACCTACACATTTTCCTAAAACACATTTACTAACACCAATAAAAGTTTGCATGTTACAATAATTGAGTTATACTTAAATAGTAAAAAAAATTGATGCAAACTTTTTCGAATAGTTTCATTATACCAGGTTTTCATTAAAAAAATTTATGAATAACGAAAACGCAGTACAACAAAACGAGGAAATTTTTTATATAAGAGAACTCCACTTACTTGGTTGAATATTAAAAATATATAATCTAAGGGAATGGACGAAATCAGGTCGAGGAAGAACCACGTCCTCAAGTAATGCTTAGCTATAAGTTTCGGATCTAATATGACTTGCTCGGCATTGTCTTGTTGCATAATACCTGCAAAAACGAAACCGACGGTTTTCACTCGCTGTTCCCATTGGGAAAACCTCAACTTACCCGTTCTAAAGTTCACAACAATGTCGATTAAAAAAATTGTATCGGACAGACAGTTGAAGGCAATCCACCGCGTGCTCAAGTCGTCGTTGAAGAAACTTATCGCTACAGGCAGGATGATCAAATTCGCCACCAATAACAGCAACATGCACAAGTCCCAGTAAAATCTACAAATAAATCATCAACAATCACTAATAATCGATACTCAATTTATCATCGATTTAGTTAGTAATTCAGGCATCAAATAAACTTTTTTGACGTATTTTATTTGTCAAACGCGCCACTAAAAGTTGCGGATTTTTTCTCGGATTTCAAAGAAATTTACGTTGAAATGCCTATTATCAAAAATATAAAATTTTCCAGTATGTTGAAGTTAACAAACACAAAAACGTGTTTGAATTACCCAAGGTAAGCATATTTTATTGTAACCGTAGAATTTAAAGCTCTATGTTACAGGAAGTTTAGTTCGAACCAGGACATAAATGATTCAAATGCTCCATTCTCGGCCAAAATAATTATGGTAACAGGTGACTCGTGTGGAATTGGGCAGCAAATTGCTAATAGTTTCCTAAAAGCGCAAGCTAAGGTAAAAATATTGCTAGAAATGCAGAGAAATTCTAACAATTCGTAGGCGGTAATTTTAGCAGATGCAAATTTACGTAAACCAGAAGATTCTAAAGTTATTAACAAGCCTAAAACAAAAAGGATTTTGTTTGAAACGATTAGCGCTGTGGAAAAAGGAAATTTATATAGTAAAAATTTTTTTTTAATTTGATGTACCTAATGATTATCGATTTTTCTATATTACAGGATTATTCAAATACACTAAGGAAACTTATAAAAATATCAACATAGTAATAAACAATGCAGGCGATAATTTGGAATCAGCCCAAGAAAAAAACATTAATAATAATGTTGTATGAAATATATCACACATCCAGATTTTCTCTTATTAAACAACTCCTGATTTTAGGCCAGTTTAGTGAAAGGAACACTCCTAGGATTCCAGGAAATGCAAGGAACTGGTGGAATTATTCTCAACATGACAACACTTAGGGAACGAGAACCTTCCAATAATTCACCAATATTCAATCAAATTAATCGATTCGTAATAAAATTTTCCAGAAATTTGAGCAAAAACTATTTTAATAAACCGACCAATGTTAACGTAATGACTATCTGTCCTTTTATCAGTAAAAATAAGGAAGTTTTGTCTCTGAAGGAAATAGATAAAATGTAGGTCAATAATAAATTGATAAATTAGCGGGTTTAGATAAATTTAATGTTTGGTTTCAGACAGTTAAGTGAAGCAATTTTAATGGTGCTTAAAACAAATAAAAATGGGAGTATCTGGATAGCTGATTCTGATTGTTTGTATCAAATTGACGAGAAACAAGTATTTTCTGCCAGCAAAACTGAAGGGTTAGATAATGCAGCTCCAAAGTAAGCGAATTTAAAGAAATGACAATAGAGAAATTAAGGAAATAATAGAAATTATGAGTTATATACGAAATTCAAATTGCTCATTGATTTGTTAAAGATATCAAGTTAATAAAAAATTTAAATAATTTATCATTTTCGTACATCCTGTTATAAATTAAATATATTAAAATTAGAGGTCGATTATTTTAAATTATTCAGAATATTATTAAAACGATTAAAACGTGGGTATACATATATGGAATATTTTTAAAAATACCTCCTATTAGAAATTTTAGGTGTTTAATCATGTCGAATAGAATATTTATTTCAATAATTGTACTGGAAATTTCTTCCAAGTTCAACAAACATTCAACCAAATTGCCATAGATACAAATAGCAAAGAAATGACATTTCATAATATTTTGACATATAATTTTGAAATTTTTCGTTCACAAATTCATTGTAACGTGCCAATAAATTCGTCGAAAAAAGGAATAATGGACACAAAGTAAGTTTCAAAATACCCTAAACGAGCACTATCTAGGAAAATCTCGATAATACTTCGTTCCTCTTTAACAATTTTAGTTAAATGATGCCCTATGAGCCCAATGAATCACCAGAAGCCAGCATCAGCACTCAATCCAGCTCAGACCAATATCTAGATAGATACCCGTACAAAAAGCCTAAAATACCAGCTCTGACCGAACGGTGGATAAAACGCATAGAGAAAGCTAAAATAAAATTAGAATGGCAAAAAGATTATCAAAAACGTCACGGTAAGAGTAACACATTAATAATTCGCGCCGTCCCTTGTTTTTATTTATTTCTTTTATCCCCGAAACGCGCTTAATATCCGATTAGTTAGAACATCATGCCAGCGATTCGAAACAAAAACAGAGCCCGATGGAATAAATTATCCTTTTGATTACTCGTTTAGTCGATTTTTATGAGGGATTACGCTTTATATTCCGCAGATTTTATCGAATGAATAAAAATAGTGGACAAATATTCAAGCAATTCCCATTCATTTTCACAGGCTATGAACGCAAATTGCCTTAAGTAAACTTTGATGATTATTTCCTGAATTTTCCGGTAAGTTAAGTACCTATCTAGGTACTAATTTGTGTATTAAATAATCGATTTTTTAGCACCAGCTAGAGTATATACAAATTGATTTGAGATAAGAGAATAGCAATGAGCAAGCACCCGCGACCATGCCTGGAATGGTACGAGCCCAAAAAGAAGAAAAAACCGCTGCCTCCGTTGGATTGCGGCCAGCCGTCCAAGCCCAAGCCGCCCAGGCCGCCGCCGATGGAAGAATGCTGGCAAACGCCCAAGCCCAAGAAACCCAAGCCTCCGCGCGTCGACGAGTGCGGGCAAATCATCAGGCCCAGACGCAAGCCGGCCAAGAAGCCCGCCACCGGCTCCACGTCCACCAAAAGCTCCGCCTCCACGTCGGCTCGCAAGCCCAAGCGGCAGGAATGGGTGCCGCCTAACCGCGGCAAATGCTACCCGCCGGCGCCAGACCCCAAACCGAAGGTGAGGTACTGCGCCAAGGAGAACCCCTGCTGCAGCAAGCTGGAGGGCAGGCCGCCGCCGATCATCAAAAAGGTGGAGAACTACCCGAAGATACCGGTACCTCCGGATCCGCCTCTGCCCGACAACGTTTACTACTGCAAGGCGCAGCTCCACTGCGACACCCCCGACGAGGATTTCAGGGACGTGCAGAAGGGGACGAAAACGAAGAGGATATGCATGCACGGGGCTGCGAGGTACCGTCCCCCTAAAAAGGGCCCTCCGAATTGTTAAACAGCCAAGCATTTTTGTAATTAAATCAGTACAAATTTACCGTTTGGTTTCTCGAATTAGCGGTGGTTGTTTGGAAGGCGCATTAACCGGGATTTCGGTCGATGTTGAGGGAAGTTATTTCGAATCCGCGGAAGTTAACGAGCTCGTCTAATTGCTCTTGTTTGCGATATGATGAGCCCTAAACCGAGTTGCGGCTTCCATCAGGATTCCGTTTAATTTTTAATTTGTACACCGATAGAGGAGTTAACAAGATCACCGACGTTTGGTGAATGACGAATTAATAATTTCGACTTCATTTGCAACAAATTTACGTGATTATGCGATAATAAAATCGGTTTTTTTTAAATCGTTATATTATGTCATCGCATACTATTATTTCAGTTTTGCTATATAAGCGCTTGTCCATCATCATCAGATCCATTATCATATTTAACGGAAATTAGAAACGTATTATTCAGTTGTACCAATATAATCTTGCCGTGCTTAATCCAGTTTAAATCGAAAATGAAACTTAATAAAACATAGCACATCCCCTTTATAACACCGTAACGGGAATGAACGTTTACTACCAACGGGAGCACGAGATTTCATAGAAGGCACGAATTTCTCGATATAGAACTCCCATCAATATTTAATGCAACTGCTCGGAATTGGATTAACTCCGGTCTGAAAGGAGTGAGAAAACCCGGGATGAGATTCGATCTGCGAAAACGTGGAGTTTTGTGTGTATAAGTTCGATATTTATCGTTACAAAAAATGTCCATTTTATTACCGATTTTAGTAAAATGACATATGTTT
Organism: Phyllotreta striolata; assembly: GCA_918026865.1. NCBI lineage: Eukaryota > Metazoa > Arthropoda > Insecta > Coleoptera > Chrysomelidae > Phyllotreta > Phyllotreta striolata. The sequence continues at coordinate 8,384,789 of OU900096.1, forward strand.
CGACATCCTAACCTGCAATAGACTCTCGTATATTGGTAATGCGTGCCTCATGAAAAACTTTACGTCGCTTTAAAAGTTTTACTCCTTCGAGTAGCTGGATATTGAGCAACTTTGGCTCGCATGCGGAAGCTTTAAGTATGTGAATAAAAACTCGCCCGTTTCACTTTAACGAACTCTGCGAACAGAACAACGAAACACGGTGACATTTACAGCGAAATTTCTTGACAAAGTCAATATAATTCGTAATTGCATTCGATGGAAGGCAATCAGAAGCAAAATAAACTCGACAATCCTACGCCTCCCTGCCATGAATTCATCGCCATCGAGCATTTTTGCGTTTATTTCGTGGAAGATTTAATACATACGGCTTCAGGTAACCCAAATAATATTCACGTACAATCAGATTTGAGTTAAAATTTTACAGAGATTCTGAGAGATAAAATGAAGTGCGACATATTTTACGATTACACGGCGTTGAAAATCGAGGAAAAGATACACTGGTGGCCGAGGATAAAGGATTTCACTATTACACTGGGCGCCGCGAAGATCGATGAATACATCAACAACTCTAATGAAGCGGATGAAGATTGGCACTACGCCATAAATTTTAGAAGAATTGATAGCGACTCGACCAGCGATTACTACGAATACGAAGTCGTATTCGCCATACCCACGCCCATGTATCCCATACCGCAGGGCACTGTAAGCCTGTATTTCAAGTACGAATTATCGCGTACAAAACCGGCTCATTGTCCTGTTGACATAACGTTTCAAATGGAAGGTTTCGGAACCGTTATGAAACCGTACGATCTCGTTATCAATGACAAATTGTTGCTCAGGGGCATCAAAACTAAGCTGGCTAATTACAAGCAATTTACCTTCTAATTCAAATATTTGTTCTGCTGGTATTAATAAGTACTTATAAAGCATGTTATTATTATTTATAAAGAACAATTAGTAGCCCAATTGGATCAATAAAAACTGGTTGGTACAGATTTATCCGATCATTATAGAGACAACTGAAAATGTGCAATTAACTGAAAAGCCCGTAAATCGTAATGATAATGCATAACATGGAGCACGCTATGTTCGACCTTCGTGGAAATACTACGAATTTTTGCTAAAATTCATCGATTTAATTGCACGGTCAAAACGATAAAAATCAAAAAGAATTCTTAAAAAAATTAATAAAGAATTGAGATGAAATTAATTCTAAAAACATTCCAAAATATCGACACGATTTGTTTGTATCCAATAATTTCAACAGAATTCAACAGATACTGAAACTGCTGGGAGATACTTCTCAAACATCGCGGAATGCACTGCAATTATCCTTGAACAAAAAAATATATCGTATCCATTAATTTGATTGTAAACATCGATTAGCCGAAATTGTTGTCAAACATTAATTCGTCCGTAGAAAATTGCCCGACAAATAGTTTAATAAATGCGTTACCACCGGGAATTAGGACGAAATCACGCCTAAATTATTATTTAGATATGTTTTGGGAACAATGAATGAAACGGAAATAAACCGACGACTATTAACGCTAAATAACAACAATCGCGAAGTCGTCAAAGCGTTTCTAAAAGTATTTTTATGTACAGAGTTGTTTTTTTTAAGTCTGCACCACAAAATGAAAAATAAATTATCGATTTTTCGAACTCGACCTTCGCCCGAATTTTCCGCTGCAGAAATAATTCGATTAAATTTCGGCTTTTCATCAGAAACGGAATTGAAAAAAAAAATATTCCGGCGACGTAACCCACCCGGTGAACACGTCGAAATTTATTGGAGTCGCGCTAATTCAATGTTTAAATTTTCAGCCGGCTCGGAGTTCTGTTTAATCAAAAAACGTTGCTTCCTTCCAGCTTCTAACCGGGTCTCATCAAAAATACACATCGAATGCATTTGTGATACATTCATGACCGAAATCGTTAAAGACAATTTTAGTCAAGTTTTAACAACGTGCAGTGTAATTATAGCCGCCTCTTCGTCCGCCCACTACATAATCCATAACATAAATGACGTGTAATTATCGCGTAATTCGAAACTTCAGACACAGAAGTCGCTTCCAATTTGCTAAATTCGAACAATCCGCAATTTTGAAATTAAAAAAAAAACAGCGTACTTCCCGCGTAGAATTTTCCAAGAATGAGAACTGGAGTACGCGTACGGCTTATTTATATGCACGAATTTTATTAGCATCATTAAACAATAAAGCTTTGACACGATTTGAGCGGTGAAAGGTCGGCATATCGAGCATGATTGCATTGCTGGCAAACGTTTCGTTAAATGCAATTACCGAATAAGTCGCGAGTTTATTGAAGAATACGTTTGCTCGATTTTAATGCTGGTTTAAAATATGTATTAAATCGCAAATTTTACAGCGATTCGTGCACAAATAAATACTTCCATTAAACATTTACCGTGTACGCTCGAATACATTAAAATGTATCCACATCGAACGTGTTAAACGATTTATTCGACTAGATAAACGTATTTGTGTGACATTATTCATTTTTTGAATTCGGCAGTAATTCGTTTAGTTGGTTTAATTGATTGAAATAAACGTACGTTCGAATAAAATAGCGCGTTTTAGCCGGGCTAATCCCATTAATAGTTGGCACAGGAGCCGTTCGAAAACTACGTGATTTATTAAATTCTGCCGGGACTTGTACCAGAAAACATTTAAATATCTAACTCGAAATAATTATAGCACCACTGCATGTGCTTTATTAGAGCAAAAATTACACCATTCGCATAATAAATTGTTTTTTAGCAAAAAAAAATATAATATAAAATTCATATTTGTTACTATTTTGCGGCTGTAAATGCAGAGTACACGAAGAGGCATTAAAGATGCATTAAAATCTTTTATATCCTGCAGTGGAAGCTTTGGAACATCCAGTAATTTGGGTATTTACGACTTCCAACACGAGTTTAAATACAAAATGCAGTAAATAATGTTACACTGTAGAGAATTAAACGCTTTAATATCTTTCACTGAACGAACCTAGCAGGTGGATTAATTAATTAAAATCCTTTTAACGTGTTATTTATCCACTATTATAGAGAGACTAAAATAATAAAATTATATCGCTTTTGAGTGGCACTCATTATAATATAATGTTTTTAGTAGATATGGAAATTTGGAGTTTCCAGTTAGTTTTCAGGAGAATTTAAATTTAGTTTGACGGCCGGTTTACCGCTCTTTCGGCTTCGCCCTTGTCGCTAGAGAAATTTCGTCTGAAAAAAAGCGCCGGATAAAATTACGCCCAAATGCGATACAATCGTAATCCGCACACCGAATGGAAAAATATCATCAACCTTGGCATTATTTTTGGCACTGCAGAATCGTTTATAATCCATTCGCATTAACCTCTGCGGTGGAAAGAGATTAATCAAAACCGGGCGTCTGAAAGATGAATGAATCCTCCGGTCCTGCGAGCTTGTTTATCGAAATCACTGCGTTTTTTCCCGACAATTGGAGCAGTTGAATTGCATATTTATAATATTCAGAGCGATGTAGAAAAATAATAACTATAATGTAGTCATTGCGGCGATGATAAACGACATAATGGAATATTTTTCGAATCGCCGATAATGCGGCTGTTCCCCAATAAAAATCATAACATATAAAGCGATTAAATACAGGTAGTTCGTTATTTACGAATTCCGATTGTTCTTTGTGAACTCGGGACCTTGCGCATAACTAATAATTTAGATAAACCCGTGTATAATGACCGATATTATCGGCGAAAATTAAAAAGTACGCTTAAAACGAATTACAATTTTCCGCTGATAAGTGACTGTATTTAATATTCGTCACAACCGCAAAAATATTTACCTACTCAAGTGGCCTTTGTAAACATAGCAAAACGGATTTTTTTCCCCACTAATAACCAGCCAAATATATCCAATAAATTCTTACAAAGCAGGTATATCGAATTTTAGTTTCTCAAAGAACAGGAAGCAATGATAGATGGAACTTTCAGCGGGACTTACCGGAAGCTGGAGCAAGGATGTATGACCCAATGGCCGGCGGCCTTCTGCCTGATCCTCTCCTTCATCAGCGCCTTCTTCGAGCCGAACAGCTTCATCGCCAATTTGTTGTCGGTGGGCTGGAAAAGGGCCTGCAATTGGTTCTTGATGAAGCTCTGTTTGCCGGCTTCTGCGGAGCCCAGCGGCGTCGGGCCGGGCTCCTCTTTCGGCGTCCCGTACAACGACACATCGTCGAAGTGCACCTAAAATGCATGAAATATCCCCAAGATTAATCGTGGAAAATTACGGACCAATTCTCAATAATGGAAAAATAGTTTGAATTCAATTCAAACATGTCAAGCATGATTATTTTTGCAGTGGATTGGAGTATATTAATTTTACAATAGAAGAAAAAATAATTGAGTACCTTGCCGCTGCCCTTGTAATTCATGTCGTTGGATAGGTCCGTGATGAGTAACGTTTCGTCGTCGATGGCCGTCACCAGGGAGTCGGTGCACGTGTTGGTGTTCTCGATGCTGATCTTGATCGAGTCATCTTTGGCGAGGCGGCAATGCGGCGGCGGCGTTCGGATCTCTTCTTCGGACTGTGCGGCGGCCACGCGGCCGTTCGCTAGGCGCAAGCTGGGCGCGCGTCTGGAGCCGCCCCCACCGCCACCGCCACCACCACCGCCGCGTCTTTCGCCGCCTCCGACGCCGCCGACGACGTTGTCCGCTCCGCCGTCCCTGTCGGAAGAAAATCACGTTTTTAGCGATTTTTAATTGGCTCTTAAGTTGCGTGTGCGATTGGAATTTTCATATAATTTTGCTTGGTGCTTAGAGCATAGTTGTTAATTCGATGTAATGACGCCAAGCCTTTAAAAATGATTAATTCTTATTTAATAGTTTACAACAAAAGTAAACAGTGATTATCCGAAGCAATTTAACGCTGTAAGTTAAATTATATAACAACAAAAAACCGATATTTATTTGGTCAATTTAATGTGTTAATGCAAAATTGGGCACTTCATTACGAAATTGTTTCTAAGAACTTATAAAAACTTAATGAGTGGATACCTAAAATATACACATATCACTCTTAATTATTATCATAAGAATCGTAAAGAATTTTTTTGTTAACATGCTATTAGACTTAATAGGAAGGTCAAAGTCAAGAATCTAAAATTAACCATTTGATTTGTTCCATAGACACAAAAGCCTTAATATTGATCCGTTTTTAATCGTTCGTAATTTTTGTATATCGAATTCCACCGTTTCGTGTTACAGATAAACGCATGTGACAATAATAATTCCTGATGTATGTAAATTGATACTTGTGCAAAATATATTTAATTCCTGACAAATGATCCGTGCAAGTTTACATGATCAATTTCATCTCATCTGACCTCGGCTCAACTTTTATATCGCTGACCTTAAGGCTTTTAATCACTTGGGATATCTTCAAATTATTATTTTTTTGCCAACAAATCGAGAAAAATATTGTGGTTGAATTTCTAATAAATATTAATTTGTGTGTCAAGAATATTTACATTATTAAATAAGCAGTAAAAACTAGTTTTTAAGAACTTAAATTATATTTTGAGATACGTGCATAATTAATGCACATCTGTTGTTACAATACGCTCAAAGTGCAAGTTATATTCCATTGTTTTTTTCTACGTAAATCAAAACGTTGCCTGTGATAAGATATAGTAAAAGGCATTCACAATATTAGAAATGCGATTAGAGGTGATAGGATAATATCGATAACATATCGTATTCAAAATAGAGGAAACGGTTAAAATTCTTTCCTCTTCACTTTTGCGTGACTATACAATTTTAAAATATAACCTACATTGTGCTGTATGTGATTACATTATATCCTATTTAGCGATCCTATTGTAAAAGATGTATCCACAACAATATTTTCTTTTTTGGAAAATATATAAGTGAAGTAATTTTTCTATTTAATACCTACTCATTACCATTATCAACATAGATCTGTACCTAACATATTTTTGTAAATTTTTGCTAAATGCTAAGTGCTAAATTTTTGCAAAGTTAAAAATTTATGGGCATACTTTCCTCACTAGTTTATTTATTACTTTTACACAATAAACAGTTTTTATCAGTAACACATAATAAAATTGCACAAATTACAATTTCAAATTTAAAAACGACCATTGGATTGATCAAATATATATTCAATAAAAAAACGTACCTAGCAAAAACGCCCGAATATCCTTAATCCTTTACCGAAGAAACGAACCAAAATAATCAGTACACACGCACATAAATTGTTTATAAACTAGTTATATTTAATTCTACAAACTAAATATTTCGAACAGCGATACTACCGATTCGCAATGTCCTTTAGAAATGCTGGTGCTCCTGTACAACTGCGGTTCACCGACTGAGCGGATCGACTCAATGACCAAACACCAGCGAAACGAAGCAAAGAAAGCAAATTGGTAGTGATAGTGCTTCCTGTCGTGATACATGGGGACAAACGGGGATCGCAGGCGGCGTTGGATTGATAATTTTGTTGTGATTTTTTTTAATTGATAACCCATTTTTGTGGTTATCAATGTTTATGAGTTAACCATAAAAACGGGCTATCAATTTGTCGTCGATAAATAATAAATATATGTAGCTTAATACAATCAGAATATTTGTAGTGGGTTATATTGTCATGGGAAAATTGAATATTGCATACGAGATTTTCGACGAAGTGCAACCGATTATTTTTCTCCAAAAAAAGTAAACCAAGTCTCGGGTAAAGGTTGCATTAAATATGAAATATGACATGACAGGGTGAGCTGAAACTTTTGCATTATCCCATCAATTTTTAAAGCTTGCTGTTCCTCGATTTGCAGTGAATACAAAACTGGCAATTTTCTATTTCCCAACAAAATGTAGATACATATGTTGATTTTGTAAATTAAAGGTCAATATAAATTGATTGTGATTTGTTTAATAAAACCGGCCAGTCCATCAAACATTTTAGGAATTTTCGGTTATCAATTACAAACATTACGAAACCGATTAATTCCGTAACGATCCTCAAAGTGAAATATTACGTGCTTTGGGACAATAAAAAAGAAACATCCTTATAATTGCCCGTCTAAATTCTCTCGACCAATTTTCGCATTCTGATAAAAACGACCGTCTCCCACGCGAAATGTTATCTTATTTTAACAAGTGATATCATTTCCAGATGCAATTCAAGGTCGCCTATAAGGAAGAAAATTATTTTATGCAATTAATTCCCGTAATAAACTTTTTTTGCATCTATAACATCGTTTAAGAAACCGATCGTAAGTCTTGAAAGCAATTCTAAAGCGCTAATTTTTCTTATTCAAACTAAGCGTATCGCGCGAAATGAAAGATGACGGCGATCATTAACGCTAAAATCCCCTTAAAACACGAAGAATACTTTTATTATTTCCACGGTGAATGTAATAAATTAAAAAATTAGTGAACCGCAGGATAGGATCTTTGCACAAAGCGCTCGACCATCTGTTGAATCCGTCCATAAATTACTCCCCGAAAAAGAGCTGCAGAAACAATGAATTTCGACCAACAATTAGAACAAGATAAATTATTACGTTAAACTAATTAATCCCTTTAATTTTAAACATTGCAATTCATTCTCGTCAATTTAATATTGCTTTAAAACAAACAGGAAATTCGGAAAAATGTGACAACCTTACTCGTAAATAGATTTAATGGTAACCAAAAGCAGAACAATTGGAGCAAAAGCAAGTATCAGGGGAATCACAGATCAGGATTTTCCGCGATTTTCCTCGCATCGAGCTCCGCCTGTGTTCGTTGTTGCGAGACCGGTCTCTGCAGATCGCTGATTTTATGAATTCCCAGTTGCGTTTTATTGCCGAGCCCGTCCAGATGGTGCTCGGAAAACCGTCGGAAAACCGATCGATGAGCCGCTAGTTCCGCTCTCCGGCGGGAGAATGCGCCTCAGTGGAAATTCACGGTGTTTACCACAATAGAGATTTTCCTCTTCCAGTATTCTGTGATTTACCGGCGAACTTTAAAATTGATCAGATCGGATTCTCGTCGGTTGTTAATTTTTTTATGTAGAGCTAATTACGAATGGTTATAGAATTTGATAATGATAGTAATAGTGAGCTAACTATGCTGCTTATTATACATTACCCTTCAAATTAGTCACTTGTATACTAATGGGCATAACAACAAAGCTTTTGTGTATCAATCTGCCCGGAGCGTTCCCCATTATCAATTCAATGTTATTGATGACACGGGTTATTAGCCAAATTTGACGGGCATCTTCATCAATTAGTTCCGCAATTCGTTATTACCTATACACCTAATATCTGCCGTTCAGCATCGATTCGAGTGGGGAACGGGCGCATGTTTTACGTACTAAACTTTTCTTTCGGAATCGAATTAGTTTTGTTTTAGGGTTAATTAGAATTCCGCAGGGAACCTTCGTCGCGGAGCCATCGGGAAATTCCCGTTCCGGAACGCGCGAACGGCCATCTCACGCAGGAATTAGCGAAAAAGGCGAAAGGGCGAAGGGCGAAAACCCATTTCGCGTAGACCGCGTTCACGTGTTTTACGTCCCGGCGAGCGGTCTTATTTAATATTGTTTCCCGTCGAGCTTTCGCCGTACTTTCGGCACGTTCCCGGATCTGTCACATCGCCAATGAGGAACGTTTCCAGCGGATTAATATTGTTATTGCCGTGTTCTTGGCGCTTGTTAATGAACAATCCGCTTAGCTGTATTTTAAAAAACGCATAAAGTTTAGATGCAAATGTATTATTTTGCGAAGTAAAATGGCTATTACGTGTAGTTCGCTTTATAAATAATCTCTACATGCTGAAAAATAAAATTAATAAACACGCGATGTTTTCATTTCTTAGGTAGGGTATGTCTATTTTGGAGTTTTAATGTCGCATTGCGTATATATCTACCAATAATTCCAGTACGGCCGTTTCGTTAATTGATTAGATTTTAAGCAGTTGCGTGGTAAAATCAAGGTTAACACTTATTTTTTAAAAACCTAAAAGCATTTAATTCCCACACTAACTCCCTACAAACCGAATGCATTTAGCACTTTTAATCAGTCTAATAAAAAAATAGATCGAACTCACAAAGAACGTTTTATGGTCTCTATTCGAGTCGCGTATACGAACCGAAATGAATTAATTCCCAAGTTTCCGAGTGGAAAACTCCGGCCGGAAATCTCTAAAGATTTGAATAAAAATTCGCTAGTTACCAATCGATACGCTATGTTATTTTAAGAGCCCATTACCGGATTTAAAATAAATCGGCTCCTCATAAACTCGCTTGAAAATCGAGCTCGCGCAGCAAAAGAAGGGTCACTAACCGTCCAAGGTTGATGGAAAAACGGCAAGGTAAGAAAAAATAGAGATGTTTTTTGGCACCAGGTGAATCTAGTGAATGGGCTGACGTAAATAAGGTGACCTTTGGGCGATCGATAAATCTCACGGGCGCGCCGTCCTCAAACCGCCTCGCCGCCGCCGACGATACTTTTCCTCTTCACTTTCCATCTCCCGACGTTCCTGCGATTCCTGCCGCTGTATCGGTACGGGAAATTCGCCTGGTAAGTGAATCAGTCGGTCGCCTAACTAATTTTTCGAGCAGTATAAGAAACAGGTTTTCCTCGATGAAATATTCAAAGCGGCGGGGTTTTTTGTGCAGGAGAAATTGACAAAGGAATCGCGGAAACGTCGAGGCGTGTTCGGGTGATGTTTGAAGAAATTTGATCAACTTATGAATCGTGCATGAGGCTCTAAATGTTTAAATTCGCGGAAAGGGAATATAGCGGAAAGAAAATCGGTTTTTGTGGAAATCTGATCGATGGGCGTAGGGATCAGGGAGAGCGCTAACGTTTTTTCCGCGTATTCGACCAATCGAAAGGGCGCCTTCGGCTAAATATCAACTTTCCGGATTTATACTTCGGATTTCTGAAAGATTCTATTTGCCGGAAAAGCGGGATGAAATATTCCACGGTTCAGTTCACATAAATTCCTAGTTGTTTTCCCGCAAATATACGACATGAATCATCAAGTAGCTATTAAATACAGAACTTGGCAAGGTAAATGTATAAACATTTTGTAGCTTTCTTTACTTTACTCCATTTTTGATAACTTTATTTGAAGTTAAAAAAAAATAGAGATAGCAAATTAACTACAAAAGTAAAGTTATCCTGTTTCTGCGTAACTTTACGCACAATTAATCGATCGAGGGACAGTTACTAGAAATAACAGAGGACAATCCGAAACAACCCCAATTAAAAGTTTCAACCCTCAACACCCCGATCTCGAGAATATATTAGGGCTAGCAATAATTATACCTTTTACATTCCTCACAGTACCTACAGATAACTGGAAGTTTGAAAATATAATTCCTATTTTGAAAATTTTCAATTCTCCTTTAGACATCACGAAATCCTGCTCGATCCTTTTGTCAAGAGAACGATATTATAACGGCTTGCAGGTAGCTATAATCCTGTGTATACTAAACCCCATTTGTTCCTACCCGTATTATATCAAATACACTTATGACACCAAACATGCCGCTCGAGATTATAACGTGCAGTCTCCGGGATTAATAGAATATTCAGTATATACATTTCGGGTAAAACGTTGGGTAAATTTAAGTGCCCGCTACCCCTGTTTCTAATGGGTTTTACTGCTTTATCATAATCCCTTAACGGGTTGTACTATACACCTTGATATTTGATTGATATACGTAAGCTAAATTTTCCCTATTTCAACGCCTGTTGTGGGGTAATGGAAAACAGACAAAAAAAACTGTTTGTTTCCGGCGGTTCTTGTTAGAATAAAATGCGATGTAACGAACGATCCTGGGAATTCAGGAACTGTTTTATACAGCCCCAGAGTCGAGTTTAATCCGGTCTCGTGGGCAGCCTGGATACCAGGATATGATGAATAAATAATCGAATAACACGTCCGGGAATAGGCTCGCATTGTGCCGGTCATCATTAATGCCCGAATAACCGTTCAATGTTTGTTTTTTCCGCAAATGAAATATTAAAAGCGACGACACCGAAACGACCGCGTGTAGCATTATTATTTACTCGAATCGCCTGGTAACAAGACGGAACGGCATTTTTCTGGATAAGTAACGAGCTTTCACCCTAATAACCTACCCGGTAATAATTATGCCATCTATTCAGCCCGGCTCGTCCTATTCATTCCTGAGCGGGACAATTAACTGTGTTCTCTTTAGGTGGCGCCGGCACAAAGGCTCTAATTAAAACCTCGTTGGTCAGCCCAAGGAGCCGGGAGAGGCGATTTAGCGATGTCTGCTCCTCGTTAATGGAGATCTTTCAAGGCGACGGGCGCAAAAAAGTCGCTAATGTTATAGACTTGTCATGATAGTCCTTGTAATTTTCTCCACTTCCTGTAGATTAATAATCTTGCTGACTACTTTTTAGATTCTTAAAATGAGCATAATATTTCGACTCTATTTATTGCTATATAAATTCAAGTGTGGCGTGGAAGGGATCAATAATCAATTAACCGATTCATAACAATTTCAATTTGATGTTATCGCCTGCCCTTTGGGCCGGAGTACCTAAATCGCTTCAGAAAGTTTCCGTTGGATCGATGAGTTGGTAAACTGGGTCTAAATATAACGAACAACGTCGGGGGAACCGCATGAACCGATTTCGGTACGAAAGAAAAAGTTGGGCAAGGCCGCAGCCTTGAAGTTTGTTGCATGTTTGCAACGGCCTGCGAATTTAACGCATGCATCGATATTCGATTAGCAGGTGCCTTGCTGGATTAATCTCGCTTCGATTTAATAATAAAGTTGGAAGCCACGTTGACTGACTCAGTGATTTTTTGGCAAAATTTAGGATGCCAGATTGCAAAATCGACGTTTCGAATTTCGTACTATTCATTTTTAGGGTCGAATTCCAAACGATTTAAACAGAATAAAGTGCTAAGATTGGCCTTTTTTTCTGTAAATTCGTTTTGCAGTGTAATAGAGTTGTTTGAAGGTTATTGGCGAACTGATAGAAATCGAAGGATAAAGGAAATATTTCCAAGGACGGGAACGTGCTTTGAACCGGAATTGTTTCAGTTTCTTTTTAACCGTGATATCCTTAATTGTTTCGGAAAGTTTCATTCAATCAATAGGAGTCACATTCGAGTGTTTGAGGTTAAAAATAGAGGCTCTAATGTCGGTCGGGGCGCTTCGATTTGGTTCCGCAAAGGTCGCCTGTTTGGATAGAAAGTTTTTCGCGAAAAATAATTAACGAAACTCCGCACTAATTTCAAATTTTTAATTCGCTTCCAACTGCAAATGACGCTTTATTCCGCTCGAAATTGCTTTTTCCGCGAGAACTAGATACAATTAGAAAAAGAAAATTAACAAGTAGGCGCTCTTTTTCATATTCTCTTGTACCGATGTTATCGAGATTCGCAGAACAAACTAATTAAAAAAGTTCTTCGGGAAGAGCTTTCAGTTCCTTTCATTCTTTTCAGACAAGTGTCGTAGCGCCGCCAAGTTAAAACGGATTTACATTTCGGGATTATTCACAACTACAAAGCCCCAAGTCGACAACTCGAAATTTGAATATTTACAATACATTTCCGAATTATGCGGATTAAAAACGTTCGTCTTACCACCAGGATGTTTTAAAGATGGGAAACACTTACCTGAAACAAAAAGAAATGTAATTTAATTTATTCTATAAGTAGGTACAATAAGAAAAATGTGCTTGCATAGATAGCATGCTGCATGAGAAGTACCTAATTATTCAAAAAGGGTCGTTAGAATAAATTTTAACGCGAAGTCGATTCGCAGGTTCGCTTATTAAAGAAAACATTCTCGCTTTAAGGAGAGAAATCTCGTTCTTGTACAAATGGAAGTTCCCGACTAAAACTACCCAATCAAAAGTTCCCCAATAGTTCGATGTTTATCTAAAGTTAAACTTGTTGTTAACTTCCGTAAATATAACTGATGGTTTTAAAAGTTTTTAAGTATATTTGAGTATAACATTTCAATTATTTACTCTTGAAAAAAACAAAGTAATTGGGATCAACATCCAATTGTCTATCATCTCCGGAACTAATTCGAAATCGCCACGTTAAATTGTTTACGTTACGATTACCCTGTAAAGGGGATGAAAGTGTACACAAACCCATATAATTTCCTCTTCAACAGACGCCCGGCGGTTTCCGATTTCGATGTTGAATCTAAACCGTCTGTTGTGGACAATCATTGTGCGGATTAGATGGAGAAGCGAACCTGCTACAGTGGACAAAGCGCCCTATTCATTCCTGCACTAACAACTTCTACAATCAATCTACTATACTTGTATAGCGCTTCATTGCTACACAATAATATGTGGTAACTTGTGTTTGATGCATTTGCAAAATTTATTGAAATGGGAATATTTTTAATCGAAAAAATGCATTTGCATAATGAGAAATTGTACATGCAGGAAGGTACATAAATTTTTTATTTCTTTGTTGATGGTTTTCGCGTACACCTGGAGTTCCTCACAATTATACAATTAACTGCAAATAGAACAATTTCAACCGTTTCTAACGACCCATGAATAAAACAATAACCTTCTCAATGATATATTTCATAATTTTTTTCAACCATAACTAGGTTTTCGGTTACCGAGAACGAGACATAATTAATATATTAACATCGATTCGTACGGATATCAATGCACTTTCATGCCCGAAACGCATTCGTTTTGTAATTGCGTTGGCGTGTATTGATCACCGTGAGAAATCGACGACTGCGGATGATTTTAAACGAAACGTTACAAATTTTCAGGAATTATTTATTTCGCAGAAATGCACCCGAATTACGGTTTATTATACGAGCCAATCCATGCGGAATAAAATAAAATACAAAGCACTAACATGTCATCGAGTAGATCCGAGTATTCGTGCATCCCGAAATAAGGAAAAGAATCCTGGTAGCGCCCTTATGTCGTGCTGAAGCCAGTACCAAAAGAGATACAAGTGCGAGTAAATTTTGCCAGAGAATTGCTAGATTGTTATCGTTTAAAATTCAACTATTCGAAGTCTTTTCAAGGTACCTTCGAGGTCCTTTCCAGGTCCTTTCAAGGTACCTTCCACAGGTCCTTTCCAGGTCCTATCAAGGTACCTTCACCGGGTCCTTTTCAAGTCCTTTCCAGGTCTTATAGCTACTTAAAATCCAGCACAATCTCCTAAACAAGAGGCAAATCCGAAATCGAAGGACTCGGCGGCCCTAAGAGAGTCTACGTACGAGTCGGTGTCGGTGTGTTCTTGGGCATTTAGCGAGCCGGTTCTCCGGAGGCGCCAGATGGCGTGGCGAGCCGCCGCCAGGCGGGCCGCCAAATTGTAGCGCGCCACTGTGGACGGAGGCCGTTACGGAGGCGACGTGTGTTCGCGACGCACTGAACCGCCGCCGCCGTCGTCTCGGTTCCGACGAACTGACGCGAATGACGGGAGCGGTATCGGAAGGCGGCGGTGTCGCGAGAAAGCGCCGCCGCTTCGCCGCCGGTGGCGCTTATCCGGTTGAGGGTGGTTAGTGTGTATGTAAATGTACGGGTTCTTTGATCACTGAGGTTGGAATGTAGTAGGGCAGTTTGGTTATTTTAAGTTGGTAGTTGCGCCTCGATTTTGCCGGGGAAGTACCCACGTAACCTTGAGTAGTCAGGCAGAATCCTTCTTCTTCTTCTTCTTTATCTTTTATTGGCTTATATCCAGAGAGGATTTTTTGATCACTATGTTTGAATGAAGCAGGTATTGTAGTTTTTCAAAGTTATTATTTATTACGTTGGTATTTAGTAACTCTATTTTCCCGAAAGTGCCGGGATTTGTGCCGAATAGCCTGGAGTAGTCGAAAGCGAAAGTTCAAATTTATTTTTATTTTTTAATTTAACGGGTTTTTCGGTCGAGTTTTTAATTTCGACGCAAATTTATATTAGATAATCCTCCCTCGATTTTGCTAATAACCCAAGGAAAGGAAAAGTCGCCGGGGATAAATTGAAATGAAAATTCTCCAGGCGACGGTCGGTTATTTAATGAAAAATTAAATTGGGTTGTAATATATTTTTTTCAATAAACTGATACTCTTATAATTTAAATTTTACAAAATACGTGACTGCTACAACATTACTGGTTGATGCCATTAAAAAATCGTACTTAGGTATATTGAGGAGTAAAGCATTAAATTTACTTTCAATGTAAGCCGGGTTTACTGTTCTCATTAATCCTCTTCCTTTTTCGCTTCTCCTTTCTATTCGACCTTCTAACAGCATTTTCCCACTTAAAAATTTAAACGTATATTGACACATTTCCTCAATTTGAAACTCTGCAAACTGAATTTAAAAGACTAGAGTTCAGTCGTACCTACTCATAAAATATTTTTCGGGAATAGGCAACTCTTCCCAGGGCCTGTATAAGTCTTTTCTCCGTGAGTCCTAGGTCGGTTTTACATCGGTAAATAAAGTATAAGTCGAAATATTTTTATACACCTCACGATACAACAAAATTTTCTCACTACTTTTGTAAACAAATTTTTCTCTCTACTTTTATGCAAAACATTTTCTCTCTACTTTTATGCACAAAATTTTCTCTCCACTTTTTTGCAAAACATTCTCCCTTTCCTTATATTAATATTGAATCCCGTTAAATTACTTTACCCATTAAATATTAAATCCTTATATTAATATTTCCCGTTAAATTTTTATAGGTATAATGCCGGCTACAATTCATTAATAACTAATCAATTTAGAGCGAAAGAGTATTAATTTGATTCATTAGCTGAATTCGAATTTCGTTCGTTAGCAATATATTTTCCTATTTTCTTACAATAAGTAGATGGAATAAAACCGACTTCACCGCCGCTTTTAATTTCAATACAATCCTCTTTGTAATTTCAGCGTAATTGTTCAGTCGAGTTTAAATCCTGTTGATAAAACTTTCCAAACTTGCAGTTACTACAGCTAATTATGAGCCTAAGCCCGGCCCAAATACCATTTTCAGTGCGCAAATACCCTGAAAGTTTGTCCAGAGAATGTTTCTAATATTTCGGAAATCCCCCACGATTTTTTCTACAATTTCTACATTTTTTTCTGTATGTATCTACCAATATGTCACAACAGTATTGTGATTTTTTTCAAAAGAGTGTCCGCGTTTTCACAGCGGATTAAAAACGAGGAGGATTCTTTGTTGGCTTAAAAATTTCGTCTCTTTTTATAATAGAGCACATAATGAGTTGCTCTATAATGAAAACGTGTAAAGTGATACTCATAGAGCCTTCTGTGTGAGGTGGTAATTCTCCACATTCAGTGCAGTAGTTAGCGCGTTTAAACGCCACTCGGATGAAGTTGGAAAAGCGGGGAAAACCCTCTTCCGAGAAGCGCAGTATAGGTATTTTGTTCGTTGCAGCCGGAATCGTTAAATTATTCACAAAAACGACCGATCCGGAATTTTAAAACAAATCAATCGCTTTGATTAATGTAGGCGTTTTGAATTTTCCATGAAACTACACGCTCATTTAATATTCCAATTGAAGGCACGTTAGTAAGGACAAGACTAATTACTGATTATTCAATAACGGGTAATAATATAATCTACAAATATTTAACTGTCTGAAGTAATTATTTACACTCTGCCCTTTGGAAATTTCCAATCTCTTCAACTGTATTTATCACCTCTGGATAAATTAAATGTTGTGCATTCCGAATGGAACCGGCGAAAATTCGGAAACATTCAGATAGGCCACATCAAAAGGGGGTTTTTGAATGCAACAGAGACTACGTCAGTTCCAAATTCAGTTAATATTCGAAACGAAACTCCCGAGTTATTCCTGCAGGAAAGTTATTGTGGGAAACGTTGAATAGGGAAGTATTTTAACATTAAATTTTCTCTGGGCGAGAAAATGTGCAACGAATATTTCCCTCGTAGCAGAAACTCGAATTTATTAACTGGGTTAGGTTAGGACGATTTCACCGTCCATCGACCCAAACGGCATCGCTTCGATATGAAATATCGATGGCCTACTGTAGCATATCGATGTGTAAATAACTCAAACGGAATGGAAGTAATTTTAGTTAACACGTATATCAATTTTCTTTTATTCTTCGCGTGCCCGTTCGCCGTATTGATTTCATTCGGAAGCGATTACGAATTAAAAAGCACACATGTACACATGCTTTTTAGATCTCGAAATGTAACTATTTTTTTATTGTGGTTTTCACCAATAAATGTTACAATCAGAAGATCCTGTTGTATTTATTAATAATTCAAATGGCAGATTTAATCTACCCTACCCTATCGAATTTGTTCGATTTCAATAAAGTCCTCTAATGTGAGAGTAATATTGCCAACGTACTAGGAAACTTTTCTTATCTTCCGAACGCAGATTTTTTTCGAATCATATCATCTCACGGGAATCGGTGGTGAGAGTTCCAGCGAATCCTCTTCGAAGGTCGATTCGCGTGTTGAGCGTCGTGTACGACGGCGGCTTCCTGGGGTATCGATCGGCGGCTCGTCGCGACACACTTCTTTTGTTACCGATCGCGATCTATAGATGGTGTTTTCGTCCGTACGGAGTACCATAAAAATGCGTTGCACTAACCGGGAATATCAACGTCGTTTGGCCGGACGGAAATTCCATGAAAACAGGGCTGTAAAACCGGTCACGTTCGCCTTTTTCGGAGATGATCGATATGGAGTGGGTAGCATCCGAATCTCGAGGAGCTTCCGAGAAACGGATCTGTTCTCCTAATCAGCGGAATCGAGACAGACGCCCCCGCTGAAAGGATGCACGGCGCGATTAATCTCGGGTTGAAGCGTCTTTTTGCACGCCTATGGCGAAGGCGGCGAATTAGAGACAAAGAGGCCAGTTCGGGGAGGATTTCTTCATTATTAAAGCTTCCCCGGCGAGTGGTTTTGACAGATAGTGATGAGCGATACCGTTTTTTTTTATTGATACGCCGGCTGAGTCCGAAGGAGAGGTCAAACAATAGGCCAGATCCTGTATAAGTCATAAGATAAGATTGGCTGGAGAGCGGCTTTTTTATTCGACCGGTGATAAGTTAAATTTCCCAAGAGAGTTCTTCGTATTGATAATTTAGGTCGATGTTATTCGGGTTTAGGATTATAGAGCCTGCAGTTAAGTAGTTTTAAGGGATGATAAACTATTGATCCTCTTGGTTCAAAAAGTACGAATTGTAGATTAATCATGTAATGAAGGAGTTAAGGGTATAAGAGGTATAATCCATTTGCTTAAAGGCAATAGTTTATTCGAATACATCAAAGGGTTTTATCGCATCAAAGGAATATATTTGGGGCGCATTGATCATTCAAACTTGGGAGTATCCGAGGAGTTCGAAATGGCAAACGGTCACTTTAAACAAAATATGTAGTTATATACAACTATTCTAAATTAAAATAGAACATCTACAAAAGACTTTTAGCTTTGCTCATCTAGAATTTTAAGTTTTCGAAAAGTGCAGGAATAATTCAATGCATACTAAACTTCCTTGGATTAAACTTTTTACCAAGGATAATGCGCCATTAAATTCACCCGTACTAATTGACTAACATTCCTGTGAAATTCGTAAAATCATGCTAAAGAAGGTTCATCTTTCTATGTTACTTTAGTTACTAAAGAAATAGATTAAATGACACTATTTAGGCAAAGTGGAGTAAAGAGAGAAGAAAATAAATACCTATGCATATCAAATTCAGCAGTAAAGTAGATAAGTTTCCGCTAATTTGACTTACTTAATACAATGTATAGGCGACGATTCTGAAACATGAAAACCAGTGACATTTTTTTTAAGTTTACACAGCGCGTTTTGTAAATCGACTATTCGCTTATCTGCACGTCATAATGGCTTTAATTAAATTATGGAGCTCTGTTGGAATTAGTGGAACTGGTAGACTTTTTTTTGCTCGTTTCCGCTTCGGAAGTCGGAACTCAACTCGGAGTTTGGGAAATTTTATCTTGAAAAATGCTTCTTGCTTGGAAAATGCAGCTAGTTTTAAGGAAACAATTTTTTTTCGGTAATAATCGTTGAAAATAAGGATTTTACGCTGTCTTTTTTTTTATAACAAAAGTGTATAGCAAGCAGTATTTTCCAACTCTCCTGCTAATCAAAATTATCTATTTTTGACCTAGACCATTCCAATTAATGCTTAAATAAGCGATGTTAAATGTACCATATTAAAAAAGCGCAAAATAATCGTTGGAATTTTTGAATCGCTGTCGAAATATCAGCCATTTAGTGATCATCAAAGCACATTCGAATTATCTGGCTAGCGTATTTCGTGTTAGCACAGATTGCCATAATGGAGATAACAAATTCCCGGAAAATGAATATCGACCAAACGAGAATGCGTGGGAAAAGCCTTATCAAGGGCTTTTTTCACCGTCACACTGGTGTTTTCCATGCATTGTTTCGTCGATTATTTAAAATACCTATCAACTCGGTTAATAGACAAGTTGAATTACCAACAATTTTTAGATAAATCCAATATTCAAAATTGATTATACAATTTTTTTCGTTTAACCTAGCGTCGATTTTTCCTTGCTTTGTATCTGAAACAGATAACATTGTGTGTTCTTTCAGTTCGAAAGCTGTCCACAGATAATATCGCCGGCGGAGCGTGTTTCGCTTGATTTATTCAAGTTTTCCGGGTCAAGGTTAATTAATGCCTCTATGGTCGAGTCGCAAGCGGCTGGCAGAAGCGCCAATTTAAATGAGCGGCCGCGAAAAATAATTGTCTACCAACAACAATCGATAGAGCAATAGAAAAAAGAGCGAATTTTCCGATGAATCCGGAGGATCTTCTAAACACTCAGCTTCTAAGCTCATATACACGCTCGTTTCGTTGTTTGTTTTTCGCGACTAGTCCTTTCCTTCGCGCGTATTTTTTCCAGGCAGCCCATTCATCTGGCTGTACTCTCGCAAATGAACTACCGACGCCCGTAAAAAGGGCTGCAATACGCGGAATAATGAAAAAAAAAACAACCACTTCAAGGATTCCTTTCGGCGTTCTCGTCTCTTGCTTCAATTCCGTCCTAAATGTAATTAGTCCTAAGTCGAGTCGTTCGGGATTTTCTTCGAATTTCGCGCTACACCTATTTTAATGCGAAATAATAACACTAAGAAATCCCGCTTTCAGGTCGATCTATAAAAAATATTAATGAATGTTGTTTTTTTTCTCTCGGCGCAATTTCATCCGATATAACATTTTATGGTATCAATAAAGAGGGACCTGAAGGAATGCTCTAATAATAAAGATAATAATAGAGCCGTAAAGGATCGTAAAAATACGAGAACATCTCGGTAATCTTGTTAAAAGCAATTTATCCATCGACTACCGTTTAAACAGCTTTGTTTGTCACTAAGTGCTCGATTATAACTCAAAAATAATTAGTAAAGTAACCAAAATATAGACAGTTAGATTTGATATTAAACAGAATAAATGTACATTACAAATATTTATACAAATCTAACTGTCTAAAATGAAACATTTAGAACAGAACAAGTACAAGAAAATGGAAATACACACAAAATACAACATCAATTCATACCTCCATATGACCGACTGCTCTGCTGACCTAGCCTTTGTGATAAGCAAAGTTTTCTCTCCGTTTCTGCGTAACAAAAAAGAGAAATAGAATTAGTAATAGAAATAGCGAAGAATGTTAAATAAATGTAGAGAGAAAATATGAAAAAGTAATAAGAGTAGATGCGTTATTTATGCACATAACAAACAGTGAATAATAAATGTTCATATCTCGTGAAAACTCCGTTAAATAGGCACAATAATTAAACTTTTTGTATTAGATTATGGAATTAGATAAATGTGTGTCCAAATTCTACATGGCCGAATACAAAAGGCAGATAATTTCCAAGCGCGCAACTCGAGGACTCGAAATTTAATTAAATTTAATCCGAAAGGAATAAATTTAACGCCACCTTTTTGTCCGGCTAGATATTTAAAATTTATTTTATTTTCAATTTTAACGCGGAAATTAATCCAACTTTTACGGATAAATCGATTAATCTGCCCAACTTTCCAAAGGCCTCTTTAATGTAAATAAACACATCGAACATTTCTGGATTAGTCGAAATATCTGTAGAGAGAAACTTTCTCGCCGACGGGTAAAAAAAACTCCCGCATTAAACCTCTTAAAAACCGACTTCAAAAAGACCTTCCGGGCGAAACTTGGCCGACATCTGGCAAGGATTCGGGTGATGAATAGAGCAGGACAAGCCCGAGGGCGGTGAATTTTTCCTGTACAAAACGTTTACATGACGGCGAATGATTAATTGATGGGCGGTTTCTTAATTAAACTTTCCCTCTATATGGTTGGTTTGTGATTCAAGGGTAAACCGACAACATTTAATTAACATATACCTAATTATAGAGACTTCATCCGGAGTAAACTGACGTGTGAAGTTTTACGTGTCTGTTTTATACTTGGGAAATAAGGGGTTTATGTGGGAGCACTGGATTTTTAGGTGGATTCGACTTTCCGCTGTTCGTTTTTTCTGAGGAGAATTCTCATCCCTTGTCACATCATCGGGATTTTTTCCGCGAAAAACATCGGAAAGTCTCGGTAATCCGCCGCTCGTATACGCGGGTGGGTTTTTCCGAACGGATTTTCCGGCGTAATTTCGGGGAAACGGAAAAGTGCACGTGTAGGAGAGACGAAATGAATTTTAGCGACGTGAATTCTACTTTAAGTTTGAAGCGAAAGAGAAGAAAACGCCTATGGAAATGATACGAAAATTATCTCTTAGTGTTCCCGTGCATTCGATAGTGGAAAATCGATAGATTCACTATGTATTTATCATTCGAGAATTTCGCGCGAAGACAGTCGTAATCTTTGAACACAGAAATGTCGTTCCGTATGCATTTTATTTATCTCTGTTGGAACATTCTCCATTTGGAATACCGTACTATCAATTGGAATGGAAAACGCGCGTTTTATTGAAAAATTCTCCATCAGGAATCACTGAAATGCATTCACTCTTTAACACGCCTATATATTTTCGTTTTATATTCTCTATAAAAAATGATTATATTCACAATTCGCCATAACATTTATTTCCGCAATATTTCCATTTAAAACCAGCGTTGCACGCGTGCTAATGAATTAGTTGCGGTTAACAAATAACATCGAATTTATCGGCGCATGAATATTATGGAATATCGAAAAATAAAATTTTAATTCAATCGATCGATTGGAATTTCGTCCAGTTCGCACAATCAACGTTATAACGATCGATAATTAATAAAAATAACATATTCCGCTTCACCTACACGTATAACGTTCAATAAACAATAGCCGCATTGAATTAAATCGTTCAGCTGTTAATCATCTAACCGGCCGGTTAATCTATAGCCCACGAGCCCGTTAAATTAGAATATCAATTTAATATCGATACTTTAATAAAGCCAGATAGCGGATTTCGCGATACACGTGACGGATAAATCTTCCCCCGTACTTGAAACAATACACAACAAGTCAGAAATTAAATTACTGTATACACATATTTCCCCGTCTCGCGTTACCACAATACACATCGTATCTCCGAGCAATTCATCCCATCGCGTAACAGAAACCCCGACGACAAATACGATCCCCTTCACGTACTTCGCAGCTGCCCTAACGACCTTAAAATTACGTAGTTACGTTCACAATCGAGTCTGCACGAAAATCGGGCATTTTGAATTAGTTGGTACGAAATGGAGATGTCTGTTTCTGTCGCAAAAGCGACTTTGCAAAACGTCATTTCCGCGCTATTTCGCAATTCGTGCACGTTTAATTGATAGTTTGGGTGCTAAATAACCCATGTATAGTTAAATTGTACGGTCATTTTAACCCTTTAATGAAAACCGTGCACTAATCTGCTACAAAAGGTTATAATTACCCCAAACACAACCTAATACCCGCCAGGTTATTAATTAACGTAACCATTAATCATTTTAATTTAACGGAATTGACATGGCGCAGTCGGTTGGTATCCTATCGGGAAGAGACGCTCGTGAGCCGCAGATTAAGGAGTGTAATTAAGTTTGAAGTGCGAGGGAACTCCTCGAGCTACAAACCAGGAAGTGTTCAGTGTTTACGTAGAGTCGCCTTCGGGAAGTTACACATACTTTAGCTGTCTCCGTATACTGTAGCGGGTTCCCGATTGTCGAGTTAATGTAACGTTTACTTTAAGCACTAGAATAACCGCAAGCGGAGGGGAAAACTAAAAATTAATTTCGGGAAAAGCAATAACAGTTTATGGGAGTTCGCGATTGATCCATATGCGCGAAAATGCCAATAATCTCCTACCGCAACCCGCCATCTATCACAAACATCGGGCCGACTACGCCAGATTGATAAGGGCATAAATTTTCCTGGCGGTCTATCCGAAAGTCGTTTACATCGAGAATTAGGGGGAATTCGAATTTGAATAAGTATGGGCCGAATATCCCGATTGATATACGATCGAGTCTCGAATTTTCGAAAATTCCAATGGAAAAACTCCCATTGTTATCGATAATCTGCACCAACCCATCGTTGAAATCACCGCAAAATAATAATTATACCCCACACTATTTGCCCTAAATTAAGATAGAGAGAAAATGGAAGAATTCCTTATTAGTCACGCTCCGTCCTGTATATTCTCCCTTCCTCGAAGGCCGTATTAAATTTCGAAAATTTTCGCGGAACCTCAGGGAGAGCGATCGCGTTTCGTTTTAATGATGCGTTGCATCCGATCTCGTTCTCAGTATCGCCCTCCCGCGAAATCGTAACCTTGATAATCCTGTAGAAAATATCGATTACCCGATCGCTTATCAATCATTCTGCCCTTGTGGTCTTCGCGTTCGCGAATTAATTCCTCTTCTTTTGCTCGGTTTTTATTTAACCCGGCGAATCATCACTTTAGTAGCCTTTAATACGATTTCTTTTGATTGGCCGTTAACGATATATCTAACACGCTCGACAAAAGTTTCGCTTGTTAATCCCGAATTTAATTCGGTTAGTTCAATTTCCATACGCAAAATACACAAACGTCAGAAACTCGCTAACTGAATAATTCGCCTCTACGTCTACGTTCTACCTATTTGCTGATTGTATACGCCTCAGAAAACAAATTAGTAGGTATATACGGGTAAAGGGGGTATCCGTAGAAATTGCGAAATTAATTCAATGTTAAAATCGTACACGTTTATATTTAATTTAACCCCCCAGAAAGGGTTTCGAGCAGGGCTTATCGGCTAAGGAGCAAAGTTTCAATTGAATTTATATTCGCGGTTACTGCATTAACTACAATAAATTGCTGTATTACAACAACAAACTAGAAAATATAATTAATAAAGTATCCTATAACCAGGAGTATTAACCAAAATTTTTGGAGGACAAACATAAATTGTGCCTATAAAGTTTCCCAGTTTATCGAATCATCGACGGCAATCTTCCTCTATGCCCTACATATCCGCCTGTACGCTGCTAATTCCCGGATTTCTTCCTCTCCAGTACCTTTTCAATTAGCATTAATTGCCTTATGACAAATCACCGGTGAAACAGAAATTACTTGTTTGCCATTAGCTCGTCGTCTACCCGCGAATCTCCGTCTAATTTCTCAGGATTCCAATCCCGGGATCCTCGAGACGTTCCGTTAATGTTTCATCGTCATTTGGTATTCGCAATTCGTTTAATACGCGAACGTAATTAATCGGTTTTAAGCATATGAAAAATCCTTTTATTTGGGAATTGTTGTTGTGAAGGTCCTTGAATCGCTTCGCGTGCGAAATTATCTAGGCCAAAATGCCCTTTCTTGCGAACGGTTCGCGTTGAACTTGACAGAATGAACTACTTTTTCCAATCGATTGAACTGCTTTATTAGCATTTACAGTGATTTAACTAATAATAATAGCTTTTAAGGATAGTAGTTTTTTTTCAGTCCTATCCGCTCGATTAATTTCTGCGCTTTGGAAATGTACTGCTCCTTGGCCTTGTCCTGTTTCATGCCCTTCATGAGGGTCCAGGCCTCCCATTTCGCTCTACCTTTCAGGTCTTCTATGGTAAATCTCGAGCGGTCTGTGTTGTTGTCTCCAAGCATGGCTTGCTTGTACAACCCGTAGATCTCCAGCAGGTCTCCTTCGTCAGGAGTCTCCTTTAGATTCCTTATATCACTCGCGGCTCTCTGGAATTTATCTTCCAAATTCATTTAGAACGGTTACTTTCGTTTCGGATTTGCAGAGATCGATGTCAGTGTGACAAGCTAAGGAAACTGGGATCGAATTTTTTCGACGGCCGTTAAATTTCCAATCGAATTCGATACTCCGCCTTAATTCGAGTGGAAATTCGATCGCTAATTGGTCCGTCGAATCTAAACCCCTTTCTGAACGAAATTGGCTCGAAAAGATGAAATTATCCGGTAGCTTTTAACGGGGCGCAAATATTTTCGCAGAGGGTGGATTCCGAGAAATTGGATTGAAAAAATAACGTCGCTCCCGCTTTGTTTCGACGGGAGATAAACGAGACGAGACGTCGGAAATTTAAAAGATGAATTTATTGCATTACAAAATGCGATATGAAGAGCGATTTAATTCAGTCACGTGACGCGATTTTCGAGGTTTTATTGGCCGCTCGCTAAATCGCGTTATCTACACGAATCTTCGGAATATGCAGAGACACAATTTGCTATTCGGTAATTATTTGAATCTTCCGTGTCGCGTGTCGAATTTCCATAGACATGGCGTTCGGAAAACTGCTGCGATCCGGGTGACATTTCCGATGAACTCCCTAAATTTCTGCTAACTATCCTAATTTAAACGACAACATCTCGAACGGTTAAATATAAACCCGTCAGAGGCGCATCCAGACAATCTCGTATGCACTTAACTATTTCACTATTCACTCGAAATTCTTCTATTATTTTTCCAAAAAAAGCTATATCAATTTCCGATCTTGTTAAACCAGGTAAAGGCAATATTAATTAAACTAGGCGATTTGAAATAATTCTGGGAAGATGAGTTGAAGCGGCGCTCATGAGTTTATTTCATGTCGTTAATTTTCAGGCAATCATTTTCTGTATTCGCCTAGTTTGCTAAACTATCATGGCAGTTTCGAACGTTATCTTCGTGGAAATAGTTCGACGAATCCTGTTTACTGTAGTTTGAACAATATCTACTTAACAGTATCAAGTTTGTTTGTGAAAATAGGTAAGTTGGTATTTTAATTTCTAAAATAAAAAATGCAAAAATCCTCGACAAGATAAATCGCCCTTATGAACATCAAAACCCATCTGCAGTGATTCCGGAAAGGCGGTTTTGGCTGTTTAAGCACTTTCTTGTTCATTATGTCGCTTTTATGGAATGTAATAACATAAAGAGAACTTACGATACGCCCGCAAGAAGGGAACAGACGCGCTAGAAAGGATTTTTAGGCTTCCCTCGTGCTGATAAAATTAATAGAACAAGGCATGTAGAAGCGAACTCTAATTTATTTAAATAACACCTATTAGTTAGCGAGTTTCTTTTTTAGAAACACGATAAAAATACACCTATATACGACATTTATGCGAATCCACAACACAGTTCGCGAGTGTGAGCTGTTCATCGATTAGACCTTATATCCACGACCTTATTTACACAGGTAGGGGTGAAAATCAGGGTAGTGGTGGAAATCCAAACTTAGCCGGACCCATTTTCCACCGCTACATGGTATTCCCAAATACCATACACACAGAAAATGCCTATATTATCATCCTAACTTGCTACAATTCCACTAACTTACATTTGAATTCATTATGTATTGTTTGAAAGGTGAAATCGAATTAATTATTTTCGTCCGGTTAGGTCCGTCACCGGAGCGTTTGGACGTGTGACATTTGGTGGGAAGATCAAGGCTCGGGGTGACAAAGAGATCGGGAGCCGTGATCGCAATATAGGGGGGAATCCCATGGATATTCATCGGGTCGAAGCGAAATGAGTAACGACATTCCGGCAGTCGCCCGGAAATTAACTTACAAGAACGCTTTCCTCAAGATGAGAGAGATCGTAAGTACGGCCGTTGATCAAAGGGAAACTGTTGCTATTTTTTCCAATTAGTTCGTTTGCGTAGCGAAGACGATGATGATCGAATTTCCTCCAATATTTTTTCGCTAGGTAAACTCGAAATAGCCTGATAAATGCGCGAATTGAGCGAAATCTATTTTCTTGGCTTCGCCTTATCGCCGGCCTAAATCTGGAAATCCCATCGGTAAATTGCCAAGAAATTTGCTATAGAACTAATCTGCATAAATTATACCGGCGTACTGTACGTAGTCGAAAAAGCCTCTTTATACTCCTTATACGAAAACCCCACGAGAAGTGTAAAGTATCTTATTTATACGACCGAACCGAAATGCATCAAATAATATCCCCTAAAGCAGAAAGTATAATCTTGAAATATTATTTCGTAATGCACGCGCACCTTTAGAATCCTAACTTGTATCGATTAAGCGAAAATGGAGTTACATTAGCCTGTATATCCATAAGGAAATGTACCGATATTTTCATTCCGGTTCTGCACAGAAATCGTAGAATCTTTTTTTCTTTTCATTCCTGTACCTACAAATCGCCCGATTGAATACTCTTAAACGTGTTAAGTTGGGCGAAGGAGTGTTAGAACCTAGCGTTTTATGAAGATAAATTAGGACCGAGTTTTCCGGGAAGGAAAAGAATAAAGAACGACTATTGATTTATCAAATGGTCGCAGCTGCGAAATTACAGTTTGGAGATGAGGGCACTGGAATTCTAATGAATTTCGATCGTTAAATAGTTTTACGTTGTATCGTTGGAAGCGGAGAAAAACCCGTGGAATTATTCATTCAAATTTTCTGAATTATGTGAGCGATATTTAAGGGAATTTCGCTCGCTTTAAAAGCGTTTCCGTGTTTTACAATATAAACATGCACCGTAAGATATTCGCATGAATTCAATCACTTTAAGAAATAATGCGTGCAAAATAAATAAGCTAATTTATTAGAAGGATGGAAAATTGTACATTCGACGGAAAATGAGGCGGAGGAAAGGCCCTAATACCCAATAAAATGTCGAAATTAGGATCCATCATTCGAAAACTTTTAATGTAATTTAGCGAAAGGAAGAAGTACAAGTGAGATTTCATTAGCACCTGAAATCACGAAAGAAACCCATCAACCGTTTTTATCGCTTCTTTCCTAATTCGTATCTCTTGAACCTCTTCGACTCGCCGCAAAAAACCTTGGATATTCAACAGAAAAAATTAAATTTACTATATTTTCGTAGTCTCTAACCCGTTCAGGACTGTCTCAAAGAAAGATTTAAAAGTCCACAGCAGAGTTTAAAAATACAGTAATGTTTTTCTGGAATTATTTCCGTTCAAAACCTTCACGTAAATCTTTTGGAGAAATATTGGCCGTCTTCCGTACATCTTGGAGCTCGTCCTTCATCTAAGACCCGGATAAAACAAGGTTTACGTATGAATTTTTAACGCTCGACTTCAGGAAACCGAGTTAAAAGTTCGTACAGTAAAAAACTCCCTGCCTGCCCGGACTCGTAAAGCGAAATTCCTGCAAATTGAAGTTTCTTCCACGGCCAATTTCGAGCTTTAAATCACAAAAAGATTCATACGTTCATACGCGATACTCCGGTAAGCATTAATTAAACAGTGAGGGAATTAAAGAAGTTGGAAAGAATTTAAATGGGAATTCTCATTGGTGTTTTTCCAGAGAATTCGATTCGCCTTTCAGGGATTCCTGCCAACCGAACGAACGGGGTCGAGAACAATGTTTATGCGAACAATGAGTGGTTCGGTTTAAGTGACACATAATTAATGAAATCTGAGCTTTTATTTGCCATTTAGGGCCTCTTGGTTCGCGGAAAAGGCCCGTTCGAAGCGAAAAAATCCGAATACATACGGGGAAATAGTAATTACCAGCAATTTGCGTTATTCAAATTTAACGTCGATGTTAAAATTTCGCGAAAATTCCAGCGGATCATGTAGAGTCATTTACATAAAATCACGTAACGCAAAGGGAATGCCGAACAGATTGGAACAAAGAACAAAAGCCCGGTATGTAGATGAGATTATTGCTATCGTGCATTAGGAATACGAAATTTACTTATACAAAAACCGACGTTTAACAGAGAAATTTAGGATGTTATTATACCATTGATTCGAATTTGAGAGCCCTCTAAAATTAACCAACAGATGAACCATAATAGAGGGTCTATTTTCGAAGTATTGTGGTCTAAAATAAAACGCACTAATCACCGCTAATCGCTGTCAGATCGACACGAAACGGTTTTTTCTCGAACCGGATTATTCCGTTGGGCCTTCGCTCGATAAAGTCGAAACCTGAAAACGTGGACCTTGAAATGTCGGGGCTCGTGAATCAAACTACCATTATTTCTCGTGTACGGCTTAACGTCGAAGACGTAATTTCGAGTTTAAAAATTCGACAAACGGCCGGAGAAAGGGCTAAATGGGTCGGCAGAAATTGTGATGCCGCTCATGAAATATTTACATGTAAATTCGTGATCGATGACACGGATTCGTAATTTGTACAAGAGGCTCCTTTGACCACTGGTCGATACGCTGTCATTGACTTCTTATGTAATATTATTAGTGGCGCGATTACGATGAAAAACTTTAATTTCAGGTTTACTTTTCCGGTCTATAGGGAGAATTTTGAAGTAAAATGGGTATTAACAGGGAAGGAAAACTGGTGATAAATTATTCAACGATGAGGATTAAATTAAGCTCGCTTTATGTCATGAGTTATACAGCTTTCAGTTTTTAAAGTACTTTAACATAAAAAAGCTTTAAATTGACATAAAATCGGTTTCTATTTTTAGTAAAATAATAGGCTCAGTTAGTTCTCTATTAATGTTATTGAGTTAATGAATTATTGATTCACAAAAATGTATTTATATTCTTTTGTCTGCTCATCAATATACATTAATTACTAGCCTGCTAGTAAGTACTAATCCCAGTAACTTCGTATGGAATATTATCAATTTAAAAAGTACCTAATATTCGATATAAAAAATGTATAATAATGTATTTTTAATTGATCTCACAAGTACTTTTCTAGGAAGATAAGATAGATATTTTTTCCTTAATTTTTTAGTACTTTAGATAGCTGGAAAGTACTGTAATTAAAATTTTTAATAAATTATGTTTTATTGCTTAATTTATCTAGATATTTTAGGGTATTATTTGTTCGTATTATAATTCGCAGAAGATTCTATATTTATTTTTGAGAAAAAAAATAAGTGAAAAATAATCCGGTATTACATAAAATTCTTAAATAAAAATATAGTTTTCTAAAAGGTAACCTTATCGGGTTACCATCTGATAAAAAATACGTATCGAATAAACCGATAACCGTCGGTTAAAAAGGCGAAAAACAAGCTAAAAATTGTTACATAACCACGTTAGGGGATGCAAGGCCGGACGAGATCTGGACCAAGGCCGCTCTTCCGTCCCGAACGTGTTCTCTAACACTTACTGGCTGTGGAAGTGCTGCACATATCCCCCGGGTCCAGACACCCGTCGATGTAAACTCCTGATAGACATAGGTCAGAACTGACTAGCATCTCCCCGCATTCACTGCTGTGATAGCACTCCCGTGGTTATCATAACGCGGGGGTTGTTGCTGCGACCCCGTATCGCCGTTCACTGGCACAAGATAAGAGCCGTCGGGCCGGCGGGGGCGCCTGCGCATGCTCCTTGCCGACGGCCCACACTCGAACATCGCACCGGCTGGCGGTCATATGGTGGATGTGGACGGGCCCCCCAACGCGGGGGCGGTTATTTATTTTTTCCCTTTTTCGATTCTTTAATAAAAACGTAACAAAAAAATCGAATTAAATGTACTTTATTAACGCTCAATTCTTCTTTAATTTACGCGGTTTCTTCATAAATGTCTTCGCTATTTTCATTACAATATATACAGTTAAAATAACGCAAGCTAGTAAAAATAAAACTACATCGACCATAAAGTAATTGTAGAAGGACATATCAGCGGCAGCTGATCGTAAATGCTTAGCTCCATTGTGTCTCAACACGTACTCTATCCACCAAACGGCTTTTTCTACTCCCTTCATAGGCTGATCATTTATAATGGCCTTGCCTTTTATCACGTTTTCTTTGTACCTACGAAACAAATATCGAGAAAAGTTCAACATGCTTACGGATTAACTTACTTTTTATTTTGGGCTACTTCCAGCAAAGCGGCCTTTAATTTGTCTTTGGTGAGAGATACGTGGTCTATCATCAGACCCATTCCCAGTTCCTCGATTTTCCTCAAATTGGCTGGTTGATCCGTGAAAAACGGCATACCTACTAAAGGCACTTCGTTGTTGATGGTTTCTTCTATCGATTGGAGACCACCTTGCATGAAGAATACTTTAACGTTCGGATGACCTGTAACGCGGAATTGTTTATTATAACTTATTTACAACTTTTATATATTAGCTAACCTAATATATCTTGCTGGGGTAGCCATTTTCTAACCATCACGTTCTTGGGCTGGTTGGGTAGGTGATCTTCTTCCCATTTCCATATGACTTTGTATGGTAATTCAGCCAAAGCGCCAATAATTTCTTTTCTTAACTCTTGTGATAAACTGGAGCTTCTCACGTTACTTCCCAAACTGAAATATATAACACCTTCAGGTGAGGAATCCAAGAATTCCTGGATATCCTGAAATAATTTTTCCGTGAAATCGGTAACAAAAACTCTAATTTTAATTACCTTTGGTAAAGGTTTCTTCTCTTTGACGTTCAGCTGGTTGATGTTTATTATATTAGGAACATTGGGCCTGGGTGGATGAATGAGAGGATTAGCACTCAACATGACTAGGCTTAGGTTTTTGTCCAATTCCCCTAAATATGGTATGTCGTCGCCGAAATATTTCCTTGAAAATTTATCGGCTTCTGGCAAAAGGACCCAGTAATAGTATATTCGGTATGAAATGTTATATAAGAAAGTATTCAGCCTGCAAACAACAAAAAATTTAAAATTATGTGCGTACTTAAATATTGGAGCCTACCTTTCGAGAAAAGACATATTTTCTGACAAGCCTAGTAATATATCTGGAGAAATAACTGGATGAGTTGGATTACCTAAAACATCATGGGTGTGCAGGAACGCTCCTAGCGATGATATTCCTAAAAAAAATCTGTAAATATTTGTTTATTCTTTAGAAAAGAATTGCCATACCAACGACAGGAGTGTTATATTTATTCGCGAACGGTAAAAATACGTTGCCATAATGGGAAATTTGAACAATAAACAAATCGAATTTCTCATCTTTTTTGTTGAGGAGCTCTTGTACGCCGGCACTCTGCATTTCTTCTTCGAATAACTCCATGAATACATCGAATATCGCTCTAACCTTTGTCAATGACCTTTGTTCCTTCTTAACGTATCGCATAGGGTTCTTCACTGCTGGCTTGTTGTAAGTGAAAGAAACGTCTATTTCCGTGAGGTTCGTTAAAGAGGGATCTTTCAGTGGATTGGGAGTAATTATTGTAACTTGGTGGCCCCTTAAGGACAATTCCTTCCATATCGGTTGGAAAACTAACTAAAAACGTTAATGAAAAATCAAGCAATCAGGAATTTCAACGAAATAAACCGGTTTTATATTTACCTGATGAGAAATAGACGGGTACATGAATACTCCCAATATCTTTGCACCTTCACCATAGCTCACAAAGAGAGTAAAACAAATTAGTAGAATTTTACTCATTGTTTTCGAACTGTACATAATGATTTACGCTATCGCTTTAATGCAGTTGTTAGTTTTTTTCCATCACAATCGAAGATGAATTTTGAAAACACTCGCTTGACTAGTACGCTGATAGAATACGCAATAGTGTGACATTGACTCTGATTAAATAATTAGATATTTCTGTTCTGTAGTGAACTAGCAGTCGTTTCTGTGTCGTAGTAGGAAAAACACTGCTCACAATTTTATAAATTATTAATTCTTAACTAATAATGCATATTGATATCACGTACTATATATCGATAAGAAAAAAGAACATTTAAAAGCACTTTGTTGAAAAGTACGTTATATAACCAATCAGTAAATAAGATAATGAGTAAAATTAATTTCGCTTATCTTCTGGTTTATTAGGATCATATTTTCCTTTGGATTTTGTAGGTTCCGAACTCGATTTAATTTTTCGTTTTAATGGCTCGTTGTTTTCATTTTTGTTTCATTGTTTAATTAGTTCCCTCCTCTGTGACGCTGTTTGTTATTTTATGCCGGCTTGTTCGGTACGAATTATTGAAACAAATTGAACACGACACGGTGAAACGAGTTTCATCAAAATTTTTAGCACAAAATTTATTCGTGAAAATTGTACACTACACCTGGTGTAATAAAATTTCTATAATTAGCAGGAACGTTGCTTTTTTTTTAATATGTAAAATAAAAGTACTTTTACGGCTCAGTAAAAGAACTCGTGTAATAAAAATTTAATTGAACCAAGCTCTGGCTCTTTTCCCAATAAAATAACGGACAAAATAGAAGTCCATGCCTCGTATTTACATGGAAATATACTTCGCTTTATGGTTCATGCATATATGGATGGAATAGATTGTTTTTCCAGTTTCGGCTATATTTACTTGCCTGAACATTCATATTCTGGTTTTCATATACCTAACTCGGACAAATCTGGTTGTTATTTCGTAGATTCATAATGAAATTGCAACAACTATTTCAAATTCTTGCACAATTTAAAATTATTTATAAAAATATAATTTAAACTAACTTATCAGGAGATTAATGTTTGCGTATTATCACACAAATTCTATTCTGAAATAGCGTTAGTAATTTATTCTTTTCTTTTTTTCTATTGTTATGTTGAATGAAATATCTTAGAACAAGAGGATACCGCCACCTTCAGAAACAAATATCACTAAAAGTGGCGGTATCCCCTTATCCCTAAATATTTTATTACCTAAAGAAATGTCTAAAAATATAATATACAATGTACTTACTTGAGAACTTTTCTAATTTTCGTTGGTTTTAATAATTTAGAACAAGAGGATACCGCCACCTTCAGGAGCAAATATCACTAAAAGTGGCGGTATCCCCTTTTCCCAAAATATTATTTCCATTAATCTTGAAATTTCTTATAAGAATGTTAATATTTTCTTTTCCTCTATAATGATATAAACCTTCAAATCAAAATTTTCAATAGATTTCTTATTTTGAACTTTTTAATTTTATTTAATCATTGATGATAAATTTTCGTTTAAATACCTATATTAATTATTTATAGAAAAATTATATATAAATATGTTAAGTAGGTACTAATGATAGCATTAAATATACATATACAATGAATTTAAATTTTAATACTAATGTGTATTAAAATATGCCAAATTGTACTATAAACATCGACTTAACTGCACTAAATTTCTTTCAAAAAATATTTAATCATTTTCGCTTCTAATATTTATGAGTTTAACAACGAAGACACATTTTCTGTTATTCAACACCTTTTATAACGCCTTCTAAATTCATCAATTTATCCTAGTTAAATTACAAATTACAAAATATTACAAACAGTAAACTGACAGCACTTGAAAGTCTTGCGTACGGAAGTAGGCGGCACTAAATGTAAGTCTTCTTCTTCATCTTCGTCTCCTGATATGCTCATTTCTTCTATACTAAAGTTATCAGTCAGTTCTTGGTGTACCTTCGATTCTTTCCTCGCGTGCGGGAAGAAATTCGCAACATCTTCTTCACTGCAAAACAACATAATTATTAAATTCGACATAGTTGTGGACCCCTTAAAATGCTAGAACTAAATACCCTACCTATCGTCGGTGTCCCATTGAACGAGCGGTTGCTGCTGGTCTTTGGCACCAGGTATAGGAAGCCTTTGTATCGGGATAATACCGGGATTGCTGGAAGCGTAGTCTTGGTGCAGCCTTTTGGCGTGCTCTATCCTGGTTTCCAGTTTCCTGTGGAGCTGGCGCGAAGAAGACGAAGAAGGCCTGGGCAAGGATTTGCTGCTGCTCGCGCTCGAGCTGTCGCTTCCCTGGAATAATCAGTGATTTTTTTATTGTGTTATTAAAAGGAATTTTCGTCCTTTGCCATTTCATTCGTTCGCTGTTGTAACCTTTAAGAGGCTTAAATGTCACGTTTGTGACTGGAAATCTCGTTAACTTGGACGAAAATAGATCGTGGTAATTTTCCATTCGTTTTTATGAAGATAATTTTACTCAAGAACCTTCTGAAATATTATCTACAGATATCTGGCATTACTGGTGTGAACCAGTAATATTTATGTAGTTTATGTATGTTCTGTGGTGTGAACGTTGTTAATAGGCAACTCTATTTACTCGTGCGGGCGATGTTAGCAAACTTTCCTTATAAAATTAGAGAATTTAATTATTATTATCATTGCAGATAAAAAATGCTTCACGATTAATTAAATACGCAATTAATAAACATATAGATATTAAAAGTAAACATATTGATAACAAATAATACACCTAATCATTCTATTTTGATCTTTCCATTCAAACTAACCTTCCTGCTAGATAAAAAATAAGAAGCAACAGACCGAAAATATAATAATAACGATTAGAATTCACGTACGTTCGGCCTTCTGGAATCGGCATGATGGTCTCCGCTGTCGATTCCGCTATCTTCCATTACATCGAACATGAGCCGGGAAAAACCTGCGATCTTCGGGCAATCCGATCAAATATCTCACTCATTTCACTGGATTCATAATTTCGATTGCACCGAGCGGATTCCCTGAGCATTTGTTAGCGCCGCTGGCCCAGGGCTCGAACTGCCTGGATATAACGGGATGGGATTTTCCTTCCCAGATACGTGGGAAAGAAAATCAATAAACGTAGGCTGGAAAAGTAGAGACCTGTTGGAAAGCGGTTCGTTACTCCGATGTTGTTTCGCGAGTTTCAGGCATAATGGATGCGTAGGAAAGGAATATTTATTTTCCGAAAAACTGATGAGAGTATTAAAAAATAGAAATATAAAAATGTATTATAATAATACTCAAGCGGTTGTGTCATACAATTATTATCTATTTGAAATAGGTACTATGTATGTGTATACTTTAAATATTTGCGTTAAAAATAACCTTCTACATTTTTCTTGAATAGGTATGGTTATCAAATTTAATGAATTTCCTACGGTAAATTATTATCGAGTATTACGGTGAAATACCAACGAAATTTATACATAAAATGCTTACGATGGAATTAATAAAAAATTAATAACATAGAAGTTACAAATGTTTCAATTTAATCATCGCATTTGGTGATGTAAAGAAGGACTGTTGAAAATTTTAAATCAAACTAATTGCAGGAGTACGTCCATCAACTTCGAGTTTTATCGATACGTTTGTTGCTAGACAACATTTTCACACATGTCATTGAAACGCACGTAAATTTTCACAAAAGAAAAGCTTTTTTTACAAATAAATAACGCTGAAAAATGCCCAACACCGCGCCGAAAAAAGCCCAATCCGGAGTGCAAGCCAAAGTAACAATTATTCATTTCACATTCGACAATAGCACGATCTTACATTCTTGTATTCCAGAAAAAAGAAGGAAATGACGCTGACGCGGAGCAATACACGAGAACCAGGGGTCTCATGAAGCCCAAAGACCAGGTGGAGTTAAACGCAGAAGTAAGTCGCCCATCATTTACCACTAACAATTTAATCAAGTGCTATTTATTATTAGCAACTGAGGGAAATATTCGTCCTGAGCCTGAATTCCAACAACACTCAAATACCCGACAGCATCGTAGTGTGGAGTTATGCCGATCTTACCTTCATCCCCGGCCCGATGGCGGGCAATATGGTGGAGGTGTTCACACAGAAGGGCAGCCTCCTTCGCAAGGATTCGGAAGAAGCTAGACAGCAAATGATAGAAATGGGATTAGATCGTAAATATAATTGATAAACGAACGGGAATATTCTGATTTGTTCAACATTGTTCAATTCCAGCGGCTGAACTCGATTTAGAATCCGTGGAAGAGGAAGAAGAAGCAGCGCTGGAGGACGAATTGATGATGGAAGGAGAGGGAGAAGAAGCGGGAGAAGAGGGCGAGATAGAGGAAGAAGGACAAGGAGAAGGGAAGAAAAAGGAAGGCGAGAAAGAAGAGGATGAGGAGGGTGAGGGCGAGGAGGCCCCTACGAAACCCCAAAAACCCAAACCGGGTGGTCGACCAAAGAAACTTACCAATCTATTCAATTTTTGCGAACGAGCGGCCTTAACTTACAGCAATCCTTCAAGGGTGAGCAATCAATATCTAAGATGTAATCATTACCGCATAGTAAATAATAATTAGCCCCAAGAAACGCAAACTATACCGCCACCGATGGCCACTTTCTCCGCCCTGGTCACCCCATCGCTCATCTACGACATCTACATGAAGGACTACGAACGACATGAGGAAGAAAAAGAACGCGAAAGGCGGGAGAAAATGGGCATGCCGCCCAAACATATAATCAAAAAAACACCCCAGCAAATAAACGACGAATTTCAAGCGAAGCTGTTCAAAGCAGCTCGTGTTTTGGAGCGCATGATCAACCAAAACACCTACTTCGATATAGCCAAAGGTAATTTTGGGGGCATTTGCGTAATGTTGTATCAATAATATTGCTCCAGATTACAGGTATTGGGACGACCCAGCGGACGATTTCAAAGCCGAAGAAGGTACAGTTTTGCCGCTGTGGAAGTTCGAGTACAACAAAACCAAGAAGCACACGGTCTGCGATTTGGAATGGAATCCCTATTATTACGACTTGTTCGCAGTGTGCTTTGGATTCTGTGAGCAACTTGGTAGCCGAATTACCAGCTCGTTACTAGTTTATTTTTTAGTGGATTACTCGAAACCTGTAGCAGGAGGGGCATTGTGCTTGTTCACGTTAAAGAATCCTTCGTTTCCTGATTACGTTTGCATGACGGATTCGGCGGTGATGTGCGTGGATACCCACAAGAATTACCCCTACATGGTGGCTATTGGACTGTTCGACGGCAGCGTAAGAGTCTACAACGTGAACTATTCCTGCAAGGAGCCGGTGTACAAAAGCAACAGCGTCGAGAACAAACACAGAGGTATCGTTTGGGAGGTACTAGTACTTTTCCAACCTCGATTGCGTAGTAGAATAGGAACAGTTGTTTAAAAAAATGAGAAATTATGAATTCGAATTGGTAGACAATATACGGTTTTAGGTAAAATGGGCTGAAGATACGCCTGATGGCGAATTGAATTTCTACTCTGTGGGCAGCGATGGCAAAGTGAACAATTGGATTTTAATGTCCAGCGCGCTGACTGTCATAACCATAATTGAACTGCTTTTGGACCAACCGCCGGTGCACGGACCGGACGGTACCACTTTAAAATTAAAAGGTACTTTCTAACTTCATTCCAACAAATCACCGTTGATTTCCTCCCTTCCGTTTCCAGCAAGCATCTGCTGCTTCAAATTCCACCCGGTGAAACCACAAATATACATGATAGGCACCGAAGAAGGCTACATCTACAAATGCAGCGTGGCCTACAGCTCGGCTTATCTTCTAAAATACGAGGCCCACCAAATGCCCGTCTGTCAAATAGACTTCAACAAATTCAACACGGACATATTCATATCTTGCAGCATGGATTGGCGGATCAAAATATGGGAGGACAACAGAATGTAATCATCACATCATCTTTACACCTGTACGTTAATCTAATTTTGCAGGGAACCGCTGTTTGTGTTCGATATAGGCGAGCGAATAGGGGATGTAAAATGGGCTCCATATTCCTCCACAGTCTTCGCCTGCGTAACCACCGAAGGGAAAATTCACGTGT
The DNA here is from genome assembly GCA_918026865.1 of Phyllotreta striolata. NCBI lineage: Eukaryota > Metazoa > Arthropoda > Insecta > Coleoptera > Chrysomelidae > Phyllotreta > Phyllotreta striolata. The sequence continues at coordinate 8,423,674 of OU900096.1, forward strand.
ACGATTTGAACGTCAACAAATACAAGCCCATTTGCGTGCAAGCCATTGTCTCCAAAAAGAAGAACAAAACCACCAAACTAGCGTTTAACTACAATTTACCCATATTAGTTATCGGAGATGATAAGTTAGTATTATATCCTCAAATTTGTACCAGCAATGAGAGTACAACTTGAATGCATACTAATATTTTCAGGGGTTGTTCCTCGATAGTGAAGCTATCGCCGAACCTGAGGATACCGTGCAGGGCTCCGAAGAAGCAGCAGGACTTGGACCAGAACACCTTGCAGTTGATGAAATTGGACAAACTGTTGGCGGTGCTTAGAGAACCCACGACGCTCTCGTTACCGCCGGATACGGCTGAACACGACGACGATTAGAAGATGCAAAGGCGAAGTTCATAGTTCATTTGTAATTTAACTGAATCTGCGTGGAAGGTAAACGAGAATTGTAATCGAGTAAGTTGTTAAATGGTTTGAATGGTTTGTAATAAAATGAATAAATTCGCGTGTATTTGATGTTTGTTTCATGTACATCGAACTGATGACCATGATTTCAATTAGATGCATGCATGTTTATCGCAAGAAGAGAGGTTGGGTTAATTGCAATGATCAGGATAAACATTATGTAGTAATGAATAAGTTAATGCTTTGTTTGCAAACTGTTCCCTTAACAAAAGATGAAGGTATTATTCATGGTCCTTAAACAAAGTAAAAATATAATGTAAAACGGTGCGTTTTATTATCAACAGAATTCCTTTCGATTGGAATGCGAGTTAGGTATTATAAAATTTAATAACAAATACCGAATTTCTGTCACATGAGCTGAAATTTTTCACTGCAATAATTTCAAACGAGGGAATTTCCACGTTGTGTTCATGATAATGGATAATGGAAGGAATGAGTTGGGCATAGCTTTGCGGTAATGTCATGATTGGGCAAGGAAAGTTAATATAATTACTGTAAAAATCAGAAAATTGTATAGAAAAAAACTGCGCAATTTACGCAAAAATCGAGCAGCAATTATTTTTCTGAAAAAGCAGATGTTTCGAATTAAATTGTCGCTATCGAAAAACAGGTATGGCAATTATTTCGAAGAAGAATTTGAGAAATTTTCGAATTACTCAGGTAGTACCAACCTATACAAAATCGATTTGCCAAAAATTCGTTACTCACACATCATACACACCAACACTCAACGCGGATATCACCTTTTTGTTTATTTCAACCCAATTAATCCCAATTAAATTACGAATATAATTTCACAGTAAAACAAAAAAAATACAACAAATTTTTACCAATCTATATCATCGAGATGCTCCATCGCATATTTTACGCATTAAATAAACGCCGGCTTTTCACTACCACTTTTATTCAGTACCCGCCGCCAGTTATAAAACAACCAGCGCCAAACGCAGTCGCTCAGTCGCAGAATTAACCAGAACCAGCGCGCACCCAGTCCAAATGCACCTTCGACTCTTCCTGCTGCTGGCGATCGCCATCGCCTCGGCCGCCGCCGAGAAGTTCAAAGTGATCAGGGAATGGAAGTACCTGAACTTCACCTGGCCCAGCCCAGAGCTGCGCGAAGCCGCCCTCGCCGACGGCAGCTACGTGCCCGAGAACAACATCATAGCCGGCATCGACTACTTCGACGGCTACTACTACCTCACGGTGCCCCGGATGAAGTCCGGAGTGCCGGCCACCCTGGCGAGGATCCCGGGGGGGCGGCCGGGCAAGCGGGACGCGCATCCGCCGCTGGAGCCGTTCCCTTCGTGGGAGATGAACAGGGCGGGCGATTGCGAGGGGTTCCAGAACGTGCAGAACCTGGAGATCGATCCCAAAGGGCAGGCTTGGATTATTGACAGCGGGCGCACCGAGACTCTGAATCACCCTGTGTCCAGGTGCCCGCCGAAGTTGGTTATATACGATGTTAAAAACAACGCCACGGTTACCATGTACACTTTTCCGGAAAATGTGGTCAGCAGGGAGAATAATTTCTTGTATGATTTAGTGATCGACGACACCGATGGGGGGTATGCTTATATTACTGATAACAGTGCAAAGGATCCTGGTAAGTCCCTACAAGTTTAGATTATCTTTATTTAATGGTAAGATTGAAAGTTACGTGAAACTTATTATTGTAAACAAGTGGATTGTAGGGAAATTGTAATTATAAAAATCACAAGTGAGCGAGCAGCGGAGCATAACTTTTCCTTGTACAATGAAACACGTAATTCAATAAGCGTGAATAATCATTGAAATTCGACGATTTTTTTTTTCGAAATTATCGCGCTTTTGACTATCTTTTTGGCTCGTCCTTATTTTCGCCTTATTCTAGTTGATTACATATTGAGTACATATTATCCGGGAATAAACATAGGTAATTGCTATCGCAAACATTTATAAATAATTAATGTTGGAAAATGTGTGAATTGTGCAAATTGGGTTTTCAGGGTCTATTTTCGTAAAAATATATCATCTAATTAATACGTATCGTTCCTATACGGTAAATAATACTTTCAATGTCGAATGCTAATATACTGTTAAAATTATTTGAAATGAATTCATTTGTGAATATGTAATATATTATTTTTTTGAACACTGGAAAATGAGAGCAAATATGGGAAAATTCTTTCGATAATGTATAAGTTTTTATTGTTTTTTAACGTAATTTTTAATTCCATCTTTACGTATATAATTTTCAAATTGAACATCGAACTATTATAAATATTACAGCATTATAATCAAGGACAAATTAAACCTGTTACGTAAAGTCGACTCAATTTTTTTCTATATTTGTTTACTAATTTAATTTATCACTAAAACAACTGCTTTTTACCTTTTTGTAGAATCAGACATTCAAGTTCCCTTAAAGTTTATTAGTTGAAAAAAACTTCATTCAAATTACTCACCTAAATTATTGCATTTCCTACCTAATACATTAATAATAATAATAGTTTTAAAATATTTAATAATTTTTAAACGAAAGCATTAAACTTAAATGGTTCGCTTTCAACGTACGGTTTTAACATTAAAATGGGTTTAAAATATTGCCTTTGTTTGAGGAAAAGTTAAGGACATTTTACTTAAACACACGGTAAAATGTTATCAATGTTAGTTAATGGAAGTAATTATAACGCTTTAATATAATGTTACTAAGTAATAAGAGTAAATGTAGGTATGAAAAAATTGGAATAATATTTTTATGGAAAGAAATTGTTTTTAACATTCCAAGACCATAATTTAACTTTATGCCATAGTAAGTCATTTTGTAATAATCTTCAATTATAATAGTATTATCTGGATATTTCGATTAATTGACAATAGCTATTAGATAATAGATTGTAGATAGATAATTGACAATAGATATTTCTATATAATATTTCAATAACTTACTAAACAAGTATAAAAATTTAAATATTCTCATATCCTCCTTTTATTTCAAAAATTCTATTTATAGTGCCTAAGAAAACCACCAAGCAGATAACTTTTTATTTTAAATGTATACTTTCGTCATCATGTGATTCAAATTTCAAGTATGTTAAAAAAAATTATTTTGCATATGTAATAACTAGCATTTAACGTTACTGTCGCAATTCGCATACAAACAATACCTTTGCACTTGGGTTTTCCATTTTATCATTAATAAGAAGTATATTAATAATATTTACTCAAGTTATTTGACAATAAAAGAATCGATGATGTCAGTTTTCGGCAAACAAAAATATTAAATATATCGCCTCCTCTTGACCAAACTATGATCCTATTTGAAGTTTAAATTAGCATAAATATACAATGAAATAATTACCGATTGAGTAATATTTTAGAAAAGATTACATTGATCGGATGAATACTCAATTTCATCGATTTATTTTTAATTATACACAATCTTAAACTTTCACCCGCAGCTCTTATGAAACGCGCCAACTAGGAAGAAATCGAAAATCAAAAATACCTAACTTTATTGAATTTAAACGCCGCATTAATTATTCTAATTTCCCTTCAATTCACCATTACAGGCATCGTCGTTTTCTCGGTCAAAAGCCACACGTCCTGGAAAATCAGGCACCCTCAAAGCATGCGAGCAGATCCTTCTGCTGTCACATTCCGCGTCAATGGAGTCGTGATAAACTCACCCCTGAACGTAGCCGGGGTCGCTCTGGGGCCCAAAATCCACACCAGCGCCGAAAGAATCGTCATCGACGAGGACAGGGAGTTGTACTACAGCCCTATATCCAGCATGAATTTGTTCTCCATTAACACGTCGGCTTTGAGGAACGAACAGCGGGGGCTGGATAACGCGGAATACAAGGGGGATGTCAAGGATTACGGCAGGAAAGCGTCCCAATCCGCAGGTGAGGCCAATTTTAGGGAATTCGAATTTATTAATGTTTAATTTCAGAATACCTACCTACATGTAGAAATCTAGAAACATATCTAACAAATTCGGACACCTATTTTGAATGCGTAACTAATCGTGTTTGCAATTGGTGAAGGTTGTGCTTATAGTTTTTTTTTTATTATTTTATACGGGTATTATTCGCTTCGGAAAATTTACTATATTTTAACAGTAAACTTATTTTGATGAAGAAATTGGGGCGCTCAAATTCCGGCGCTCTGTAAAAACATGTTTTCCTGCATAATTAATCGATTAATTATAATAATGCAAAGTGGATGTTAATCAAATTGAAATTACAGTGTCGAAATTTGAAAACAGTAGATAATTCGGTATAAAATAATTAAAGGGAAAGTACATAAAAAAGAGGTAACCAGTGGATATCCAATCATATTTCTCCCTACCTTTAAAAAATAGCATGTGGTTATTCTCGCATTTTTACAACGAAATTGCCGGTGTTTCCTACTTTTGAAATATGCCATTCTACGCTAGAATATCTCCCATTCGGCTATCTGGACCGCATGCAATGCTCATTTGCCAGCCAAATGCACGTAATTTTCATTAACGCCATTAACACGAAACCATTTAGCTTTGCAAAAACGCTCGTTAACGACGAAAATATTCGCTCTTGTGTGTGTTGTGAATTCAAACGATAACAATTTCGCAGGTAGGTGTACGGGAGGTGCTTTTATCAGTTCCGAGAATTTCACATTTACGAATTTGATTGATTGAAATTTTCATCACACTCACAAAAAACTTTCCAGTAAATAAATTAACCAAGTAGTGTTAACACTAGCAGTTCCACTTGAAACAGCACTTTAACAAAGCATTTCTGGTTGTTTCACTTTCTACATTTTATATCCAAAATTCCTGGAAACTCTGTATGTTATACCTAAATCTACCTTATTTTATTTTTGGCTATTTTCAGGCATGATAATGGACAATAAGGGAGTCCTGTATTACACTTTACTAGGAACCTACAGCATAGCCAAATGGGACTCGCACACTCCCTTCGAGAGCAAACAACGGATAATCTCCAAGGATCCCAAATACCTGGAGTGGCCGAATTCCTTTTGCGTCGACAGCAAAGGCAACCTAACCGTGCTGGTCAACCGAATGAACAAGTTCATCTACGATCGCATTAACGTCGAAGAGGAGAATTTCCGGCTGATAACCTCCTTCATCGACGCTAAAGGTTACCTGTTCAACGACAACTACGAATACGGCATCGACTTGAACGTGACCACTCCACCGCCGGCGTCCAGCCGGCCGCCGGAACCCGAGGTGCTGCCGGGTTCCGACAACGATCCCTATTTGGTGCCGCATCCCATACCAGAAAAACCCCAAACCTCCAGCACCACCGACGAAACCTCCCAATCCACCGACCAAACCATGAACAGCTCCAGCGAGGTGACCCAACACACGGACAACTCGACTGAATCCTCCTCGGAAGCGGAACCCGAACCCACCCCCGAGCCCGAACCCGAGCCCGAACCCACGCCGGAACCCGAACCCGGCAGCCCCATCTCGATGATCACCTCGCGACCGATACAGCACTCCAGGCCGGTGACCAGCGCGAGGGAGCCCCAAACAGAACCTTCTGCGGAGCCTTCGAGTAAGCCTTCGGGGGCGTCCAGCGAAGCGACCAACACGGAACCGGTCACGGAGACGCCCGGGGCGGCGTCTTCTGCGCATGTGAAGTACGCTTCCTCCTGGATAGCCGCCATCGTGACCGGGTTCGTCGGTTTGACGATGTTCGTGAGTTATTGGTACACTAGGTTTCATTAGGAGGCGCGTGAACGATTGGATTTGCGTGGTTTGCCGTGCGGATTGACTGATTTGAGTTACCTATGAATATAAAAGTATTTGATACAATTGATTATTATTAGGCATTGTATTTATTTTTCTTTTTCAAGTCGGGTTAGTTAAGGCGCTGTTGCTGTATTTGATATGGCGCATAGTGGGATTTGTTAGTAATTAAATGAATTATTATTCTTTGTACCTATTTTTGCATTTTAATGCCTGTTTTGGAATCTCTACAGAGCGTTTTGTGTAGGTGTTTATTTTGTATTGATCCGTAAAAATAGATTCTAAGCGCTAATTTAATTATTATCAATTAAAAATATTTAGATTTATAGAGTATACCAATGGTTCGCTTTTACAGAAATCATCACAAATCAAGATTATTACAATCACACGAATTATGTTTTAAATTAATCATGCGATTAAATTAAAGCATGTTGTAGTTTGTAATGTCTGGAAAATGTGAGCTTAATCGAAATAATAGTCCATTTTAGAATATATTTATTATAGAGTAATTTTAGTTCAGTAATGTGTGATAACTTTAACCGTACCTATTTGTACGTAATTACTTGCTAGTCTTAGAAGTTTCCAGTGGAATATGAGACTTATTTATTCCATTTCAAGTATTTTTATTGTATTAAAGCTCGTATAATCACCAAATCCTGTGGAAATAATAAGTATTTTTTAGTATTATATTAGGTGAAACATCAATTATTAAAAATCCTGAAATGTTTTTCTATGGTTTTATTTTTTCTGGAATATCCAAATTTTTGTTTATCAATATTGCGTTACATTTTCAGCTGCAAAACTTACACTAATATCAGCAGGAACAATCGGAACACGCCCATACATACAGGTTTATACAGCAAAATTTTGGTAAATTGCACGCTTGAAATGTATTAATATTAATTTGTTTATTATTATTTCTAGGCTCGCCCGTGGCTAATTTATCGGAAATCTTCGCATCACAGAGTTACTGGGCTTTATACCCGAAGACATTGCGCTACAATGGAATTGAAAAATGGTTAAGCTTGAACGAGTATGACGAATTTATGCATCCTGCAAAATCGGCCAGGAAAGAAGAAAAACAGTCTGGATGCTTCTCGGCACGAGTAAACTTCCAGTCATTGTTTAAAACAGAAGAGTTCACTCCGCTAATTTCCATACGCAAGGACAATAGACTTTATTATAATCCTGCTAAATCCGCTGCTCTAGGCTCAGATGGCCACAAATGGTCCCTCGTATTCGTCGGTCTTATTAGTGTTGCAGCATTTATATACGGGTATACCCTTAGCAAAACCCGCCCTCATCACTCCAAGTCTTGTTAAAAGCCATTTTATTTAATAATTTATTTTAATGTTAATAATTTTGTACAAGTAATTTTGTCAATAAAATTCTATTCAAAAATATCGCGTTTGTTGTATGCATAGCACATTACGTTGTGGTATTTTCAAATTGATTATTTTTAGGATTTAGAATGTTAAGCGGTGTGAAAAATCTCCGAGGTTTTTTATGCATAGAGTTGGAGGAAGCAGGCCGAGATGGGAAGCAGAATTATGAAGGAATTCGTCGAGAGTTTCTCGTTTTGGGGTCTCCTGTGGAATTAATGGTAGAAGAAAATAGGCATAGAAATTTCTTGAGTCTGATAAAACCAGCGAAATCGCAGGGTAACAGGCCAGGCTTCTGGTCAATCATTTTGACTTGCGTGTTCACTTGCTGCGCGTTTTTCTGCGGATTCCTGCTCGGCAGGAACTATGGCAACAACGCCAATCGTAATTATTAATTAAATAGTAAATTAGTAGTAATATTTTCATTTTTCTTCCATTCCCTTACAAATAAATATGCAGTTAAGTGCATATTTTTACGCAATATGGTCTATGGGTAATCATTAAGAACTGTCTAGAATCATGTAGAATTGTCAAGAACGCTCCAGAAAGACAAAAATCGCTGGGAAAGTCACAAAAACAACGAATTGTAGTCAAAACGTGTCGACTACAAATAGCGGAACTTTGAGACTAACGATATGGCAACAGCGCATCGGCAATTCAACCGCGCAAGGTAAAATTCCCCTAGTCAAATGAAAGAATTAACATTGGTACTATTGGTACTAGAATTTTGAACTGCGCGAAAATTACTAAAAATGACGTCATTCTCATTTTAAAACGTACGAACTTTATAAAGGAATAAGAGCAATATTGTTGGATTGCAACTTTCTCACTCTAACCAGTGTTATTTCTTACAATCTTTATTTAACTCATACATTTGACCGAACAATTGAGCACTCATAATAGTTTCTGTGAATAGAGTAAATAAAGATTTTCATTTTAAAATTTATTACGTTTTTACAGATGCCAGTCTTACACTGTTTGGATGATAAAAAGCAAAAAATGTACAATATTATCGGGAAATATCTTCAAAATATCAAAATACATGTACACAAACAGTACCTACTAAAGTTAGATCGAATGGAAATAATGGAAACAATGGGTTTCTTCACGAATATATACCGAAACAACGAAAACGAAATACAAAAGGAATCGTAAAACTGTCGCATTTCAACGAAAAAATATTCGACAAACGAGTTTCTAATATCATAAAAGGTAGTTAGTTTCCGAAAAAAAAAGGCAAGCTAAAACAAACGCAAATATCATAATAAGTATTCCTGCAGAAACGATCGTCGCAACAAAATCGAGTTTTCCATGGAAACAAAACATCCAGAAACATCATACTAAAAATATAGAAACGACAGTTTCACGAAACCCCGCTTCGAAACAACCACATGCAAATCTACACGACGAACTACATCCTGGAGCCCTTCTGCTGGAGCACCTTGGCCCTATCTTCCCTCTCGGTCTTGATTTCAGGGCAATCTCGAATGCCGCATTCCCTGCTCACCACGCACAAAAACTCGGCGTGCTCATCGGCGTTGTAATTGTACTGGGAGCCGATGTTTATTAACTGTTCGAATTTCCAGCCATCGGACATAGTGGACACCATCTGCAAATAAACTCGTTTAGTCAGTATTACTCTACAGTGACGTCGCCACTCAGCGAGGCCTTTCATTGGCTGGTAATGCGATTAGACGAATGCGATTGGCTAGATTGAGTGACGTCACTGTAAACTGTGGTTTTTTTGTGTATACCTGGGTGAGTTCGTCTTCGTGGCATTGCAGGACCCTATAGACGTGCTTTTTGCCGTCTTTGCTGGGTTTACCCTCCCTGTGTAGTATCCTCCTTTTGACTAGGGTGATCAGTTCGGCGATATTGTAGAATTCGGCTTCTTCGAGCACGCCCTCCTCGGCTAGCCCTTTGTTGATCACCAGCTTTCCATGCCTCAGGTAATTCAGAACGGGTGAAAAATAGTTCGGATCTCGGTCTATTAGATAAGCCCCCGTTTCATCCTGAAATGACGTTAATTTATGATTTACCGAAGGTAACTAGAAGGCTGTGAAATTATCGCACAATGACATACTGCTACTCGATTGTTTTTTTTCGAATCGACTCTTTTTGTTGTGTTATTAAAGAAACTTGAATTGAAATAGCTGGTTACTTAACCCTTAACTACTACAAGTTGGGTCCCACAGACCCAAAACAAGTTATGTTTGCTCAACATGCAAACAACCGATTTGTTTGGAACGTACAGTTAAAATTTGCCCAAATTGTAAATAATTTACCTTTGAGTTATACAATGTATTAAAATAATAAACATTTTCATTTCCTTAAACCTTTTTTTTTATAAACAATATGCATTTTATTAACAAAATAATATGTGGGTTTGAGAGATCCACTCGTAGCAGTTACGTACAAAATATTTAGTTGTAGCAGTTAAGGGTTAAATTAGATTAACATTGTGTTTGATAAACGGTACAATTAGAAAGTATTAAAAAAATTGCTATCTAGTTTGTACTCTTACTTTGTCTGATATTAAATCACTATCTTCTTGGATCAGTCTGTACAAAAAGGAGTTGGGATCTCTCGCCAGGGTGGTTTTAGTCGTTAGAAAATACGTTCCGCCGACATTTAATTTAACCCACTGTTTATTTCCGACGTTTGGAATATCTTGTTTATTATCATCGGACTCCATGACGTGGTCCGCCATGTTAAATATTTAACCTCTCTCTCGTCTCAACTTTTATCTTCTGCTTTTTTATACAAAAAATGGAACGCCCTATTCTAAAGACGTTGGCTGGACGCCCGCAACTGCAAGAGACAAAGCTTTCAGAAAAAAAGAAGTCAATCAAAAGTTATTTGACTAAATAATAAATAACAATAACAAAGTAATACTAAACTTAAACTTACAAAAATACAATTAAGATGGATGAAATAGACGGTTCTCTACTAGAAGGGGTATAAAATTGAACTTATCAACGTAAAACGGCATTCAAAAATTCCATTATCTTCTCAGGGTGGTCAAATTTTGCGAGTCGCCATAACCTTAAGTGCTTTGAGGAAAATTCCTGTTCGTATAAGTAATATAAGAGGAGGTCGCAGCAAGCCGGGTTTAATGGAGCAGCATTTAAAAGGTTTGAATTAAAGCACTGCTAGAACCGAACAAACAATGCATTTCTCTAGGAGTGGAGTTGGTTCGAGACATTTGCTCTGCCGGAACGAAAGGAGTTAGTTTGGGTTCGAAAGAAATAGAATTCGCTCCCGAAGGTTTAGCCGGCGGGAGTTACAGGGCCGCCGTGAAAACTGCTGGAAGTATATGCCTGCTGATGCAGGTAGCCTTACCGTGCACCCTTTTCGCTCAAGGGCCCACTACGCTGTACCTAAAAGGGGGCACCAACGCTGAAATGGCGCCTCAGATAGACTATATGGTTGAAGTATTCAGGCACGTAGTTTAGGGCATGGAAATATCGTGACCCAAGGCTTTATTTTAGGCCCAACCTGGAGAAATTCGGGGCTACTTTCGACTTCAACTTGCTGAGGAGGGGTTATTTCCCGAAAGGCGGCGGTGAGGTTGTTATTAATGTTAATCCCGTAGGTGATTTGAAACCTGTGGATATTACGAAACAGGGAAGTATCAAGTCGCTTTATGGCTGGTCCTTTACGGCGGGGGTTTTGCCCATAAAAATGGCTCATGCGATGGCAGAAGGGGCCGTGGAAGTACTCAGAAAAATCGGTAAAGTTGATATCGAACGATACAAAGAAGACAGAAATGTTGCTCCGGATAATTGCTCAGGAATCATGTTAGTTGGATTATAATCAAAAGGAATCGTATAACTGTATACTCTTTTTAGTTTAGTAGCTGAAACAGACTCGCAGTGCTTCCTAGGAGGTTCAGCTTTGGGTAGAAAAGGCGAATCAGCCGAAGAAACGGGTAAAAAAGCGGCTCAGGAATTATTAAAATCTATAGAAGATGGTGCTTGTGTGGACCAGCATTGCCAGGATCAGTTGATTATTTTCATGGCATTGGCTAAAGGTCCTTCGCAAATAAGAGTAGGAGACGTCTCTTTGCATACAAAAACCGCCATATTTGTCGCTGAAAAACTACTTAAGAATGTAAGTTGTATTTTTATTTCTAATTGTTCACACTTAATGTCTATTTTTATTTTAGGTTCATTTCGAAATCGTTCCTGATGGTACAACAAACATAATTAAATGTACGGGTTCTTAATTACATCAAAAATAATTTTATTTATGATACATAATGTAAAACTTATGAATAAATTACAAATATACAAAATTACAAATAAAGTTATGCTTATAATGATCCTTATAACTACTTGATTAAATGTTTCGATGCTCTAAATTCCTGCCTTAGCACACCGTCAAAAACAGCCTCCGGTTCCAAAATTTTAATGTCCGGATGGCTCTTTCGCAACCTTTGGTACTTAGCTTTTTGGTCTGACGTGGAGATTATGTAAAAATTATCGAGTAGAGATTGTTCTGGAATTTTCGACACCACTTTTCCACCACTCGCTTCGATAGCACCTTTACAAAAAACGTATTAATTTAAAATATCTATAACAACAAAACAGCAGACCTTTCAAAACATCCGCAGCGGTTGCAACCATCAATTTAAACGAATAATTAGATAACAACGGTTTATTAACGGCTCGTCTCAACGATTCCTTCAAAGAAAAATCCCACTTCTCCTCCGCCTCTTTATCTACCAATATACAATCCCAAGGATCTGCAACCGGATATAAATATAACCAATTTTTATACAAAATAAAACAATCCAGTACCTAGGAAATTGCGATTCGCTTTCGAAGAATGTATCCAATCCGGACCGCAAATGGGCTTGCCCTGTCCAATGGCGCTCAGCAATTTCTGAGACCTTTTAACACTTCCGGTAACCAGCACCGTTGCGGCGGAAACTGAGTCGACAATGCTGCCACCTGAAAGCAATTAAACAAACTAAAATCTACATTTAACTCCCTAATAATCAAGTGTTATTCTAATGCACAATTACATCAAGATTTTCTATTTGATTTTGCTCTTACCCAAATGTTTGATGTACGATTCCAATTGGGGGTTATCCAACATTGTAAAGACCACCTTAGGTTTGATATTTCGCTTGGATCTCTGTTGGAAAAGAAAAATAGATTATTTCGTATCTTAGGAGTCGTGGGCTGGCAAACCTCAGATGTAAAAGACGGGTTTTTGCTGATGGAATCATCCGATCTGCTGGATGTACTGCGTTCTCGAACACCATCTTCATTTTTAGTCTTGTTCCTTAAACGAGAGCGCTTGGCAGGCGAAAATTGTGGAGTTTCGAAATCGTTTTCGCTAGAATTACTGATGTTTTCACTGCAAACTTCGTCATTACGGTCATTGTCGCCTTTTCTCTTCAGATTCTTTCGGGTTTTTGTATCTAAAACTTTTTCTACTTTACTGCTACTCGATGGTTTTTTAGTTCTTCTTCCTTGAGCCGGCTTGGAAGAATCATTCGAGCAAATTGATTCGGTTTTTATTTCCAGACGAGTCCTTTTCGCTTCGCCCGCTGTTGCAGTTTCTTCATCAGCTTCATTATTAGTCGATTGATTTCTTCGGCTCCTTCGAATAGTGTTAGTCGTAGCTGAAGATTCCTTAAGCTCTGTTTTTTTACTTTTTCTTTCCACTGCAGACGCCTTTTTTGTTGCTCTTTTCAAATTTGGTTTTGGTAGTGGCATTTGTACGAATGCTTCAATTTGACTGAGAGTTTCCGATCGTTCTTCTTGTTTTTCTTTATTTAATTCAGAAAGTAAAGGGTTTCTAGGACGTCCGGATACATCGGTTAGTACTATTTCAATTTGGCTTCCAAAGGGCATTTCCAATTGCGTATCTTCTTGAGGAGCTTTAGAAGAATCACTCGAAGAAATTGCATTGGCTTCTTCAATTTTATCTAGCTTTCTTCTTGTTTCTAAACGAGTCGTTTTTGCTTCTGTTTTCTCCTCAACTTTGCTACTAATAGGTAGTTCTTCAGTTTCCTTTTCTTCTATATTATTCTTGCTTTCAACAATTATTTCCTCAGTAGTAATTTTTTGAGTAGGCTGTATATACAAATTGTCTTGAGTCATCGGTAGGTCTAGAAAAATAAATGTTATTTAATTGTACAAATGTAACTCAATTTCTTACCATCATTTTGTGTTTCGTTTTGATCGAGAACTTGAGTAGGAGCAATGTAAATGTTCTCATCGTTTGTGGATTGAGATTTTCCGAAATTTTGAGTTTTATCCTCGCGGAGAACTTGGGTAGGTGCCAAGAAAATATCATCATCTCGAACTGGCTGTGTCGATTGACTATCTTCTTTCGAGGCAGGCTTAAGGAATTCGAATTTAATTTCTTGGGTTTCTTTTTCATCATTATCAGCTACATTTTGAGCATTATTCTCAATGATTTGCGTGGGTGCAATGAAAATATCATCGTTATCGACTCTTTGAGTTGGCTCTAAGAAGAGCGCGTCAATTTGAGTTTCTTCAGTTTTCTCCTCCGATTTTTGCGTAGGGTTTATGATATCATCATCGTCATCTTCATTAATGTTATGTTCTTGTGAGGGTAATTTTTTATCATCAGTATTTTTTGGTATGATCTGCGTACTTTCTGCACAAATGTTTTTAAAATCTTCTAACATTTCCTGAGTAGGTTCGACTATACTTTCTTCGTGTAAATTAGATTTATTCGGTGAATCAGATTTGTTTATACCTAAAGCAGTGTTTAAGGATCCGTTTAGAACGTGAGATTTCTTTTTAAAAGTAAATTTTTTGGAATTGTCGCTCTCTTGGCTCTTTTCAGGACAAGAATTATTGCCTTCCTTGCTTGCGTTTTGGCTTTCTTTTACTTCTTCGCTGTTTTGGGAGCAAATGAGCTCCGTCAGGCCTAATTTAAAACTCCCCGATGATGAATGATTTGAATTTTGGGATTTAATCGGTTGATAATCCAAGGCTTTCGCGAATGCATCTTGCGTGGCTGGAATACAATCTAAATCATCACAATCGGTGTCCGAGCCCAAATCATTTACATCAAGATTCGCTTTTGGATTTTCATCAGATGGTTCTTCTTTTTTACTACAAACCGGCTCGTCTATATCTGTATCAGAGTCGGAATCGATTGGCCTGCAGGGCTTTTTCCTACAGCCAACGTCTTGAGAGCTCATTTCAGAATCAGCAGTAAGTTGTGTACAAGGTAATTTTGGCACGGGTTTAATTCTTTTCTTAACAATATCGGAGCTTGTACTGCAATCCGTCGAATCTCCGTTCACTTCGGATTGATTGTCTATACTAACGTCATTTTGCAGTAAATCTATCGACTCGTTACTGAGCTCTTCTTGATAAGTTTCGTCTATTGTTCGATCGTAACAGCCGGGTTTCGACGGAGTGTTAAACGAATCATCAGGAAGATGTTGCTGTGCAGCAGAAGTAGAAGGAATTTGACTATCGTGGATGGCATTTCTATTAGAAACTTTAACACTTTCGTTTGCACCAACAGGATTACCGTCATTTTCGGTTTGTTTATCATTGTTTTGAATTTCCTCGGTTGGCATTTCCTGAGTGGATTGCTGCGAAATGATTGTATCCGATATATTCTCGTTTTCTTCGGCAATTTGAGGGAGTTGTTCGCAAACTTGAATATCATCGTTGTTTTTATATTCATTTGAATTTATTATTTGTGTAGGTTGTTCGTGAAACTGGGTATTAGCACTTACTGCTTCATTTCTATTTACATTTAAATCTATTATTTGGGTCGGTGCATCGTGGAATTGCGTATCGAAAGTGGTATCACTTGCGTTTCTTGTTGAATTGTTAGATGTAATTACTACCTATTAAAAAATACGTTTTGTTGAAAATATTAAATAAAATAATAGAAATATATTACCTGAGTTGGCTCATTGTGAATATCGTCTACAACAACTTCGTTAATTAGTTGTGTATCAGTAACATAGAAGTTTTGAGTTACATTTTGGGTCAATTCGTTTCTCTCCTCGCTATGATTAATATGTATTACAGAATTACCCGTAATCTACAAATTTATTAAATATAATCAATAAACTTAAATATATTTAATAACATTGTTGTTTACCTTTTTATATAGACTACATACATCCCCAAATTGTATTTCGGAATTATCGATTATTTCATACAATCTAAATGGTATCAGCTTTGATTTGCATAAATATGTTCCATTTGAGGAATTCAAATCGCTTATGAAGTGTTGATTATCATCCACTATGGTAATTATGGCTTGATTTTGGCTCACATTCTGAAACATAGTTTTTGTTGGTATGGATTCGAATCAGTGTTAATAATATTACCAGGTGTTTTATATTTACAATAGCAACTTTATTTCGTCCGATAGTATTAATACCCTTAAAAATTGGATACTTTTTCGATCCTACAGATAAGCTAGCGCCCTAAAAACGGAATTTACGAGATTTAGAAAATTTCAAATATCGAGAATAAGTTACAGATGATAATTATATACCTGTATTCGTTTGTATTTGTCCGTTGGATTAGTATTATTTACTGCCATTTTCTTAATAAAATTTTCAAATTCAACAAAGTATAAAGCATTTAAATTTAAAAATTACAATTACAAATACAAATTGTTTTCAACTTTCAACGTAAATAAAATGACAAATGACGTAATTGACATTAACGTTATAAATTCTTCTATGTAATTGTGGGGTCTGCGGTACTTCGATTATTCGGTCTAAAAAACACGAGACAAACAGAAGTGACAGAACATGTAGTTCTGGCATCTCTGTTGTTCCGAGTAATGAAGTATAAGAAATCTGTAAACATTTTGCTTTTGTGGACATTCCATAGATGGCTGATGAAACAAGTGATTTACAGTGGTTTTTCGATAGAAAATAAAAATCATGCAAATGATTATAAAAATTTATGTTCATAATGAGCTAAAGTATGCATAAGTAATAAAAAAATATCTAACAAGATATCTGTGATATTATTAAAATTAATAAGCTCACTAATTATAGCAATTACTTAAAATATTCAATAATTAAACCAATTTATATAAATTATAGATCAAATCATTCCATCAACTTTAAATAAACTATACTTATCATTCAAATTTAATTCCTTGAACCATTCTTAAAAATTTTCAATAATACTTCATTCACTAATAATTCAATCAAATCTTCATCTTCCTAATATGTATCGTTACTTCGGCCGTTGGCCAGTTGAACTATTATCCTACATCCCAGCCGTTATGATCTCGGAACGTCCCGTAGGACAGAGCGAGGACTCGAGATCACAACAGGTTACGGGAGAAGAGAAGGGTTGATGGGTCAGAGGTCACCACTGGTCCATTCCTATGCCGTGCATGAGATGCGAGAGGAGCTCTGGTAATATGTTCATCTCGTAACGGTCCATTCCCAACGAGTTTTTATTGATATCTCGTTTAGTTGGGCGTTGAGAAAACTACTGTAGATAGATTTTTAACGTCTGTTCTATACTGGTCATTTTACACTACTATAACATTTATTTTCTAGACCATTATAATTTTACGAAAAAAACAATTCTTTTATTAGGCACATACGGATTTGGTTTGCTTTAATTGTTTCGTTTTTTATATGGGACCCATTTAAAAATTGTGCGTAGAAATCTGGAACATAAAATTCAATGAAAACCGGCGGATTATCCTCGTCGGAAAACATCTCCATGAAATCGCGATATTTAAAACAACTAATTTTACTAGGCAATTTAATTAAGCAATTTTATTTAATTGCCTTGTTAAACCGTGCCGAACCGTGCTAAAAACCATATTGAACTTATTACCTGCCGTGTTGAACATAATTTGATGGTTAACACCAATATAAAAGCTCCTGCGATCCGAAAAAAGCGCAGTATATTGACGGGACTGTACGAATATGTGGGAATTACTGGCGGTTTTACTAGTTGCCTTTCATTGGTTTTGTATCCGGCCCCACAAATATTGGAGAAATAAGGGCGTTCATCAGGGAAAATCATTGTGGTTATTGGGCGACGCCTGGGGATTTGTCTTTAGACTTCACAGTTTCGCGGAACTGCTTCAATACCTCTACAAAAAATTTCCTCAAAGGAGGTAAGTGTTATTTTTGGAATTTTAAAATTCGCCAGATAAATATTTTTTCCGAACTTTGGAACTCTTTTTCTTATAAGAAGCTTAAATTTAGGGGAATTTTTTGATATTGTAAGCTATATTTGGGGATTTAATATTGTCCAAAATTGTTTTAAATAGATGCAAAATCAGAAATCCCCACTAAATACAGGTATTTATGACAAATTTAATGAACCACTAAGAATTATAATTAATAATAAGGTAATTTATAATTTTACGATTTTTAAATGGTCACAATAAAGCGCATAATTAAGCAGATTATCTACACAAATATAATTAATAAAGCCTTAATTTAATGGGCAATTGAATAGAAAATTTGCTGGGACTGCTTTGTTTTGATTTTTTTAATTAGCGAGAAAAAATTAATAACTCCAATTAGAAGCATTTGATAACCAAAAATTATAAATACTGAAATCGTATTTGATTTTCCGCAGATATTATGGAGCATACTTATTCAACTACCCCATTTTGGTAGTAAAAGACCCCGATTTGATCAAAGAAATCACAATTCGAGATTTCGAGCACTTCGAAGACCATAGTGCTTGGTTACCGGAACAATCGGATCCATTATGGAACCAAAATTTGTTCTCTCTAAAAGGTAAAACATTCTCCATAATCCTCTTACCCTTAACTCTAAGCTACAACCTCCTTATCCAATCCTTAAACCCTTCCAGCAAGCGAATAATTCCCATTTTTCAGGCCAAAAATGGAAAGACCTGAGGAACTTCTTCAGGCCGACGTTCACCAGCAGCCGCATCAAGACCATGTACAAGCTGATGAACCGCTGCGCCGAGAGCTTCGTCGAATATTTCGCCGAGAAAGAAGAGGACCTCATCGAAGTCGATCTCAAATACACCTTCAAGCGGTTCACTTGCAACGTCATCGCCACCACGGTCTTCGGCGTGCGAGTGGATACGCTGAGGAAGCCCGACAGCCGCTTCTACCAGATGGGCTTGGAAGCCACCAACACCTCCGGCTTCAGGTCGTTCATTTATCTGCTACACTACCTCTTCCCGGAGTCGGTTCTCAAGGTAACGCTTTGATAGGTGAACTGTGCGGTTGGTAATTCGAGTTTTCTAGTTCTTGCGAATTAAAGTGTACAGCGAAAACGTGCGAACGTTTTTCTCCAATTTGGTGGAAGATACGATGAGGACCAGAGAAGAGCAGAACATATACCGACCCGATTTGATCCAATTGATTTTGGATGCGAAAAAGGGAAAATTGATTAAAGAGGATAACGTTATCGATAGAGGTTTTGCTGTAGCGCGTCAAGAGGAAAATTACGGTACTTATGGATACTTATGTATAAAATTATATAATTTAATAGTTAATTTAGGTACGAGCGATACGCATGCTAGAGATATCACTAACACCGAAATAACGGCGCAGGCTTTAATATTCTTCTTTGGAGGTTTCGATACGGTTTCGGCTCTGATGAAATTCACAGCTTACGAATTGGTAGTGAATCAGGAAATCCAACGAAAATTGCGGGCGGAAATTAACGAAAAATACGCTAAATGCAACGGGGCGATTTCCTACGAGGAAATCCTCGATATGAACTATCTAGATATGGTCATTTCAGGTACGCAACATTAGAACTGTCGAAAAATTGATAATAGCGCTAACAATTCCACAGAATGTTTAAGAAAATGGCCCAGCGGTCTAGCGGTAGAAAGAGTTTGCACCAAGTCGTACGTGATCCAGCCGAAACTACCAGACGAGCGAGAAGTCACCCTCGACGTGGGAACCTTGATCACTATACCGACCTTCGGCATCCACCGAGACCCCGAATACTATCCCGATCCGGAGGTGTTCGATCCGGAACGCTTCAACGAGGAAAACAAACGGCTCATCAAACCCTACACGTTCTTCCCCTTCGGATTGGGCCCCAGGAACTGCATTGGCTCCCGCTTCGCCATTTTGGAAGCCAAGGTCCTGCTCGTACATCTCCTGAGGCGATTCGAGATCGTCCCCACCGAGAAATCCACCATCCCCATCGGCATCAATCGCAGCGATTTTCATCTCGACGGCAACGGGTTCTGGTTCGGTTTGAAAAAGATAACAAAAATCGACTAACTCTGCTAAATAGTCAGTTTTGATTGTTTATTTAAATAACTGGATTGTATTGTTTACTCCATGTTCAAATCCTCTTCCATCACCTAGCTCGATAGTACTATATTTACTTTAGATTCCTATGTTAAAGTCCTCTTCCATCATCTAGTTCGTTCACTTCTCCCTAATTAGTCCTGTTATAAGAAATTGTTTAAAAATACTATATCAACAATAAAATAAATTTATCTATACATAGGCTATGTAGCCCAGTAACACATTTTTCCTATACCATGGTAGAAGCCAATTAATTCCCGGCATTTATGAAACATCAAACGAACCTATCGAACGCCGTTAATTCCGGAATCAAAGCCCATGGAATATTTTCCGTTCCCGTCCCGTGACGCATCCGGCCCGGCCTCCTCTGCGGATCATCTCCCCGAGGGCCAATACGATTTCAATCAGCGTCAAAGAGAGCGGGAGAGCCGAAGATGAGGGTCGCTCGATCGCACGATAACCGACAATCATCGGGTCCTCTAGGGTCAAGAATTCCACGGGCGAGCCGGACCGGGATGAGGAGAAAACTGGACCCGAACGGCAAAACGATAACCGGTGGTCACTTTTTTCGGCTAACCCGTTGTGTACAAAGGATTGTTTCGAGCAGTCGCTGGGACGTTTCGTGAGGCTTCCAATTAAGGTTTTTGTTGTCGTTCAGCTTGATTGGTTTCTCGTGCGTGCGTCATTGATGCTAAAAATATAGCGATTCCTCTTCTACTCGTAGAGTAGTAAAAATTTTAAAAATCTGAATTAGGTAGGTGTAACGGGCATTAGGTCCGGTGGCTATTGCTCGGCGCCCGGATGCACGTCTGATTCGACGTTTGTGCCGCGAGATAGGATCGTTTTGTTTGCGATCTCCGGCTCTTTGGTTCTCGGCGCGGCGTATAATCAATGACCGTTACACGTAACGTCCGCCCGCCGGCGGACTAAATAGATTAATTTCGTTTTTTAATGACCGGCCCCGGCGGTTTCGCAGCGGCGGATGGAGGACGGACGGTTGTGCAATTGGTTACATTTTTTTTGTATTCGTATTTTTATGTTATTTTAGCGAATTGAATTAATTACCACGTATGCGTAGTTATCGCTTTGGTGATTATAGATAGTGAAAATAATAGATTTAATGGAATTAATTCGATACGGGGCGGCGTCGATTGCGTCAATGTTTTAATGTTAACGTAGCTACCCGGCAAATTTTGGAATTTCGATTTTAATATCTACAATTAATCGTATAACAGAGAAGTCCAAGTCCATCCCTGGCCGAGCCGGTGTCGACTTTCTCATAATGACCCATCTGTCTTCTTCGAGAATACCGCGGATGCTCGTCGTTCGCTCTTTGCTCCGCGGGCCGACGTAAATCCCACCAACGGTCAATCATCGCTCATATTATAATTAATAGAAAATCTTCAAAAAAATATCGCTCGCGTGCTAATGAAGCGTTTTATGAGTTCCCTATTACTCCCAATTTAGCTTGGCTTGCAGCATGCTACAACGAAGTGTTCTTGCTCACTTTAGCTTCTCTATAGCGTATGGTAATGAAGCTTCTTTCTTTTTTTTATTTTAGCTTCCCAAATTTTTTGTCACTTTTATATTAGCTTCCCAATAGCATGCTAATGGAGCGTTCCTTCTCTCTTTTATTTTAGCTTCCCAACATTTTTTGTCGCTTTTATATTAGCTTCCCAATAGCATGCTAATGAAGCTTTCTTTCTCACTTTAATTTTAGCTTCCCGATAGCGTGGTTATGAAGCGATTTTTTCTCGTTGGTATTTTCGAAAAACTAATTATTTTAGTAAATTAAATGACGTGAAATATGCATATGGATACGAGGTGTTCTTGCTCACTTTAGCTTCCCTATAGCGTGGTAATGAAGCGTTCTTTCCCACTTTAATTTTAGCTCCCCAATAGCATGCTAATGGAGCGTTCCTTCTCTCTTTTATTTTAGCTTCCCAACATTTTTTGTCGCTTTTATATTAGCTTCCCAATAGCATGCTAATGAAGCTTTCTTTCTCACTTTAATTTTAGCTTCCCGATAGCGTGGTTATGAAGCGATTTTTTCTCGTTGGTATTTTCGAAAAACTAATTATTTTAGTAAATTAAATGACGTGAAATATGCATATGGATACGAGGTGTTCTTGCTCACTTTAGCTTCCCTATAGCGTGGTAATGAAGCTTCTTTCTCTCGTTTATTTTATCTTCCCAACATTTTTGTCACTTTTATATCAGCTTCCCAATAGCATGCTAATGAAGCGTTCTTTCTCACTTTAATTTTAGCTTCCTGACAGCGTGGTAATGAAGCTTCTTTCTCTCTTTTATTTTAGCTTCCCAACATTTTTTGTCACTTTTATATCAGCTTCCCAATAGCATGGTAATGAAGCGTTCTTTCTCACTTTAATTTTAGCTCCCCAATAGCGTGCTAATGGAGCGTTCCTTCTCTCTTTTATTTTAGCTTCCCAACATTTTTTGTCGCTTTTATATTAGCTTCCCAATAGCATGCTAATGAAGCTTTCTTTCTCACTTTAATTTTAGCTTCCCGATAGCGTGGTTATGAAGCGATTTTTTCTCGTTGGTATTTTCGAAAAACTAATTATTTTAGTAAATTAAATGACGTGAAATATGCATATGGATACGAGGTGTTCTTGCTCACTTTAGCTTCCCTATAGCGTGGTAATGAAGCTTCTTTCTCTCTTTTATTTTAGCTTCCCAACATTTTTTGTCACTTTTATATCAGCTTCCCAATAGCATGCTAATAAGGCGTTCTTTCTCACTTTAATTTTAGCTTCCTGACAGCGTGGTAATGAAGCTTCTTTCTCTCTTTTATTTTAGTTTCCCAACATTTTTTGTCACTTTTATATCAGCTTCCCAATAGCATGGTAATGAAGCGTTCTTTCCCACTTTAATTTTAGCTCCCCGATAGCTTGGTAATGAAGCTTCTTTCTCTCTTTTATTTTAGCTTCCCAACCATTTTTGTCACTTTTATATCAGCTTCCCAATAGCATGCTAATGAAGCGTTCTTTCCCACTTTAATTTTAGCTCCCCGATAGCATGGTAACGAAGCGATTTTTTCTCGTCGGTATTTTCGAAAAACTAATTATTTTAGTAAATCAAACGACGCGAAATATGTATGCGTTGTTAACCGGTGCGTGAAATATCCGCGGCCGGAGCGGATCGCCGGCGCCTCGGTCGCTCTCGACCGGCCGGAGATCCCCTTACGGGCCGGTCCTCGTTCGGCTACCGCTAGGCGCTAGGCGAGAGGCGCGTACACGCGGGCCGGGCCGGGGCGAGGGGGGCGGCCGGGGCGCGGCGAAGGGGGCGCCCGCAGCCCGTAGGAAAGGGTCCCGTCGCATCGTTTCGCCGACGCACAGTCCGCTGAGTGCGCTCTTCGCTTCAGCTACGGGACGCGCTCGACGGTGGTATCGGCGAGGATTGGATTTTCTCGGCGCCGCGCTTAGCCGGACGCGTGCTGCGCCTTTCGGTTGGAGCTTTCGCCCGCGACGGGACGGCCCGACGGACGCGTCGCCGTGGTTACGCGGTCAACAATATTTTGTTGTCGTGCCCGCTTTCGGGACACGCGAACTTTTTTGTCATATTTTTTTTTTCGTTTGGAAGGTGTGTAAAGTTTTCGGATAATTATTGTGCGGTGATCAAAAGGACAGTTTTTTAAGGTACGTATTAATTGAATTTTTTTACTCAAAAACCCATCAAAATACTAACACTAACATTGGCATAATTATAGAAAAACAATTTCAAGAGAATATTACGAAATTACAATACAGTGGTGAAATGATCGAAAGAACAAGAGCTTCTGGGCTATTTTCGTTAACGAAATTATGTTCACTTTTATTTGCACGCTTCATCAAATATTCCATCCTGTTTACCGACTCATTTACAGCCTCGATCTTAGTTCCCCTATACCTCTTAAACAACTTTTAATGGATGTGTAATTATGGTAAACACGGTGGGTCAACAGAAATTTCCCAGAAAGGATTTATACCCATTGAACCGCGTTTTTTAAACCAGGTATAACCCATCGCGATGGCCACGCTGCCGTCTCGCAAGCTGTCCGAGAAGGAATTCCTGCACAAGCCGACGCGGAAGCCGGGCAAGAAGAAGCCCTCTGGCAAATCGGCCAGGTCCGAGCAGAACAACAACGACCATCGCAGCCAGCAGCGCGTCAGCGCCGACAACAAGGAGGAGATGCTGGCCACGTACCAGCCGTGGGTCATCCAGACCTACGGCGATCTGGCCAAGACCAAGACCATCACGCTGAAGAAGTACGCGCGCATCTTGCGCACGTTACGCGGCGAGGAGATCGTCAGCGCCGACAACAGCAAGTTCCGGTTCTGGGTGAAGGCCAAGGGGTTCTGCGTGGGCCGGCCGGGCGGGTACGAACCCAAGCCGGCCGACGGGATCGTGGGACGGTACAGTGTTTGTGACATGGACGATGGGATTCCCCCGGTCAGCGAGAAATCGACCGGCAGCGCCAAGGACCCGCCGTTGTACGTCCCGAACGCTCCTTTCAAGGTAAGATTCGTTTTAAATCGCTTAGGAATCGGCTCGTTTGGATGTTATTTATTTTCGAGATGAATGGGAATCGTCGAAAACTCGTTGCCGAAACACTTGTTGACAATCAACAAGTTTTCGAATTGCACGAAAGTATCGCTTTGACGAGATTCGGAGTCGCGAAGGCACGAAACATAACGGGGCCGTTGTTCATTCAAGCAATCAGATGACGACGTCCCGCTCGAACGGAGAAGATAAAAAGGTCCGCGATTTATTTTCCTGCTGCTCGCTCGCTCGCTCGTGTTGGTTGTTTTTTTTTTTCTTTCACGGTGCCGGGCTTTTCGAACGGGGTTACGAGACGGGTTTTGTACCGTTCGGTATCGGGCGTGGTGTGTTATTATATTTCGTTTTTGCGAGGTCCTGCTCGGAAATTTCGCTTTCTCGTAAAGCGTGTAATTTCGCGC
Source organism: Phyllotreta striolata (assembly GCA_918026865.1). NCBI lineage: Eukaryota > Metazoa > Arthropoda > Insecta > Coleoptera > Chrysomelidae > Phyllotreta > Phyllotreta striolata. Next base: position 8,448,479 of record OU900096.1, read on the forward strand.
GATGCGTGCGCGTTGGAACTGTTTATTACGAAATCGGAAAAACCGTTAAAATAGCGTAGGTACTGTGATTAGTCGTGCCAGTACCCCGCACCGAATTTACTTGATTATTTTTTTTAACTTACCAAAACTTTTTGTTACCTTCGCGCTGCACTAATTCCACATTCCACTATACTCTACTCCAGGGTGCGTTCCAAAACTTGCCCGATGGTTGGAGTGGTTCGTTTACTTGACATTTAGTAGTTGACAAGTTGACATAACTGTAACTGGAAAGTTTGACGTTTTAGATGTTAACGTTTTGACATTTAACTTGACGATGACATTCATATCGTCTAACAATAAATTGTAATCACAGTTCATCGTAAATAAAATGATCTCTGTTCTTTACAAAATATAATACAATGCACTAGCACTACCAATAGTACCAATACAAAACTACTCGGGTAGACAAACGTAACACAGAACACAAAATCTTCCATTTAAAATTGTCTACTGTCATTATTACAACTATTCGTCGCACTTCCAGGCACCGTCGAAAAGTTGTAACCTCGAGTGAGAAAACTAATTCCGGAACGATCAGTGTAATTCAACTCTTAACATAACTCGTTGTTTTTGAACGACTCGAGTAAAAAGTTGGAGTTTTGGAACGCACCCCTAGAAAAGAAATTTCAAAATTGACATTAATGACATTTCGAATGGCATTAGTTTAATAGATGTGGGAATCTTTTTTTGGTATAGAGGTGCAGTAACGACTGTTACAAAATAAGCGTTACTAATTACTCTTCTCTATTCTACTTTATACTTCTCCATAAAAACTCCCAAACTCCTCTAATAGCCGTACCTACCAAACATTTGATCACAAAAAATCTCTTTCAAAAAAATTATTTAGAAAATTAATTCCTCCGAATTTAATATTAAAAAAATCGATCCAAAACCACCCACGTTGTAACTAACTTCTCCGCATATACTCCCCAACATCGACCGTGCTATTAATTACACCCATCCGCCGATCTACCAACGCGTCGCCGGGGCGAGCCCGGCCCTGGGCACGGTAGTCGCGTCGCCGGGACGGCGGTAAAAACGGCGGCTCCGTATCGGGTGCCATTAGCTCGGCGGGCGCGAGAAGAGGCCGGACGAGCGGGCGAGACGGAGAAGGCGAGCACCGCCAGCGGGCCCGCCGGACGGAGCGGCGTGTGTGTACTAACGCGGGCGATGGGCCGTAGTCGGGACGGTACGCGGACGATCCGGCCGGGCCCCGATCACGTATTTCGTCGGATTAATTCGAGACCGTTTTGCGGATGCGAAGGCGATAAGCGAAGCGAGGTCGAATTAATTCGAAAGCGGAGACGGTCGAGAATTCGACGTGTGCCTTTGCGCCGGAGAACGGGCGTAAATTGGGTGCAGATGGTCTGACGAAAAAAAATAGCAATGTGGAAAAATTGGGAGATGGGAGGTTCACAGTAAATTGGGCGTATAATTTGTTCAATATTGCTTTTGGCTCCCGCGATTGATATAATAAAATGTAATTCAGAATATTCTACTAGAATATGATGCCACTTTACTCTGAATATACTCGACTCTGTAACTATTCTGAAACTATTCCGAAACAACTCTGAATTTACTCTGAATCTACCTAATTTGAATCGACTCTGAAACTATTCTAAAACTATTTCCGAATCTACTCTGAATCGACCCTGAAACTTTGTCTAATTTGAATCTACATATACTCTACTCTACCTACTCCGAATCTACTCTACTCTACCTACTCCGAATCTACTCTACTCCATACTCCATACCTCTACTCTACTTTTTAACCATTTTTTAGACATTAACCTTATGACTTGTAGAAAATAGAAGGAAAATAATGGTTTCGAATCGACCCTGAAACTTTGTCTAATCTGAATCTACATATACTCTACTCTACTCCATACTCCATACCTCTACTCTACTTTTGAGCCATTTTTTAGACATTAACCTTATTATGACTTGTAGAAAATAGAAGAAAAATAATGGTTCGGATACCGCCCTGTCGATTCCTTATCAAACAACCGCAACCTCTAACTCCGAAACCTTTTCGGAAATCCGATATTCCAGAACGTGTACGCGTATACGCCGGGATATATTCGTGCACGTATACGCTATACGCTGTACCGGAGACACGCGGGTTCGGGTCGATTCGTGCCGGCTAGGCGACACTCGAAACTCTCGAGAGAGATTGCGGGATTTTCCAGCGAGATTGCCTCGACGAACAATGGAGGCGTGAAATCTTTCGGTTAACTGTTTCATCGCGTTCTTTATTCCTCCGCTTTTTTTTTTTCGGGGCTTTTTCTTTTCGGGCTCTTCGCGCTACCGAGCTGCCTGCAAAAAACGTACCGCGGGATATAATGTTATTTAAATTCCTGTGCATTTACTTGCTTCTTTAGTTTTCTAGGTATAACGCTTTTATGTGGTTCAATTTAGATATATAAAGAATAAAAATAACAAACACTAATGATTGATTGATCCAAATGTGTGTTTGAATTCTATTAATTATTATTATCTAATTATAAAATCTAGTTAAGAAACCGAAAAAGTTTTGGTGCGCAAGACGAATAGAAAACTTGAACCACTTGAAGCCTTTTGGGTTTCCGAATTGCAGCTTTTTAATTTCGCGTTAATTAAAGATCCGATTTACTCCGTTCGAAACTAATTAAATCGCACGGAACGCTCGAAATAGATGAGTAAGTAAAAATAATACGACCAAAAAAAAATCGGTTTGTATCTGGAACTCGTTATCGGAAAGAAAAGACGACAAACTTCCCGTTCATTTGCCGTCCCCTAAAAGGGTATTTTCCAGTCATCGCGTCCCATTGTTTTCCTTCATCCGACGAATGCTATTTTAAAAACGGATTCTTTTTAGGCACCCTTTCCGCGACCCGCTTTTTTCCCACCCCCCGCCTCGATATTTCGCTCACTTTGTTTCCTTTTTGCGCCGCTTTTCACCGGTCTTTATCGATCCTAATCCGCCAAATCGCTGAATAATTAGCCGCCCAGAACCCCATCCTAATTATAACGATGCATACCCAAATCACCGCAGATTTTCCCAGACAAGCAAGGATATTTCTTTCTAAAATATTCTCTGGATATCTGGATACATATGGATTTTTCTGGATAAGGGTCTGGAAGTTCACTAGCCTAATAAGACATGATCTACCTACATGAGGCAAATAAGGATACGGGTCTGGTAAATTCGCTATCCTATAATACCTATGAGGCAATTCTCGATACGGGTCTGGATATTCGAAATTGGGAACGAGGAGTAATCTCTGCTCCTTCCACAATTAACCGTATGTGTGCATAGCGGTTAATTATGCATCCGGTAGTGGCGAGACGGCTGTGCCAGATAAGGATTAGTTTACCAGTTTACAAGCTACATAGGACAGGACGGGGATGGGATTTCGCTTTCGTTACCTCCGCTAACTAACTAACCGTCCCCCGGGGATTAGGGAACGGGTTATTTTCGTTTTCCACCGGCGCAAACGGCGCCGGTAATCGAGTCTGCAGTACCTGCCTGCACCGTCGGGCGTGAATTCGCGAGGCACTTCAAGGACGCCCGGAAAACCCGTCGCATGGATACTGATGATGGAATCGACGAGACGTAATATTCGGGCGTCGACGTAACGGCAACCGCATTTAGAATGTCATTAGAGCATGATTGTAGGAGCCCCGCCGTTGATTAGATTATCGCCCGATAGCGGCGTACACGCCGAAATCGGGCGGATTGTGTTCAGGGGTGCACCGGAGGATTCCTGGATTTTTTGGGATGGAAAATAATAGAAAATATATTACAATTCTCAATTCCTAATTACAATAATTAATAGTAATAAAGCGGGAATCGTTATTGAGTGACTGAGTGATTGGTGTTTAATGCCACAATTATTTGTGTTTGGATGAAAAATAGCACTAACTACTACATAAATGACCAGGAGGAATAGAATAATCGACGTTTCGATTACTGCATCAGTATGCGTGAAATTCGAGCTCGCGTAGCTCGCGAGACCATCGATCAGGTAACCGTCTGTGGGGCTATTTAGCGGGTAAAACATTTACGCGGTTCGCGTATTAGTACCCGACGTAACAACGGTCGACGCTAATTGCCTGTGTACATTTACGTGTTATCGCTCGCCCGGAACGCATTCTCCTAATCAATTTGGACCAATGGGATTTCCGTGTCGGACTGATAACGGCGATAACCATCTCTCCGGGCTCGCCCATCTGATAAACGACTGTGCTAATATTAATACAGTTAACGAAACGCGCCGTTTCTTTTTTCCCAACGAACTTCGAGTTGGCTGTTTTAATTACGTTAACGTTAATCATATTAATACGTTGTGAATTTTTTTCCAAACAAATTTGAGTATATCGAGTTGGCTGTTTAACTAATTATAATAACGTTAGCGTTAACGTAATAAAAATCGCGCTAGAATTTTGGTTAATCATATTAATACGTTGTGAATTTTTTTCCAAACAAATTCGAGTATATCGAGTTGGGTGTTTAACTAATTATAATAACGTTAGCGTTAACGTAATAGAAACCGCGCCGGAAATTTGGCGTAGGATAGTTCGGAATTGCACCTTATTATTGCCTCCATTAAGTTACACGCTCTGTAAACTCCCTCTCGCCGCGTCGTTAACGTTAACGTTAAGTTCAACGCCGCCGGCGGAAGCGGCGTAAAGTTTTTATCGTCCGTAGAGGCGGATCTCGGGGATTAGTGGGTCTCGCGTTCCGGGCGCACCGGCGCCTCGCCCGCCTTCCGGGGGCCCGCTTTAATGCGCCCGGCTTTCGGCGCTGCGCTCCGCGTATCGCGGTTATTATAACGGATTTTCGCTTTTTGCCCGAGCAATTTGCATCGGTTAACGGGCGCTCGTTTTCGCGGCGCTCGCAATGACCCCGACGTTAACTCCGAAACGCGCGATAACGTAACGTTAAATACGAAAATTCGCGAAAATCAACCGATAATTGGTGGTTGAATTTGTTTTTTTTTACAAGTGTTAAGAGTCGGGTAATTTTATTGTCGAATTATATAGAAAAAAACTCCAGGTAGTTTTGAACCCAATTTTTGTTATCAGGTGTATTATTATTACCTTCAGGTATAAATTCTCAGACGCGTGCCTGAGTTTTTGTATAGATAACAACCTGCCCCTATGCAATCGGGGTGACTAATATTTACAGAAAAAATCCCCCAAATAAAAATAGAAAAGTAACTTAATCGATAAATTAATATCTTCGTAATCGACTTTTTGATGCTTTTTAAAAATCCGTAAATTATCTTCAAGCCTTATTAAATTCCAGCTCTCGGTATATTTTTTTCTAAATCCGATTCACCGGGATCGTTTATTAAAACTTTTTCCGCGAGATTCCAATTCGAACCGTCGAACATATCGCCGACTCATTACAGCCGCGTCTCGATATATTATATGGGTCAGAATGACTTTCGGAGCGATTGTGCGTCCGAGGGGCGAAACCGGGGGATAAAGGGAAACCGGTACGGAGAGCGGAAGCGTCGACAAGCCCTAGTGTCCTTATATAGTGCCGCCCCGCTGCCCCGGCCCTAGCCCAGTGGCGTCCCCGACAATCGCTAAAACTGCATAATTACGGGAGAATTATTGATGAATCAATCGCAATTAATTGGGCAATTTTAGTCGCAAGGATAAGTATAAATTTGACGGAACCGTCTCGAGATTTTAATAGATTTATTGAAGCGATCTTAAGGCTTTAATAGACTTACTGAAGCAATCGCAAGACTTTGATATAGCCCTACTTCTTGACACAATCTTAAATTTTCTGAAGCTATCTCAAGCGTTTTATAGACTTATTGAAGCGATCTCAAGTCTTTAATAGACTTATCAAGCGATTTCAAGACTCATAGTAGACTGTAGTAGACTCATTAAAGAGATCACATGATTTTATGGGCATATTGAAGCAATCTGAAGACTTACACAGCCTTTATATTGCTTTAATAGATATATTGTAGCTTTCTCAAGACTCTAATCGTCATACTGAAGCAATCTGATGACTTATACAGACTTATTAAAGCGAACTGAAGACTTTAATAGACTTATTGAAGCAACCTCTAGACTTATTGACTGTATAATTCCCACAACTTTTAGTAGATAGTTAATTTTAACGAAATTTTCGGAGGTTCCTGGGCAGAAAACGGGCCGCATGGCGGCGCCGCTGGGCCCCGTCTCCGGCCCGACATCTGGGCGAAGTTGTCGGTTCGCTCTCTGTCTGGCCGTAAACGCGTGACACGCCACCCTAAACACGCGTATATACCGTTTTCCATTTAGCCCGACCGCCGCATGCCCGGCGAACGGGGTGGTCTCTCTCGCCATCCGCAGAATATATATATCGAGGGGTGTTCGAATTGCGGCGCGGAATAAAAAATGCACGGCGCGAGAAGCGGGACGCGAAAGAAAAAAATAATATAAAACGTTGCGAAATTGACGGAAAAACGATTGGAGAAAATCCGGAATGTGCCGGTAATTTTATGTTACTTTTATGTAACGATGTAAAAATATACTTACTGAAGCGATCTAACTACTTTAGTGGGTATATAGATTTATTAAAGCCATCTGAAGTCTTTATTAGACTTATTTAAACCATATCAAGTCCTTAATAGACTTATTGAAGCTATCACAAGACTTTAATACATTTTTTGAATTCATCAGAAGATTTTACTAGATTTATTGAAGCGATCTGAGGACTTAAATATACTTATTCAAGACGTCTAAATACTGTAATAGACTTATTAAAGCCATCTAAATACTGTTAAAGACTTATTGAAGCCATCAAAAGACTAATAGATTTTTTGAAACCATCTAAAAATTTTACCTGACTTTTTGAAGCGATCTGAGGACTTTAATAGACATGTTGAAACCTTCTGAAGACTTTAATAGACGTCAAAATATCGTAATAGACTTATTGAAGCCATAAAATTACTAATAGATTTATTGAAACCATCTGAAGGTTTTCCTAGACTAATTCAAGCCACTTGAAGATACATTTGATAAATTTATTAAAGCGATCTGACGACTTTCATAAACTTATTGAAGTCATCTAAGTATTACAATAGACTTATTGAAACCGTCTGAAGACTTCAACATGCTTCAGAACAAAACGGTTGTCTATTTCGACTGAATAATTTGGAAAACCGGTCCTGTGTACGACGCGAAAGTTAGGAAGTTTTCGCGACAACCGACAACCGCCAACGATGCGAGGAACGCCAGAACAACAAGAAGAGCGTATTCTCCGTTTCCCAAAAAGAGCCTCCGACCGACGTGACGCCTTTGTTGCCCGGATCAAAGCGTCCCCTTTTGCATTCGGCACGGATGCCTGACGCCCGACGGTGAACGTAATTTGCGGCCGTTCCACTTGTTTAGGCCGCGTCCTTCGTAGACGAAACCTGCGCCCGCTTGCACCTCCGGACGCTCGGACTTTCTCTCTACTTTATTATCGAAAACCGTCTCGCTCGAAAATACGAAAATCCATGGGGTTTGTATTAATAGAGCGATGGTAGAGCGTTAGGAAATCGCACTTTTGTCTATTAGTGGAAAGGTTTTGGGCGTTATAATTCGTTGGTGAAATTAGCGCGGGATCCCTCGGATGAGGAGATTAATGCCCGCAGAACTTACGGTGATTAACGTAATGGCAACAAGTTGTTAATAAATCACTTGATATCGTCGCTTCAGTCGGTTATTCTTCTTAGTGTTTTCGTGGATTTTGGCGCTAATAAATGGAAAATTTGGAGGTAATAAAATAATAAAGCGTACTGATTTACTCAGTGCGAAAAGGTACTTTTAAAATAGGAAATCGGGAATAATTAAGAGATATATTGGTTGGTTTAAGTAAAGTTTATTTGTCGACCGCACTAAAAGGAAGGCGACGATATAAAAAGACGCCCGGAATTGGAGTTTCGCCGCGTTTTTTACGTTTTCTCTCCGGCATTTCGTTCTCCCGAGACGATCGTATTCTATTTCGGCGCTTTCTATAGCCCCGCTAGTTTGTCCACCCCGCCGGACGCCGTCCCTAAATCCTCCTCTATATACGATTCTCTCAGGTTTCCCCGGGAAAAACAAGGAACGAATAAAACCGAAGAAGTTACGGCGTCCAGGAATTTCTACATACCCAAAGAAACAAATAATTCCGTAGTCAAACTACAGCGTATCAAATAAATTAAAAAACCGGCCCCGTTCCGTTTACTTATCCGGCCAATTTCCCGTCGGAAATTCGCCCGGCTGCGAAAAAAAAACAAAATAAAAAATATAAAAAAGGATCCCCGGCCGTCGCCGTCACGAACTCAATTTAATAATTTATCGCGAGCCGAATTAGGAATTCGCGTCCGGAGGATAACCCGCCCCGCCATGAAATTATCATGCGGCCCGAGAGCCCGAACGAAAAACGGACGGGATGAGAAGCGAAATCCCCAAATCACACCCTAATTTATCTCCGTTGACCGGCGCACCGTCCCCACCCAAACCCACCCCCCGAAACCATTGGCGCACCCGCAAATTTTTTCCCTGCATTCTCACAAAAATTATTTATCTCATACGCCGGTTTTTAATTTATTTATTAATTACATAATGTTAAGTAATTAACAACAACTTAATTAACTAGTTACTTTATTAATTACTTCATTAGTTAGTTCTTTAGTTACTTCATTAGTTACTCCATTACCACATTAGTTAATGAATTAATTGCCTCCTCAATGAATACTCGATTGGTCGCTTAATGAATTAGTTGCGTCATTAGTTAGGTAGTTAGTTAAGTTTTGAAATTTCCGACGAAAACGTAGGTAAAATTGGGCGAGCGGCGGGCACGTCTATGGGGAATCGGGCCGTAGGGCATTTGGCAATTTTGCGGAAAACGGACCCGGGCCACTCGACGTCGACGTCGCGGGGCCGGGCCGGGATGGGGCGGGCGAGGGGCCGTCGGGCCCGACGCAACAGCGGGCGAGGAGATCGTTTCCGCTATTAGCATTTCCCGATGCGGCAGATGTGTCCGCCGACGCGCCTCCCTCCCCGCGCGCGCCCCCGCCGCCGCCGCGCCTCGCCGGATTATCGCCGGTTACGGTTCACGTGGAAGTTCTACGCGCTCTCGCAGCCCCGGGGCCGGCGGGCGGCGAGGGTCGGACGGTTCGGAGGGGTCGAAAAATTGAAAGGGAAAACCGAGCCGGCGGGAGGGCGGGCGGGTTTCGTTCGGGGGGTACGTGTTAGATTATTAACGGGTCTCGTTCGTTTTTTAATGATTACGTTTAGAAAATGCTGAATGCGACGAGCAAAGAATGCTGTTAAGGTTTAGTTTCAGGTAGTTATAAAATTTTAATTAGGTATAGTTAAATTATCATGTTCATTAATTAAAGTAACTACAAAAATAACAAACTAATGAAGTAATTAATGAAGCAATTAACGAAGTAACTAATGAAGTAACTAACGGAATACCAAATGAAATAACTGATGCAGTAACTAATTAACTAGCTAATAAAGTAACTGATGAAGTAACTAATGACATAACTAATGAATTAACAAATTAAGTAACTAACGAATTAAGTATATCGTTTGCTCCATTTCCGATTGTAACATGGTCATTTCTATGAGTGGAACAAAGAAAGATTAATAAAATAACAGTTGTCAGAGTGAAAAGTTGCAATGACATAAATGTCATTCTTTCCTTTTCATTTGTAAGTGTCTAATAGAAGTTGTCTTTATGGCACCCATGGCCTATATAACCTATGCTGCGATCAAAAATGGAGCAACCTGTCTAATATACATAACTATTGAAGTAGCTAACTATTATAATATAACTTGAAGCATTAATATTTTATAATTTATCTTGAGATATAAAAAATTGTTATGTAAGAAACAGAGCAATACTATATGATGTATATGATGTAATAAATTCTAATTAATGCAGCGTAATTTAGGAAATACTAGTCAAATACGCGCGACGGAGTTCCATCAAACGGGCGAAGTTCTTCCAGGCACGGCGTTTCCGCGGAACCTATTAAAACTCATCCGGTATTCGGATTTTCCCTGCGGTCCCCTTGTTTGTTCTCAGTCTCCCGCTTTTCCCGTCCGCCCGATGCGAGTCGGGCTCGAGATTTGCGCTTTTCTGTCCCCCCGTTCCGGCGGCGACCGCGGCCTTTCGAGGCCCGTTGTCGCGAACGTGCTTCAATTTTTGATACTCCTTTTTTTTTTTTTTCGCTACCGGGAACTTCAAAGGGGAGAAAAACTGGCGGCGACGGAACGGGCGGCTTCCGTTGCTGCGGGTGAACGATTTTTTTTTTCGCCTGCGAGAGTTTTTTTTTTTCGTTTTCATATTTTGCCATCGCATTTTTACGTCGGGAAATTGTTATCGGGTTCGGGCGAACGGTGACTAATTAATTGGACTCGTTATTTTCGGGAAGTTGTTAGTCGATATTTTGGAAATGCAATACGGCTGGTTTTTACGCAGTCGATAAATTTTTGTTGCGATTAATTAATTGCTCGTTATTTTTTTTGTAAAAATATATTTTTGTGTAGGTATTACAATTTTGATGTACATAGGTAGATATTTGGAAATTTTGCAAGTACTACAGTATCTACGAATTGTTTATAGGGATATTAATAGGAAAGTTTTTCCTCTACTTTGTTATTATCTATTCTACCCTTCTCTAATTTACTTGATTCTATTCTATTCTGAATCAACACTACACTACTCTACTCTAAGTCTATAAAATTTCTACTCTACTCTATTCTAATGCTTCGTTAGTCTACAGTCTACACCATTTCCCGCGGCACAAATTAAACTGGTAAACCGTCATCGTCGCGCCGAATACATCTTAATTAATTAACCCGTTCGAGCGGGAAATGAACGCCTGAAAAATAAAAAATCCCCCGGAGAAAAAGGAGCGAGAGCGTAAAGAAACGAAGCCTTCTAAAATTACGCTCTCGCCACCCGGCCTCCGCCCGGCCCCCGCCTCGGCCCCCCGCCTCGGCCCCCCGTCGCGTCAAAGAGAGCCGAGTCGTCGGCCGATAGCGAGCGGAGCGGCTCTGTTCGCCGGTGCCGGTGCCGCTGCCGGTGCCGCTCCCCATGACACATTGGGCCGTTGTTCGTGTGTCGCCCCGTTATACGCGAGAGAGCGTATTCCTTTGTGACGTCAGCCGCGCGAGAGGCGACCGAGGAAATGGAAATTGCACCCGGCTCGCTGGATTTTGGTTTTTTTTTCTTTTTAATTTGGGTCGCTTCGTCGTCGGGCGATGTCGTCGGCAGGTTTTCTGGGGGTTTTTGTGAAGGAGGGTTCGATGTGTTGTTGGTAATAGGGCGCGGATGACGTGGTGAAATTTGAGTTAATTGGGCGCCAGGTGATTGGGGATGTTTTGATTTAGTACTTCCATTTGGTGGGAAAAATGTTTTCCTACGATTTTCGAAGAATGCGAAATTTTCAAAAATGGCTTAATTTTCGAGATATTTCAATTTGTTATGAATTACAACGAAATCACTAATTTTATGAACTCGATGAAAAATTGCAATTATCCCTAAAATTTATCTAGATAGAAACACCTAGTTTGTTTAATTTTATGCAAAAAACCTTTCTCTACAATTTTCAAAGATTCGAAAATTTTCAAAAATCTCTCAATTTTCGAGATATTTCAGTTTTTTTATGAATTACAACGAAATCACTAATTTTATGACAACTCGATGAAAAATCGCAATTATCTCCAAAATTAATCTAGATAGAAACACCTAGTTCGTTTCATTTTATGCAAGAAACCTGTCTCCACAATTTTCAAAGAATCGAAATTTTTCAAAAATCTCTTCATTTTCGAGATATTTCAGTTTTTTATGACTTATAGCAAAATCAATAATTTCATAACTCGATGAAAAATCGCAATTATGTCCAACATTAATCTAAATAGAAACACCTAGTTTGTTTAATTTTATGCAAAAAACCTTTCTCTACAATTTTCAAAGATTCGAAAATTTTCAAAAATCTTTCAATTTTCGAGATATTCCGACTTTTTCTGAACCACTCCAAAATCATTAATTTCATTACAAATCACAATAAAAGCCCTATTTCGAAAACTAATCGATATAAAATATCCTCCAAAATTCAATATACGGTCTCGCTCGCTTCGCAAGCTCAACTCCACAATTTTCTCTCGCCTCATTAGCCAGAAAACAATCCGTCTCACCTACACGAATCCATTTCCAAATTACCCCGCTTAAATCGCCCCGAATTCATCGGGCTTATCTTAATACTTCTAAGTGCAATTCGCTCCGAACCGATCGAGTTAATCTCCTGCGAGCGTAGACTGGCGACGAGAGCCATTACGTGCCGTTGTGCTCGGTCCTCCTGCCGGCAATAAACCGGATCGCGTCCGTACGCTTACCGGCTCTCGTTCCATTCCTGCTGCATTCCCCGATTTTATGTGCTTGCGGTGTGCACGGGTTTCCTGCAAAAACTCCCGATCGCCGTCGTCGATTCGAACGCTCGAAATTCGGTAATTAGTTAGTCACTTTCGGTAACCCCAGCAGGACTTTTTTAATCCGACAGGAAATTGCCCCGCTGGTTATCTTCCGGCGAATTAGGATCGTTTGTGCGAAACATCCCGTCCGATGTTCGTTATAAAGCGCGGTCTAATTAAACCCGGAATACCTGCAGGAGTTCGGAATTCGCTCGAATCGAGACGGGAGTTTCTTCCGTCGCTCGGAAGTTGGCGGTCGGGAGTAAAAGGCGCCCGATTACGCGAACAGATCGCGTTATTAAGTCGAAAAGTTTCCCATCGACTCTATAATTTTTCGACGTAGATTGCACGGAACGAACAGACCGCGATGAATTCGGATTTGCGGCCGCAAAAACGGCGATATAGCGGGAAATTTACGGCAGCGAATGGCGCATTAACATCCCGGATTAATCGGGAATTTCGCGAAGAAAAAAACCCATCCATATCCAGACGGTGTTAAGGCGTACTATAGGTACATATTTCGTTGCTCCGGATATATCATCGTGTACGTTTTCCTCGCGGAAAGATTTATACCTCTCGGCAATGTCTATTCGCATGGCGCTCGCCCCGTTCCGCGTTCCCTATATCCAGATCCCATCCACTTTCTATTCCGCCGGCGCTCCGCCACTCTGCGAAATGCAAAATTTACAGTTTCCAGCGGCTAGAGCTTAGCATAACCCTCGGGGAACGTATAACACAGGATGACAAGTCGCAGGTGTTTACGGCACAGAGGCGTACCTACCTGTCCCAAAGATGGGATGAAGAAAACGATGAAGAAAGGGATGAAGAAAGGGATGAGGAATGGGATGGGTACATGGAAAAACGGGAACAATGTGGGATGAAAACGGAATCAAACTGTGATGATGATGGGATGGGGAATGGGATCAATCTGAGAGGAAAGTAGGATCAAACTATAATGATAATGGGATGAAGATTAGAAAGTAGGATAAGATAATAAGATAAGAAATGGAACAAACATTTGGATCAATCTGGGATGAAAATGGTATCAAACTGTGATAAATATGGGATGAAATAAATATGGAATAAAATACAGACTAAAATGTGGTGATAATGGAACAAAAATGAGATAAAAATACAATCAAAAGATCTGATGATTACGCAACACAATACTCAATAATATCAATACCAAAAACATCAGTGCAAGGAGAGTATCGAAAGAAGTAGTTTTGTAAAATTGTGGAGAAATACGGTGGCGTCGCGACGGCCCTGTAGCGGGGGACGCCGAAGAGGCCTTTCAACATCCGGCCGTAGCCCGCAGCCCTAATCGGGTTAGTGCTTTCTCATTTTCACGGTGCCGAGACGTTCTCGAGAAGGCGAAAGGTTGCCAGCGTCGGGACGCACCTGTAATATTCCTGCGAATTTTTCCGGACGCGATTGATGCAAAATAACTAGGTAATTAACGCGAGTATCAAGAAGAACATTATAGAGAACTCTTCACAGAAACAGGCAGTTAACTATTAGAGCTCGATTTTTTCCCCTATTTGAAAAACAAAAATAAATTATTTGTTGTACCTACCCTACAATCGAGTTTTATCAGAAACCGAATATAAGCGGTTTTGCGAAGGGACAGAAGCGGAATTCGATGCGAGATCGACAATATCCGCCCCGATTATTTTTCGGAGAGCGAATCTCGGATGATTCATCTGTCGCTCGCCTCGGGCGCGACGCGGCGTTCCCGATTCCCGAACCCCCGGAACGTAACGGGGGGCCCCCGTTCGCGCTGTCAACGCAATACCATTCTCCGGGCCCTTTTTTTTCCCGTTCGGCGCGACTAGCCCGCATTTCATAATTCCGCTAATTGGATAGGCTCCGCATCGAATGGCACAGTGCCGTACGGTTCTCGCCATCGCTCCATAATATATCGGCGGTAATAAAATCGCCCGGAGTGTTTCCTTTATTCGGCGCGCCGAGTCGAATATTTTGTCGAGTTTCCCGAACGCGGGAAACGCCGCTAAGTGGCCTCGTCTGGAGCGGCTTTCCAGAACCGGCGAAAACCCGAGATGTAGGTAGGTACTTTGTTTTTAGCTCGTTTTTGTTCTTTATCTCGACTTCCGTTCGCCGAATCCGCGACTCGCTTATTTTCCGATGCAAATACCGGGAATCGGTCCAACAGATATATGCATAAAAATCTAATAAGGATATAAGATGCTATGTTATGGTAAATGTATATCAAATTTGGTGCATCTCAGAAAAGGATAGGGAATCGGTAGAGAAAAGCAGGGAAGCGTAGGGAAGGGTGTGAAAGGTCTATTTGCAAGAATTAATCAAACTTCTCTCGTTTGAATGTTTTATAAGAATAGGAAAGAGCAGAGAAGTGTATAGGATGACATAAAAGAATCGGGACAAGTAAAGAAGCAAGGGAAAGATTAGTAAAATGTAGGGTAGGAATGGAAAACGGTGGAAAATAGATTGAAAGGGTAATGATATCACCATCCAAATACTTGGGAGACAATCAATATTACTGAGTGAATTGGAAGATGAATTAGTCAATTATATTCTAGAAATGGAAAAATCTGGATGTGGTCCATATTATATTCACTTTCTGAAAGTTCATAAAAATGATATAAAAAATGTTATTTATTTCAAAGATTTTGTTTTTTTTGGGGAAATTTATTATTAAATTTATGGAGTTTTTCTTAACTAAATGGTTAAGGAATTGTTTAATATAAATAAGGCTGATTAAAATTTAAAATTCGACTTTCGAAAAGTGCTAATGGCGCACTTTCTCTATAAAAGGTTAGGTCATTTGCTCGAATCATTCCATATTATTTTACAAAGCATCTTTATTTCACCTCACTAAAGTTATAGATTTTATTTTCCAACAAAATCAACTATTATAGCATCAGTTATTGTGCAACTCCTGAGGCGCGCAACCGATTAAATAGTTCCTAATAGCTAAGAATTATAAACAGCAGAAAATTCGTGCGTGAAAGTACACCTAAATCAGCCTCTGTGCGGGGGGATAATGCCTCGGGCGGCAATACGGGAACCGAGCAATGAGCACACACCGCCGCCGTTGCCGCGCCGTCACCGCCGCTAATTCGTTCTCTAGCATGCGACCGGCTTCTCTCTAATTGACGCCATAATCACATATCTCTGCCGGCGGATCTCCGTTCGCTCCCTTCGCTTTCACCCCTGCCCCGGCCGTCTCTCTCCCGCGCGCCGGCCGTCTAGCTGTGGCGCTCCCGTTCGACGTATGGCTGCGCGTTTACATTACATTACGCCCGGCTGGGAATTATGCATGCCGCACGTATTTGTTTCAGTTATGGATACGGATATGTGCGGCGTATGTGGGAAAACGGGGGAATGCTTTTTCCGTTCGGCAATTTTTTTTTTGCGCTTTACGGATGGGAGGTTTCTGATTGCTCCGGCGGGCGAAGGTGTGGAGGATATTAGGTTCTGTTTGCTCCCATTCATTCCGTACCGTCTCGTCTACCGCTTTGATTAATTGCACGATTTAAAAGCCTCCCATACGAGGTACGAAAATATATTTCTCTCCACCAATGTCGCTTCTAAATTCGTTAATTTCTCGTCGACCAGTTCCGTTGGAAACGTCGTGGGCCGCGCCGCGACCGTAATTAGGTCCGTCGGAATCGAATGTAATCGCCGCAGAGGCGGCGAGAGAGCGCCGAAATCCAGTAGCTGATGGCTTTCATCGTCAAACATGGGCGGCCGAGATGGTTGGTTTAGATACGCGGGTTTGCTTGTTTAGCGACCTCGCTGATTACGGGCATCCGTCTCGGTGCGCCCAAATAGGCAGTACTGACCTAGTGGATTTGTTTTCCCAAAACGTAAAAGGCCAATTCCCAAACGTATATTGACTGTTCTTTATAACGAGGCACCAAGACAGTGGCTAGAGCCCTACGAAGACGGGTGCTTGTAGAAACTCCCGGAAATATGCCGAATAAATCGGTTTTTTCGGCAACGATTTTCCGAATATTCGGGAATTAGTAGGCGCCCGATAGAGCGGAATGTTTTCGCCGGAATCGGTTCGAAATTGCGTTTTCCGAACTATCGGTCACGCAACGTAAAAGCGTCGAATTTTCGCGGTGCACGGGGTCGAATAAACGCGCGTTCATTTCCAATGGCGCTCTCTTATATTCAACCCGCGTCGAATTATTTCGAAATTAAAATTAGCGCTCGTTACGCGCGACCCTTTGATGTTTCGCTGCGTTCTCGATTTTTCGGAAAATTTCACCTATTTCTACGTACAAAAACAACCACACACAGCTAGTGTAACAACGAATAATACTTCTACTACATTATAATATAAAAACTCGATAATCGTTCGACTATAGCGATATAATAAGGGCAATAAGTACCATCGAGCGAAGCGCGATTGCCCGCTCGACGTCGACGGCGAGCCTTATTAAACGAAATCGTTCGGGGGGGCCCCGCTTTAATGCGGTTTCCTGCCCGGTCCGGATTTTACGGCGATCATTCGACGTAACGACCGAACTCGAAAACGCCATTTTTACTGACTCACGAAACGCTTTTTTTACGCCTTTCCGTTGAAATATTCATGAGGCCGGCCGAGGTGACAGCGAGAGAGCTCTTTCGTGACGCTCTGGCGGCGGATTTGCCCCGTTCGAGCGGTCGAATTTCACTACAAAAAAAGCGGCCGTTGTAATTTATCCGATATTAGAACCGCGCGATTTGTAGCCGGGATGATTATTCTCCCGATAAATTCTTATCCCTTTGTTCCGGCCATCGGGAAAAAGTTGCATGAGCGTACAAATTGACGGGTGGAGAGCCGCGGACTGGAAAGTTCCCGGCACGTTTTCTCTTTCTTCCTTTCGGCTCTAATAGCTCTTGACCCGATCCGGCGACTTCGGGGAGAGATTTGCCTCCATCTGCCGGTTCTCTCGCTCTCCAACCGTTTCTCGTTTTTATAGACAAGTCAATGCATCATTCGATTTATTTATTTTTAAATTTCGTCCAAATTTTGTTCAATATTTCTAAGCAAAGCCAATTGATTTATATGGACTAACAAAAAACAAGTTACTAGTATAAATACACTACTATGAATATACTCAGAATCTACTCTAAAAGTAGATACCTACACTGAATCTACTCTGAAACTACTCTGAATATATTTTGAATCTACTCTTAATGAATTTTGAGTCTACCTACTATGGATACACTCCGAATTTACTCTGAATTTACTCTGATTATTCTGCGAATCTACTCTGAATGTACTCTGGATCTACTCTACTTGTACAATTTGCGGTGATTCTTTAATTTCAATACGAATTGAAATAAAAAAAAACATTACATTATTTCCTGGTCTATATCCGATCGTGACCGTACTTTTCTACTTTCTCGGCTCCTTCGACGAAACAGGAAATAGCAACGCCGATGCCCGAAGGCTGATCGAAAATCCCGCTATTGAAATCCCGCTTCTGAAATCACGTTCGGGACTACCGGAAACCGTTTTTATATTCCAAATCCGTTCGCTATGTTTTCACTTAATATTGCTCTTTAATCCACAACGGCGAATCGCCAGAAATCGTTCCGGGGATATCAATCATCCGAACTTGACCGTGACAGTTACTAATGTAATTCTTTTAATTGCTATTTTTCTACCACTTCCTGCAGGTTCCTTCCAATTCAGTCAATTGCTCTTATAAAGGCTTATAAAAGAAGTAGGTATGTGCAATTGGAAAATCTTGAGTTTGTGTGTATGAAATGGTGATGGGTAGTTCCGGCCCTGTGCGGGCGACCCCCGATAGCCCCGAAATAAATTATAGCTGTTCATGTGTTCGCGGTTGACAGGCGGAAAGTGAAAAACGGAAATGGAATAAAACAAAGGAGGCGCGCCCGAGCTAAACCGGACTGGATAGCAACAGGTGTGCCTGCACAATGAGGACCCGCACTTTCTTTTTCGAGCCAGATTAACGGACGTCTCCGGTTCTCCTTCGCCCCGATTAGGATTCCTTCAGAAATTATGATTTCCCGCTAATTGTGCCGCTTCGAACCAGGAACTTTCCGGTTATCTTCTTTACTTATTTAAAGAAAATCCGGCACATATTAAATCTCTCTCATCGCAAACTCGCGCTACTGGATCCGAATTAACATAGTTTACGTCGAACGGGTGAATTTCTCTACTCGCAGGATCCGTCGGCGTCGCCGTCGCGGCGCTAATTCAAACGAAAACATCAATTCCCGAAGTTCATCAATTCCGAGTTTTCGCCCTTGTTAACGGAATTTGAAAACGAGCCCTTCCCGAGCGCCGGAGTTTCCGGCTAAAACTCCGCAACCCTCTTGATCTCCGCGCTTCGACAACTCTAATCCCGAGCGAATTCGTTCGAAAGATTACGTTTTCTTTGTCCCAGCGTCGCCGATCCCGGGGGGAATTTCCAATCAATAACCAAATCCGTCCCTTACCTGCTCTATAATACACTACATTCACATCAAAGCCTTGATTAATTAACACTAAACTTCTTACAACAACCCCCAGAAAACTATACCTACATCTATTTAAAAAAATTTCTATTCCATCTGACCCGCTCTATAAGAAAATTATATTTATTTTAGAGCGAAACAAAGGACGCCACTTTCCCTATTCCTCTTCCCGTTCGGCGACCGCAATCCCGGTCCGGGCTTATTTGGGATCCAAGCGTCCCGGAAAATTTCCCCGGAACCCGTATCCCGACGTTCGGGGCTTTACCTGCGAGTTTTCCCGCCTGATTGACAGCGCTGAGCGATTTTTTATGTCGAAGCCGGAAAACTGCGCTCGGGCCCTTCGAATGGAAGACCGATGGAAAAGCGGGGACGATAAGAGTTTCGGTTTGACGGTTTCGGATATTCGAAAACCGCCTTTTTTCGCCTCCTTTTGCTCGAGCTGTTTCCGATATTTTTTTAGTTTAGAGTGCTTGTTGTGGTTCTGGTGAAAGTTTAAAATATAGCCGTAAAAAAATCTTTATTTAACAAAGATACAAGAGGGTGTAATTTTCATGTATTTTACCTGCTTTTAAACTCCCGCTCGCAGGCGCTGCTCTTCGACCCTCTCATGAATATTCCCCATCGTTAATGTCCCGTGTAGAATCCGGCGCGCCCGGAGCCGAAAAACATTCTAATAGGGGGCCCGCGAACGGGGCCGGATCCGCCCCTGCGTTGTTTATCCGTGCAGTTTGACCTATCAAGCGGCTCGGTACGAAACGGCCGCGGGGGCGGGTGTAGATATAGCGCCCCGTCGGTCCCTCGAAACGCCGCCGCCGCCGTTTCGAGCGGCCCCCCGGTTGCCGGTTTCGCAAAACCGACACCGCCGTCGCACCGTTGGAATTTCCGGTCCATTTATGTGGACCGAATCCGGGAAAACCCCGACGTTTCCTGCGAACAAAACGTTGCTGGAACCGTCTCTAATCTCGGTTAATACAGGTTCAAAAGTATTACTACTAATCGAGCTCGCGAAGCGAGTGAGATAGAATAAATGAAGGAGGATTCGTTGAGGATTAAAAGAGGAAAAATATTGTAGCAGGGTTTGTGTGATTTTGGTTTTGATGTAAGTTCAAAAGTATTACTAATTTTCTTACAAGTGGTATAATAATTGCTTTTGAAGTTATCAAATCGAGCTCGCGAAGCGAGCGAGATACAATAAACTCTTTATGGACTGAATGAGGAATAATTGAGGATTAAAAGAGGAATAAATCTTATTTTTAGTATTGTTAGTGTATAATTCTTTGTGGATTAAAAGAGGAATAATTGGGGATTTAAAGAGGAAATGAATTCACAGCAGGAATCGTGTGATTGTGGTTCATATACAAGTGAAGTATTACTAGTTTTCCTGCTGAAATTATTCCGTTCTTGAAGTATAATCAAATCGAGCTTGTGAAGCCAGCGAGATAAAATAAATTCTGGATTAAAAAATGATTATTTCTATTATTAAGTCTACGAGTATTTATTGGGGAAACAGGAATTGTACACTTGCATTATATTCCTGCTGTATCCAAATGTAGTTCAAAATAGTTCAAAAGCATTTTAGACAAACAATGAAGATAATTTCCCACAATTTAACTCGCTTCGCGAGCTCGACAGGGAACCTTCCGGCGCATAAAAAATTTCTTTCGGAGACGGTTTTCGCTTTCTAGGGGTGCTCGAAATTTTCACGTCGATCGGGGGGCCTTCGGGCGCACGGTGCGCCGTCGATAGGGGTCGCCCGCGCCGCCCTCGGCCGCCCCGCTCGTTAGACAATCGGGAACGTCGCTTGCAATATTAATGCGAGCGCGACAGCTCGCTGTTATACCGACGGAGTTGTTCGGATGAGTGGGTAGCGAGCGCGGGATGATTTTCCTCCGTTTACAAGTTCGGAGATTCGAAGGCGAACGTTCCGCTCTTCCGCCTTTTTTTTCTCCCGCTCGCTCCCCGCTTTTTCCTCTTTTTTTTTTGCCCGCCGTTCTCTCCGCCTCCCTTTCATTCATTACGTTCGCGTTGAGACGGAGCCGTATATACGTGATTTCGCCGGGGTGGATTTTTCCTCTCGAATTTTAGGGGTTGCTAGAGGAAGCGCTACTTTTTGCGTTCCGTGCATTCAATTAATCCGTCAATAATACATACGTTTAGCGTACGGAGAAATCGATCGGCGGAACGGGATGGGATTCAAGTCCTTCGGGAAAGCGTTCTTTTTTTTAGCGCGCCCGTTGTTTATGCCGGTTTTAATTGCCGGGATCCCCGGCGTAATGCCCGACCGCTAATTGCTCCAATTAACCGCTCGAGAATCTGAAAACGGGAAGCTCGCAACCGGCGGAGCGGAAGACGGGAAAACTCGGCGAATTATTTTATCGGATTCCGCTGTATTAAACCGCTTCCCGTACGATTTATTTTTCCCCGGCGTAGCGTTGATATATTTTTTTTAATATTCCTTCCTCGCCTCGCGTACTGTAACTATATCGGCTTACTATTCTGCAATTGCACGCGATCGACACGAATTCCCTATAAAATTTCCCTATACGTGCATCACGTAATTCCCGCCCTATCGGGGAGCCTCCCGTTGTAAGGGGATCCCGTCGAAGTGTCGGGATTGATCGAACCCGATGCGGTCCTAAATGACGGATGCACCGGCTGTCATTCGGTCGGGCGATCGGAAATTCATTAACCGACCGCAATTACCGGGGATTGCTCGCGGTCAGAAGAGAGCAATCGATGTCCGATACTAATTCCGCGACCGTTTCGATTTCCTCCGATCCCGTTTCCCGGAAGGTTTGCTCCCTGAATTAATCGGACGGGTCTCTCGCTCGACGACCTCGCTAGTCGAGGATCGGTTAAAGTTTTTTTTTGCTTCCGATGAATGTCTTCAATATAAATTGGATTGAAATTAATCGTTGTTTGTATGGTAAATTAGCAGGAAAAATATATTTCTACTACCTGTGATTACTAAGGGATGATTTATTCACTAGATATTGTGCTTAAGTATAGAAACAAGTTATCCAAAGGCCTTAAACTTTAATATTTAAAGTCGAGTATAATATGAACCTTCTTTGTTTAACAATTTTTGCTCTATCTCTAAAAATAAAGTGGTGAGTGTTATTCAAATGTTCCCACACAAAACACCCTGTATCTTCGAAACGGATGAGCCGATTTGAACAAACTTGGGCTAGTTGAAAAGAGCTATTCTCGGGCTACAAAAGTTATATTATTTAAAGTTTTGTTAGATTCACTAAATAAGCTAAATGATGCCTAAACAAGATCGCGAAAACCGCATCACGATAACTTTTAGGCCAAAAAAAATTTTATACGGAAATTCCTTATATTTTAATTTTCTATCAATCAAGATTCTATCAACCAATGAAACCTATACTGAATTTTGAACTTAGTAAACATACAACGAAAGCATATTCCTAATAATCTTCTACCTGCATTTTCATTCTACTGGCGAAAATTCTTAGATTATTGATCCTTTTTGGAACTATCATTTGGTGTCGAAACTTCCCCCGCCGATTTACCAACATCCTAAATTTTACAAAACTTTATCGGATGCACCTAATTTACCATCATCCTTAAACTTTCCCGCGAACCAACATCCTCGTCCAATTTACCCCCGTTCGAATAAAAACCTCCGCGTAACGCAGCCGGTCAATTAACCCTCCCGAAAAACGAATTACCACCCCCCGGCCCCTCCGGCGGAATGAATCATCGCTTCCGCCTATGCGGGCGTCGCGGCGCGTCGTCGCCCCCTTTCCCTCTCTCGCGCCGCGTATATTCTTAGAGCGGGCGACGGCATGAAATATCGGCGTCGCGGCGCTCCATTAACTCGTCGGGCGCGCTCGACGCCCGAGACCGCCCCAGGACACCTCGCAGGACGGGGATTATCGCGTTATCGGCGACGGCGATTATCTGGCCGTTAAATTGACGGGCGATGGCGTTTATGGCGTCGCTTAATTTTCTCAAATATACTATAGAGTATAGATTCGAGTAGATTGGAGTAATATTATAGTAGAATAAGTAGAAAAAAATTGCTATATTTCCCTAAACTTTGACAAAATTTGGTAACTGTGCTTTATTTACTAGCTTTTTTACTATTATTTACACCCCAAAAAATATATATAGAACCGTTAGTTAATCTTCTAGAGAGTATTCTGGTCGCATTTTTTTTAATAACCAATTTATCAAAGAAAGAAAATTTTTGATTTTATTTGGTAAAAGCGGGAAGCATCGATTGGAGGCGCTAGCGACATCTGGCAGGATATAGTAGGAACCTCACTGCATCTTGCTTGACATAGGCTTCTGTTTTCGCCTATATTCGTTTGGTTAAAGCCGCATTGCGCTAGATGGCGCTGCCAAGGAAATCGTTATTTCGGGGGAATTTATTCGAAAGCTTTCGCTGGATAATTGCAGGATAAATTTCCAACCAAAACTGTAGTTAATTGAACCATAAAAAATTAAACCAAAATTATAACTAATTTTCCTGCGATATTTAAAAAAATCCAAAGTTATCCTTATATATTTAGAAACATTTCTAAATCGAACTGACATCACAAGACGCCGCTAAATTTATATACACATCATACCATCTGACAGTCGCGCATTTTTCCGCCCGTACAAACGTGCACATGTTAATGCTCGATTTTTCCTCGACCTGACGCTGCCCATTCCGATATGCTCTACTAAATACGCCGTCGGCGCGGCAGGATTTACCGCAGGAGACAGCTGTCAATAGCCTCGTATCGACAGAAATCTTAACGTGTCTCAACATCTAAACGGGGAGAGAAGAAAAAAATCGCGGTACTCCGTTCTCGGCGAACCGGCTTTCGCGACGAGCTGGGAACCTCGCGAATTTGCGATGAAACGCGACTCTCGCGGGTTCGGTGCCCGGTCGATAGATTTTTTTTTTTCGTTATAAAAATACTGTATTAATTGTTGCTGTAATAATAAAGCGGGAAGTGGTGCTGATTGGCTCAATGATTGGGCTTGGATTTTATGTAAATTGTTAATTTTATATGTTTCGTACAATTCGAAACAATGCCTTAAATAAACAGGTACATAAAGCATTGATTTTTCTAAAAAAAATCATCGTGAAATCGGGTTCTTCTCGGGCTAAAACCATAGTAACAAACCGTTTCCGCGAGAGGAGAGAGGAAGAGCCGTGTACACGCAGAGCGAGCGTTTTTCCTTTGTGCGGAAAAGGTCGTTTCGGGAGCCGCACCGCCGGGGCTCCCGGGGCGTACGTGGGGGGGTCGGCCCCTTCAACCCGTTCGTCCCTTGCGAGCCCCTTTTCTCTCCCCGGCCAAGAGTGGTGCCGAATCATCCTCGGAGCATCCGGACCCGACCTCCATCCTCTGCGGCGTCCCAGCGGGCCCCAGGACCGGTCCCTCTCTCTAACGCTCGCTCGTCGCCAGAAATTTCCAATCGTTGCGAACCGACGTTTGTGTATTATTAGTATATCAATGCCCATTTGCATCATAGGATGAATTCCTCTCCTAAGTCAGACCTAAGTCTAAAATCAATTTTATACTGTTGCACCAACTAAAATCCTCTTTCCTGTGATACGAATCGATCACAGATCCTAATAGGTTGTCGATTTCTACGACGAGAATGTTGACCTTAAGACAGTTGTAAAATTATGGATATAAATATGCAGATATAAATATTGTGGTTAATGCAGATATAATAGATGATGTAGAGAGAACTAATTATTTTGAAACATTCTCGGAGGAATAATTTTTTAAAAGGTTTCGTCTGTAAAAAAGAACGTCCCTACAATTACTTAAATTTAACCAAAGTTTAATTATGAATGTACTAATCCCTAGGTTACAGGTTACAGAATATGTTTAAAAAAAACCACAACTTCTTCTTCTTTTGATCTTTTTTCACTGGCCCCAATAACTAGTAGGTTATTTTGACACTTAAAATGACAATTATCACATTCTTTTCAAGTTTTTCAACAATATTGCTACGTTGCCAGTTGTTGTCTAAGTTAAAATGGATCGGTAAAATAGCCTTTTTTGAACATGGTGCTACATATTCCAATCTTAAGTAGATAACACATTTAAGTCAGACTTAGATAAAGTATAACCTAGGATATATTGGTGCAACCTTTCATAAAGCTATGTTTGTATCTGGTTGCAGAATTCCACCGGGGATCCCGTGTACAGGAAGGTAGCCATAGTAGAAAACTTCTTCGATATCATCTACAACGTCCACGTCGATTTGGAGGGAAGACCCGGGAAGCACGCTGGACAAAAACGGACCTACAGGACGGTAAGTTGATTGACAATAATACAAATTTCACAAAAGTGCGCTCGCTTTGTTTCATCGAAATCCCGCTCGATATGCATACCTCCCGCTGACGAGCGATAATCCCGCTCACAATGCCCATTCAACGTCGAAATCGCAGCTCGAGGAAAACGTCTAAGTCCGACAAAACAACATTTCCGCCTAATAGAACGCTACCTGCGGATCGCGGCGCCCCCACGTGTGCCTAAACAATGCCCGTTTACGTTTCGCAGATAACGGAGACGTACGCGTTCCTGCCGAGGGAGGCCGTCACCCGCTTCCTGCTCGGCTGCATGGAGTGCCAGAAACACCCTCGGTCGCCGTCACCCACGTCCGTGCTGCCGACGCCCAGCCCCAGCCCCACCTTGCCCCCGGCCGCCGCCGCCGCCGCCCCGCTCCTCCCGGCCGTCGCGACGCCCCTGAGCGCCGCGTCCTCGGGGGACCGGCACGCTCACCAAGATGACGAAGGTTACTGCGGAGTGAAAAATGGAGGTTCGTCTGTTGTTTTTTTTTACTTTTTTTCCAGCTTTTTTTTGTGTGTCTTTAATAAATCTGATTGTATAGAGCACCGAAGCACGTAGGAAGTCTTCGATAGAAGCAAATGTATGATTTGTGGTACAATGTAGTTCATCTAGCAGGAGCTATTTTATTTACAAGCTCTCCAAAAAAGTGGGAAAACTCCTGCAAACTTTTAAAAGCTTCTAAACACCACTAAAGACTCTTTATATACATAAAGGCTACTGCAAGTTCCTGGAATCTTCAAAAAGCTCGTAAAAGCTCATGATATCTCGAACAAGCTTACATACACATACAGAAACCTCCTTAAAGAAAGCTCCTGAAACTTCTTAAAGGTTCATACTAGATTCTAAAGCCATCTGAAGACTACTGACACCACCAAAAACCTTCTTAAAACTCCTACCGACTTCCGAACAATTCTGCAAGATCCTGCAGGTTCCTGACAATTCCTCCGGCTTACTGAGAAATCCAATTTTCAGCCATTTATCCTGCATCGGTCAGTCCACCGGCGCCAGCGGATTCCTCGATGGAGAGCCATCAGGAGCGACCGCCATCGCCGCAGAAGAAGGAGTTGAATAACAGCCAAATCTCGGCGGGCGATCAGCAGCCGCAGAAGAGGTCCAGTAATCCTTTGGACGTCTGTAACCTGACGTCGAAGGATCCGCCTCGAAGTCCCTGCAAGCGGCTCTACCAAGAGACGGTGCCTAAGCTGTGGTCGCCGGCGGATGGTCTGGACAACGACGAGCCGAAGAGGAAGAAATTGATTCTCGGTAGCGGTGAGTGGAGTTTGCGAATGAACGGGGAGTTGTTTATTGGATGTTTGTTTGGAATTTCCGCAGGAGATATCGACTATTCCCTGCCCATCACCACCACGTACCTGAAGTACATGAGGAGTTTGGGCTGCAGGGACGAGGACGCCTTCAAGTTTGACAACAAACACGTGAGTTTTGTCATTGATAAGTTCTTGCATGAAACGATCACTCACTATTTTTATTAATGCGCTCGCTTATTTATTATTTTATTTATTTATTTATTTATTTATTTATTTATTGCGATTCGATTTGTTCAAAAGTACAAAGTACTTTAGTTAAATTAGTTTATTATTTTTGTTAGTTTTGTGCATTGTTAGATTACTTTAGTTAGTAGGGAGACATTTATTAATTATTTGCCAAAGGAAACATCAAAGAATTATTTTGTTTGAACTAAAATTGAATAAATGAGGAGGTTATTAATTAGCAATTGACTTAAATTTTATGTATTATTAGGCGTTTGAAAATTTTTTGAATCGAATATCACTCTTTACTTTATAATCAAATCAGGTAAGTGACTTTTTATTTGCTTCTTCGTCCATTACTCGCGTTATAATTTTAATAGTACTTTATCCAGAAATATTATTCGCGCATTTTACGATCGAATTTATCCCTTATTTTCGACCTAACAGCTTCATTAGCCGATACAAAGAAATTCCCCGGCGCCTCGAAAAAAAACCCCCGTCGGTTTTTCATTACACGCCCGGCAAAAATTAGACCTCCTCCCGACGGTAAAAAAAAAAGGAAACCGCCAAGAAAAACCGTCCGAAATTACGGCGCGACTTGAAGAATTTATTTTTTGCGGTCGGGGATCCCTTCGCTCCCGCGTCCCCCGTGACGGAGGGCAATCCGGGGTCCAGATAACAGCGGACCTTCAGGTCACGGGTACGGCAGTCTCGCAAAAGCGAAGGGTCGTTAATAAACGTTGACCGTACGGCCGACGGGCGGGCGGACGGGCAGACCCGAAAGGACAAAGGATCCTCGCAGGACGAAGGAGCGAGGCGGATGGGCGGGTGCCGTCTAAGAGGATGAGAAAGGTCCGGCAGGGCCTAAAAAGCATGAATCATGCGAGATGGATCTCGTCGGCGGGATAAGCTCCTTTAGGACACGAAGGGACGGATGCTTTCGCCTCGGGCTCGATGGTTACCGAAAAAAATACTATACAGGATATTCCAATAGGATCTTCCTGCCTCATGCTAGGGATATATTTATACAAAAACTATTCTAAAAGATCCAGTTAAGATGCATATATACTTTCTCAACGTTTTCTAGTCTATAAACTCGCTAATATTGTAATCTCGAAAGCTGCGCAAACTCGAAAAACAGATTTTTTTTGACACTGAAGATGAAACTTCCTGGATTATCCAATCTAGCCATATCATTCATCTAATAGTCACTACTTTTTTATTTAATTACAGTCTTAAAAAACCTCCAATAAATGAATCAGCAACTTCTCCAGCTTTATTATTATTATAGCAAAACAATGTAACCCTGAAGTTGAAAATTTCGGTATTAGAAACTTCGATTTTAGCAAAAACATTAACATACTCATCACCTTTTCCTATCAAAATACCTTAAAAAAACTCCAATCAAGGAATCAGCAACCTTTCCAGGTTTATTATTGTTATATAGCAAAACAATTTTCAACACTTTTACACGCAATTTGACCCTAAAGATGAAAATTCCGGAATTCAAAACATCGATTTTAGCAAAAACATTAACATACTCATCACCTTTTCCTATCAAAATACCTTAAAAAAACTCCAATCAAGGAATCAGCAACCTTTCCAGGTTTATTATTGTTATATAGCAAAACAATTTTCAACACTTTTACACACAATTTGACCCTAAAGATGAAAATTCCGGAATTCAAAACATCGATTTTAGCAAAAACATTAACATACTCATCACCTTTTCCTATCAAAATACCTTAAAATAACTCCAATCAAGGAATCAGCAACCTTTCCAGCTTTATTATTATAGCACAACAATTTCCAAACACTTTTACGCGCAATTTGACCCTGAAGATGAAAATTCCGGAATTCGAAACATCAATTTTAGCAAAAACATACTCCTTATCCTTATCACTTTTTTAAAAAAATTCCAATCGGCAACCTCTCCAGCTTTAGTATTGCGGAGGATTTTCGCTCTAAAAATCAGCGTTAGGTGTTCATCCAGGTTCAGCGTTCCTATTTCCAGGCGCAATTTTCCAAATGAAAGTCGGGCGAGGGGCCGGCGCGGGTGTTCCCCTAGTTTTGCTCGCGAATAAAAAGTTTTCCGGCGACGAGCGTCTGTCTCCGGGCGATGGAGAGGAATCGCTCGAGGAGTCGCCCGAGAGCGGATTAGTAATTTATTAAATATGTGACGGGCCCGTGATGTGGGTCGGATTTTTGGATCTATATTTCACGGGGACGGCTGGAAAAGCTGGAAAAGTTCCGCGTGAAATACGAACTAGCGCCGTTGACGTGCGACCTTGTTAGTGCGATTCTAATGTTTATTTTACTCGCTGAATATTTCAGTTATATCAAGTTTAGGGAAAATTTTATTTAATAATCAGGCGCGCTGTTCGTTATTTTTAATTTTTCATCGCCCGCCAGGAATACCCTAATTTAGATATCGAAGATAAGAGGATTATACAATAATCACCCACCCCTTAGCAATCGCAGAAAAGGGTTAGCCCGGCACCTGGTCAAGCGAATATCTGGCGGATATTTCCTTTCCATGCACCCCGAAGACGGGGAGAGATACCACCCTCACCCTCACCTATTTCCCTCCACCTTTCCTCGTTGGCGGCGGTCCCACTAATCAATCTATCCTGCCGCCCGACGGCCGCTGAGGCTTTTATCCGCCCTCGGTCCCCAATCTACAACCCCGCACTCTTATTTGTGCCTCGAACCAGCGGCGTCCCCACTTTTATTCCCCCAAAAAATATTAACTTTAATAACGAAGCTGTTGAAGTCACTGAATCATCATCACTCGTTGATTGGAGGTGTTATTTTTAAAGCTCCTGTTCTAGTAAATATTTTTCCTGCATTTTAAATAACTCTTTCATATTCCATAATTCACCCCTAGATGCGCAGCCCCTGTTCGAGGCGCTCCTCACCCTTACGCCCGACGGACAATCGCCAAGATACAAATAAAAGTAATTAGTGGGGAGCGCGGAGGGTGCGCGAGGGGCGCGGGGAGAGCGGGCTACACATACACCCCCTGCAGGGATGGGGGATGTTTCTTATCGAATGTGTGCCGGACGAAAACGCGAGGACGTGTCGGCGTGGAAATCGAATCCCATCATTTTTCCAGTCTCGCAACGCGGAAATTTTCGGGCAATTATCGGGGCGAATTATAGCGTGGCCGATACGAAACTTTTCTACGCTCGATTTAGCGCGGCGCGTTAATCGGGAAATTTTATGTATTTTCTATTTATTACCCCGCCGCTTAAATCGGCGCCCTTCGGCGAACCGTCGAGCCCTTCGCGGCCCTTTCGGCGGCGGTTTATCATAACAAAATACTAAATAAACAAAAATTATTTTTCCATTTGGGGTTTGTTTAGGCGACGAGAGGGGCCGAAGGGCCGGTCAACCCTTCTGAGGTCTTCTTCGCCCTTCACCGCCCACTCGACCGTCCTAAATACACTACGTCGGTACGATCAAGGGACGATCCCCCTCGAACCCTCAGCGCCCCTTTACAGCCCGTATGCCAGCAGGAAATTTTCCACTGAAAATAAATTACAAAGAAAAGAAAAATTTAGGTAGGAAAAGGTAGAGAGAAAAATTAAACTTGTATCATCAATAACAGAACAATAACCTGTCTATTGATGAACAGTTACTTAGTATCATATTGCATCTCAAGCTAGCATAAAGTAGTATCTTCTATTAGCATACTAGTATTACTAGAATTTGTAGGTTTTATACTAGCATTGATTTAACTATAAAAAAATTAAGTTTATACAGTATCAGTAAATGAAGTAGGTAAACAGAACTCAGTAAACAGCTTCTCCCTATAGATGGAGCGGAAAGAGAAGCCAAAAAAATCCCCGGCGTCTCCATCTTTCCATTCGCACAACAAAACCTTAAGAGAGAAGCAGCAGCAACCGGGAGGCGGATCGCGTCCTCTCTCCGCTCCGGCTCGGCTTTTTTCCTTTCTTTTTTTATTTTTTGCGGGTTCCACCGCGAGAAACTTGCGCTCCTGCGACGGTGTTTTTTCATCTCTCCGGCGTCGCGCTCGGCTCGTTCGGAGAAGCGGCCGCGGATTTTACGGCGGGTCTGCGGCTGAAGGGTTTTTGGGTCAAGAGAATTTCGCGGCGTTTCCGCCCCCGCGGTGCATGTAATTTTAGCGAGACGCGAAAGGCTCTGCCGGCGACTTTTGTTGTCAGGCCTCCTCCGCTCTGTACGTGTTTCGAATTTACTTTTATTGTTCCTTGATTTTTTTATTTCGGGGAAAATTAGAGTTGTTATTTTTGACTGATTCACTCGTTGTTTAGTGACTTTTTAAGGCTCTATTTAACCGTTTTGAATGGGGAAAAGTTATGTAGCATATGTAAATGATGGTGCCGGATACGAAAATCGACGTTTCGAGATCCGGTAATATCATCTTCAGGGTAAAATTAGTAAAAAACGCGTTTATTCTTTATAAACTCATCTTGAAATCAATTGTTATGCACATAGATTTTCGTAATTTAAACGTATCTAGTATATAAATAGAATATTTATGGGATATATTCGAGAAAACCGATAAAAATATCGAATAAAACCGGAATTTGTGTACGCGTACTTCATTATTATCGGGCGCGCAGTTACCGAGCTCGTTCCGCAGACACCGTTTCTCGCCAATAAAAATGACATATACACTCTGTACAACGCGAAAAGGTAAAAGTCTGGATCTGAAAAATCCCCATAACCCCGGCATGCACTGTACCAGAAGCCGTTAACGTAAATAGCGGAACATAACAAGCGCACGGGCACTAGCGGCAGCACCAGATTATATTGAAAGTAATTCAGGTTTATGGCCAATAATCGCGCTAGATACGGCCTCTGCAGACATGGGGTTTTAGTGCACCATCGCGAGCCGTTTATACAGCTCTATTTTTATTTTATTTTTTATTTTTCGTTCTCTTCGCCATCGGCGTAACGGCGCACTGCAATATCGCCTCCGGGATGCTCCGGCTGGCAGGAAAACGTGCCTTGCTTGCATTAATTACGATAAAAACCCGACTTCGCTAAAAATCCTTGCATTAATATCTCCAACGTATACAGGGTGATTTTACTAATATACACATCATACTCAAAATGTTTTGCGTTATTATACAGTTGAAATTCCACTGCTTATTTATTATTTAAAATGTCCTTTGTTAATTTGTTTTTATTGTTAATTTAAAATGATGTTTATGCCTTTTGGAAACCAATTTTGATGTGTAATTTTACAAATAATTCGTTGTATTAAATGTCTATTCTTTTATGCAAAACATTTTTAGAGTGTATATACAGGGTGGCCCGTAAGTAACGGTCCAAAAGTGAAGGGGAAAATTCTGGGCCTAAAAATACTACGATTTGATCCAACTTGCTTTAGTAAAATATTGAAAATAAAAAAGATACAGAGTGTCAAAAGTTGAAATCAAAAAAATGATTTTTCGCAGCAGTTTGAAAGATTTTGGATGTACAAAAGTTAAAATTTGAAGACAGATGTTTCCATGAGAAATCATAATATGATAAAAACAATTTAACAAAAGACATTTCAAATGTTAAATGGCCAGTGGCATTTCAACTTCATATACAATATGCAAAACATTTTTGAGTGTTGTGTTCCGCATAAACATCCCTATTACATAGAGCGCAATTATACAAAAAAATAAAAGAAACAAAATTCATCAGCTGCTCCATTTCCCACAAACCAAAGACACAAGCCGTAGGCACGAACCTACGCTTTATCGTCAATTACAGTACTCGATAGGCGGCAATTACCGGGCTCCCTATAAATCATTCACCGGCCGTAATTTATTTTTGAGGGCATCTTTTCGGACCGTCGTATTAGACGTTAAAATTTCCAGCCCCGTATATGAAACACGACCGAGGCGAAGCCTTCTGTTTTGACGAACCCGCGTGTATGTCACATTTATAGTTGGGCTGTGCACTTTGCCCGTCCCCTCGCGCCCCCGCCGCCCCCGCCTATCCGGCCGGATCCGGACATGGGGTTTGATCGATAGTGTCCACTCGCAGTGGCGTTGCCGATGCACCACCTGCCTTACCCCCTACGAGTGCATGCGGGGTTAATTAATAATCAGTAGGCTAAATTTAGGGGTGTCTATTCAGTATTTTTACGAAGATATACATACAGGGTTAGTGGTAGATTAAATTAGTGCGTATTATAGGATGATAAAAGGTACAAATTTCTTATCGATGCTATAACAAAAATTAATAATAATTTGATTTATGATTTATAGCTGTTTAGGTGTTGTATAGTGCGCCTATGTTCATCCTGGACGGAGCCATTCCTACAGCACTCTCCCCAGAGGGCTTACACATACCAGAGACACACACACACATGCCTCTGGGGTTTCTACCTCTCGCCCGCTCCTCCGCCGCCCCCGGGCCCCCGGCGCCCCCCCGTTCCTTTTCGCCCTCTTTCGTCCGCCCACCAGACTTCGACGCTTCGAGCCGGGGGTTTCGAAACCGTAAAAGTGTATCTCTTCGACGGAGTTTCTAAGGATACTGAACAGGGTGAAGGTAGAAACGAGGACTTGGACTTTTGCTTTGCGGTTTTTTTAGCGCCGCGGCTCGTTTTAATTAACTCTTTCTAGTCGAGTGATGTTGGAAATTTTCGAATTTCAAGAGTTTCTAAGCGAAATAGATGGGAATACAAAACAGGGTGGAGTAAATTTGATTAGATTTCAATGTTCTTCTATCCATAGTTATCTTATTGTTCTAATTCCTAATTTTCTCTCTAGTAGGTATATCTCTATAGTAGGTATTTTTTCAGGACAATAATAATTCACCAATTTTTACCATTAAAAACCACCCTCTAACAAAGCGAGTAAATAGATAACCGCCCGTCCTAAATCAATTCGAGTCTAGGAGAGCCCGAAAAACCGTCTCCTCGGCAACTCCTGTCCTTTCGTCCTTCGTCCTTTTTTTTGCGCCCGCAACATGTCCGAGTGGAGCCGCTCCCGCCCGCTCCCCGGGCGCCGCCAGCGCGACAGTTGATGACCCGTCCCTTATCCTTAAGGGTCGCGTCCCTTTTGACGCTCGAAATAGGACACTGAAACTTTTCCGGCTCTCGAATTTCCAACTCTCCGGTGCCCGCGGGTCGGCCGGAATTTCGACCCGGAAAAAAAACCGGCGGGTCGTTTGCCGTGTGGGCGGAAAATGGGCCGTTTCAGAGGCGGATTTTCCACCGCTCTTTTAAATAAAACATCTAACAAATCGACTTCTATCTATTAACTTACTTATTGGATTATAGTTTTTTGAGACGCGCTTTGTTTTTTGAGTTTTATAACTCGATACCTTTCGCGTGCTGTTTGGGAATCTGTTTAATCCGGTTCTGGCTAGGGTTTCCGCGCTTTCCATCGCAGAAGGGTGAAAGTGTCTCTTCGGGGCCCCGGCGATATAAGGTTTCCAAAGGGAAGGTTTCGTGGAGAGGATCTCTGAGGCCCTCCTCCGCCTCCGGACAGACCGAAAACGATGCGAAGAGGAGCTCGAAAAAATTCCACCCGGCCGGGATTTCGCAATACGAGAAGGAAACATTTTTCGAGCGTCATTCTCATCGAATTAATACTTAAATTACGCCCGTATATTTCGCGTTTCACCGTATCGTTGTAATTTCTTATCTATCGCGACCGTTCCCCGGGTGATTTTTTTTTGCCCGAGCGTTTCTTTATCCACCCGACCGTGAACATGTGTGTGTGTGTGTGAGCGTGCACGTGGGGGTGTGGGCGCAGCCCGGTCTTCTCGGGCCCCTCGGGGGGGCGTGTGGGGGCCGCTTGGCGATCGGTCCGCTGCTCTGATCGCCGGAGAGGCACGCAAACAAACACCCCCGCGCCCGGCACACGCTCGCCCCACCGGTGCGGACTGAGCGAAGGTGGAATTGCGGGCGGAATTTAGGAGTTTCTCGGGGTACCGACAGAAGTTGCGGCGATAAGAAACTTGGCTGTATGTGAAAGCACAGAAAAAAACCTTAGATAATAGATACTCCAGCAATTGGGGGTAGAATAATGTGGGGTAAATAAATGTGGAATTGGAGGGTTTCCTTAGGCGCCAAGAGAATTAAAGTGGTGATAAATAACAAGCTTGGAAACGCACTAACTTGCTGGAATCCTCTTTGTGGAAGTATCTTATAAAAAACTTAGTGGATGTGGGAAAACTGGGAGAAGATATGAAACTCGAAATAATGGGAGCAAAAAGAAAAATATACTAAATATGACCGAAGCACTCTTACTCGTATATCATAGTCAATAGTTTCAACTCTATTCAAAAATATTAAAGTATTGCGACAATATTAAAGCATTTTACGCTACCCTACACTATTTTACTCTATCCTATACTTCCAAAATAGTAGGCACTAAATTCTCAGAAGTAATTGTGAAGTTTTCGTTAACAGTTAGCCGTTATTCTATGGCTATTTTGCAGCTTGTGAATTATTTACATAGAAGATGCTTAAATATCTAGAACCACAACGTGACACAATCGATAATAATTCCAAGAATTTAGTGCCTACTATTTTGGAATTAGAGTATAGTATACACTATTCTATACTATTCTACTCTATCCTACACTACCCTGCTCTAATCTACACTATTCTACACTATACCCTGCAGTACCCTATCATCGCTTTTTTATGTTGAGTCCATTATTATCCTGAAATTTCAACGCAATAAAAGCAGTATGAGTAATGGCGGTCGAGTTACGTTATATGAATAGTTACATATTTTTGTAATTCAGTGAATACGCGCCCGCGTAATATCCCGTTCTAATAAACCTCTATTTTCGGCACAGTAGATATTTTTTCCTTTGTTCGTGTCGAATGATAGACAGACGCACCCCACGGAGTCCCTTTTTACCCCCGAAGACCGAACTAATATCCTCTGCCGATATCAGGCGAACGAAGCATTCAGACATCACACAAGGGTGTCAAAAGCGAAAAGGGACAAGGAGCGAGCGGAATATACACTCCGACAACGACCCCGACCCACCCCCGGGGCGGCCCTGCCCAGGGGTGGCGCTCTCGCTCGCAACAAGAAAAATATCCACAAAACTAATTGGGATACAACAACCACTAAAATAATACCGTTTGATTTTTTTTACCTACATCTATAATTTACCACCACCCACAAAACGCTTCACTAGATTAGATAATAAAGTAATATTTCATATGTATAAAACAACTACTAGTTTCTTTCGAGTATAGGTACACTTTATTAGAGCCACAGTACACCTGGGTGGTGAAAAATAACCGGAGTCCGGTCCTGTGCGCGACACTCCGTGAGGGGCTCCCTCAGTCCACCCTTCATCAAGTAAATTGCAGCGGCAGTCCTCGTTTCGGGTATCTGGCAGGTCTGGGCCTCCCGAGGAGCGAGGGCAAGGGGCCATCGCGCGAGGATCGCGGGCGGCGGGGCGGGGGCGCGCGGGGACGGGCGACCGAGCCGCCCCCGCCCGACCAACTTTTATAGAGAAATAGAATAGTGCGGCGTTCCTCTCCGATGGGACTTTTTTTGTTGCTCGAGCGAGCCGGCTCAAGATTCGTTACGCTCCTCGAATTTGAAAAATTCGTCCGCTTTAATTCCATAATTTGGTTAGATAAATCGCGAAATGTAAAAAGAGAACCTGTCAATTAACCTTCGTTGACTTGTTTTTCGCTAATATATACATCGGCGGTTACAAATGAGGACGAGATTGATAATAAAATAAAGCGTTGCCGCACGGGAATCCCCGACAATAAATCTCTAGATAGGGGGTGAGTATTGAGTATTCATTCAACGCGTATTAACCAGTCGAAAAAAGGGAGGTGAAGGAGAAGGAAAAGGGTTTTCGGCAATCACTGTGCCGGTGATTAAGAAATTAATAAGGAAAATTTTGAGAATGATAATAATAATTAGAGAATTGGGAAATTACTGAAGAATTGAGATAAATAAAAATTGTGGTACAGAAGAGAAATATTTTATCCAGTATCCAGTCGTTCTGTAAACAACTTTTTACCACTATTAAAGGTTCTTATATGGATTTATTACCATTATATTGATTAACAAGTTGGTTAAGGAAATAGTTAGATAAAGGAAGTTATTACTGAAGAACATGTAACCTTATCTAGTTATTCTCCTATGCACCATCATCTGGAAATGACCAGCCCATTGAATTAAGAATATTATTGAAGAACTGAGATCAAATAAAAATTGTACTAGTTCTTCAGCTTCACCTAATCATATCCAGCGCTCCTACAGCATCTTCCATTCCATTGATTTGAAGATACTTACCGAAAAACTCATACTAAATGATGATCTAATCATATCCAGCGCTCCTCCAGCATCTTCCATTCCATTGATTTGAAGATACTTACCGAAAAACTCATACTAAATGATGATCTAATCATATCCAGCGCTCCTCCAGCATCTTCTATTCCATTGATTTGAAGATACTTACCGAAAAACTCATACTAAATGATGATCTAATCATATCCAGTGCTCCTCCAGCATCTTCCATTCCCTTGATTTGAAGATACTTACCGAAAAACTCATACTAAATGATGATCTAATCATATCCAGCGCTCCTCCAGCATCTTCCATTCCATTGATTTGAAGATACTTACCGAAAAATCACACTAAATTATGATCTAATCATATCCAGCGCTCCTCCAGCATCTTCCATTCCCTTGATTTGAAGATACTTACCGAAAAACTCATACTAAATGATGATCTAATCATATCCAGCGCTCCTACAGCATCTTCCATTCAGATTTTAAGATATTTACTAAAGAACTTGAGACCCCATTGATCAATCTAATCATACCCAGTACTCTTTTGATAGCGCAACTATCCAAATTCGTTTCGCCTACTCATTACCCGCGACAATCAAACTCCATCCAGCGAGCGTTCGCCTAACCGCGCGCCCAACCGAACCGAAAAAGGTTATCTATCGGGGTTGAGGTCGGCCGGCGTCGCCTCGCCTGTCCCCCAAAACATCCTCCTGAGCGTCTTCGGCGATCGCGTATCGCCGGCCGTGTCCCGTGCCGGCTCCTCGCCGTCATGTGGGGATCGTTGTCGCGCGGCAGCGGGGATGGGCCGGGGGCGGCGCGGGGCGCGGGGCGAGCGCTAGAAGGGAACGGTCGCTCGAACGCAGCGGGAAATAATTCATTCGTCGACGGTACGAGCGCGCTAGAAGGTCACGTAGGCCTCCGCACTCCGCAGATCCGCACCAGAAAATCCACAGCTAGTTTCGAACGCGCTGGACTCGTTATCAGAAGGTGCCGCTGGTTGTACTTTGGGCGATAAGATTGGGGCGTAGATAGGATGGGTTGGGCGGCGTGATTTCGGCAGCGGATCGGCCGGCTCGTTCGGTTACCGACCTATCTCAATATTCGACGCAGTTAAGTGGTCATGGACGATTGTTGTTGCACAAGGTTGTTCGGTTCGTTCGAGTATTCGGCCTGATCGGTTTGTGCTTGTGTCGCTTCGGTTGATGGTGGTTCGCGATTAGGGCAGCATGTCGGCCAAAAGGAAAGCTTCGGCTATCATACAGCATCATAAGGTGAGAGCTTTGTTTCTGTCCGACGGCCGGAGCTGCGGCGGCGAAGCTGCAAAGAAGCTGCCGCTCTCGTACAAGCCGTGTTTGTATTGGTTTGTAGCTTGGCGTTTTGATTGAGGAAAAGTGTTGGTTTTTATGTAAATGATTAAGTTTGGTTGAGGAAAAGTGGTAGATTACATGTAAATGATTGCGCTGGGTGCGATAATAGACGTTTCGATGCCGGAAATGTCATCTTCGGTGTGGAAGAGGCGAAAAACGCGATCTTTTTATTCGTTTTTTTAGTTTTTTCGAAATTTTGTTCGAATATTGTCTCCAAAATCTCCCAAAATATTCTTCATGAACTCATCTAACGTCGGTAAAGAGCTGTTCGTCACTAATAATGCGTTTTGGAAAATTGGTTTTGAAGAATTTTAAAAAAATCCGAAAAACTCCTGAACCGTAAGATTTTTGAACATTTTTGATTCTTGCAAAAATGTAGAGAATATTTTTCTCCATCTAATAAACAATACAAGACATGTCTAGTCTTAGTTATTTTCGAATTACAGCAAAACAAATCAATTCACTTTAATTATTTCTATTTTTTAAGTACCTACTACCCAGCAGGACCCCCTAAATAATTGTTATTTTCTCTTAATTTAGACCCACTAGATTCACAATTTCTAACGCATTTCTCTATCTCCAGTCCATCTCCACTTGACCACACAAATACAGCACCGGAATTCCAATATCCGCTGCAATTCCCATTTACACTAAACAATTTTTTGCCAATACTCATTACCTCATTTCAAAGTCTCTCTTCAAAGGTCATAAATATTTCATGCGTACTTATTAAGCGAGTAGATTCTTTTTGCGCACCTACGAATATGCTAATGCATCGAAAAAATCTCCATTCCCGGCTTGGAGACATCCAAACATTGCTATTTCTCTTCGAAAGGAACCGATTTGAGCTGGCTCGGCGCCCGCTCGTTACGCGAGTGACTTTGAGTCGGAAATTTTTAAGAATGCAAAAGTGAATGTATAAGTAAATAGGCTTGCATACGTAACATCATCAGACGATAGGAAACGAAACTGAGGAATGCGCGGCGTAATTTTTAGCGCTGAAAAACCGCGGTTTACGTAATCCGATTTAAGTCGGATCGAATCAAGGTTGATGAAAATCGGTTTTTATTGTGCACCGATCGGTTATGTTCACTTACGTGAACCTACTGTACTTGCAATAACATGTATAGGTATAATACTATTAGTATGTAATCGATTGTAGGGAAAATCCTTACGAGAGGTTTGCAATTGTAAGGCGAATGTGGAATAATCATTCATACTCCGATCGCTATCAGGAGATATGTACTAAATGAAACTTTGACTTAATGTAAGTTGAAATGGAACTTGAATCAGGAAATCCAACTATTAAATAAAATGTAGGCACTTCTGAATATATAATTTAGTAATTAACAAACAACTACCTGTAATAATTATTAACGATACTACAGTTGAGTACATTCCTGTAGTAAGTATTTCAAATCGCAGAAGCACGAATGTGTACTCTTTTTAGGTCACTTTATGAAGGATTTGAAAACGATCGCCTATTATTAAACACTCTGTATACAGAGTGGCACTACTAAAGTGACATTAACATTAGGAATACTATTGCACAATAAAGTTTTGAAATTTTATGATTTCTTTCGTTGAGTCGCTCATGTCATTTGCACGAAATTACCCCCTGATGGCGAACGGAGTATAATTAAAAGGCTCATATTTGTTACTAATTGTATATCAAAACATCCGAAACTTGCGGAGTATAACAAGACACTATTCAGGCGAAGTTATGCAGATTAATTTATTAGGGTTCGCTTCCCTATTATCCCCGATCTTCATTCGAATTGCAAATGTCGGTCAATCCCTTTATTTGTACTGCTGACGTTTATTTTTCAAATTCGAGTGTTTTCAATTTTTCTTCTGTCACGTCGAGTTTATTTCATCTTTCTGTCTATGTAAAAATGCGAATTGTTCTCGTTAATTCCGAGCTAAATGAATAATTTACATGAGCAAATACGTTTTGTTTATTCTCGCAATATCCGATATTGGAATGTATTAATATTGTTATTAATCCGCAATTACGATAATTACTCGATGTTAATTGATTCCTCGCAGAAGAGTAACTTAATTATTTACTGCTTAATGCATACGATTCACACCGAATCCTGACCCTTTTAATACGCATCGATCGTCCAGGGACAAGGATTATTGCGATGTAGGTGAGGAATATTCTCACGTCCATACAAAACAAAACATTATATAAATAAGCATTATTCAGTCTATAGATAAAAATTTACCTATCTACTGAATGAACGGTGTTTGACCGTTGGATTATTTACAATACATTTATTTATTATTAAACAATGATAAGGGTAATCTCGTAATCGAGTAAAAGTTTTACAATCGAAACTCGCAAAGTGCATTTGACCGATAACGAGAGGTTTCATTGCATGTTTGCACGCGCTTGTTTCCAGCGAAAATTAGGGAATTTAAAATAAATAAGAATTATCTTTCGTAGTGTCCCTAAAAAGCGGCTTTCTCGATAGATAAATGCCGGGTCACGCTCGACTGACTGGCCGCGCTCCTTTGACAAAGATCAGTTCGAGGCCCCGCGAACGGACAAGGCCAACCAGGCGAGTTACGAGTACCCCATTCGGCGTGTCTTCGCGCTCGATTTGCATAGCCCCGAGTGGTGGGACTCCAATTACTGAATAAATACAAACACCACGAGATCTACACGCACTAATAAATCTACAGCGGGCACAAGGAAAGGTCGAAAACGGCGGCGTTTTCTCGTAGGAGCGCAGAGAGCGACCGGGGGTTCCTCGGGGAGGACGAAGGGGGCTCGAAAGGGGTCGGTAATGGCCCGTGGTGTCGAACCCCGGGCCAAACGAGGACATCATCATGGGATATGTGCGCGCGTTATGCCAGCTGCCCCCCTTTGACTGCCCTGGCCACATCGCGGCATCACCACTTTGCCCCACCCCACCCCCTAGGCCAGATCGATAGTTGACGCTCCGGTCAGTGGCGTATTTCGGCTAAATAAAAATAACCTCTGTTTCTCGAATTTAGGTACCAAAGAAAAATTGCACTTATTTTTCATTATACAGGCTGTCTCATAAGTTGATACTTGTTTTTTAATTGCGTATAAATCTTTTAATTTTAAACAACTTTTTCAAGTATCTATTTTTTTTATATTCTGGAAAATAAAAAAGATGATGGAAGTTTTTAAAATTTCTTGAAATTTCTAATACGTACCTGCCATTACGATGCAGGTGTCAAAAAAATAATAAATAATTAATGACAGAAAATTAATTTTTCGATTGTTGAATTGAAAATGGCTCATCTTTATAGAAATAATGAATTGGTATACATGCTGATTATTTATGGAGAGTGTTTCCAAAGCGCTTCCAATCAAAAGGCGACAATTTTGAGCAGTTCCTTTAACTTTTAATAAACAGGGCCGTATTAAATAACTATTAATAATTAAAAATTGAAAAAAAAAACATGCTCTCTTATTTTCCAGAATATTAAAAACTGGATTTATTTATACGTTAATATGGTGATTATTCGTGAAAGAATAAGAGTGGTAAAAAATAGCGGTACGCCACTGTTATCGTACGCCCCCATCCGTTTGTATTGTTGGTGCAATGGGTAGATCGTTCACTATTAAAACTGACACTCCTTTGTCAGCTTGTCCAATCGATATTTTCGAAAATACGGACGTATTTTAATACGCACTGTTATTTTTTTCTACAAATAAATGCATTTTCGTTGTCGCGATTACTTCGTTTATTAACATATCTAGTGGAATTTGAACTTAACATTCGTACAATGCAAAATAAAACGCATCTGAAGCGACGAGAAATTTAACCGATTAAATTTACTATTAAGGTGGTTTTTCACTCCTAGTGTGGGATGGGAGTATATAATGGGGAAATCGAGAGGAGTACGATTTTTTTTATAAAACTACGTATTGTTATGGAGTCATTGGTGAAATTTTTAATTTTCTCTGTTTCCTGTTAAGGCCACAATTAATTTTTAAAGTTTGAAATACATCACAAGTCATTAACCAATCACATTAAGTATTGATGATAACGATCGTTTTTAGCGACGTTGTCAACTATCTTCTTACTCTGAAAAAAAAGGCGTTTGTTTGTATGTCAATACTATAATTTATTTTTTATATTTCTTAATACAGTTATGATTTATTCGAAAAATATAGAGCGAACTTATAATTGCTAAATAATATAATATGCCTATATTTATGAATTCAACAATTAATTTGAAAATGTCGCATCCGAATGTAGGTAAACCTTGTTTCATGCCGTTTTGTTAAAATTCTTGATTGTATTCTAAAAAAGTGTTTATTTTTGGCCCAATAAACTTAAAACAAAGAAATTACAATAACCTAACCCTAGATATGTCGTCTGTCATTTAATGTTACATTTCACTTTTGTTCGTTTCTTCTATTCTTCTATTCTTCTATTCGAATTCTTACGCCACTAACGATTCAATACAACAAAGCTCTCTTGTCATTGGTTAAGTACTTCATACGTCACGGGTCAACATTTTAAATTTAAAAGGGTTACATTTCCTAAAATATTGAATAGTTTGAACAACTGAAAACTGATTTGGGTCCTAATTAGTTATATCTTTTCATATATTTGGCTAAATCGTACTCCTCTCCATTGGTGAAAACGCGTCCTCGCCCATCGATTCGTCTTCTTCGCGGCGCTGTTTTCCATCGATAAAAGCTACTTGTTGCCGTCGAGGGAATAAACTTCGCTTCGTTCTCGCGAGTAAACAGAGCAGATTTTCGCAATCGCCAAGATGGAATCGCGAGAATCGGGCACCGGGGTCGTTGACATACCGGCCGGTAACCGGCGTCACATCGTCATATTTCGACTTTACACTTTATTTATTACGCCGTGCAGTAGTCGCAATCGGGACTCGCACGTTACACACATACGATATTCTCCTTTTTATTAGCGTTAACGTTAGCGTTTCCGCGTTGCTCGAGATTCGAGATTCGTCCAGAGATGTTACTATGCGGAACGAATGCGTACATAGACTTTCGTTAATTACGATTATAGGTAATAGGTCGGTATAAATAAATAAGTATTAAAAAAACAAATATTTTTTTAATCTATTTTAATAACACGCTGGTATTGTTGCAGGAGAGTCTTCCCACCCCGGAATCTTCTGAGGGTAACGAGGAGGATCATTACGGTGGTAAGATATCCTTTGTAAATTAATTCTAATTATCTTCTAATTAGGGATGTTTTATTTATGTTAAACAATGATAACACACCCTATACAGGTTATATCGATTGCAACTTATATGTGCATTTATTTATTTAGTTATGCGAGGAATGTATAATTTACATGTTTTATAAATGTCTAGCAAAATTACCGATACCTATTGAGCAAGCTAGGTTGGTTTACATCGCATTGGGGAACCAAAATTAACCACAAATTTATTTAAACTCGCACTCGAATCGAATGTACACACCTATTAAGTAGTCGTTTGATTTTTAACGCGGATTGTATAAAGCAGATAAATCGATCGGACTAATTTACCGTAAAGTACGGCATTCACGCTCGAATGCTGCTCAACTTTTTGCCGTAACATTCGATAATTTAGTTAATTTCGTCGAGCGGTGTAAATCAACCCTGCTAATCGTG
The DNA here is from genome assembly GCA_918026865.1 of Phyllotreta striolata. Lineage (NCBI taxonomy): Eukaryota > Metazoa > Arthropoda > Insecta > Coleoptera > Chrysomelidae > Phyllotreta > Phyllotreta striolata. Next base: position 8,492,505 of record OU900096.1, read on the forward strand.
ATATAATTGGCTGTGCAGGAACCGGGGCTATGAAAGACAGCGACAAGCTCAAGTTGATGCTATTGGCGTGGAACTACCACAATAATCAAGGTAACATAATACACATATCACATTTTACACGTACCTGTCATAAACATGTTTGATGCTATTTATAGTTTAAAATACGGAAATATTTACGGGGTGGGTCAGGATAACTTAATAAAGGGGTAGTGGCATTAGGTCGGACTTTAGAGAAGAGGGCGACTGAGGTAAGGGGAACGCAGAAGTCAAACTAGGTTGGCAACAAACACTACAAACAATGACAAAAGTGTCAAAAGTTGTGACAAAAGTGTCAAATTAGAACTGTTGGCTAACCTTTTTAATGAATTTGAATTCAAAAATGTTTCCTAGTTTGTGTTTTGAACATTTATAATTGCTTTTATACACCTTGCTCCATTTCCGATTGCAACATGGTCATTTCTATGAGTGGAACAAAGAAAGATTATTAAAATGACAGTTGTCAGAGTGAAAAGTTGCAATGACACAAATGTCATTCTTTCCTTTTCCTTTGTAAGTGTCGAATGGAAGTTGTCTTTATCGCACCCATGGCCTATACAGAGTGTCTATGTTCGAGCGCTGCAAACCGTAGAAAGAGAGAATCAGTCGAACTGTGGAGATGCGCGGCTTCGGCGCGATGAATCGGCGGACGAATGTAGCGCTCGAACATAGACACAGTGTATAATCTATGTTGCGATCAAAAATGGAGCGACCTGTATGTGCGTTGGGTGTTATTTGACTTTTATTTATAAACGAAGAGAAAGATATTGGTCTTTTATCGTTTACATGAACTATACAATATAAATTTTCGCGCCAAACTGACCGTTTGCGACTTTTCACACGTCAATAAAATGGAACTCTCTTCCACCTCGAAATGCCGTTACCTCCTTATTAAATTATCCTGGGGGTGGTCAGTTTTTACGTGAACTATTGGGTGTTTTTACCAAATTTTCACTAAATTAGTTACTTAAAATGTCTACTATTTCAATATTTCTGCATTTTTTTACAAAATATCGAGCAAACGAATTTACATTCAACCGGAAGTTGCAAAATCTCAAGTTCCGCTTGATTTTTTTTATGGGAGGAGCTAAAATTTATTAATGGAACTAGTCAAATTGGCGCTAATTTTATTGGAAATAAACTCTCTTTTAAATTAATATCTAGGTTCTAAATACAATTAAAATTTAATTCAATAAAAGTGGATTGTAGCGCGTTATGTAAATATGCAGTATGTAAATTCGCGTCGAAATCTTTGATCTAGTTCTAACACTTGCTTTGACCTTCCGCCATTTTTGCTCCTAAATAGGCAGAGGCGTATTCAAAATATTTATGTGCCCAAAAACAGAGGTGGATTAACTAAAATTATCAATATCATTTATACGATAAAAAATCCCAATAATTCACGTATGAGAAACAAAATTAAATTGCCTTACCAAAAAAATCCTCTAAGCATCTAAGCATAACAAAACTACATTACATCCATACAAGTTGTTGTTTTTGTTTTGTGTATAATGTTTTGTGTTTAGTTTTTATTATTTGTGATTTGTGAATAGTCTTTTTGTCTTATAGAAACAATAAAATTCACCAGATTACTCTCTGCTTATATTTTTTTAATTAATATACAAATTCAGATATCAAATTATGTAATTCTAGTAGTAGCAATTGTGCAATAAAACTGTAGGAAAAAAACACCAAAATAATGCATAATCGAATAAAACAGTTATTTATTCGGTGCATAAATAAAGTCAAGGCCGTCTGCTGAATTTTACGAGACCCATTGTATTTAAAAGCCGCTGAATAAATTCATGAATCGTGAATCATATGCTAGGGGGGCCAGTTCATGATTCCATCTTATTTAAATACAAAACCCATAAAATTTTCATGCCGCTATGAATCGTAGAAATTGCTGTTGCTCGCCGCCAAAATAAGTAAAATTCACGAACTCTTCAAGAAACGAGTTCATTAGATCCCTGTAATATCCAATCCAGTAAACCATAGCGATGTGAAAATTCCTCCTTTGTACCCCGATAACAGTACTTTATTTTTGCTTTTCTTCACCAACAGGAGGCAGAAATGGCAACAGTGATATCCCCGATTTGTCGTCAGTACCCGGCACAGAAGACATGGTAGGCCTGTGGGCGCAGTACCATTCGGCCTTAGGACTCGCCAAAGGAAAGGCTACTCCTCCCACGATCAGAGACAATTCCGTAAGTTTTTTTTAAATATTTTATTCACTTTATATTAGCGTGTAATTTCTTTGGAATTTTTTGGTTCTCTCCATCTTTACTAGTCAGTGAAAAAAGAAAGTATTTCCACGGATCGTTTTTTAATGTATTTGTCATTTCCACCGTTCTTCTAATTACCCTAAATACACCAACAGTTGCACTATCGATAATAACATAGTAAAATACGCGGAAAGTCCATCTAAAAGAACGTACCCCATTGTCGCAACCGAACGACTCGTTAATTATCGACCTTCGTGCGCTTCCTATTAAAACGCATCGCATAATTAACTTTCCGTGTAACACCGCGGCGTTTTCGGTCGCCTTAACGCCGTGAAAAACGACTTCCTCGTAGCGCAGCTGCGCCGAGAATTTCTAAAGTTTTTCCCGTTTCGGCGAGAGCGCCGTGTTTGGACTGTCTTCTGGCGACCTCGTCGCGCTTTTTTTCGCGGTATTACGTCCTTTTCGAACGTTCTCGGAACGGACTCGAGGCTCCGTTTGGAAGTGAAACCACCTGCAGGTGCCCCAGATGCTCTCCGAGCGGGACACTGCGTTTTACTGAAAATAATGTATAAAAAAAACCGGTTATCTGAATTTTCTCAAGGTTAAATCGATCATTTTTCTCGATATTTACAACAATCGTTCTACCTACCACAACACTTTCCACATTCCATGTACATCAATATAACTAAATTTCAGAGTCCCGTGAACGCCGAGACGGGCTCTGCCCACGACGAAACGAGTTCCAGCGGTAACAAAGAGGACGAAGACGACGATGACGATGAAAGTGATGATAAAATCGACACACAAACGCACGACCCCGAAAGACTGAAAGCATTCAACGTACGTTCGGCGATGCTAAATCGATTTTTTTGTTTGATAATCGTGTGTTTGCAGATGTTCGTAAGACTGTTCGTTGACGAAAACTTAGATAGGATGGTTCCTATTAGCAAGCAGCCCAAGGAGAAGATCCAGGCGATAATCGATTCCTGCACCAGGCAGTTTCCCGAGTTCGCGGAGAGGGCCAGGAAGAGAATACGAACGTACTTGAAGTCCTGCAGGCGGAATAAGAGGGCGAGGGATCCCAATTCGCCATGGGATGCTGTAGGTATCTTTTGATTTGCGCTTGGAGGAATCTAAGAATCGTTGTGATTTTTACAGACCAGACCTACGCCTGCTCATTTGACCTCCGTGCAAGCCGAGCAAATTTTGGCCACGGCTTGCGAGAACGAGAGCCATAACGCCAAAAGAATGAGATTGGGTTTGGAACCTGTCAGTCAACCCATGCCTGTGCTACCTGGAACCCAAGTAAGTATACATTTCTTCTATAGCTAGATAATTTATCAACATCGAGATAAGCATTCCGGTTTCGAGTACCACCAATTTACTCTCATTAGTACGATATAATTCATCGAATTAGCATCGAAAGTAACGCTAAATTTCGTTATGGAAGCGACGTTTATTTTGGGCGATAGGGGAAAGCCTTTACTGGTATTGAACGGATTCAAGTATTCTAAAAAGAGACTGTTGAGGAGGAACCAGGAAGTGTTTTGGACTTGTACGAAAAAGAGCTGCAACGCTAAAGTATTCACGACCAGAAAAGGTAATATTACAATATTGCGCAAACACGAACAACACAATCACGAAAGAGACTTGAACTTGGCGCAAGTTAGTGATAGTTTCAAACTCGATGATCTCGAGGAAGAACCGGACGAATTAATCAGCGACAATATAGAAACGCTGTCCACTCTTTCGCTCGAAGCTATTTTGCTGCCCAAAAATAGGAAAGAGGTATTATGTAGATTAGAGGAGCTACTACTAAATTAATGTTTGTTAAACGCAGTGTTTAAAGTTACAATAACTCTTCCAGCCGACGGACACGACCGCCCAGATCAACTCATCGAGGGGACTGGATTTCTCCAACAGCACCCCCGTGAAAATGGAGAGCGACGTGATCTCGACAGGGTTCTCGGCCACCAGCACGCCATCGTCAACTCCCAACTCGACCAAAGTCCTACCGGCTAGCCAAGACACCAAAGCAGCGAGTCTCAGGTAAGTTTCCGCGCCCGTCTTCCCATCGATTCCTCTCGTTGTTTATTTACGAAGAGCCGTAAAATGGAACTATCGATTGCAGCGGCGGCGTTTCGAACGCGACCGGCGTCCTGGGGACAATAGGGATGAACGGGATCGGGATAGCCAGTACGGCGAGCGCGGCGCCCACCGCCATGTACCGGCCCAACTTCACGCAGGCATTCCAAAGGTCGGGGCCGTATCCGCTGTTTCCGGGATCGACGCCTTTCGCCTCCGGAGGATTAATCACGAACGGTACGTTGTGCTGGGTTGTTGTTTTGTTCCCTTCGATTGTTCGGGATGTTCGATCGGATTGGCCGAATGTTTGCGGGTAGGGAAATGCAGAAATGGAGAAGTGGGGAAGTTTTTGTAGGTTTTCGGGACGGGGGGTTTTGGGATGTGGATGGGGAGAAAGTTTGTCAATGCAAATATGTGTTTTTTTTGGGGTTTTTGATTGGTATTTCTACAAAAAAATTGGAAGCGATTGTTCATTTTTACTTTTAATGGGCTTCATGATGGTATTATTTAATTTTCTTAGCGTTTCGTTTTTGCAGAACTATCATCAGCTTAATTTTTTCGTGCCAAAATCCTTATACTTTTCACCCTTATCCAATATAAAATATTTTTATGATCTAACAAATAAGCTGATTTTCTTCACTTTGAATTTTCCCTATTCATCGTTGAATTAATCTTATTCCTTCTTGACTTAATCTTATTCTTCCTTGAATTACCCTTATTTCTCCTTAAATTAACCTTTATTCTTCCTTGAATTACCCTTATTTCTCCTTGAATTACTTTTATTTCTACTCGAATTACTTTTATCCCTCCTATTCCTCATTGAACTACTTATATTGCTCCTATTCCTCATTGAACTAATTTTATTCCTCCTATTCCTTATTGAACTACTTATATTCCTCCTATTCCTCATTGAACTAATTTTATTCCTCTAATTCCTCATTGAACTAATTTTATTCCTTCTATTCCTCATTGAACTACTTATATTGCTCCTATTCCTCATTGAACTAATTTTATTCCTTCTATTCCTCATCGAATTACCCTTTTTCCTCACAACTCTTATTCCTCTCTCAATTTTTTCTCCTTGAATTAACCTTGTTCTATCTCAATTACCCTTATTCCTCTCTCAATTATCCTTATTCTCGCTTGTATTTCTCTTTGAACTGGCCATTAAATTAATCGTTCGTTGCAATAATTGCACATTGCAGGTCCTGCGGATTTGAGCATGAAACAGAAACCTCTGTTGAACCACAAATTGAGCGCTGGAGAAATAACGGCCGTGCGACAGCTAATAACGGGCTATCGCGAATCGGCGGCCTTTCTGCTGCGATCGGCCGACGAATTGGAGCAGCTCCTGATCCAGCAGCAGTAGTATTTATCGGGCGTTAGCGGCTTCAGTCCGTCGAAGAAGTTGTTCGAAACGAATTGAACGTTCGTTGGCGTGCGCGTCCCGTTCCGAACAGGTCGATTTTATCGTTAAACTGTACCTGAGCGTACCCCATGGTAGTTGTTTAAGGAGCAAATGAGCGCGAGAGACTCCTGAATGCGGAGGTTCCGCATGAATGACTTCTTTGTCTGCGAGATATGCCATAGAGCGAAGACGTGGTGGATCTTCGCGTGAACTTTCGATGTGTAATTAGAAGCTACTGAAAATCCATTTGAGTGGGAATTTTTTTAGTCATTTTTTTTAATGTAATTCGGTGAATATTTTTTTTGGTCTAGTCAATGGGAGGAAGTGTAATGGAATAATTCGAGAAATTAAGTAAATCAGGTTTCCTATCTATCAAAATATTGGATTTTTTTAACGAGTGATCGATGCGATATGATGGTGTTGAAAATTTGTGATATTTTAGTTATAAAATTAAATGGATTTTCATCGACTCGACGTTAATATTATTTATTTTTAACTGAATGTTGTATATGTGTATATAATCTACCAAAAAAGAAATGTATGTATTCTGCTGCTAGTTTTGCATATACTTCGTGAAAATTGCTAAAAAAATTGTACAAATCGAGTTTAAAAAAAGTGTAAAATATTTATTTATCGAAAATATGAAATTTAACGACTTTATTACAGGGGATATTTTATTATATTTGATATGATCGTTAAGAATTTATTACATTTCAGTGTACCAAAGAAGAAAAAAAAATTATTGTACATACTCCAAAAAATACATTTTTTTGTAAAAAAAATTGTTGATGTAGACGAATATTATGAGTTGATGAGAAAATTCGATGTGATGAGGATTGTACAGGGTGTTTTGACATGTGTTAGATTAATTTGAGCACTGTAGTACATGGGCTTTTCATGATATTTTTCGTTTACTTATTAGTCATTACATTTTAAAAAAGTATATCTAAATTGTATTTGTGCTTGACATTTGTTACATATACATACGAGTTTCTGTGGAATTTATCATTATTTTCGTCTCAATTAAACCGATTTAATTTGAAGATTAAAACGTTACTTTTAAACTACTCTGATCGTTTGCGAACTATTTTTAATTGAGACAAAAATCCGGAAATATGTTTTAACCAGCACTCTGTACATTTAACTTTTACTCAGACGAGATAAATTGTACCTATAATTTCCACAACCAGGATTCTCAAATACAAATAATCTTGTGATTATAACATATAGATGTGTAGATATCGACCGGAATATGTAACAAAAATTCCCGAGTAAATCTGTTACCTCTGCTACTATTCTGTACCTACAAAGTCGACATTCCGATTTTCGAACTGTCAAAAAATGTAATGTTTGATCTGATTCCACTGCCAGACTTATGTAATAATAAAATGTCCGTATTTAAAATTAGTTTTATTAACAATCTTTCCTCCTACAACGCTCTCACCATACATCAAAGAGCTTAAATAGAAAAAAAAGCAATTTAGAATTCATAACACAAACATACACCTATTTTTTATCTGTTGGTACTTCTTCCGAAGCCGGGTTAGCATTCCTGAAATTGGGGAACTGTTCCCACGGGGCGCTCAATTCAAACTTCCTGAATTCCTGGGCCAACTCTAAGGGCTCTACAACCACTCGTTTCTTCTCATCGTCATACCTAACTTCCACGTAACCGCTGAGAGGGAAATCTTTTCTGAATGGGTGCCCTTCGAAGCCGTAATCAGTGAGAATTCTCCTCAGATCCGGGTGGTTCGAGAAGAACACCCCATACATATCCCAGATTTCTCTTTCGTACCAATTGGCTGCTTTGTGCACATCGTTGCAGGATTCGATAGGGGTTAGCTCGTCCGTGTAGGTCTTCACCCTGATGCGAGAGTTGAATCTCACTGACAGAAGGTTGTAAATGATCTCGAACCTACGATAAATGAGAATGTGTTTCGGGGTTTCCACTAAAACCTAATAGGCGTACCTGTAAGGCCTGGCAGGAACGTCCATGCCTGCTATGTCCGATAAATTGGTGAACTGAGCGTTGTGGTGGTCTTTCAAGAACTGCAGCACCGGAACAACTCCTTCGGGTGCGATAAGTAGTTCTAATTCGTCTCCTGCTGTTATCTGGATTTTTTGGATGTATTTCGGCATGCATTCTGCGACGTATTTACCGAAATCTGCGAGCTGTCCTCGGGCTACTGGATTAGGTTTCCTGACAGTTGGTCTGGTTTCTTCCAGCTTCTCGACTTCAGTTGAAAATACTCTGCTCGCATTTTGAATTAACGGGCTATTTAACGGCCTGTTGCGGACCAGTTTTGACAAAATCGGCCTTAATAACATGTTAGATTTGTTAATTGTATTATTATTACCTAACACAAATTACTTCTGTCAAACGAAGTAAACATAACCTAACTTACACTTCGTTTTTTAAATGATTAATCCAACTTCAGGTTGTAAAAGGTAAACCTGATTGTGATTTTGTTAACTTAATGTTGGTAATAGTGAAGTTACTAATCTGTATATGTATAATCAGCTGTTCATCTGACAGATACGATTTATTTTGGACAAAGAGTTGTCAGAAATTAACGAAAGCGTAATTAAAAGTTATTGTTTTTATTGATGGTATATCTGTTTTGTATTTAATAACACTATGTTAACTTTGGAAGTCGTACCTGAACGTTCTTTGGGCTGTGAACAATGGGAATTTATACTTGGTAAGAACTGTCATTCGATTTCCATTGTTATTAAGAGGATATTTATGAAGAATTGTGTAATAATTTTTGTGCTAAATCGCATTTAATTTCTATTAATAATGTATTACGCACTTGAAGTCATGTTCAAATTTCAGTATTCCAGAATATTGATTTATTTGTTTTTTTATATGCAAGTAATTAAATCGTCGTTAAACTCTTTTTTTTATTCTTCTTTAGCTTTTTTTGGTTCTGTTTTAGGAATGCATTTTTCACAAGCTGTTGCCATTATCCAATCTCAAGTTGGAATCATCAAAGGTGTTCAAGTTCTTTACAGCGATTTGGTAAGAATCTACTAAAATAATTGTTTTCCACTTCATTTCTAAATAAATAAATCATTATTTCGTAATTAGGTTATTAGCTTGTAATGATTATCTACTGAAATTTCGTTGACATTGACCCCTTGTTTTGTTATTACAAATTGTAAACACAATATTTATGCGTTTTTTTAAGGTTACAGTTTGCTTGCATATGTATGGTTAAATTAAACAATTGATTTGTTAATTATTGTTAAAATTTCAGAAGCCTCTACAAGCTGATTTAGTTATTAATCTGCCACACGATGGGATAAGACTGTTTTTCGATCCCGTTTCTCAGAGACTCAAAATCATTGAAATATACGCAATGAAATCCGTTAAACTAAAATACTGGTAAGTTGTATTTACACTAAAATATCTTCGTTATAATTTAGAATTGTTTGTTTCAGTGGTTTAGAATTCAATTCGCCCGAAATACTACCTTCAATCGAACAAATCGAACATTCCTTCGGGGCGACCCACCCGGGCGTCTACGATTCCGAGAAACAATTGTTCATGTTGAATTTTCGCGGTCTTTCGTTCTACTTCCCGGTCGAATCGAAATTCCAATGTGGTATGTACCAATCCCCAATTAATCCGATGTTAATTAACCGTATATAAATTTTCAGGTAGTACCCACAATTTAGGTTCGCTTCAATTCCCAGCCGGCAATTCTCCTCTCGTATCGAGATTGGCCATTTACTGCGGATCCAGCGTGGACCAGTCCCACGCGCCAGAATTACCTCTTACTTGCTATCATGGCCAGTTATACCTCCAGAAAGCCACTGTGCTTCGGGGACGCTCTCATACCAAGGGTTTAAAGTTACATTTAATGGCAGGTAATTCATTTTCTGTACACTAATTTTGTAATTTTACAGCTCCTCATAACACTTTAAGTTTTTATATCAGACTTGTTGTACGTATTATGTTTATATTTTATATTTTTCTACGCAGGAATGTTACTTCCGTGGCCGAAACGAGGTAATTTTGAAACCCCAAAAACACCTTGTGCCATATTAACTCTACGTTTTTTATACTAAATGCTCTGATTGGTGTTTAATTGATGAATATCGATTGCAAGTTGAGTGGATTGTAGATGTTTCTGTGTTGGTTTTAGGCACGAATAATCGATTGATCGATTCGGTGAGGCAGGAATTCGAAAGGGAGCTGCTGCTCGGCCAATCGGCACAAGAAGTATCCACCGTTCTGGGGGCCCCTTCCAAGGTCTTCTACAAAAGCGAGGACAAAATGAGGATACACAGTCCGAATGCACATCGCAAAATCACTGCCATTAGGAGTGACTACTTCTTCAATTACTTCACCTTGGGCTTAGTGAGTAACAACCGGCACTTAATCATCGAAAAATATCAATTCCTTCTGTTCCACAGGACGTCCTGTTCGACGCCAACACGAATACGGCGAAGAAAATCGTGCTGCACACCAACTACCCGGGTCACTATAACTTCAACATGTACATGCGGTGCGAGTTCGAGCTCGTTCTCAAGGACGTGGACATCAACGCCTACACCCATTGGAACGATATCTGCGCCAAATTAACCCCCAGCGAACGGCCCGTGGTCTTGAACCGAGCCAGTTCGACCAACACCACGAATCCATTCGGCAGCACCCTCTGTTACGGCTATCAGGACATTATCTTCGAAGTAAGCCTTTGAAATACACCAATGCGGAAAAATATTAACATAAAATGTCTCTTGTAAGAGGCAAATTACTCTACTTTGATGGCCTTTGACACCTCGGATGTGCAGCTTAGTACTTGTATGTGTGCAGTTTACTAATATAGCGCTTAACTCACCACATTTTATAGAGAAACAGCATGTTTAAGAGCCATTGGATGATCCGAAATGAATCTATTTAAGACTGATAATGTTTGCAGGTGATGCCGAACCACTACATAGCTTCCCTGACGATGTACGGTGATGGGTTCCCGTTCGAAAAGGGGAGCGATGACGCGTGACAGAGGCTCTCCGCCACTTACCTCGTGCTCACCAACAGGTACTGGCATCCCCATCCCGTTTATAACGTTGCAAAAGCTTAACAAAAAAAAATAATAATAATAAACGCCCACTCCCCGCGTTGCTCGTCTCGATTCGGATATAGAACATGTAGCTTGGATAATTTGTAGGGCGGAGAGTGCGTCCTGAAAAAGCAAAAAAAAATTATGAGACTTGGGTTAGTTGTAATTGTATGTGATTATTTTTTGTATATATTTTAGTTTAATTTTTTTAACGTTGTAAGATTGAGCGTTGCGGATTTTTGCGGCGAATTTGTCTGCGTAGGAATTCGAAGAAATTTAATTTGTTTTAAAGTTGCTTCTCGGTGGGATAAATTCGTTGGATTGATCCGATGCTCGTTAGTTATTTTTGTTTCATTTTAGAAAATGTTGGTACCTGCAGGCCCGATTATCTGTTTGTTCTTGAACAATATTCTTGGTTTGTTCTAGTCACTTATTGAAATTTTCGTTCGTTTAAAAAACATCATTGTGTCATATATTTAATTGTTTTTTTTGTGTTAACGCCATAAAGTAATGACGCAGGTACATTAATCTCACGTTAGAATTGCTTTTATTTGAGATGAATAATTTAATTTTTTTGTAAATATAAAAATATTACTTTAAATGGTAAAAATACGTTCGTAGGATTCGCCGGTTCCAAGTCAGTTGATGGTTAATATATTAATATAGTTTAACTATTTAATATTATTAAATAATTAATATTTATTTGTATTGACTGACAAGTGGGGTTTCGTTTCTGATTTTTACGCGGTAAATTTGAAATACCTTCAGAGGTTTTGTTGGGTTTTGAATGAAATTCGTTTAGTAACAAATTGACGAGAAATTGAGCGTCAATTAAATAATAGCTAATTTATTTTATACGTATTAATAAACCGGTGTAATTAAATTAGTATAGATACGATTTTTTTTAATTTAATGGTTGGCATTAAATGCCTCATTGTAATATAGTTTTGAAAAAAGTAAATACCAAAAAAATATATAAAGAATTATTGCACTGAAAAATATACAAAAAATGAATGCAAAGTATGTTTTAAACATGTATTGTTGTCATCTGGCTTGGTTAACCGCGGAATTGATAATTTATTTAACGAAAAAATCATTGTAGATTTTAATATTATACTCACCGTGGCAATTAATCAGTATTTTTACTAAATTCAATTTCGAAAATTTATATCGTACTGTATCCTTTTCGGAAAGTGTTATGTATGCGAAAAAAATATATGATTGATTATTTCAATTACTTTGTAACTACTTAATATTTATTTTATTGTCAAAAAAAGGAATTTTTATTATTGTTTAAAACCACGTTTTTAATAAGCTGGTATATAAATTGTTGCGCATTTATAACGCATAAGTGTTTATATTTCAATTAAGGCATGTATTACATGCACTTTTACCTATACATATAACGTATATTACTGTATCTTTATATACTAGCACGTTGTTCATAACTTTACTTTTTCCCCGATTATAAATTCAATATAACTGATTCCAATCGCAATAACAGATACATAATTAGAAGAAAATAACATTCTATTAACATTCTAGAACAAACATTTATTGTTGTATTTAAAAATATTATCTAGAATACCATGTATCATTTCACAATTGAACATATTTTTTACGAAATAAATATCTTGCCACAGAATGGTAATTTCATTTTAATCTCCCATTTTAATCTCCAATTCCCGTTTGTTATTCACGTTTTTTTACAAAAACAAACTTTTTTATGTATTTATTTGTTTGGTTTCCAAATAAAAATCCATTAAAAATATACACATAAGTGCAAATTTGTCTCCAATATGGGTGCAACAAGGATAACTTTCATATTAGTCCCATATAAAGGTAAAAGAAAGTGATATTGTGTGATTGTGTCTCACTCTAACCACGGTTATCTTTGTTCAACTCATAAAATTGACCATATCGCAAACAAATTTGCACTTACCTGTATATTACATCTAATACAAATCAGTCTCAACACTTTATAAAATAATAGCGCTAATATGGTAGATCTTACAAATAAAAAAAATGCAGTGTACAAATTATAAATTGGTTACCCTATTGCTCGAATATTAGAGAGAAACTAAAACTATTTTAGAGCGTACTGGAATGCCCATAAAACAAGGCCAATTACAAAAAAATACCAATTCTGCACCTCCCAGAATTCCTCATTAATACACCAAACTCCCCATTCTAACGACCAACATGGTGGTGCTTCAAGCACGCCCCGTTCGCGGGAAGCGAAGTGGACTGAGTATTCAAAGGAACCGAATCGATTCTCTTATGGCAATCCAAGCTCCTCGACCGCTTGCACCTCGACATGATCTTCATGAAATCGTTCCTGTACTGCGCCGTCATCACAGCGTACAAGTACGGATTGGCGCAGGCGTTCAACGGGTAGAAAAACACCAGCAGTATCTTCGATTTCGTGACGCCTATCAGCGGATAACCGGCCAGCGCGGTGAGCCCGAAGAACGCCACCGGCGCCACCGTGGCGAAGTCCACCAGGATCAGCAGGGACATCTTCTTGGCTATGGTCATTTCCCCTTTGGTGGAGGCGCGCCTGGTCTCCTGCCCCAGGCTCAGGTAGATTTGTATGTAGCAGAACACGATGACGGCGAACGCTGATCCGTTTATGAAGATCACCGCGTAGAGGTAGATTTTGTCCACTATGGATTGAGTCTCCATCGGCAGGCATATGCTGAAATCGCAACTCGAAATAAGGGTGAATAATAGAAATGATTTTTTTTACCTGGTGCTGCTGTAGTTACTGATTCCTAATACCGGCAATATCGCTATTAACAGCGAATATATCCAACCACCGAGAAGAATATACATAGCGCATTTCAAAGTGATCCTCTTCGTTAAATGTATAGCGTAAGTTATAGCAAACCATCTCTCCAGAGTTATAATAGTCAAAGTGTAAATGGATAAGTGGCTGGAGAATACAGTCAAAAATCCAGCTATTTGGCATCCAATACCTTCAAAAAAAAACATTAACTAGTTAAAATTTACAAAAAGCGATTAATTAATCACCGTATTGCCAATTGAAGGCGAAATTGAAGTACTCCCCCATCGAGTGCACGTCCATGGAGGCGATCAAAAGCAGATACAGCCCCATGCAGAAATCCGCGAAGGCCAAATTGCAGATCAGAAATCTGGACACGTTGAATTCCGATCGACTGAACGCGAACACTACTATAACAGCTAAATTTCCCAGTATAGCTAGAACTATCACGCACCACACTGAGATCCTCAACCAGGGCAAACCCATGATGTCCTCGCAAGGATTCAGCGCGTCCGATTGCGGGAAACATTCCACTTCGGGAATGCTGCAACAGGAACTGTTAGTAATCGATAAAAATATTACAGAAGTTACTTTACCGAAAGACGATTTTACCGCAGTAAGTACTCAAATGGCTGTTGTTGAATTTCTTCACGTCCGAGTGGAAGAACCCTTGGTCTTCTTCGACATCATCATTCAGGTCCACGAACATGGATTCCTCTTCTTTAACGACCTTCTCTCCTTGTATGGGACTCAATTTATCCATGAAGATTTTATTCGGAGAGTCTAGATACTCTGCGGAGTCGATGAAACCGCGCCTGGAATGTTCTGGATTGCAATTACGAGCTTGCGTTTTCGTATGAGTACTTACTGGGATAGGTTTATGCTTCTCCTTTTGCGGGAAATCAGGATGGATCCGGATTTGGCGATGTCCATGCACATTTTCTTCATGTTTTCCTCGAATTGGGCATGTCTTTCTGGATTGTGCTGTGCGGGGTACTGGAAAGCGCAGCAGTGGAAAGAATGGGTCAACTTTGCCGTCTTCAAATTCTGGAAAATTACTCAATATAAATGATATTTTATGAAGTTATTTGGTCAGTGCGTTGCTTGTGTTTAGGAAAACTTTCAAATACCGATACCTAGGTACTAACCCCCAAATCGTAAATGCTAGGCACAGTTTTCATCGATGTGGTCTCCTCAATTTTCAGGATTTCCAGGTCCTTTAATCCATCGGTTGGTAGGGACTCAATGGCTGTTTGTGATAAATCCCTTGGGATTGAAAACAATACAAGAAATTAAGCGCATTAATCATTGCATGAAATAAACTTACAACAGCCTCAAACTGTTCAAACCGCTGAAAGATTTCTCGTGTAAATTTTTCAGTCGAAAATTCGAATGCATCTGCCTGAAATACCTCATTTATAATCTAATTTTTATTTGTTGTTTTTGAACTTACAATTCCGATATTTGGGACCCGTTGAAAGCGTATTCTTCTACAGTATGAAGAGGATTGAAGTTGATAGTGCTGCAATTAAAATATCGCGCATTTTTTAATCAAATATTGGGAAAATCTGTGAAAAACTTACACTTGTTGCGCTGACACTTTTATCGAATTGGAGGACAATTTTTGGATGTTGTTGTGATCTAAATCTCTGGAAGATTCAGTGATTATATAATCATGAATGTGAGTTTATTTAAACTTACAACAAAAATAATATTCTTTCTTGCGGAAGATGATCTAATTCCGGCACTTCAAATAATTGCGTCCAAACAATCCTCCTAAAATTATTTTATCAACGACTAATTTAAGAAAAATATATCTACATACAAACTGGAAAACGAATTAGAAGTTACCCCTTTAAGTAAACCAGGCAGGAACATAATTTGAGGAGCATAAGAAATGTACCTGGAAAATAAAATAAAATAACTAATATCTACCATCGCTAAAATTTACTCACAAAGTTCTTAAATTCGGTATATTTGCGAAAGCTCCGTCTTCGATAACGCGCAGAGAAGGTAAATTCGAAAGCGTCCTGAAATTACAAATTTACTATAATAATAAAGACTCCGGCTGAAATTGATTAAATCTTTATCTTCTTTTAATAGGAACTCATGTTGTATTGATGAAAACGGCCGAACTTACACGTCCATAAGCTCATCTCTGTAAGGATCTAATGAATTCCTGGCGATATAGCGAATGGGGCAATCGGTTACGCTCAATTTCGTCATGTTCCTCGTCAAATTATTCGGTATTTCGATCAAATTCTTTCCGAAGCAATGCACATTCGAGCGCTCCCCGTAAATCGATTCGCATCGCATCGGAAGTTCGATGGAAAATGGGTGAGAATACGGGACGTTTAGCGTGCAACACGCGTGAATGTTGAGGCAAATGGTCAGCAGAAAGTGGCATTTTAAGTTGGGCATTGTCTGTAATAAAATCCTGACGTTAATGGGATATTATTTTAGCGAATTATATTAGCAATAAAATCGAGAGAATCCAGAGAAAAAGTTGTACATCTGTACGTTTCGACTACTATAAAGTTTATTGATTCTCGTAAAAATAGCTGCACTTCATGTCGAGTATACATATATTATTTTTACGAGTTCTTTCTACAAGCGACCGATTAATCGATTTGGAGGAAACTAATCTCGAGAAATGAGGAATTCCAATTAATTAGCCGTTTATCGATTTATCTGCGATGTTTCTCCGCTACTCGCTTGATAATGGGATTTTCGGAAAAAATCCAGATATTAAAAATAATAACACTTTTTAGTTCATTTAAGTTAATCCTGACAAAAACCATTAAAATCCACTAAAATTCATCCATTCAAAGTTAATGGATTGTAATTAAAAATCGATAATTCAATGTATCGACCAATTTAATTTCGGATACGAATACCACGGAATTAGGTAAATTTATTTACATTAATTCGTGTACATTTTCGTTCATCTTCCAATTTCATTGTATTAAAATCGTACGATTGAAAGGTTAATTAACCTGTTGCGTATTAATAGAACAATTCTTGATTGATAATAGTTTATTCAAGATGTCGTTAACGTGGTTAACGCTACTCTTACTAATTTACAGTGATTGTGGTTCCGGTGAAAACAGCGAATTGCTAAGCTTAGCTGTATTATACCGACACGGGAACAGATCGCCCCGTATAATATACAAAAACGACATTCACAGGGAAAAAATCCCGAAATTATGGCCGGAAGGTTTGGGGCAATTGACCAACATCGGCAAACGACAAGCGTACGACTTGGGCCGGTGGTATCGCGAGAAATACGCGGATTTCATCCCGCGGAAATACCACAAAAACTTCGTGAGGGTGCTCTCCTCGGACAGGGACAGGTGCCTGATGTCCGCCGCTTGTAACCTAGCAGGTCTGTTCCCGCCCGAAGGGGTGCAAGTCTGGAACGATCAATTGCCCTGGCAACCGGTGCCCATTCACACGATTCCTTCCGATCGAGACGGGATGATCCAGCAGAGCGACAGGCGCTGCAGGAAGCATGACAGGCTCATGGGCGAGCTGGTGCGATCGGAGAACGTCCAGAAGTTTCTCAGATCGAAAAAGAGGCTCTTTGAATACTTGTCTAATCATACGGGGGAGGATCTACGAGTACCCGAAGATGTGAATCCTGTACACGATTTGTTGTTTATACAGGATTTCCTGAATTTGACTCTGCCTGAGTGGACTAAAGGTGTATTCCCGCAGGAAACTTCGGAAATGCTTGTTATGGGTTTCGCTTTATCGTCAAATACTACGGAGTTGGGTAAGAATTGATTTTTTTCATCAGTTTACAAAGTTGTCTAGTCCTAATCAATTAACTTTTGCTATATTTCAGGCAGGTTAAAATCCGGTCTGGTTCTCGACTACATCACGACGTTCTTCGAGGACTACCTGAAGAACCCGCAGTCCACGCAGAAATTCCTGATGCTCTCGGGCCATGATAGCACCATGTCCACTTTGATGAATGTCCTGGGCGTATTCGACTGGACCTGGCCCGACTACTCCTCCACTTTGGTGTTCGAATTGCGCAGGAAACACGGAAATGTGTTTTTGAGGATTTATTTTAAAGATAGTAAGAGAGTTGGGAAGTTATGTTATGAGTTTGTTTGATTTTTTTAATTTTTCAGGTAAAAAAATACGGAATCTGAAACTGCCGCGGTGTTCTACGGATTGTAATTTCGAGGAATTCAAGCGAATAACTAAAGATTACCGGATAAATGATGAAGAATGGGTGAAAGAATGCGCCAGTGGCTAAATAAATATTAATATTAAATACTGGTGTCTATTATTGTTTGTTTTACTTTCTATATTGATTTAGAGCATCCTGCACTTGACGATACAAAAATAGAAGACCAGATAAAATCCAAACCAACTACAAAAAAACACACTTTACGAAAATGACTCGATTATTAGTTTGATTTTCTGACTAAAAATTCATAGAAACACAATTACGATCGATTATTTATTTATTAACGAAATTTTCCTTTCGTGACGATATCTACATATCTACATAATTGCGGCTCGTTCACTCCGATTTTTAAAGCGTTTCTCGATCGATTGTCGTTTATCGTCAATCAAAATACGATTTTTATCAATCGGCGCCAACAACAAAAGACTTTGCACGTGCTCAATACATTTCAATATTATTCCACTTGATTGCCATTAAAAACGACTCAGGTTCGATGTTTGCGATTGTGACAGTGTTTCAATTCCGAATCGTTATTTTCTATAAATAATAAATCGTTCGAATTCGCTGCGAATTCGTGCGAAGAATGCCGCATTATTAAAAATCTACTCTGATTAATGAGCGTTAATTACCGAAGAAGTTAATTTGTGCAAATAATTCGCTAATATTTTTTGTTGAAAGTTGGATATTAAAAATTGCACTTTTTTGGAGTTTTCTTGGTAAATAAATTTATTTGATGAACATATCGCGTGAATTTCGGGCTTCCAACGGGATAATTGCGAATTTCTTATACATAAATAACCATCGTTTACCGTTCCATTTAGATACTGTTCTATTAATTTCGAAAATCATATGATTAAACATTCTACGTAGCGATATTTCTGTATATTTGGAGTGTAATAAAGTCGAACAGTTTTCCTTTTTCGAATGAATTTTGTGTAATATCGCCGAGAAAAGTGCCGAGAAACAAACGGAAATTTGATCGATTGGAAAAACGAAAATTTGTGAAAATCACTCGTTATTTGTAGCAATTTTGCGGTAAATGTGGTTTGAAAATAACGATTTATCACCCGAGTAAATATTATAAATAATTATATGTTCGCAGCCAAGTAATAATTAAATAAGCGCAGTCAATTGAATGAAAACAGATTTTTAATAGCACGGAAATTTATGCAATGTACTAGATAACGGAAAAATCTACCTCAGAAGTTATTAAATTTTCTCGATTCCTCGAAATCGATCCAATTACAATTAAAAGTACATACAAACAAATTGAAGCGTTAAGGGGATTGTAATTTATGAAGATATATTTCACTATTTACAAGTAAAACAAATCTCACACTACCTGTGTATTTATCTAAACCGATTAGATAATAACATGCTGTTAGCATACTGATCTCGATTTAATTACATTTTTCGCTAATAAATTTCAGGCGAACGAAATTTAAAAATAAATTACAACATTTATTGACTTTCATTATCAAGAGGATTTCTCTGATTACCCAATTAAAATTTGCATGTATATTTTTGTAATAAAATCCAAACCAAGGTGTGTTTAATAACACCGAAAAATGTTGCAATGACATTGCATTATTTGTACAAAAATTTTTATTATTATTGTCCATATAAACAAATTCTAAAAGGACATTTTAGTAACAGCTAGAGAAAATTATTACCGAGGAATTAATGAAAAAAAAAATATTTTATAAGACTTACCAATTCGCTTTCGAACAAAAAAAATCGAAGAGAAGCACCGTATTTCACTACAACTTCTCGCCAGAAGACTCTAATTCCCTGAATTATCATCTATCGTTCGATGAGGAAAAATATTGTGCTAATTCATTAGGAGGCTGCGCTTCGACGCGTAGAATTACACCCGTCTTTCGACGTACTGTGGCGATGTAGAAATAATACATTTGCGAATTATGAATTATCAGGAAATATCTGATGTATATCTACACCTACATGACGAGGGAACAGAGAAAAGGGTTTCGACAGAAGTGGAACGAGCGTTACAATTCACCCATAGAAATGCCTCTAGGATATACAGGATCGTTACTAATTGTTTGTTGTAAATGCAGCAGGACAATTCTTAGATAATTTTGTGTAAATCGGGGTCATAAAGGACTCCTTAGCAAGGAGAAATTGTTAAAAATGTAGTTAAAAATCACCCGAAGGTATAGTTGGAAGACGCACCAAAAATCTGCAAAATAAACTTTTAAATACAACATTTTAACTAAAGTAAAATGAGTTAGTAAATGGTGAATTGTTAAAGAGTGAATTATTTAAGGGTCAATGGTAAAGAGTTGGTTATTTAATTGTGAATTAGTAAAGGGTGAATTATAAAAGCGTGGATTAGTAAAGAGTGAATTTTTAAAGGGTAAAGTAGTAAAGAGTGAGTTATTAAAGGGTGAATTAGTAAAGGGTGAATTATATAATTAAAGGGTGAAGTAGTAAAGAGTAGGTTGTTTAAGAGGGAATTAGCAAACGGTGAATTATTAAAGCGTGGATTAGTAAAGAGTGAATTATTAAAGTGTGAATTAGTAAAGGGAAAATAACTAAGAAATGTCCGTAAAAGTGGAACTTGTTGGTTGATATATCGGTGAAATTGTGCGCAATAGTCCATATCATTATTGTCACTTTTACTTTTGTTTAAAAACTACTGCCGGTTTCTACCAATTTCATGGATGAGGAAATAAAGTCCTATTGTTCGATCCGCCGTTGATTTTTTCGGTAAATACCGGGATATAAATAGCGAGTTCTTCAGTTCGTTTTGAGTTACGAAATTCGGCGAGCACACGAAAATGGTTTACAAAATCTCGAAGGTGAGTCGAATTGTGTAAATTGACGAAAATATTTTGATCATTTCGCATAATCGCATAAACAAATAGCGGGGATTTTTGGTATGCGGGTTTTGTTTATTCACCGCAAATACGTTTTTTTTTGTGAATTATTGGTATTTTTTTCTTGCAGATATTGGCGGCTTTGGTCATTTTTAATGTCATTTTCACGAGTATGGCTTTTCCAACGCATGGAGAGGATCTCGAAGCTGCTGCCTCGGATCATGGTAATGAATTTCATTTTAATTTTTACTCTGCTCTACTCTACTCTATTTATTATACTCCACTTCACACTACTATACTCTACTCCTACGCCCTTTTTGGAATAATACTACAATTTTTTTAATGGAGTTACAGACTGCATTTTTCCACGAACATTTAATCTTTTGATTTAATATGAATATTTTTGCTTCACAGAACACCATGGAAGAGTCCAAATAAAAGTCTACCGAGGGCCTTCTGAGCATAGCGGTCACGATTATTTCGCCCCATGGGGATATTGGGTGAAACAACCCGCTGACCATTAGAAACACCAAAGACTTTAGTTCCTGTTAATCCTATTTTATAGTGTTTTGAATATATTTTTTTATATTATTACGGAAATATTGCGTTTCATTTTTGACGAGCGTCCAGTAATGTATAGCAAATAATCGCTTGTCTTACGTTAATTTACAAAGAAATGGGTTGATGAATGACAACTGTTTGTTTAATATAGATTAACACGTTGTCAGTAGAGTGCTTTATGATGGAACAATGTTTTCCCAACCTTTTTCTCCCCCCGGCAACTCATGAAAACCGATACGTCAGCACAGGACCGTATTCAGGAAATCGACGAAACAATCGCTCGAGTTATATCAATGAATAAATCCTTTATTAAACACAAACAGATATTTAGAATAAAAATAATATATTACATTAGAATCTTCGAAAAATTGCGCCTTTTAAAATACTTACTTACATTTAAACCTTAAAAATTTAACAATTCACATTTGCTGCGTCGAATTCCCGTTCCACGTGTTGTTCTCATCCTCACTATCGGTCGCATCGGACAATCTGTGGATGTTCCCTTGACGCCTCACCACCGAACTCCCATCACTACTCTTCTTCTTCGATTGAGGAAACCTAAAAAAATTTAACGAAATCAAAAAACCCGCATCGAATCGTAAATAACCAACCAACCTCCGCGATTCCATGGGTTCGTCAGGCGGCGGCCTTTTCTGCGCCTTCTGAGGCTGCGCAGCCACCGGCTGTCCGAACATCAAAGACCTCAGGTAATTGAAGATGCCCAAAATCGGCGCCAAAAGCCCGTACATCAAGCTGGTCAAGAACCCGTTGGAATTCGGGACAACGGGCCCGCTGTGAGGCAAAACGAGCACCACGGCCGTAGGGCTCAATTGAAGATCCACCAGCGTTTGCGAATGATCGTTATCAGTGAACTCCCTTCGCGGAAACATTGTAGATAACGTAAACTCGCTGAACGGTAACTGTAAACTCGTCTTGATGTAGAAAACAACGGTCTCGAGCGTATCGGAATTCTGAAATTCGTGCGTCGTCGACGAGCCGTCGGGCAGTTTGAATTGCAGCCGGGTGATGTTCGACGGGGGCTTCGGGGGCGATTGGGAGACCGGCTTGGCGGGCTCGGCGGCCGGTTGGGGTTGGATCTGGGACCTCGATTGCCGTTCGGCGCGGTCTTGGGCTATTTGGGCCAGCACGCGGTCCCGGGCCTGCTTGTTCTCGCGCTTCTCGCGCTCCCTCTCCTCCATCATCTGCTTCAGTTCCTGGTCCTCCTGCCATTTCTTCAGCTGCTGCGCGTTCTGGCCCATTTTGCGGCGGTCGATCTCCTTCTGTCGCTCTTTCTGCAAGTCGAAAGGGAAACGTTGCAAACGTCAAAATAGACAAAAAAAAAAATAAATAAATGATCGATATGCCAGAATCAGTTGGGTAGAGTTCTATTTTTTACGTAAAATACAGATTCCTAACCTCTTTTTCTTCTTGTTCTTTTTGCTGCCTCTTCAATTCCAGCAATTCTTTGGCTCTTTCGACTTTCTCTTCTACTGATAGTTCGTTCGATTTATCATCTTCGGGAGTATTAGTTTCTTCTTTATTAGAACTATGTTGTTGTTGTTGTTGTTGGATGTTTTCTTGTTCTCGATTCAATGAATCTTCGCCTGTTTCCACATTTGGGCTATTATTTTCGACGATTTTACATACATCACCATCACAGACAACTTTAGAAGAGCCAGAAGCCCCGGTTTCGCTCTTAATGAAATTTTCTGATGCTACAGAAGCTAAAAAACATATTTTTTTTAGTCATAATTAAAGTGAATCATTAAATTGCATTCCAATAATTTACCTGATGTGGCATTAGTGGATTGTAGGTTAATTCCCGCGATTGACAAGGAATCATCGATTTTTTTGCATATATTTTCTACTTTATCTTTGCTGGTAATAATCTCAATAGGAACGCCATTTTTACCAATAAAATATACAGAGGGAATAGAAGGTTCCTTATCTTTAGGTGTTGTTAAGAAAAATGTAGGCAGATACCGGTTTTTTTGAATAATTAAAATGCAAAAACTCGTTTCAGTAAAAAATACAAGTAGATATTTTAAAAAGGATACAGATTTCACTGAATTGTAAATGTTCAACGGACCCTCCTTGTAATTTTACGGCTACAAAACAATCTTGCTCTAATTTCCTGCCTAGCTCCCCATTATCTATCAGATCGGTGATTTTTTTCGATGTCTCATCGGTGCCTAAAACATGACACAAAAAAAATTATGCCAAAAACGGTTTAGAACCCAGTCGACATACTTTACCTTCTATGTAGACTACGAAAACGGCTCCTATTGATTTCGAATGCGTAATAGCTTCGGCGATTCCTCCTGAATACCACTTCATTTTTTTAAATCAAATTCGATTTTTGCTAATTGTAATATCTTTAATATTGCTTACGCACTAAACACATTCACAAAATTGAACAAACTAAAATCCAAATGCCGAAAATGTCACTGTCACTGTCAATGACTGTCAGTGTATTGTCAACGTCAATCAGCACAATGCATCCACTACAAAATTATAAATATTAAATAAAAGAATAAAAGGTAAAATTGACATATTAAGTAGGAAAATTGACTTTTTATATTTGTTTAATTTTTATAATAGTTTATTAATGAGTTAATTTTGTTGAAATAAGTTTCATAAGAGAAAAAACTCTTCATTTTTAAATATGGCCTACATAGTTGTTTGAATTGCGCCAGGTTTCATTTCTAATTTGGTAGGCATTGGCAGACTTGCAATTTGTTTTGTTGACAAACTTGACAGTGACATTCAAGACCGTTCTTTTTTGAATTTATGTGTGCTGTTATTAAAAGGTAAGGAAAGTTTAATTCGGTTTTCTACAAACAAATAATCAGGAGGACGGTTCGTTCGATTGGATAAATGCCACTGGCGAAGAGAAAAGTATCCAAGAAAGCGAAATTGAAGAATCAAAAAAATGACAAAAACAAGAAAAAACCGAGAGAACCGAGTCCCCACCAAAACGCTCTCGTCGCCGCTGAGAATCCGGGAATTTACAGCACACCAGTTAGAAAACGACGGCTCAATCGCGAGACCAACACTTCCAATAAATCCATGAACATAACTAATCTCAATATATTATTTGATTCAGGTACTTTATACATACACCCTGCACAATTTATAATTTACTACTAAATATTTTGTAGAATTCATTTACAATGCAGAATCAAACAACGATGTTTTCATCGATAAAACGAATTCGACAAGAAAACGATCCTTGTCCAGTATCTCAAAATTTAGCTCTATTCAAGGGGAACCGTTCCGGAAACACCAATGCACTCAAACAGCAGACGAAAACGAACTAATCGTAACCATCCACAACGAAGAGACGCCCAAATGCGGCGACGTGTATCGAATGAAGAAAACCGATCTGGAGAAACCCATGCACGAATCGAGGCACAAATTAAACGGCAACATATTCAGAAGGGACGTGAACATTAACCCTTACTTGAGAAACATAGAGGACAATATCGGCGACGGTAGCTACACGGAAGCCTCGTTTTTTTGCCCTAATTTGTTTCGACAATATTCCTCAACTCCTATTCCAACGATAGGAAGTCACAGAGGTTTGGTTGTAAGCCCGAAATCGCCCAAATTTAACGCTAGTATTAATTTAACGACTACTTCAGGGGATAAGGTAACTTGAAATTTACTCGTTTATATCACACACTTTAACTTGTTGTTTTAGCTATTGAGGAAAAGCTCCAGCTTGAGAAGTTTGAAGCATTCGATCAACATTTCCACGAGGAGGAAAATTATTAGGTACTCGTCTAAGGAGCAGGAGAAGAAGGACCAATACAAGTGCAACAATGCGAACTGCATTAATAATTCCTCGATAAACGAATTGCTCGAAAGCCACGGGACCGGATGCTATCAAAATATTTTCTCCAAAATTAAGAGCTATTTCAAACTCACTAACTGGACGGGGAAAGTTGTGAACGTTTGTTTCCATTTGGGAGTCCATCTAAAAAACGTATGTGTTTTATTACAAGTCTCTTTAGAAGTTAATATTTGAATTTTTAGACTCTAAGTTCGATATATAACGCTCAAAACAACGCTTCACGACACGATTATTTGATAACGTGCGATAAATGCAAACAGAACGAGGAGCAAATTTCGAAGCTATCATTAAAGGTAGCGGAGATCGAAAATACCAATAAAAAAAATTTCGAACAGCTAAACGAGGAATTGAAGAAGGTAACAATCGATTCGAATCGATTCCATCGCACGATTTACACGTTATTTTCCAGATCAAAGACGATTTGCACCAATTAGCGAACGTAAAAATCGAAATGGATTGCTTCAAAGAAGAATTGGAATTGATCAAAAGCAAATCCTCGGCGCGTGTCGTTCCCGCTCCGCCTCCACCGCCTCCGCCACCCCCGATGCCCTCGTTTATACCGCCGCCGCCGCCGCCTCCGATGTTCAACGCGACCCCATCCGATTCGAGCAAGCTGAAAATCTCGAAGAAGAAGCACAACATGGACGACAAGGAGAACAGCCGGCCGGTTATATCGCTCGAAGATATATTAAAAGTGAAATTGAAGAAAACCGTAAATACTAGCGTGCTTACTACGATGTCTTTCTACATCTTGCGATGTTTCAGAGCCACTCGAATTCGTACCAGGCGACTCCGACTTCTCGGCCCAACAACCAGCCGGCCGTTTCGTTGGAGATGCTGCGGCAGGTGAAGCTGAAGCCCTCGAACGGTTCGAGGCGATCGGAGGGCGATACGTTGGGGCTCGACGTGCCGTTGAGCCCGACTTCGAACTTGTGCCGGTTGCTGAAGAGCGAGATGAGCGCCGGTAGACGGTTGAAGCGGTTGCGTAAGATCGGCGGTTTAAATTGCGATTCTGTTTATAGGAGAAGGCTCGACGATCGAAGGGAAAGAGAGTACGATTGATGTCGATGAGGATTGTTGCGAGCGCGAACGAGTTGTAATTTGTTACAGCGATTGAATTTAATCGAGAAATGTGATGAGACATGTTTAGCGGTCGAAATTTAAGTCGCCATTTGTGAAACTACGAAGTAGTTTTTTGTATATTATTGGTATTTCGAATTTTACACGAGTATAATAACATCTATGACAAATTTACGATTTATTGTATCAAATTCTGTATTTTTACCTTTTTTTTTATTTATTTACAAGTAAAAAATTTATTTACGTACTGATTAACATACCGAATATGATACGATTAATCTAGATTAAATTATATCTATTTTTATTTATATATTATATGAATTGTTCCCTATTTTTATTAAAAAAATCGTTTAATATTTTATATATGTTTTATGCAATTAAAGATCAAGAATCTATTCCTTTTGTCAAATCGTAGGAACGTATAAATGGAAATTAATAGTAAAATTTTGCAAAAAGAATTATAATATACATACATATATTGTGATATTTTTCAATAAAAAAATACATATTTTTATGAACGGAAGACACTTTTTACTTATACATTTTATGGCTTTCTATAAAAAATATCTGCGGATTCGACTCTGTGAAAATAAATAGTCGTTAAGAAAAAAATATTTTTATTCTAGGTTCTTATAAATTTGAATGTATTGAACGATACTATGAGTAAAAATAAATCAGAAGTTTGTAACCAACATTTTTTAGGAGATTGCACGTATTTTACAAACTAATCAGTCTAATAACCAGCCTTTTATATTATTTTTAAATGGCTTAACGTCCCTTTATAGAAAATAGCACGCCTATTAATTTCTACAAATTAATATTCATCTTAAAAATAATGAATAAAATAAAAGACCGGCGCTAAATTTAGGAAACTCAACAAAAACATAAAAAACAATTCTTATACCTAAGTTATAAAATTTACATAAGTCAAAATTCGTTTGTTCATCAAGAATAAATCAGAAATAGAAAAAAAAATGAAAATAGTTAACAAATATAAAATATACACGTTTTCTGTACAAAATTTGCGTTCACAGAACACAATATTAATATCACGGTTTTTCTCTATAATAAATACTGTTCTTTCTTCATTGGCATTTAACATAATACGTTATCAACTCCAACAAATAATACACACAACTCTAGATTCCCCACCTAAGATCTCGAATAGTACGAAGGCAACTATTTCGGAACATGATTAACCGGTTTCAAGTTATTCAGCGGCCTCGGTATGCTCCTGATAGGCCCCAACGTAATCATCGTAGTGGCCCCGATGTTAGCCAAATTCGGCGGATTCCTGCTATTTATAACGGGCACCACGAACGTACCGTCGGCCCCTTGCGACGGCAACGGTATGTAATTCGTAATCCCCATAGCCGCCATCCTCTGCATAACTCCCGCCGTCTTCAAATTGATCACCGGTATCCCCAGATCCGCCACGGTGTTGGTAGTCTTGTGGTACGTTTGCCTGTGCTTCATGAGCCCCGCCGAATTGGGATACTGGGCCGGGCACAGATCGCAGCGAAACGGCAGCCCCTGCCTTTGGGGCTTCTGCGGCGAGTTGAGGGATTGGTGTTGGCCGGGCGCGTCTTCCGTCAAGTCCACCGTAGGTAATGAGTCTTGCGAGGCATTCTAAAAGCGAATTTATTAGATACTTTGTATGGTTGCTTATGAAACGTACCTTGGTGGTATTTCCGTTACTTTTGGCCGCTGGGATGATACTAACGGCTCCGTTTAGGTTGAGGGAGGATGTGATTGAAGGATTCGTTTTATGCACCGGTTCTTTTTCTTTCGGTTTCGCTGTTGCCGTGACCGTAATACCTCTAGTAGCTAAGATGTTAGCTACAGCTTTAGCGTCGGATTTTTTGGGTTGCTCCACCGGTTTAGGAACGGGATTCCTCACGCTCAATGTTATCGAATCCGATAGATGCATAATACTACTTTCGGCTGAATCACAAGTACCACCCTACAAAAACCAATGGAAATTAATTGAATAAATCGCTTAGGTACAAGGAGTCTGTACCTGCACGCTTTCGATTTGAGGCAATCCCCCGTCGGTGTTCTTCGGCTGCATACAAATCACCTGGCAATCCTCGTCGTCTTTATCGGGCGTGAGCAAATCGAAGCGCTTCTTCTTCGCCTGCAACTGCTGCATTTGCTCGGGCGATCGTTTGACTACAGCCTGTGGGCGAATCCCGTTTTGCGGCACGCCCATCCTGGGCCTCACCGATCGCACCGCCGTCATTCCCATGGCCCCTCTGGGCCTCACCATCGGGGCCCTGGGCCGCGCGATCGGCTGTCGCTGCACGACGGGCTGTCGCGGCCCGTTGGGCATCCGATTGCCCTGCACCGGCTGCCTGGGCGCCATCTGCCTGGGCGGCATCGGCTGGCGATACGCGGCGCCCGGTTGCTGCATGTTTTGGGGCTGCGAGACGGACGGGTGCATTTGGGGCGGCTGTTGGTTCATTTGCGGCGGAGGCGGCATGTGCTGCGGTGGATATCCGGGCGGTACGGGCGGTACTGGATGGCCCGGTGGATAGTAGGGAGGCGGTCTGTACTGTTGCCTGTTACAAAACAATAAATTAGGTGAATAATATAAGCGAGTAAAAGTAGTATTATAGTCTTACTGGTATTGGTAGGGGTGGTGCATCGGTTGCTGGGGATACGGGTACATCGGTGGGGCCTGGTAAGTAGGCTGCGGTGGCGGTCCGCTGGGGAACTGCTGTATGTTGATGAGTACATTCTGCTGGTGCATGCCGGCTGATGATTGGTGCAAACGGGACACTTGTTGCGCTAACGCCTGCATAGGTAAACCGGTTAGGTTGTCTAATGTGGTCGAAGGGTTTTGATTCGAATTGTACACTTGCTGAAAACAAATCGCTCGATCAGCCTTTCGAAGCACTAATCGAGTACGTGAAACTCACCATGGCTCCGCGATTTCGGTCTTCCAGCCGGTCCAGCGATATAAATTCGCTATCGCTGCTGTGAAACCCCAAATCTTTAGCTCGCTCATTATTATTGAACAACGATAATATATTACTGTCATCGGTATTTTGCATTTTCATTGGATCGTCCATGTTCGAAGACGACCACAAGTTAGAATCATCTTGAGTTTGACCTGAAAAAAAAATCAACACAAAATTTAAACATATTAAATTAAACGCGCTCATTGAATACTTACGATGACTGGAATCCTCTTCGGGATTATCATCGGTTATTTCGGTGATCGTCAGCGAGGAAGGCTCCTTGAGCAACCCGGTGGTTTTGATCCTGATCTTCGGGTACTCTACAGACGGTTCCGGGGGCGGCGTGGGCTCGGCCCCGGGGATGCTCCCGTAATCCGAGGCGCCGCTCTCGCTATTGGAATTGGCATCGGCGCCCTTATCGAAGGACTGAGAGGCTCCGTCGCCGGTCGAGGGCGAGCCTGCAATCGACATTCGTCTTGTTACGTACTATCCAAAAGATTCGCTCGAAGGGGGAAATTTTCGATTTTTTGGACTTACTTTGGAAAGTTTGGACTTACTTTCCCTAGCAATGTGAAGGTAGAAGATTTTTTCACGAAAAGTGCAAATGCAATGATGAATAAGTTAGGAAATAAATGAAGTGAGAATAATTAAAATATAAGTTTGTTTTTAAAAACAGTTTTACATTCAAAATTTTAACAAACGTCAAATGTCAAAACTAAAAACTAACCAATTTCGGCCTTTTACGTATCGGAAAAAAATCATTGTTGTGTCAAAATAGCAATCAATTGACAGTCCAACGAATCATAAGTGTTTAATTAAATTATAAACAACTAATTACTCGCTAACCTTGAATAATATCATCGATATTCGAGTATTCCGGCTGAATGTCAGGGCTGTCCTTCTCCGAAGGACTGTGAAAGTTGCCTTCCAGTCCCTCCTTATGCACAGCCAGGTTGCTATCTGTGGTCTCAGGATCCCCTAGAAAATTCTCGAGCACTTCGCTCCTGTTATCGCCCCTTTTACCGCCCTCCTCGGCTTGTCCCTGCGCTTCCGGCGAGCCGGTGTACTCTTTAGGCGACTGGCAATTGATTATCTCGAACTTATTGCCGCTCGTATTCTTTATGGTGATTTTCAGGGGCGGCAATTGCAGCTTTTCCACCGCTATAAACGGCTGTTTGATGTGGTGGAACAAATGCGAATATAAGAAGGTTTCTGTTGTGAAATTCACGTTGCACTCCAAACAACGAAGAGGCGACAAGTCTTCACATTCTAAAAGAGAGTATCACAATTAAAAAATACGCATGGGAACAAATTTGAAAATGTTCTCACCGGAATTGGTCCATTCAGCAGTTTTGGCTGACATTTTGCGACTGCAACAAAACAGAATTACATTCATCAACAAATTAATTGCTCTATATACTTTTTAGTGCTTGAAAGTTGTATAAAAAAAATTAAAAACACTCTGTTTTTGCTTTTAAAATTTAATGTTTACAAGTTAAAGAATCAAACAAGTGCTACAACAAAAACTAATAAACCTGTCAAGTAGGTCAAATAAATCATCATCATTATCATCACAAACGTCAAAATTTCTTTACGGACAACATTCAAATGCGCCAAAATAAAATTAGAGGCGAACCGGTAACCCGATAAACTCGAACAAAAAAAAAATAACAAACCGACAGATATCATAAAATACTTCATTGCGCAACCCGCGACGTATCGCATTCAAACCGCATCAAAATTAATAATACTCACAAGCATCGTTAAACAGTTCAATCAGACCGAATCGTCCCGATTGATAAGCGCGCCCGTGCCGAATCTTACGCGAAACTGCGTTGTTACGATGAAGAAAAAAATAACCCTACAATAAATGATTGCACCAAGCGGAGCCTGTACAGCGGCGAGTACGAGCGAACAACAACTGTCTCTGTCGATCGCTCTGTCGGGCAGTCGATAAGCGGGGGGCCGGCGGGGCAGCTAGGCTGTGGTTGTGGCGCAGCTAAACCACGCGCTCGGTACCCAAGCTCTGATGAAACCCGACGAAACCCGGTGAAACTCGGCCCGGCGCTCGCCTAGCAACAGCAATTTGAGGCGAGAGGGGCGCGCGGCGAGCGGCGCGGGGGAGTTGAACAAACGCGAAATGGAAATTGGATGTTAATGTTGCTGTTGTCGCAGCGCTATGGGCGGCGCCGTCTAAATGGAGGATTTGAGTGTATCGCTTCGGGGGGGTTTTAATTGGTTTGGTTCGAAGCCTGAATGAATTAACTGTATGATGAATACCTTATTGCGCTTGAATATTCATGCATTAATTACACAAATGCTGTGAATTTGTTTAATTTATTGATTAGCGCGTCTTGTTTTGTGATAATGAAATGTTTATTAGCTTGCAGCTATAATGAATAAAATGAATTAGCTATATTTTACCAACAGCATAATATTATTCCCAATTAACTAACCTAAAGCAAGATGTGATTACTCGATTCCACATTTTTATTCTGTATACATAAAACCGGGTAATTATTCTGTAATTATACTACAGCTCTGCAACGAACCGTTCGATAAACATACACAATAGATTAGAGTAGGTTCAGTGATTGCTTAAACCAATATTGAACCGGTTTTCAGGTAGAAATATTTTATGGGCTTGCTCAAACCAATACAAGCAGCTGCTCAATGTTATTCGTGAAAATATAATGGCCATTCAACCTTTGTCTACTTATTATTTTGGAAACTTTATGACGTTATTCCTAATTTAAATGGTTGTATTACCATCTTATTAGGTTTCCAGTTTCGGAATTTATAAACATCCTGTTATTCTAAGGTCATAAAAATCATTAGACATTTTTCGATTCTAAACAAAACTATTTGATAATAATAACATTTTAAGCAACAAAATGCATCAACAAGAACTTCATTTACTTCTCCATTTATACTAATAATATTCGCGATGTTGTTGCGCGAAATTGCGCGAATTCTTTGCGAAAATGAGATATTTCAAATAGCTATCGCATTCAATACCAATTCAATTTCACGAATTCCAAAAATTCTGCAGCTTTTACATTCGCGTTGTGTTACAATTATCTTATCTTTACAGAACATTCTAAATGTTCCTTGATTTGTATACAGTTCCAAAGTACAAAAGTTTAATTAAAGAGAATATCAACCGAACGAGCTATAATTAAGCTAAGATAACGAAAAAACCTTGAAAACAATAAAACGTTGAGTTAACAGAACGTTAAAAAACAATTCATTAAAATTGCAAATGAATCATAAATGCATTATCATTGCGCAAACACCGCATTCATATCTCAAAAGAGCCAAGGTTCGATGAAAACAAGGCTTCGCAGCCTGAACGTGTACAGTTAGAACAAAGAGACACAGCGCGGAGAAAGGTCGATTGAATAAGGGCGGGACCGCACCCAAGACCCACAAAAGGGAACTTGGCCCTTTCACAATTCAGGGTGTACAGGGGATCGGATTCTCAAGTGGTTCGCGGGAGACGGGAGGGACGCGCGCACCGCGCGTACTATTCCCCCCATTTTCATCTCACATCTCACAAAATCGATTGTGAAAACGAAGCATTTTACTGCGGGAAGGTTATACGCGCTTCAATCGTGCAATCGGCCCCGCTCTCGCCCCGCCGACCCGCCGCGGGTCTCGTTTAAAAGGCTGCCGCTGCCGCTGCCTGGCTCGCCCGAGTCATCATCCGGTTCGTTCGAGGCTATTTTTAAAGCGACTGCGAGCTACAAAACATGCTCGGGAAACGAGTATAGAACGTTTGACCGGAAAGCAGTATTAGCTTTCTGTCGGCGCTGCGATAAGTAGCTTGATAAAGAGTTTTTTTTGTTTGCATATTTCGAGCGTGAAGCGCTTAGAATGTGAACGTTCATTTAATAGCGCTGCGGAGTAAATAGGTTTGGTGATAATGTTCAGAAATTCCGTGGCATTTATAACATTTTATTTATCTGTTGAAATGTATTATTGTAACGGAAAATGAATTGTTGAAACACGGTTTTGAGTGGCCTACAAATTCACCAGATCTAGCACCTTTTTAGATTATTTCTACTTCAAAAATAGAGTTCGAAATAAAAATGGCGTGTATAGGGATGAATTAGGGAGAAAATAATGCAATTATATACCATGCTATACAGACAAAGCTATGCTATATAGCTCTCGGGTCTAGCCCCCCCCACCATACCCTACCCCCCCCACCCCCCCCCGACACGTGTGGGTCTACCTGCATATTTCGTCGCTCAAGAATATTTAAATACTTTGACAGGAATCATATTTTGAAAAACTGGTTGTGAACATGTCTAACAAAACTGTAAATGTTTGTTCATTTAAACTATTTACTATATGTAGGATATATCCTACAGTTTCCGAGCGAAATGTTTCACTAAGCATTCATCTAATTTGATTTTTTATCATAATGATTTGATTTCATCAAATGAATTAATCATAACTTTTCCTCTGGAATGTCCTGTCTCTTAAATTCATAGAAATAGCTGTCTTAGGTAAATTTATTTTATTATAATCATACGATCCAACAATACCTACTCGTACTCTGAAAATACTTTCTTTTTACTGGTTAAAAACCACTTATCTTCTTCTTTTTTTATAGTCTCATAATTAAGCTTACTGTATAACTTATATATCAAAGACCATAAATCAATTATTAAAAAGTAGATATTATTTTGAGGTTAGGATAAACGTCAAACTGTCAAACTACTAAATATTTTGGAATATATTTTTTCAATTTTCTTGCATTCAACTACAATAATAATTCGAATAACAATATTTTGGGAAAAGGAAAATGTCCCATTTGCAGAGCGGAAAAGTGGACATTTCCCTAATTCAAGCGGCCGCCCGGGCTAACTTGATAAACCTATTGGAAAAATGCCATGGGAGGAAAGCCTTGGTTTGGGATAACAGCATAGCCGGTCCTGTGGGTTTAGTGGCTCAATACACAATCCTTAAGGAACACCAAGTCGTGAAAATGTTTCCTCTTCGAGATATGCCCCTTCCGGAGACAGACGTGGATCATATTATATTTATTTCGAGGCCTAAATTGCACTTGATGGATTACATAGGTAATAAAAACTGTTGCTTAGGGATGTCATTTCTTCATTTTTTGTTCAAATTTCAGCTCAGAATGTACATTCTGATGTTAAGACGAAATCAGGAAGCAAAAAAGAGTACCATTTGTTTTTCGTTCCCAAACAAAGCCTACTCTGCATGGAGAGGCTGAAGCACAAGGGAGTCTTTGGCAGCGTCATGTTCATCGATGAGTTCAAATGCCAGCTCTTTCCGTTCGAATCCGATTTGATTTCGATGGAAATCACGGAGGTTTTCAGAGAGTACACGGTGGAAAACGACCCGACTTACTTGTATCAAATCGCCCAAGCCATAATCTATCTGCAGAAAATGTACGGGCCCATTCCGAAGGTTTGGGGCAAGGGGAACGCAGCCAAGCAGGTTTGGGATCTAGTTGTTAGGTTACAACGGGAGAAAAATTGCAGCGATGATATGAAGAATAATCAACAATCATGCATCGATCAAATGATTCTGATCGATCGATCGGTCGATTTGATAACACCTTTGGCTACACAATTAACTTACGAAGGTACTTTTAAGTTGTATTGTTGAACCAAAAGGTTTTAACGAGTGTTTTGTTGTAGGTTTAATCGATGAAATTTTTGGGCTGAATAACTCTACAGCAAATTTTCCGATCGATAATTTTCTAACGACAGAAGAGAGAACCACGGAATCGTTATCTGAAGATAAGAAGCAAATTATACTCAACTCTGCAGATAAGCTCTTCGCTGATATTAGGGACAAAAATTTTAATGCTGTGAGCATTTCTTTCTCTTTGTAGTGTAATTAATTTCTTTATCGATTATTATAGGTCGGGACTTATTTATCCAAACAGGCCAAATCGATTAGCGCCCAATTGGAGAATACTCAGGAAAAATCTGTACAAGAAATGAAGTTATATGTCCAAAGATTACCGCAAATTCTGGCTAAAAAGAAACAATTAGCCACACACACGGCTATTGCCGAATGCATTAAAGAAGTAACAGACGGTTACGATTTTTTGGACACATTACAAGTACTTTATTAAACTAATTACAATTCGTTATTCTAATAACATGTATTCTACAGACGGAACAAGAGTTTTTAAACTGCATAGAAGTGGACAAACCTAGCCCGTACATCGAAGAAATGATAGCTCAGAGTAAACCGTTGGTCAAAGTGCTGAGACTGATTTGCTTGCAATGCATTGCCAGTTCCGGCTTGAAGCCGAAAGTTCTGGAAGGCTACAAAAAAGATTTGGTGCAAGTACGTTTCATACAAAATATGTTCTCGAATGTTATTCTGATGTGTTTTTGTAGGTGTACGGTTTAGAAGCATTGTTAGCTATATCGAAGCTGGAAAAAGTCGGGTTGCTGAAACTCCAATCTAGCACTAGACAGTATACAGTTCTCAGGAAAGCTCTGCGTTTAACGATGGAGGACACTTCGGAAATAAATCCAACGGATATAAGTTACGTTCACAGCATTTACGCGCCTTTGAGCATCAGATTGGCGGAAAATGTGACGAAAAGCGGCGGCATGAAACAGTTACAAGATGTCTTAGGGCTTCTACCTGGTATGTTCAGTTTACTAATCGTTAGTTGATGTTTAAATGATGAAAATCACGATTTTCAGGACCCACACTCGATGAAACTGCTTCTGTAAACTTAATGCCGAATTCGGATTCTCCTCTAACTGTTTTGGTGTTTTTTATCGGAGGGTGCACTTTTTCTGAGGTAAATTCAAACTATTTTTAGGCGCGAGTTACAATAATTTTTCTTCTAGATTTCTGCTCTGAGGTTTTTATCTCAACAAGATGACTCCAATGTTGAATTTATTATCGCAACCACCAAACTTATTAACGGAACAACCTTTTTGAATTCCATTATCGAGAATTGAATTATATAAGACTTATACAAACGTATTTCTTATTCCATATAATATAGTATATGCAATTTAATATGTAACTGTGATATTATTACACGATTTACTATAAAATGAAAATGAAGTAAATAAAATTATACAGAAATTTACTATATCATTGTCTTTTGTAACTATAATATAGGCACGAATAAACTAAAATATCTAATGTAAAATTTAACGAACAGTTATTTATTCCGACTAATTATATCACATTCCGATTATTTATTATAGTTACTTAATTCTTCTGTTGTTTGATTTTGTAGTCGGACAAAGCCGCTTTAATGGCATCCTCCGCTAGCATCGAGCAATGCAACTTAACAGGCGGCAATGAAAGTTCCTTGGCAATTTCGGTGTTCTTGAGTTTAAGGGCCTCGTCTACGGTCTTGCCCTTTACCCATTCGGTGGTGTAGGAGCTGCTGGCGATGGCCGAACCGCAACCGAAGGTCTTGAATTTCGCATCGATAATTTTGCCATGTTCGTCGACTTTTATCTGCAGTTTCATCACGTCCCCGCAAGCCGGGGCTCCCACTAGGCCCGTGCCGACGGTCTTGTCGTTTTTGTCCAACGATCCAACGTTTCTC
The DNA here is from genome assembly GCA_918026865.1 of Phyllotreta striolata. Lineage (NCBI taxonomy): Eukaryota > Metazoa > Arthropoda > Insecta > Coleoptera > Chrysomelidae > Phyllotreta > Phyllotreta striolata. Next base: position 8,529,190 of record OU900096.1, read on the forward strand.
GGGTTTTCATAATGTTCAATTACGTTCTTGTGATAATTAGCGGTCGCTTGAACGCAAGGTACAGTCACGCTTCGTAGTAATTTTGAAGAAGCAGAAAGGGCCATTTTGTCTTTGTGTTTCTAAAAAGTAAGTTTGTTAGGTTTTTTTTAAACAATTATAATTAATAGAATTATTGTGAAACCTTGTTCAACTGCAATGGAATATTTTTAAACCAAAACAATCATGACCGAAATTGTCATTGTCAACAATGTCATATGTCAACCATCAAATGTCATCAAATTGAAATATTTGTGCGCAATATATGTGTAATTTGTGTTGCATAACTAACAGGGTGTAATATTATAATACGGATACTGAAACGAAATTAAACCACTCAAAATGCATTTACCAAGTTTAATAAAATATTGAAAACTACAGTTTTAACAAAATTCTTACGAAATATACAAACAGCCGAGATAACTCATTCAATATCGACTCCAAACACATCGTCAAGTGCGTTCGGTCTCGTCAGTAGGTGAACGTGGGAATTGGAATTGGCTGAAGTACAGCAAAGCCTTGCGAACGTGATCAGGCCTAATATTATATAAAGGGTGTGTGGGCATCTGCGAAATACGACAATAAATCACATGTACTTGGGCATATTACTCAATACAGCCTTACCACTTGATTTCCTTTGTGCCCCAACAAGCAGATCTTATCGAGAAAATGTTGGGCCACAGACAGTCCGCTTAACGTGTAACAAGTATGATAGAGATCTCTGTTTTTGCCCGGTTTATCCACGAGACCCCCGTTTGAATTTTGACAGCACACTAGAAGGTATTCCTGCAGAGCGCTACTGCTAAATAGATGGGTTTTTGGTGTATGTCCAGCTAAAACAAACCCGATGATTCTTCAAGCATAATGAGCAATTATCTGTACAATTTACCAGTATGTAGGATAGAGTAAATCAAAGGAAACGCAGCTCCTTGCCAAAACGAGTAACACCCATCTGTTAATTTGTTTGTTCTACCTTGAAAACCCCCTTCTAATTTCATTTGTTTGAACACCAACCATCTCTAAAAAAATCACAAATTTACAATATGTACAGTGTATAAACGAATATAAGTACCAATAAAGCTTTCTCATCTACCAAGTGGCTCTTGTTCAAAATTACCAAGGCAGCCAATCCGCAGAACGTGTACCCTCCGTGCGCTTCCATTCCCGGGCACCCCGAGAAACCACCCTCGTAAGTTTGACAACTAGAATGGCCCGTTACTTACAAGTTTAAAGGTCATTTGGTAGCTTACCTGACCACCCACTCCGCGCTGTTTTCGAACAAGGCCGAGTCATTCATTACCCCAGCCAAACTGGCGATGGATAATGCGCAATAAACGCCCCTAACGTCTGCTTCGCCGCCTTCGTGCATTTCAAATGAGCCATCGGGTTGTCTCAAACGCCACAAAAACTCCAGTAATTTCTTTCTGGAAGGATATATCGAAGTTAAATAAGCTGCTTTCGAGTGGAATTAGTTTGCATACCTATTAATTACGTTGTAAGCTTCTTCGGTACCTAAAATTACTAAGGCATTTACGGCTGCATAAGTGGTGGCTAAATGGGGAGTTTGTCCGGGGCCGCCTCCGAACCCGCCATCCGGACTCTGGCATCTTTAACAATAAAACGTACGATTAACTTTTTTATTTCTCCAATTTGCTTGGCTTACTTTGCTAAAAATCTAGCCATCGCTCTCTTCCTTGTGTTCTCTAACTGGATACCTAATAAGGACAAGGCGTGCGTTATCCAATAGCACAACCATGGTTGACTAGCGTCTAAGACCTGAAAATTTAGGGATATTAGAACGTATTTGGGCAAACGATTGCGTGGACTCACTTCGTAAACAGAGGAAAGTTTGTAAGTACTATTGATTAAATACTGTCTGTGTTTATCTTTGAGGAGTTCCGGGTGTTGGAGGTTGTTTTTCGATGAATCGCTGGCTTCGAAATATTTTCTCAGGACGAGCTTCTCCGTGTTCAGCTGAGGAATAAATCGGAATATGTGTAATGGTAATTTTAAGGTTAGGTTTGAGAAAATTTTACCTGTTCGCTGGATGTTTTCGTCGGGTAGTTTTCTGTGTTGAATGCATTTTTGACTATTTCAGAGTAAGGGCGAAGTTCCATAACTCGATTCGCTGACAAATGAAACTTTTAATTTCGAGAATTTCTCTCCATAGTTTTCCAAAAGTTGATTAGTTAGGTTAATTTTAATTACATTTATTATCAGGTAGTCAACAAACAGTAACCAGAAGAAGATTCCTGTAATTGTCACGTCAAAATTCACAGAACATACAAATAGATTACTTCATACGTCAAATTTCACGAAAAAGTTCCTGTTCTGTGTTCGAATAGCCAAGTAGCCGAGGATTTTATTAGAAAAGAAGATTATTCTTTGCTTGAAACTTCAAATTTAACCTCAATGTTTTTGTTTATATTTACTTTATAATTACAAAATAAAGATACTAAAATACTATAATATATAATATCAAAGTGAGCGTTAAAGATTACAAAATATAAATTAATAAAACATGTTAAAAAACAGTGAATACAGTTCCTTTTGGAAATCAAAAGCTGTTCAAAGGAGGCCCAAGTTCAATCATAGGAATGTTGTCGAATCGAACTTTCTTATATTTGGAATGCAGCATATCCCTTAATTCTACGGTATGATTATAATCCCTCGTCTCACAAACGACTTTAACCTGAAAATATCAACAATTATATTAAATATATTCAATCACTAGGTGGATTAAAATACACCTACATGAAGCGTTCTTAATTTAAATATTTTCGCACTCACCTCGACACTGAAAACATCAGAAGTAACCCAAGCCCTTTCGTGGATAATATCCTTAATCGACACCCCGATAGATCCTATAAACTTGCACAACTCCGAAATACCCCCAGGTCGATCACTAACGGTGATTTTACATTTGACTAGACGACCGTCCGCTGCCAGGCCTCTCTCCAAACAACGCCCCAAGATCGTTGTATCAATATTCCCTCCGCTCAGGATCAGCACGATCCTGCAAATAAAGGTACTCAAATTACGAGACACTGTTACTAAGCTAATGAGAATATTTTTATAGTACCTTTTCCCTTTGAAGTCATCCAAGTGCCCGGCCAAGATGGCAGCCAATCCGCAAGCACCGGCTCCTTCCACCACGCATTTCTCGTTTTCGATGAACCTCAATATCGCCACAGCAATCCACTCCTCCTTGACGACCACCTGAAGCATCATTTTTAACCGTCTACATCCGCGCATCTAGCTCAAAACCGTACCATTCTGTCGATCAAACTCCTCGACGTCCTCCAAGCGTTGTAGCCCACTTGGGGCACGGCCAGGCCGTCCGCCAAGGTGCCTTCGATGTCCGTATGAATCGGCTGGGACTCCTCCATCGCCTTCGAGTAGCTCGCGCATCTTTCCGATTCCACGCCCTGAAAAACTCAGCTGGTGTTAATAGTCACTAAGCAAATCGGTGAGTAACTTACAATGATTTTGATGCTGGGGTTGAGCGTTTTCACGGCCACGGCCACGCCGGCCAGCAGCCCTCCGCCTCCCGTAGGCACCACCACCGCGTCGATATCGTCCACCTGCTCCATTATCTCCAAACCTATAGTGCCCTGCCCCGCTATCGTCTGTGGATTATCGTAACTGAAATCACCGCGACATTAACCCTTCCTTCAGCAGCTCTAGAAGCTTTACCCGTTGATGTAGAACAACCCGCGCTCCTTGGCCAGCTTGTAGGCCACCCGTTTGGCCTCGGCCATGTTCCTGCCCTCCATCACCACGTTGGCGTTGTACTCCCTGCACTTCTGGATCTTCATGATGGGCGCCACGATGGGCATCACCACGGTGACCGGTACGCCGAGCAAGTAGCCGTGGTAGCTCACGGCTTGGGCGTGATTGCCCAGCGAGGCGGCGATCACCCCGTTGCGCTTCTGCTCTTCGGTGAGCTGCAGCAGGACGTAGCGGGCCCCGCGCTCTTTAAAACTGCGACCAGAAGACGCTAGAGCTATGTCGGGAGCTCTTGTGTTGTGAACTTACCTGCCGGTTTGTTGGAGGAAGTCTTTCTTCAAGTAGATGTCCATGCCGGTTAATCTGGACATGTGGGAGCGCTACGAATGTTGAGGTTGCTTTGAGGTTTCTTTGAAATAGAGCGTACTTACGATGCATGGTGTGTAGGATATCCCGCTTCTGATTTTGTACGCGGCCGACGTGATTTCTTCGAAGGTGATCTCGACGGGTTTGTTGGGGTTGCAGCAGGGGTCGTCGAGCATTTCGAGATCTATGTCCTGTAAATATGTACATTCGGTTATTGCGATTCGATAATTATTAATACGTTGGATAATCGGCGAGACTCCTGGACGTAAATAATTTGATGCTAAAATAGGAAATTTGTTTATTTGTGGTAAACATTAGGATAATAAGTTGATACAAAGAAGGTCGATATTGCGAAATTGGACCTGTTGAATATTTAGTCATAACAAGCGTGGTTTGATAGCGTTATTTGTGATTAATTTTCTTATGGAATTCTTTTACGAAAAAAAATTAATACCTCTTTTTAATGACAGGGAGCTTGTTGATCATCATCTCCTTTGAATACTACTTATGTTGAACTTTCAACTAGTTAATCGAGCATTGTTAAATACACAAAAAATACTGGGTGTCTCTTTATCAAGCGACTTTAACAACATATAATAATTAAAAAAAAATAATACAAACACATCTTGTAAGAAGTAAATAAAAATGAAAGGAAACTTACATTATCCGAGTCACTAGGACTGTTGTTGGTGTATTGCTCCATAAGAAGAAATTTGAGATTTTAGTGCCACAATATAGTACTTTATCTGCGTGGAATTTATGGAATTATTTGTGCATCTCTCTGAATGACTGGTATCGAAAAAAAATCGTCCTGAACTAAGAGGTTATCATTGCTTGCCTGATAAACTATTTTTAAACTCCGGCTTTGAGGGGGGTTAATTATCATTTAATGCCATGATAATAGCCAATAATCCAGGACAATTAATTTCATGTTTACAAGGACTGTAAATACTAGAAAGCGTAAATTGTCATTCGATTCGTTTTTCAATTTTCAGAACCTACGGTTACAATTAACCTAAGGATACTGCAATATAAATAAAATTTAATTGTTTTTAGTAGTATTCTTATAAAAAAAGAACATTTTTGATACATTTAAAATATATAATATGTAGTTATAACAAAAATTGGGGTAGAATACAACACATAGATGAACATAATATATCATAATATAAATGCTATTAACACATTTACGAGATTAACTTAATAGAACTTTGTAGTTTTATAATTAATTTAATTAATTGACATACATACGTATTTCATCCCTCATATCAGGACTATATAATTATACAAACTGAAACACTTTATTACTTATTAAAGTAATAACATGCATCTCAATCCACTTAACTCATGTACGTAAAAAATCAATAATTATACGCATCAGTCTGTAGTAAACAAGTCAAATCGACATAAAAATAACAAAAAAAATCAGTTATCTCTCGCATCATTCAGCATTTTCAATGCTAATTTAGCCGCCGCCCGTTTCGCAGCCGCTTTGTTCATACCGAACCCGTTCACTCTTTTCCTTTCCCCTTTCAGCGAGAACTCCAGAGGCACCATCGTTCGCCCATTTTCGGTTGCAAAAGATTTCCTAAAGACGAGAAAAATAATTATTACAAACCAACATACTCAGGCATGCCATAAACTCAAAGTACCAACCCCGAGAAATGGCAAATAGACATAAAAACAACTCAAAGTAGTAACTAGGTTTGTATCATTCATGCTGCAAATGGAAATGCAGCATAATGGAATTGTTAGGAGGTATATTTACCCGAAAGTAGGGTGAGCGCTCGTCCGTTCATTAATGACCCTGACCATATTTAATGGAACGTTATTGCAGAACGCGTTTATTTCCTTCCACATTATTTTATAAGCTATATTCCACACTTTCGATAAATCGAAATTGCTATCGAAGTATACAGCTCCCATTACTGCTTCAAACACATCTCCCAATACCTAAAATAAAACAAATAGTCATATTACATTCCTACAATGCAATGCTCTTGTTGCTGAATAACTGATCAGTAAAATGTACCTTCGGCACGTCCACAGATTCGGCCATATAAACCTCATCTTCCTCCATGAGCACGAGCACTTCGTCGTCGATAACGTAGTTCTTCTGCTCCATGAAATTCGCGAAGCTGTCGATCTTCGACTGCAACTTCATGTTAGCGAACAGTATGTACTTGTGCAACCCGAGCCTGACCAGGAAACTGGCGAACGTCACGTTGTTCACCAAAGCCGATCGCAAATCGGTCATCCTGCCCGGGTCCATATCCTCGCAGTTCTCGAATATGTAGCAAGTAATCAGGAAATCGAGCACCGCGTCGCCGGCGAACTCCAGCCGCTCGTACGACCTCGTCTGGCGATTGGGCGAGTAGGTGGCGTGCGTCATCGCCTGCAACAAGTACCCCTTGTCTTTGAACTCGTACCCGATCAGCCTCTCGATGTCCCTGTACGACGGCAGGTGCCTCCTGATTTGCTCCGAGGACAAGGCGCAGCTGGTCAAAGCGGGCGGCGGCGGCGGGCGAGCCGTTAGTTCCTCCAAACGCTCCGATTCCGGTATCAAACCCAACCATTCGATGAACCTCACGGCGCCTTTCAACGACAGCGCTTTGAAGTGCAACCCGATCAGACCTTCGACGGCATCGGCGACCTGTTTCTCGCTCATGTACCGGCTCTTCAAAAACGGCGCCATCGAATAGTAAGCGGACTCCTCCGAATCGGTGACCGAGTCGCGGTTGTTCAGGATCTCCTCTTTGGTGGTGTCGCTCAATTCGCCGGTCACCTGTTCGTCGCGCGTCAGCCCGAGCTTGATCAGCGCGTTGACGGACATTTCCTCGCTTTCGATGCGCCGGCGCATCTCGCCGGGCACCGTCATGCCGGGCGGCAGCCAATCGTCCTTCTTCACGTCGTGGAACCGGATGCAGCCGGTGATGCGGCGCCGGCGCGCCAGGTAGAACAGGTTCCGGTTGCTCACCATCTTCCCTTTGAGCGCCGTCGAGCGGCCTTCGTCGTACTGCGGGAAGCGCAGATAGATGTACACGGTGGTCATGTACTTGATGAAGGAGTCCCCGAGCGTTTCGAGGCGCTCCAGGTTCACTATGTCGTTGGCTTTGGCCGACGTGAGGGCTCTGGAACAAGCGGGATTTATGCCTTGGATGAGAAAGGCTGTAAATACTCGACTCTTTTGGGTCACATACGTCCCAAAGTTAAGTACAAATTGGGACATGTAGTCACAGGGGAACAGGATGAATACATGGACGAATTAATCAGTAGGGAATTATCTGTATCACCTGTAAAATTCGCACAATTCCGGCCCCTCTTGTTCGGAAACCGGTAGTTCGAGCAGCTTAATTGTAACGATGTCGACGGTTTTCAGATAGGTCAAGGCCAGTCGTTGAGGAGAGGCGTGCGGTACGATGTTCTTCAGCTCCCTAGAAGACCCGACCAGTCGCTGGTCTAAAAAAAAGAATAGTTTGAAATAATTATGTAAAAAAAATTACTGCATGATGCTTACTGACGAATGCTTCGTAATGTTCGATGTCCATCGAACTGACGTTGACGTTCCTTTCGATGTCGATGGGCTCATCGATATCCTTCCAGGGGTACTGAGATTCGAGCTTCTTGTTGTTGAAGTCCTTGTTGACTTTCAGCAAGGACGAAATTGGCGTGTCCTCTTCGGAAGACGGGGGCAATTCGGAATGGTGATCTTCCGTGTACGGTTCGTAGGTCAGTAGGGTCTTGTCGAGGGCGAGGGGTCGCCTGACAGTGACGTTTCTGCGCCCTAAGCCCTCCTTTTCGGTGACTATGGTGCACCGCAATTCTTCTATTTGAAGTATAAAGGAGATTTTACTGAGAACGGTGGGCAGAAATTTGGCTTGTATCCACAAATTGCCGGGAAATTCTTGCCTCACCACCAATTCCGCCGGTAGGTATTCCGCCAATTCTTCGTTTGTGTACTTTCGTTTCACCGCTGTTTTGGTTTTAGGCTACGATATGCAGTTGAAACAATTATTTTTACGCTATATTATAAAAACAAAAATTACCTTGACAAAATTGACGTTTTTCGTTACAGATTTCACCAGAAGCAGCGGTAATGCGGGATTCACCAAAGTAATATTGTGCCTCTTTTGAAAATATTCCCTGAACGTGGAGAATCCGTTATCGGGAAAGGGAGAATCGGCGTTTTTGCTCTCGCAAACCTGCAAATAACCCGCTTAATCACCCCTCTAATAATCTCTTATAACTCACCTCAGTAACCAAATACGTAGTATTATCCCTCCTGTACCACGGGTGGACGATCTTGTTCAAATAAGTATCCCTATTCACCACCAAACTCGCCTTCTCGCTGGAACTTAACTCCGCGATCTGATGAAAAACGTGCTCTTTCCTCAACACATCCCAATCAACGCGACCGGATTCCCTATCGACCGGAACCAGCAACATCATCTCCGGCTCGTCTCCGTTATCGAACAGTACAAACGGCTTCAACACGTCCAACACGCCGTCCAGCACGTCCACGTGGAACCGCTTGACGTGCGACAGATCGGACTCCGTCAACACGACGGTACCCCGGTTGACTTCCAGCGACACCATGATGGTTCCGAAGCTATCGTAGATGGGAAAATCGCACAGCGAAGGCATCGGCTTGGCCGTAATCAAACCGTAACACGAATCGCCGAACTGCATGTCGTACAACGTGGAGTCGTTGATGCTCGAGACGCGCTTGTTGTACTCGGGCTGTAGCTGGATGATGTGCAAGTAAACGTGAGTGGCCGGTCGTATTTGTTCTCGAACGCATTCGGGTATCTGAAATTAGCGTAATTCGTTGACGATGAGTAGGTTTACGAGGTTCGTGCTTACCAGTTTCTTGTGCAGGCTTCTCACGTTGTGTTTTTTGGACGGTTTGTGGTCGTTTTTGGGGATGTGAGTGAACAGGTACTCCACGTCCTCGGGCTCTACGGTTCTCTTTCTGGGGAACAGGTGATCGTCGATTTCGCCTTGTTGGTGAAGCCTTATGCAGGTCACGTAAGCAGCCGCTCTTTTGGCCAGCTTTTTATTCATCATAGGAATCCCCTATAAAGGATATTCGATGAAACATACAGAACAGCAAAATGGTATTCCTCGCTCACCTCCACCATAGGGATGTTCGTTATGGTAGGCAGTAGTACCACAACAACGTACATATCGTTTTCGGTTTGTTTTACGAACCAGTCGGGAACGAGAACGGTGAAAATATCGGATGGTAGGCTTTGGCAATATTGGCACAACAAGGATATGGCTGTTCTCATGTTGATTTGAGCACCGTCCGTGCCTTTAACGTAATAGGGCGGTAGAGGATCTTCTTCGTACATTTCCTGGATTTTTTCAAGAGAGGGATCTTCCCGTTCGTCATTTTTGCCAATTAGCAGCTAAAAAGTGTGTCAAAGTATCTAAAATCTACGCACCTTCGAACACTTACCTGGTTCAAGATATTTTCAATCGCTTGGTGTTTGTTGTACTTTTTAATGAACGAATCCATTTCGCTGTGATTCACCATCATGTAGAAGAAGCCCTTGGAGTGCCTGGCCCTGCCTTTGGATTGAATGTAGGCCCTGTAATCCATGGCCGGATCGTATCTGATCACCAAGGTGCACGTGGGTATGTCGATGCCCTCTTCTAGGATGTTCGAAGAGACCAGTACGTTCAATTCTCTTTGAGCGAAGTCGGTCAAAACCTACGGTTCAAAATATCTTGGTTTTAAACGGTAAACTGTACGCGTTCGGTGCAACCTTTTTGTTCATTTTGTTGATGAACAGAGCTTCTCTGGTGTCGTTGATCGGGACGTTTCGGTTTCCGACCAAAAAATTCGGTTTGATGTACTCGAAATCCGGGTGGCTTTCGCTTAGATCTTTCAATAGCAGGTAGATTAGCTTGGCGGTGAATCTCCTCTGCGTGAAGATGATGCAGCAGAGGTCTTCTTTGCTCTTGGCTTTGTACTCCTTCAGGATGTTGAGTAGCTGTGCGACTTTGTGGGAAGAGCACCGGACGATCGACTCCCTTTTCTCGTACTTGTCTATTTCGATTTTGAATTTCTGACCCAGGTAGTTGATTTTAGTTTGAAGGCTGTTTAGTATGGAAAACAGTTTCAGATCTTCGCAATGCTTCTTTAACCTGCAACGAGATTTATTGGGGTACTTCCGTTTGATTACTAGGGATATTATGTACCGTTCTAATTGTACGATATGGGAAAGGCACGCTAAGTAACCCCCGTAAATGCCCAGAGTGTCGATGTGAAACACTAAATCGTCGATCAAATTGCAAATTTTAGAAGGCCATTTTTCGGACTTCAACGACACCAAGCCGTTTAATTTGATAGGAAACTTCATTGATTCTATGCGCGTATTTTTGATCAACGTCTGAAATTCTCTCAACGAATTGATAACACTGGTTTCCAGTAATGCAGGCACGTGAGTCTCGAATATCGAGAAACATTCATTGGGATTGGTGGAATATCTGGAAAATACACAATTACCACAAACCGATATATTACGAATCGGCGAATTACTGCAAAACCAATTCCAGTTCTTCCACAGTAGCAACTTTGCTGTGGTAGGTTTCCTCCAGAAACACCACTTCGTCCATCACTCTCGAGGGCTCGCAGTTCCCGTTCAATAAGGTGGCTGTAAGGCCCAACACCCTCGGTGGATCGTTCAGCATTTCGAACACTTTCATTAACTGCCTCATCATGTGGTCTTTCACACCTCGATGGCATTCGTCGAAGATCAATAAATTGGATTTGTTCAAATCTAAATATACGGGTTATTTTATAGCTCTTATGCGGTAATGTACATTTTTACCTATGAAATTTTTAATGACCAAATTCACTAGAATCTGGCAGGTCATCACGATTATTTGGTGCTTGTTGATTTCCTCGAGCCACTTCGATTTAGACCAACCGTCGAGATTCATCTCACCGGAATAGCGGCCTACTTTGAAGTTAGTGTGGCTTCTTAGATAGGCTGTGTGCTGATCCACCAAGGCCACAGTGTTCACCAAAAAGAATGTGACTTTTCCTCCATCATTGTAAGATCTGCAACGTTCAAAAACTACTCAAAAACTACTTATTGTGAAGCTGAAATAGTTAGATATTTTTTAACATGTAAAATTCAAAGGGTTATTTTTAGATAGCTGTTGATTTACCGTGTAAGCGGTTCACTCATGCTCTTCAAAACCATAAGAGCTATGTAGGTTTTGCCAGATCCCGTCGGAAGGTAGATGATGGTGTTTTTTTCCAACGCTATTTTCATCATTTCCAATTGGTAACACCTAGGAATCAATTCCAACTCCATTTCGAAGTCCTATTTGGCCACTTGCTAGTTTTGTTTAAAATATAAATGCGAATCACTGTATATTTGATAACTGCTTGCACTATTACAGTGTTTGCACTGATAAATAAACAGAATTATCACAGATAATATAATATACAATATAATCACGATAATATTATCACGAATGGCGAATGGGTGTTGGTTTACAAAAATTCTATTCTGGGTTCTGGGAACCCCATAGCCTTTCTTTTCCTATGCTAGGAGTAGATAAGGCGAGATAACGCTAAAGTGTCAGCCAATCAGAAATCGCCAGCTCAATTCTCATGTGATTGATAATTTTACATGGTAAAAAATCGTACACCTGTATAAAAAAATACATCAAAGAACACTTGTAATGTCACAAAAATGTTGATAAAAGATTTGCGGTAATATCTTGAATTCCATTAGAATCATCTGTCAACTTTTCAATCAAATCAAATCAAAATCTTTTTATTTGATGGTTGATGATGGAACTAATTCGAGATAAGTATCTTTAACGAATATATTATTCAGTTAAAAATACAAATAACTATTAGGTAAAAAAACTCACCGAAAACAGAAGAAATGTAAAATGACGTTGACATTAGTGTGACACTTGACGTTGACAGATAATACGTCATACATAATTTTAGCATCTTGCTTTGATTAAAAACAAATTGAAAAGATTCAAGACTTGAAATAATGCGTTAAATTTAACTTCGTGCACTAATAGCAGAAGGAAAGATGCCTCCTACGATCCAACAGAATAATCAGAACGCCGCAAATGGGGTGGAAAAAAGACAAGTAAAGACCGTCGAGAAAAGGTACAACGCACTCATTTTTACATGAAACAAAATTGAATGTATCATTTTTCAGGTCCGATTTATTATGTAAAGTAAAATATTGCAACACACTGCCCGATATACCGTTCGATTTGAAGTTTATAACGTACCCTTTCGAATCAATTAGGTAAGTCACAATGCTAGTAAACTAAGAATTTATTAATAATAATCAAACTTCAAGATTCATCCAGTATAATCCCACATCCTTGGAGCGTAATTACAAATACGAAGTATTAACTGAACACGACTTAGGCGTAAGCATAGACCTTATTAACAAAGATATATACGCAATCGGAGCGGGCGCCTCCTTGGATCCGGCCGATGAGAAACTCCTAGAAGAAGATATCCTCACCCCGCAAGACTCCAAGAGGTCCCGTCACCATGCCAAGTCCGTCTCGTGGCTTCGACGAACCGAATACATCTCCACGGAACAGACCAGATTCCAGCCCCAAACCATGGACAAAGTCGAAGCTAAAGTGGGCTACAGCATCAAGAAATCCCTGAACAACGAGACCCTTTACATGGACAGAGATTCGCAGATCAAGGCCATCGAGAAAACGTTCGAAGACACCAAGACGATCATCGATAAGCATTACAGCAAGCCCAACGTGGTCCCCGTGGACGTCCTGCCGGTTTATCCAGATTTCAGTTTGTGGAAATATCCTTGTGCGCAGGTTATCTTCGATTCCGATCCGGCTCCAGTGGGCAAACAAGTACCCGCTCAAATCGAGGAGATGTCTCAAGCTATGATCAGGTACGTTTAGTTCCTTCTTTATAGAATCCATTTAACACTTCGCGCGTTTTTAGAGGTGTAATGGACGAAAGTGGTGAGCAATTCGTGGCCTACTTCCTTCCCACCGAGGAAACACTCCAGAAACGCAGGGAAGACGTCGCGAACCAAGTCCAATACCAAGACGAAGAGGAATACGAATACAAAATGGCCAGAGAGTACAATTGGAACGTTAAAAGCAAGGCGAGCAAAGGCTACGAGGAGAATTATTTCTTTGTTGTACGATCGAGTGGTATTTATTACAACGAATTAGAAACCCGGGTTAGATTGAGCAAGCGAAGGCAGAAAGTAGGCCAACCCCCGAGCAATACGAGGCTCATCGTTAAACATAGGCCTATGGATGCGAACGAATTCAGAATGCAACGGTACAGAGAAAAGCAGCTGGAGCCTACAGGTAATTGAAATATCAATTCTTATTGCTTTGATTATTATGTTTACTTTGTGTAGGCGAGGATGACGAAGAGATGGAAATGGACGAGCCTCAAGACGAGGAAAACGTGCTCGAGCCGGATAACGAAAGTCGCGACAAAGAAACCGAGAGCGACAACGAGAAGAAACGATCCAGAGCTTCCTCAGTGTCTTCCCAAAGGAGATCGAGATCCAGGTCGCATTCGTCGGCTAAATCAAATTCCAGGTCGAGTTCAAGGTCGTTGTCGAAGTCCAGGTCTCGTTCGAGATCGAAGTCGTCGTCGAGGTCTCGGTCCAGGACGCCGTCGAAGTCTCCCACTAGGTCTAGGTCCGCGTCAAAGTCCCCTTCTAGGTCTAGATCGCCGTCGAGCGCCAGATCCAAGTCGGCTTCCAGTTCTGGCTCGAATTCCGAAAGCGAGTGATTTATTTCTCGTATGAATTGTTAAAGTTTGCATTAAATAAACTAGTTTTTTATCTTCGATTCTTGTTGGGTTTAAATGAGAGTAATTTAACAATACATTTATTCATGATTCCATAAAATAAATTTTAATTTACAATTCGGTCAAAGTAGGCTCCTATTTAACATTACTCTAAAATTATCTACCGCATCTTCCTCGCGTAAATTTGTAAATTATTTTATTGACTATAATATCTAAGTCGACTAGTTTTATTACCCTTGCCCGATGTGGAATTGGACTGTCGAAAATCCAGGAACATCCAGGAATATTCGTTAGAGAACTGCAGATTATTTGAATGACATTTAACAACAGAAGATGGTTATCTCTAGAATATTTCTGTATGTTCAATTTACTTGAATATTTTCCCTTATCTAAATTTTCATACAATATCAATTCTATCGATACTATGAAAGTAACGTACGTCAGCAGATGTAGAAGAAATTTCTCAATTTTCGTTGCTTTACACATTAGAAATTTAAGGAAAATACCGCATGCACCAATACGATGCTCGGAGTGTAAAATTTCAGAAAACCGTGGCTCAGCGCCCGGGGAATCTCATGAGGAAGGTAGAGTAGAAATAAATCCGAACGTGCGGCCGCGACCGATCAGAACAGCGCCTCTTGGACCCAAGAATGCTTGTCGAGGCTGTCCAACGAGGAAGCGGAGAGGTTCCTGTCCTGGCTGCCGACCAGCGTGGACGAGGTCTTGGAAGAGGGGATGTGTTCAATGTCCACGGGAACGGTCAGTCTTATCCGCCTTCTTTCGTAGCAGGCGCCGTCCTCGCTGTTGGCGTCGCTGTCCGTGCTGAACTCGTCCAATTCGCGCTCCGTGTCCTCGTCGTCTTCCTGGAAAACCGAATCGCTGGCCAGCGATTGGGCTTCCACGTCTGGAATATCTGTTCCTGGCAAATCGAATTTAAACATTTAAGCATTCGTGTCTTATTAAAAAATCGATTGGGTTTGTTTCGGGCGAATTGAGAGCATCCTGTTGGTTGGAAATCGGAAATCGAGTCTCTAGAGGTCATTGACTAGTTGGCCCCACAGTTAAAAAAGCATAGTAAGAATGTTTCAGTGGGGTACAGATAGAGATTGACAGGGAGAAGGTATGATAGGGAAAACGGTATCGCTAATTACGAAATTGAACTTCATTTTACGTTCGTTTTCGTGCGTAAAATTCGAATGTAAAAAGTGACATTGTTGACATATTTGAAAAACAATTTGATAGACATTTACCGTTCGTTTTGGATGAACAGAATCAAACCCTAGTTACACTGAACTTGTAAGAAATTGAAGATTGATTTTTGAAATCACTCAAATTTAGGCATTTTCGCCTCTTTGAGTATTTTAAATCACAAAAAAATCTAGAATTGATCAATTTTAATTAATTAATCAACACTAATGACAGCTGAAAAGAATAAACTTTAAACTGTCAAAAATGTCATTTTAGATTTCAACCCGATATATTGATCTTGGCATTAAAATCATTGTACAGGATGTAACATATTACAGAAAAGTACAAAGTTGCCCACAAAGATAACAGCCATTAGTCTCATATAAAGGAAAAAGAAAGAATAATATATTGTGGTATGTAACTTTCTCACTCTAACCGTTATTTAAAGAAGAAGCAACAAATATCCACTGCAAGTGAACTTACCTAATGAGCTATTACAACTACTGATCGAAGCAAGCGGCGCCAGCTTCGGCTTTAAATTCGGAATATCAACAGCCCTGTTGGAGAGCGCCCGACTGCTGCCGTAGGGGGATCCCCCGGGCGTCGGCTGCGTCACCCTAATGTCAATGGGACAACAATAGTCGTACAATTCCGGCACGATGGTGAACCGGCATTGGGACGATTTGCATTTGTGCGTAGACATCCCAGGCGGCACCAGCGTCGTGGCCGAGTCCCGGCGCTCCAGGTAGGAGCTGCCCGATGACGAGCACGTGATGTTGCTCGGTCTTCGCGGTACGTCCAAATGGCTACAAAAAAAAACAATTATCACAGGAAAAACGGTATGTTCAAATAGGGCTGTTTTGTACCAATGTAAGGGGCCACTAGAGGGAAGAAGATTGTTTAGTAGAATACGTACTCGTTATAATAAATATCGTCGCAAAAGGACCCGATTTCCTCGGCCTCGTCGTCGGTAAACACGGGCAGTTTGTGCTGGAGCCTCGTCGGGGGATCCACGAAGCCCGAGTATCCGGCGAACGAGGAGAACCTCGACGCGTTCCTGCCCCATTTGGGCGACAAGCTCGACGTCTCCAGCGACTTCCTGATCCTGCGCGGGTTCAGCTGGTGCTGCACCGTCTGCTCCAGCACCTTCTGCAACTGACGCTCCTCTTCCTCCTCCACCTTTAACACCTACAGATTATCATGTGCAGATTTGCCGGGAATGTGTGTTCATGTTAGAGTTCGTCCGAATGATTGGTTCCCGCGTGAGCCGATTCGAATTTGCCGCGTTAAATTTGACAGTTTTATGACAAGTAGCTGTCAAACGAGATTTAAATTTTAGTTTTTCTTGTGTTTATCGTTGAAATAAATTATTTTATACGCCTCTTTATAGTGCTCTAATCGTTTTGAGGCGTAAGAAAAGGTTTATATAATACAACAATGCAATACTGGTTGCATACTTTTAGGGGTATCACGTGGTAACCAATCATTTAAATACGATGAGGCTGTCGTGTGACGTTTATTCGCACCTCGGCGATCGCGGCTGCCGTGAAATCGGGGTCCTCCATGGCCTTCTCAGTCTTCGATTTGGATTTGTACAGCATGAGGAGCGCCATCAGACCGAAGAAGCCGCCCAAGGTGATGGCTATGCGGATGCCTGTCATGACGTCGTACGTCTGGTAGAGCGGGTGCATGGTGGTGGGCGGCGGGGGCGGCGAATTAACAGTACTAACATTTCGTCCGTCGGAGCCATTTGGCTCGAAGTCCATTACGCACGGGACGTACCTACAAGCACATCAAGCATTGCTGGTACACCAGCCGATTCTGCTAGTTTGGTAGTCTGGTGAAAGAAGGACCTAGATTTGAGAAATTGTTCAGAATAATCGGTAAGAGCCTAAACTAAAGGGAGTTTTACTGGAAAAGTAGAGGATATGAAAGAGTTGAGAAGAGGTTTCATTGTCTAAATGACTTTTAAACAGTATTATGATGCAGCAAATCTCTACTAACTTTTATTGCCATTTTCTACCTCTTTCTATCCTTCTTTTGAGTTTTCCTATCCTTTCTGAAGCTTTCCTAATCCCACTATTCCCTATTCTTTTGAATCTTTCCCTTCTATTCGCTACGAATGCTGTTTTCCTACTCTTCCCTATTCCCTAATACCTTTTCCTAGTCTTCCCTATTCTTTTGAAATTTGCCTTACTCTAACCCTACATTTCAAAACTCTTCTCTATTCTTTTGAACCTTTCCCTATCTCTTATTTCCTTCCAATGTTATTTTCCCTACTCTTCCCTTCCCTTCCATAAACTTCCCTACCCTACCCTATCCTACAAATCTGTGTCTATGGAGATTTTAGTTCGATATCTAGAGAGCCTTTTTAATCATATAATAAGAAGAAAATGAAAGAACCAAATTAAGTGAGCATCTAATCATGCAATTTTACTGGAATTATGATCATATATTTTTTCGAGAAAAAAAGGCCCGTTAAATATTCCTTTAAACTTTCCCAATTTTACGTAAATCACTAACAAAACGGATGGTTTTCCAGCATTACAAATGGATTTTTTTTCCAAACATAAATTGTTTTGATTTTCGCATTGCTATACGTTGGTGCTTATAAATAAACATTTCGCTTCGATGTAGGTACATTATACGTACAAATTAAAAGCCGAGCTTTAATTAAAAAAATAATTCCACAATACTACGCTTTATTTATTAATTTAATCACCGAATTTGTTTATGCGAAACAAGGATTATACTCTCGTGAATTCCGATAGTTTTCCACAGACAGATAAACTTACCTATCATAATATTCGAACCAACAAAACGCGAATCATAGCATCCTAATTAAATTAGTTAATTAATCACAATTACAATCTAATTGGTCACTTTCCACGCACATGACACCAGCAAAACACCACGAAAAAACCGCTCTCCTCTCGTCGAAATCCACCATTCACCATTCACAATCGCGACTATTTTTAGTGTAAACCGTTTACTTTACGAGCTCCGATGGATTCCGCTGGATATCCAGCGGGAATTTATTTTCTGACTGGTTCTACGCTGTTGCTCGACTTCGACGGGAGAACGGGAAACAACGTGTTGAGCTTCCGACATGTCCGGTTCTGTGGGGAACGGGCCGTCGCGGCGCAGGCGTCGCCTTTTTGCGGCCAAGGGCGTCGAAAGAGGGATTTACGGGCGGCCCTATCGATCTCCGGGAACGATCCTCGGCCCGAGGGCGCTCGTTATTAGCCCTTAACGGCCCAGATGCGGGCCTGTTTCACTCGGAAAATTGGCGCGGGATATGTGGCATGAAAGCAGGGATAATTTCCCGTACGGGGAAGGAGTTGTTGTTTTTGAAAAGTTGATTCACGATGTAAAAAAAAGCAGGGAGAATTTTCGTATACTTTTAATTAGAGAGAAAAGGTTATTATTTTTGAAAGAAATAACAAGTTTAACAATACAATATAATACAAATGCAGTATACAAACTCTATTAAAACAGTACACGATTTAAATATAAGGCAGCGTTTATTAAGCGAATGTTACAAATTGCAAATTAAAAAAAAATGTTATTTCATCAAATTTGCAGGAGAGCTTAACATATGAAGCAATTACAATAAATCCAAGTATCAAAACTTTTTTCTATATACGTATATATCATTGGCAGGTATAAATAAGAGCACTTACTTATTAATCATTATAACAATTAACAGTAGCGTAAAAAATTCTAAAGTAATCGACTCGAAATCGATCTCTCTGGTTTCCCACGACAATTATTCCATTAATAACAAACTCCAGAATTAATTGCGTGATCTAAAAATACGGCTCTTTAGTAATGCTCGCAGTACGGGGAGTGCCTAATTCCGAAACTATGCGCAGGTGGAACGTCTAATTGTACCTAAAAACACCAATAAATACAAAATAATACGTCAATAAATCCATTCTGTGCATCATTTGTGCATTCAAAAGAGTACCTCATGCAAAATAAACTGTGTTGTCGTTTTTAAAAGAGCTCTCGATCTCGAGCAAACTTACATCTCGTGAATAAAAGCTACAAGCTTGTTTTAATAATACACTATATGCATTATTTGTGCGTTCAAACGAATCCAAAATAAAAAAATGTGTTTGTAAAATATCCCATCAACCATACCTAAGAGTCTGCCCTCGATATCTCGCCCGACTCGTGTAGCAAACTTACGCGTCGTGAATGAAAGCTATCTCTATAACGCTCGTTTTATTAATATATTACGTGTATTATTGTTGATATTCCGAGTTTTCGGGCGTTTTAAAACAACCACGTGGTTTTTTCCCGCCTCAAACAGCCCAACTGGGAGCCCAAATAGGGCGAGTGGCGTATGCCGAAGGAATGGCAAGGCGCGTGCCTCAAATGCGAGATAACCTATCGAGTAACGGATTAAATGTATTCTCGAACAGAAGGGAATTCTCACCTTTTCCGGGGAATACACGCCCGGTCCGGGAATGTGATCGTCCCGCGGGACGTTCACTCTGCCGCTGATCGTGTAGGCCGGGGAGTTTTTGTACAATTCCGGGAACACGTTGTTGTATTGGCCGGGCGCCGGGTTTTTCACGCGCTCGTCCAGCGGCTCTTTCGTCCTGCCCGATATGGTGTAGGCCGGCGCTCCGCCGGTGCCCACCACCGAGGGTATGTTGTACACGTTAGGGGCTGAAACAACAGAAATTCTTTTTATTTCCGAAGAAGATATGGTCCCTTTGATTTCGAAAGATTTGGAGGTAAGTTGCTGGATGAATCGATATGAAGAGGCCGCTGTAAGTTATGAATATTATCTGAGTTAAGTTGCTGGATGATTCAATAAGGAAGGGTCGTTTTGACTCGTTTTGATTGCGAACGATTTGGGGGTAAGTTGCTGCATGAATCAATAAAAAGGGTACGTTTTGAGTTAGTAAATTTGGGGGTAAATTGCTGGATGAGTCGACAAGAAAAGGCCTCTTAGATTTCGAATGATTCAGGGATAAGAGGCTGGATGAATCAATGAGAAAAGACCGCTGTGATTTCGGGGAATTTTGAAAGCCTTAAACTTAGTTAATATAACTATTAATCTAACTCTTATGACTCACCTGGAGTGTCTCCAGCTTTTCCCATGTTCGTCTTCAGCCCAAAGGTGTACTTGGGCGAATCGTCGTGTATAGCCTTCTCCGCTTTGTCCGGATTGTAATCGCCCGGAGCCGGGAAATTGTCCGGTTTCGGCTCCTTCGGCCGGCTGTGCAGGCTCAAAGACGGCGGGGTGTCTTTCCCTGTAGAAATTTCCGCGTTTTAGCAATACGGCCTCGTACGTATCAGTAAACCAGCCATCAAAAATAAATCAATTCGGTACCTTTAGCGCTCATTCCGGATATGTTGTATTGGCCAGGTCCGGGCCCGACCGTGTCCAATCTCCCGTTTTGCCTCGAACCGAAACTGAACGCGGGCGCCCGCTCGGTTTTCGATTCCAAGGCTCTCCTGCCTGAAATTCGAATTTTATTTTACAATATTCTAATGAATTAATTAAATGCCTACCTATGGAGGAAGGCAGAGACACGCAAGCCGGCCCTGGACCGCTGAATTCTGCGGCGATTTGACCTCTTCGTTTGGTCGGTGTCCAAGGTCTTTGGGTGATTCCTCCCATATTAAATCTGAAACGGAAACATCGCCCAATTAACCTATCTAATTACAATTTAACACAAACATCAACCAACGCGAGTTATGTTAATGTAGTCGTGACGTCATCGCTAAGTTAGTTTGAGCTTACTATATGTTATAAATTACCTTAAAAAATTCTGGAATCGATTCTAATATACCGCAATCCAGCACGTTTGGTCTTTATCCCTGGAACAGAGCTTTTCCAGAATCGTGCCAGGTACGGAATATCCTACTTAATATAGTTTATGAGAGCTTCGAAATCGATTGTCCACAATGCAATTATTATTGCACAAATAAGCAAGATTTAATTGTTGCCAAGAGATAAAACTGGTTCAATTCCCCAGAAATCCAGTATGTAAATGCACATTGACCTTAGTTAATTGCCAAAGAGCCCCGCTCAAGAACATAATAGAAAGTAATCGCTTTAAATAGATTTTTTAATACTCGTTTCGAGAATACATTTACATAACAGGTAAATCGTATTGATTGCTTGTCTAAAATTATGATCAAAAAGTATCTATACTTATTAGGTAATACATGTGCGTAATAATGATAAAAACACCTACACTTGAGTTTATGAATTATGTTTATAAAAAATAGTAAGAGGAGTAGTTTAAATAAATTTTTAATAGAAATATTGCGGGTGAATTGTGCGTAATAAATAATCGTTAGGTACTTATAAATATTTATTAATTAAATTAAGTTGAAGCTATTAATAATTTTTATACTGATTGTGAGTGATCATGACTATTTTGTGTAATTAAAATTGCGCCTATAGTTAGGTAGATACTTACAGTCAGGTGTTGGTAATAAAAACTAGTAAATAATCGTGCGGGAAAACGCGCAGGAAAATGGAAAAATCCAGTGAAATCGAGCCGAGCTGAGCCGTTGCTTGAACTGTAACCGACTGAAATGAAATTTTTAGTGGTTCACCGTGGGCTCCGGCGGGTCCGGTGGCTCCGGGAGAGTTCGGTTTCGCGTTGGCGGTTCGTTCGCAACGCAAATGGACATCGCGGGTATGGTTTTGACCATATTTGAAAGTCCCTGGAAGGCGATTCGCCGTCTCGTCGGGTCTCCTACTCGGCCCGAGTTTCGCTGGTTTCGAATGTGACTAATGATTTTTGATGGCCGATTTTGGCGCTCGATTATTGCGAAATTATTGCGAATTTTCGACAAGAAACAGCGCAGATTTTTCTACTTCTTTAGTTTAGTTTAGAAATATTATTCGCAGAGTAAAGGGTACGAGAAATGTAATAAAAAATGAGTGAATAAACACACGTTTAGAGATTCTTAGTTGATTAGCGACCCGTTAGTAAAATCAGTAAA
The DNA here is from genome assembly GCA_918026865.1 of Phyllotreta striolata. NCBI lineage: Eukaryota > Metazoa > Arthropoda > Insecta > Coleoptera > Chrysomelidae > Phyllotreta > Phyllotreta striolata. Next base: position 8,551,298 of record OU900096.1, read on the forward strand.
GTGTATGAATAAATATCGAAAAAATAAAATAACTTACAAAAATACTTTTTGTCTTCTTCTTTTTCTGCTCTGCAAATCGGCTTTATTGTGTGACAGTCACTACCAACTTTCATTTGTCAACCAGCAAATGCGATCAACACCAAATAAATCTATTAAAACAGCAAAATTCGAATAATTAACAACAACAATAATAATATAACTCGTAAAACCTATTTTTACCTATATTTAAATATTTTATCATTCCACTGCAGTGGCGCCATCTGTAAATACGTATTCAAAACCGTTGCAGTACAAAATGTATTTAGGATTATGTAATGGTGGTTGCATAAGTACTAGTATTTTACGGGCAATTTAGTTTAAATTATTGATAATTTTATTAAATAATTCCCTTTTACAATCATGTACTGCAGGTAAGTTACTACAATACCCTATACAAGTAAGTATAAATAAATTAACGCATAATAGGGAAATCAATATAACTGAACTAAAGCGCGGAGTGCGGTCCAGTGGAACAATTAAATTTATTAGAACTTATCGCGACGTTATATTGAAATGTACACTGGTAGACTGGATTTTGTCTTTAGACGGCTAAAAATTTAACGTTGATTTCCCTATTAATGCGTAAACTTATTTCCAATACTGTATATTCAAGCACTGAATTATTTTTTATCAGAACGTAAATCGTAATAAGACCATAATTGATCAAAATATAATTCCATTAATTAGGTAATTTACACTTCTAAAGAATGATTTAACATTAAACTAGACTTCATTCGAACCACATCCATTCTTTCTATACAATTCTTACACATTTCTCGAGTTAAAAATAGACTATTCACTCGAACATACCAAAAATCGCCATATTTTACCCGTTTTTTTCTTCACCCATCGCATTTAAGGTTCCATTAAGGGGCATTCGCACTCGCCAACTCGATGTTATTCAATTACAGGGCCCCCTTGTTTGCGTCCGCTAAATCTAAACTCAATTCTAAAGCTTTTAAACTGAAGAAACTGCTTTGATGTCTCTAATAGCTGCCACTAAATCGAGTTAATCAGTCGTCTTTTGGCGCCGGTCGGGACTTCCCCGAACGAGCAATGTATAAAATTATGCAACAAACTTCTACACAGGCTTCTGTAATAAGGTTACTAATAATATTTTTAATAGTGTTAGATTTTGCTTAAACGAATTCTGGGAAGTACCGGCTAGTATTGTCGAGAAAAAAAAACGATAAAATTCACGTTTAGAAATCGTTGCCAGGTGACAAATAATTCCAGTAATTGACGGAATAAAATGCACGATGCTATTAATTCGATATAAAGATGTATTTTTGTATGAAACTCGACACGTTGAATGGACACGAGTTCGAATTGTCGAGGCCTCGTGACGGGTGTTATTTAGATCTATTTCCGTTAAATAACGCAAATTTAACTACATATTTTTTACGTCCACAAGAGTGAATTCTACGTTCTAAATTGTATTCGGTACACACTGTATACAAACCAGCGGTATTTTATCTGTTCTTTTTCGATTATTTCGGCGAAAAACGAACGAAATCATGCACTTTTATTGCCAAAAACGATGTTAGCAATACAATTGAAACGAAAATAGCGTTGCGTTTAATGGTGATGGATTTTATATTAAGGATATTCCAGATAACTGATTTCTGATAAGAGCTTTTTACCCGTTAAAAGCGCTATTATTCTACTCCAGCAGAGAAACTGATAGAGATAGTCTGTTAATTAATAACTCTTAGATAAAAGCTAAAAACAAACAAAAAGTGCCGACTCTTTTAATTAGCATATTTTCGGTAAAATATTGGAATATTTCATATAATTACAAAGCTGCAACTAGCATTGATTTTATTCGCCGAATCTCGAAAACTATCGAGTTTTCGAAAATTTTGCAAGATACCAAATTTGTAGAGCGCAGGTTCTTCTATCTCACAAAGTTTATTGGACATTTTTATCGGGAGCATTTACCCAAGTACAGGACATTTCTCTTAGCTTGCACGGTTAGACAACAGCGCCCCCAATTTACATAGGAAGAAGGGACATATTGCTATATTGAACAGTTGCATTTGGGAAACCTGCCGGGCATAATCTCTGGAAAAGCGGAAAACTAGAGAGAACTGTTTGACTGTGTGCGCGCCGGAGGAGCTCTGAGGTTTAACATTAGTTCCTAAAAAGTCGCTTTATTGAATGTGATGGTTGATTTGAGTGAGGAACTTTGGAATTTTTAATAATAGGTAATTATACTATTTAATTTAAATTTATTAAATTAATAACAATTGTTCCAGTTGTTGGAAAAATATATTTTCCATAATTTTAAATGAACAAATATTACATGAAATTTCTTAAAAAAAATGTAGAAATTTTCAGAGTAGGAATTAAATATTAATTATTATTATAATATAACAATATAAATTGTATCAAATTATTGTACGTAACTACAGGCATGCTAATGAAGCGCATCATTCGTGTTAAATTTTATTTCAGATTCAGATATTGCAAGAATGGATTATAATTTTACACTAAACATTGGAAATTTTAATTACATCGACGGCATAATTACCAATTACAGTGATGAACAGGATACCTTATTATTGGACAGATATTTAAAAAATCGGGATATCGATGAACCAGCATATACAATACTTATTGTACTTTATTGCATTCTGATTATCGTTGGAGCTCTAGGAAACACTCTTGTTGTAAGTCTTATAATTGTTTTAGAACTAATTCAGGACTAATTAGAACTATTTCGAACGGTTTGAGAACTTGAATTTGAACTGTCTAGAGATATATTTATTTCTAGATTGCTTCAGTGCTGAGAAAAGCTGCGATGAGAACGCCCAGGAACATGTACATATTCAACCTAGCAGTAGCCGATTTCCTGCTGTGCACCTTGACAATGCCCATGACGCTAATGGAAATTCTCACCAAATATTTTCCACTCGGAAATAATCTGTTTATTTGCAAGTTTATCGGGATACTTCAGGCTACGAGTATCTACGTTTCCACGATTTCCATCAGCGCTATAGCTTTGGATAGATACCAGGTAAAACTCGTCGCTATAATTTAATTCGGAAAAATCTTGAAATTTTCCGATCCAGGTCATCATGTACCCTGCCAAAGGAGGCCTTCAGCTACGCGGGACCATTGGTATACTTGTACTGATCTGGTTACTAGCCATAGGATTGGCCCTGCCCTTGTTCATCATCAGACATCTCGTGCATCACACCATCCCATTGGAAGATGATTATTTAGATATAAATTATTGCATTGAAAACTGGCCTGTGAAGCACGGACGGGCTTATTACTCCGTATTTTCTGTGATTTTCCAATATTCAATTCCCATCATAATTGTCTCGGTAAATCAATGTTCTCCTAGTATTATCCTAGTGCTAAGGAATCGGTAATGCTTTCCAGGCCTCTTACGCCAGGATTTCCTACAAATTGCGCAACCGTTTCACCAGCGGTTTCGTGGGAGGAGAAGATAACCAGAACAATCGCAGAGAATTGAGGGGCAGGAGATTGCACAAAACCAACGTCCTTTTGGGCTCCATCGCCATAATTTTCTGCGTCAGCTGGCTGCCATTGAATCTCTTCAATTTAATAGCCGATTTTTCCACCAGCAAATCCTTCACCTCCCAGCCGATGATGGTAAGATTTTTCCATATATAATTCCCACACGGAAATTCATTAACATAATTCAGATATGCTACGCCGTGTGCCACATGATGGGCATGTCCTCGGCCTGCTCCAACCCCATCCTGTACGGCTGCCTGAACGAGAACTTCTGGAAGGAGTTCAAGGACATCTTGTGCATCAAATCCATCGGGGGTCGCGCTGGAATATCGAAAAAAAAGTCCTTCAAAAGGACTTCGTTAAGAGTGCAGTATAGAGCTCGGCCCGATTTGGTCACGGCCGGGGAATACCAGCTGGGTAACACGCTCAGCAGCGACTTGACCGTGCTGACGAGGACCTAGCTATCCAGGAATTTAAAGGGCAACGAGGAAAGGAAGCGCTGCCGTGGAAATTATAGCGGAGAAAAACGAAATGTGATTGTTAACAATGTTAATGGTGGTAAAGAGGTGTTTGTTTTGTAAATAAACTCAGTAAATATGCTTTTGTTGACACGTTTGATTGCTGATAACTGAATAGCAAAGGTCAATTTTTGATTGAAAGTGTACCGTTAAGTTAGCTACAGCGAGTGTACTTGACAATTCTGACACTTTCAAATGTCATTTTTAGGCATATATTTGAAACGAATGTACGAAATTTTGAATTTGTATTTTCTACGCAGTTAATTTATTTTACATTACAATTTTTAAATTTACTTTAAGATAGGAAAGAGAAGACTTTATACCCGTAATTTGATAAACATTTTATTCATTTTTTTTTACATAAAGTAAACAATCAATTAAACAACTACGCCTATTGGAAATAACTTGTATTCGATAAAAAGCTTACACAAAAACGAAATTTCTGTCGCAGTAATTCACCAATTGTTCATAAAACAAATTACTGTACAAACACACCGTAAAAAAACATATTGACCAGAATATAATTCAACTAAATCAAAAATATAAATCTTCGCATATATTATATTAATTATACATCATAAAAACAATAAAATAATTACTGAATCGCTAAATATAAATTTACAACACGTTCCATATAATCACATGACTTCAATGTCAATATTGGGCCTACAATGTACATCGAACTCACCCTGCATATACTAAGAATTTAAAGCGCAAAATTATTAAAATGTACCATTTTTAAAAATCCTATTACTAGTAGTTAAATTGTAGCTTCTGATTAATTATTTTTTTTGTCATTATACTGTAAACTCTAAGCCCAATATCATCACATTATCATTACTCAGTTCTCGTTTGGCTCGTGACATTTTTTTAAAATCCTAAATCTACTACCATTATACAAAAGTAAATCTAGTACGGATTTTGGAAAAAAGGCCCGGAAACTAAGTAACCGAGTAACGAATACCAGTGCTTAAACCATATACATCGTTAAAGGAGGCTTTTTTATAATAAGTAGAAGCCCTTTAGCCCTTTTTTTGGTACTAAGTCTAGCAACATCCTGAGCCTTGGGAACCCCCCGAGCTTCCGGAACCCGGTAAAGAGGGATTGGTGGGCGAATGTTGCGGTCCTATTTTAATACCGTTAGCCTGAAAAGAAAGTATACAAAATTAATAAAGTTTAGGCTTTTAATTTATCATATAACAATTCACCTCGTTGTTGATATCGAAAACGCCCTCCTGAATCTTCTCGTAAATCTCTTTGGCCGTGTTAATGAAAGCTTCTTCGACATTCGCAGCGGTTTTCGCTGAAGTTTCCATGAAAACTAATCCGTGCTCTCGAGCAAACGCTTCGCCTTCTTCTTTCTTCACTTCTCGTCTACTTTCCAGATCGCTGAAAAAACACCAAAATTAATAAATTTACAGTAAAATCGTTACAAACAAACCTTTTGTTTCCAATCAGCATGATAACCATATTCGAATTAGAATGTTGACGGGCATCGTCCAACCACGTAGTTAAATGATTAAAGGTCTCCCTTCGAGTTATATCGTACACTAACAGAGCACCTGCAATACAAAATCAGTGAATACAAAGCAACCTTGATCGAAACGTTCGTAAATTTACCAATACAAACAGGTACTTAAATCAACAGAACTAATTAAATTATTGTCATTACCTGCAGCTCCTCTGTAATAGGACCTGGTGATGGACCTGAAAGCCTCCTGCCCGGCAGTGTCCCATATCTGCAATTTGATCTGTTTGCTATCAATCGTAATCATGCGAGCACCGAATTCGACACCTATGGTTAAATCGTGAACGGGCTGGAATCGCTTATCAGTGAATTGAAGCAGGAGACAAGACTTCCCTACGCCTAAAAAGCAAATAAAACGACAGGTTAACAAAGGGGACATCCATAATTCATTGTTTGAGAACGCAATATGTAATCTCGATAATCTTGCAGATGGCATTGATTTTCGTATGGACTGTTATGCGGGCGATATACGTTACCTGTGTCTCCGATGATTATGTATTTAAATAAATAAGCGTACGACATCGTTAACAATTATTCGATACTGCGATTATTTACGTTTTCTAATCGGGAATTTCTACACAACTTGCTGACAGCTGTCTGGTTTTGGAGAGGGAGAGGATGTTCGAATTGCGCATGTGCCACTCGAGCGATGGCGATTGGTCGATAATTTATTGGATTTTTGAAATGTTATGCGAAATTAATACAATTTGTATCGAATTTTGTTGTTTCGATATGTTTGTGCTGTTAGACAAACTCAGATGTGTTCTTAATTAATCAAAAAAATAGATTTATTTTAATTTAGGAAACAATAAAAAAGAAGAATAAGCGTAGTATGACAATTGACAGACGACAGTGACATTGCCGATTGTGACACAATACATGGCGTAAACATTTGTTTTGGCTGCTTTATTTTTGTTTTTTCGATTTAATTTATTGTAATTATTTAGTTTTTAACTATTAATTTTGACTATTACTCTATTAATATTTGTATAAAAGTTAAGATAAAGTGAATTGTTTAGAAGTTTGAAGAAAAAGCTGCGAATCTAATTGTTTGGGTAAGTTTTGTTACATGTTTTTCAACAATTTAATTTAGCATTTAGTAATTAAAGCAGGTTATTTTATCACAGAAGGCTGTTTTATATAAAATTATACGAACATTTACTTTAAAATGCACGAAAATCATAGTAGCTTTGCTTGTATATTAACTATCTTGAGCTACACTACTGTAGCCTATTTTTTTGCTCATTCGAAAAACATTTTCAGTCTTTGCAGCTTTATTTAAACTCACAATTCAATTAAGTACAAATTCCATCAATACAAACAAGTCTAATCCGAGTTCCAAGCGGGACGGCAGACTTTATTATAATCCCAAGTCTCCTCCAAGTTCGTGTAAACTTTAGGGCTCCTATCATTGTAATTCAAAGCCTCGCATGCGCGACAATAGTGAAACACGTCGCTTTGGAAGTAACCGTGTTCGTTGAGCACTTCGAAATTGTACTTCCAACCGTAATAATTCATGTATTCACCGGTTTTGTTCAATCTCAAAAGGAATTGTGCCAGCGAAGCAGGGTTAGCGAAATCGTCCACGTGTACGAAGGACTTAGGGGGTAGTAGCATTTTGTAGCTCTCGGTACTTCCTCCCATGATAACAGGAATGGCGTTTTTGTTGAAGGCGTTCCACCACAATTTTTCCGTAATGTATTCCTCGCAATTGGAGTTTTCGAACGATAAGTAAAACAAATAATCGTCTAGTAAAGGGCAGTCTTTCGAATAGTGACCGGGGCACCTGAAATGTTACATGTGATCTATATTCGAACGAGATTGGTTTGGAATTTCTTACTTTAACGGGCCGCAATTGCCGTACACGTCTACTTTCATGAAATTCTGCAATTCCTTTACATACTCTAATCTATTATTGGGGGCTCTGCAGTTCGATATCATAATGGCGGCTAAGACATCTCTTCGCTTCATGTTTATCCAAGCGTTTGTAAGATTGTTTTTGAGTACAGTCCTTCCGTATGGTACTGGTATATCCGAGTCATGTCTGGAATATTCCTGGATTACTTTTGTTAGGTACAAATGCGCAATTATTACCTGTAAGACATAGACCAGTTAAATATACCGTTGAAATTGGTTATATTTATCTTTTTCCCCTGATCAGTAAGTGTATTTCTCCTGAAAAGAATCACGTTTTTTACATTGTTTCACAGCGTAAGTAATTCGTTTTTTAAGCGAATAAGCGGAGGAAATTAACCGGAATACCCAGAAGAAGCCTTGCTTTATATAAAGAATGGATATTTTACAACCCCATGAACGTGTGATAGGGACTTTCATCGGTTAGAAAGGCCCAAATTTGGCCTTCCTTTCCCCGTTTTCCTGGCAATTCTTTTAGGCTTTTCGTCCGATGTAAATGAAATATCACTAAATCTGCAGTGTTTAGAGCTGAATCATCATAGGTTATATCGCAATTGCTAACCGAACAGTGTCGAAATGGATCTATCCTGTAAAAAATTGTTCATTTTTGATTCAATTTTTTAAGAGAAATGTTTAAATTTACCTGTCTTTTGTGTAGTGTTTCATTAATCTTTTCTCGATTGTGGGACCGTATTTCCACAGTAGTATTTGATGTTGTTGATTGCCTTGTATTGTTGGTGGGTTATCTCCCATAAAAAGAATTCTACCCAATTTAGAAAGGTTTTTCTAAAAGAGTACTATACAATACACATTTTATTCGCGTTTTATAGTACTTACTAAATTTGTTCTTGAATCTATCCATTCTTTTACGTTCTGGTCCTCATGTTCAGCTTCTATTGCTATTACATTTTGTTCTCTATACACGACATTATGTATCGCTATGGTTTGAAGGAACACGTACATAATGGAAGTTGTAATAATTATTGTAAGGCATAATTTGGCTTTGTGATAATTAAATATCCTGATCCTTATCATGTTGGCAATATCTGAAATTATAATTCGGGTTTTTTTAGTAGAAAGAACGAGTTTTCTTACCTTAATTGATTTGAATAATAGGGGATGCGGGTGTATTTGTAACCAGTAACACGAAGGATTTTTTGGGGATATTTTGTAGAGTTTTTTTTACGGTAATTACCCGAATTTCAAGCAGCGCTGACGGCAATCCTTCAAGGTTAGGCTTGAATTAATTCGTTGCAAAACCGAATGTTACAAAATTGTCCCAAATTAGTGCTCATTTCGGTCTAAACAAATACACTCAATAGATAAATATACCATACCATATAAATTCATACATAGATAAATGCAATATTTATTTAGCATTGTATCGATTTTAATGCGTGATTTTCTAAATGCAAAATATATTAGATTTAGATTCATTAGTTCTGCACGATAAGCTAAATAGGCAAACGCGAAGATTTAGTGATTTCTAGTAAAAACAACAAGTAATGAATTATTTTCGTTATTCATCACATTTTTTTTCGCTCGTTATTTACCTTGTAAATCTTATGATAATCAATAATTTTCGAAAACATTCCCGAATTTAATTAAAACCACCGACATCAGAAATTATTTAGCACATTTTCTGGCACGAAAAACACTTCAAAATCTGATACATTTTTTTTCCGCGCGTTCTCTCCGAAAGAAACCGAAACTTTTGACTTTTACTCGCGCCCAATCGCTTAATTATACTGCTTGATAAGGAATACCGTACGGTAACGACTGTCTTTATAAAAAGCGCATTACAAAATAGAAGGCAGTCGAACGAATCCTCGTAATTTTCGCTAATTACGTGTACAAGGTATCGCTCATAGGCGGACTTGCATTAATTTTATAAAAAAAATATGTTAAATAAGTGTATTCAAATGGTAGAAACTGCCGTTTATGCTTCAATTATCTGAGAAAAACTACTTAGATTTGTTTATTCTTAAATTGTATTTTGTTAATTGCAGACTTTGTATAGACATTATTTCTTCATGAATGGTTTTGAACTGTCCTGAGCCCTTCCAAAACCATCTAGAATCACTCTGAAGGTACTTGAAACGTTTTGAATGGTTCCAAAACCTTCTAGAATCGTTCAGAAAGGGCGTTGAATCGTATATTAATTTTTTCATACAATAAGAGCCTATTTCCATTCTAATGAATATACATTTTGTTAAGAATTTAACGTTCTGAATGGTTATAAAACCGTTCTGAAGCGTCCTTTAACCTCAATGCATAATGCATTTTTCCGTTCAGAATCGGTTTGATGTGTTTTAAAACGTTTTAAATGATTCAGAACTGTCCTTCACCGTTCCAAAATCATCCAGAATCACTCTAAAAGGACTTCTTTTTGAGTAGTTCTAAAATAACACTAGAAAAGTTCCAATACTATCCAGAATCGTTCAAAAAGGGCATTTATGTTTATGAATGAAACATTTTTATCAAAAAACTAGAACGTACCTTTCAGAAATGCAATAAATAAACAAATTTCCACTTCATTTGCTAATAATTCGTACTTGAAATAAATTGTCACGTTTCGAGCGCTATTCTTTTAATGGAAATTTACCTGTTAATAGTACATTGTTTGCACTTTTTATATTTGCTTAGTGGCAAAAAATACTCATAATATAAAATAATTTTGAAATAGAATACAAACAACAAATCAAAAAGATGGTAGGGTAGGGTGAAACGATTGAATTTCACCGGGGTCTCGAACTCCCCGTAATCCCATTAGAAAGTCGAATTTGCGGGGTGGATACGCCATTATTTCCTTCTGTAAATACTGAAATAATAATCGCCCAGGCTACCTCTCGGTAGTTTCGACCTGCCCGGATAGAACGAGATTGAAGATAATGCAACCAGACTGTAGACCTCTCGCGGTGCGGAGGGAGCCTTGTTAACGCGAGATATATGGACCAGTGGCGCGCCTTCTTCGCCCCCCAAACTCCCGTTTATCCTCATCGATAAATCTCCCATAATACTAAACGAGTAGCGATTGATATATCGTTTAGAGAGGATTCCTGTGAGAAGATTCTCGAGGTAGCGGAGCGTTAATTATTCGGGTAAATACCGGTAACGGGCGATTTCGTCGAAGTTACGGCCATGCTAACCAGATGGACCAGGACCAAAACAAGAAGAAAAGAATCCATAAAGAAGATTAGGTTAGTCGACCTTTGTGCATGCGAGCGAGCGCATCTACCATTCCCGGTATCTCATCGGAGTGTTTCGGATCGCGTTTCTTCGATTTTATTTCACCTTTTATTTTCCGAAGGATTTATCGTTTTAACGGAATGCCGCGGAATGATGTAGCGAGTGCGGTCGCCGGGAATTCTAATTATGTGAGGCCCGTTTGAGTTATCGAAGAAATTAGGTGAGGATTTTAATGGGGATTGTTGCAAAAAATTTATAGAGTCGCCAATAGTAGTAATCGTTTGAATCGTTCTGATGGATTCCGAATATTCCTGAAGTGTATAGAACCTTCCTGAATCACTCTGAAGGGTTTTTGGACCGTTCTGGTTTGTCCCGAATTATTCTAAGACCCACCAGAATTACTCTAAAGGGGTTTTTGGACCGCTCTGGATTGTCCTGAAGTGTTTTAGGTAACACCAGAATCAATTGAAGGGTTTTTGGACCGTTCTGGATTGTCCTGAAGTGTTTTAGGAAACACCAGAATCAATTGAAGGGTTTTTGGACCGTTCTGGATTGTCCTGAAGTGTTCTAGGAAACACCAGAATCAATTGAAGGGTTTTTGGACTGTTCTGAATGGTTCTAAAATCGTCCGGAATCTCCCTGATAAGCGTGATTCTCGAGAATTTTAATTATGCGAGGCCTGTTCGAGTTATCGAAGAAAGTAGAACAAACAATTATTAACCTAATGAAAGATATTTTTTGGTACAAAATTATCGGTTTTTTTAACAGTCGAAATCGCGCAATAATTTCGATAATTATTGGCAAATTTACTAATTGTGCAGATATTTGTTTTCACCTTCGAATGTTAATAGTGTGCACCCAAATTCGAATTTTTTATATCGAGGACTAATTCATAATAATTAATCACTTATTTGAAAATTATACTGATTGTATCGACTAAATACTTACATTTAGAAGAACAAATCACGGTTTACTGTTTAGTACCTTCGTTTATATAAAACTTTAAATCATTAGTTCATTGTTGTTCGAATTAAAAATTGCTTGAGTCATACCGGACAATTTAATGGATATAATTACTTAAAAGAAAAAATACTAGTTTTGAAATTATCGAGCGATAATTAACGATGGGAATCCGTGACTTTAATGGCAGCCAGTAGTACTGAAAAAGTATTTGTTGTATTTGTATAAAAAATGGTACTCGAAATAAAATGTTTTCAATATTAAGAACGCGAGAAATTCGATCTGTAAGGATCACAAAGGATTTAGTCGTAGCAGGTTATTTGACCCTATACACGAGAGATTTTATCTAGCTCGGAATCTTCGTCGGTGCGCGATGATTCAGCAGAGTTCCTATTTAATTTTCTCTTTAATATTATTCAATTTTTATATTTTCTATTGCAGATAATCAGAAATGTTGAAGCGGCGGCATCCCGATGTCGCGACGTCTTCCCCCACAAAACCACCTCCAACCGGATAATAATCCTTATCAGGTAACATTTTACACTTAAAAATTTTTCTACTCTAAAATCGCCCCTCTTTCAAATAAGATTTGGCCTGTTTTGGGTAAATTAACCAGCTCCCTTTGTTAACCATTTATCAAAAGGCGTCCACCCTTGTCAACCAGATAAAAGATAAGGCCACGTTTCGTTAACAGAAAAAAAATGTAGCAAAAGAATCTTTTTCTTTCGAGTACCAGAAGGTACTGCTCCTTAGCTTTGTTCAGTTTATTTCCGGACGTTAAAGCACCAACAATAATGTTAGTGAACCTCGATTGGAGAGAGAATTTTAACAAGGTATTAAATTTGCTTTGATTCTAATGTTAATCATTATTGTAACGTTAATATTGTTTTCATTGAACCGTTCTAAAACAGTTCAGAATCAATCTGCTGCATTTTGAATCGTTCTGAATGGTTTTGAAACCGCCTTGAAACGTTCTAAACAGTTCAGAACCACTCTGGTGCTTCAAAACGCATTCTGAAGCAATACAGAATTGCTCTGGTGCGTTTTGAACCGGTCAGAATGGAAATAGTCTTGAAGCATTCTAAAATAGTTCAGAATTGCTCTGATGCGTTTTGAGTTGTTCTGAATGGTTCTGAAACTGTCCTGAAGCGTTCTAAACAGTCCAGAACTACTCTGATGCGTTTTGAGTTGTTCTAAAAGGTTCTGAAACTGCCCTGAAGCGCTAGAAAACTGTTCAGAATTACTATGGTGCTTTTGAGTCTTCCTCAATTGCTCTGGAACTGTCCTAACGCATTGTAGAACGTTGCAGAATTACTCTTACGCGTTTTGAGGTCTGAATGGTTCTGAAACTGTTCTGAAGTAGACCGGAATTACTCTGGTGCTGGAGTCTCGAAAAAAAGAAGCTCATTCATAACGCTTTGTAACTAATAAAATCGGTACAGGACACCACGTTATCAGCCTGCCCGGCGCAGAAACCGCCGCACAACCACCACAACCACCAGTACCAAGGGTACCAGAAGCAATGGAGGAACAGCCTGCGCCACAACGGGTACCGCAAACATTTACCCACCACCACCATCGACATCGGCTACAGCGGAGACACCACTGACACCCAAACGTACGATTACTATCGTCACCACAACGGCTTCCAGCACAGTCCTTTGAAGGAATCCCGCAACACCGATGTCACCTTCTCCGACGACAGCGGCTCCACCAGGTTGCCTTATTTCGAGTTCGATGACGAATCTAACAAGAGGTTTGTTGTATTTCACCATTATCATCAGCTCCAGCTGTCGTTAGTTTATATTATCATTAGTTTTTGATGCTATTAGCTTATGATATCATTAGTTTATGAGGCTTATACTAAAGCATCCTCTCTAATCTCCGTGTTTGTTAAATAACGGATCTGTTTTCTCAGGTATTCGAGGCATTCCTGTTCGAGCAGGAGCTTCGGAAGGCCGAGCGTTCGAGGTCCTCCTGTCAAAAGCTCGAGGAAAGTTTATCCCAATCAGGAGCCGCAATTGTGCGAGCAATTGTACCACGAAATATCCACGCCGTAAGCTTCTTACTTTTCTTGATAATGTAGGATTTTTAATAGAGTTTTTGTAGCACCGATGTAAACGCAGCCGGAAGATCTCCCGGTAGACTAGCGGAAAGGCCGCAGAGCTCGATGAGTTCCGGCGTGACCAGCGCGATAGTTCACGGTTGCGGCGGTAGATGTCAGACGTTCGAGAATGTCTGTTACTTTTTCCTGCAGGTGAGTCGAGCTCGATACAAACTATATATACATATATAGATATTAAGAATATACAAAATAAATGATAAGGTAAAGATCTAGAACTCTAGAAATCTAGTTAAAAATAAATGGAAGAAAATAAGCGATCGATTATTTGTTTAAATATTTCTTGACTTCAGTTTTAAATCTGTCCATCTTTTTTAAATTTCTCAAAGAATTTGGAAGTTCATTAAAGTTTTTAAAACAACTGTAGCTTGGTAAATTTCTGCCTTTTTCACTTCTCACTTGATATTGAATTTCAATTCTGTCTGCATTTCTGGTGTTGTAGTTGTGGATTTGTGAAGTAATTGTTGGAATGATCGAGCTTTTTAGTTATCGATTTTTTATCTTGAAGGCCAATTTACACTTTTCTAAGGCTGCTGTTTTGTTGATAGGTAAAATTGGTAGAGAAGCATATAATTCACTAGTTCTAGTTTCATATGGTATATTGTATGTATTTTTTATAGCTTTATTTTGCAATCTTTGAATTCTATTTAAGTTAAATTTTGATGTATTTGACCATATTGGTATTAAGTAGAGAAGAATAGAGTGAAAGTAAGCATTGTAGATCATTAACTTTGTTTTATTTGAAAAGTATCTGTTAATTGCTTTAACAGCTGCAACCAAACTGCCCAATTTTTTGAATATGTTGTCAATATGCTCATTCCAAGATAATTTTTCATCCACTACCAGTCCCAAGTATTTATGTTCGCGAACTTTTTTAATTTCCTGATTATTTATAACGATTTGTAGCTGTGCGTGGTTTCTTCTTTTGTAATTAAATTGTATGTAGACAGTTTTTTCTTCATTTAGCAGTAATTTATTTGCACAGAGCCACGAGGAGAATGTTTCTAGATCACTATAAAAAACTATAAAAAATTTACTCAACATTTCCGTATTTCCAGCTAATCTTCACCATGGGCATCCTGATAGGCGTGTCGCTGTACATAGCCGGGATCGTCCTGCGCAAATCGGCGGCCAGGAACCTGCAGGTGCTGATGTACATCGGCATTTTGCTGAGCTTGGTCTGCGGATTGTTGTTGGGCATCCAGTACGACGCGAGGAAGACGGCCAGGAAGCGAAAGAGGGCCGTGCAGATGGCCAAAAGGGCGCCGATACCTTTGGAGAATTTGCATTTGAGGGTGAATCCGATGCACCAGCAGCAGGTGGCCTGCGAATGGGGCACGGGGAATCGCAGGTAAAATGGTTTTGTTGCCTCTTTTTCGTTGATTTGTGGTTCAATATTTTGTGGTTTGGTTGCAGGAATTCGCAGTTACCGCGAGTGCACGGGAATGTCAACAGGCCGTTGCCTCTTCGACCTTCCGAAAGGGATTCTCCTGCGATTGTAGAAGAACCCGGGATACCTTGGTGGAGACGGAAAGATCTTAACGCTCATTAATGTCTTATAAGCTTCTTAAGAACTGTTCTGAAGGGTTTTTGGAACGTTCTGAATTGTTCTAAACTATCCTGGAGCGTTCTAAAAGAGTTCGGAAGAACTCTGAAAGCTTTCGGAAGGTTCTAAATAGGTTTGAAGTGACTTGAAGAGGTATAAAGCCGCTCAGACTTACTCTGAACGGTTTTGAAGCGCTCTGAATAGTTCTGAACCGTTCTGAATAGTTCTAGAACATTGAAACGTTAACATCATGTATCTTCGTTCACTTGCAATATGAGTTCGCATTTTTTATCGAATTTTTCAAAGTATCTAGATCATTTAGGTACCTTTGTACATTGTAAAATATGTATTATATAATTTTCCTAAATGGATCCATAGAAGTTTTTTTAAGAAGGCTAGTACTTTAGCTAATGTTTTAATACTATTGAATTGTATATCTGTAAGAATTTTTATTTTGTCATATTAATCCTACCTCAACGATTCTTGTGTAATTTTTTTCTAGTCTTCTGTAAAGTGCCACTATAAAATTTCATGTGTAAAACAGACAATTAATTAGGTAATTTTTTTGATGAATTAGAGAAATTGTATTTTTTCGGTATTGTGGAGTTGTTTGGACTATTTTATAAGAATGGGTGACTTTTCGCGTGTATATTTTCGATTTTTTTTAAATTTTGCATTGTTTTTGGATACCAATATTTTGTACATACTATCTTGCATTGCAAACCGTTGTGAATTTGTATTTTTCTAAAATTTATATGTAAATATTTCACGTAGGCATTAATAAATATATAAAACATGAATCCAAAACTATCTATTCATTTCTCCTTATTTTACAGCCCTTTATGTTTACTATAATATGATGTAACCTAAGAAAAAATTATGATACATGTATTCTTCTTCTTTCAAGTATTATAATTATTCTATAGTCCAATTCAACAAAGGGTTTCAAATGATTAAATGTATCCAAATGGTCCATCCAAGGATCCAAAACATAAAGCCCAGAGGTACTAGGTCTGGCAATCTCGGAGGACAGGGAACAGTACTCTTCTTCCACTACTACAATAATTTCTAATGGGGCATTACCCAATAGGTTTTTATTGGTATAACTCACATTAAACTAAAGTACATAATTGTTCAAAATGACCTCCAGCTACTTCGCAACACTTTCTTGCTCTTCTAACAATCGAAGATGTAACTCTACAAAGAGTATCTGGGTCATTCCGTTTGGATGCAGCTAAAGCCATAATGTTTACAATTATCTCATCTCTGTTTTACGGTGAATTAGAATACACTAAACTGTTCACAAATCCCCAAAGATAATAGTCCAGAGGTGTTAGGTCTGGCGATCTCGAAGGCCTTTTAACAGGACCTCCTCTTCCACTACTAGAACAATTTCTAGTAGGCCAATAAAGAAGCATTTATTGCTTATAATTTGTTTGTTAAGTATTGAAGTTTAAAGCACTTTCGACTTAAGGAAAGGAAGGAATACCCTCCTAAAACATCCATCGAATGAATTAGAATACACTAAACTGTTCATGACTCCCCAAAGATAATAGTGCAGAGGTGTTAGGTCTGGCGATCTCGAAGGCCTTTTAACAGGACCTCCTCTTCCACTACTAGAGCAGTTTCTAGTAGGCCAATAAAGAAGTATTTATTGCTTATAATTTGTTAAGTATTGAAGTTTAAAACATTTTCGACTTAAAATTGACCAAGGAATACCCTCCTAAAGCATCCATCGAATCACTGGATTCCCTTGAAAGGGGAAAGGGAATAGAAAATCCATAAAAAAATACAATTCCATTAAAAACCCCAGCATTCCACCCGGTGCACAGAGCCCACCCTCAACCACGAATTAATGCATTAAACACACCAAACGACAGAGGAGACAGACACTCCCTTCTAAACAACCGGAAAACAAGAGGTGCTGCGCACCGTAACGTGCATTAAAATCGTACGTTAAATTACTCCGAGCGTCGGAGAAAACCGGTAAACCCGCTGCGACTTGTTCCTCGTCGAGACCCATCCCGTGCCGGAGCGCAGCAGAAAAAACCGCGTTCAGTCCGCAGCGAAAACCGTCCGGTGGGTGTGTTGATGACAATTAAAACCATTTACATTCCGGTGACTAAACGGATAAGTGTCCAGTTTAATTGTACAAAGTCTTTTTGACCCCGCTGGTTGGGCGTTGGATCCGATATTAACGCACGTAAGTACTTGTGCTACTTTTACTAGGCGCTATTTCTGCTGCTAGGCGAGGTTTTTGAGCGGTTTTTTTAACGAATTTTGTGCTACTTGTTAACGGTTCTTTAGCGTAACGTAACGCTTCATTTGAACCTACAAAGTTTATATTATTCTTATTAAGTTTTAAGTTTATTTATTACTTCTTACATATTCTTCGAAATTAAATCGCCTTGAACATTCTGTTATGTAATGAAAGATATTCGTAATAATTTACTAACGACAAAAAATAACTCGAAATAACTGTACTTAAGTTATTGTTTGAGTCTTTAAATAATAATTGCATCATCGTTGGCTCCTTAATATGGAGAATTCGTTTCACAGCAATAATTTTTTTGTAGAAACATGAACGTGTAAAATTTAACTTTCATCTTGCGACAAAGTATCGTTTGAGTAATAATGTTTTGTTTAAACAATTTGCGCTCGGTAGAAAAGTAGGTACATTAAAGAAATTACTGGAGTTTGCAGTTAAAAAGAATTAGTCACAGTTTTCTTCCTAAAATAATATTAGATTTTAAAGATTTTGAAGACTTGTTTCGAAGTAATTATAACGTAGTTAACAAGTCTACTGACAAAATCATCAAATAATTAGACATCTATTTAGTCACAGCTAATAGGCCATTAGAAGAACGACTAAAATTTAATGAAAGTTACTGGTAAATTTCTCCCGAAATATCGAACACAATCATCTGGATAGAATCCCAATTAATTGGAGTAATATCTTCTTCAAACTAATTCTCATTTATACAGTGAATTTCCTGGTTTCCGGTGGAACAATTGCCATTTTACAATGTTAATTGTTGCAGTAGTTCAAGGTAGCTCTTCCATGAACAACTACACTACTTTTTCCGCTCGTAATCGAAAGTTTTTTTCCGATTACTCTTCAATGCGACTATTTTAAAGAATCAAATAGTTAACAAGTCGATAAGATATAGGAGTAATTGGATAATACAAATCGAAAATACCGCTTATTTCGCAAACAGGTATCGCAAATTGAGCATTAATAGCGCGCCGTTAATTGTAAACAAAGAACTTCAAATTGTTAACAAATAACTTATTTCTTTGACTTAATCGATTTCCTGCTGAATAATATTAAAAACGCCTCGAAACAATCGCTTTTTTAAAACTTATGTCTCAACATAACTGTCCACAAAAACTATATTTAAAGAGAACAATGAGGCGTATTAACCTTGCTTGGTTATTTCATTTCGATTGAGTACCCAGATTGTTCGTACAACTTTTTGTTCTGAAACTTGATAGGAATTTACAATGCATTTTCTCGCATGTCCGATACTTAACTATTGAGTAATCCGTTGGGAAATACGCAAAAGTTATTTTATTAATTATATTTTCGTCCTTTGGGAAGGATAATTCGTTTCGTACACGTTATAATTATCCCGTGGAGATCCTAGTGGAACAAACGTGAGGTCTTGAATTACAATATCGTTAAAAATGTTCCCCAAATTTGCGCATTATCCACTTTAATTCGAGTCTAACAACCTACTTAAACTTAATTTTCATCCCGAAAATTCTTTTTTGTTCCACAATAAATCAATTCCCAACGTAATTACTGCTCCAGTTAGCTACCTACGTACTTATTGTTGCAATTATACAACGTTTAAAGTAATTTACTCGTTCGTTGACCTTATTTTCGGGATGTTAACGTTAAAACGTTATAGTCTTTCGCGCGGGAAACTTCTTTTTCTCCCTGATTTCGTGCAAGGGTTGAGCAAATGTTTGTATTTATAGCTAATAAATTTCCCCCCGATGCTCTTCTGTGCCTGTTACTCGCATATCAATCAGCCTGACGGAATATATACGAGCTAAATCTAGAGACACGCACGCTAATGTCTCGAGAAAATCGTCTTTGTTCTTTTAAAGAGCAGTAAAGCAGTAAATGTTTTTAAAATTGGATGTATTTCATGAGAAATTGCGCTGGAGTTCGGAATAATTTAGGTTTATGAAAGTGGAGGTAAATTCGAATGGCCCGCTGGTTTGCCAGATTTGACCCTAGTGTGTTTTTCGCCTACTTTTTGTATTCGTGTCGTTCGTAATATTTCACTTTCTTCGCTTCATTCGCTTTCTAAAATGAACATACTTGGTTTGAAATTTGAAATAGTATTTAAATTGAGATGGATTTTGAGTCATTTGAACTGCGGTTTCATTAGCAATTGACTCAGATACCGCGTCAAGTAGTTTGTTTCTAATTATTCCCAATACACCATCAGTGACTAAGATAGGATTTTTATGTGTAATAACAGAAATGACTCATCGGAATTGCGAGTATTCTACATATTATTCAACAGTCATCGGAGATCGGAACATTGGAAATGTACAATTCTTTTATCGAAGTTGTAAATATTGTATATTAATCACGAATTGTACGGGAGTAGGAAAATTTATTGCTCGAACCACATTCGAACTAATCGCGTAACAATTATTATTGAAAGGTGCTCAAATAGTAGAGATGGAAGAGACTTGTGTTATGTTATTTCAATTATAAGGTGTTCGTGAAGGTCAATTTATTGCACGTTTGGAATTTATTTCAAAGGTATTTAGTTTAAATGAAATATTACTCAAAAATTTATTTATTTAAAAAAATAACTGGTTAACAAAACATCGAAATTTTATTGCATAAAAAATACATTTTATAAAAATACAAAAACCCCATTATTTTCTCTTTGTATTAAATTCAATATTGCATTGTTAGTAAAAAATTATTTTCAAGACAGTTCCTATATAACTTGCATGTACATCAAAGAGCATTCTAAAAATATGCAATTAACAATTTATTAATTTTTATTATTATTATATTATTATTAATTTCTAACATTTTATTAGTTTAAAATTATTCTTGTACAGCAAGTAAGACTAGCTTAAAAAGTAAACATTATCAGTCACATAAACATTTAAAGAAATTAAAAATCAACTGGCAGTTAATACAGTAATTAATAATGCATAAACTAATTACGTTATACAAAAAGGTACATTCGTAATAATTTTATTGTACTTAAGTTACGTATGAATATAATATAAAAATTTGATCAATAAAATACCTAAAATTATTTGGAGAAGTGTAAAAACATCCTGGATAAGACGGTTTATCCTAAGGACCCTCCAGACATCATCTTATCAGCGCAGTAATGAGGAAACTGGATACCCGACAGGAGCAATTCAGCCAGAGACTGGAAATATTGGATAGAATTAGCACAATTTATGGAAATTTAAACGAACTTACTGTTAATGGTGGAAGGCACACGCTCAAAGGATGCACTATAATGTAGAATCCCGCGCAAATTCCTGCTATCCAGAAGGACACCAGGATCAAAATGATCAACCAAACGATAGAATTCACCACGTTCGCCATCTGGAAATTAATTAACAATATCAAATTAATTAAGAATTTTCTTGCTATTATTTACGATTTACAGGATGTTTATTTTGTGTTGAAATTCTCGTCGCTTCGTATCAGAATGATAAAATTTTGTTTTAAATGACAGAAAAAAATATCTACCAAAATTTCGTAGGAATATATTGTGTTAATCTATTTATAGAAACTTATCAGTGTGTTTATCAATTTCTACGGATCAAATTCTTTAGGGAAAAAGGTAGAATTAAAAACCAATAGGCACCTATCCATTTAGTGAAATTTTAGTGAAATTTAAATTAGAAATAACCCCGCCTACATATTATTCTACTTGCACAAATACGCAATAGAAACCATTTTTTTAGGTTCACATTACTTAACCACATTTAATCTACTAATTATCATCGCAACGCTAAAACTTGAAACAACATCTATACAACACTTTCAAGCGCCTCGCTCGAGTTAATCGCCTAAAAATTACCCAATTCCGGACAACAAACCACCATCGACCTACCTTGATGTGCCCGAGAAACCACGAAAAACCCCGCAAACGGTACCAGGAGAGTACGAAAACACACGTGTATCGGTCACGAACCCGCCCGATAATGCGCCTTGCGTCGCGTATCGCCCAAGAAAATGGGCGTCGCCGCCGATGAGAAACCTGCTTGGAGTCTACTCGCTTGGATTACGGTAAATCCGAGTAGCGTAAGAGTCTATTTTTACGCAGGGTTTGCTTAAAAATCGATCGAACGAGGCGCTGGTTGTGGAGTCATTCGATGGGCCTTTGCACGTTGTGCATGATTTTCGAGTCCTTGTTAATTCGTTTATCGGAGTGATTAACTGCAATTTTCGTGTAGGATGAGGAGTTTAATTAAAGAAACAGAGGCGTATTCAATTAGTATTTTTTTGTAGAAAGTAAAGAATTGTTGGTTTTATAACAAAAAATCAGCAATTTCTTGAGATATAATTAGGGTAAAAAGTAGCTTATATGAATATTTTTTCTGAGCAAAAAATGCATATATGATTATTAAAAATTAGGTGTTAATTTTATGCTTATTCCGGTCCTGTTTGTATGATGATTTTTTAAAGAGGTTTATGTTATAAAGTAACTTGTTTGCTTTTACTTATTGTTAAGATAACGACATTGTGTAATTTTATTGTCGTACGTCATAAGATAATTATTATTAGATTTTGTTATTTTAAAACTTAATTATTGTTTTTTAGTTATTTGATCAATATTTTTATCATTTTTCTACTCTACCCTACTCGGTTACACTCTACTCTACCCTGAATCTGCTCTACTCTGAATCTACTCTATGATCATCACCCTACTCTGCACTACTCCACACTACTCTATACCACTCTACTCTTGTGTTTAAAACCCCTTATAAAATTAATTTATATTTATTTTTTTTATTTTTCAGAAAAATGACGTGGTTCAGGCCTATCTCATTATGCATCCTATTGCCTTTAATAGCAGCTCAATTGAACTACCCCAACGACAATCAAAACTACAATTACAACAACAATCCGAATAACTATAACTCCAATTACCCGAATTACAACTCGAACAACTCGAATTACAGCTCGAGCAATCCGAATTACAACCCCAATTACAACCCGAACAACTCGAATTACAACTCGAATAATCCCAACAGTCCTAATTACAATCCTAATTACAACAGCAACAATCCTAACTATCCCAACAATCCTAATTACAATTCGAATTACAACAACCCCTACAACCCCAATTACAACATGAACAATCCCAATAATCCCAATTACAACCCAAATTACAATACGAACAATCCCAATAATCCTAATTATTACAACTCGAACAATCAGGACTACAATCGAAACAACCAGGACTACAATCGAAACAATCAGGATTACAATAGAAACAACCAGGATTACAATCGAAACAACCAGGATTACAATAGAAACAATCAGGATTACAATCGAAACAATCCTGGGAACAGCAATTTGAATTACAACAATCCTTCTTTTGTGAGCCAACCCTTGGATCAATCGGATTGCTGCGAAGAATACTGCTACTCGCAGGATCCCGAACCTTACCTCTATTTTGGTACCAAAACGGCCTATGACAGCATATCCAGGAGGGGTGGAAACCAACATGTTATTCCAGGTAAAACTAGTTTCCTTAATTTAGTCAAAAGTACCATTTAGTCCTTGATTTGTGGGTACCCTTTGGAATTAAATCCTTTTTTTGTGAAGCACAAATTGCATTTCTGTTGCAGATTGCACTCCAGTGCAGTTCTGGAGCATAATAAGACATGGTACCAGATTGCCTGATGTTGATACCATTAGATCCATGCGCAACATGAACAGGATCCATGCGGAAATCACCAGGAATTACGAGCAAAGGAAATCTTTTCCGGATAGAGGCAGGCTGTGCCCGCAGGATTACGATTTATTCAGGAAGTAAGTCTGCTAGAAAATTATGGAAATTTCTAGAAAAATCTAGTAACATCGATTCGTTTTATCCCCTTGTTAGAGTTGTAAATAATACATCATGCAAATGCTTGCAGGGGAAAGTTCATTATTTTAATTTATAATGAAAACGAATGACCTTTGAACTTATCTACGTATTTATTCCTCCTTTATCCTAAGAATACTGAACAAGTTTCCATACAATTTTTTTCCAACCTTTCTTTTAATTCAACAACTAAATTCCCGGATAATTTTCATCCAGATGGCACTTCAACGAATCTATCAACGAAGGATTGGCCAACACTCTTACCCGTCAAGGAGTCGAAGACTTGAAGCTGCTAGCCAGACGGTACAAGACCAAATATCCTGACCTACTCCAGAACTACGACGAAAGGACTCACTATGTAAGCGAACTATAATTACATGTTTCTACGCATTTATCAAAGATAGGGAAGGCTTGGAAATGCTTGGGAAGGCTTGGGAAGGCTTGGGAAGGATTGGGAAGGCTTGTGAAGGATTGGGAATGATTGGGAAACGAAGGATAGGATTGAAAAGTAGTGGGAATAATTGGAAATGATTGAAAATGATTGAAAAGGATCAATGTATTGGGAAGAGTAATAATTTAATTACAATTCCAGTTCCAATATTCCACTGACGACAGGACCCACGACAGTTTCCAGGCTTATATCGAAGGACTGTTCGAACAGGACGCGTTCAGGGTGCACGCCAACATGATCAACGGTGAAAGATTAACCAATGTAAGTAATTAAAATCTAATTGAACCGCTAGCTTGATTAATTAACGACGATTTTCGCAGCCCTTCCAGAACTGCCCCAGATGGCAGCAGGACGAAAACGCGCGCTACTACAGGCAATCCGAGTCGCAGAGGTTCAAGGAAAAATCGGATTACCAGAAATTGGTGAGAGACGTCTTCAGGAGACTGGGATTCCGGTTCAGCCTAAATTCCACGGTCATTGACGATATGTACGAACTTTGCGCCTACGAAAAAGCCTTCAATCCCCAGCCGAAATCGGCCTGGTGCATCGCCTTCAACAAGGAGCAGCTGAAGATCATGGAGTACATCGAGGATCTCAAGTACTTCAACGAATACGGTTACGGGAATCCCCTGGCAGAGAAAATCGGCTGCAGCAGCCTCAAGGACATGTACGAGCGTTTCGAAAGGACTGTAAACGGTAAGAAGGACTACTGGTGTATTGCGGGAATTGGGATTAATCGCGGGGATTTATTGCAGGTAACTCCGACGGTAACAAAGCCGCGTTCATTTTTGGCGATACGGCCAGTTTTCTCTCCACTTTATCCGCAATCGGTGCTAATAAGGATTATAGTCCTTTGAACGCTGAGAATTACTACCAGCAGAGCAGGAGGACTTGGAGGACTTCTACCATGAGCCCGTTTTCCGCTAATTTGGTCGCCTCGCTATACCAGTAAGTGTCTTTAACCACCACAATAATGAAGCAGGAAGTGTTGAGAATTTGTAATAATCTTTGAAAATTTTAGATGCAACCGCGGGGAAAAATACAGGGTGATGTTCTTCCTGAACGAGATTCCTGTGGAGTTCCCCGATTGCTCTGTGGGGCTCTGCAACTGGTCGACGATCCAGCAGAAGTACCAGGATTTGGTGAGGAGCTGCAACGCGGAGAGCATGTGCAACGGCAGAGGAAGTGCAGCTTCTTATTATGCGGAAATCGCAGTTTTGTTCGTAACTTTGTTGTTCGCCCTGAAAATGTAGAGTGTTTGTTTGTTTTGTAGATCGCAGGAGGCGTTTTTTTAGATGCATTTTTTTGCATTATGAACTGATTTGATCGTACATATGCAGATGTATGTAGATATATTTTTTTATTTTTAATATACTTAATATTGAGTGTAATTAATTGTGCATTAGGTATTTTTTTTATGAAACAATGTAATTTAGCCGTCCATTTGTGAATGTATTTTTTGTAAAATTAGATTAATTTTATACTGTTTTTAATGATTTTATTGCCAAATACAAAGCTTAAGAAACTATATCATTGTTGATACATAATAAATATGATTTTTTTATTGTTTTTTAAGAATCCCGGGGTGTTTTTGTAAATCCCCGAATCTCATATGGTAGAAACCAAAAAAATGCCATTAATTAACTGTAGTGTTCAAATGCTAAATAGTCTGTTTATTTTTCTGTTTTAACGAAAGGAAGTTACAATAAAATATTTTAAAACTACATTTTTTTATTTCGAAAAAATAATTACATAAAATATTCTATTACTATACCAGCTGTACGGGCGAGTTTTCCGCCTACAGCATTTAAAACCTGTTTGAAAAAACCCGTTCCATTCCACTTTCGAAATTAATTTTTTTTCCGCAGCCTACTTTTCGTTCAGTTAAAAAGTTTGAATTAATAATGCCTTCACGAATTCAATTTGTGTTCCGTAAAATTCTATTTTATTCTACATACATACATATGCCAATCTTTTTCCTGTTAAGTACTGAGTAAAAATAGAATGGTACGTCCTCGGTCGATGACTCATCTTATACGTAGTACTATATTCCAGTGGCGCGTCATGTAATTTCCAAAAATATTTCGTCACATTGCAAAATATTTTCCAAAATCTCGTATTGGAAAAATGTGACACAATGTCAAACTGTCAAAAATGACAGAATATGTCAGAAATTCGTGTTTTATGCGTTTTTGCAAAGAAATAAATTACAATATTGCGCCCTTTTATATATTCATCATGCCATAAGAACAAGGAGAACAATAAACTCAATAATAAAGCAAAAAACGAACGTATAATGATTAAATAAGTAAAAAAACTCTTATAGTACGCCTATGGTCAAGCCTTTCTCTCTACATTTACCTGTTTTGTGCATGCGCACAGAACGAAAACAAGCCATCGATTCTCCTCCTGCTGTCCTCACCGATTCCATTGCACCAAAGACTTACCTTAAAATAAGGTGGTTTCGATATAAAAACGGGTTAATTCCAGTGAAATACGCAATTTACATGTTGATAACTATCTTTTCCACTAAAGTAAACAAGTAAAATATCAACCGGGAAGTGAGATATCGCAGGAAATCATGAACCTCGGTGGTGTTGTTTAGTTTATTTCACACACTTATAAGCAATGCAATTTTATTCCTGCGGCTAAATCAACACTGATACACAAACAAATCAATAACGTAAGTACATACGCTTTATTAAAATGCTCATCTGTATTAATAATTAATAACACAATTTTTTGTGAAACGTAATTCCGCAATTCCATTTCATTAGCAAGCATTTAAAAATTTAATACACATTTTTTTAGCGAAATCAAGCATGTCGGGGGCTGTGTACCAACCGACTACGATCACCTACGAATCGAACGGGCAGCAGGAAAGATGGCAGGACAGGCCCATCAGCTACCTAGCTTCGGTCTCGCAGGGGGCCCGCAGGCCCTGCGGAATGAGCTGTTTACCGTCCAGGAATGTGCTTCCCCTTATGATTGTATCGTCCTGCGTTGGCTGTTTCATTATAGGGTAAGAGGCCATTTTAGCCCAAGCGTTATGAGGTGTCTAGATAAGGTTGATTTTGGGTATGTAGATTGACAATTTGGATGTCTAGATGGCTAATTTGGGTCTCTAAATAGATAATTTTGGTGTCTAGGTAGATAATTTGGGTGTCTAGATACTCTAAGATAGATAATTTGGGTACATTAGAGGAATAATTGGACTCTAAAAAGGTAATTTGGGTCTCTAGATAGGTAATCTAGGTCTCTAGATAGATAGTTTGGTCTCTAGGTAGATAATTTGGGTCCATAGATAGATAATCTGGGCGTCTAGATAGATAATGTGGGTCGCTAGTGAGATAATTTGGATGTTTAGATAGATAACATGAATCTCTAGATAGATAATCTGGATCTCTAATGAGATAATTCATGTCTCTAGATAATGTAAAGATTCGTGTAGTTTAAATTGAAACATTGCAGAGTGTAATTGTATCTAATTTTACAGAATTTTCTGTTGCATTTGCATATTATCGGGTAGTGCATTGTACGAGGAATTTAGTGCAAATACTTAACAGTTCCATTAGAATTTATCGTTAGAAATTGTCAGAAAATTATCTACTATTTAATAGATATATAATTGCGCTTTAATTGAATTCACTTGTAAGCTAAATTACTTGGTAGAAATAGAGGAATTTCTGTCTAATTACCATTTTAGTTTTTTGTTGTCACTTTTTATCTAACATATTTCGTTACTAATGTGATTGTTCCAAATATAATTTTAGTAGAGCATTCACTAATTAATTGACTCTTTCGGAATGTCCATATAGGTATTGTAATTATCTCGAACTGGTCTGGAATTAATTAAACAACACTCGAGTAATTTAGTAATCAATATGTAGAGTAATAAAGATAATGGAGGCAGGAATGTAAATTTTGTTATTGGATACTCATACCTTCTTATGTACCCATTTAAAATGAAAATAATACGTAAAGTAAATAATAAATACCTAGTAAAATTGACGATTAAATTACAGATTAGTGATGCTGATTCACGGCGCAATGGCGTACTCAGAACCATCAGAATCACCAGATAATCTCTACCTAATCGTAACCCTTATCGGAGCAGTATTATTCGCCACGTCCATTTTACTCTTCGGTAAGTCCATTTACACCAACAAAACGAGATTAATCGCGGAATTAACGTTAACATTTCAGTGTTCTTCGTCCGCCTGACCAGAAGAATGTGCTGGAGAAACACCAAAGACCATTTGAACACTTCGGGCGGTCAGGCTCTCACAATAAATCCCTCCACCGATCTGCTCGTCACGGCCCAATACGCCCCCGTCTCCGAGGTGGCCTACCAGCCCGCCCAGCAAGAGGACACCGAGCAGAGCAAGCTGATGGCCCCCGAGCACAAAGACCTGACGTAAGCCATCTCGATCTGTCACTTACATTATGTGTTCGACGATGTCATATCGATTTGTTTCGTTTGCAGAAATGAAGATGTAGATAGAATGATCGAGAGAGATCCGAGAATCGTCCTTCGTCCTTTGAATACTCCCGCGCACGAGGACACGTAAGAGGTTCCATCTGGAAATCTGAAAATTCGCGACTGTCCGTTTAGAATAGAATAAAGTTCGTACGTTTTAAAATGACCGTATTAGAGCTATCTAGGATCATTTATACCGCTCCAGAATCATTTAGAACTGTCTAGAAACATTTAGACTGCTCCAGAATCGTTTAGAACTGTCCAGAATTATTTAGAATGCTGCAGAATCATTTAAAACTGTCGAGAACCATTTATAATTATTTAGAACGCTCCAGAACCGTTTAGAACTGTTTAGAACCAATTAAGACGCTCCAGTAAGTCACAAAAACAACAAATTGTAGTCAAAACCTGTCAATCAAAACCCTAGTCATATGGCGGAATTAACATTGGCACTAGGGACATTTTGAATTGCGTGGAAATTACTAAAAATGATGTCATTGTCATTTTAAAGCGAACGAACTTTAGAAAATTTATTTTTCTTGTAGTAAAAAAATAATGGAGGGGCTGGTGATTCGGATGAGATTTATAAAATTATTAGCCTGAGTTTTGCGTTGATTTGGATTTATTTTGACTCGAAATGCGCTGGTTTAGCTTTAAAATTGTTAGTTTTTTTTTTTGTAAATTAAGCTCGTTTTTTCGATATTTTAAGCAAGCTTTAGTAATTTAAAAGAAAGTTTAAAGAGATCCTAATTTACTTGTATTGTAATGATAGTGCCAAATTACAAACATTTTTATTTTATTGGATCGTTTTAGTGAAATTGGGGCTAATAATCTCGCGTATTATTCGCAAAAGCGACTTTACGAATGCATATCAGCATTTGAACGAGTTAAGCAATATCAAATTCTAATTCCTTATTATTATTTATTTAATATTTATTTTAACTTTACACGTACGGCTTGACTAAAATAGGTTTTAGTTAATTGTTAGCGTGCTTTAAGCGAAAACTAGGCCGGAATGCGTTGAATTTATTCGAAATAAATTACGTTTAATTTTGAGACTTAATAATTTATTGATACGTTAGATTAATTGTTTATGCGTAACGACACGATGATATTTAAATGTACCTATTTTGAGAAAATATTTACAATTCGAAAATTTTTCGAAGCTCATTTTCACTGGTATTTTCCTGCTGGAAAATCGGTTGTGATTAATTTTCCAGATCTGCATATTTTTCTCTCTACATTTCTCGCGTGAAATATTGTGATTTACATATATCAAATTAACGATAAAATTACGTTTGCTTCGTTAGAAATTTATTACTTATTCACTTATACACGTTAAATTATTTTAAGTAGGTATCGTATTGATTTTTGTATTCCAAAGTTTTCTTAATAAAAATAATAATAAACGATTATTTGAGTTGGAGTTTTTTTATTATTGGGGATTTGAAACGCCTTGAAATTATCTAGTTTCAACGGTTTTTTTACACAAATTCGATCAAAACCACTAGTTAAATAATTGAATGTAATCGATTTGGTTACCTAGAGTGTGACTAGTTGTTGTTTTATAATATTTTTGCAACGTTTTCTATTTTAAATATGATATTTAAATTGAGAAATTGGTAATAAATCTCTTCAAATAGGCTGCTTTTAACTTTCAAGTACCATTAACTAGTAGTTGCATAATTATAATACTTTTTTTTATTATAATATGCATCCCATTAAGATGATCTTTAAGGGAAGAATTTTAAGAAACTTTAATAGCGATTTTAAGGATTGCTAATGAAGAATTTTATGAAACTTTAAGGGGGATTTTAAGGATCATTTATGGAGAATTTTAAGAATCTTTAATGGGGATTTTAAGGATTGTTAATAAAGAATTGTAAAAAACTGTAAGTGGGATTTTAAGGATCTTTAAAGAAGAATTTTAAGAAATCTTGTAAGAGAGGATTTAATGGATCTTTAATCAAGAAATTGAAGAAACTCTAAGGGGGATTTTAAGGATCATTCATGGATAATTTTAAGAATCTTATTGGGATTTTAAGGATTGTTAATGAAGAATTGTAAAAAACTGTAAATGGGATTTTAAGGATATTTAAAGACGAATTTTAAGAAATCTTGTAAGAGAGGATTTAATGGATCTTTAATCAAGAAATTGAAGAATTTCTAAGGGGGATTTTAATGATCATTCATGGAGAATTTTAAGATTCTTATTGGGATTTTAAGGATTGTTAATGAAGAATTGTAAAAAAACTGTAAATGGGATTTTAAGGATATTTAAAGACGAATTTTAAGAAATCTTGTAAGAGAGGATTTAATGGATCTTTAATCAAGAAATTTAAGAAACTTTAAGGGGGATTTTAAGGATCATTCATGTAGAATTTAAAAAATCTAATGGGGATTTTAAGGATCTTTAATAAGAATTTTAAGAAACTATATAAGGGGGTTTTCAAGCAGTATGAAGTATAAGTGGTATATTATCTTTAAATGGGTAATGTTAAACATATTTAAGGTCATTTTAACGGTCTTCAAGGAGTTACTTTAAGGATCTTCAACGATTGATTCATCAATAACAAATCTGAAAAATCTTATACATAGAACACATTCTACAACTCCTCAGCCCTATACACCGAACACACCTCTCACATCCCCATCGAAAAACACCCAACAATTCGATCCCCAAACCATCTCACCCGGCCTCGACCTTTCAGCAACTTCCCTGGACGCCATCGGGCGGCCGGCCCCCCACCCGGCGCACGCCAATGTCTCCGCCAAACGCATATTCACCGAGTATATTCAATCGCCTAGTGTCCGACCTGCACGCAGCGGTTCCACCGGCCTGCGACCATCCACTTCGCCAGCCACATCCCAGCCGAAGAGTTCTTCACCTTTCCTTCTGCATTCTTCGCGGACCTTTGGCCGGACTGGCTTACCTGTTCGCCCGCTCGTCGGGCATCGAAAGTTCAGTTTTTTAGTATCTCGGTGCGACTTCGATGGGGTTTTTTGTGCGGGTTATTTAGTGGTGGAGTATTGTTGTAAGAGACACTTGTTGTTGCTTGGTTACTGGCCGGTTGTGCTCAGGTGTGAGGGCCGCCCACGCGTTCGGTGTTCCGAAGGAGAGAAGGGTTGTGTTGGGTGAGTTTCGTCCGGTTTTGAAGGGGGTGTGTTGCGGGGTATTGCGATTTTTGCGTGGTTTATGTTCGTGTTAATCGGTTTCGTTGTTCGTATGTAAATTGCGATTATCTCGAAAACTAATCGAGATAGGAGCATCCTGTTTGTTTCGTTTTGTAGTGAAAACGTTTCGCTGTAATTGTGGAAGAGTGGGTTATTATTGAAAATCGAGTAGTTTGCGAGATATTTCGAGTTTTCGTTCGCGTTGCATTTATCAATGCACTAATCAATGCATTCAATAAGAATCCTCAATATCTCGAAAACTAATCGAGATAAAAACACTCTGTTTATTTCATTTTATAGAACAAAGGTTTCTCTACAATTTTTGAAGAATCGAAAATTTTCTAAAACCGCTTTATTTTCGAGATATTTAGGCTTTTTAGTAGGCTTGTAACGTACATTCTGCTCGAAAATTACCTGAAATTCTGTACCTTTTACTTACATTTCGACCTGTTTTTATTATCAACCTAAATATACACCGGTTTTCACTCGAAAACTGTACATTATTCATTCTCAAAGAATACTCCTTTATCATATTCCCCTACGATAATAATGACCATACCGGATATAATGCCATTGAAGCAATATTACAGTAAAATCCACTAAAAAAATTTACTAAAATCCACTCCAATTTTCCATGCTCAGGTAACGCAATTAAAAAATTCAAAAACACGCATACTTTCAGTATGAAACATTGTGTTATTTCGTCCTCTATTTTTATATTTAACCGCTAGTTATCCAGTTGCGATTAATTATAGAAAATACTATATTGTATAGTTGCATATGCGATATGGTTCCGAGCGCTTCAAGGTTCCTAATTATTAGTTATTTATCAATAACATAACGCACATGTAACATTAGTAAATAGATATGCACGTTTTTCTTTGATATGATAATAATAACTCGCCAACTTCCTGTCCCAAGAAATGTCTTCATTTTCAAATAAAACCCTAATGTGCTAGGGATTAATTTTTGGTGTATAACATTTTCTAATACCACCAATATCCTAATGAAATCGAGCATTTCTCGCACAACAGGAGTGAAAAATTATACGTCTGACCTCTATTATGCTAAGAAAATCGACCTACATACAGCGAGAGCTGTATTTTTCCTAAAAATCACGTTAAAAATGGGACCGGTCACTTCCATAATTGGCTCAATACACGCAACATCAGATGCCACATAAACGAATATTTCGCTACACCCTGTATATGTCCATTCATCGTCCAATCGAATAGCGTAAGTGCGTAATTGTAATTAGAAATTGAAAGTAAATTCCTTCTAGTACACTCTTTTTTATTGCTAATCAATTTTCTACTTCATTTGAAACGCTCAAATCAAGGGTTAATAAATAGGTGTTGATAACATTCGGCTAATAGGAATTTAATTAGGCCCAATTAAATTAGATCGCCCACCTTTCTACACTAAAAATAAAAAAATGCATTACATTTAATCTGGCTAGTGTGAGGTTGTTGAACTTTCTCGGGCTATTTTTATTGTGTATTTGGTGTGGAAAAGAAGCCGCAGAAGGGCCAGGTATTAAATTACACGAACTATTTTACTAAAATTCCGGGATAATATATTTTTAACAATTACGTTAAATTATGGCAAAAATAATCTATTAATTATGACCTCACCGGAGGATTAATAATAACTCTGTTGATTTAATACAACCTTGTATATCACCTACCTAATTGCCGCAATAAAACCTATCAGGCTCGTGTAAATCATGTGAATACGGAATAGGAAAATTCTGAGAGATGACGAAACGAAATTATAATTGAGTAAATCACCAATTAGTGCACTTGTTGCCTTCAATTAACGCTTTCATCCCACGTAATTGCTGTAATTAGTGGTATATAGAATGTCTCTTTGAAATTTTGTTGCAATGTGCATAAAAATCGTGATTATCTCGAAAAGTAATCGGGATAGAAATATCCTGTAAGTTTCATTTTGTAGTGTAAAAGTTTCTCTACAATTTCTAGAGAAACGAAAATTTTCGAAAATCGCTTAAATTTTGAGATATTTTGAACTTTAAGGATTCTATCGAAATTCGTAATTTCAGCGCAACTCTATAAAAAATTCCAATTATCTACAAAACTAATTGAGATAGGAACATCCTATTTATTTTATTTTGTAGATTAAATGTTCCTCTATAACTTATAACTTATAATATTGGATTATTTTCAAAAATCACTTAATTTTCGAGATATTTTGAGTTTTTTAAAGACTATCAAAATTTATAAAATCAACACAATTGTATGAAAAAATCGCAATTATCTCGAAAACTAATCGAGATAGATACATCCTGCTTATTTCATTTAGCAGAATAAACGTTTCCCTACAACTTTTGAAGAATAGATTATCTTCGAATAACCCTTAATTTTCGAGATATTTCCAATTTCCATTGACTACTTAAAAACTCCCAATTCCATCACAACTCAATGACAAACCCAATTATCTCGAAAACCAATCGAGATATCATCACCCAGCTTGCCTCATTTTACACTAAAAACATTCCTCTACAATTCACAATAACCTTACCGTGTTATTATTTCTACATAATCCCACTATACTTTGTTTATATGAGTTTATTTCTTGCGTATCGCTCACGCAACATGGCGAATTCGTATTCTTCCTAAAGAGTTTTTTCCTCGCTCGAGCAACCTTGATTCAACGAAAAACGAAAGGTAAAAAACCGTGGAAAATAAATCAATAGCCTTGGTTAAGGTCAGTCATTGTCTGCAGAAACAACTCCACATATTAGCTCCATTTCGCTCGATTAATTAACAATGAGGTGCTGAATAAAATCCACATGTAGATGTAATTAGATAGAATAATGTTCGTTTTTTAACCAAGGAGGCTGTGCTATATGCATGCTACGTTATTATACTTAAATTAGGGGGAAATTGATCGTTTTAATACCAATTAAACGGCGCGTTAATGAAACGTTTACAGAGATAATTGATCTAATTGATTTCCTGTTTATGCAGGCTTTAAAGACAATATGAGTTTTCCGTAATTTGCGTTCAATAACCTTGGCTAATTGAAGTAAACACAGGTAATTTCATGACCGTTCGATCAGCAAACTTCGCATGGGTATGCTAAATTTATAAATAAAGAGATAAAAATCGCAAGTGTTTTGTGATAAAGTGCATGTGAAATTGCATCAAATATCCAAGGAATCATTTTGAAAAAAAATATTAAAGTTCTCTAATTATTAAAGAATGTACAATCAATATACCAGGTACCTTGGTTGATTGAAATTTGTTCGATTTTTTTAATCATAATTGTTTGTTTTAAATTTTGAGGTAACAAATCAGACGAGTGTTACAACATTAGATTTTGATTATTCAGCTCTAATGCAACTAAATTCGTTATGTAATAGTAGAAAATCGTGCCGAATATATAGATTAGTTTTTTTTAATATTCTATTACATAAGTAAAAAAAATCGTTATCGATCATCCTTCGATTAAGAAAAAAAAATCGTGCATCAACAATGCAAACTTTTGTCTGTTAGCAATTGCTTGGTAAAACTAGTAATTACAGGAGAAAATAATGAGTAATTGCACTTTGGGAATTTCGTTAGAAATAGTACAAATTGTGTATTTTTTCTCGTATAAATCGAGTTCTTTGTATTGCCATTATATTTCCATCACGACAGCGCTTTTTAAATGAGCCGTGGAAATTGCGAAAACAATGAGAATAGTTTATTTAAAAGCAATTATCGAAGTACGAAAGTGGGTTAATAGTGCATCTATTTCAAATTTCAATTTATGAATGTTGGTATTTTTCCATTCAATTCGCTGTTTTAATTTACTTTCAAAGATGGGGGGCAAGTACGGTAATTAATTCAACCGTTAATTACCTTACAAACGACAAGACTGAGTTACTTCAGCATTTAAATTCTAAGGATTTTTCGAGGTAAAATCGGATGTGATTCATTGATATTTAAATGGAAAGTGCGCTTGGATCGTGTAAAAATAGTGTTTCAAAGAGAAGCCCTGTAAACAGTATCGAAATAAGGTCCATTATCGGTTCTAAATAATTTATGAACCCGGTACCCGTATAGAAACGTTGTTGAAATTGAGGTCGAATGAGTTACGTAGCCTTTCCAGAGTTTCACATTTTCATGAGTTACCTTCCTTTAATTAATATCGATCGGAGATTAGCAGATGAATAATTAACAAATAAAATCGAATAAGTTTAAAGTATTTATTTGCGTAGTTGTTAACTGCGTTTTATCGAAATTATCTCGAAAATTAATCATTGTAGAAACATTTTGTTGAATCCAGTTTGTAGTGAAAACATTTCTCTACAATTTTTGAAGAATCGAAAATTTTTGAAAATCGCTTAGTTTTCGAGATATTTTGAGTTTATGTGAATCGCTTCAAAATTACCAATTTTATTAGTTTTATTACAATATAAAGAAATATCGCGAAATTATCTCGAAAACCAATCGAAATAGAAACATCTCGTTTATTGCAATTTGTAGAAAAATCATTTTTCTACAACTTTCGAAGAATACAAAAACTTCGAAAAACGCTTAATCTTCGAATTATTTTGCATTTTTATAACCATTTCAAAGGCACCAAACTAAAATTCTTCTAAACCAATCGCTTTTTCCAGAAATTTGAATTCCACTCAAAAATGTCACAATGTCTACACAAATCAATGGCAAAAATGAAGCGGATCTGATCGATTTCGAAGGTGTCTTATCCAGATTATCCCCCGTTTCCCAACCGGAACAATCATGCTCGGATCCCTCGGAAAACCTCCTGGATACGGAACTTCCGGTTCTGGAAGAGAAATTACAAACGGCCAGCCAACTTTCCACTCCTCTCGCTTCGTCCAGAAGGCCCAGCGCAGATCCAGAAGACATCCTGATAGATATAGATGATATTTACAGTGATGATGAAGATTTCCCGGAAATATGTGATAATAACGAGGCTTTTGCTGTGTTAAAGTAAGTTATTTTTATATCTACATATGTAGTGTATCTAAGTTCTTGTCATTTTATTTCAGAAATCTGGATGATGTACTGGACGAAGCCATAGAAACCTCATCCAGCACAAGCCAGGTCCAGCAAGATATCGACGATTGCCTGGAAGATCTAGATAACTACCTGGAAAATGTAGATAAGAATCTGGATAATAGTTCAAGCGAAGAGGACGACGAACAGCTCCGGTCCAGACTGAGAACACACGTGTCATG